>OY750776.1:5000000-7500000 GCA_963556745.1 Catoptria pinella
AACAATATCGACCGCTGGCTAACGAATATCGAGGGTTACAGAGTTATGATGCTTGCCTACGATTTTCAGAGAAGTGAACGATATTTTTTACGAGAATAAGGACCAGCAATTTCACAGAAGATAACACCTATCTTCTTGTTTAATAAAAAAATAGAAAAAAATTCTTGATTTAAGAAATTAGTATCAGATTTGATATAAGAAAACACGTCTAAAATTCTGTGAAATATTTGATTGAATCAGGCGTCACTTGGTGGAAGTCCCAAACCATTGTAAAAAAATAAATATATGTAGGTAGTTTACTCTCGCAAAAAATATATGCAAGATGCCCGCTCACTCGCAAAAAAAGCACATCCACATTCGATTCGGTGATTCGGTGTTGGTTTACGCACGATCTAACTCCTGAGGATGTTCCGGGTTGTGGCGAAACACGTGTAGAGTAGTCTAATTGGTGAAGGTGCAAGGTGTGTTGCTGACTTGCTAAATGCAGGTACTGTGCACTGATATTTTGTGGTGTGCATGTGCATTTTTATGCGGACGGGCGAGCGATGCATCTTGCATATATTTTTTGCAGGAGTAAGCTATATACAAGGTGTTACAAAAGTACCCCTAATGCCGAATATGGTATATAGGGACCATCAAACTGAACAACTTTTACTATGGGGCCAACTTTGAAATCGCGAAAAAAAAATCAGCTGTTTCATACAAAAATTAAAATCGAAAATATCAAAATGTATGGAACAGATGATTTTTTTTTCGCGATTACAGAGTAGGTCCCATAGTAAAAGTTGTTCAGTTTGATGGTCCCTATCTACCATATTCGGCATTAGGGGTACTTTTGTAACACCTTGTATATTTCTCTTTTCACAATAATCTGTGAAATTCTGTAGGTATTACTAAATTTACATTTTAACGATTTAAAAATTTTAATATCATTCATTATAATAAATAATACATAGGAATGGTTCACGTAAATAATTTACAAATCGAACATGTTATCCCTTAGGCAGTATGTGTTTACATATTCTCGTCAAATTATTAGAATGGTTTATTGCATTATAATCGCAAATTATGCGTAATTGCTATTTCCAATAATCACATCAAACAGCTCTGTTGTTTGATTTCAATTTAAACGTAAACATTTGCTCTTGTTTGGTATTAATCGCCCTGTATGCCCTGTATATGTTCTGATATTGGCAGATATTTAATAGCAATTAGGAAGGCGTAAGAACTAAAAATAAAAAAATAATTTCACCGAAATCGAAAATGAGAAAGTAATATTACCTACTTTTAAAGGCAATCAGGGTAGTTAAAGTTGTTCTATCTCACGAAGTCCGCTTGGCTATGAATTTTGTTAGGCGGGCACATGCACATTGTTTTAGTGTGCGTCTGCACGCATACGCGTCCCTAAAATATATTCAATGCAAACATAATCATAACAACTGAACCAAACTAATAATAATCACCTGGACACACAAACGGAAAAGTTGAACAAGAAGTACGCTACATGTAAATTAAATATTATTTTCTTATTTTTTTACTTTATTAATTAGATTCAATGCGCCAAACTAATAAAAAAATAACGATAGGAATCCTATAAATGCTCCTTCTCTTTTCCCATCTATTCCTGCATATCCAAATTCAAAAATATCTCAATATTTCTAACTAAACATCACACCTTCACAAAATGCACTCACAACAATTTCCCAATAAAATGCAGCAGGTGCAGACTCCAAGTAGTTACGTTTCGTTTCAGTAAATTCAGTTAGAACCAAACACTCTTCTGCAGTGTCGTAGAAAATGTGCTGACAGTGAAATTCAATAAAAACCTTGTCTTTTATGAGTCAGTTTGACTTCCCCCAAACTTATTTTTATCCAAACTCCCCCATCAAATCTGTCCTAAATACAGAATTGCATTCGGTGACATAGAATATTTAGGGATCGGCATCTCTTGGAAACGGGCCAAAGATCAGAATGACAGAATTAAACTCTGGCCTAAGCGCCACCAGAAAAAAAACTAATCGTCAGTCATGTTACATCAAAATAGGTAGTATATCAACCATTTCGTGGAATTGGATATGTAGCTTCTTTTTTTTAGAATCAGCAGAAGGTTTTTATAATCAACTAAAAGTAAACTATAGCGCCCTTACTAATAAATATTGTATAGCAGATGTATAGTTACACAGTGTTTTGTCTTTTTCTTTTTAATGTCAAACTTAAATAATTTGTCAGAGAGTAACCATTGTATAACTATACATCTGCTAGGTAGATATACAATCGTTGTATATGATAAGATGTAGATATTTAATTCCACGCATACATACTATCTGCTCAAACTGTGTACAAGAAAACATTGTATGTATTCACATAGTAAGAACAGAATATTCTGACTATGTGAATACAAGAAAATATTAACCGCCAATGCCAAAACCTAAAATAAAATAAAAGTCTTTTGACACTATTTTGGAAAACTAGAAAGGAAGCGCTTAGGTAAGTAAATGTTGGCTCGATGCCAGATGTGCACCAATATAGAATAGGAGATACGTAGTAAAGAAGCAAGATAAGAATAAACTGCGGTCAAATCAGGCTTGTTTTATAGTAAAATTTAAAAAAAAACTAAAATTTTTGTTGTAGGTATTTGCAATCCTTTATTAGGTGCTCGCAAAAAAAATAAGATTAAATAATTTAACACCGAAGTTGACTACAAATACCTAAACAAGCTTTCGTGCAGTTTTATAAAAACCTATCATAAAATGAACTTATCCCTTATACCTAAGTCATAAAAGGCATCCATTAGAGACAACTTTATTGAATTTTATGAAATTCGACATGAGTGGGGATATTAAAAAAAACTCGTTTACAACTTCTGTCAAGTTTCCGAAGTCCTGCTTCATCATTTGTTCTATGATGATGAAACACATGCGCGTGAAAGAGAAATATGCTGAGAACTCTACGTTTTTGACACGACAGTGACAGTATGACGTTGAGATGCTGATAATTAGAAAGCAACCCCGGGCTATCTCGAATGACTTTGTCGCCTCTTCGCCGTAAGACAACGGTTTGTACCATAGCGGAGAACGAAGTGGAAAGCGGAGTGATGCGAGCTGACCTTTATTGGAGTTAACTGCGTGGAATCACAGTATAAAATATTAATTTAAATATTGTTATTAAATAATGAAATATATAGGGTTGACAATGCTCTTGGAAAGGAAAAATTAAACGTTACACGCCTATCTCCAATTATTGCCCATTGCTCAAGAAGCGATTCCTGTATCAAAGCGCGCTGCCTATTTTATTGGACAACTTCACATTTTTATATTCCATAAGACGTGGCGTAAAGCAAACTCGTTTTTCACCGCTGTCATCAAGACCACGGTTTAACACGTGTCCTCCCCACGTTCGTGTAGCGTCCCATCGGTCACGTAGTGTAATGTGCGCTTTATGGAGCTAGAGAGAATTCCTCGATATATGGTGTCACTAGCATTCCGCCCGCAGCTTCGCCCGCGTGGACTACAGCCTCCTTTGCATGACTACCAAGACACGATATATCGCGTGATTAGCGTTTTAAAGATCATTTTTTCCTCCTTCTCAACAGGTTACGAACCAGCAGTATCGATGGCGGCCGAAGGGGTTTTATCAACACTCAACTGTCAGAATCCATTGTATTTGGCAGTTAAACGTGATAGATCGCTATATCATATCGCATTTCGGTGGTCATGCTAGGGGCATGTTATATCGTACGGACGGAGACGCGTGCCCAGCAGTGGAATAAAAAGTAGTCTATGTCCTTCCCCTGGTCCCATTTAAAAAGAAAGAAGATATTAATAATATTAGCTTCATAAAACAATCGAATGACAGATTTAAGAAGATATTAATAATATTAGCTTCATAAAACAATCGAATGACATTGGCTGTTATGTTGTGACCTTGTTGTGATGTGACAGCTGAAGTAGGCGGATTAATATTGGCTAAAGATATCCTTAGAATAAACAATTTCAAGTCTTAGATCACAATTACATTATTATTTCCATTTTTAGGGTTCCTTAGTCATGCCAACAAAGAACGCTTATAGTTGCGCCATTTCGAATATGTATTAATATATATTAATAACGCCAAAAAAATAGTAGAATAAAGTATTGAAAAAAAATTTTTTTATTATAATTTAATGAATTTAAAATGAAAACTATCACTGCTAGGTAGACTACCTAAGTTCTCATAAGTTGACGAGTAATCAATCCGACACTCGTAAAAGTTTTCGTAGGTAAAAATTGTATTTTATACTTAGTTGTAGTCGTAAGTAGTGTAAAACAGGGAGTAAATATAAGTTTATAGTTTATAGCTAAATATAGGTTTGATATGAAGTTACTACGGGACCCTACGCGTGGCCCGACACGCACTTAGCCGGTTTTTATTTCTATATTCCACTTTCGTTTCTCTCTTTACGTATTGACTTTCTCTCAATACATCTTCAAATTAATTTGCCCGCCTTAGATCAGTATCTCGTATATTTCAATACTAAGAGCTTCCAAGATCTGTTATCTCTTAATAGACGTATGGAAATATTGGCGAGGCGCGATATCTCATAATGTATGCCAATATTACGTTCAGTGGTTACCTAAGTGCCAATAAACTATTTTAATGTCCCAGATAAAGGTACCCTGGGCGTAGCGTACAGGATCGCATTCAGAATTTCCGTGCATTGTCAACCACACCACTGGACCACTTGGATGTCGTTTACAATTTTTATTTTTATGTAACCACACCACTGCCGACTAGTAATATGTGACATGTCATGTCGTGATATTGCGAATGATAATTCATTGATATCGATTAATGCAAGTTCAGTATTCGAACTTCACTACGGTGGTGTGGTTTCCTAAAAAATGTAAACGACGCCCAAGTGGTGTGGTCCAGTGGTGTGGTTGGCAATACATGAGAATTTCTTGATCATATTTATTAAGTCACAAATGAACAAGCTACAGAATTGAGACACTTATTGGCTGTAAACATGTCAATTTGCCCTTTTTATATTATAGCAATATATTTAAAGACGTTTTAATCTGTAGCTACGCCTCTTAAACCCTATACTACCTAAATTTCTTTCGGTTTTAATTACACTCCGAGTTCGTCTCTGCACAGTATTCGCCTCTTGTGTAATCCGACCAAATAAAGTGTTACCATTTGGCTTACTTCCTAGCCACACGGATGCATTGTTCTTTGCTAGATTATGAGATACACATCGAATAACAACCTACAGCTAGCATTTGTATTTTAAATAGTAATACCCGGGTATTACTAGCAGAATTTATGATAGTCCCAACAAAGGAACCGACTGTGCGGTGTGTTAAGAATGTAGCAATTTAAATTAGTTGGATTATAATTGATATATATTCTTAGATTCTTTCTGCTTTACCACAAAGGATTTTAAAACTCTGTTCAACAAGCGTTTAACTTAGACACTGTTTAATGTGATGCTGTCACTTTTTCTACAATATTCTTTGATAGAGACGGCACCATATTTAAACAGTGTCTAAATTAAACAGTGTTTTAAAATCTTTTGTGGTAAGGCCGTTTATGTTTCGCCTGTGTTCAAGTGCAACAAAAGTGCGAAATATCGATTTCTCAAACACTTTTACTAACACTTACTTGTAATTGCATGCACTCGCGATTTTATAATGCATATTGGCGTTGCATGTATTTACTTTTCTTGCTAAAACTACACAGGGTGGCCTCATCCTAAAATATGTTATAATTTCAATTCAAGACTAGAAAAAATGAATTAAGCACATCTGTTAATATTATTTTTATTTTAAAAACAACATAAATCTAAAATCTTTTTCGGGCTTATCAAACTGGTAGGTAATTCTAAAGAGCAAAATTAATCAAATCTCGATTGTTAGATTTCATTAAAAAAAGTTTTTACAGAGAATGCGGAGAAGAAACAATAGACAGAATATAAATTAATCTGTACTATAAAATAAGTTATAACGTACAACATTTGTCCCTGAAGATTTCATAAATATTGAAAAATGTATTTTTTTCATAATTTCTAATAAGCATTTGTTTTTCGAAGATTGCTGGAAAACATGATTTTTATAATAATTTTTAAAGATACTTTTGTTTTAAATTTTGAAAGACTTCATAGAATTAAATAATTACGTAAGTTACGCTTAAAAGAAGTTTTAACAATAACCAAACCAAGTATTGCTGGGAGTGGAACCTAGTACCTCTTACAACCGTGAACGAAATATTATAATAAAATGCTCTATAAGCATTTTCATGACCACATCACTAACACATAATATGATAATAAACCATCATAGTATAGATACATTAATTAAAAGGTTTTCCTACGTCAGACCGGTTCAGTTCAGTGCTTCGTATTGACACCACACACGACAAAATCGGTCGTGCACTATGTACAGTAAAGTTTTAGAAAGAATCTCATTTTTTATTTGGATGAGGGATGTAAGACGTTAAATTATTCATTAAAGATTTTGCATAAACCCATAATAATGATGTAGGCATACGTACACAACTGTACATACATCACATAATTAAACAGCTCTTATTATTAATAATATTAATATGACTTATTATTATTATCAATTATTATTATTTATCCCGGCTGGAAATTTTCGGGACGAAGCCCGGTCCTTTTGCCATGTCGTTTTATTATTAATTACTATTATTAAAAGATTATTTTTATGACTTCTAGTGAAGTGTTGGTCTATCTAGTCGACCGTATTGCTTCCCATGATAATATTTCCTTAGACACTGATTATTTATGTTACAAAAGTTAAGTATCTACTTGATATTTAATTTCAAAGCAACCTGCTGCTTGGAAACTGACAATTACTCGTATATGTCCGTTCAATTTGGCTACCGTCCAGAATTACAGAAATCAGGCCACATGACACTTCTGCCGTCGAAATAAACTAAAAGTTCACGGTGTGTTTACTATTTTGAACGAGCATCGTGCCACTGAACAGTTTATTTACTAAACCGTGACAGTGTTTCGGTGAGGAATACTGGAAACAGTATGATATTTGCAACTTTAGCAGTTACAAAAAAAATAAAAAGCGGCCCGCGACTTTGTTCAAGGTTCCAAATACGAACTTTCTTCCGCTATAACATCTCCTTCAATATATATTTTTTTAATAATGTTGCCTTTGTCCTTCCCCATGGACTATACATTTTTTTTTGGTTGGGGCAAAAAAGAGTAACAAACAATCAGAGACAAACACATAGAAGATTGTTTTTTCACGTTTTATAATAAAATGTATGGAAAAATTTACCCGTAAAAACATAGATGGTCCAAAACCCTAAATAAAAACTGATGGTATCGTAACTGAATGAAATTAGGCTGATGGAACTATGGCACACTTACAAGTACCATCATGAAAGTGATTTTTTATGCACAACGGGATAGTCATTACCTCACAGATGTTAAGTGACAATAAGCAGCATGATATTTTGTTCGCATAAACTACGATATATCGCACATTTGTAGAGAAAATAATATTTCTCTTTATTTTTCATGAAAAACTGATATATAGTTTCAGAGTCATAAAAAAGATAATGATTACATATTATCATGTTTCGCTTGTCTTTCATCACCAAACTTCGATAGAAGTGAAAACGAAAAACAAATGCAATTTTCTGCGAAGTGTTTCAAGAGCTTTCAGACTTGGCAATACAAGTGTAGTCCAGTGTTTATGCTTCAACACTTCACTTATAGCAATTAAAGGTTTTTTATCACAATATTGGGAGGAGCTTTTAAGTCTTGGCTTGTCTTAGAAACTCATTTGCTCACTCTATAAAATTATTTGCAACAAAAAACTGTGCTACCACATTTGAATGCAAAATACCACAATAAGTAGCTATTTTCGTACAACAGATGGCAAAAACGTGCAAGATGAAGCGCAAATGGTGGATAAATACACCAAATACACCTTGCACTTATAACCTACTATTCTACACGAGGAGCTCGATGGCGCAGTGGTTTACCGCCTGGCCCAGTGATTGCGGAGATTAAGCAGCGCAAGCGTCGGTCATGGGATGGGTGACCAAATTTTTTTTATCTTGAGCTCTAAGCCGTTGGTCCCGGCTGCATTTGCAGTCGTCAATACCCACCAATTCGCATTGGGCCCGCGTGGCGGGTTATGGCCCATCCTTCTTTTCCACCCATAAGGAGGGCCTATGCCCCAGCAGTGGGAACATTAAAAATGGCTGATAGTCACGTGTTTCGTTTCAACACGAGGCATCATCAATTTTGAGCAAAGTCAAACATCGAATGCTTTATTTTTTGCATCCATTGTAATTTATTTCCACCACGTAATGGCTAATACTATTAGAAACTTTTGAAACGTACACAACATAGAACTAAGTCACAAGCTATCAATATCTAACTGGCATGAAAAATTCATTATGTACCTATCCATTTCATTCTAAATAACACCAATTAAAAACGCGATAGTATCTCAATGTATTCCATAAATGAGTGAATTTCACAGCCAATTGAGCGTTTAATAAGAACTATTTATGAGCAATTTCACTAGATTGGATCTAATTGAAATGTTCTATGCAATTTTATGGTGCATTTCGTGATGCTTCAGTTCACCGTTTACATTGTGAATTATGTCTATTTTGAATGTACAACGTATTCAATAATATAAGATACGTAATACACCAAAACAGAGTATTTGTTTTCTAAAAGTACTTATTAAGATAAGTTTTTAACTATAATTAAGATTATTAAGAAGTATAGCAAGTAAAAAACTACCATAATATACATAAATGAATCACATCACATACATTGCTCATTCCAAAGTAAGTAGCTAAAGCACTTGTGTTATGGAAATCAGAGACAACGGTGGTATTCACAAACACCCAGACCTGAGCCAATATAGAAAAGTTCGTTTTCGAACCCGGGACCTCAGAGATGGCGACACCTTGAAAACCGGTGTATAAAGCCACTCGACCACGTCAAATGATATAAACGCACCCACTAAAAATAACCCTTTGTTCAAATATTAAACTCGGAAGTTTTTATGCGTTGCGTACAACCACTCGATCAATATAATAAAGCAAAAGAAATTCGAGATTATCAAATAAATGAATAAGTACTCAATAGCCACATGTGAACACAATTTGTGGCGTAACAAAGTCCTTAAGGTTGTGTCAACTGTTCATGCTCAGTTAATGATTTAGAATAAGGGAGGACTTACGTGAATCCACAATCTCCAAACTTGACTTCACCAAAGTCAGTATCGCAACCAAAGTCACCCACACACGCACTTTTGTATCCAACATTATCACCACGACATCTGAACGTCCGTAAGCTGATATCTTCGTATAAAGGAAAATAATTCGACCACATTTGATCGTAGAAACTGCCTTTTCACATTTCGAACGTGTGTGCGATACTCATAATGTTTGGAAGGTATCCAAGACTTTTTCAATCGTAGAATTTTTTTCTTGTACATCCGGAACGAATCTGGAACAAGATAAGAAATATTTAAAATCTAAAAAACACTTCTTTAATGATAAACACTTATTAACGAATTATATAAACATCTTTATCGGAGAGAACCTGGATATAGAATTTTACTCTGTGAATCATTCTAAAATAGATTAAGTGTGAAGGAAGCTGTTTTATATTTACATGGATTTCTACATTTTGCTTTAACATATTTCCACCTAATAAATTTAATTTATGTCTGACATTGTGGCGTAAGAATTGTAATGAACTGTAAAAAATAAGGTTTGTTTAATTTTAAGTAAACTAAAACAAGCAAGTCAAGGAACCCACAATATGTACAATCGGCCACTCACGTGCTTTAACACTTTGCAGAAAATTTCATGTGCACGCGCATCGCCCCCGGTGCGAACTAAGCCTATGTGTGTGACAGTGCGGAGTGCAAGCAATTTTAACCTTTGTAGTGGTAAAGCACCAGTGTGTACTTAAGACAACCTCCGTGGCAGAGCTGCTCCCTAGCATGACCACCGAAATACGATAATATCGCGTGATATAGCGTTGTTATCGACACTCAACTGTCAAAATCCATTGTCTTTTGACATGGCAGTTAAACGTGATCAATCGCTATATCATATCGCGTTTCAGTAGTCATGGTACGGGACGCCGGCTTGCCATTGTGTTTCATGGTGTCACCATCACTTGGGCGTCCTGGTTCGATCCCCGGATGGGTCAATGTAGAAGTATAACTTTTCTAAAACTATTTCCATAACACAAGTGCTATGTTGTTTAATTTTTTTCTTTTTACTGATTATCACCCCCATATTTGAAGAGAAGACATGAACGTTATTTGGAGTGGTTATGCACCAGGCCCTTGATAAATGTTTGACTCACTATCATAAGTTTATTCATATTTATAAGTTGATTTTTTATTTTCTTTGTTTTTATCAAAAAGGAAGATGGGTTCATATCGAAGGTATACGAAGGTAAGCCGTTCTACAAAAATGTTATGATCTGCATGGTGGGGTAGAATTTTTAAAAGGTAAGCCGATGGGAATCGGCTTGCATGGACCCTTCGCCACTGGTTTACATATTAACTTTATGTATCAATTGATCACAATAAATGTGTGCCATTATTAGAAATAATTAATAATTTAAACTATTTGAATATTACTAAGTTTGGATTAACGGCTAACTATAACTCAAGTATTATCTTTATAGTTATATAACATTGCAAAACGGATGTACAGAACATTATTTGCACTGCGATTATATGGCATACCCCAGCTGAATTTTAGGGCGTATTCACATATTAGCGTATAGTGAGCGTGCTTACCGTGACCTAATAAGAAGCGTATAGTCGACCTCTGCTCAATGAGCTAAAACAGCATTTACATTGTACGACTAGCGTAGCAACGTTAATACGTAAAGGTAGTTTACATTTAACTGTAGAAATAAGGACGGAGTCATGTCATATAAAAAAAGTTTTATTAGTTGTGAAATTAAATGGATAATTTAGAAATAAAAGCCATTTTATAAGGGTTACATTACAAGACTGCGGCACGCTACTCACTAATGTCTCACTGGCGGCTCACTAGCGCTGCATTGTGCGAGTGAGTGAGTAACTTTTACGCTTTCAGCATACTGTACGCCTAAAGGGATTATTACAGTAATGTCAATACAAAAATCGTTTGCTGGTGTAACGTTGGCAGATAGTCAGCTTAGCTATAATATGTGAAAATGCCCTTAGAGCTATAAACACTGTTCTGTATCTAGATAAACTACACTTAACGACAGTTATAGCGTAAGGTATTCAAGTTCATATGTGTGATAACTAGTACAATTTACATGTATGTATTCTCCAAAATGTAGGTTATTATAATATAATACATAATATTGAAAATTTTGAGATTTTAGCATTCACAATGCTATTTTTATATAATACAAAAATCTCAAATTTTTCAAAATTATGTTTTTTTCTCATCTTAATCAATTGTTTAAAAATATCTGGAAAGGTATTCAGTTGATGTCGAAGACCTTGTACATTGGTGAGATG
The DNA here is from genome assembly GCA_963556745.1 of Catoptria pinella. NCBI lineage: Eukaryota > Metazoa > Arthropoda > Insecta > Lepidoptera > Crambidae > Catoptria > Catoptria pinella. The sequence goes on from OY750776.1 coordinate 5,011,532, forward strand.
GAGCTGGCTTGCAGCGTAAGAGTTGATATACTAGGAGAAATTCGACGTTCCCACTAGTGACTCGGTAGCTCAGCGGTCAGAGCATTGGACCGGATATCCAAAGGTCGGGGGTTCGATTCCCGTCCGAGAACATGATCTGGTGCGAGTCGTATTTTTTCTAGTATATTATTTGGTAGTATTATACATAAACCGTTAAATAACTTTGCAATGTGTCCTAGATTTTAGTGAAACATGACGTGCCTGTGTGTGTTATTAAATGTGAATTATGAAATATAATAAAACATCATTTTTGTCTTTTTATGGCACAAGTTATGGCTGCTAGTTCAAAATGCAAGATATAAACATAACTACTACTACTACTATTAAATAATACTTTACATCATTACACATATTGCTCTGCTTACTCAGCATTCTATTTATTCAAAACTTAATTCAAGCCAACTTAACCGTAACCAACTTTCAACTTTTTGTGTCCACCCATCATTTTGCGACCATCGTTACGATAATCATAAAGAAAAATCCAATTATAGAATCCACATTCCTCTGTGACGTCACCTCCATATGCGTCATACTTCCGTTTTAATATTAACCCTGCGGATGCCAGCTTCCTCCGCCGAATAGCTGTTAATTAAGTTATGCATTTAACACTAAAATGTGGGATATTAAACGAAGTTAATTTTTATTACGCACAGCTGATGTGGGTGTTGCGGGACGGTTAATTATGTTTTAGTGTCGAGAGCTCGAGACTTAAGCCCTCTCCTTCTTCGGTAATCTGAAATTTAGTAGCTACTAGCTTTTAACCGCGACTTCCGTTTGCGGTAATGTAGATTATGTCAATGAAAGGTATCCTATGTTCTTTATTGTACCCCTGACAACGTGTATGCTCGTTTGAGTTGTTAAGAGTTTAACCCTTCAACGCCCGGAAAATGAGACACATTAAATATTTCATTGTTATCCGGCCGCTTGCGTCCGCTCGGGCGTTGATGAATTAAGCCTAATCAACAGGCTAACAAACAAACTCACTTTCATGTTTAGTATTACTATATTACTTTTCATAGTAATATACTTAATTAATAAGTAATTGAAATATCAAATAACATTCAGAGTTTAATAATCAGACTACCAATATTTCCCTCACAGTGACCGCAATAATATTAACTCTATCCGACCTAGATAATCCTCATTATTGTGTAATTATCTGTAATACTAATAATCACCAAAATTAACCGAATTTCAAATGGAAAATGTTCTCAATTGATTGCTTTGTTTAGAGACCCAGTAGTCAGACTCTTAATCAAGATTAGAGAGACACTAGAGCCCAAAGTCAATTTGAGCTGCGGGTGCTGATTTAAAGGCACGAAACATAAAAACATTTGATCTCGTGTTAAACTTACAACTTTTCACCTCTGCCAGCGAGAAAAGTGTTATAGGTAAGAACAGTTATTTTTACGTGACTTTCCTTTTTTTTTTTGGTAAAAAGCTAAATTCATTATCATGTTAAAATGTCATGTTATAATATTTCTCAAACACTTCTTCTCACGCTCGCAGCAAAAATCGCCTTTGCTGCGAGTTTTTACGCACCAAAAGCGCCCTTTTCGTGCTATAGAGGTGAAAATGTATTTATGCAATGCGCAATACTGATCCAAACTTTCGGCTGATGGGAATTCGTAGCCAGCTTGGACTTTAAACTTTAAAAACATCTGTCCGGTAACTAACACAAAAAATGTTTTGAAAATCACCCTTTTCTTAACATCCCTTGTCTTTGCTATTGAGCTCTGTCTCAATCAGCACTGTCATTGTACCATATAATAACAGTTAATTAACTATACATACTATTTTATTTGACAAGGATGTAACTGCGGGTGGGCTGAAGAGTCATCGTGACTCACCTCAGATAAGGGTGTTAAGACAGGGCGTCGGATGCTCAGTTCAAGTAGTTAATGTGATGAAAGAGAAACTGACGTGTTTTATTTTCAAATACAAGCAGCTTTGACGATGTGATGTGTCACTTAAGATGCTTGACCATAAGTTAATATTAATCTAAAGTGAAAATATAATACGATCTCCTTCGACGGTTAAAATAACATAATATGTGACTGCTACATGATGCTAACCAATGGTTTCATATTTATAACGCAACTAAAAGTCTGCACTAAACTTTTGTTAAAATACGAATAGTAATAAAAAAACCAACAAGAACTAATTCATTGTTCTGAGAAACTTAAGTTCTTCATGTTCGATGAAAAAACTGTTTTTGATTCCGCATTAAATCATACTAATAGCCTTAGTATAATGTAATCAAATATTACACAGTAAACAAATATTTTCCACTGTATGGATTTCACTTTACTAAAACACTACAGTGTAATAAAACATTCAACAAAAATACATTTGTTAATGTCTAAGTACAATGTCTACAAAAACCTATGTTTCAAAGCTGGGAGCTATAATTATTATCCCCCTTTGACTAAAAGGACTCTTAGTATAAGTACAGATACTAGAGAAGAATAAGGGCCACAGCAGACACGCTACTTTTAGCATCGGCGTTAGCTGCTTTTTATAAGCTAGATGCAGCGACTAAGTGCTCCACACCGCACACGTAACAACAAATATAACACAGCGACTGTAGGTACAGCTTGACCAGAAAGAGTAGAAATTAAATAAAATGGAACTAAATTTTGTCAGTACTAAATATAGTCAGTGTTGCCAAGTTATTCGTGATTTTGACGTGTTAGTATAGAAAGTGGCGCCTTAATTTTTTGTCAACTCTTTATGGTCAAGCTGTATGCTCTCTACACCCCGCACACGTTTAAACACCGGTAGACGCGTTTTTGATACCGCAACCCCACGCAACAAGTCGCCAAAACGCGATGCAGTCACTAAACGCGCGTTTTCGCCAAAACAACTGAACGCAAAGAGTCGCCTAAACGCGCGATGCAATCGCTAAAACATTAATCGCAGATGATAAAAGTATTGTGTCTGCTGAGACCCTAAGGGGTGTCTCGTACTCCGGTTGCTGCTACTAATAACACTCTTAATCAATCAACACGCGTATAGGGGCCCGACCGACGTTACAAGAGAAATGACGAAGAGCTATAGATGAAACATAGTTTGACATAAACTAGCTATTTTTTTTCTTATTTATTAATAACAAAGGTTCATAACTTATGTTTGAGTACTGTTTTGGTTTTTGATTTCTGATATGATATAATATAAAAGTAAATAGATATTTAAAGAATAATAAGTGAACTGGGTTAGGTTAGGTTAGGTTAGGTAAGACAATTTAAAGAGTGCAATCCATATGCATATTTAACTTCTTAAGAACATGACACTAATATTATAAGCAGACGTGCCTTGCCTGCTCATATGTCTTTAATAGAGCTTTCAACCACTTAATAAAGACGTCAAGTAAACAACCTTAACATATTTGAAATTTTGAGATTTAAGCATTCACAATGCTATTTTTATATAATACTAAATAATATACTAGAAAAAATAGGACTCGCACCAGATCATGTTCTCGGACGGGAATCGAACCCGCGACCTTTGGATAACCGGTCCAATGCTCTGACCGCTGTGACTCGGTAGCTCAGCGGTCAGAGCATTGGACCGGTTATCCAAAGGTCGCGGGTTCGATTCCCGTCCGAGAACATGATCTGGTGCGAGTCCTATTTTTTCTAGTATATTATTTAGTATTAACCTTAACATATATTATATTCCTATTAATACTATGTTTTGTACACGTCAAACCTATTAAGTAAAACCTATTTTAGTATTGGATGAAAATTACTTATTTATTAGCTTTAAACTTTGTAATAAAACCAGCTTTTTTGTTTTTCGCATTTACAGTCGAACCATGAATATGTTGAGCATTTCAGTACTGTGTCAAATTAAATATCCGACAGGCAAACAAATAAGTATATGTCACTTGTCAATATGACAAGGTTCTCAGTATGCTCAATATTTTCATTGGCCGACTGTGCTTACTATTGGTCATTAAATGTGTATGAAGTAAACGAACAGAAAAAATACCAAAGCATGGGAAATAAAAAACTTTATATTTTTTTAATAAGTGACATTTGGTCTGATGGTTGGAGAAAAACATTGTTCTGTGACTTACAGGTTCAAATGGGTGTCGAATAAAACTTTAGGTAACTCATACTTGCTTAAACTATTTTCAATCTTTCATAACGCCTAAATAAAAATAAACTATGAACCACCAAGAAGCAATATCTAATTAGGAGTGTCTATTAACTCTGCTCTAACGCTAATAAGGCCCTCAATCAATCAACGCGCATCTTGAACAACCGCTAGGGGGCGCTCCAATATGGATAGGTGACGGGTGCATTATAGACCAATCGACAGCTATGACTGCAACTTATAATTAGTATCATAATTAATTCTTCTTTTCTTTTAAAATATAGTTTCCACCACGGACTCACTCACACACATACACACACGCACACACACGCACACACACACACACACACACACGCACACACACGCACACACACACACACACACACACACTCACACTCACGCGCGCGCACTCAACTCTTCTTATTATTATTTATTTACTTTATTTGGTTTTTCAATTTCTTAGTTATAATGTACTGTTTCAAACTTTGATTTATAAAACTTTGTAATTGTTAGTACCTTGTCGGTTATTCTAGTAGCTGTACACATTACATTAATTAAGGAAGAGCGGGGTCACCTGGCACAAGTATTACTGATACTTAAAAGGAGATCCTGAGCACTAGCTAAGATAATCATGTATATAGTTACTGAATAAATATTTTGTATTTTTTTTTTGTAATTAATAATGGTAATTTTAATGTTTTATTAAAAGTTTGAAATCCATCAAAAGAATATAAATTGAGTTAACGACTTGTATATCATTCATTCTGAGGTTGGAACTAAATTCTGCCTATATTTTAATTAATCGTTGAATTTTAATAATATAACTTCACAAATTTATTTGCAGATTAAACATAATTCTTTTACAAATTCCATGCGTTCCTGAGAAAAGGATCTTGACAGACAGACAGATAGACATCCAAGTTATTAATACTAAGGGTTTGGTACGTAACCATAATAAAAATTTCAAACGTGTCCTTATTCCTTTACTTAGAATAATAGCTATAAAAAAATATGTTAGATAAACCCTTTTTTATTAAATAAATTCACCAGATGACTAGACTATTTTATAAATAATCAGGTATAGATAGATATACAGTTTGTTAGTGTTAGCGAAAACTTTAAATAATGATTATATATAACCTTAGAATTAAGCAACTTTCTCTATGGAATCACTTGTCGCAAATGCATAGTTGAGATTTTGATTTTTCGTTGAGCAGCAATGTACGCGTAATAACTCGATAACATCGCGGGAGCGCGCGCGCGCTTGTAACGCGTGTGATACAAAGAAAAACACTCAACTTTTCATGAATTTTGCGACGGAAAAGTCCACTTCAGATAAACTGAGAATCATGAGTCGACTACGCCCTGAAAGTTTTTGCTAGGGTGCTACTAACACCCTGTATATCGATTAAATAATTCTCGGGACATTCATCTATTTGAGTTCTAGAATAAGTAACATGATAATTTTAGGGTCCTTCCCACGCGCCACATGTTTTCAAAAACTTTTTACAAATAAACATTGTTTTTTTTAATATGAATGTTTTTTAGAAAGAGGAACTCTACAGTAAATGTGATTCCCTTGTTGCTATTTTTCCACTCCCACTGTTCAATTAAATGAAACATTGAACAAACAGGAAAATGTTCTCGTGTAGTCACAGCCCTTGAAAAGGCACTGAAAGGTCAGGAAATAGGTAATTGAATACCAACTCGATTACTTTTAACAGAACTACAGACTAGACCAAACATTACATAGTGGTAATTTAACAGTTGTTTTTATGTCCCAAATGTCATAATCGCTTCAGTGCACAACAAAAAGCAAATGCCAATAGAAATTACTAGTGGCTCAGTGAGCTGTAGATCTCGTGTTTCTGCGTTAAAAACTAGCTCAAATTGTATGTTGTTTAAAAATTAATCTAATAGATGTCTCCACGAGGTTTTCAAAAGCAGTACTCTACATGTGCTGTTTGGAAATGTATTCATTTACTCTTTCTTTATCTATTCGAAGGTAGTTGGCGCTTCTAATTTTGAACATTTTCAGAATGAGTGAAATTTTCAAAAAATACCGATAACCTGAGTCGACAAAAAATCAATATAATTATCAAACTTGCTCACAAAATTTCACGAGAATCGGTTGAGAAATGCGACCTGTAGAGGAGAACAGCCGGACAGACATTCGAAAGCACAATTTTACAGTCAAAGTTTGCTGCAGAGACATCATGTGATAAGGGGCGCTAAAACACCCTTTATTTCAAAAAACATAACGTATTTTTTTACTGTCACAAAATATTGCGTTGAATCACAATACACCAAATCTATCTATCAATGATCAAAATACTTAACGACAATAAAGATAAAAATCCGCGACAAAACGCCAGTCAGAAATGACCCTACCTTTGGCTTATCGATGTCATCGGCAGCAAAACGTTTCTGTCACGCGACAATTTGTCGCTCAACCACAGATAACAATCATGGGGGTGCACTGTCATACAACAGGAAGGACGCAAGAGTTTATTGTGATTTATGTAATTCAATTGTAAGTACGTCCCTTCAATTAAGATATTATTTGTTTAGATAGTGCATTCAAAGGGAAGATTGAAATTTACGTCCAAATACAAATTTTATGTTCGATAATAATGACGATTAATCATTGCATTAATTTTAAGTAAACATTTTGAACACTTTGTATGACAAAATATTAATACAATCATATTAATATCAAGTTTGTATTATAAAATTTTCATGCCATTAAGACTAAAGAAAAAAGTCTTTTTTAGGGTTTTGATATGGGCAGAAATCGTATGTTTATCAAATTCACTCTAATTAGTTCAAATACCACAACTGAGCGGCATCCACCGACATTCCATCCAGAATCGTCATAAAGGCGAAGGGTTGCCACTGACATGCATGATAATGCTTGCATGATTATGCTCAGAGATGCTTTCACTCTAAGTATAACCCATTATTATAGAAAGTCACTTTCTTATACCAAGTGAAATAAACTACAGTAGCAGATACCACAATCATCTTCCACTGCAATTTTGAATCTATGACAACTAACAAAGGAAGTGCCTTTGAGCACGAGGTAATATTTTCTGGACTTGTGGCAACCCTTTACCCACTAATTGCGCTGGCGCCGCCAATAAAGTAAACTTAAAACAACTACTAACCCCTGAATATTCCAAGAAACGGCTTCTTGATAGATCGACAAAAAGGAAACTTCAGCTTTAATTAATAATAAGAGAAGTGTGCTCTGAAGTATAATGCATGGTGCGAATCACGTTTCGTTTTGTTAAAACTTTGTCGAAAAGTTTTTAACTTCGTATTTATAGTTATGTCGTATTTTTCGTCACTTCATATATGTAGTATTTATATAAATAGCCCGGACATAATTATACAATTAATTCACTCACTCCAAAATAGAAACGAATGTTGCATTTTTTACTTTAAATAAATATTTTAACATTATTTTGTATTTTTGTCTGTCTCGTTATAAATTAATGACATTTTCCTCATTTTATTTACTTTGACAAACGCCAGATTAAATACACCTACTTACTTTCATTTCTATTTTCGATTTGTCACAATCAATAAAAGCCTAAACAGACCGTTAAAATAATGAGGTGAATATAATGCTTCCATTGCTTTAAATTTTCTAAAGTATTATTAAGCCTTGGAATATCTTCATATTTTTAAAAGTAATAACAACAACATACTTCTAAAAATTAATGTGACATTACAAAATGAGAGGATCATCAATAATGTTCTCTCCTTTTGTAGTTTCCCGTACACCGCAACTACACTGAGAGAAAAATATTGTTGGGTGTAACAATAAAACTTTAACAGGGGAGAGCCGTTTAAGGTAGACAGTTACCACTACAACGTTTTTATTGTTATCTGGTTTTTGTTACACTAACAACGTTAACGTTCTGCGTAGGGATTGTTAGACCAACAAAATTATTATATTGTTATTGCAACAATCAATAAACTGTTCTTGTAACAATTTGAAAATGTTTTGGCGTTAATTTAACTATGTTCCTATAACAACTGAGCTTTGATAGACTTTGATAGATTAACAATTTTCCTTTGTTATTGCACCTACCGTCACATAAAAAAGTTGATAAAAATACAAAGTTATTTTGTTACTGTAATGACATTAACTAAGAACTACAGCAAATGCCAATATTTGCTACGGCAAACTTAATTTGTTAGGTTAGGTTTGATAGTAACTTCACCTTTGCTGTAGTACTAAGTTAATGTCATTACAGTAACAAAATAACCTTGTATTCTTATCAACTTGTTTTTGCTACTCTAGCAAATGAAAATTGTTACTGTGACAGTTTTAAGACGGCTACTCCCGCGACGGTAGCGCCACTCCGTAAAATTATTAACTACTGCCTGAAAATATATTAAAACCAAAATTTCTAGAAATGCACTGTCTCGTGTGATTTGGCACTAGATCTGGAAAATGTCTTGTTTCAATATTTCTTTTGTTTCTAAATATTCTTTAGTGCTTTTCTAGATAGAACTAGGTTTCAATTAATTCTCAGAAAGTAGTTAATAATTTTAGGGAGTGGCGCCACTGTCGGTAGTAGCCGTCTGCGGTCCATTATCTGTGGGAAATAATATTATAAAGGTTAGTAAAAGAAAGTTTAAATAGACAAACTGAAATATTTATTTAACATAATCACAATCAGTGCAGAAAACATTTGACATAGGATCACGACCATAATGGCGGGACCCATGCTTTTTTAAATTCTTGTGAAATATATTGAATTAGATATTCAACAAAAAAGGTTGACATTTTTCATGAAAGTGGTGGGATCACCATAATATAATTACATATTGTGGTATCAACCTTAACACACAAATGCTCTCATTTTATATATAAGTATTAAATACTATCGGAATAGATTTTTCGATTTCAGAGTTTAGGTAAGCTAAGTAATTGGAGTTAAAATTTGACGTATTATAGTTTGGAGCTACAAAATGTTATTTTCATTAAGTGATGGTGGTCCCGATACTTTCACGGCACAATGACAATCCTACCAACTTTTCAGTTACACCAACTTTCACTAAAGTCCCTTAATTCTTTATCTACACAGTCTACACTCATTTTTCCGTGCGTATTCACGAACACCCGTAAAAGAAATGAATGCCAAATAGATATTATAACAAAGTTCTTCGTTCCCCGCTACTCCCCGCATACCCTCAAATATTTTTATCACAACAAAGTTTACATTGTACGTTGTTAGATTGACAGCTTACGTTTGAACTCCATAACAAACGCTTTTGATGGATTCAGTTTGTTATCGTATTTACTTCATATTTATTTAACTTCACAATAAAATCCTGTCATCACAACAAAATTACCTGAACTTTTTGGCAGAGACAAATTATTTATTGTACGTGTTACAATAAAAACTTAACAGATTAACTTTGTCGCACACTTCAAGCAAATTGTCGTCTCAACCAAGTTAGTTAATATTATATTAAAAATAACAATGCACATGTTATTATTATAACAGTATTTATTTTGTTAGATTGGACTTGAATACTACATCAAAATATACTTTCTTAAAAAAACAACGTACTATTGTTAACTATAAGAACTTTTTTATGATAACAAGTTGCGCGTAGTTCTTATCACAACAAACCCAGAACAATAAAAAAGTTGATATGGAAACTAAACGAGCCTGGATGTGGTAACAGAGGTTTTAGTTTCTACAACAAGAAAATTTTAGCAAAGCTTTTATTGTGACTTTGTTAGCCATTATTTTTCTCAGTGTAATTTTAGTTTATATGACGCCCTCGTCATTCCACACACCATAAATCATGGGAGACTTCTAAAATTCTTTCTATAATTAGAACAATAATAACTAACAATGCCACGTCGTTCGTCATTCTCAACCACGAAAAGTGCTACCAACTGAACCAAATCATTGGTAGTTTACGAAATGTCACAAAGATCAAAGGGAATTACATCAAAAGCTACTTTTACTGCCTCAGTAGTTTTATTTTCATCAACAGTGCCTCTAATAGCTGAGACATTAAGTCTCTTTTCGTTTGTACGCCCATTATGGACTCTCAAAATAAGAATCCTTCGTAGATTTATATCATCTTTTTTTTTACTTAATGACAAATTTAGATCTGACGGTAAATGTATTCCCTGATGTCTCGTTGTTTGCAGTTCCCTTAACGTTTGTTTGTATCGCAGGGCTTTTTAAGGTCATTATTTGTATTTTTATCGGTTTCAAATTTAGCTAAATTGCTATCCATACATGTATTTTTAACTTTGAAAAGTTTAACTGTGCCCATGAGTTAAGTTCCTTCATTAAGAATAATTATATTTACGTTCAATAAATAAGTCTAGTTATGTCCACCTTTATAGTTTTTGTTGATTATAACTAAAGCTATTTCAGTTTCTTAAGAAAACTTAATTAGAGCCCTGTCTGTAAATTGAAAGACAGCTCAAACAAAAAAAATGTTTGCTCCATAAATAAACAATGACAAGGCGTGGACAGATTTAGTTTCCTCAAACTTAAGGCCATGAAAAATTAAGAATCCTTTTGAAATGCTAATTTAAAATTAGTCCGCTTTTAATTTTAGCCTTTTCACAAAATGCTAACTAGTTAGAGGTTCAGGTTCTTTTTCATTACAAAAAAATCAAGAGAGCATCAAATTGTAAGTTCTCAACTTCTGAATTTATCGAAAAGAGGTCGAACTAACAATGTTTGTTTGATACAATATTGGTATGACTTGTATAAAGCAGATCTTTAATATTATATTTGTTTCTTTTTTCTTTTCACAATTTATTGCAATCGAAGCCAAAATGCGCCACGTCTGCGTTTTACGTGTCACATGTGAAGGCTAAAAGATAGTAAGCTCATAAAAGAAGTATTTCATATGCCAAGTATAATGAATTCTCATTTTTCAGGTAATGCCAGGAATGAAGCAGCTATGTAGTAGGACATTTTAAATAAAATTAAATTTTTAGATTCATTGTTTTTGCAGCATAATTTTTTCTTTACCGCCTTACACACATAACATTTTAATTGGTTAGTGAAAATTGCTGGATTAAATATCCTTTTAGGTATGAACTTAATAATATACTTCATATTCGTCATTAACCACTAGCTTAATTACAGTCCAACCTCTTAACCAACTTGTAATGTGTCTAGAACAAGTTGTTTTAGTGGCTACAGTAGCATGGTCGTAGTTACATAATGTTGAGACAGTGAACCTGTATTTTAATAACTAGTAAACTAGCATCGGTATGAGTCAGTATAAAATAACAACACAGTTCGCCTCTTGCTAAGTCGTTTAAATAACTTCTTAGCAAATAGACGTCATAACACTAGATATTGCGATACGGTAAAATAAAATTAAGGTTGTACCTACGTCTTTTGCTGCGCTCATGCAGGTCATTATCATCTTTGCACTTATTTGGACCCAATTTATTTGGGTTCGGCGCAGTATTTAAAAATCATGTCAAAAAGACGCTCATGGTTAAAGGTTATTATAAAGTAGACGATTATCTGAAAGACCGGAATGCGTGGAAATGTTGTAACACAATAACTTGCTAGTAAGTACTTGTTGTTAATAACCTGTTATATGTATTGTATTTGGTAACGATATATTTAAGTTTGTAAATATCGTTACTTATTTCTGTTAAAGCTGATAAGTTTCTTGCGCCTGTTCTTCTTGTCAGTTAAAAAAGTCTGGAACGGGTGGTAGAAAAATATAGACGATTCAAAAGCGCTTAATTACTAAGTTTATTTGAATAAAGTATTTTTTTTACTTTTACTTTACTTTACGATGAAATATTTTTATTTTCAGAAAATCGCAAAATTAAATGCAGACATTTTTAACCCACACCATTTATTTTTTACGGTGACAAATGACTCATAAGCAGTAAAACTGGTTGCCATTTAACCTGGACACCAATTTGAAATCCTGCAACCGGACATTGCAAATGGCCCTGAGTAACGCTTACAGCTTAAGAATTATAAAATGTTGCACCACCGAACGCAGTCTCATTCCATATCGTAATGATTACTGTAGAAGGGCAACTCGGCCGTGTTGACAGGTTAATGATGAGATGGAGTGCGGGCAGGACGTCCCCGCTCATACTACCACGCCGTACCTAACTTTTCCCTAATGAAAGTGAGGTACCGGTAGTACTAGTCGTCATTTGTCTCAATTCATCGCCGAGACAAAGCAGTTATCTCGCTAAAAGAAAGGAAATTTTTACGCTATACTAATAGCAACTTGATGCTAATGATGATATCAATAGAAGTGTCCGCTGACAGAGTGGCCTCGAGCGTTGCATGCGGTACGCCAATTACATCTAATAGAGAGCGACATATCTGAGGATTATCTTACTGATGGTTATTGGCCATTTAGCTGTTGACACAAATGTTTGGTAGGACGTTATCACTTAGTCAGGAATTATCTTGGGACAATAATCATAACGATCTGTCTACCTTCCAACACTGCATCTGGGAACTGGACTCTAATTAACCGCAGGGATCTATGTAGCTAGGAGTTTGTCGTAGAAATAAGGTCAGTGAGAGAACAATTTAGTCCAAATGTTTGGACTAAACACAGAACTAAAGCATTCTAAATGTTTACTTTAACTAGTTTACTACTGACCAGCATTATTCATGTGAACGCAATAAAACATGTGGCGTATAAAAATTATATTTTCAGTTATCATTGCTTGCGATTGTTCACGTTTCTTACTTAATTTTTTCTTTTAAAATCATTTTATGTTCGAGAAATTGTCTCTCTTGTTGATACAAATCATCTATTTTAAGCTTATTCCAAATTCATTACTTATATGGTAAGTAATATTTATGCATTTGTTGTGTAATTATTGGTATTAAAACACGAATGTGGGTTTATCACACACACGAAGGAGTTACGTTATGAAATTTAGGACAACATTATAACACTCGTTTGAATGATATTATGGTTAATATGACACTGGTTGTTTTAATGTTGGCAATAAGCTAACTGTTTCAGGAACTTTCATAAAGGATTTAAGCATGGGTGTAGATAAACAAATTTAAAGTCTGCCTTTTAACCGCAACATGCAATAATCTAATGTAATTAGTCAAAATTCCCTGCCGCAGTCCAAATGAAGGTCCCTGGGTATTTTTTGGCTACATTTAATACGCCACAGTAAACTACATTCAATTAGAATAATTGCTTACGTTTTCCGCTACCGAAATAGTTTGTTGTCCCGAGAGAAATCTCGATTGTAGGAATCAACGAAGTAACTGAAATCTCATTAAATTGAAATGCGATACCAAATAGAGCATTTTTGTATTTGTAAGTACAATTTAAGTTATTGTACTTGCTCAGTCAATAAATAGGATTAAATAAATAAGTAGGAACCTCAGTTTTCTTCACATTCTTAGAATAAGATGAAAATTTAATCTAAATTAGGGATCATAATAAACTCAGTCACAACGAAAGTTACTGAAAAATTTGGTAGGTCGTAGGTATAAGCTTTTTGTCTAAGCTGTGAGATATCTGTCAAAAAAGTTGCTATGCGTTGCGTTGCGTCAAAGTACTTAAGTGTTTAGTGACTTTGCTAAATATACCAGAGCGGTACGGTATCCTTACTACAAAGTTTATGCAAACTATCTATATGCGTCATGGAAAACTATCGTCTTGTCACTTTACTCCTTTGACGACCTCCTTGGTCGAGTGGCTTTGTACACCGGTTTTCAAGGTGTCGCCATCTCTGAGGTCTCGGGTTCGATCCCCGTTTGGGTCAATTTAGAAAACGAACTTTTCTCTATTGGCTCAGGTCTGGGTGTTTGTGATACAACCGTTGTCTCTGATTTCCATAACACAAGTGCTTTAGCTACTTATTTTGGAATCGGAGCAATGTATGTGATGTTGTCAAATATTTTATTATATTTTATATTTTACTCTTATCTTACTATTTTGTCGACATGAGTAATTCGGTAGTTTTTGAGATAGCATTGTGAATGCGAAAAATCTAAATTTAATAATTATATAGCGGTCTCATCTTTATCGATTGTCAAAACATCTGGAAAGATGTTTCTTTCGAATGTGGGGGTATTTCCTCACATTGATGAAATTGCGCTGGCTTGCAGCGAAGAAGTTAAAAGTACTAGAAAATTTCGCCGAAAACTAGCGACTCGGTAGCATAATTGGTCAGTGCATTGGGCCGGAATCCCAAGGGTGGGTTCGAGCCCCGTCTGAGGTGCTACGGGTAAGTCGATTTTTTCTAGTATTTTATCTAATATTATTTATCTTAAGTTTTTGATACGTTTAAATAAACTCATGTACACACTGAACTCGAAAAAAAACATTTCAATGTGTTAGCAAGGTTCAGATTGATAAATTCTCATAATTCATAAACAAACCCAACCACTAATCATACAGCAATCAACAACCCAATAAACCGATCAACAATGGTGGTTGGAGGTAAATATGTCATACAACGGCGATAACAAATACATTGACCATTGATCATTAATCATTTGTTTAGGGCGGGCGTTTATCACCGTATGGGGTGTGTGTAAGGGATATAAATGGTTGAATTTTTCATTTATTTCGTTTAGTTTATTTCTCTTAGAAAATTTACTTGAAATGGACATGGATAAAGTAATAAATAGGGGCAGAAAAATATACTTGGGCTTGATATTTACTAGGTATTAAAAGTTTGAAAGAAAAACTTTTTACATTTGCTTGGAAGATAGATGTGATAACTACAAGTCTCGTTCTTGGGTACTATAAAGGTGTGGTGGCGTAGATGTTAATTATAGATGTATTTAGTTTAATCTCATAGTTTAAAACATTATAATTTTTCATTTATAACATTCAAAATCAAGACAGGTGTCCGTCCACGCACGGCATGCTCTTCTTCAAACGAATCCTTGCTTTTTTAATAAGAACAATTCAAACTAAATCCAACCAGCAACGACGGTGATGCCCAGCTCACAGAGCGGAAACATATACCATCTCCACAGTACCTATTTCATTACATGACACAATATGATGTCACATTTAATGCGACCTCCTACAAAGTGTAGCCATTTGATTGCATTTCAAATCACTAAAGCATTACAATTTTATGCTCATTCATAAAAAAAAACATAAATAAAATAGCCAGAAGAAACTCAATACAAGCTCGTCAGAAATACAGTTGAAGTTTTTTTTTTAATTTGGGCTTTCTATTAAGAGGCAGTCAAGCATAAAAAGAAATGTAGATTTCGTTTAAAAGTAGGTACCTACGAAATCCGGATTTGTGTCCACGAAAACAAAATCTTTTACCGAATCGCCGGGTTCTATGAAGTATTTAACATCGTATAATTTATTATTAGAAACAAAAATGGTAAATAATGTACCTTATGAATTTACAAAACAAGTGGTTTCAAAGATTGTTAAACTATGTAATAAATTAAAGACTAATAAAAAATAAAACTAAGAACGAGATTAGTTACTAACTGTAATCCTATGGCCTTACCCTATTTTTCTAACTGCTTAAGCACTTAACGTATAAATTGACTAAATGAAGAGGTAAAGTACCTAATTCATAAAATGAAGTTTTTTATATGATTAGTGTTCAAATATAAAAGCTTGAAATTGCTCTTGAACCGGATGAAGGAGTGCCCTTCGTCATGTCAACAATTAGTACTTGACCTGTCTGGATGATATCGACTGAGATTCACGACACATTTTAACTGTGGCTTTATTTTGTGATTTTTTTGCTCGATATTGATGACGGCAACAGGTACCTAGACGCTTGAAATATTCACAGACTATTTAGTTAGGTATACAACGTGTTACAAATAACCCCTAATGCCGAATATGGTAGATAGGGACCATCAAACTGAACAACTTTCACTATGGGACCAACTTTGAAATCGCGAAAAAACATCAGCTATTTCATACATTTCGATATTTTCTATTTTAATTTTTGTATGAAACAGCAAATTTTTTTTCGCGATTTCAGAGTTGGTCTGATAGTAAAAGTTGATCAGTTTGGTGGTTATATACCATATTCGGCATTAGGGGTATTTTTGTAACATGTTGTATATCACTTAAAAAATAAATAATTAAATTAAAATAAAACAAATGTTTAAGGGGGGCACCCATACAGCAGACATGATTTTTTTGCCGTTTTTATGGATAATGGTACGGAACCTTACGTGCGCGAGTCTGAATCACAGTTGGCCGGTTTTTTTTCAATTAATTATAAATGCTTATATTGTTTGCGGAAGAGGTCTAGTGGGAAGTGTACGAAATAAATTATTATTAAGTTTTATATTCGCATGCCAGCGAATAGCCGAGGCAATTTAGGCGAACTCCCGCACGGTCGCACGCGCAGGTCCCATTACCTGTTCAATTCGATACTTCCTCCCGCCTTTCAACCTACCGGCGGCGGGCGGCGTGATTCAGACTGGTGATCTATGTTTTAGTTTCTCATTGAATAATATAAGCTATTTTGTTTCTGTTTTGACTTCCAAAAATTTTTTGAAACAGTGATCGTTTCATTTATATTAAATTGATTTTGATAAAAATATTTTTTTCAATCTTCAATTAAATTGAAATTCTATTACGATATCCCTTTTCATATTATTAAAATTAAAAACGAAATTCTCTGTTCATGAGCTGTGGCAGACCAAGGTGACAGATTTTATGAAAACAACGAAATTTAATAAAAAGACACATTACATTCTTACTAATATAGGGCTATGAGGTATCAAACGCTGCTTGGACATTCTCAATATTTTTTTTAGGTCGCATAGTTTTCGACTTTTGATGAAAAATGTAAAAAAATACCGTCCCCCCCCCCCCCTCTTATCTTCGAAGTTTGCATAGACAATCTGAAATTATTTTATGTGATAGAAATTTATGTAAGGATTACAGGAAAAATAAAACGATATCTCTAAATAGTAAACTTTTTCAGAATGATGGTACGGAACCCTCGGTGCGTGAGTCCGACTCGCTCATGACCGCTTTTTTATACTGCTATTGCTGAACCGACCTTGTTTGTTATGATGGCCTAGTAAATCCGCTGCGATCATTCAGCGACCTCCGCTGACAAATTAGGTAACCCCTAATACGTGGAAGTAATTTTCCAGTTTGTTTTCTGTATGGAACAATGACAAATAAACACGAAGTTCACAAAAATGATTTTGTCACTATATTCAATTGTTCTTTTGTTTTAAATGTGAGGTCCTCAATAATAATTATCCGAGACAAAATCCTGACAAAGTCCTCCAAAACACTAAAGCAAAATGGATACATACAATATGTGTATATACATAATAATTTTCCAGTACTTATTTGTATCGTTTTATATACCTACAGTGTAGGTAACTATGTAGTCAATGAATATTGTTCGTTACGTAATGTATAATTTTTCCTATGCACCGTGTGTCAGTTATAAATGAAATTCCAATATTTTTCTATTCTAACTGACACGACGAATAGGAGAAATTATACAGTTAATTCGACAAGTTAACTCTGCAAGTTAGATATTACAGCTTTCGAACAATATCAAATTCAAATAAAATCAGATTGAATTTTTATTTAAAAAAACTTTTCAAAAATTACCATACAGTGGTCCCTATTTTCTTTTGAGCAGTAGGTTTAAAATGTAGTTCATAATATTTTGTTTAATAAGTGCTGTTAAATAATATAAGTATACATATAAGCCAATGTTAAACGACTTCTTGATATTAATGAAATCCTTCTTATGCTGGCCACACTATATGACTTAACGGCATTAATTACGGCGCTAATATTCCTTATGCCTATACACATAAGGTTCATCAATTCAAAAATTCAACGGCGTTGGCCGTTAGTGTAGCCCCAGAATTAGGAAGTAGCTAATAACATCTTCAATTAATTATGACCATTAGCAATTTTTAATGTCATCACACGGGCCCAATGCGGGTTAGTGGGTGCTAATGACTGTAAATGCAGCCGGGACCAACAGCTTAACGTGCCCTCAGAAGCAAGGAGGATCTCGAGATAATAAATTTTTTGGTCACCCATCCCATGACCGACCCTTGCGAAAGTTGCTTCACCTCCGCAATCGCTGGGCCAGGTGCTTACCACTGCGCTACTGAGCTCCTCCAGTTAAGTTAATGAAATCTTTAATATGCAAGCAAAACGACACCCCAGCATGTAGGTACCTATTAATTTCTTTTCGGCTTTAAGAATGCTACTCTTTGAAGTACAAGAATTATTATAAATAAATAGTAGGAATAGGACCTTATCATTTTACCATGGTAGAACCACCATAATATCCGTAGCGTTCTATGTACTGCGAAATAATAAAATACAGTTCTATTTGATTTAACAATTTTAACGAATACTTACTTCCAAATCACACGCACCAAAATCGCAATCCCACATAATAAAAACACTTCACTGATTTACTAACTCGAAAACCACATCAAATTGTCACCTTTCACGTTCGAAACAAATGTCCCGGTCGATTCGACAAGGAGCGAGCGCGCGCGCCGCGTAACTGTTGCGAACTACGGTTCCTACACTAATTCATGATTTTGAGCGCGTGAGACGGTCTCTATAAATAAATTGCATGCTGACTGATTTCCAGCTGTGCTGCTGTGTCGCGATAGGGATGGTTAGTTTATAGTTCACTATAATAAGGGATTAAAAATCGTTTTGGTAGAATTCCTCAATCATTAATAGACTGGAAAAACATATCGTTAACGGTAAATCTAACGCTTTTGAAAGAGAGTTTTAATGGCCTCTAACGAATATAATTCCTAAAACATAGTTTTAAATGCCCATAAAGTTGACAATAAACTTTGGTAAATACCGAAAATATAATTGGTTTAGTTAGAATTAATAAATGATTAATTATACAAAAAGCTGATTAAATTAAATGCCAGAGAATCCCCTGATTTTCATTATGATTTCGTGATTTCTCTCAATATTGAATTCTCCCATTTTATGAGTAAATTTTAATGTGAGGCATTTGAACGTTTGCCGAGAATGAGGATGTTTTGAATTTCAGAGCCTTCTTCCGTGAAAGAGATTACATACTGCGTAAATCGTTTATGTATAAAATCTACATAATATAAGAAGAAGTTGATTGTTTGACTGACTGACGCAGCCTAAAATATTGGGACTAGTTACACGACATTTTTACACTGACACAAGAGATTTTGAATACTGTTCAACAAGTGTTTAACTTAGACACTGTTTGAATGTGATGCTGTCACTTTTTTGACAATATTGTTTAAAAGAGACCGCATCACATTTAGATATTGTCTAAATTAAACAGCGATCTTTTGTGGTAAGGCTGTGAGATTTTATTTATAATTTAGGCGAGCACTTAATTGAGCACAGAAATTTTGAATTCAAATTCAAGGAAATCGTAGTCAGCAACTAAGCACCGTTGCTAGTATTTATTATTTCGTTTAAACCTAATTTCCGAAAAAAAACAAAATATTTTATTTGAATATGTAAAGCTATAGAAAACAATTAAAATAAGCGATCCGAATATATTTTTTTAATCCTTTGCTAAAAAGTTAATGATTAAATAAATATGTGAGAACTCGGTAGTAAGAGACAAGATAGTAAGGTATACACGAGCAAAAACTTTGCATCAGAAAAAACGATTTCACCACAAAGTACTACGCAAGCTAAACACATCAAACTATTTTCCTCATTTTCATAGGTCGTAAAATTGAACTAAAAGTATATTAACGTAATCGTTGTTGTCATCAAAAGTGACACCAACTTCATGTAAAACCAGCATTAAAATAGAATCGATGATTTCAAATATAGACCTTAACGTGATCGTGTTAGAAATACTTTTAGTATGCACACCACTCGTAAGAATCAATTTTCTTTGGTAACACAAAGCAAGTAGTGTCTGTTGTGATGCAAATTTCAGTCTAAAAAATATCTGCTTTAGTTCTGAAGTGTTTCGTCAAGTAGAAGTTATTGTAAATGAAAAGGCTTACTGTCTACTGGGATCATAATGCATTACTACAATGTAGCTAAGCTAATTTGTAGCTTCAAGGATACCCAGAACAATCTTAAAGTTTCTACAAGACTTGATACAGAAGTCGCTTTATAGTTAAACATGCATAAACCGCTTGGCACCGGTATCAGTGTTTATAAAGTTTGAAACATAATACATCTTTAATTAGATTTTCACGAACAAATATTTTTATTTTTTCAATTTTTATTTTATTGCACTGTTCCTTCTGTCTCTAACGTATCCTCCAAAATAATTACAAGGCAAATTGACTTAAACAAACTGAAATTAGTTTATACTTTAATTAATTTATACATTACTTTATTTAATTTTACAATTAATTACTTTTCAAATTCTTATTAATTTTGCTTTTGAAACTTGTACGAAAAATGACATCGAAATCGCATCCAACTGGACTATTATCTTTTCAAATTCTTATGTTACTGTTTCCGTTTGTTTGCCATTCAAGTGAGCTATTTCAACAATACTTATTTGCAAATCAGGTCGCGGAGGTTACTCTTTCACACTAATAGGTGTTGAAGAAAAGGATTATACTACGACGTTGACAGTATTGTGAGGTGAACAAGCAATCTCAATGCCGATAATACGGAGGAATTTCAACTATTTATGAAAGTATGGTCAAAGTTTCAAAGTAATGGCTATATACAATACAGTTTTACAGATAAAGCTATAAAAGTGAGTATAACAGCTGTCACAGATATTTTGTGATTATTGATGATTATAGAGTTTATTACTTTGACATACTCTAAGCACAGAAGTAATATGTACGAGTATCATCGAGCAACGCAGCTTCTGTGCCGGCGGCTTCGCGCGGAAGCTGATTGAGGAGATTTTAACATAACAAAACAAATGACGGAAGTGTTTTTGAATACGGCCAAACGGCGTTTCAGACTTACCCCCTTACTAATAAAGATTGTACAGCAGATGTATAGTTACACAGTGTTTTGTCCTTTTCTCTTTAGTGTCAATCTTAAATAGTTTGATAGAGAGTAACCATTGTGTAACTATACATCTAGTATATAATCTTTAAGGGGGTTAATATTTTGTGACTGTGTCAGTGCATTGCTATTTCGGACCTACTGATTGGGAATAACTACTAAAACGGGTTTTACCACCACCGGGTTCCACCTACTGGCTAAATGTAGCTCGACTCCTTCCTTAACTTGTAGTATCAAAAGTTAAGTTCAACGTTCACGACCATTTTGTAGACTCTATAAAGAGAAATAAAGATGATCACCCTACTTATTCAGTGCCTGTCCATATAACAAATTCTGTATTTATGTCTGAAGTCACAACTGAAAGGGTCATGAAAACAATAAAATCTTTGAAAAATACTTCTAACGTAGGCACAGACGGTATCCCTACTAAATTCATTAAAGAAAAATCGAAGTCCCTTAATCCACCTTTGACATATATTATAAACTTGACAATTAGAACTGATTCCTAGCGATCTTAAGACCTCAATTATTAAACCGGTCCATAAGAAGGGAGAAAAGACAAACGTTAAAAACTATAGACCTATTGCGCAGCTAACAGTTTTCTCTAAAGTATTTGAGAAAATATATTATGACATTATCTACAATTTTTGTGAAAAATATGACATCTTTGCAACGGAACAGTTTGGTTTTCGCAAAAACAGAAATACAGAAAAGGCAATTTATAGTTTACTTGACCTGATTTAGAACTCCACAGACAAAAGGCAACATAATCTGTGCTATCTTTGCTATCTTTGGGTTGTTCCGTATTCATCCCATGACGATTCATCCCAATTCTTCACTCATCCCAAATTGGTATTCCTTACTCAACCCATTACATTATTTTAATATATTTTCTTAATTCAACCCAATTGCATTCCTTACTCATCCCAAATTAATTTATCACTAAAAGTATGGATAGCAGTACAATGATTAATATTTTATCAGAAAATTATATAGGAATACAATAAATTGAACTAAGTAATACTAAGTACTTATGTACTTATTAGAAATTAGAGATACAGATTTCACCACTGTCCCCGGGGCAGTTTAATACTTTATTTTGTTATTTTTTACTCTCTACTGACCCTTATATAAATTAATATGCCCCCGAATTATAATATAATTTATTTTTAAGTTAAAATTATTTAAATAAATTTCCAGATTTAGCCCGATTTGTTATGACCCCTATCATTGTACCATCTTTTAGATATATTTTTTATAAATGTTAATTTACTTAAGTTCTAATGTCTATAACATCTAAATTTTTTTGGATTATCAAATGGATAAGTAAAAATTGTTGGTGAGAACAAAATAATACATTTTTAACGACCAATTTGGCGCAGGGGAAGGATACCTTCTGTTATGTTTCGGATTCGATTCCCGAACAAGACAAATATTTGTGTGCATGATCATGTCTATTTGTCTTGGCCTGGGTGTTATCTATGTACCTATATATTAAGTATTTATTTACTAAAAAGTAAGTATATAAGAATATATTTATCCACTATCTAGATTCCATAACACAGTTTTTTAATGAAAACCACTTATCAGCTAGATAATTGATGTGATTGTAAAAAAAATGTTATTATTAATAATATTATTTGTGTTTCTTTTACCTTTTTTATTTTGAAATATATGGTTTTCTTTAATATAACAACAATAAAGCAAAAATGAACTGAGTTTAAAATATTTCTAATAAGTGATAATATTTTTATTCAGACCGTACACATAAATCTTAAATTTTTGGGTGGCTTTACGTAATGGGTTGAGTTAGGAATACTTTTGGGATGAATAAGGAATTTAAAATGATATTATTGTTGTGGGTTGAGTAAGGAACAAAACTGGGTTGAGTAAGGAAAAAATAATAAGTGGGATGTGACGTCATGGGATGAATACGGAACAACCCCTATCTTTATGGTCGAAAATGTTGATATTCCCGATAAAAGCCATGATAAATGATTCCACTTTTTTTTTTACGCGCGGGTAGCTCGTCGCCAGTGAAGGGTGTGTGGCTAGCAAAGAAACGACAGTTACCAGGCACGGTCCATTTATTACTGACTACGCCGTACACGGCATCGACAATACTATACATGTATAGGTACCATACAAACACTACAATATGACTAGTGCCTTTGATCATGTTGATCACAAGTTGCTGTTAACCAAACTCTATGCGTATGGCATAAGAGGTGTACCACTTAAATTGACTGAATCATATCTAAGTAAAAGAAGACAATATACTGTTATTACCCAACTTTGCAGGAAAACAAAACAAATTAAAGAATATGTGTCTCTATGTAGAGATGTAGAGACTGGGGTGGTCAAGGTAGCATTTTAGGACCGTTACTGTTTAATCTATTTATAAACGACTTTCCGAAATCCATCAACCATCCTATTATATTGTTTGCCGATGACAGCACGGCTATAATTAAATGTAATAACAACTCAACTTACGAAAACGAAATTTGTGTTATGGAAATTCTCAATAGTTGGTTGATCAAAAACAATCAGTGTCTTAATAGTAAAAAAACCAAAATAATTCATTTTCGACAGATGACTGAAATGCCTACAGTGACTTTAATGTGCAATGGGGAAGAAATTGAGTCCGTCACCGAAACAAAATTTTTAGACCTGCAAATAGATTACGAAACTAATTGGAAACTACACACCGAGAATCTTTGTAAAAGAATTAATAGTTCAGTTTATGCTCTCTACAAACTCTCAAGAGTTACAAATAGGGACATTGTCTTGATTGCCTACCGCGGATACGTTGAGTCCATATTGCGTTACGGAATCATATTTTGGGGAAATTCTGTGGGCAAGAGTATAGTATTTAAATACCAAAAAAGATGTATAAAAGCGATTACTGACCTTTTGTCAACTGATAGCTGTAAACCATTTTTCCGTCAATTGAAAATACTGACTTTACCATCGTTATACAAGGTGTCACAAAAGTACTCCTAATGCCGAATATGGCAGATAGGGACCATCAAACTGAACAACTTTTACTATGGGACCAACTCTGAAATCGCGAAAAAAAAATAAGCTGTTTCATACATTTTGATATTTTCGTAATTAAATTTTGTATGAAACAGCTGATTTCTTTTTCGCGATTTCAAAGTTGGTCCCATAGTAAAAGTTGTTCAGTTTGATGGTCCCTATCTACCATATTCGGCATTAGGGATACTTTTGTAACACCTTGTATATCTATGAAGTGGCAATGTTCGTCACGCGTAACGACTACCTTTTTTGTACATTCGCAGAAAGCAATCCAAATAGGAGTCACCGCAATGGGAGTAGGATATGTGCATCGCAATTCAACACTAAACACGTTAGTAGTAGCTTCTTAGGAATGGCTCACAGAATCTTTAATAAAATACCTACCGAACTAAAAACCTTGCCAATAAAGAACTTTAAAAATCATCTGATGGCATTACTTGTTGACAAGGCCTATTACTCCTTACAAGAATTTCTAGATGACAAATCATTTAAATAATTTGACATGTTTTAATTTTCTATTTAGTTTTATTTTTATCTCTAATATTAGTGACATACCTAACGATATTATAATCTGACATTAATTTATTTTATAATTTGACATTTGTAATTTTAACTTGAATGAATTTTTGCTGACAACCTTGATGACTAGTAATAGTTGACATGACACATATATATGATATTGTTATCCATTGGCTGCCCGTTTTGTGTCATTATATCTTTATTATTTGTATACCTTAGAATATAAGGTGAGAATGTAGTGAGACTAGCAAATGACAGCTGCCATCATTATAATACAAACACCTTTTTTTTTATTAGAGTGAGGGCAAACACCTGCATTTCACAAATAAATCATCTATTCTATTCTAACTACCTATATTTGAACTTAACAATTAACTTCTTTACAAATTCATATATTATTTTTTTATGAGCTTATTTTTTATATTAACCAACCAGACCTTTAATGTCAATAAACTAAAATAAAGTTAGTATAACACAAAAGCAGTATCACTGATTAGTAAGTAGGAGCCTTAATCCCGGAAAATACATGGCTCCGTTGGGAATATACTGTTTTCGACCCTAAAACCCCGTAAATAATTTATTTCGATATTGAAGCGTGGGACGTTTTCACATTGTTTTTCTTTACAACTGCTAATGGACCATCAAAGTAATATTTTATGTATGTATAAGACTTAGTTTTTTCTTTTTTAGCAAAATTAATACAGTCAATTCTCTTTCGAGTGAAGCGAGTTTTTAAGCACTTCTAATGAAAAAGTATTCATCATAATCTACTAACAATATCTCATAATTTAATCCAAGTATCATCATGATAACATAAGGTTAATTTTCATTAAAAATAATCTCGATTTAAGAGGAACACCTCTTAAGTTCATCTTATTCTAAGAGGGTTTTTTTTTACTTTCATTTTGAAGATGCGGTAACGGTTGAGGAACTCTAGAAATTGCGAAACTTCCGCATTATGAGGAAGCGGATGAGGAAACCTCGTCAACCCTAGGCACAGCTACGGCCAACTCCACAACCGCCATTAAGTTTGAATCGAACTGTACTTTGCTTCCACAGAATTTATTTGTTCGTTTTCTTTACTCACAGTGCCACGAGTCACGTCATGTAAGGAGTTGAGAGTAAGAGTCTTGTTCTTAATTTAATTTTGATTTCAGTAAGATTAATAGCTTAACGGACTTCACTCTAACATATTTTAACTAATTTATTTAGCCATGAGCCTATAAAACGATTGAAATACTTGACATACGTAACCTCCTTAACTATGACATAAAATCAATCCTCAACGTTACTTTAAAATACATAACATAAAGCATAAAACAAGGAAATTGTTCTTTGATATAGTCTCTAAATTCACTCATCCCTCCTCAGATGCTTAAACACACTCAGTGGAGTTCGAGGTGATCCCCATAATTTCTCATCCAATGGTGACAGACAGACGATGGAGTTTTCGTTATAAAGGGTAGGCTAAATTATTTACGTCGACTTTCTTATACAAGATAAGATAAATAGCTGTTGATTATTTTTACTGTTTTTTGCACACTGAAATTTTCTTACCTAGGTCTAAAAAATTGGATACTTTTTATCCTGGTCTAAAGTGGGGTTCACGTGGACAAAGTCGCGGGCAGCCGCTAGTTGTTAATAATAGAGCAATAAAGTCAAAACACTCAAAAATTAAAAAAGTAAACGGTTAAAATACAGAAAAACTTAAGTAATGCGAATATTTTATTTAGAAATTCTCTTCCCGTTGTAATTTAATATTTAATCTGTTTTTACAGTACCTATGTATCCTTTTTACTCGCCCTGTATAGCTGTAAGAACCACAAAACTGTGGAATTAGTCGAGTTCAAGCAGACTATATAAAATTACGAGGGTCATCCCTCAAGTTTTTAGACATCACAGGGAAGATCCATGGGCTCAGTTTTTCTTCATCGTTATAGAAATGATATCATTTTTTTAACACAAATAATAAAATTTAAAACTAGTTTAGATAATTTGCAAAAAATGATTTTTAAGTACGAGTAAGTGTAAGTATCTGCCTATCATTTTAATGATTTTAATGACATTGGTATAGTAATGTGAGATTCAATAATTAACTCAAATTAGCAAATGGTATTTACATGTTTATACATAGGGGCGATTTTTTTTTAAATTGGTTAAGTGATCATAGTCTTCAAAACTAAAAATTTTCATTTCTGAATGAGTGACTAGTTTAATAAAGTTTTATCCAACTAGGTCTGGAAATTTTATAGTTATCTTATCATCAATACCTACAGATCTTGCAATAAACTATAGGACATATAAAATGTATCAAAAAATATAAGGACTAAACTGCTACATAAAATCAAACCGCTAATAAATATTGATTTTCTATATAATAGATATTCCCATTTCTACGGAACCTATTCAAACAATAGGCGGCCATCTTGCCCCATTTTTTACGTGGCCCTTAAACGAAGTTAGGTTTTTATGCGGTAATGTTTGCCTTGCAACAGTAAACTAGTCAATGGGTGCCATAAATAATTCCTTTTACGTCGTTTACACTCGGAAAGAATTCCGTTTCATAGATTCTTGTGTAAGTGTTTTTGATATTTTTTTAATAAGTTGCTATTTTATATTTTATAATAAAAATAATATGGTTTTAGTAAAAACATTTTTTTTTCCTATACTGACGTCGAACCCGCCTTTTTTATAACTCAGTGACACCAAATAATTGAACACGAAGATTGTCATACTTATGACAGCCAGTATTCTCTTCCCACGGATAGCCAACGATTACGTCACGATAAGCTTTACCTGATTGGTCGTTGGACCGCATCGCGACATTTGATTCGTCGTAAAGTAGTCGCAGGCCAGTCACGTGACCCAGCTATCACGGGAAGAGACTATTTGTTTTTTGTACCATGATGATACTGATGCATTATTTAGCGATGACATTAGGGTCATATGAAAAGAGTGTTAGTACAAGAACATATTATACTGTGGTGTTTGGTACCTACACTCAAAATCCCTCGGTGCTTGGCTTGGCCCAGTCAGTGTCTAGACACACTATGCCGAAGTTACGCGACCGAAGTTACTCCTGCAATATGCTTTGTGATTGTGGCTAGCAACACATCTGCCGAAAATTACTTAGCGTTTTTTTCTTATTAAAAACGTTGCCGCCGAACTTCGGCCGAGTAACTTCGACATAGCCGGCCTTACCACAAAATATTTTAAAACGCTGTTTAATTTAGACACTGTTTAAATGTGATGCCGTCTCTTTCAAATCATATGGTCAAAAAAGTGACAACATCACATTTAAACAGTGTCTACGTTAAACGCTTGTTGAACAGTGTTTTAAAATCTTTTGTGGTAAGGCCGGTGTCTAGACACTATAACAGCTCGATGATGCTCCGTGTAGAGGCGAAACATGTGTAGAGTAGTATATATGAGGGCAAGGTGTGTTGCTGTCGGTGTGTCTGCATTAATTTATGCATAGATTTCTTAAATGTTTTTCCATCTATTGTGTGAAAGTTGTTTCTAATTATTGTCTTTGCAATATTATAATGGACTTCCGCAAGGTAACGCCTGATTCTTTTAAATATTAATCATCTTTCCTCCAAACCCTTTAAAATAGCGAAAACCCCCAAAAGCATATCGCGAAGCACTCCACACTAAATTAAATTTAAGTAGGCTATTAGACAAAACCTATTTTCTTCATCGTCATCGCAAGGCCTATCTTTGTTGTAGGCATTATGAATAACCCACGATCCCGTTATCTTGGCTGTAAAGAGAGAGCGTTATTGTTTTATTATAAATCGTTCGCCATTAGTGGGATGGCGGGTTTCAGCCAGTGTTAATAGTATCATAGATTTTGGACAGTACGTTGTTTTCTGGGTAGCTGACATGTGTAGTTTTTTTATATTAATATAGTAATATCTAATGTTCGCTCAGAGGCCGTATTACAAGCTTTTAAAACCTGCCAGGTTTATAAATTGCTGTAGTCAAGGTGTAGTGACATCTCTTTCTCGCTGTATAGCAAATAAAAGAGAAAGATTGTTAGCCAGTCAGAAAACTGTCTGGAAATAAGAGTTCATAATACGACCTCAGGGAGGAAATGTAGTAGATGGATGGCTGGTTCACGCGTCATGCTCGTGAACGTTTGCTGCCAGTGGGAAAGTCTGCTTCTGTCTGTTTGTATTAAGGGCGTCCTATACATTTTTTGTTCAATATTATCTATATGTGTGACACTTCTTACCCAAAACATAAAATTTTTAAATTTTCACTTTCTATAGTAGTGAATAGATTGCAATTAAAGAATTCATAACAAGGTATTAGTTATAAATTTTATAGTTTTGTAAGGCCTATGAAAAGCTTTTGGATATCAGTTTTCAATTCGATGTCTTAACATGGGTAGCCTAAGTATGTCATGCGCTCTTTAGTCATTTCTGCTTCGGAAGTACGTTACGTTCCTTCAAATATGTTTGAGCGAAGCGACGGCTGGATCATGTTTGAGCGAAGCCCTGGCTGGTTCATGCGTCACGCTTGTGAACGGGTGCTGCCAGTGAGAATGGGTTTGCTTCTGACTACCTTTAACGCATATTGAATCGTATGATTTGCATTTTTTGTTACAGCCTAGACTGAATAATGATTTTGAATTAGTTTGAACACTGTAAATTGATTCACTAAGAAATGAGCTAATTAAATAATGTTATTTATTTATTAATCTATGTTAATTATAACATATGTGAATGTAATGTCTGGAAACGATATACTTATTTGTAAATATCGTTCCATCTGATGAAGCTAATAAGTTTTTTGCGCCCATTTTTTTTCAGCCAATTTACGTTGAAATGGGTGGTAGGGTAAAACAATTGCCGATTAATAATGCTTACAGAATAATTTCATTTCATTGCTAGCACAAACATTCAGAGATATCTCGCAATTTGCAAAGAAAAAAAAATGCTTTCAAAAATTATCTAGCTTTTAAAGTTAGTGTTTGTTTTATTATTATTATTAAACCATTTATTTCAGGCTACTAGGCCCATACAATATATACCTTACAGACTAACATACATAATTATTAAAAATACAATCTACTTTGTTTACATTCGGCCAAAAATCTTCTTTCATTAAGGTCGATCGATAGATGTTCGGTCGGTACAATAACCACGAATGAGTTGAAGTTCACATTGTGGCGAGACTCCAACCGCTCGACCCTCAGACTGAATCTGGTCTTCACTCTGATGTACTCCCCAATATCGTCAGGATTCGTGATGTAGTACAGGCGAGATACATACGCAAGCGTTGTCGGTATAGCCCGAAGTAGCAGGTGGCTCTTCCTTCCTCTTCCATTCCACCTTGTTGAAACCGTCCTTGTCACACTCTTCATCCAGAATTATCCATAATTCTTTCGCACCATTATAAGCGACACAAGATCTCTGCAAACCAATATTTTCTTGCAATCTATAATATCGTACGCACAAAGACATGATGTTCTGACTTGCCATTTCCACTTGCCGTCACATGCTGACGTTGCGTTCGCAGCACCCTGATAAATCGTCTGAGTACACCCTTATGTCGATCTAGTGATTCGACGAGAATCCGGTGTTTTGAATTAATTCCATTATTGAGATTGAGTGTATTGCCTCTTCCTTGTATCATACATTTTATTACCTTCATTGGATTAATTGTGTTGATGGTATTCTTTGTTTACTTTCTTTATTATTTTTTGTGAGTATTTTTTTGATAATTTTATAATTTTTTGTTTACTTTTAGATTTAAGATGGATGGTATTTACATCAAGTTACCGGTAGATTGGTTGAATCACTAATCAACTTTTCTTGGTAAAAGCCAGTGGATTTTCAAAAAATCTATAAAATTATGTATAATTTTATCATATAAAAACTTATATTTCTTAAAATATCACTTTCACGGGTATTAGTTTAGTTTTAATACATATACTTGACAGTTATTTTAATGAAAATATATATAAATATGAATTAAACCAGAAAGCTAGGGCTATCCGGACCCTTTATTCTAAAACGTGTTAGCCATGGTTTAAAATTAGTGCTGTCACCTTTATTAGCTGAGAGGTAGAAAGGGACAGCATTAGTTTTAAATAAGGTCTAGCAGGTCCACATTTAAAAGTAGAAACGGTCAAAAGCGAGTCGGACTCGCGCACCGAGAGTTCCGTACCATCATTCTGAAAAGTTTACTATTTAGAGACAACGTTTTATTATTCCTGTAATCTTTACATAAACTTCTATCACTTAAAATAATTTCAGATTTTTCTTCATGTAAACTTCGGAGATAAGGGAGGGAACGGTATTTTTTTTGCGGCCTAAAAAAAATTTAAAGAAATGTTTGAGAATGTGCAAACATTCATATGATACCATATGCCCTAGTAGCCTCACTTCGAATTTTTAAGAACGCCTTTCAGTCGCTGTTGCAAAAAAAAAATT
The DNA here is from genome assembly GCA_963556745.1 of Catoptria pinella. Lineage (NCBI taxonomy): Eukaryota > Metazoa > Arthropoda > Insecta > Lepidoptera > Crambidae > Catoptria > Catoptria pinella. Next base: position 5,042,641 of record OY750776.1, read on the forward strand.
TTTTTTGTTTCTCTCTTATTTGCAACATAGTTGAGCAAACGTCATCTAAAACTATTCCAAATTTCTAATTGATAGCATTAGTAGTTCTCGAGCTATCCAGCTGTGACAAACAGACAGACAGACTGAGTCACACCATAAGGGTTCCTTTTTACCATTTTGGTACGGAGAGAAATTTCCAATATTGACCGATCTACCGCCATGTCGCACTTTTGGCTGAACATCGGGCACATAAACAACTTCAATTTTAAAAATCATTCAGAGATAAAAAATTGCACTTGGCAATTCACATGTTTCACCAAAGTAATTTTCGTTTTCTAAATCTAGAAAACGACTTGGAAGCTATCGCGTGTCGGCAATAAAATTAAGTTCATCGCGATAATGCTCTCTCATAAACAAAACACAATCACACACCTCCTTAAGATAATGAGGGAACACGCGGGATCCATTCCAGGCAGTACAGACCAAGTAATTATCATTCATACACATTACACTAACACCCATAATTAATTCAAAGAAAACGCGCGAATATATTTTGCTGTGGAGCCAAGCGTCCGTGTGTGTTCAGAATTCAAATCTCGTTGAAAAATACAGTTGGTAAATTGAATCATACCTTGTTTGAAAGTATATTATGTAATTTGCCGTGTTATTACAAATGCTTTTTAACCCTTGTTTAACTTAGAGACCTATTTAAATGTGATGCTGTCACTTTTTTGACAATATTGTTTGAAAGAGACAGCATTACATTTAAACAGGTGTCTAAGTTAAACAGTGGTTAAAAATCTTTTGTGATAACACGGCAAATTACATAATATACTTTCAAACAAGGTATGATTCAATTCACCAACTATATTTATAAACGAGATTTGAATTCTTTTGTAATAACACGGATTGTGTTTTAGTGGTTGGCGTACGAGCTTAAAATAAATGGAAAACCACAAATCGATGTACAAGATAGACGTTTGGCACACGTATACTTGAAATTAAAACATTTTTTTTGAGCCGCAGTTCTTAAAATAAACTCCCTTAGGAGAGAAGTTTTGGTGTCATCTTTTTTTGTATGGAAACAAAATTGTTCTACAACTTACCGACGCAACATGTAATTTTCATTTTTAAATAAAAATATATATACCTAGGCACTCTACAGCTTCGTTTCAGATTGAACTTATTACCTAGTCTCTAAAAATAGGTATAGTATTAAAACAAAAAAATATAAGTAAATAAGTCGTAAATTAATGGATAAATACTTCTTTAGATTCGGCGCCTAATTGCCCGTTTTATTCAACCGTTCACGTAAAGTGAAAAAGCCATTAAAGTAATGTTAAATCATTTGTCCTACAACCGAAACCCTACAAATGAAAAACATGAAAATAAAACCTAAACAGTGTATAAAATAAGCATTAATTAAAGTAAAAAAACAATGAAAAATCCGAAACAATAGATCAAAAGGGAGTGGAAACGCCAAAGAAACATTTCGTAGGCACTTAGAGGAAATTTTGTAAAAACACCAGCAATGAGCAAAAACAATGCCTTAATATTATCATCGCAAGCCCAACGCTGTGTAAACCAATCAAAAATAACCTTTAACGCGTTTATAATAAGAGCCAAGGGAGGGAAATACGGGAGGACATTGAGATTCATTTAGCGACCAAGTATACTTTGCCTTTGGGCATGTAAAATTCCCTCGTAGCTTATAAGCCGTGAGGTATTTTAGTGAGCGCAAAAATAACTTTGTCGTACTAAGAAAAGCTTCGTAGACGGAAAATAAAGAGATTTCTTTGGGCGTTACAAAAGAAAACCACAAAAATCGAAACAAAAGGAAGAAAACAAAAGGCGAGGTAGGGTCCCGCGTCGGACTACTAAATTCGAAGGCCATCGAATGGACTCGATAATTAGGTTTAATGTAAACTGCACTTAATGCGATTTGTCTTTAGACTTCATTTGTTTTGACTACATTTACATTTTCAGTATTCTACGACACGTATTTTAGCATATCATAATATTGTTTGTTGAGCTCTCCGATGGAGTGACTTTTACGCCCGTCATTCTTGGCTTATATCAACATTTTTATCGTAAATTATGCTATAAATACTAAATATAAAAAGTATTCAGCTGTTTTTTTAACCACAACGGGATAGTCTTCACCTCACCTGATGTTAAGTAACTATGAGGCCGAAAGTGTAAGCGCCTACACCCGAAATCCTCACCACTGAGGAACTGGCTAAGATGGTAGTAACTAGCCAGGCGGCCATGAAATAAGCCCTACCTTCAACTGAATCGAGTACAATGTACCCCTGGGAATCGAACCTGGGACTCCTGCGTCTTACACGTGTGGGCGAACAACTAGACCATAGAGGCGGTTAAGAGCCGTTAATTTAGATTCACAAAGAGGTGATATTATATGAATTTATTTTTTGTATTTAGTAGGTGTAAATTAGAAAAAGTTTAGAGACTTAAGTAATCGGTAGTATATTATTATTATGTAAATATAGTAAATAAATAAATAATAAATAAATGCCTGGACAATTTCAGACAGCGCCATCTAGCCCCAAGCTAAGCAAAGCTTGTAATATGGGTGCTAGACAACTGATATACTACTTATATACTTTTTATATATATACTTATTACACATAGTAACATCCAGACCCGTCACAGAAATTAAAATACATAATTTCAATTTCTGCCTGGCCGTCAATCGAACCCGGGACCTCTCGCGTGGTAGACTGGTATGTTGACCACTGCACCACTCAGGTCGTCAGGTAGTACTATGTAGTATGAATCATGTAACTTTAATTAACGCAAATAATATTTAAAGTCAGAGTACCTACTCCGAATGAATTTTCAAAACATAAAAAAGTCTTGGACGAAACAGGTAAATAAAAAACAGGTAGTTTTTTGTTCAGTTTTTCCATATCTCTTTCTACCACTCAGAAACATCGTTGGCTAGAGCAAGAATACCGCTCGGTGACGACCGAGCGTTAACATTAGCACCCGATAGGTTTGTCTACGATGTCTGCGTGACGCAAAGAGAAGGAACAAATGCGGAAAAATGACGGGTAAAACATAATCATTATTTCTACAATGTTGCAAGCCACAGCCACACTACTCCCGATAGTACGAGTAACACATCTAAATATTTTTCCACGAATCGCCCATACTTGTGCAATGAATGTTATTCCTGGGATTGCACCAAACTACATTTCGGTGAAATATTTTTTTCACGTTTCCCTTTTGGCATAGTAAAATTCTGCCCAAGTATATAACTTCAAATGTATTCATCAATACATTATCACCAAAAAAATAAGCAGTCAACACTGTGTTAGGTGTGTATTTCATTATAAGCAGATCGTAAGACTCTTAATTTGTTACGCAATGAAGACCAGTTACACAAAAAGTTTAATATACAACATGTTACAAAAATACCCCTAATGCCAAATATGGTATATAGGGACCATCAAACTGAACAACTTTTTTTATGGGACCAACTCTGAAATCGAGAAAAAAAAATCAGCTGTTTCATACATTTTGATATTTTCAATTTTAATTTTTCAAAAGCATATGTAATGCTTTGGTTAAGAAAATTTCATTGCGGTAATTATTTATCGCAATGCCAGCCTGCTGTTCATTTTTTTGACTATGCATCAGCTCGGTTATACTCAATTTCGGCCATTAACCCGTAAAAACTGTTAAATAAACATCTGAATTATGCAGTTAAAACATTGCATTTGAATTATAAAAATAGAAATGTGCTGCACTACATAAAAACTGTATTAAAATTCACAGTAATAATTATACACAACGTACATACGAGTATGTTATAATAATCTTTTAAATTTCGATTTTTTTTGCATTCACAATGCTATTTTTATATTAAGATAAATAACATTAGAAAAAATACTAGAAAAAAACGACTCTTATAGTTTTTTTATTTATTAATAGTTTTCGTCTCTCAAGTAATGTTGTATTTTCCTTAGTAACTTAACAGTGCTACGAAACAGCATGAAAATAAGACTCTGAAAAACAGCCTTTGCTCAGCCTTTGCATCTTGCTAGTGCAATTGGCCTTAGAAACCGAACACTTAATAAAAAAACCGGCTAAGTGCGTGTCAGACTTCGCAAATTAAGGTTCCGTAACAAATAGGGCTAGGGGGCGGGGCTTACCTGTGCTACGCGTTTCACCGCAAAATTAAGTTGTACAAACCAACTTAACTTTGCGGAATAGGAAAATGAGATCATTAAAAAATCTACCGCTCCTGTCAGTTTTTTAATCATTTGTGTAAGATTCGTGACCTTGATATTGATCTTTTCTTCACTAGTTTAACTTTGCTTAAAAAACGCCTTTGAGATAATTTCTTTGAGAGGTATGCCTGATCTTTGCAATGTTGTATTTTGAGTTTATTTATTAAATAATAATTAAAACTTAGTTTTAAAATGATTTTATATACTTTGTAATTTTAGATGTTAAACAAATTTAACTACATTTCATTTTGGTGCATTTATGTTGTTCACAAAAAACCTAATCTTATCAATAACAGTAAACTCATTCTAGTGTTGTGCCTATAAACTCTGATTTAGTTTAATTTCAACTTAACTGTATCGTTAGCTATGTATTTTTTTTTTTCAGTGGAGACTTATAAATGACTCTTTGTTGCTTATTTGTTATGTAATGCAAAACAGAAATATCAATTGATTGGTATTTGCTGGTAAAATATACGTAATGATAAAAATTATCACCAAATTTCAAGTTCATAGGTCAATCGGAAGTTATGACCGCGCATATCGTTGCTTAGCTTCGATGATTGAAGACTATATTATCTATGATTTAATTACAAATGTATAGCTTTCAGACTTTTCCCTGTACTTGTAGTATAACAATATTACTTGCCCCATAGTTATAGGTCAACGGAAATCCTGAATTTTATTTCTCTTGAGAGTGTCGAAATATGCGATTTTTGCGACATAAACAGCTGTATCTTTTATTTTACGTTAACTAAGAAGTTTGATTTTTTCACAACTTCAAGGAACTGTAAACTTGAGTATATGATTTTAATTTCAACTCGATACCTACACGCATTCCCAAGATAAAGGGTTTGGACAGACAAGCAGACGGACAACAAAGTGATCAAAATACAAGGATTCCGTTTTTTCCTTTCGAGGAACCCTAAAAATGTAAAATAGAAACTTACGAGTAAATAGAATTTTGAAAAGTTCTATCGGTAGCTATCGTAAAAAACGTTTGATTCAACTTTTTTGAAAGAAACGTTAATAATTATCCCTTATTTAAGTAGTTATTTAGCTCTGAAACTTCGAAATAACAACATTTTAACTCATTAAAATATTTTTTCTATGGAAAGGCGTGGTTTTCGAGAAATTCTCCTGTAACGAGGTTCATTAGTGTTTATTCAATATTCCCAATTAAGCCACTTTTTGTTCGAGACATAATAATTTTGAAAGTTCAAAGATTAACGCCATTATTCGAGAATTTTGGCCTTTCAATAATACTTGTTTTTTCTTTTACATGATTTAAGAAACTCTTTTACAAGTAGGTAACTTAATTAGGTAATTATACAGATATAAAAAAAAAATTAGCGCTTTAATAACTTGAACAAAACACTGCCTTTTACCCTCGACGCCGACGGACAGAACGGAACGGAGGCGGTATATGCGTTTGGGGTTAGAGGTTGTTTGTTTGTATGTATGTCTATTACTGTTTTCCTCGAAAACTTCTAGGCCGATTTTAATGCAGTTTTTGCATTCAAAAGGTTTAATTTCAGAGCAGGTTCTTAGACATGTTTTATGCTGGTAGACCACCAGAGGGCGCTGCAGCAACCAGATAAGTCGGCATTTGAAGAGTTCTAAAAACTACTATAAAAAGGAAATTACTTAAAATATAAATGTTTGAGCTTTGATTGTTAATATGTCTAGACTAGCTTTCGGCCGCGACTTTGTCCGCGTGGATTTTCGAGAGAATCCATAGAGAACCTTTTACCATTATAGAAAGTATTCTGTTTTAATTTCATCAAAATTCGATCAGTCGTTTTTACGTGTTTAGGCGGGTCCGCACCAAGCGCGTTGCCTCGTTGCAGGCGGAAGCTATTTTATAAAATTTAGAATTGGAGTGCCTGGAATCTCTAGGCCCAGCGGTTTGGCTTGTGCGTTGATATGTCAGTCACTCAGTCAGTTTCTTCTTTTATATATTTATAAAAGATAGATAGAAAGTCAAAGCTACGAACAACGCGTTGAAAAAAATAATATCACTCAACTGTTGAGTGTTAAAAACACACACAAATTGTTAGTGTGACGCAGCCATAGTTTTGTTACAATATTCTCTGGACGCGGTGATGCTATTAGCATCACCTTATTAACGCACACGCCTAAAAAGTTAGCCCGTTTATTAAGTACGTCAAAAGACATTTTATGGGCTATTACATGGGTCGATTTAAGTCACCTGTGATGGTCGACTTTAGTCACCTGTGATGGTCGACTTTAGTCACCTGTGATGGTTGACTTTAGTCACCTAGCAAGTCGCTTGTAAAACCGCGTGCGTAACCTAGGTAACAATATATAACACTTAGTTCCAGTTTTGGCCCCCGGATCAGATAAGTTAGTCACCTGCGGCCTAGGCGGATTTACACAGTCGATTTTCGCCGTGCGGCAAAAGTAGTACGGCTTTAATCATCTGTGTAAATCCCACATAAATAATCGAAAAGTGTTAAGTTAATTTAAACGGTCAACTCGTATCACTGGGAACTTTCAAGCAGTTACAGCACATAGACTGCGCTTTGTAAACAAACTGACCACAATACTAGAAACTGACTGGGAAATTAATTACGCTCAGTCAACTTGTCATGTTGTCATTCCGAGTAGATAGTAACTTTGGTAAGTTACACAGACTAAACTGAACAGTTATAGCGGTTGCTTTAGTTCTGCTTACTTCTGCTTGGCGAACGTTAGCATTTAGCTGAACTCTATTGCTAGCGAATTAAGTCTGTAATTTATCGTATCTTAAAAATCTTAAAATAGACGTTTTTAACACTCACAACTTCTCGAATTAGAATTATTGAACTGAGGAAGTTCACATTTCGCTTACGGACAATTGCAGTCGAAATACATGTCATGTTACATTTTGCACTTTAGTCACACCCCGGACACTCCATATAAAAAATGCGTTTTAACTACAACATAAACAAATTACGTTTGTAAACGCTGCGAATGTGTGCGTGAACCTTTTAGGGTTGACTCTTGACATCTGTTGAGCTCGTATAGTACAAATATCTCGCGCGCGCGACACGGTCCCGGAGAATGAACTTCTGATCTTACTACCGATTGTAGGAGGAGGTGCGGTATCTCAGATCGGCGGGAGGCGGAGTGTGGCCGTTCTGTACGTCAGTACTATACTAATTCTGTGCTTTAGTAAATACATAAGCAGTAACTATATCACGATTGCATTGGCACTTTGGCACGAAAAAGTTGCATTGCTGCTGCATCGGAATCGAACAATTTAAACTAGTGGCTCTGTAGAGTTGTAGACCTTACATTTGTGACATTTTTGAACATTTTACGAAATGGCTGAAATATATTTTTGCCTATATCTCTGCCATATTGAAGAAATTTTAAAAACTGCATCGACAAAAAAATCCATGTACCTTAATATAGCCACACTCAGAAAATTTCACGAGAATCGGTTGAGAAATGCAATCTGTAGAGGAGAACAGACGGGCAGCCGGACAGCGGACATCGAAAGCACTTTTGCCCAAACTATAACGGAGACGCTTCGCGCTTGCTCGGTCAATTATGTGGTATTTTTGACAGGTAACTTGGCAGGAGACTTAGCACTTTTTATCGACAATCGCTTATAAATCTATCCTACCTAATTTCAATGAGGTCATTGTCTCTGTCAAGGTCTCCCGCTTCGGGTTTGCGAACCGATGGCGTAACTTCTTTGACATTCACAAGTGCTTGTAACAGCCTAGACTGAATAAATGACTTTTGAATTGACTAAAATCACCTGCCAAATCGCCTGCCAAGTGGACCCGTGTAAATATAACCGCCTTAGTCGAAGTGGGATTCTGATGTTTTCGAGTAGGCTTGTATTCATTCGTTCAACATTCTGCGTGGGAGCTATTGCTCATTTTATTAAATGGTGATTATTATCTCCATTGGATTTTTGTAGTATTCCGAGAAGAGCATCTATTATTGGACCAGCAAAAATATTCATCCGGCCATGCTAAAGCTCACATGGACCTCGAAATCAATCATAATAATTACTATGACACCAGTCGCAAGATATGCTAATGAAACTACCATTAATATCAAATAGCAGGTTGTCTGGGCGAATGGTTGCTCGATTAACTTAGTGCCAAGTAATATTGCACTTGTTAATCCAGTCTGTTGCATTGCATTGCATAAGAAGACTCACAAAACGGTCGGCTTAAATGTAATTAAACTCTTAAAAACCATGTCACTATAATTATTTACGCGGGTCGACTTGGCAGGCGACTTGCTAGTTGATTTAAGTCAGTTAGCACTGTTATATTTACACAAGTGTGGTATTTACACGAGTCCACTTAACAGGCAACTTGGCTGCAGACTTAATCAACTAGCGCTTTTTATCGACAATCGCTTGTAAAATCTAATCCTACCTAATTTCTATGAGGTGGCGGTTTATTATACCAGTAATTGTCGAAAAAAAATGCGCAAATTGACTAAAATTGACCAGCAAGTCGCCTGCCAAGTCGACCCGTGTAAATACCACATTATTATTTATTTAAGTAAGGCTTATCAACTAAACACATACATAGCATTCATAATTTATAAGCACAAACAACAAGAGTGTAGATATGCGTTTAAATTAAAGGTATGTGGGGTTGCAACTTACTTAACAAGCGCAGTATTTAAGAGTCCGGCGAACAGTGAGCTTCCCATTCAAACGTGATACCAAAATGATTTGCAATTTGAGCATAATTAACTCTTCTTGTGATGTTAATCAGATTAAGACAGTATTTTTCTAGGGTTTCATTAAATAAAAAACAAAAATACCAAACGATATGATATTAATGCGACTTTCATGAAAAACTGTAATTGGCATTTATTTTGGTTTGGGTTAGTATTTTTGATTTTTTATTTAATAGAACCCTAGACAAATACAAAATTATGCTCAAATTGCAAATCATTTTGGTATTACTTTTGTATGGGAAGCTCACTGTTCGCTGGACTCTTAATATGACAAAGTACCATAGTATTCAGACACTTTTTTAACCAAGCCTAATAGATTAACAAGCACGATTCTTACTAAGCAAATGACTCATGAAATGAAACAGAAAATTCTACAGCTAGCTTGTTGTATGTATCATATTTATTCCCTCGATTGGTGCGTTGCAGGAATTCCAAATAAACACAGCGAGCAAATAAGACACATGGCCGGCATAAAACAGAGGGATAGATCAGTAGGAACCGTTAACAGACGCCAGTAAAGGGTATCTGTGTACTCCATAGAGCTACGAACAACATGACGCGATGATATATTATCATAAAAAATACACTTTCAAAGAAGAAAAGACGTGACATTATTTCCACATAATATAAAATATACCGTTGGCAGTTTTTTACAAAAACTGATTCAATTCCAACGTCCACCTAAATGATGTGCTAGCAAAAGGATTTTTTTTATAAAAAATTAATAACAATACTCAATTAACTGTAACAGTTTACATGGCAAATATTTGTTTAACTGTCAGGTCAGGATTAAAGTACTTAGCACTAAACATAACTAGAAGATGATTAATGCTAACTCAATTTTTAATGAAACAATTGAAGGGATCCGGACATATAGCTGTTTTCAATATAATATAATTACTAATAATATAATAACAATAATATCAGAATATTTGAATGTTAGATAAAGATAAGGGCATCATTTTTTAATAGATTAAAAATAAAGCTTTTTCTGCATAACGGCTCGAAGTCTAAAAATTTTCAGGATTTTAGAAAAGAGTTGTTTCAAAAAACTTTTTTGTTGCTCATTTTTTAAGTCTATGGTATAAACACGATCAGACGGACAATACACACGGGATTGTAGGCAAACATGATTCAAGGTAACGGTACTGCGTAGCAATAATATGTATATTGTCTTTTACAGGGGATATACCTTTGTTCAGAGCTATCAAAACCATTGTTTTTATCTTCAATTTCAGGTAAGGCATTTTACTGTCAGAAAACTTCAGCTCAAAATATACAAGGTGTTACAAAATACACCTAATGTCGAATGTGGTATATAGGGACCATCAAACTGAACAACTTTTACATGGTTTTTTTGTCATTCCTGTAATAGGTAGGTAGGAAGGGAAAATATGTATCAGCTGATAAAGATATGTTGCCATTTTGTAATCATTCATCGTCTTATCAAGTAACCGTAAAAGTGGAATGTTTATAGATATTTTGTAAGAAAGTTTCCGATTAGCCTGGTGAGTAAATTTTTGTTTTTTTTTTATTATTATTATCCCACTTAATATTGAGACGGGAGTCAGCCCTGAAATTTCCCTGGGTGATAAAAATGCAACCGTGTATATTTCTCATTTATCAGAACACTTATTCAATAAGATAGTAAGTGAATCTACGTTATTTCTTATATTTCTTACTTCCTGCGTCATTGTCGTTACTTGAAAATCTTTAAAAATCCAATGCATCACAAGGAAATATGCCATCATTTACGTTAGAGTACGATAATAATTGTATTAATTTGCATATTTTTAATTAATTTATCGCGATCTATTTTATTTTTAAATATTGATTGATTTTCGAGAAACGACAATGACGCAGGAAGTAAGACACAACGTAGTTTCGCCCTAGTGTCTGAACTTAGCACAGAGTCATTTTCGTAATATTTGTATACACACAAAGTCAAAGATTGCAACCCGTTTGGAACGTCGTAATAAACACAATAATTTTTTTATGAATTTAGAACAAGCATAAAAAGCTAGACGTTTTCAGCATGCAATCGGCTCGTTTGCCATAACCCATTTTAATTTACTTTCCCTATAATTGGGGTGTCGATTTGAGGTACATATTAGGGCAGTAAACCTTCAGACTGGATTGAATTTCGTATTTTGTTCCATAATGTTTACTCAGAGGTTATTATGTACGTTTCTTGAACTTTATTAATGTACTTAAGACATACTTCATTATGTATTCGCCTTATAATTTTCGTATTTTTATGCAAAGAATAATTAGAAATAATGGCACCCACATAGATAAGTACCTACTAACTATGTTATTAGGACCTAGCCTAGGACAATTGAATTATTTTTCAATACGCAATAAGTTGTAAAGCCGTCATAGGCAAAAGCTTTTTTATATAATTATCTAACTACTTATTTAACTTAAAATACGAGTACACATAATTTATCGGACGTAGTTTTTCATATTTTATATTTTTCCCGCCTCTGTGGTCTAGTGGTTCGCCCACCCGTGTAAGACGCAGGGGTCCTGGGTTCGATTCCCAGTAGGGGGGTACATTTAACTCGGTTTGGTTGGTGGTAGGGCTTACTTTAAGTCCGCCTGGTTAGCTACCACCATCTTACCTAAGTCCGACGCCATAACAGCAATTTAAAAATTGTTGTGTTCCGGCAGTTCCCGGTAAGATAGCCAGTTCCTCAGTGGTGAGGATTCCGGGTGTAGTGCGCTTCCACCTTCGGCCTTATCGTCACTTAACATCAGGTGAGATGAAGGCCAAGCACTGACCCGTAGTGGATACAAAAAAATATATATCACAAAAATCATTGCCACTTTTTGTCAAACTTATAACAATATCAAGTAAGGAACCACAAATTCTTTACTAATTGTACCCAAACCCGACGCAAGTCGTCTGTATAAGCTCGAAGCACGCGTCTCGTCCCCGGAATACTTATATAAATAACGTTTAAAAGGTATTTCTTTGTGCCGATACACTAACGACTGATTTGTGAACAGTCGTCGAGGCTTTGCAAAGAATATCAGTTAAATTACGCAGAGGTGACACCTCGTTGTTTGAACGAAAGTAAAATTTCATGTTTTTGATGAATAAAAGCGCTTCATTATTTATAACAAGCTACGAGCTTTGTAGTAAGTTCTTGTTTCCTACTTTATTTCTCTTAAGTAATTCAATGAGATCTCATCAAATGAAAAATGCTATTACATTTTAACTTTAAATTCTTATCTTATTACAGTTATAAGAAATTATGATAGCCTAAGTGCTACATTTGCATAGAAAGCTAGAAATATTCAGTTAAGATATTATGTAACATTAAGACTTAATTTGACGACCTCCGTAGTCGAGTGGCTTTGTACACCGGTTTTCAAGGTGTCGCCATCTCTGAGGTCCCGGGTTCAATCCCCGGTTTGGTCAATTTAGAAAACGAGCTTTTCTATATTGGCTCAGGTCTGGGTGTTTGTGATACCACCGTTGTCTCTGATTTCCATAACACAAGTGCTTTAGCTACTTACTTTGGAATCGGAGCAATGTATATGATGTTGTCAAATATTTAATTTATATTTAAATAATAATATATTTAGAATGATAAAAAAAGTTCAGTTATAATGAAACGTATATACCGTATGTGTGATACCTTTCTAAACATACAATACTACATTGTGTGTTCTAGTACATAGTACGTCTACTTACATGGCTACGATTACTATCTCCTAATTGTCATAGATTTATTCAAGATGCATATCTGTAAATACATATTTAATCTATGAGAGAGGAAGTTCTTTCTAAAAATAGGAAGAATGCAACTACAAATGCACAAGTCTTTATTATTGGTATGCTTTGTCGTGCGTGTGTTCAGAAAGTCCTTGGAAGGGACTTAAAATTATCCGGGAATGCAAAAAGGCATTCAAGTCCAATTCTTTGGCCTTAGTGAACATCTGTTACACTACTTCTTTGATGCCATTGCTAATATGGTTATTCAGTATGTTTCAGTAGGTACCCACTAGGTACCTTTAATTTGACGACCTGAGTGGTGCAGTGGTCAACATACCGATATACTACGCAAGAGGCCCCGGTTTCAATTCCCGGCCGGGCAGAAATTGAAATGATGAGTTTTGATCTGGTGTTACTATGTATAATAAGTATATATTTAAAAAGCATATAAGTAGTATATCAGTTGTCTAGCACCCATATAACAAGCTTTGCTTAGTTTAGGGCTAGATGGCGCAGTATGAATTGTCCAAGCATTTATTATTTTTGTTATTATATTATAATTTTAAAATGTTTCTATTTAATTTATGTTATTTCTATATTTATTTAAGTGATTCTGATTATGAGGAATAAATAGGTGTGAATTTTCGTCATGATGGTTCAAAATTAAGCCAACAATGTAAATTCTTATATTCATCTCAAATCCAAAACCTACATATAAAATAATTTACAATGTAAATAATTTGCTAACAATCTCTCTTATTATTACCAAACGAAATTCAATTTTAACGGCCCGTAAATATCGATTTTGGTCAAAACATAAACAATGTCAAACAAAGTTTGTTCTCTTCGAGTTGAACATCATAACAATTTTGTAAAATATAATCTGATTTCAAAACGGCCCACCTGGTTTTGTCATGATGTTTGAGTCAGCGAACTAAAATCTATGGAAGTTTGATTGCAAACAAATATTACTTAAAAATAGCACCACGGGGCAAAAAAATCACAACCCGCACAGCTTTAATTTAGTCGGGGCAACCACGCGCCCGCTGACTGACGTTAGTGTTCCTTAGAGTTATTGCAGTTTGTATTCTAAAGAAATGAGAGAGTTTACTAAAAATTACGTCCTGTGTAGTCAAATGGTGAAAAAGACGCAAAGAAGTCAAGAAGATCTTTTAATATAAAAAATATCTATGAATATATAGATTATGGATGCTATTAGTTTGCAACCAGTGTTCAGTCGCATTGTGATGCATAACTAAATGCCAGCATTTTAGCCCCACCGGTTGTAATTGTTGTTTTGTGCTATTTTTTGAGCGGAATGCTTGTTCCATAGATTTTAGTTCGCTGGTTTGAGTGCAGATGTAGGATTAGGCTATTTTCACAGGTTATGGATAAGTTTCAGATATGATATCTAGTTTATGATATAATACAAATTAGTTTCATTTATCATTTTTACTATCGAAATCATCATAAAAAAAATTAAAATTAATTCAAATTTAAATAAATTAAATAAATTCTCTATGAATATCAGTAAAACAAAAAGTACGAAGGATCTACAACAAGATACCAGAGTCTATTAAAGTACTCCCATTTAATAACTTCAAGATGACTCTAAGTAAATGGTTGATACACAATACTTTTTATTCTATGACGAATATCTAAAATGGTAACGCCGGCCCGGACGCCTGCGTCCAGCTATAAAATCACTTTATGCCGTTCTGTCAAAGCCCGCGCGGACTCCCTGCGTCCGGCCTCATGCGTCCGCCCGGGAAATCCCGCTTGGACTCCTGCGTCCGCGCGGGAAATATGGAAAAAATAACCACGGTTTGATCGTGTAGAACTAATAATGAAGATGTTTTAGTCTTCAATTGTAAGTATTTGAATATGGCCAACATATTCATAATTAGAACACAATTTACTGAATGAATAAATATAGCGTCATTGCCAAGTTATCGAGTAAAAACTTCGGGGAAAATATGACATTCTTTTGGTTCTGTTTGCTTCTATTCATAGTGATTTGTGAAATGTACTAGAATCTTAATTTGATGTAAGTTGTAACGTAGCTGCTATAGATCTGAACCTAATTTAAATATACCTAATATTATTTGTATGCCGGTTTTTGCTAATCTTTCAAGCTTATAAGTATCTACCATCTTAAAAATCCATGTTTAACACAAATAAATTTAATTTAATAGAATTGACGTAGAAATTCAGAAAAAAATCCTTTAACACGTCGACAGCATACGCCTAACTTCGGCAGTAAGTTAGCTAAGTTGGCACCTGGCCAACAAATGAAGCGTATGAACTAATGCTATAAATCCAATTATTCAATTCAAATTGCTGAAAGACAGTAGCCTGTCAAACTTGTAAAATCGTTTGAACAGAACACTGATGACGTCATTATACTGCATGATCGAACTTAGATCATACGAAATTTACAAGCATTCATTCATATCGGTGGTGTTGTGGCTAAAGAAGAAAAACAAATAGTTAATTCTGTATTATGGTGCATTTAGACGTCAATCACCAAACCCGGCGGCCGCTTTCTGACAAAATAAAGGCTCTCTGCGAACTGAAGGGTCGTAACCGAATACGGGTTGTGATTGCGATCAAATACAGAGGTCTGAATTATTTTTTGTTTAATTTTACTTTAAGCTTTTCTTTTTGATAAAAAAGAACGACAAAATTATAACCGCAATTTTTTCAGAATGCTAGACCACTGAAAAACATATTACCTGTAACTTCCTGGAATGCCATAACAAATAGCATGACCATATCAGCCATTGTAATGTCCCCACTGCTGGGGCACAGGCTTTCGTTATTTGTAGATAAGGAGGGTGGGTCATAACCCACCACGCGGACCCAATGCGGATTGTTGGGTGCTAACGACTGCAAATGCAGCCGGAACCAACGTCTTAGCGTGCCTCCCAAAGCACGGAGGAGCTCGAGATAATACATTTTTGGTCACCCATCCCATGACCGACCCTAGCGAAAGTTGCTTAACCTCCGCAATCGATGGGCCAGGCGCTCTACCACTGCGCCACCGAGCTCCTCAAAAAACAAATAGCATAGGTACTTGTTATGGCGACAGATATATCCCCGGTTTCTGAGGTACTTTATCGGTATCTTTATTGGTAAGTAATAAAATTATCTTAAACCAGATAATGTGATATAAACCATCGATAAGTACCTCAGAAACCGGGGGTTAGTCAGCTAGCAGTCGGACTTAGTACAAGTAAACTTTTCTACAATGTAAAAGTGTCTGATGCAAAATTTGAGTTGGGCAAGTGTTTCCGTCCGGGCGGAAAATTTGGGAAAAAAACCTAGGCGCTTTGGGAATAAACCTTTTTGTGCCCAATAAATGCCCAATCTAATTATTAACAACTAAACTTTTCAAAAAATCTCACAATCTCTCTTTCATCTCACAACAGTTTACTACTCTTAACCAGTAATATACATACGCCTCCGCCGATATAATTACTAAATCAAAAGTTTGTTGTGAACTCGTGAAGTATGATAACGGCACGATTGGAATTGGAACATATATTAAAGGCTTTTGAACAATGAATCATAACTAAATTAACTGACTTTCAATGTTAAAATAAATTTTGTAGATACATTTTACACTAAATAAATATCCAGATAAATGCCCAGTGGGTGGGAATTTATAGGTGCTTATTGGGAATATTCCCAATCAGCCAAAAATTCCCGGCATTTTCCCTATCATAGTAATAGGGGAATTTATGGGTGCTTATTGGGAATATTCCCAATCAGCCAAAAATTCCCGGCATTTTCCCTATCATAGTGATAGGGGAATTTATGGGTGCTTATTGGGAATATTCCCAATCTGCCAAAAATGCCCGCTATTTTCCCTATCATAGTGATAGGGGAATTTATGGGTGTTTTTGGGAATGTTCCCAATCTGCCAAAAATCTCTGCCGGCATCCCTATCACTATGCAGAGTTAAATAAAATAGAGAAAACAAATGACTACTTACTCATCTCAATTTTTCACGATATCGAATTTAGATTCCCTAAGAGCACATACACCAAAATGGCGAAGTTTAAGTTAACTTCCATCCTATATCACATCAGACGCAGCCGCAGCTCACAACACGCAAACTTTCAATTGCAAAGTTTGTCTAAGTTGGCACCTGGCCAGCTCGGGATAGAACTAATGCTATGAATCCAATTATTCAATTGAAATTGCACGAAGACAGTCGCCCGTCAAACTTACACGGTTCGTATAACATAGGTATCTTATTTTAACGGAATATGAGATATCGTTCATATCTAGAATCTGGATCACAAAGCTCTTATAAAAGTATTATTGCAGCTGCGAAAACGAACGTTATTTTCAGAACATTGCTATTCCAGTTCACCAGCAAATTGGTTGAGTTGCTGAGTTAGTTGTAAATTGAAACTCATTTTCTATTTTGACTTCACTTTTTTAGTCACAGTTTTAACCTGAATTAGAAATCATTATTTTACTTAATAAACTCAGAGAACATAACAACATCCATCGGCTAGGTTACAGAACTGCGATTAACAAGAAAATTTCGTATTTTTTAAAATACCCTTATACATGGTGTTTGGTAATCGCCTTATAAAGCCGAATATTATAATAGTAGACAGGGTACTGTAGCATTAAGGGCGATGAATAATTAAGATAAATTTTATTTTAAATATTTATTTTAATCATAGTGTCAACTCGCTACTACAAGGACGCAGCCTAGAATGAAGTGATTACTTGCTCAGTGAGAGTGATCTCAAACAAAAAATAGCGTATTCGAAAACATTTAAAATCATTTTATTTCTTTAATCTGTAACCAAAGAGTTACAGAATACGTTGCCAAGGCATCACAGTACCGTGCATAAAACCTTGGAAAATTATTAATACCCCTGAAAACCCCCACATTAAAAAAAAAACAAAATTATATTTATGATAAGCTGCAAAGTGGCAACCTCTAGGGTTGTATGTTCTCTAAAATTGTATTTTGCTTTTGTCCATTAGTGGGATTAATTATCCAATATAATAGTCTATTTGCGTCTGGGGTTGTAATTTTTCATGCAAATAATAAAACAAAATTTCTCAGGTATGTGGCAGTTTTCTTTAGAAGGCAATTACATTCAATCAAAGGGGCCCACAACTGTAAACTTCATCGCTGTTAACAGTCACTGGACTTGTGGTTAATTCGTCCAAGACTTGCTATGATAGTTCATTTAAGCACGGATCAGCTTTATTAAAATCTATGAAGATCTATTTATTATAAGATTATATTATAAGCAAGGCAGTAACATCCATTGCTTATTTGGACGCAAAATCTAGAAGTTAAGAAAATATAGTCATTGGCGTTCCGATTGCATTTTTAGATATTGTTTGAAAATAAGTGCTTGCGAAGATACCGCAACACGGTTATGCTACTGATTTGATTGCACCCTAGTGAAAGCTTGGCAGCGTGCACCTGATATCCTTGGTATCGAAAACGTTTGTAAAGTATAATAATGTGCTGTTTACCGCCAAACAGGTCTTGGCATGCATGCTGCCATCCTTATTATCAAATAACTGCATTCGCTGTAACCTAATACACAACTCTTATAAATTATTAAGATTTACATTTGTAACTGCCAAATATGTATATTCGAGAAGCTGAAAACATTCCTATGTTATTCGCAATGAGCAGATGGCTTTAATTAGTGGTCGCCGTTTATAGCGTTTTAATTGGACATAACTTATTTATCAATTAATTACAAACAATCTACCATTTGGGAGAAGATCTCATTTGCTATTAAAATTTTGCAGCTGTTAAATGAGTCAATATCAAACATCGTGTTACTAAAATTATTTTGCCTATTTCGATATAATTAGTAGTTGGTATTAATTTAACAATTATTGGTAATTACAGGAATTTGTTTAGTAACAGTTTTACCCTACATTTATTGACCGAGCGAGCGCGACGCGCGAGCGTTGTTTCAGTTTTAACTTGTTCAAAAATGCATTCATGTGTCTATCCGGCTGTTTTTTCTACAGTAGCCCATGAGTTGATGCAAACTGTTTACGTTACCGTTAACTATTGTTTTCTCTCTTTCACTCGCATTGACTGTGAGCAGTATTTCCGATAGTTTACGGTAGCGTAAACAGTTTGCATCAACTCATGGTAGAGCCAATGGTCACATTTCTCAACCGATTCTCGTGAAATTTTGTGAGCAGGTTTGATAATAGCTTCTTTTTTGTCGATTCAGTTTTTCGAAATTATTCGAAAAATGACACATATTTCAGTCAATTCGAAAAATTTTCAAAAATGACACAAACGCCATGTCTACAGCCACAGAGCCACAAGTACCTAAAAAAATAAACGGATCTTAAAACTAAAACATCGAATCATAACTGTATTTTCTAAGAAAACATGACAGCTATCATGCTACACTGCAATTTTGTGGTAATGCTACAATGATTGAACAAAAAACAAACACTAAAGGACGCAGAAAAACTATGGGAAAATTTATGGCTACTTGGCTAATAAAGTGTTACTTATACTATACGATATTGAAATGACTTTTGTAGAAAAATGATAATAATATCAAAAATAAAAAGATTACGTTAAAAATGTTATGTTTTAAATCACCCAATATCAATATTAATGTTTGTGCATATTTATTTCTGGGCAAGATAGTAAGCAGTTAATTGTATAAAATTTAAACTAGGTAGGTAATTCACTTTATAATAATTATTGCGGATAGATTTATAAACGTACATATTTAGAAAGAAAATGACTAAAACTTTTTAAATTTAGTTTTTGATTTTTAAAAAAACAATTCTACCTATATTTAAAAAGAAAATGGCTAAAACCCGAAATATTTAATAAAATAAAATAATAATAAAGAATTTACAGACTAAGATGATTCTCCCTTTCTTTCTTTCACATTTAATGTGATTATTGACGCATCGGTAGTTGTAAAGGGCTTTTAAAATAATTATATGTTACAGTCGATATTAACCATCGATCATTTTAAGTACTTAGTGTTACTGAAGTTAATTTCCGAGAATTATGAAAGTATTATATTTTCTTCGTAGTACAATTGAGTATGATTGAGATTATGGTTATCAAATTCGATCATTAATACACGTTAAGTTCAGAAACACTAAAAGCAGAAAATTATCAAACCTCGAGAAAAATCTATCTCTAGAAAAAAATGTACCGGTATTTCATGGGAACTTCGCATAATATACCATTTGCCTTTTCGTACCTATAGGTACGATGAAATTCAAATACAAACCCGCACTTTTAAACAGTATTGTACTAATTTGTGATAGTTGCGGTGCAACACCCGTTAATGTAGCTTAAGGCCCCTATATACCTCAAGTGGCGCCCTCATTTTAATTAAATTTATTGCTCGCTAAGTACATAAAGTTCCAACTTTTAACACTTTTGCGAACTACTACTACAACGAACAAAATTTTACTGAGGTTATTGTTTGTAAATAAACTATAGAACCTTAGCTTCAATCTGTACATGTGAATTTTCGATACATTTTGTACTTAGCGAGCAATAAATTTAATTAAAATGAGGGCGCCACTTGAGGTATAAAGGAGCCTTAAACTCAACTCTGAGATTTATAAACTATAATTTTCATTACACGTATTACTTTTCTGGCTGATTATTAACAGGCTACTAAAATCTCAACTTTCAAATCACACGTTATTGCACACAGGTAGAACTATTCACCTATAGTTTGCTTGCAAGAGATTGCTGCTTAGCAATGGGGCCGCTTTTTGTACTTTATTCTTAGTGATTGTTTTAACAATAAAAAAAAAATTAAGAAAAGGCACAATATGATGTAGATGCATAACTATTTTGAATTATGGGGCATTTACACGAGTCAAAGGAATTACCTCAATAAGATAATATTATTGCACTGACAATATATCGATAATGTTTGTACAAGTTTAGTTCAATATAATGCACAATTTCAGCTCACTAGTTCCGTAGTATATCATACTAGCCTAATTCAGCCATAACATCAGGTTATACCGATCATTAACCCACTAGATGCTTCCAGAACTCTCGATATTACAATAACGCTGCGAGCTTCATTAAGGCGGTGCTCTTTGATCTCTGCCGCAACACGAAACCTTTAACATTAATTAGTAATGATGTGTATAAAACACGGGTATGGTTGGGGAATCAGAGGGTTAATAAGTACGTCTAATTGGCTGTGTGTTTATGTAACGATTTATGATTCATCAAACGGTACTGATTGGTCTATTGAAATATGTAATATTGTTTATTGTTGTTTTTTTTAATAACTTTTTTGTAAATAAAAATATTGGGATCAACTGGTTTGAAAGATTTGCGACTAAGGCTGGCCCCAGATCTACCGGTTTCATTTCTTTGCTTTGCTGTTCTAGTAGTAATAGGGGGCCGTACCGGCTAACGCATCGAAATTTGGAAAGTCTGCCGGGCTTTAACTTAAAACAGATAAATCGAAGTAAGAAGTTTCGTATTGTAGTTATTTAGAAGATATCGTTGTTCGTGTGACATCTTAAATTAGGGTTCGCCATTTTGGCCCAATTGGGGCTCGATTTATCTGCTTTAATTTGAAGCCCGACAGACTTTCTGAAGTTCGATGCGTTAGCCGGTACCTCCTGTTCTACTAGAACAGCAAAGCAAAGAAAAGAAACCGGTAGGTCTGGAGCCAGCCTAAGGACCTACACGTCTGTGGACCGTGTCGTAGAGGCGCCACTTGTAACATTAACCGTTGTGTGTTCACACTGAAATGGCTCAATATTAATTATTTAGCTGTAGCATTCCATTACGCCATTAAACATTGCAGGTTTCGGTGATTGCTATCGATGTCTCCGAATTAAACACGCCATTTTGTACTATTAGATTAATAGCATGAACTATGCATTATTAAAATTAACTGATTTTCATTTGTGAGTATCAAGTTGTGTTGTCGTTGTCATTTGTTCACTGATTGTTTAAATACTTTTTTGGGGATCAATTAAAAAATGATAATCCATCCATATTGACATTATTAACGTGAAAGTAACTCTATTAAGAGGCCGCAGTCTGCACACTAGCGCCGCCATTGGAAAAAATCATAGTGCTTAAATATATACAAAATTGTGAATTATCTCTCTGTAGTGCACTCCGTAGAAGCTTTGTGGTTATTTTTATCGCTTTAACAATATTTTCTATCCTGTCGTTTAGTTTAATGGAGATTTTTTGCGATAAGTGGACACTTTTAACAATAAAACTCCATATAACTAAACGACAGGCTATAAAATATTGTTTAAGCGATAAAAAGAACCACAAAGCTTCTACGGAGTGCACTACAGAGAGATAATTCACAATTTCGTCTTTATTTAAGCACTGTGATTTTTTTTCCAATGGCGGCGCCAGACTACGCAGCCTTAAGTCTGTTACCAGGTTACGCCTGAACATTGGAACCAATTTTGATGAATTTGAGTAGGTATAGAAATAGATTAAACCATGCGGAAGAACATAAGTACCTATACCTTATTGCCACAAAAACTAATATTGACCATCAGCCATTTTTAATGTCCCCATTGCTGGGGCATAGGCCTTCCTTATGGGTAGATAAGGAGGATGGGCCATAACCCACCACTAGGGGCCAATGCGGATTGGTGGGTTTTAACGACTGCAAATGCACCCGGGGCCAACGGCTTAACGTGCTTTCCGAAACACGGAGGAGCTCGAGATAATACATTTTTGGTCACCCATCCCGTGACCGAAAATGCGAAAGTTGCTTCACCTCCGCAATCGCTGGGCCAGGCGCTTAACCACTGCGCCATCGAGGTCCTTAATCCTCGGGAAAATTAATATTAACCCGAGTGAAATAGGGAATGAAAATAGACAAAAAAGTGCATGTGGTCAAAGTTGCAGGCAGCCGCTAGTACTAAGTATAAGTATGCATCATTATTAAATGCCAAAGTAACTTTGTCTTATCTTTTTCTTTATTACGATTTCTCGCCTAAGTAATCAACTTAGTTATTTTTTTGTTTAAAGTTAAATAAAACCTTGGCAAAGGTCGTCGGGCTAATTACTTATTCCTGAAATTCCCTCGGGAAAAACCATTAATCCATAATGTAACAATAAATAATTTAATTCTATATCCTTACTCCAGTCTAACATTATGAAATGAAATTTTGTAATTTTAGTATACCCATCGTTTTTCCTGGAAGTATGTTTTATCAAAATATTTACTGTAACAATTATTATTTCGTCGAATTTTCATCGTTTAACAAATAACATCGGATATTTTCCACATAATTGAGATTCCGAGCCTACAAAGGTTCTTTAGGCGGGAGGCAGAGAATGTCAAACAAAATTATAAGTAGGTACTTATTAAATATCAGTTAAAGATATTTCATACTTTAAAACTTTTTCTTGCAATATGTTCATGATCCTTATTTAAACAGATAACTTTAAAAGCAGATACGTATACAGGGTGTTAGTAGCACCCTAGTGAAAACTTTAAAGGATGATTCTACCCTTAGAGTTAAGCCACTTTCTCTATGGAACCACTTGTCGCAAATGCATAGTTGAGATTTTGATTTTTCATTGAGCAGCAATGTATGCATTACATGCGGGAGCGTGCGCGCGCTTACAACAAAGCTACGACCTTGTCGTTGCCGCCGCGACCACGAGCAAATAGTTGTTGTTGTATATACATTGCAGGTTTATAAAATTTTGATATTCCAACTACTTTTCTCTAAGTTTCTGTGCAACTAAGATAGACTCTGAGTGATAGAAAAAAAATACACAATTTTTCATATAATGCGACGGAAAATTCCACTTTAGATAGACTCAGAATCAAGAGTCGACTATGCCCTGAATGTTTTCGCTAGGGTGCTACTGACACTTTGTATTCACGTGACTATGTTTAATTGGAAGTCCTTACTTATCTTATTGATAATTTTTGCACAGAAATCTCAATTTAAAAAATACTTATCGTAAATACTTATTAGACACAGATCATCAAACAAATGGAGGTATTATGATTATTATAACAGCCTCCGTAGCCAACAAACTAGCATAATGGACTCTGATAGTTAGTTAGTTTAGAAACCGAACTTATTGTTTGTTGGTTAATATTTCTCAAATCAAAAACCCAATCAAACCATCCAAATACTTTAATAACATTGCGTTATAGTATTGAAAAGGGTTTTGCTTATGTATAGTACGCGCATAAATCTTAAAACTCTTTCTCGCGTGTTTTTCAAATCTACCTTCAGAATCTGTATTTCTAATTTTATCCAGGGATTAAAAGTTATACAAATAACCGTTTTTCCGAACCGATAGGGATTTTGCATCAACAAATTCCGTGTAAAAAAGTACATGCATCGGTCTGAAGTAAATTGGAAACTAGACTAAATAAAACGGTCTATAGTGTCCATGGATTAGTCGCACGCAATCTGAACAACTATAAAATAGGTGATAGGATAAACCGGGAATAAATGGATGAAGGCTTAAAGCAATCTAGAAAAGTCCTAACCAACGTAAGCGTCAGTGGCCAAAATATTATAAAGTCCATGGGTTCTATCGAATAGTAGGCCTATGAAAATGTTAAGCACTTTTAGTACTGTGTCAAATTAAATAACAGATAAGGCTCACCTTTTCCCTCTTCTGTTATTTAATTTGACACAGTACTAAAGTGCTCAATATTTTCATGGACCGACTGTACACCGGTTGTCATGGAGTCGCCATCTCTGAGGTCCCCGGCTAGATCAATTTAGAAAACGAACTTTTATTTATCATATACTAGGGAACTTTTGACCAAGATAAAAGAAGCCTATTTGTTAATTCAGGTGCTAGTTTGTCTACGAACCAAATTTCATTCAAATCTGTCCAGCCGTTTAGGAGTGAAGAGGCAACAAATACACAAACACACACTCACACACACACGCACACACACACACACACACACGCGCACACACACAAGCGCACACACACAAACTTTCGCATTTATAATAATTACGAGCGGCCGCCCGTGATATCGTCCGCGTGGACCCTAGGAAACCTTTGACCAGGATAAATGTAGCCTCTATGTTAATCCAGGTGCTAATCTGTTTTTGGATTGGATTTATACTACTGTCTCAGGTCTACTTACTTTTTTTTGCTATGCTAGGTGCTACTGACGTTCTAACTATAACAACGTTTCATAAACTTTTTGCAGTCACAGACCACTTTCAGAATTTTAATAACCTCACGAACCCCTGACAAAGAATTTTTGAGGAAAAGAAAACAAGCTTGACATGAAAAAAACACTCTTTATATTAAGCTTGTTTTTACTTTTAGATGAGACCGAGTGTTAACTGAGCTACTGCGTACCTCTGACACACTTGTTACGGATTCCCTAAGCCTTAGCTTTTTAAAAGTATAAAGTTTCATAAAGTGTGGCCCATGGACCCCGTAAGGCTTAAGGGGTCCATGATTCACACTTTAAGAAACCTTGTAACTTGGTTTGGCCCGACACTGCCTAAACGTTGAGTGCCTCCACTAAAAACTGGGATATGTAATTAGTGGCTGTACTGTCTACTTTACATTTTGTCAGTGTGAAGTGTGATGCAAGCTACCTATTGTGGTTTGTAAGTCGGGAGGCATAATTAAGAAACTGCAATAAAACTACCTTTTTACAATGACGTGATGTATGTAAATTGGTGGTTTTTTTTAAAAGCAAAAACTTTCTAAGTAAAACTATCAAAAAAGTAAAATTGTCTTTCATCAAAAAATAAGTCCTCTTTTGTTAATTTTATTCAGTCAGTCAAAGTCAAAAAACTTTGAATAAAAACTCTTAAACGTTTTCTAAGATTAATCGTCTGACAAAAAGATTTCATTTCATTAACATTTATGAGAATAAAATTGTAGTTATCAAATGTATTTGAAAATTACTGAAGTTCGTAAAATTATTGACATGACAGACAGTCCTCTGATAAAAGCCATTAAAAGATGATGGTTAAGTTATAATAATAACATTAAAAAGTTGTACGTAATTGAATGAAAATCGAATCAACATTAACAGAGTTGGTACTGAAACCGAAAAACCCGGTGTCATGGCCACATGATTGATGTCGGAGATAAGCGAAATTGATCTAGATAAGTTAAAGTCTAGACAGAAGTTTGTCAAATCACGTAAATACACTCACGAACATTATAAGTGATTTATTTCAGAAATTTGTAAGCGAAATTTATTTCGGCTCGCCTTCGTACAGTTTGATTTATTGAGAAATTTCGATTCGCAAAAGATTCGCGGCGAGAGCTCAGCGTATCGAGACAATCGTCTGGACTTGGAGACAGATTTAGTCCTATTACTTATTCAGGATTGTACTGAAGGCAGACACTTATCGAAAGAAATCAGAGAGAGCTCAAATGAAAAAAATAATTTTAGATCTTTATATAATACCTTCCATTATTTAAAAACTTAGTTGCGTTCAGTTTAAAAACTAGATTCTTTTAAATTTTGAGTAGGTATTCAAATTTAAAAAAAAAATCGGTAATACGATATATTATGTCACTGAAATTTTATATCGTCTATTTTTAATTTCAAGTTGCTGGTTTTTCATTCGGTATTGTTTATATTTAGCAAACCTAATCTATCTGTGTCTTTTTGTCACTATCTAGTTATTGAAATTTATCTAATGTTTATGTTAGTTTGGATTTAATTTAATTTTTGGGTTTTCCGAAGTTTTGGCTTCATGCAGCCGCCACGATGTGATTGTGATTAAAGAAATACGAAGAAAGTGTTTTATTTCTATTTTAATTAAGATTATATGAATATCGAATTTCTTCTCGACAATTTAATATCCTCTAATATTATAAAGCATCAGCTTTACCACATGGCAGCAACATGCGCCCGCACAGATTCCGTCACGCGTAAATCAATGTTGACTTTCCTTGAAGCGACAACCGACGCAATAAAAATTATATTATCCGTGCGCTTTTTTAAAAAAACGAAGTCTTTCCCACAAGATGGTGGTTGTTTTGACATGAGGAAGCTATTAATGGAACAACTTATAGTTTGTTTTCAATTAAACATTAGACCACTGTATGAAATTAAAATAGATGATTCAACTAATAGGGTAATGACGCATTCGAAAAATGTTCTGATGGGAGACTTATTAGTTTGTTTTAATTAGAGTATAGATTTCAACTGTCATTTTCAAATCCATACTCGAATTTCATGATTGTGATTCAAGAGCGAGGGAGGGAGCTGTGCTTTCTAATCAACCTACCTAATACTTGTATTAACTTAAAGGAATGTTGTTAACACCAATTTTCCCGTGAAAATTGCCCTTCTTTTCTATCAATAGGCAACAGGAGCCAATCAAGACCGTCGATCATAGCCGAATCAAAAGACTATCGTTCCTACAGTCACGTGAAATAGGTGACCGGGAACCGTAATTCGCACTACGCAGGAAACGGCGCCAATTTTTGTACTGAAAGTCAACGTTCATAGTAGGAGATGGTTTTTGATGAACTGCTGAGATTACCTACATAGTTTTCTGTTGCCATATCCTAAGTAAGTATTTATTTTATGAGGATAAATTATAAATAAAGAACTTGAATAAACAATGTAGGTAATTATTTTAGACTGTATTTTTTTCCAATATCTAATATCATAATAATTCAAATGGGTCGTTACCCAGCATTTAAAATAGCTTCACTTTTAAGGCCTCTATACAAAATCTGTGCTAAAATTATGTATCTAATTTTAATCAACATAAATGAATGAACCCAACTCTGGATCGTTCGACCTGTCTCGATCATAGTCTTGTGATCATGTCTCGTCAGGCCTTGATTAATATCTATTAAATAGAAAAAATTTCATCGTAAAAGATGTTAAATATTTATCAATAGCCTTTGATCGAAGTCAATAGCTTCAAATCTCTGAAACCAACTGTTTCGGATTCATAACATAACAGTGCCTATCAAAGGTTTCCTAATGAATGCGACGGTAATAAAATGATGGTATGCCTTATTTGAATGATAACACATTTTCAAGTATAAATTGGAATTTTTAAAAATTAAAAAAAATAAACAAAATTTTTAGTGGTGCATCAAGCATAGGTACATCAAAATTGGCCTACATTTCAACGTTATCCAAGTGCGCACTGGCAGCGGTCAGGGGTGAGCTGAATATTTATTGACAGGCGACAGCCGCTAGCCGCGGGCTGCGTGCCTCGAATGCTACCCCATTGTTCCCGCATATAACCCTGCCCTAACTCCATCCACTTGAACCTCAATGAACGTGTTACAGAATAAAATATTGGGAAATTTAGAACAAAGCCTAATCTTTAAAAATCTTAACTGCAAAAATACTGACTTGTCACCTTCTATTTATCAGAGTAGTTGGCTAAAAAAATAGAGGCAGACAAAACTATCTAACCATCTTAACTATGAGAATGAGATGGAACCTTGTCAAACTGAAAAGCGCACGGTACGCCGGCCAGCCACAGGGATATCTAAAAACACTGTGTCACGCATCCGAGGTGAGGGAATTTTTGCTGCAGCAACCTCAATTAAGGTAACAAGTAAATTAAATTAAAATTAACTAATTAGTCAACTTCAGATTTACTTTGACAAGGTTCCATCCAATTCTCATTGCGCGCAGATAATAAATTATAAGAGTACCTTAGAACGAGTTGTTACTTACTATACTACATTCTGCATTGAGAACTAACTCTTCGATATCAATCGTTAACAGGGGCCCAATCGCACTTTTATTTTTTTACGATAAAACGAAACCTAAATCATTAACGAAAAAATACTTGCTTTAGTGTTGTTAATATTATTGAAAGAGCTCAGGAACCAGGATGCCAATCTTGGTCAATTTAAATAAGAACCCTAAAGATAAAACAAATATTTTTAGGTAAATACAAGGTGTTACAAAAATACCCCTAATGCCGAATATAAGGACCATCTAACTGATCAACTTTTACTATGGGACTAACTCTGAATCTTGGTCCCATAGTAAAAGTTGATCAGTTTGATGGTCCCTATATACCATATTCGGCATTAGGAGTATTTTTGTAACACCTTGTAAAACCTAAATCACAACAGTTTTCAATTCTGAATTCTGTTGACATAAACTGTTTCTTATGATATGGTTATTCTCGACCTACGTTGGGCAAACATCCTTAAAAAGCAAAAACAAGGTCGGTTTCCACCTTAGCAAACTAGAAAGATGTTTTTAAAGAACAACATCATTTAAATTTTACTTAAATTTTAATATAGAAGTCTTGCACAACAAAAAGTACCAACCTAAACGATAACACAAAATTTTGAATCCAAACAAGCGCAGTTTACACAACAAATTAGCTTGTAAGCGTTATTTGCGTGTTTGTCTGTTTGTTCTCCGTTAATTAGGGCGCGTGCGAGTTCTTTGATAACGAGACATGTTACTTGTGACTTGAAAGTTAACGTTTACCAAGAAAGAAGTTGGTTTAATTTTGTTAGTGTTATATAGAATAGCATTACGTTATTGAAGGTTTTATGAGTGAATATTTGTAGTATATTCCTTACTAAAATAGGCAAAAGTGTTTTTTCTTGTCAAAGCGTATCTATATTCAGCTTGGGCAAAAATGTTTTCGTATATCCTTCTGGTGTCCGTCTGTCCGTTTGTTCTCCTTACACAGGTAAGGAGATCTGTAGGTCATACGCATTTCTTAACCGATTCTCGTGAAATTTTGTGAACAGGTTCGATAAAAGATTATGTGTTTTATGCTCCGAAACTTGCATTTTTAATAAGTTTTTACTGCAATGGTGATTTAAATAACATTTAATGCGAAATAATGAATAGATAATAAGGTAAGAAAAAAATTGAGCGTTTTCTTTACCTTTTTGGTCATTATCGATTTCATAAAGGTAAGTTACTTTAGTCTCTTTTATTTTCATAATAATTACGATTATTTAGTATTAAATAAAAGTAACACTTTCATTTAAATAACATTTTCTATTTCATATTCACCTAAAGAAATATTAAGTAGTACTGAAAGATTTCTCAAACTGATTCGTCTTTCAAAAGTGATTTGACCGAAACCTTCAGTCCAAAATTCAAAATGAACCAAAAAGTTTTCAAGCGTGGTTCAACGAAATCGAAATACTGTATTACCGTGAAATTCAATTAAATCGGACAAAGGGTGGTGCCGTAAAGCTCACATCCTTATGAGAGTATCCCCTCCATGCGGACTTCAGCAAGCTTACTTTATTGTGAGCCGTTAAATTTTACAGCCATGCATAAGCCGCGTGGTTCGCTCGGCAAAGATGAGGAGGGTTGCGTACTTCATGTCGTGTTAGATAGACTATACCAACACTTGTAAAGAATTAAGATTTTAAGAAAATAATATACAACATGTTACAAAAATACCTCTAATGCCGAATATGATATATAGGGACCATCAAACTGATCCACTTTTACTATGGGACCAACTCTGAAATCGCGAAAAAAATCAACTGTTTCATATAAAAATTAATTTCATAAAATATTAAAATGTATGAAACAGCTTATTTCTTGCTGAGTTGGTCCCAATGTTGTTCAGTTGATGGTCCCTATATACCATATTCGGCATTAGAGGTATTTTTGTAACATGTTGTATTTACGATAAAGTATCTAAGGTCTATATTTAATAAATGTCTTTGATACTTATTAAAGTATATGTCCTCCATGGGGCTCGGACTTCAGCTTACTTATTGCACGTGGTACCTTTATTTACATTTTTAATACTTGAAGTTTGAACAAGCGACAGAGACCAAATGGATAATACTATAATTGTAGCCCACAATAACAGTTGTATAGCGTGTGAATTTGTCCCTTTCTTTTTAATGTCAAACTTAAATAGTTTATACATCTACTACTATACAATCTTTATTGGTAAGAGCATATATATGTAGATTGAATTCATTAAATAGGCTACGTTACAACGACGTCTACTTTCCTACAAGCGTACGTTGATTAATCACAGACTACATAAAATTCTTTACTTTTATTCTTATATCTTTTAAATACCCTTCTTCTGTTCTATACCTCGTTAATCTTTGTCCACTGACCGTCAGGGTGAGTTCTACTTTTCTGCCTGCGGCTTTTTTTTCTTTTTATCAGCAAAGTTGGTAACACTGGTGCAACGTCACATGTCGCGTCGCGTCGCACCGATAGTTTCGTATGAAGTTTAAATTAAACGCCAGTTATTAAAGGCGAGCCTGAAGAGGTAAACCGTTAGTGGCGATATTTTTATGGCTAGTAATAAATTGGATAAAAAAAGTATGGAAACCAAAAAGTTTGACATTGCAGTGTTACCTTTCGACTTTTGCGTTCCGAGGTGTGTTGTTTTATTTTTCGGAAATGGAAAAATGCGAACAAAGCACCTTGGGGGAAGTCTATGCTCAGCAGTGGGCGTCGTCCTATAAGTGATATTGATGAAAACCTCAATCGCAATCTCAATCAAAGAGTCATTCTTAATAACATAACAAAGAACAACAATACTACTTAAGAGACAGCCAAAATAGACCAAAAACCAAATTATGATATGGCTTTAGAATATCATAAATATAGTCCACAGTGAATAACTAGATCCTCATTTCCCTTAACTTACTAACTCCAATATGATTGCGAAATGATGTTTTAAAGTTTGTCAAGTTTTGAACTTGGTACAAAGTTAGCCTTTCCTATTTAAAAGTTACCGGTGGAATGGTAATTTGTGGCTAAACTTTTTGTTAGAAACTCTTTCATGTTGCGCCTTGTCTTGCTTGTTCATTTGTGTGATTACAATTTTTTTAAACTATTTATAACTACGGATAATTTTCAATACGTAAATATTATATTTTTTAGATATATCGCATTGCGATTTGATGATGCACCAATTCGACTAAACGTCACTTTTGAATGCAAATAAGAATATCGTCGCAGTTTTTTGACCGAGCGAGCGCGAGCGAAGCGTCTTTGCTTTAGCTTGAGCAAAAATGCTTTCGTATGTCCTTCCGGTGTCCGGTGTTCTCCTCTACAAGTCGCATTTCTTAACCGGTTCTCGTGAAATTTTGTGAGCAGGTTCGATAATTATATATAATTTTTTGGTCGAGAGTAATTCTGCTTCTTAATAGATTGTCGAAATCTTTATATGTGTGCCAAACAATAATAACCCCGATACTGATGCTGATGATGATAATGCTTCTCACTCATTTTCCTTGACATACCTATGTTAAGGAAAATGAGTGAGAAGCATTATAGGACAGATACCTAACCGTCCTAAAATTGAATGATTCCGTTCTAATAGACAATAAAAAACCTTATATTTGCTGATTGCCTGTGTAAAATGTAAAGAACTAAATTCGTTAGTCGTCAATAATGTGAGGAGCTCGGTGACGCAGTGTTAGCGCTTGGCCCAGCGATTGCGGAGGTTAAGCAACTTTCGCAAGGTGGGTGTGTTAGTGGATAAGGAGGATGGGCTATAACCCACCACTCGGGCCCAATGCCCAACCCATGAGTCGGTCATGGGATGGGTGACCAAAAAAGTATTATCTTAAGCTCCTCCGTGTTTCGGAAGGCACGTTAAGCCATCGGTCCCGGGTGCATTTGCAGTCGTTAACACCCACCAATCTGCATTGGGCCCGCGTGGTTAGTTATAGCCCATCCTCCTTATCCACCCATAAGGAAGGCCTGTGCCCCAGCAACGGGGACATCAAAAAGCTGATGATCGCAAGTCGTCAGGTCAACAGAAATGTCGTTGCATGATATTATATAGTACTAAGCTAGGTAATGGCTGCCAACGGTATTGAAAGGATTTGAACACAATGTTCCTTTGTTGGAGACGTTATTAGATACATGTAATGTCACTTTATGTTATTACTTTAACACCCGTATTCACAAACAACACTCAAACGACCCTTGAATACGCGAACGCACTGCATTGAAATAAAGCTCTGTGATTGGTTTGTTTGTTTAACGTGTTAGGTGTGATTGGTTTCTGGGACGCTGTGCGTCCGCGGGCACTGTGAGACTTTATAGTAATGTTTGTGAAAACGGGTATAAACCATTTATCTATGAGAAAATCAGTCTTCAATGAATTAAACTTTTGAATCACGTCTAAGTATTATCCCAAGAATTTTTTAAACCCAGGTACATAAAACGATCTAGCTCTCGCATTTTTTCACTGCGCGCGGTGTACTTGTGTTATCGAATAAATTGTTCAAATTAGTAAAATAGTGGTATTAAATTAGTATGTATATCAGTAGCAATCCAATAATTAAAACACAAACGTACATGGTTTATGTCTATGTGATTCTATAGTGTGCGTAAACCTTTACCCGCCATTAAAGACATCTGACTATGGTTAAATAATAATTAGGTCGAGCACGTGTGACTCAAGTCTGCAAACTATTTAGAATGGTATAATGGAGGTGGTGCGTTCCACTATGCACCGTACTTTCACCACACTTGGTTAAATACCAACCAAAAAGTGTCACTCGCTATGCACTTATTCGTGAAAGTGTAAAATCCAATCTGTCGAAATTCTGTTTTGGGCGTAGTAAACTTTTTGGGTGGCAGTTTTTGAGTCTAGTATGACAAACATAGTGGGATAGTCAGTGCGTAGCGGAGCGATCTAAATGGAGGTGCTCTCATCGAATTAATCACTATGTTTTGCCTACATCTCTGCCCCAACACGGACAATCATAATAAAGTGTATTAAACAAATGCGATGTAAGTAAATTTCATAGCGAGTTATGAATGGAACGGACCTTTAATAACGAGCTGGTATGATCATTCTAAATCAAAATGAAATATTTTGTATATAAGTATTAGCTAAATAAAGTTATCTCTCATAACTGTAATTTCGGGTGAAAATTTCAACAATGTTTAACATGAAAATAACCATAATCAAGGAAATCCCTCACTTCATAATTCACTTAATTTAATAAAAGTTAATTGACATTACATATAGATAAAACTAACAATATTAATAACTAATAGTATGCAAATTTTATTCCACACTAGAGTCAAAGAATTAGTATAATACCTAGAGTATAACTTCATAACATAATTTACAGTTTCGCAGTGAAACCATCACTAAAATCCTCGCTGTAATTATCCAAAGCTCTCGAGTAACACATAAACAAAATATCAGTATCAAAACCATACCAGATGAATAATTTAATGAGAATTCTAAAGTTATAAGGCGGTATACTCCTCTTCGACCGCCCCGGGCCGCTCGTAAAATTTTACAACACAAAACCGTTGCAAACTGCGAACTTTATGAAACCGATGTCATGGGCTACGGTCATAAGGTATACGACTTGTTTAGAAGTCAGAAGTTATATCATTTATGTGTTTTAATTACTTGATGTTTCGTATGGACACCTGAGTTCATTATGGGAGTAGGCAGGTACTCTCTTTCTCCAAAATTAAACTCGCTATTGTAATTAAGGCAAGGGTCAATACTTTAGTAATTTTTAGTATTACCAAATAAAGGAATAAATAAATGACACTTACGAAACGTATGATATAAATAAATAAATAAGTAAAGCGTGTTAGACAACTAATATACTACTTATATGCTTTTTAAATATATACTTATTATACCTACATAGTAACATCCAGACCCATCACAGAAATTAAAATTCATCATTTCAATTTCTGCCCGGCCGTGAATCGAACCCGGGACCTCTTGTGTGGTAGACCGGCATGTTGACCACTGCACCACTCAAGTAGTCGATGAATATATGAATATGATGAATATTTTAACGGTATTGTAACGGATGATATGATGAATATTTTAACGGTATTTTTTTATTTAACCGCCACAAAACAGATATTTTGTGTATCTAATTGAAATGGCACATTTTAAAAAGTACTTTGGATATTTCAAAGTTATACTAATATTTTACTTAAGTTTGTGGAATAATTTCCTACATAATTTAATCATAACTTGTAATGTTTTACCTCTTTCAGTGGAGGTAAAAATTAAGTAACCCTTTTACTATGAAAATGGTACGGTAAAATATTTAATATTTCACAAGACATAAAAAGACCCAAAGGTACACCCTTTAAAACGTTTTAAAACTAGTGGCTCTATGAGCTATAGACCATGCATTTGTGACATTTATGAACATTTTACGAAATGGCTGAAATATGATTTTGCCCATATCTTTGTCATATTAAAAAAAAAACATCATATATCTTAATATCGAACCTGCTCAAAAACATTTCACGAGAATCGGTTGAGAAATGCGACCGGATGTCCAGACCGGACAGCCGTCCGGCGGCTGTCCGGTCCGGATGTACGAAAGAGTTTTTTCCCAAGCTGAAACGGAGACGCTTCGCGCTCGCTCGGTCGATAATCAAATGGTTGGTGCAGTTCTAATTTACCTATATCTTTTAAATCGCTCGGTATGGAATATATTACACACAATCACACTAGCTGAACAAAGGATGAAACAAAAGCCTTAAACGTGTAATAAAGGCAATAGTAATTTTATGAAAAACCAAAAAAAAACCGCATTACTTCCATCGCCAGTGGAGAACAAAAGCTAACCTATTAATAAAGATCGTTCCCCAAGCAAACGCACATACAGGCTGTAGCAAAAACACTAACTGCATTATTCAGTGTTCATTTTTCATCTGTCATACTCGAATATAGACTTTACCCTGTTGTGATAAGAACCACCTTCCGCCATAAATTACACTGAGACTGGTGTCACAACATTATTCAGGGTATTGGGACAAAACAAAGACCACTCTATTATGTTAAGAATAAAGCTCCATGTGATTGTAAAGTTAAAGTGGTTGAATGTGAATAAAGATGAATGTTGGTGTCTGAGCCGAGGTAGGTGGTCTTTGACAGACAGATGCTCCTTTTACGTCGTACATCATGGTTCGTGCGCCATTTTTAATTTCTGTATTTACATACTGGCATGTTATACGAAAGGTTGGACAATGTAAACTTCAGTCCTGTAAAAGCTTTTTCAATATGGGCAGTAAAAATAAAAAAGAGTTACAAAATATGCACGGAAGTGTACAGTATTAATTATTATATTCGTCGAATTCAAAGCGGTATGCAGTGAGAGATGATAATAAACAATTTCAAGGAATCCAATAATTGAAGAATATTATTTATACATATAACGGAGTATCAAAAGCTTGACTTGGAAAATGTTTCAGGATTTAAAAAAGATTTCCCTTACAGAATGATTATCACATTTAATTCGACTTGACTCAAGAATATCTGGAAAGTTTAAAGTTATTGCATGTTAAGATAATTAATCGACATAGAAAAAATCGACTCACCCGTAGCACCTCAGACTCAGTGTCTGAGGTGCTACGGGTGAGTCGATTTTTTCTAGTATTTTTTCTACTATATTAATTATCTTACTACAAAAATAGCATTGTAAATGCGAAAAATCTCAATTTAATAATGATTGCAAGTTTTTACATACTTTGGGACTTTCATTAGTGTAGTGTAGCTAGACCCTAACGACGGTATTATCCATTCGACTACCTTACATAAAGCACAGTCAGGAGCAGTGACCACAAGTTCGTATAACGTCGAGCCATAGTTTTTGCGTTAGCTATCTTTTGTACCGGCAAAAAGTCACTCCACACATCTCCGAAACAAAGAATCCGGAGAACCTTTCAATTAGCGACGCGACACCGTTCTTAAAACGTGGAATGTAATTGTCTCCGTAATAAATGGTCGGTCGGAGGTTGTCACGCTCAAGCGCTCCGTGAGATAAATGGTCGCTTGGAGCCGGTTGTGAGTGAGCTTACGTTGAGATAACTATTGAACGTCGGTTACGGGGCGTCACGGTGGCGTGGTAATTGCGTGGTAGTCGGTATTACCTACGAATGCAACGGATTTATGGGAAGCCTCTATTGTGCTTCAGAAAACATGAAGAAGACTGTCTGTGTTTTGTCTGCATAGTTAGAGGGTCGCACCGAGTGCCATTGTCTAATTCCCCTTTTTCCCGTATAGGGTTTGCCGTCGCATAAACTCTCCTAGTGCAGATATTGTTTTCTATCTGTTGATATAGATATCTATACTGCACTAGTTTTTGATGATAATGTAATAATGACACTCAAATATGAAGGAATACCCCTTTATTTTAATACAAACGACACGTTTAATCATCAGTGAATCCCGGCTTAAAATTCACTCGTCAAACGTCGGTGTATGGTTGGTCCGTCATTAGAGGCACCCGTCTTCATTATCGTGGATGGCACTGGTGAGCTTAACGGTTACCGTGTTCCAAGATTCCAAGATATGCCATCAAAATTATCTCCCACACGACAGAAAATCAAAGATAATGGCTTTTATAAAAATGTAGGGAAGCTCTTCTATAAGTTTGTTTCCATTACTTACAGCGAGTTGATCAACTAGAATTGCCTCGTGTGAACCCGGTATTACCAACGCTTATGTGTCGTTAAAGACAAAGCAACTTTGTCATTTGTTGCATTTTATTCGGTCATATAAGAGAGGCGGACTTGGGGCCCTACCGGCTAACTTTTCGAATCTTGGCGGGTCTGCCGAGCTTCAACTTAAAACAGATAAATCGAAGTAAGGAGTTTCGTATTGTACTATTCGCCGAAGTTATTTAGAAGATATCGATGTTCGGGTGACATCAAGAATTGGGGTTCGCCATTTTGGCCCGATTGGGGCTTGATTTATCTGTTTTAATTTGAAGTCCGGCAGACTTTCCGAAGTTTGTTGCGTTAGCCGGTTCGGACCCTGGTGGCGTTCCAGCGTTTTCCAATGGAAACGGTCCGGATTTCGAACTCACCTGCTAGCATGAAGATTACGGCAACATCTTCCCGCTGGAAAGGCCTACGTTCCGCAGAGGACTAGGTATAAGGATATTTTATGATAAAAAAAAATATTGGTGAAACTATGGCGATAAGTGTGCACTACGCAAATAACAGTGACTGGCGTGATGCTTTTTTATTTTCCGAACAAAGATACCAAACTACCTGTCTGGTTCCACTGCGATTTTTGAAGATATTATCTCGTTTAAATTGATGTCGTCTAAAGACCGACTTCATTCTGGTTTGGTGACCTTTTGGCAGAGAATACTTACTTCACCGTATATTTTTTTTGATGTAGGTGATAAGCTGACTTTTTTTTTAATATCCTAACAATTTTTATATTAGATTTTTTTTTTAGGTTTTGACATTTTTATGGATGCATTAGTTTAAACGACCGATTGACATTGTACACACTATGAATGTGGCATACTTGAAGTTATTAATATAAATATTTGCATGCCTACATTAAAAAGGCCAATACTGTTAAAACTGCTAAAATTGTTTTTCTGTACCTAACAACTTGTATACGCAGTATTCGCAAATAAAAGATTCTATTATATCCTATTCACTCATCAAACCATTTGACGTGGCTATAATTTTAATAGTTGTGATCTTTTTTGCATAAAACACTAATGTCCTTGTTAAAAACGTCTAAATATAAAACAATAGTTTAACATCAACCCTGTATCTGCATTCTGCCTTGTGTATATTGTGGTGTCTTGAAATTCATTTTAGGTTTAGAATATCGGGCGTTCCCCGAAGGAGCACTTACGTGAAATGGAACGTCAGAACATACTAAATTGCCTCAGAAGAATAACTAAAGCACAAATTGCTGCCTAATAGGTGGCGCTGCCGCGGGTTATATCACATTGCATTGTAAATATATTAGGTACTTATAAAAGTGACGTTTGTATGGATAATTTTTAACAAATGCATTTTCCATACTAGCATTTTCATAATTTATTTAACAACTGTGCTATTGTAACAAAACTTTTATGTACAAATGTTTGAACAAGTTTGAACATTAAGCTAACGTAGGCAATATAACTTAAGAAAAAAAAATAAGTATCGACTAAGTTACAACGGAAAAGTGGTATTTTTTGCTAACAAAAGATAGATTCAATTTTTCAAGTATTTTTTTAAATGCTAAGAAAACAAAATAAATATACTTTAATAATGCTGATAGTTAACGGCTATGGTCATAATTTGATGTAATATCCAGCAACTGATAAATATTTTAAATCACAGAAGTTATGAAGTTCTGTGTGTGAGAAAAAAATATCAATTGCATAGGTAAGGACCTAATAGAATGAAAGCTACTAAAAAAATATATTACAAGCCTTTCGAGGGCTAAATTTATAATAAACTGGTTTTAAAAGTAGGTACACAGGGTAAACATAGTTATTAAATAACAATGTCATGTTCACTTTAATAAAAAAAAATAACCGAATCTTGCCCTTTTCGGTCTTCTTAGGAGGTATTTACACGGGTGGACTTGTCAGGCGACTTGCTGGTCCATTTTAATCAATTAGCGCTATTTATCGACAATCACTTGCAAAATCTACCAGCTTATCTGCAAAATCGACCAGTGACTAGAATCGACCAGCAAGTCCCCTGCCAAGTCGACCGACTCGTGTAAATACCACATTATTGTTATACTTACTAGTGTTCGCCCAATGGTTTAGTCCTAATAATTATTGAAGAGGAGCATTTTTATAAACAAGAAATAGTTTGCTAAAAGAG
The DNA here is from genome assembly GCA_963556745.1 of Catoptria pinella. Lineage (NCBI taxonomy): Eukaryota > Metazoa > Arthropoda > Insecta > Lepidoptera > Crambidae > Catoptria > Catoptria pinella. The sequence goes on from OY750776.1 coordinate 5,081,871, forward strand.
GAGAAAATGGTACTGAACTGTTACGGCTTTACCTAATTTATGTATAATAGATTATACATAGCACAGCATGTTTCAACAATTACTTATCTACAATCATTTAGAGCTGTTGAACCATACACAACTTCTTTCATCCCTGCGTACTCCTTTCTTGTAATGTGTTTAGAAAACGTAAATATTACTTCACTTTACAAATTAGAAGCATTTATTAAGCAGTACCTACTCATGTTTCATATGGGTAGTTGAACCGAAGTCATCAGACAACAGGTTACTATCAGTAATTCAGAATATTATACATAGGGTCAAGTCAATGTTACTATGAAATTGTATTAAGGCGAGGCCCGTTTACGATCTGATGAAAAGATTGATTTTTGAGCTTCCAAAGTGAAGAACTGATGTCAAAAATTACTGTAGACGGAAAAAAGAAACAAAGAAACACAATAACCGAACAAAATATTGAAAAATGTCTTGGTAACAGTAAAAAAATCCTAAATAACTCATTAAAAACTTATTAATAAAAATAATCTTCAAATCGTCAGATTTCGTAATTTTCAACGACAGCGATATGATTTTTTATGCAAAAAAAAGGAAAGCTACTTTATTGATCTAAAGGCATACACACTATGCCTCGCCTCCGGGCAAGCTGCGATGCGCCCGGCAGCTTTTTGCTTGACAAGCGGGTCGCTCGACAAACGCCGCCGGCCATGCCGCCGGCATAATGTGTAGGTGCCATAACACAATAACCAAGTACATTTTTAATAAATGATCCAGTATTGCAGAAATCAATAAAAATGTACTAAATTTCGTAAATTTTCTGGCAAAGCGACAATTAAAGCTATGCAATAATTAACCATATTCAATAGATAGTGAATGAATAGATTTCGTGAATTGCCTTGCCTTAAGATGGGAACCTGAATAACAATGGCTATATAATTTTACTGACCCGACAAAGTAGCAAAGTGTTGTTTAGAAGTTATATTGATAGTATTTGGAAATTACCTAGAAATGTCGGAAGGTCGCATAGTGGTTCCTATAAATAATGCTATTTTAGGAATTAGATAAGACTATGATAATTTTTACCTTGAATTATCAAAAGAGAATTTTTATACCATGACGCGTTCAAACGATGACCCCAAGTTTAATCCTAAGATGCCAATTCAGAATAACTTTTTGAATGTTGTGGTTTTTTATACTATAGTAGTTTATTTTCCATAAGTAACACAAATTGAATAGCTCATCTTCATATCGATAGAGTCCTGGTATCTAATGTGGTCTATTTAAAATTAGCGCCTTCGATGCCAAGGTTCATGTATATGTGTGTATAAAGAGGAGCTCGGAGCCGCAGTGGTTCAGCGCCTGACCCTGCGATTGCGGAGCTTAAGCAACTTTCGCTATGGTCAGTCATGGGATGGGTGACTAAAAATGTATTATCGAGTTTAACGTTAATTAAATTTAACGTCTTAACGTGCCTTAAGCACAGAGGAGTTGAGCTCCTCAGAAGGCGCGTTAAGCCGTTGATCCCAACTGCATTCGCCGTTAACACCTACGAATCCGCATTGGGCCAGCGTGGTGGGTTATCCTCTTTTTCGACCCATAAGAATAAGGCCGGTGCTCCAGCAGTGGGAACATTAAAAATAGCTGATTTCGATCCGTAAATCTCTTACAGATTATAATAATCGTAAGGTAAATAGGGCACATTATCCCTTCAAGTTATTTAATAAATCTTCTCTGTCATTCAGGACATTAAGCTTAATAACCTGAAAGATACACTACAATTTACGTCAGATTAAACATCACCTAATGCCTGATTAACACTTGATAACGTACATCAAGACGAACCATTACCTCCGTATATTTCAAACAAGTTCAATGCCACATCAAAATGATATTTGGAGGAAAATTGAAGCTTAAGACATTGCCATAAGAGATTTTCTGAAGAATTGGGATGTAAATGTAGAATGGCAATGGAGGAGTGACGCTCGGAATTAGCGTGGATGGCATAGGCACATATGGCACGCACTTATGCTTGCGTAACGGAGAGGAGATGAAAATTGTAATAACAATTGTTGTACGTACGATATCTTGATGCCTTTGAGACTTGTTGAATAACGACGTCTGTGTCGGCATCATACTTTGAAATATTAAGGACACTTATACTTACGAAATGCTCCTTTCCGGTAGGAGTCACAGTTTTTTACGCAAATGTGAAGTTTCTTCTGTAATGGAAATTATATTCGGTTACCTAATAATGTAATTTTTACTTCCAAACTAGATAATATTTTCGAAAATAACGATATTTGGAACAATAGAGTTGAATTATTAAATACCATTTAATTGTGTATTTGTCTAATAACAACATTATTATGATGCATTACATCTATTCTTTACTCATTTAACTGTAGACCTGTACTTTCGTCATTTTTATTTTTTGACTACACACATATTCTTCTTAAAAACTGATTGCGACTCATTTTTAAGTTTTTCCCGTTTAATGATGCCTAGGATAACTTCTACAATAAAAACAACGACACTTGCAGTATACATAAGACCTATAAACATAAAAGCTCCTAACAAATGTTGTATTCCCAAAGGTTCTATGTTACTGGTACTTTCAAAAGTCCCTCTGTGTATCAACAATTCTTCATTCCATTTGTCTATCAAGCCATTCTCTGAAACGCTGCGTATAATTTTATTAAACCTCTCCAACATAGGAAACCATTTACGAGCCAGAAGAACAACTCCATATTTGTATAAGTTATGGCTCTCAGGAAAGCAATAGATCAACGGCTTGCCTCTTCCTAATTTCTGATCTTGGTAAGCGGCCTGTCGTCGCGACGACACAACAGCAAAATTCCTGTCTTGAGCAGTTCGCCTTATCCCCTCTGAGAACGTAGTCGAGTTATATTTGTGATACAAATAAAATGAGCTCGCGTTATTAGTCTCAAAATAGGATCGGTATATCTCCCTTCCTCCCAAAGGAATTCTAGACTGTATGAGATCTGATTCGGTGCTTATCTGCTTTTCGAATCGAGGATGCATTAGGAAACTTCTTAGGAAAGATTCGTATGAAATACCCATGTTTACACTGAAGCACAGCCAACCGAAGATCAAAATACGGAACGTTGCGCTTTTTGGCTCAAACAAAGCGCCCCGTCCTAACATCATGTTGAAAGTCATTAATAAGGAGTTTGTAGGCCATTTCGTTACTCTTCCATTGTGTTCTTTGTAGTACATATAATGAAATACAATACCCATGATAACTAGACTACTAAATGTTGCCACCCACGTTGACCATTGAAATATGATGATTAAATTTTTCCACGTCGAAGCCTGTCCAGCCTTGGGTACACACCAGGTCATCTCGTCTTGCGTGTAGCTCACAGTTGGATGAAACCATTTCCGTATTGTTCTAGTCACTTCAATATTCCCTATAACCAAATCAGCTGATTCGTTTCTCAACACTTCGTAAGCACCTGTCGCTGTCCCATCCCAATCAATAGAACCCCAATTTTCCGGTATTTCCGACGTTCTTACTATAAGAGTCATATTCGTAAACTGACTTATTATCTTCACGAGATTTATTTCACCTCCTTTGGTGAACACATATTCATCGTTATAGGTTGTGTTAGTCAGTTTTTGTTCAGGAAGTAAAACATAAGGTTCGGATACAACGCCGTACGTCACCAAAGGACAGCCTTTCATGTTTAGAGGGAACATTTCTCTTTGAGGGGACAGCTGATAAATTGTACCCTTTTTACACTTGTCTAAAATATAAACAGATTTACATTCATTGCCGCAGCTCGTATCACTGTAAGGCTGCCAGCTATACGATATTAATTCTTCATCTTTTGGAGAATATATAAAAATAATACTTCTGTAAAGTTTGTAGTTCCTTAACTCGTTAATAAATTGTACAGCAGTATTCTCGGCATACTCAGTTTCATTCAGTTGGTAAAAAACTATAGCTTTAGCTAATGGGTTCCAAGTGGGCAATTTATTCAGCTGTAATATGTTTCTCGTTAGTTCTGACTTTTCTTCCAAAATTAGCATATAATTTTTAGCTTTCTCGGGAAAATGCGATGCGTTAGCGTGTGGATAAAAAGAATCCTTTACCATAACAGAATACCTAATGCCGCTGTGGATCGTTTGCAATAATAGAACTTGTGCTGTAGACGCATAAGAGTTAATGTTTATTATCACGATACTGCCGCTTAGAGCTTTCTTCTCTACGAAATATTTTGCTGAGAGTTTTAAAACACATTCTGCAGTTTTTGCGATTTGGTCAGAATTCCCGATTGTAGTCAAAAGTAAATTTTCACTTACCGTTGTGGAAACAAACAATGTAAGAAAGATGAGCACAAAATATGTTTTGTTGAACATTGTATTTAATCGCATCGCAATCTGTTTCCGACTGTTTAAAGAAAATAGTTGTTTGGTCTTTAACTTAAAGGTAGTCTAGCTTTTACATAGATTCTCAACAGTTGGGTTTCTGTTTAACAACCTATTATGTACATTTACCTTTTAAAAAAACATTTTAAAAGAAATTTCAGTAGTAAAATATTACTTTGTTACACTTTTTATTTCACAGACACGAAAATATGCTAAATACCTATTAATCATTATTTATTACATTTAATTCAATTATTAAATTATGTCTAGACTCCGTTATAGTTGTCTTAAATACTTACATAATCCTATATTATCACGCATGTAGGTATATCCCCAGAGTCGACTTTAAAATCTTTGTCTGCTAATTTTTGATTTAATTGAACGAATGAATTATGAGTAAAAATTAATACATCATGATAAGAACACTAATAATAGCATTTCGAAACACAATGCTTTTTAGCATAAAACATGTTTTTTTGAAGAAGAAAAAAAAAGGTTGAACACAACATACAATTTTCGCTGACATTTCTAAACAAATTACGGCCTATCAAAACTCCTATAATTTGGAATCCGATTTCTCTAATAACTGCCCTTGACTATTATAAAGACTCGAATACTCAACAATAAAGAAAAATATTATTAACGAGTACATTTGACCTACAATTTACTGTTTGACCTTTTTTTTCTTTGGTCAGCTTAAAGACCTTTCCTGCTTTTAATGAAAATATTGAGCAAAAAGGATAAAATTAAATGTCTTATAATTTAGAGGGGCCTGTAGATTTTATATCTATTACTTTAAGTGCCTATTATTTTCATGAATAGTATTTAGTTTAATGCGTTGCAATACTAAATAAGATACTAGGAAAATACGACTCGCAGCAAATCATATTCTCGGACGGGAATCGAACCCGCGACTTTTGGATGTCCGGTTATTGCATTGGACCGGATATCCGGTATAACTAAGTTTAGCTATATTCTATTCTTACTATCATTTAAATGTTAGCATAACTTTTAGCTTTATTTCAGTAAAATTACTATGATCAATTTTATTATATCAAATGAAGTGTTAGGATTTTAGGCAACAAAAAGCTGTTATGAATGCAGCGGTCAGGAAATTTCGTCGACTTGTGAGCTAAATCTGGTTGATTGGAATCTGTGTGCCCGCCTTGACGTACTAATTATTATACTATGCCTTGGCGGTCAGACTAGTAGCGGTCACCTCCCGTGTATAGAAGCTAATCAAAGTAATTGATAACCGTAATATTTCGATGGATATGGCATATTAACGAGGCATTGTCTTTGTCTAAAGACTAGTCCTCTACAGGTTGGAAGAGACTTTTTTCAGTTTTCCTCCCCATTGGGTCAAGAACGGACGGTAAATTACATCTGTATTTGCGCGCCTACTCATCTGCGCAGATGACTGCTTCAGATGAATGATGCAGTCACCGTGACCGAAAATCGGTCTGGATTAAAGCATCATCCCCACGATCATCATCTTCTGCCAACCCTCACACCAACACTATTCGTCTGAACCGAAAGTCATTTCTATTCGTTATCGTCTGAATTTCAGAATAATTGTGAACCTGGCACGTAGTGACTAGGTAAATGCTTTTTGCCTTTTTTGAACCTGAATACAAAAAAAATATCGCAATAATTGGAACAATTAAAGCTCCATTTGATTTATTTTAGTATTAGGCCCGGTTTCCTTCCACCAAAGCGGAGAGGAGAGATGTCTCATTTTTCTATAGAATCTTGTGCCGCGTGCGAGCTAAACGAAGAGGAGATGTGGTAATATTCTATAGAAAAATGAGACATCTCCTCTCCTCTCCGCTTTGGTGGAAACCGGGCCTTATCCATTTATTACTACGGGCTCGTTAGTAACGATTGATAAATTAATGTCACTTAAACGACACGACACGAAACAGAACGAAAATAACGAGCGATTATCGTGTTTTGGGTTTCAGAGAAGGAGAGAAGAGAAGAAAGCTTTTAATGATAGAGGAAGAGTTTGCACATTATCATATATCACTTGGAACCGTATTAAGTTGTCGTTTTTGTACAGGGGGCGATTCACGAAGAAAAACAACGCTGTCACAGCGCTGCGCTCGCCTATAACTTGATAACGAATTTCAGACAACTTTACAAAAATCTACATTCGATTGTACGCAAATACGTATCTTGACGCTACCGCAGACTTTAGAGACCATTTTTTAATTTCGCCGTTCTAAAGTTTCATACTGCCTAAGAAACACTAACTATGGAAATCGGCATAATTATTATATCTATAGACAATACTATTTTTGGGTATAAATAAAACAAACACGTGATAATTTACACAATATAAGTATTATTTCAAAAAAAACTGTCGCTTTACACGAAAGGAAACTTGGTCCGACCGAAGCCGAGGGAACAACAACTTCAGTAAATGTGGCATAATAAATCAAATTCACAAGACTCGGCAATATACTACTGAAATGTAAGGCTTCTATTTATTTTAATATTCTTTGCCAAAAGACTGAGAAAATTTCATTTATAACTAGATTTTGAATTTAATTCCATAAAATTATTGCGTCACATTTCAGTTGTATAACGAAGAATCGATCATAATGAAATTGTTAATAATATAAACAACTTCACGGTATAAATAATATCAATCACATCAACTTTACCACTAAAATTGACAGTTAAACAAATTGTTGATACTAACATTTTGTGCCGTAAAACGAGTGTGATTACACCGTACCGCTTAAAGTAAGTTTATCATAATGTTAACTATTTACAATAAATGCAACTTTAAATACCTAAAACCTGTGCTTCATAACAATCTATATAAATATGTTTTTCGTCTTAATTTAAAGCTAAGTTTAGTTTTAATCGGAAAGAGGAAATCGGGACGGTGGATGTACAATACGATCTAGTTGTAAAAATATACGAGCAATATCAACAAACAATGGATAAGAGAAACTGCATGCAAATCTATTTAGGATTAAGAAAAATGTTGGAAGGAGAAGATTAGGTGTATGCGACGAGGCTAAAATAAAATGATAACATAGAATTTTGTATCAGAGTTGCAAATACAATTGTGTCCTTAATGCAGTTCCTTGGGGTACACCAATTGGTTAAGAAAACTCCGTTGCAATGTATTAATCTTACTATTTTTAATGATACACAATGCCATTTTTGTCACTTTGTTGCAAACCAAACAATTAGGGATGATTTATGCCAGAGTGTGGCGGTAAATAGCCAAGTGTCACAGTCTCGTAAAATTGTTCATTTACTATGGTACCTCCAATTTTAGAATGTCTTGGATCTGCCACAGTCTAGTATATTTTTAATCATTCCTAATCATATGATGGATAAAGGGGTAGATTAATATGCATTCTCATCAATGACAAAATGTTATCGTAAATGATAAATTTTAAAATTAATATAACATGAGCCCCCTTTACTTAAATAGCCAACATTCTATGAGTATGAACGCTACGCTCTAATTAAAGCTTTAAAATAATCAGTAAACTATAAAATTACGTGCCGTAAGCTTGTCAATTCCATACAATTCATTAGTCAAATTCATCAAAGTTTGCGACATGTGATTTAATCGTCTATTGGTCATATTTAAGCTTTAATAGTAAGCGTAGCGTTCAAATGAATAGAATGTTGGCCATTTGAGTAGAGGGGCAGTGGTTGAGCAAAGGGAGTTGCTATAGAAAAACATAATTGGAACAGAACTTTCAACACGTATGTCTTTCATATCAAATCTACAAGCTCATGTTGTTACGCGCCCTACAATAATATACACTGTTCTGACATTCTAACTTCAAGCGATTCTCAACAAGTCTCATGATTATGATATCATTTTCCTAATTCGCTATACGCCGCGTCCCATCTACCAATAAAAATAGTGTATACCTAATTATATAGGAAAGATTATTGAAATTGTAAAATTACTGTAGTCTTTAATTGAACGATATGCATCATTTCCGTGATGGCAGCCCCAATTTGTATTATTACTTTTTTTGTTTATTGGAAAATATCAAATTCCAATGATATTGATGATTTTTAATGTAAAGAGTTTTATCCACACGGAATTTAAGTCAGCAACAAAAAATCGCTTTCCCTACTTATTTCTAACAGTAAAATCGTAATGGTATCGACCAATGTTTTTCGGCGCGGTCAAGATGCAACTACAAATGTTGTATGTATAATCCGCGCGCGATAAGAATGGGATGCTACCTTTTGGAACTGAGACGCACACGGTCCGTCGGCCAGCCGTAGCGTCGGCAAACTCGCTAGCATAATGATAGTTGTGTAGTACTGTGCGACTGGATTTCTGGTGTAATTTTATTTTAAATACGAGATTTATATTATTACTGTGTAATTATTTTAGTGATTAATTAATAATAAGTGGGGCAGGGGTAAAAAATTTTACTTTTTTAAAATTCTCTTTTATTTAAATAGATTCAGAACTTTTTTGCTAGCGCTACTTGACTGATTAACTGTCATTTTTATTCACTTTGACAAGGTTCCATCCCAATCTAATCGCGCACGTATTATATACGATTAGGTAAAAGTGATTCATTAATCTCATTCCAATGTTGATATAAGTTCATACGAACGTCTATAACCGACTAAAGATAAATCTTATTCAAACTATGAAAGGCAATGCAGAGAGAAAATTTTAATCGCGTAAATACACCATAAACAGCAATGTACATTATGAAATTTGTAACGAAACAGCAATAAAATTACCAAACAGAAGTAAACAAAAACAATGCAATTCCAGATTTCGCTAGACATCACGTTTGTATCGATAACATTAAAACCGCACGTCTGATCGCACAAGTGGTTCTATAACATTACAGTAATTAATTAATATGTACAATACTAAACACTTGCGAATCAGTCAGTTAACCTTACATTATCGTCTTAATTAAGCATCGGTACGTCAGCAGGGTCGGTGTGGGTCTGCGAGGTTGTGGTCGAAGCTTCTACGGGGCCGTTGATATGTCGGTTAGACGTACCACTCCTTGATACCGTCGCGCTTCACGGGCTGCGCGGGCGCAGGCAGCGCCGCGCCGCCGTTCCTGTTCAGTGGCAGCGGTTGGAGGTTCCGCACACCGCCGCCGCCGCCGCCGCCGCCGGGCGCGCTTGATGCCCCGCTTTGGTAACTGGAGTGGGCCTAGAAGTTAAAATATTTAAGTAAGTAATGGGTGATTATGTAAATAAACATCACGGTATACAATCAAGAAAATTGTAGGAAATATAGCACAAATGGTCTTAAAATTATTATTGTTTATCCATGATCAAGCCTTAATGTACAATGCGATTAAATTGACAATAGACAGTGATCCGCTGCAACTTCACTAAAGAATTTATGGCGAAGAGAAAATTTCAGAGAAAGGATCAGAGTTTTCAGTTATAAGGATTGCCATACATTTTTATGCTAATTTCGCGGGTTTTTTTAAACATATCCTTATATCTCTTAAAATCAGATCAGTTGGGTGTGTATAGCGATCCGAATTTCCTCCATTCACTCCCTGAATGGCCATCATCAGATCACAGCTAGGTCAATCTTTGGCGGAGAACCAAGGCTTCAAAATTACCTCGTTTATATGAAAATCGACTGGTGTCCTTAATTATCTGGCCACCGCTATACATATTTTTAGATGTGACTGTACAACTCGATTTTATTTTTTTGCAATTTAGCATTATTCTCCCGTAGAAGCATTTAATGGTATTAGATACCAACAAACGACGCAACTTGAAATTTCTTTTTATATGTGATATTTATGTATAACTTTATCCGTTATTGATATTTCATCCCAAGCAGGTATAGTCCAGCACAAAAAAACATAGTTCAGAATCAAACTGCTTTGTTAACTCCTGAACATACTTCATTGGCCGTGTTATACCCTTACCTGATTGCCAAGGAGCGCTGCGCTGGCGCCTTGTTGGTAACTCTTATCCTCTGTCACCTTATATGAGGGGTCGAGTTTGAACACAATGTACTTGAGCACGATGATCACTATGAGTATTATTGCTATCAGCACTGATGCCACTATACCTAGAAATGGCGTAAGAGTGTCAGTATCATTTTGTGATGTAACAAGAACGGCATTAGCATCCAGTACAAATAATGATGTCAAACTTTACTAATTTAACACTTATTGCCCTGGCTCGGTTATAGTGTTTTAATAAAAGAGCATTAAAGTATAATATCTATACTGCACTCTGCAGATCATCTTAGAATTTTAACTTACCTACAATGGTAGCGAAAAATTCAGATTCAGGTGGCACTACTCTATTATCTGTCGTCTTAGGCTGATATTTTGTCGTGATGTCGTAGCCATTGTAGTCTTGATGACCACGACCGCCCGGTAGTCTGTCCTGTTCTCCCATGCCTATTTCGTAGGTAGGAACTCTGGCTTCTATCTCGTTCTCTCGCCGATCTTCATAATCTGGTATGTGGTTGTCTTCTGTTGTGTGAGTTGTTTCGCCAGGAGTGTGTCGGCCTGTTCCTGGTGGTGTGAAGTGACCGCTGGTATGCGTGTGTTCTGCTAGAATGGAATGCAGTATTAATAAATATTCGGATATGTATTGTTAAATGTTATTATGGGAAATTAGGACTGAATGTGAACAATTGTTTCGCTTGGCGCAGGACAGAGAGAAGTTCTCTAAGCTGACGGCCAACTTCTAGTTATGGAGAGGCATTTAAGAAGAAGGATTAAATAAGATTAATATAGCCTCAAACAACTTGCTTGCATGATCTTTTACTATCTGACAAACAATAGACTTGCTTAAAAGTAATGACTGTGCTGAAATGTGACGAAATGAATAGATTGGTAGATCATATTAGGATTCAAATGGAAATTTGCGAAACGTTACTGCTTCTTGAATAAATATATCATCGCTACCAAACAGTTGAAAAAAGAAAAATCTCTCTTAAGAAATGTCGATTCCAAGTATTTGAACAGTAGTATTGTAATTGCAAAAATACTTTGATTCTCACCATCAGTAGGAGTAGTTCTTCTTTCTGGAGTAGTAGCTGTGTCAACAGTACCAGCTTGGATGTTATCGTGGTCTGGCAGCGTTGTACGTTGCACGCTGTCCGCTTTAGTACTACTGCTAGCATCAGTGGAACCGTCTGTAGAACCTTCCAGAGATTTATCTACGTGATCTGTTGGGGAAATACTGGCAGTGGGGGTCGTCATGCTGTGGGTACTGCTTGCACCAGATCTGGAAGTAATAACAAAAAGGAATAACTCTTCTACATATTACATTTCATTCTTTATGCAACCAACGAAATAAAGTTGTTTGTAATGGTTATCATATAGGTACGCTAAAGCAATAAACGGCGCCGTAATATATTAATATCCCCGTTATAACAAATGCTGTTATTTAAATTATCTTAATTGTTTTAAGAAACAAAAAACGTACGTGGTAGGCGGATGTTCAGGCTCAGTTACTTCTTCACCGTTGGAACCTGAACCTTCAATGCAATCTTCGTCATCACAAGGTTTCATTAATTTCCCACTGGTATCCCCCTGTAATAAAAGTTAAGATTGATTTAACGAATTAACTAACAATAATTTCAAATCCATTATATACGGTGCATTAGAATATTCTCATCCTTATTTATTTTGGTAATTTATAGTCGTAAAGCTACAGAAATTATGAAGTTTAAGTAGTTAAATTGAACACATATGGAGTATGTGTCCAATTTAACTACTCTAAGTAGATAGATTGGTGATTGTTAACGACTGCCATGGTAATTAATGGCTGTTCACAATTTTCGGGATACTTGGAAAATCTCAAAACTATAATTTACGGTCCTTCAACCCAATACAACGTTTTAAAAAATTCTTAATTGTGTACACGTCAATAAGATTCCCACCTTAACTTTATACACCCTCGATGGTGGTCGTCTAGTCGAGGGTACGTAGACGGGAGTGATGAGATCATCTCCTGATCCAGCATCGGGAAGGACACAGGCGTCTTCATCATCATCTCTACAACCGGAGCCAGCGCCGGAATACACCAGCTCGTCTAATACTCCTGGGCCTCCGTATCCCGATGGTGGTGTCTAAAATTTATTCATGATAAAAATATGAGTGAAATTAGTAGTACAGAATACTTAAGGGCCCGCAGTACTTAAAAAAAATCCCATTTGTCATAATGAGAATGTGTCCTATGTTTAAATCAACTTTTATGTTAACTGTACTCTTGCTCATATGCGAATTTTGAGAAGTTGCCTTTTAGAGAAGAAGGCATAACATAAGTTCACAGACCATTTAACAAATACTCTACACACTAGACGTCAAAATATTGGCGAAAAGAAATAATGTAAAATGTTGAAAGGATAAGAATGCGTACTTGCTGCATCCTATTGATATCTCTGTCCAGTGGGGTGTGAGCTCTTCTAGCGTCTCCCCGTACTGACACAGAAGGGTCTCCAGCTGCTGCCAGCTCCAAGACCCTGACTCCATCTACTACGAGCCCCGCGATGATGCCACTAAATGTCCTTGCGCCGCCTGCACCACCCCCCACTGTTATTGTCGACATGCTGTTGAATATTGTTGATTGCTGACCACCTGTAATGTTATTTTTTTGTATTATTACTCTTTTCATTGATAAATCAACTAACTCTCGAAAATGACTGTATAAGGTTAACTGCATGCTCGCAAATTTTTTTTATCCATGACGTACACTGCAAAAAGCTTAAAAAGCACTGTATAACAGATTCTGCTGAATTTTGATGTTGAACATTTTGATTAGTGGACGGATATCCACTAGATTAAACTAGCTTCGTTACTTATTCTAAAACTATACAGTTGCTCATATGATGACTGTGATGTACCTTGAGGATGCCTAATGTTGACTGCATAGTTGTCCAACTGCAAAGATGCTCTGCTGCCGTTCCTTGTAAACCTAGCCACGTGGTATGCTCCATCGTCTACTCTGGCTGCTTCGTCGCCGAGCGGGTGGTCACCTCCGCCCACGTTGTATACCATGAATAGGTTGCCCCGAATCTGATAAACATTTTTTTCGTGTCGTTTAATACTTTTACAAGATTTACAAGGGAGTCCCATTAGCACCTTGAAGGTGTCGTTGTACTGCACAAGCAGGTCGCTGTATTATGGGTAATAATTATTCCCAAACACCATATTTATTATTATTATTATTATTTTGCAAAATATAGTTTTTTTGATCTTCTCAAACCAAATTTGAATTTACTGAAGGTACTTAATGATACTCGTTTTTAAACATATACCCAAAATATATTGTTTTACCCTTGCTGCTTTCTACAATAATTTCTTCGTATAATTAAACTGTCGTGTACATTCTTCGGTTAGGTATAGAAGTCTACATTAAACAGAACCCGAGTACACTCACGATCTCCATCTGCATGTAATCTTGCGTGTTAGAAGATTCGATCCTCAATAGAACGGCGTCAGATTTACTCGTAACAAAACCGAGCGCCACCTTGTCCGTCTCCGTGTCAGCCACGGAACTGGCCGGAAAAGAGTACGTGATAATCCCACGACCAGGGCCAAACTCATATGCTATTGATTCTGAAATTATAATTATATTATTCACGGATAGAAATGTAATACTAATACAAACATCTTTTCTTTTCTACTCGATATGAGCGCCTAATAGGATGGCACTTTGAAAAACCAGTTAGGTCCATGATATACTTCTTCCCAATATATTTATAGTTCTATTGATGTTAAAAAAGTGCATACAGCATTAGGTGGACTATGTTAATGATATTGAATGATCTATTAACCATCATAACACGTGGGTCCAGTAAAAGAAGTCAGGTCACAATCACAAACGTATGTATTCCACTGCTGGACACAAACTCCCTTGTTGGCACACGCATTGTGCGTACATTTCGTAGGACCTGAAAGAAAAAAAGTTATCAATTTACATTTCATTTAAAAGCTTCTTTTATTACTACTGAATTATGTGAATACGAGTAACTAGAAGTACTATAAAAAATATGAAAGAAGCAAGTTACCTTCACAGCCAGACCCCAGTGACGAACTTGGGACCACAGCATCATCCATCAAAGATGGAGACTCGCCAGGTAGATCCAGACTAGACATACACCCTTCGAAGCCTTGACGTGATAGAACACCAACTGGTAAAGCTGAATACATGTCCTTTGGTACTCCTCCGACGAATAACACGCTGTCTAGTTCGAGCATTAGATTTGAACCTGAAAATAAAATCAATCGTATAATTAAATTTTATTAAGGCTTGTAATTAAATATAATTCTGATTTATTAATGTTTCAAGTTATGAAGTAGCTATTCTGATCAAAATCTCGTGTACCAACTCCAGAACTATAGTAAGTTTTTTAGTACTTACTTGTAGTATGCATTTCCAAATCTTCATCAACTTGCAATGTATGTATTTTTGGAGTGGGTCTTCGAACAGATACAGAATGCCATCTATTGTCATTCAAAAAGTTTTTCAGTTTGTCTTTCATTGTAACTACACCATCTCCTAGATTAAAAACGCAGTGTATGTGTCCGTTTACTAGTTCAATAGCTATGAAATCTTGTTTTTTCCCTCCATTATAAAACAATAATCCGTCCATTTCAGTTGTACGGAAATAAAAGTCTAAATAAGTATTAGCGTAAGCTTTCAGTAAAGGCAGTCCAACGTATGTGTGTTTTGACTTAAAAGTAACAGATTTGTAAACATTCAGAGAATCTGGTTTTGTGAATGTTCCAGTAAAAATAATGTTGGACGTATCATAGATATTATTATTTTCATCGCTCCCTCCAATCCCAAGCGTCTTTGCCATATCAATATATCTTATGCCGTTAAAAACAAACTTCTGTAGATACCCAACAAAGTTAGGTAAAGTAGATGTCATTTGTATTTCTTCCTCGGGATGAAATAAACCCCCTAGATGTAACGTTGATATTTCCAGAGTAGATGCTTTTCCTAAAATGGTTTCGGCTGAAAAACAAATCAATTCCTGTGAGTATAACATAAATAACACAAGTGTCACACCTAACCACAACATTGACATTAAAATAAAAAGAACTAGCAAAGTAAAGACTTCATTCAAAGATCATCATTAGCAGCCATTTTTTGAAATTATTTACACAGTATTCACTATAGAAAGTTTTAGCATTAACATTACACAAGTAGTTTAAGCTTGAAAGTTGCTAGTGTTAATGATTTTACGACCCAGCGCTCTAACTAGAAGAAGTGATAGAGAACTCTTTCCATAGCTGTGAAAATGATTCAGACGCTTCAATGCCTATGCCTATTTGATTAACTACTCTTAAAACAAGTTTAATATTGTTACCTGGTTATAAAGACCTGTCCTGTTCTAAAACATTTAAATCTTGAACAGAACAAGTAACAATTTAGTTATTAGCACATTCACATAGGACACTACAGAAAAACAAATAAATATAAATGAAGTAAGAAATAAGGGCATTCAACTAAAAGGTGGAGCCAAAGTGCCAGCTATGAACTCGAACGAAAACTAAGCCACTATACTACATCACTAATAGGACATCTAACACCAACTATAACACTCTCGAAAGGTCGAAGAGTGTTTTTAAAATCTGTTTCTCATTTAGTGTATATTTGATTAAGTCCCAGCAAAATCTTTCCACAAACACATTAAAGATGTTTCTAAAATTAACGGCTATGTTCTGGGACTGAACCAAAACCAACCTTTGATCCACTACATAAGGGTTAAAATAAAACTGTGCGGGTGCTGTCCCGTGCATACGTACATAACATACCGCGCACTGGCTGAGCCCCGTCCACCTGAAGCTTCAAGTTTGAAGCACGTCGAGAGAACCTAACTGTGTGCCAGTTGTCGTCTGCTACGTTGGTGCCAGCCAGCAGATTCTAGAAAGTAAATACAATCATTATAATTAACAAGGATAATGTATTTAAAGGATTGATTTCTGACTAGGAACTAGGAAAGAGCCTATATGATTGACCGAAATTTTGTCACCAAAATACAGCCACTACTGTTTTGTAATTGTAACTACTTACCTACAAAGTTTGTGTATAGTCCCTAAATAGCCAGTTCGTATTTAATACGATCATTATCCTTATTAAGACAGAACCATACCTCTCGAATTTGAGTTTGATTATGTTGGATGGTGAAGGATAAGGGAGATATCCTCACTCAGGTTGGCTCTCATCAACTTTAGAACTCATCTTATCAAATTACCGATTCACATTATAAATATAACATGAAGATTCTCTTCATTCTAATTCATTATACCTTTTCGCGATCTCCCAGTCGGACGCTGGCCCTGACCCTTCCAGCCGCGACCGCGAGCTCGATCCTATCAGCCGAGTGTTCTGACGCTGTCCGCAGCAGCAGACCTGCCTTAGTAGTCTTGAATCTCAGCATCAGCTCCTCAGTTTGTGTTATATGCTCCAGCCCTAACGATGCTGTGAGATGCTGGCTTCCGTTCAGATGAATTGTCGCTGATTCTAAAATTTTATGAAGAGTTTTATTAGTTTGTACTCATTTTATTAGTTCTTTTTTTCATAATAAAAATATATTCATAATAAAAACTAATTATTATCGTATATTGTGCTTGTTTCTAATGCTTTTCTTAGATACTAACAATAGATGTTAGAGTAATAGCAAAAAAATCTCTACACTATTTAACACTTCCAAGTTGGATATCTCACAGAAAGCTAATTTAACACAACTAATAATTGACTTCCTGTTGTTAGCTTATAATAATAATGTAAGCAATTAACTTTGAAATATACCTCGTCCACAGGTAGGTCCTCCGTAATTGGTTGAAGAACAGTCGCACAGCGGTCGATTCCAGCCCTCGGAACAAACTCCTCCATGCTGGCAAGGTGAGCTAACACATTGCTTCATCAAGACATGGCATGCTGGCCGCACTGACGCTGTAAAATGCATTAATATGAAGTTTAATGACAAAAATCAATGACGTTGTGCATTAAACGCATTTTGCTACGGCTGAGTAAAAGTTGTTTCTTTCCGATTCTGGAACCAAATACAGCATTCTAGAATTTATTAGATAAAAAGCAACAAATTCACTCTTCATTGCACGATTGAAATGCTTATTGGAACAGTAGGTAGGAGTAAGTAGATAATTTAAAAACAACATAAAAACAATAACATAGTAAGACATGAAGATATAGACAGACACATTTTTCATCTCACCTGAATCTTGTTGTCTTGCATACGCAGTGAGGTCCTGTGGCTTTCCATTCAGAACCAGATCTCTTATACAGCCGACGAACCCTTGCCTCAAAGCTGCTGTCCACAATGCTGGTGGTGTTCTTGAAGCTGAATATTCTGAACCCAAGCCACCAACAAATAAAGGCCCATCTAGTTCCAGTTGGTTAGATTCACCTAGAAAATTAGATTTATGTATTTGTCATATTATTATCTGCGCGCACACGACCATGTTATGTGAATATACAACGTGTTACAAAAGTACTCCTAATGCCGAATATGGTAGATAAGGACCATCAAACTGAACAACTTTTACTATGGGACCAACTCTGAAATCGCGAAAAAAAACAGCTTTTTCATACATTTTAATATTTTCGTAATTTATTTTTGTATGAAACAGCTGATTTTTTTTCGCGATTTCAAAGTTGGTCCCATAGTAAAAGTTGTTCAGTTTGATGGTCCCTATCTATCATATTCGACATTAGGGGTACTTTTGTAACACCTTGTACATTTTTATTTATCTATTTGCCGTGTGGTTTTATTACACAAAGACGCTATTTGCGTCCATTTGCGGAGGATGTATTTGATGATTAGATGTGATTTCCAGATACAGATTATTATGGTCTGAATTATTTTACCTTTCTGGCAGAAAATTAAGGACTATAAATGAAATTATGTATTTACCAGGTGTTTTGAATTCAGCGTTCGCCCCGTCCACCGTGACTCTACCATCTCTCCCACTTCTTCTAAGCAGGAACTCATGCCAATGGGAATCGTCCACTCTTCTCCTAGACGCCCTGACCCTTACTCCACCAGAGCCCAGGTCCACGTGGACGTAGATGTACCCATTGAGCATTTCAACGGCGAAAAGATCGGCCTGAAATTAAGCATTATGTCCCAATGCCATAATATACATTAAAATAACACAGACTTGACTGTAACAGAGCTTTGGACAACTTATTACAAACAAATATTGTAGTATTTGTAATTTTACTTGTATCAATTTAGCTTTAAGAAACAATCCATTTTAGACCATCAAACTTGTACTTATTTCAAAAGATCTGTATCTTAATTTATATATGGCATGATATTTATTAATAGTCATTACTCAAAATGTACCAGTTAGTCTTTAAATGGCGAATGCTGCTGAAATATTTCAGTAAGTGCTCAATGAAACACCCACGCATTCAATGCGACCGACCTTGATATCCAAGTCCCCTCGGGAACGTTGTATTTGTGTTACTATACTATCACCTTAATAATACAATTTATTTTTTTATCCAAATAATTCAATCTAATTGTTAATAGAAATATTGTTGTATTCATTTGTATTAATTTAGCTTTAAGAAACAATCCACTTTAAACCATCAAAATTAGACATGATCTTTATTAATAGTCATTACTCAAAATGTACCAGTTAGTCTTAAAATGGTTAATGCTGCTGAAATATCTTAGTAAGTGCTCAATGAAACACCCACGCATTCAATACTAAGAAGAAAATAAGTGTAGTCGTTTGCTTGCCTTGAAATGAACCAACTATAGTAGGAGTCTTTAAATAAAACACAGATACTAATTTACTAGGTGCTTTCTGCAAGTTGGTACGAATTAACGATCAATCAAGTATAAATAAATAAATAAATGATCCTTCGAAGAATTCGTGAACTTTTACAGGCGATTTCGTTGGAATTTTTCGAGAATAAGTTTTGTATTTTATGTTTCTCAGTATTTTGCTGCTGAACAAAAATCATGTTTAAAAAAAGTGTGGCCAACTACTTTGAAAAACGACCCACTTACTAATAAAGATTGTATAACTTATGTGTAGTTACACAGTGTTTTGTCCTTTTCTCTTTAGTGTCAAAATTAAATAGTTTGACAGAGAGTAACCATTGTATAACTATACATCTGCTATACAATCTTTAGTAGTGATTATAAAATCTTCGTAAATAATTTATTTTCACAGTCAAAGTATTTTAATAAATAACTGTTTAGCCACATAACATGTTAACAATTGTTACAATCTGCCACAAAAAAGGTCATTTTATAAATAATGAAGCATTTAAAAGCACCACCTGTAATATTCAGAGAACGGGCATATTATGTGAATCGGTTTCAATTTTAACCATTTCAAACCAATTGTGTTTAAATGACCGAGGATTTTAATTTCAATGTTTCGCTGGCATGCTTTTTGCAAACGACTACATAAAAAGATTTATCATAAATAATAAGGTTGTTAGGGTTCCGTACCCAAAGGGTAAAACGGGGCCCTATTACTAAGACTCCGCTGTCCGTCTGTCTCCAGGCTGTACCTCATGAACCGTGATAGTTAGACAGTTCAAATTTTCACAGGTGTTGTATTTCTGTTGCCGCTATAACAACAAATACTGTATTTCCACTCCGACCAGAATATAATAAATATTTAAGGGGGCCCCCATACAACAAGCGTGATTTTTTTGCTCCATTTTGAGACGCTTAGAGAGGTAGACGCTTGAAATATTCACAGAATATTAAGTTATATATTTACTTTAAAAATAAATAATTAAATTAAAATAAAACAAATATTTAAGGGGGGCTCCCATACAACAGACAGGTTATTTTAGCCATTTTTATAGATAATGGTACGGAACCCTTCGTGCGCGAGTCTGACTCGCACTTTGCCGGTTTTTTTTGATTGTACAACGAAGATCATCCTCATTTGTAAACTCAGTAAAATACTAGGCTATTCTAAAATTAAGCTGAGTTACAACATAAATTTAATTGTATATCACTAAATATAATATAATACACATTACCTAGAATATATCACTAGAATATAGTTTATGTAATAATTATAGAAATACAAAGTGGGCATGCCACCATGCTATAAAGTTAAAACTTGGCTCATATTAATACTTTAAATAATTATTATATATGAAAACTGAAACATGATCAAAGTGCACAATACAAAGGTAACAAAGCTCTGAAATAAAGCTAAAGATAAACAACTACTACAAATCGATAAATTTTCGAACAAAAAAAAAATGAACACGAAATGCATGCAAACTATTCGCGAGCGATTTGAATACTACATTTTCCAATAGAGCAGACATGCAAATTCGTACCACGCCGAACAATAGTTTCCAAAGCTGTAAACTTCGGTTTCTGAGTTAGATGTGCGACAAATAAGCCAATATCTAGAATTGCGGTTGCTGAATTCGGAAAATATAAATTATTCAGTAGCGTTTGTTGCAAACTTAACTTCTTTGTAATCTATTTTTATTTTGGTACATTTTTTGCCAAGTTTATTCTATTACATTAATTCCATGAAATTGGAGATTCAAGTTTTTCATCAAATAAAATGCAACATGTGAAACATGAATAGTGTAACATACGGTTTTTTCAATAACCGTTTTCATACAAGCTAAAATCGAAATTGGAGTTAAAAAACACCTTTGTTGCGATAGACATAAAAACAAAAAATCTTTAAAGAGATTGTTATAAAACTTTCCAAATTCAGCCCAGCAACCCAAATCAACAATATCAGTTTGTAATAATTATAATAATGGTAAGGTACATAAATATTTTTGAGACAGTGATAACATTAACAAACAAGGGTTCTAAAATGTGATGGTGCGAATTTGTGTAGGTAATGATAAAGCCCATTTACCAAGCTTTTTGATTCAGCCTTGTCCTTATCCTAAGAGGTTATTGGTGGTATCCTAACATTGGGAGCATTACAATATACATGTGCTTCATAATCTACGTGCACATCAAAGGACGAACATATAACAACAGACGATTTCATAGTGGGTGAAACTTTATAAGGTACCATACACAAATTGGCCTATAATTGCGTCTTTGGATTCGATCAGTTATACTCATTTTGTTACCTTCGCCTACCATGCAGTAACCTCAATGAATAATTGTTGAGATGCTTTTGAAAATCCAACTTGATTCTATAAATGATTTAAAAGACAATAAACACAGAAACAAACTGAAAAAATAAACGCGATAAATTCTCTTTTTCAGTTTTCTCTAATATCCGGGCAACGAATATCGCATCTTTTTTGTCAGAGCAAACCCATTTTATTACATTTTTTCAAACTTATTCATTGAAGTTGTATGGGGATCGCATGATCGTTAATCATTGCATAAAAAAATTAAGGTATTCAGATTTGATTTATTCGCTTCTTAGAAACAATTTTCCCACAAATTTTGATGAATGTTTAAACAGTTAACTATTCTTGGTAACAAAGCTATTAAGCGAAAACTAGGTGAAGGTTATGCATAGGACATTTCTCTTTAACTTCAATTTACATTGAATCGGTAATTTTACAAATGGAGTACTATATTAATTCTATGGAATGGGTATAGTCTTGTGAATCGACAGTATTCTATCACCACCATGACTCAACGAAACTTATTAAATTAAATAAAAACATCAATAAAAAAAATTACCTACCACCAAACAAAAACACTCATTTTTTTTATTTATTTTTTTTTTATTTGAATATTAAGTACTGTATTGTATTTTTTTTTTAAATATGTATATGGACGAGATCTGGTTTTAGTCTAGTTTATAAGGTAAGTAAAAAAATCTATTTTTGATAGAGACTACAGTAAAGCCAGATGCAATCCCCATAAAGAGCAAAGTTGAAGGCTTTAATGATGATGAAATTGATGATGATGATCAGTGATGTCTGTTAACCCCAAAAGCTCCACCCCTTACCGTGCAACCTACCCTTGGTGGTTTCGCGCCCATGTTGAACAATATCAATCCGTTCGGTTCGTTTGTTCTGAACTTGAACGATATTGTTCCTGTCTTCACTGCCTCCCATTTTGGTAGAATCTGTTGGGAAAACAAATTATTTATTTACTATAATGCTGGGGCCACACTAACAGCAAACGCCATTAAATATTGCAATTGGTGAACCTTATGCGTATAGGCATAAGGAAAATTAGCGCCACAATTAATGCCATTAAGCTTTAGTGTGGTCCTAGCATAAGCAATAAAAAAAACATCGATGACCTTCTGATTCAGAAGGAAGTGCGGAGGTTAAGCAAAGCAACTTTCGCAAGGATGGGTAATCAAAAATTGATTATCTCGAACTCCTCCATGTTTTGGAAGGCACGTTGGCCGTTGATCCCGGGTGAATTTGCAGTCGTTAACACCCACCAATCCGCATTGGGCCCGCGTAGTAGATTATGGACCATCCTCATTATCCACCCATAAGGTAGGTCAGTGCCCCAGCAGTGGGGACACTAAAAATTGCTGATGTTCAATAAAAAATAAATCGACTACCAGTTATTTTAGTCACTCATGAGAGGTCTCTAAGAGTACCTAGTATTGCATCGTATAGTGTCTTATAAGACGTTTACTGGTTTAGGTACAAGAGGTAGCAGGTACACTCACCTCAGTGGACCAAAAATTTGGCAAAAGCGTTTTCTGGTAAAAAAGGGTCCATCCACAAACCTACTAGTTAATGCTATAATTTTAATCAATTATAACAATTTGTATAATTACAAATCACAATAGGACAAGTTTTATGATAACAAAACAACTACCATTACATTGGTCGATACAATAGATTACGTTAATTATAATCTACACAACACCTCAATGGATTTCGGTTTTATGAATTATTAATGGCCTTTGTCATAAACGGAGGTAGGACAAACTGTTATTAATTATTTACTCAATTATTTATACAAATTATAACAGACTGAACTAATAATTTATTATAAAAAAGTATGATACTATTTAGTAGTTACACATTAGTAATGGTAAACAAAATAAACCATGACCATCAGCCATTTTTGATGTCCCCACTGCTGGGGCACAGGCCTTCTTAATGGGTAAGTGGGTAGCCTTATGGGGAGCCGGGAAGATGCTTCCTCCCCCTGCCACTAGGGCAGGGGTTAGAACCACCCAGCCCTGACGCGAAGCCTATTAGGCTTGGCGGGAGGGCTGGGTGCGGCGAGGAACATGCCCCGGGTAATAACCTGGGGGGTGACCGACCCCAACATGCCGTTTGGTATGCGTAAAGATTGCATTCCCCTCTTGATACAAAAAAAAAAAAAGGCCTTCTTAATGGGTGGATAAGTAGGATGGGCTATAACCCACCACGCGAGCCCAGTGCCCAGTGGTGGGTGTTAACGACTGCAAACGCAGTCGGCACCAATGACATAACGTGCCTTCCGAAGCACGGAGGAGCTCGAGATAATACATTTTTGATCACCCATCCCATTTCCGACCCTTGCCAAAGTTGCTTAACGACCGCAATCGCTGAGCCTGGCGCTATACGCCACCGAGCGTACGAAAGTACCTTCGTTTCATTTTCTTTTACTTGTCTCCTTTTTACATATAAAGCGAAGTCATTAGCTCGCCACGTAAATATAAAATTTATTCCGATCGCGTCTACCAAGAATTCGAATAGCTTAATCAGAACTAGCATGTAGGTCGCGGTGACCTCGGTAATGTCACTTCGCGACCTTCGGTTGAGGGTTAACACTTGCAACTAATTTCGTAACAGTCTGAGCTTCGAAATAGAATGAACGAGCTTTTGTGGAAACTAAAGCAATTTTCTCAGGACAATAAGATTTAAAATTCTTCTCAAATGTGTCTGTAATCTTTTTCTAATAAGGCATTGATGCAGTAAGTTAAAATGATGATCGTGAAGTATTTAACATTATTTTAACGGTTTTTTTTAATTTACTATCGACCCTTATACTATGTTTTTAAAACAACCAATCAACCAACCAACGGATTCTACAACTCTCATCCATGGTTAATTCAATTTGTGAAAAGCCTTTAAAATGGTTCCACAATACCGTATTCAATAGGCAAAAGGTCCTAGCATGCATGTCACGTAAATGCAACAGAACACAGAGCAAAGAGAAAATAAACGATTTTTAATCCTTTTAGGCAACGGTGTTGTAATACGTTTTAGAAAGATGAGAGTTTTGGAATCTATAGACTACGGCAAACTTTTAATATGAAGCAGTCCACTGAGCAAGTAATCACTATGAAGCAATCATCAATATGTTTTGCGACTAGAGACTAGCTGGCACCCATCACAAAAAATGAAAATGAGCAGGTACATCATATATTATCGATTATCAAAATTTATAGCAAAAATTGTAGTAAGTGGATGTATTGAGCTTTTTTACCAACATTATTATCACTACGAACTTTACAGAGATTCTGAATAAACTTTTAATATCATTGCTTGGATTGAAGTTGACATTAGTAGCGCCAAAACGAGGTATTTATGACTGTTCCAAGCTTGCACATTAGCTATTATTCATGTCCATACTGCTGGGGCACAGCCCTTCCTTATAAGTGGATGGGCCATAACCTACAACGTCGAGACAATGTGGACTGGTGGGTGATACTGGCTAAAGATGCAGCCGAGACCAACAGCTTAACGTGCCTTTCGAAGCACGGCGGAGCTTGAGGTAGTAACTATTAGTCACCCTTGCAAAAGTTGATGTTAATCAACTTTTGCACGGGTGACTAAAATTTACTTAAGCGCATTCGCCCTGCGATTGTAGAAGTTATTCTACAATCGCTGGGCGAATGCGCTAATCCACGCCATGGAGCTTTTTGCTTATACTCAGGTTTTATAACAGGGTTTATTCATCTGTTTGCGTGTACGACTATTTTCATTCCCAGTTCACTAGTATAATTTTCCTTCCCTTATCGCTCATTTAAATCAGTTATTTCCATTAAAGCGAGCGGCTGGTGCGTATCGCCAGTTACAATAGTTTACTGTAATAGGCAGAATTTGGTAGAACGAATGCCATAAGTGTTCATATTTCATATTCACAGCAATAATAGTCAATTAAATGGGGTCGATGGCCTCTGAAAAACATTTTTATACAGTGTTTTCTAATTTTGTATTTTACTTTGAAGAGGCTAAAATAGTTATGTTACCTATTCCAGTCCCTGAATTATAAGTTTGCACACTTAAGTTTACTGTATTTGATAGCGACTGTTGTAAGCAATTTTGTATGCGAGGCACAGCGCCTTTGACGGTAACTAGTCTAAACTAAAAAGTTTTCTTACAAAATATGTTAACTACAGTCGGCAGTAAGCGTAAACATAAATACGCCTACAGTAACTTGTCTTGATTATATCGATTTATAAGACACATTAATATTCCAAAACTTTTGATTTACTGAATCATTAATATTTTTGATAAGACTTTGAAATTAGTCATTATTGCGACTAGATAGAAATAAAAATAACAATTGTCCATTTTCCATTATTCACCAATAGATTCTTTAAATAAATCTGATGTTGAGCTAACATGAAGTTCCGGCTAACGCTTTGAGATAGTTCAGAACTAATGCAAAATCCACTTGACGACTCCATTCAGAGCTGGCTACGACTTAGTTAATATTATGTGCATATTGAGTAGGACACTAACAGCATCAGCATGTTAGCTAACAATTAGGATACTGTACTAACAAATCTTGACATATATTGTGTACTAGCTTTTACTCGTGGCAAACGCGTGCACAAAGGAAAGTATACTTTTCCTTGATTATCTCTCTGTATTGTATACTACAGAAGAAAGACGAAGTAGCCATAATCGGGATAAAAAATGGCCTTATGTCC
Source organism: Catoptria pinella (assembly GCA_963556745.1). NCBI lineage: Eukaryota > Metazoa > Arthropoda > Insecta > Lepidoptera > Crambidae > Catoptria > Catoptria pinella. The sequence goes on from OY750776.1 coordinate 5,108,072, forward strand.
TTTTCCGTATCAAAGGCTATGTTCACATTTGGTCAAAATTGCTTGAGGAGTTGAACAATGCATAAATTTCATAGCCACCATATTTAATTCAATCACTTAAAAAAAAGACACAGAACAAAAATTTTAGTTGTGGATAAAGTAAATAATGTAGTGAGCACATAGCAACTACAAATCAATCCGCAAAACCTGAAGTACCCTAGGCCACAAATCGTCGAGTTCAATAGCCCTTGTTCTAAATTAATCAGGTCCCGAACCGGACACTCTACTTAATCCAAGAGTCCGGCTTTTAAAGTGCTCTCGAATAATACGGAGGACATCTCTTATGGGTCGGGTTACTACAAACTAGGTAAAGTCTGTTTATCCTTACTTGTTCTATTTAGTAAACAGCCTTTTAAACTTAAATCGCTATTTAAAAATAACAATGCCTTTTTAAATGGTATTGACATTAATAATTGACGATTATTTTAATATCACACATTTCGTCAAAATTTTTACTAATTGTTCCACTTTCACCAAGAATGTTTTGTACAAAATCAATTATGTAAATGTAATTCAAACTTCCACCAACTTCGAACTTTGCAGGCATCTATTTTCATTTGATAAAGTTTCCAATTTCCAACCTGAAACAAAGCCACTGAAATTCCAAAAATAGTCCAAACAACCTACAAATTCGTAAGTAAACTGACTATAGTTGTACAATTTTGTCAATGTCCAGAACTTTTGGCTAAATTCAAGAGGCCAGTGTTAAAGTGCTCTCGACTGACACCCGCGGGCATTCCAAATACTGTCGGGTCGAGTTACGATGATTTTTCACTAGAAACCCGGTTGTGTTTAATTGGTGCTTAGTTTTTGCGACTGCCGCGGAAGACCGTTGAGGGTTAATGAGGTGTGTGAAAAGTTTATTGTTAGCTTTGGAAATAACAGCGGGTAAGAGTGTTTTTGGGATTGGGTCTATGGTTATTATCTTTAGGCCATTAGAAAATTAACAAAAAGTTATTACACTAACGACCTCCAAACTTCGTAAACAATAATTCCACTTTCATTTCAGATAAATCATTTCTAAGGCTTTCAAAAAGTGCTGTCGCTTTTTGTTGGTTTTCCTTTTGAAACAATATAAAAGTTTGGACGGTAGGCTCCGCGGGCTCGAATTTTAAGTCGGCTTAATGATTCGTTAACTTCAGTAAGCAGTACATCACCTTTAGAAAACAATCTTTGACCTCAGAAAGTTATCTCATTTATCACATTGTTAAATTTATGTGCAATTCGTTTAATTACTTACCGAGATACTGGATTATCTTTTAACGCACCCATTACATAAACTTTAATTCTCAGACATTTATATTCACCTACATTTATAAAAAATATATATATATAATTAGTATGTACTTACCAAATGAGCGTCTCTTGTGGTAAATGTGACAGGGTCAGCTGTGTCGGAGGCAGTGCAAGCGTACTCTAAACGTCCAGTCACGGTAATCAGCTTGCTGCCAGTGCGGGCCAAGTCGATAAGGTTGAGACGAAGAGTGTCAGCTGAGAACTCCACCTTAAACATAGTAGGAATATAAGTAGGTAACTGGACTCTATAATTAGTTTCAATTACACTGCGAGCAGCCAAAGACTTCTATGTGTTTGCGAGGAGCTCGGTGGCGCAATGGTTTAGCGACTGGCCCTGCGATTGCGGAGGTTAAGCAACATTCGCGATGGATCGGTCATGGGATGGGTGACCAAAAATTTATTATCTCATTTAACTAGTTCCTCCGTGCTTCGGAAGGCACGTTAAGCCGTTGGTCCCGACTGTATTTGCAGTCGTTAACACCCACCAATCCGTATTGGGCCTACGTGGTGGGATATTTTCTCAGTGAAACGATCTGTGTGACTACCTATTTTGCTGGTAATAAAATCATCTGATTTAATTTTTATATTCTGCAATATATGGTACACACAACGGCACCTCAGACTATACATGTTGACCTTGAGACCTTCTTTATGCTCTACGTAATAAAAGCTGTTTTCGTAGTTTAACTGTATAACTTGACGTGCTGCCGTCCGTACGTGAGTTTGACGACTTTAAGACCTTTCTTGGAGGGATACGTAGAAAAAACTAATTGGGAACCATTGTTCTAGACTACAATACCTGCTCTCCATCATGCCACCACCGCCACGTTATTTTGTTCTTCTACGTCTCAGTAGACGAAGAAGAAGAAGACAAAATAATAAGAGCCAGTGCTCTTGAGGCGTGTTATACCTAGTAAATGTCCTTACTTTTTTCAAACATCCAATAAAGTTAGTATGTACTCTAGCCCCAGGCAACGCTCTCGCATTCAAGGAACCTCCAACATGGGCTCGGGAACTAGCCAACATTGTGAAGGAGCCGGCCACGTGAGAATGCTCTGAATAAACATCGTCCACTATTGCCGATACCTGAGAACAAAAAGATTTGAGATTAGATAAATGTTGAAATTAAATACTTTTACTGCAGAGTAAACAAAACTCTTCTGTGAAGACCAGCGAAAAAGCTTCATAAACCGATTCAAAGATTTTCGAAAACTCGCAATCCAACGTGTCAACGCCGCCGGTGCACCCCCCGCTTGTATGAAAGCTCTGCGTACCTGCCCTTTTCATTTGTTCTAAGCTTTTATTCTGGTTGATAATCCTGTGCTTTCACAGTAACCAGTTACTGATAATCTCACAGTCCCTGAAAATATACCTAAATGTTGGGACCTTTTCCAAAAGATTTGCGCTGGCTATCAAAATGAACGAATCCAGCAATAATTGTTGAAAACGCAGTCTAACGAAACCCACAACTTGTAAAACGAATTTGGGATCCGAAACTTTCAGATGCGTGTGGGGTAATAATATCTTTGCAAGGTTGAAATATATTGACATAATAGAGACTGCACAATAAAGAGTCATACGTACAGTCACGTCTATAAATATCTATACAGTTTAGAATTATGTCACTCTAAAAGCTATTACTTTTTTGAACAGAAATCAACGACAAATGACAACTACAACAAAGTGACAAAGTTCTATGCTGTATACATATTTTTAGACGTGACTGAACAGTTATTTTATAAAGCGATATATCTAACGTTATTACTTCTTTCCAATATTTACCCATTTAAATTACTATTCATTGATCACTTGAATGGTTTTGGTACTAATAATTTTATTACTTATATATTTTATACTTACAGTACTTGAGATTAAAGGAGAAAATTTACGTTGACTTCAAGCTTTTCTCAATATCTTGTTAAGAGTTGTTCTATCGACGTGCTCAATAAATCTAATAGACGGAAACTATACTACAAGAAACGTTAAATTAATATGAAACTCTCAACTACATCACCGCCACATCTGGTGCTAACTCGAGTTCAAAGCGACAGTTTGCTTGAAGTTCTATCATACTTAGCCGAAGATAAAGTTTTTTCATATAGCACAAGCATAATGTGCTATTTTCTTTCGCAAGTTATGGCACGTAAGATATTGGTTTGGATATAACGCTTTATGGTCATTAACTTTATTACAGCCTCTTTTAACATTTTTCTTCCATCTTTATTTTCTTCATTTTAATCGAAAAACTTCCTATTGTCCTTAATAAAAAGTTTTAGCGGCATATTGTCTTAAGTGCACAAGATAGCAGCAAGAATTAGATTCTGTTTTTTTTATATAAATACTTTTAATAGAAAATTCATTATGATCATCATCATAATACACTTTATAGTCAACTCCACAGGCTTCTCCCGCGGGTGGATGTGTTGTCATAATCCCATGCTTGCTAGTAGGCATCTCCCGCGGCTTGATGTTGTCATAATCCCATGCTTGCTAGTAGGCATCTCCCGCGGGGGGATGTTGTCATGATCCCATGCTTGCTAGTAGGCATCTCCCGGGGGAGGTGTTCTCATAATCCCATGTTTGCCAGTAGAGTTTAAACCAGAAAACACTGCTGCCCATTTTCAAATCCACGCAGGTGTTAGATATACTACCCCTAGGTGTGAAGAGTTGGTGAAAATATTACTTCAAAACACTACAATTACAATTGAAAAACAACAAACAAACCATCAAGTATATGTAAATTCCAAACTTCACAATGAGGGCACCAATTCTAATATTAATTTCTATTCACACTTGAGGCGGCATTGTGGAACCACTATTGTCCAACGCCCATTCAGTTTCTAGGGCGTTCTTTCATTGCTTGAGCCATATCAGCTCATAGAAAATTTTAATTGAGATCCCATTTTATTACGGAATGCGTATCGACGCCTTCCATATTTTTTTTGTAGACTGAGCGAGCGTTAAGCGCGTCTCCGTTTCAGCTTGGGGAAAAAAGGCTTTCGTATGTCCGGCTGTCCGTCCTCTACAGTTCGTTTTTCTAACCAATTCTCGTGAAATTTTGGGAGCAAGTTCTATAGTTATAAGTTTATTTGACGATTCAGTTTTTAGGTTTTTTTGAAAAATGGCGGGGATATGGGGAAATAACATATTTCAGCCATTTCGAAAAATGTTCATCATGTTACAAACGCGAGGTCTTCTGTACAGTGTAGCCCTGCAGAGCCACTAGTATTCAATATTCGATCGTAGTTTTCAACAAAGGCTTTGTTTTCAATTATTTGGTTGTTTATATAAGAGGGACAGTTTCGGAAATTCGGATATTCTGTTTAATAATTTTAAAGTAGGACAGAATTGGTATAAAATTATCTGACAAGAATTTTTTTTTAAATTATCCGATACATATAAAACTGGTTCTAAATACTATTATTTTGAAATTAATAGTCTACTGCTTGTTGTGGCTTACCCTACAAAAACTCGTCAGCGGTGTTATCTGCAACAAAGACATACAAAAAGGTTAAAGTTATCATAATGTTCTTTGTAAGGATGTGTGTAATGAATGAGTACGACAAGTTTTTATGCAACAATTAATTTTCGTTAGCTATACAACGTGTTACAAAAATACCCCTAATGCCGAACATGATAGGTAGGGACCATCAAACTGAACAACTTTTACTATGGGACCAACTTTGAAATCGCGAAAATAAAATCAGCTGTTTCTTACAAAAATTAATTACGAAAATATCAAAATGTATGAAAAGCTGATTTTTTGTATAGCAAGGAGTACAGTCTTCATTCAACAATATGTATATGTTAGGCTCAAAGACCGAAATCGCTCATTGAGCAGAAAAACCGCTCGCAACGCGTTGTGGCTCTTAAAGACGTCCATGATGCGTTGTACTAATCACAATAAGACCACAAAGCTAACCAAATATTCAATTTATCATTTAACAAAACTTTTCAAAAAGCTCTAGCATTGAATTGTATGTAAACCGCAGCTTTTGTCAAACTTTTTAGACAAAATTCATAAGCAATTTCAAGTTCTTCCGTCGACCAACAACAAAATAACCATAATTTGGTTAACAAAAGCGAAGTAAGCAAGTTACTGTTATGTACTGACTTGTGAAATACGGACTTTTATTTCAAAAGCCTTGGAAAGCTCCAGGCACTTTCACAATCAAAACATAAAAATAAAACTTTAACTTCGACAAAAATAATTATTATCCCCTTTTTTGAGTACATACAGTGCGAAGGTGGCGCAAATACGCGCGTAAAAAAATTCGATAGAGTAATTTTTATGGGAAATTTGTAACGACAACTTGACGCGGTGTAAACACCACGCTGGAGCATGAGCTGATTTGTACTTTAACGTTAAAGCTTTAGTTCGATATTATTTCGAACGTTATAAAGATGCTAATTCTGGCCTAGGTAATATCCTTAAGTTCCGATTTACAATGTGAACATACAGTTGCCACTATGCGTAAGCCAATTTGATCCTATTAATTATGCATGTAGGTCTTACGGTCGCCTGTCACTTTCAGAAGGGTCATAAAGGATTTAAATGGGCACCGGAAAATCCTGATGGAATATGATAAACCGTGAATGTTTGCACAAAATTGAATAGGAAGAGATTTTATAAGAGACGCGAAAATGGTGTGGATTTATTCGTGTTACGTCTCGATTCACTTCAAGCTTTTCTGGGGCTAAAATTACATTCTCTTTGTGAAAGGTATGTAAAACACTCTCATTCATACTGAAAATGGCGTCACTTGACGAAGCTTTTTTACCTATTAATGTCATTATTTTAAGTCTTTGTTTTTCATTTGTAGAACTAATATTCGGTTTCTCAGGTACTTATCGGTGGTTTATCGCATGTTTCATTTTATCGGAGGGGTACACATTATCTGGATTAAATTGATTTTATTACTTTAAACCAGATAATGTGGATCCTTTTTTGGGACCCTTCCGATAAAGTCAAACCTCCGATGAACTACCTCAGAAACAGGGGGTTAGAAAATTTAAAACAAAACAAAACTAACGATAGTTATCGTGCCACGAAACGAAACAGGGTTATCTGAAAAAAAATCTCACTCTCATTTTTAACACAAATTACAATCTAGTGCAAAGCCTGAACAGTGACGTCATAATAAAACCCAAGGGAAATTTAATCCGCCTTGAAATGCGCCACGTAATTAATCAAAAATTATAGGAAGTACTAATCATTTTCAGAAGTTACTAAGCATAATATTCATTTGTTTTTTGTGAAACAGCTCAAGGACGATGTGAATAAATAAAAATCGACTGTTTATTTATATTAAAAATGCTGCAGGATATGAGATCCGGGGAAATCCAATAAGTGCGAGACTTGAAAGCTATTTGAAGTACACCCACGTAGTAAAAACTGGCACATTCTTTGTTGGTTATGTTAGCTTGTTGATATCCACCGACAGTACAAAAATTAAAACGGCAAACCTTGTATTATTTGTTTCTGTTTCATTAATTTATTAGCATTATTTTGTCCTGAAGGTTTCAACTTTGAAAGGAATAGGCTGGCTTGTGGAACTCGAGTTTAGGCAGGAAGTACTAGTCGTATACGACTGTACGATTAAGTTCCGATCTCAATTAGTTCATTACACTGACTCAATTCGACGCTTGTGTAGTGAACTAATTGAAAAATCAAATCAAGAATAAAGCTGTTACAATTCTGACTTCGATCAAACAGGATTGATTTTTAAAGTAAGCATGCTGAATGTATTTATACTGTGATTTATGCATTTCAAACGTAAACCAATGAAGATTGTTCAATATCTATGACATTTGATATTCCTAACTAATCTCATATTTTCACATGATTAAAGGTCGTCACCTCACTCTCATTAAACAATAAATACTTAATTATCGCTTAGAACCTTACGTGTGAAAAGCGTATAAATTATGTCAGATTAGAAATAACGGGCTTATAATCTAACTAGCTAAAACTGCGTCTACTAGACAGACTAGTAATTTGCTTACGCTAAAAAAACGATGTACATTGTACAGGACAGCCTTTTAGCACACGTATACTTGAGGTCAAAACAATATTTTTGAACCGCAGTTCTTAAAAAATACTCCCTTAGAATATGAGTTATAACGTCATGTTTAATGTATTGGAAAAAAAAATCTAAAACCTATGGTGTGGTAACCAAATGAAAAGGTTTACTGAGATGATTCTAGAAATGGTTCTTCCTAGGGCAATTTTTTTAAGAACTGCTCAAAAAAAATGTTTTGACCTCAAGTGTCCTGTCCTGTGCCAAACAGCTATCCTGTACATTGATTTGCGGTTTTCCATCGATATTGAGTTCGTACGCCGACCACTATAAGGGTGAATGTTGTAATAAAGATTTTAAATTTTCTTTTTTCAAAGAAACTTGAATCGGTGCAGAACTTTCTTTCTCTTTCTCTCTCTCTCTCTCTCTCTTGAGATTTCTAATTTTACATCACTGTAGTTCAATCAATCAAACAAATTAAAAAAAGCTATCACTACATAAATCTCTTCTATTTATTTCAGAAAGAAATCCATTCTCTGATTATGTGCCATTATTCGTACCTTTCAAAACTTTTGTGCAATAAACATTTCAGTTAAGTATAAGATTGTAGAAAATTTTCGCCGCTGAAACACTATTCCACCAACCAAAATCGCAACTAAATTGCTGCAATTACGAAGTCTATAGAAAAGATTTATCACTTTACATTGGTACATACATAATAGCTGGAAAATATGTAATACTTTATTATACTCTATTCGTTTTAACGAGAGACTTAGCAAACAATCTAGTAATTGAAAAAATAGTGTATCATGTGCTTACTAATTAATTTCAAATTATTACTTGACGACCTCCGTGGTCGAGTGGCTCTGTACACCGGTTTTCAAGGTGTCGCCATCTCCGAGGTCCCGGGTTCGATCCCCGGCTGGGTCAATTTAGAAAAACGAACTTTTCTATATTGGCTCAGGTCTGGGTGTTTGTGATACCACCGTTGTCTCTGATATCCATAACACAAGTGCTTTAGCTACTTACTTTGGAATCGGAGCAATGTATGTGATGTTGTCAAATTTATTATTATTATTATTATTTATTATTTATTACATTTCTGAAATAATACTAATTTTGAATCAAAATTGCTTCAGCAGTTTTAGCCGTGAAATGACAAGCAGTCAGAGTTACTTTCAGATTTATAGTGAGTTACCAAATTAAAAATTAATCATTATTGGAAACTCGAGGAAATCATGATATGAAATTGCACAATAGATGTTTATTTTGTATGTAAACTAGTTTAGTTAAATTGTCAGTTAAAATTTGTTAAACATTTTTTCCCTTAAGAGTAGCTACAGTGTTGGCGCACATTGAATTTACATGTTTGTATTCAGAAAAAATACGAAACGTATCCCTTAATTTTACATTTCATTCGGTGTATAATTCGATGCATTGTAAATATTTCTGCTTGTATTTAGTTTCACTGAATTAAAATGAATTGTACTTTTTGTTTAAATTGGCACCTTTTTGTTTTTGACAGCTGAATGTCACAAACGAAAACAGCACACACTCCAAGTCAAAAAATATGTGCAATTCATAAAATAATAAATATTCTATTGCGAAAAACATCCTAGAGAAATTAAGTATCTTATTTTATGTGTTTGACTCTGGATAATATTAATTCATTTGTTTTTCTTGTGCCTAAATGCTTACGACCGACCTATCGAAAATGGTATGTTGTCACTCAAATATGATTAAAAAGTGAACTTAATTTTTCTACTAAATGGTTGCTTTGGCTTACATTTTCCTAGTATTTATCGGCAAATAGCTACTACTACTGCCATTAATTTCTACTTTAGAATTCAAGGAAACCTAATCGATACTGTGCTAACGACTTACAGTTCTGAATCTATGATACCTCGTATCGTTTATCTTTTTATGTCATCATACTTGATTAATTATTTTAATATAAAAGATTAATACATTAAGAATTCAAGGTTTTTGAGTGTATTATGTACTGTAATGTAAGTGGGTTAAGTGAAACTAATAGCGTAGGTACAGTCGAGTTCAATAATATGTACGCTCCTTTGACAGTTCATTAACCTTATGCCTTTGTAATAAAAGTCAACATCTGTCAAAAGTGCTTACATATTTATGAACTCGACTGTACTGGAGATATTGTATTCTTCAGTTTATTTAGAAAGAAAGTATTTTTAAGTAATAAAATAAGACAAACTAGTATTTGGTTAACGAAAACTGATACTTGCGACATTATTGATTGCGACTGAGGTGGTATTTGAGTGATTGAAAATAAACCTGGTCAAGGATCCCATTATTCTATGGACCTTATTCGGCTACAGCCCGGATTCGGTCACCGACCTGTGTAAATTGATTCGGTTTTCCGTATTCGGTCAACTCTAATGCGGTCGACGCATTTGATCATAGTCCAAAGACTGGCCAATAGCGGTCAACGAATTTGGTTCAAACGAAGTCGGCGTCGGCCAAGGATCCCATTGTTTGAATGGACCTTATTCGGCTACAGCCCGAATTCGGTCACCGACCTGTGTAAATTGGTTCGGTTTTCCGTATTCGGTCAACTCTAATGCAAACGTCTATGCGGTTGACGCATTTGGTTCAAACGAAGTCGGCGTATTCGGCTACCGAATAATATAATTCGTCATTATGTAAGTATCAATGATACGTACCTCCTGAACTCTTCTGTGGACTGTCAGCTTGTGCCACTGGTGGTCGTCGAAGCGCGTTTTCGCTGGTTTGATATGCATCTCCTGCTTGCCATTTCCGAGGCCCATCGTTAGAGACACGCCTCCGTCACGCACGGCGAGGTTCAAGTAGTCAGCTTCGTGGCCTACAAACGACAAGGTGTTAAGACTCTAGACCCACTTTTGTAAAGTTTTTACTTTTTTAAGAATATAATATAGATTGAAGTACAGTTGCGAAGAAAGTAGTTGAATCATTTGGTACAGTTGAGTTCAGGTATTCACTTTTATCAGATCAAAAACTTTGTGCACATTGGAATTATAGTCAAATCTGTCAAAAGTATAGCTATGACTTTGCTTCTGTTTTTACATAGTATATGGGAGTAACTTTGAAATCTCTCATCGCGAAAACGCAGGGCCCGGACAATAAGAAATTCCTTAAAATTTTCAATCATTTGAAGCTTTATTCTATAAGTACATAATCTTAAGCATCACCTGTGTAAAATAGCAGTCCATTCGGCTGACGAGTTTTGAAGTATAAAGTGAGGGAATCTTGTGTGCTGACTATGGGTTCACCTCCCGTCTGTGTTAAGTCATAGGAAAGGAATTCAGCACCTCTGAAGGTGGCTTCTGATGGCGCCTTATCTGTAACAATGAAAATCAAAATTATAATAATAAATACTTAATTTAAACAAACTATGTCGCTGGTATTAAAATCCACTACCAGTTAAAAAGAAAATAAAACTAATACATATCGATTTTTGTAATTATGTTTATTTGTTAAAGATAATTAATAAATATTATGTTGTTTTTTAAATTTTCATTCACAATGCTATTTTTTGACATTTGTTATGTATATATATAGCGTGCACTTATGTATTAAGTTAGTAATAAAGTAATCTCATCATCTAACGGTCGTTTAACTGAGACATCTCTCGATATGGCGACCCTGCCAGGACCCTGCTTTTTTTTCTCTGTTTTTTTGTGTACCCCGGTGGTGTTATGTATATATATAGCGTGCACTTATGTATTAAGTTAGTAATAAAGTAATCTCATCATCTAACGGTCGTTTAACTGAGACATCTCTCGATATGGCGACCCTGCCAGGACCCTGCTTTTTTTTGTGTACCCCGGTGGTGTTATGTATATATATAGCGTGCACTTATGTATTAAGTTAGTAATAAAGTAATCTCATCATCTAACGGTCGTTTAACTGAGACATCTCTCGATATGGTGACCCTGCCAGGACCCTGCTTTTTTTTTCTCTGTTTTTTTTGTGTACCCCGGTGGTGTTATGTATATATATAGCGTGCACTTATGTATTAAGTTAGTAATAAAGTAATCTCATCATCTAACGGTCGTTTAACTGAGACATCTCTCGATACATTAGACACAGGAAAGAAGAGAAAAAATATATGTAACAAACAACCTTTGATTAAGAATAACCTATAATGTCCGGTCAGTCTCACAAAAGACACCAAAAAATAATGCCCCACTTTCAAACTGGGCGCTTATTTTGTACAAAGTATTATCTTCTTTGTTTCTTACTATTTGAAGTTGAATATGGAAAGAATAGTACCAAATATTTATTATTCATGTGGGAATTATAATTTCAAAATGTCGAATCGCTTTTTGTTTTGTCAGTCAGTGTTTCAGTTCGTGAAGCGATATTCTTGATCGAAGCAAAGAACTTTAAAATTAGTGGGTATTTAAATATAACTTGTAACGAACTGTAAGGCTAAGCCACTATTAATCAATTTCCATTCAGGTGAACCGACTTGGCGCTATTAAAACTGTACGGAGTGAAGTTTGAACCTTGATTAGTGCCCGATAAATTACGTGCAGTAATAAATGGGACAAGGAAATTGCACGTAATCACTTTGTTGGCGTTATTTTTAAAGAGGACATAGCATTAACGTATGTAGCTTTCTACAATTTTTGATAAAAAGACGAGCAGAACATAAACTATTTTGGTAAAAATGTAGGTGGCCATTATACCTGTAATTGATAAAAACAAATCATATGGTAATTTTTTTTCTTTAGATAATGTCCCTAACAAAATTATTGTCCCTAGAAAATTCAAACATTGAATTTTCAGGAGACAAAACATTTATTTGCCATAGAGACAGAACTTTAATAGAAAACCCGGTCAAGGATTTTATGACGTCTGAAAAATAAAACCCTTATAAATGAATTGAGTAAATGTTATTATAGAAAATGCAACTTTTTAAAAAAATCGGAAATTCCATGGGACTCAATTACTATTAGATCAACAATTTTAGTACTACAATGAACCAAACCGATTTAATAATGAAGTTAAATGATGGTCTAACTTTATTGGTTTCCAATTTCCATATGTGGAACCGAACAATTCCACAGCCATTACAATAATTTAAAATACATGCATCATTGCCTGCAATTAAGAGTAATTAAGCATAGCAATTGTCATTTAAATTTAATAAATTACGCAACGCGCCATTTGTAGCCGGTTTCTGAAATAAGTTATTAGGATAGTTTAATTAATTGTCGAAAGTTGAAAAGAAATATAGAGCAACAATTTAAACTTAATAAATTTATTTAATAAATATAACAGTTTTAAAATTTTCATATCTTGTATTGTACTTCAAAACTATAATGGTATATTTACCGCGTTTTTTCTTATTTAAGGCTTCCCGCCCACGAGCGACTTTTTGTAGCTGTGATTATAGCCGCGTTTTTTTGTCGCTGGCTAACTAAACCCTATGTCACTCTTGTCAGTGTCATTTTGCAAGCGATTAGTCGCTGAGCTACTTTTTGTAACGCGGTGGGCGGTTACGTATTGAAGTCTGTATATATTTTCTATTCTCGGCGACAAAAATCGCTCAGCGATTAATCGCTCGTGCGCGGGAAGCCTTAGTCTGGTAGGCAACGTTGCGGCTTAGTAACATCGACCGATGTAATTTAACGTCAGCGGCCTTACCACAAAAGATTTTAAAACACTGTTCAACAAGTGTTTAAGTGAGACACAGTTTAAATGTGATGCTGTCACTTTTTTAACAATATTGTTTAAAAGAGACGGCATCACATCACATTTAAACAGTGTCTTAATTAAACAGTGTATTTAAATCTTTTATGGTAAGGCTGCATAAGTTTTAGCAGGTGTGTAAATGTATTAAGTTTAAAAAAAAAACCCATCCACCACTATGATTTGAATCGGGTGTTAAACCCGCATTTCGGATAATCACACAATACAGTTTTCAGTATGAGCCAAAGTTAACCCTTGGTCAATTTCAAAGCAGTCTCATTTACACAGTATTTCATTTTAAACGTATTATATTATCATATTTAATTACTATGCATACTTCAACAAAGCCATAACGCACAATTTCCAAGTACTTTTATTTAGTGTTAATGTAATTTATCGCTGAAGCAAGTTCGAGTTTCTTGCAGTCTTCATCGCACCCGAGTTCGTTCGGCTCTGAAAGGAATTGATTAATAGTTGCAATTTCACAAAGAAAGCCTTCAAGTACAAGCGGCTTTAAATATGCATTTAGTTTGATGGATATTTTACCTAATACGGGTTTTGTGGCGACCCTTTAAAAATAAACTTTTAAAACATATTTTTTAATTAAAGTTAGATAACATTGTATGACATTGTATGTACTCTAAAAACATAATGCATAATATTGGGTCCCACTTATAAAATTGACGTTTTTTTTTACTCACAAATAGAGAACCTCGTCACTTCTATGATTTAAAATAGTCATCAATTGCTTGATATTATATCGAATAATGAACATCATAGACAACTATCGATCATAGACAACTATCGAAATTTCTTATTAAGTATAGCTGTCTGAACAAAAAAAAATACCTTAAAAATTACTCCTCTTTTTGTTAGCAGAAATGACGTCTTTATTTGTTTTAACTCGGCCGAAACTATTTTTTTCGCATTAACTAAGTGGCATACGTTATTTTAGTGTTTAAACATTTGTACATAAAAGTTTTAAAACATTAGCGTTCATGGGTTGTTAAATAAATTATGAAAATGTTCTTTAAAATCTTCATACAACACGCCAATTTCATAGGTGGGGACCTAATATTTATTGTAACTAGGAGATTTAATGTACTTTTGACGATATTACCTGAATTTTGAACTAGAAAAATACAAATAAATAACAAAGTTTATAAGGAATATACAAGCACAACATTTTTTTATTTATTTAAACTTTACTACACTAACATTGCGTAATTAGTAATAACTTATGTTTATACAAGCGTATTAAACTTTATTGTTTCAGTGTAACCTAAATAAACCTTATATTACTACAGTATACTAATTCCACGCAAATTAAAGTTGCGCTCACCGTACTATTGTAACCTGCATTATGAATACTCTACGTAAATTCTGAAATTAGGGCAGTTAAACTGTGGGCTACCTTTTCTAGCTAGCTTTCAGAATAGACTGAAATATTAAGGTTTACTCATAAATTGCTTTGTATTATTTGTTTATTTATACGTCGCTTTTTAACACGCACAACGTTATGGTGTTGTGCTTGTTTGAAGTCATCTCAAATACGCTAAAATGAAACCTATAAAAACAGAAATGTACCTAACCAGAAAAAAGTCTACTCTTATTCGCACCAATCGATATTATAAATTGACGTTACCACAATCATTAACGAAAGATGGTTTGGCAAAATGGTTTTGTGATGGGCAAAAGCAAAATGATTTGTTCTGGAATCAGGCTTGTTTACTGATATATTTTCTATACAGTTTTTAGTGACAAGAAAACACCATTAGAAATAAATCACTTTTTACGGATTACAGCTTATTTATTCAGGTGTTGTTTTAGAATTATTTAGTTTGTATTTATTGGTTTTTAGAATTTCCGACGTTTCGACACCTTTCCAGGGGCCGTCCTCCCGTGACCACGGCATAAATTAATAATATACGCGCTGTAATCCGTAAAAAGTGTTTTATTTCTAATGAACTGTACGCGCGAAAGTCTTAGAAGTGTATAAGAAATCACCATTTTAAAATCAGTAAAACACTCGTTCAACTAAACTTAATACATATAAGAGGAGGGTATTACAACCTTTTACAACTTGCCGTGCTTATGAATTGCTATAATTACATCTCTTCCTCGCTGTATAGCAAATAAAAGAGACGCATTGATAGCCATTCAGAAAACTAGCATGTTTTAAGAGGTTGTAATACGGGGACTGGTATCATCTAAAAGTGGTTTTTGCATTATAAACTTCTTTATTAGTTTATGTTTTTATATCCCTTCTGACCTATTTCATTATCCTAGTTTTGTTACAGTTTGTCAATATGTTACAGACTACATTGTTACAGAACACGAACTTAGGACGTTTTCTATTCAGACTAGCTTTGAACAAATTTTTGAGGTAAGATTAGTTTTAAGAGCTCCCTCAGGAGTGTCAGTTGCAGTGCCAGGAACTGCAGCCGAGAGAAAAGTTGCTATTAAAAAACTACCAATATCTCAATCACTATGTATATCCTATTTGACTTTGAGGAGTTCCCTTGTGTGTCTTCGATGTCCAATGCCCAATAATTACCATTCCTGAAGTATACCTTTTAAACAAAAAAAAAGAATCATCTAAATCGGTTCATAAACAAAGAAGTTATGCCTGAAAATCCGTAAAAACTCGTGCGATGGTAAGCTAAACAATGATATTTTTCAGGATTATGAAAAAACTAATAGCAAATAAAAATAAATCTGTAACAAATGGCGAAGAAATGATAAAACATACATAAAGAAAAAAACTGTCGACTTGATAACTTCCTCCTTTTTTGAAACCGGTTAAAAAGACAGTTGAATTAGATAATTTTTTTTTTGTAATCGCTTACTTTTTGGTACATAAAGTAACTAAAGAAGATGGTGTTTTCTAGATTGTGGTCTGTCTGTGGTATGAGACTCTTCTCGATTTACCTCCGTTTAGAAAGTTTGGATGTTTTCATTCCTTTTTTAATTCTGAAAACTAATCATTTTTATCACTCTTGGTACATATCTAGCTAAAAACGCATTTGTCCACACACTTTGTCAAGGTAAAATACTATTTTGTCTCCCAGTCACGGACACATATTAATCGTATAATATAACCCTACACTCGTTACTATTTACATAACTGTATCACTCCAATCTGCCAATAAAAGTTTTCCTTGAGGTTGTATATCTATTAAAAGATTTCCAAAAACAAACTGGCAGCCATTCTTTTAGGTCATCGATCTGATTCTGACATCCGGGTATATATCCGTCTTTATACATATATCCGTCATCTTAAACCATCCACTACTGCTTCGAGAATCGTATCGAGATCTCCGTTTTATTATCAATAAAAATAGGAAATAAACACACTGTAAGATGGCAATGAGAAGTGATAGAACAGAATATATTTAAGTGTTCTTCATACGAAAATGCATACTTAACTCCCTTAAAATTCTCATATTAATCTACTTTTTGGACAGGATAATTGATTATTCATAAACAGCGTTTATTTAAAACTCAATGATATTGTAACCTTATAAATGGAAAAAGCTCGATCTCACTTAGTAGGTACTCAAATACATTAAGAATATTATTATAATATTATAATTATTTAGAACGATTTTACAGCTGAGTTAGGCCGAGACAGACTAGGTAATCAAACAAATTACAAAAGACGGACAGTTGCAATCCAACAAAGTTTCATTAATGTGGTATTTACACGAGTGATTAACGCCGCACGACTTTTGCCGCACGGCGAAAATCGTCTATGTAAGGCAGTATTTACACGGGTCGACTTGGCAGGCGATTTTAGTCAATTAGCGCTTTATATCGACAATCGCCTGTAAAATCGAATAGCTACCTCATTGAAATTAGGTTTGCGATTAGATTTTACAAGTGATTCTTGATAAAAAGCGCTAATTGATTAAAATCACCTGCCAAATTGCCTATCAAGTCGACTCGCCATTTATGTTGTCGTAAACAGAACATAAATGGCAATTCGGCCTAGGCCGCAGGTGACTGAACAAACTTATCTGATCCGGTGGCCAAAACTGGAGCTACGTTATTACATATCGACGCGACGCGACGCCATCACCGATGTGTCACCTGCAATTCAATTTTACAGGCGACTTGCTAGGTGATTAAAGTCGACTGTCACAGGTGAATAAAATCGACCCATGTAAATAACCCATAACAGCCGCGGGTCATTGCCTATACCAACACGTTACTCGCATTTTGATCCCGAAAACTTTACCAAGAAAGTTACGAGTAAGTTTCGGACTGAGCGACCGGTACCGCGTTCTAGAAATCGGACTAGATATTTGGAATCTTAACGGTTGAGTATATTCTAATTTAAGTTTATAGTTACTTAAATACCTTCAGCTCAAACTATGAATAACATTACAAAGATTTATTGCCAGTTGCTACACAATTGAAATTGTATATCTATTTTATATTTCTTCGATTACATAATGCCTTTATAAATAACTTAAACAATGAGCGTCTGCATAGATTGATGTTAAATTTATTTAGCTTTAGATATGTTCAGAAGTAAATGAAGGGTTCCTGTTCATTTAAAATCATATAACATACTATGGCATAAGGTTTTTTTGGCAGAATGATCAATTTGCATAACATTAATATCGAATAAATGTTTACGCACACTTTCATTCCGCATAAATAAGTACAATTATCATCAAAAAGCATAAAATTGAATTGCATAAATTGTTTACCCATAACAATTACTAATCATTACGTTTCTTAGCATAACAACTTGTGGAATAATGTATACACACGCCGGCAGGTCAGTTCTGGCACTTCGCCGGCCGCTACCGTGGCACGCTCGCTTCGCTCGCTAGGTTGTTGTTGGTCGCAATTGAAACTAACCTCCTCTTCGCTTGCTACGCTCGCTCATCGTCGCACCTAACCGTCTGTCTGCCAAAGGTTCTAACATAACTAGTCCATCAAATGTTTTATAGTGCCAATCAAATAATGAGCTTATGATAATAAATTATACCATCTGTATATTTTGTTAAATTACTTTTATGCAGGTTAAAGTTATGTGTTTAACATTTATGTTCACCAAATTTATGCCAAATGAAATCATTCTGCGAATATAACATTATGCAAAAATACTTTATGTAAGCCAAACCATATTATGACTAAACATTTTATACGAGTTGATTTTGATACTCATTAATGACCTAAATCAGCAGGAGTATGGTTATAAGAAATTAGCTTACAAATTGAGTACTAAATCAACACAGTACATGAACATAAGAGTCGTCGCCATTAGCCGGATTGAAGGCAGCTCAGTTACGGTCGAATTACGTACAACATCCATTATAGCCCGAAGCGTTTAAATATTTGATGTATCAGTATTGTTATCACATAGGCACGCACTCTTCGGCTTTTGACACCGCTTTGTCTTATACAAAGGACGAAATATTGTCAATTGAATACTAAACTACAAATTCTGTCATCACATTATTCCATAAATGCTATTTTTCCTACTATTTCGTTGTTAACTCTCGCATAAGCATTGCCTGAAAATTTACAAACAAAACAAAACCCTTTTCGCCCACAACTTTTATTACCTCATCGACTCATGTGTCGCAAAAGTTTGTGTGTGACGCCTAACCTAATTTAAATTTACATACTAAGCTGTTCTAGTCAGCAGTGCGACGTGAAATGAGCGATTGCGTCGTGGCGTTGATTATATGGGATCATGGTACGGGGACTTAGGTGAGGTACTGCCATATTGGTTTTCAAGATAGGCGGGGAAAACTCAATTTCGGAAGAGAACGTGAGCGGTCTATGCAAATCTGCCGCGACAGAATTTATTCTAACTCTACCTAGTTTAATGTAAACGACTTTTGAAAGTAAATTGCTTTGGCCGCGTTGTTCACTATTTCATAAACGTGTTGGTTCTATTTTGTTACCGGTAATGTTGGTAATGTATTTTAACGTTTCCTTTGACTTTTCCTATTTTGTGTATAAATATTTATTTCCTAAACATTAGCTGTTATATTAGTTATTTACATTTACTTTTTGTCATTTTGTTTTCGTACATTAACTGCCAAAAAAACTAAAGCTGAAGTAATATTATTTTTTTTTTAAATCTAATGACAAATAGCAAAATAATGTATTTTTCTGTACCAATAAAACACTAATTTATGATTAATACAGTTTAATACTGCAAAAATACGCTTTGTAAGTACCATATTATCAGTCAATCACTCTACCAAGAAAAAACTGAACACATAACCATTGTATTGAGGTGAAACTTCAAACTAACTGAAGATACCAAATATCGATAACAAATCCTTGGCATTAATTAACGCTATAATTCCTGGGGCCCATTCAAATAACAATCGACGGGTATAACAGAAAGCAATAACTCCACTTAATGGTCCCTCAGAGGCATTAACATGCAGATTGTTGAGCCATTCTGGTACAAACCGCTTCAGACCGGCAACAATCCATTCGAACCGCCTGTAACTGGATTTTACCAACTCCACTGGGATCGAAATTAGTTGTCATTTATTTATTATCTCCTCCCCTCCCCACTACGTCTGTAGAACTATTTACATACAAGATTATACCACCAATCATTTTGCATTTTTTTATTATTAATGTTTATTTTTTTATAAAAGTTTTACATGAAATTTTATACAAGGGGGTTTTGAAGTTGTTAATATTTAGATCATACATGAAAACCAATTACTGGTATACACAACGTTTTCCTTATTAAAATTATTATATTTTCCTGTTAAACAAAAATAAAAATAATTACACTTTATTATTAATGTTATCTTGTATGTCAAGTAAACTCAGTTAATATTGCCCCATTATAGCCCCGTCATAGTAGTGCCCCGTTATCGAGTAGTACACAGTGATTTTTCAACTAGTTGAAAGCTATTTGCTGTCACAATCACTAGATAGCTAATGAATTTCAATACCTATTACTCATTGAATGTAAACTTTGTTAATTATTGTGATGGAAAATAACCTCACTTTAAATGCTGAGGACATTTGTCACTTATTAAAGACTCTGTATGAAATATACAGGGAGCAAAAAGCAGCCCTTGGCGAGTTTCTTGCCGGTTCTTCTCGTTACAAGGTCTCCCGCTTAGGAATTACGAACCGATGGCTTCTTTGACATTCACAATCACAAGTGCTTGTATCAGTCTAGACTGAATAAATGAGTTTTAAATTTTAAATCATTCAGTAAACCATACAAAGATCTTCCTTCGTAAGCTGTTGGGCCAAAAATAGTTTCTTGAAGTTATGATCTATTTCAAATACGCGCATGTTAGTTATTGAGATTAACTTACACATCCTGTCAACCAAGCAGAGACTATGTTTTGAAAACTGGACAGTGCAATTTATATTTTATTGGTATAGGTATTGGTGTACTAAATTACTCAATGATATCTTAAACATATATCATTAAATAATTTAGTACACCAATACTAATCAGTAATATCATTTGCCAGGAGTGCTTTATGAATTGTTGCTTCTTTAAGCTTTGCTCGTTTTCTGTGACTTTATATGGGTAGATATAATATTAGAATATTGTAATACTAATAATCTAGCACGTTTTTCAGTTCGGTAAAAGTGCTCCGACATGTTTCGCATCAATTTAGAACATGTTACAACGTTCGATTCCATTCCTGATGGAAATGTGCTATTTTTATAATAATCAATACTACCTATTCTGAGAGGTAAATGTAATATTCAGTAAAAAAATCTTTATTGAGTTCATTTTGAAAAAGCTTGTATAATTGTCGACACACAACAAAAGGTTATATTTTATAATGATACTTCATAGTTTTTTCTCCAAAACTTCATTTGAGCCACCGAAATATGGTCTTAATACAATAAACTTCAGGATCCAAGTGATAGATTGAATAATTTAGTCCT
The DNA here is from genome assembly GCA_963556745.1 of Catoptria pinella. Taxonomy (NCBI): domain Eukaryota; kingdom Metazoa; phylum Arthropoda; class Insecta; order Lepidoptera; family Crambidae; genus Catoptria; species Catoptria pinella. The sequence continues at coordinate 5,129,044 of OY750776.1, forward strand.
AAGAGTTTTTCTCCAGTCTTCGTAAAATGTAAGGGAAAGAGAAAATGAAGGTCATTATCGCAGTCGTTCATTCTACATAGCTGTGCGTGTTAGCCACCATTTTTGAATGCAGTATGCTTACGACGCAACATATTTCAAACTCCGCTTTCATTTTATTTCCCGTTCTTTTTTCTGAGTTAGCTGAGTAGCATCATCAGGTGGCAGCTTTATTTCATACAGTTACGTAATCTCTCCTTATTATGCCTATGCATTTTTATTTCGTTGGAGATAAATACTAATTTATGGAGGGTTTTAAAAGTTTTCTGCTGTTTCAGCTTTTAGCATGAATGTACGGCACTTACCAAAATTCAAGGGAAATACCAATGTCACGGTAGCTCGGTCAAAATTATTTGAATTGTGAATGAAACCTTTGAACTGGTGATTATTTATTAATGTATAAAATGATTTATCATTATCAGCACACTCTAGTCTCTTTAGGTTTAAGTCAAGAGTGTTTTGTTTTACTAATTCAAATTAGATTCGAGTCTTCTTAGATTCTAAGATTGAGCTACAAATGAAAACCATCGACGGAATTGTAAAACTGATTAATTATTGTCTTCGTAATTACCATACACGAACGAATTTCAGTATTTCCAATAAACAATCAATATGAACAAGGCCATTTATAAAAAATAAGATAAACATGTACTCAAAATGATTTCCATTCATAACAACTGCAGCGAATGAACTTGCCGATTTTCAAGTGAAATTTTCGATTAAAACTCGTTTCACACAGTTCGTTTCGACATTTGGGCATTTTCTGTCATTATTTGCGAAATTTATTCCAAAATTCAATTGTTTGGGAAACTATAGGTACCTACTTCGCTAAATCACTTCGCCACGGACAATTTAATTATCCAGTAATAAAGCATTAATGGTACTAGTGGGATGTTGGTTTCATATTTAGAGAATTACAAATACCTTTAGAGAATATTTTTATTGAAGTTAGAAGTACTATAAAATTCCAATAAAATTGCAACTGGGCATTGTTGCACTTGGAGCGCATCAAATCGATTCGTTCGGAGCACCGCACCGTTCAATTGGAAATTCAATTTCTAGACCAGCCTGTGATTGGGAACCCATAAAGTATCGTGCGAAAATCCCAACTGGAACCCAGACACAGTAGGCATAAAAAATCTAAACTACATGTCAAAATTCATAAAAAAAGTGTGGAACGTCTGCCTCCCAATGAGAAGTGTCGAGATTTTCACTTATTACTTATATTGATGATCCGAAACGATGGACCACACTATTGGCGACCCGGCTCGAAAGACCAAACTATTGATAATCCGGCTCAAAGGACCAAGCTACTGGTGATCTGACTCGAATGACTACATTGTTGGCGATCCGGCTTACGAATGAATCACCAATCTTGACGAGGTCCCAAATGTAACTTCAACAGTCTGTGAAACTAACTGTGAAACATGAGTCTGTGAAACTAACTGTGAAACATGAGACTGTGAAACTTTACTGTGACGTACGTCGAGCATAAGTGAATTTATTAAATAAAAGCGCTGGTCGGTTCGTGAATAACTTCTGCTTATTCCCATACGGATGGTTGTTCGTACACTTAAAGCTAACTAACAAATTCAAACGATAAAATTTAAGCTAACTAAGCAATCTCGAACACAAAAACTAGAAGTGAAGGAACACTAAACTAAAAATCCGTTAATTTATTTAACAATCTCGAAAAGCTTGATGCGAACTAACAACTCCAAAAACACAACACAATACAAATTTACTTTGACAATCTTAAAACACGGAAGCTAAACTTTGAGAACACTATTCTTTGCTGACTTGCTGATTACCACTGCTTCTTACTGCGGCCAACTGCTAATATCTGCGAACTACTTGTGGACAATATTTTTGGCCTATGGCAAATAAATTAGCCCTGCCTAGCAGAGAGGACAATATCGTTAAAGGGACTGAAACGTGCAAAAGAGGGGCTACTAAAAATTATAAGGGTAAAAGGAAAAAAGTCAAAGTCGATGACGCGTCGCCATGTGCGTTTAAGTAGCTAATCTAATTGCCACTATTTGGCACGAAATCTTGCCATTTTTAATGATTTCTGCATCGGGTGCTGGCTGTCGTCATCAACCTACTTTCTTTACATTACATTAATAGTTCTTTTCCTACAGCCAATTCTATTGAAGGTAAGTAGATATGCATACATAAAACCTACCCTTATAAGTACTTAATTTATCTCGGCGGCTTAGTTTTTCAAAGTTGTCACCCTTTCATTCTTCACAAACCGACTCAAACTATTTAAGCATCTCTCACACCTTGTGCTTCACACTAACTCTCATCCACACATCTATGTGAAATAGTTAAATCCAACAAAATGTGACAAATCTCATTTGAGCTCATACTTACTTATTCCAAAGGCTGTAAATTATGCATACTGTTAATGTGAACAGATGATCCTTCATACTAGTAACGTTTCTCAATTAGAGGATAACGGGCGACATTCAACACGTTAGTACCATAAACCGACTCGAGATTACTAAACCTATTTGCTAATCTACATACTAGGCGACTTCAGACCGCAGCCCTACTAAATTTGGGATCATCGTTCAGCTGCGGTTTAGATATGGCGAGGTTCACTTAACAATCAGCTTTCTCTATATATAAGAATTTAAAGGTACCTTTATATTGTTAATCTAATGAGGTGCGCAGTCATCAAAAGCATATACTACTTCTGGCTTGTATGTATTTGTAAATAGGTAACTAACAGAATCAGATATTGTATATGTCGCAGGGATATGAGGATACCAGGAATTTTGTGAGATCCTTAGGGATACCACGAAATCACGGCAGATGTCGAATAAATGCCAGCCAGATTGTGGCAGTGGTACTTAACTTCTTCCTCGCTCGCTTCACTTTCTCGTCGTCGCACCTGATTTTCTGTTTGGTAATGCCATATCACTAAACATTTTAGTAAGAGAACTTAAAAAACAGGAACATTCTACATCTACCGTGAATTCGTGGTATCTCTAGGGATTTCGCTATATCCCTGGCATCCACTTCTTACTACGACATATAAACATATCTAAAATTAGGCAAACTTTTAGATTTATGTAGTGTTCTTTTAGACACGATCACCTTATCAGCAAAATCATTTTTACCGACATCACTCTAATCAATGATAAAGTACCATATCTCTAATAATATCAAATTACAGAACTTGTAATAATCGAACTAGAACTGTTTGAATAGCAAACGATATGTACCTACTTGGGACTCAATCCCCAATGTATACTTAAACAAAGATTGGATTCATAATAGGGAACATAAAGCTATTCCGAGATAATCAAAGCCAATTCTTGTCTACATACAGTAACTGGGAACCACAAATATTCTGCTTAATTTTCAGTCTAGGTCACAACTGCAACCGTTAAGAGCGCTCACGATGCGGTTGATCGTTACTATGTGGGTCACAACAAACTTAGACTACCTTATTTAGATTTATGTGCCAGTTGGACTAAAATAGGTGCAACATTCTGCATTCTGCTCTTATTTGGGATGATCGACGACCTCCGTGGTCGAGTGGCTTTGTACACCGGTTTTCAAGTGTCGCCATCTCTGGAATCCCGAGTTCGGTCCCCGGTTGGGTCAGTTTAGATAACGAACTTTTCTATATTGGCTCAGGTCTGGGTGTTTGTGATACCACCGTTTAGTTTGAGCTTGTGCGTTTGAGATAAAACACAAGTGCTTTAGCTACTTACTTTGGAATCGGAGCAATGTATGTGTTGTTGCCAAAATATTTATTTATTTTCTTATACCTACTATTGGTAAAAAGAAACACAGAACATTATAAAAGATGACGAAAAGCTGCAGAATTATTTAATGCTTGGAGTACCTAAATTATTAACAACTGAATCCACTTGAACTCTCCAAGTACATTTTATTTTCACGAAAGAGCTTATACTGCTGTTTCTATCAATAACGACGGTGCAACCAATTCAGAGAAACAGACGAAACAATATTCATTGAAAAACAAATGAAAAGCAAATTCCGTCTCGCATTCAACTATCAACATGAAATTCAATTCACTATGTAACTTAAGCATTATTTATCTGGGGATTGTTATTTCTTCCTTCCGCTCTCCATTATTATAACAGCACATGCTTCTGAGAGTTATATTTGTGAGGTCAAACAACAGTAGATGAAATCTTTTTTATATTCGGTATGTTTGCAGGAATATTTTACGCCATTACTGAATAGCGAGCAAAAGAATTTTGGCACTCAAGATGCTACTTGGGCACGACATTTTATTAATATTTATGGCAATTGAGAAAATGGGTCAAAAGATATGTGTCCAAGTTTAAAAATAGAAATTGCTTTTAGTACAATATTCACAGTCATCCGTCAACAATAGTAGATTTTGTTATGGAAAACCCTCATTAGTGTAATGGATTTTTAAGGAAGTTTACACTATGATCCATTTCGTCGGCACGATACTGTATACCGTATTTTTTGATGTTATCAACACCAAAGTACCCCGCACAGCATCATGATGTAAATATAGATTAGAAGGATAAATAAACACGTTTATTTATTTACTGGACATTAAAAAACAATTACCTACTAAGAGAACCAGTGACAGATTTACAATTTTTATTAAAGAGTAAACTAAAAGGTGACCCTCCGGATGACTTCGTCATTTTCCTAACTTGTCTCATTTTTAACTAGGCTTTTATTATTAAATTGAGATTTTTCGCATTCACAATGCTATTAAAATAAATAATATACAACGTGTTACAAAATAACCCCAAATGCCGAATATCGTAGTAAGGGACCATCAAACTGAATAACTTTCACTATGGGACCAACTCTGAAATCGCGAAAAAAAACGCTGTTTCATACATTTTGATATTTTCGTAATTAATTTTTGTATGAAACAGCTGATTTTTTTTTCGCGATTTCAAAGTTAGTCCCATAGTAAAAGATGTTCAGTTTAATGGTCCCTATATACCATATTCGGCATTAGGGGTATTTTTGTAACACGTTGTATAGGCTTTTATTGTTTGACATTCAAACGTTCGTAAGTCTTCTCCTATGTCATAAAATAGCGGGGAAGAAAACACTATTTTTATTTCCTTATTTTATTCTAATCATGCAGAGTGAATTCGCTAAATAAAACATTGCACAGCGAAGCAACTCAATGTCGATTAGTCACCCTAAACGTGCCCTAAACCCTGAAGCGCTTGTTAACCGCTTCTGTGCTCGCATAATTCGGACTTCACTGCTTAACTTCCAGTCGAGCACACGTCACGATTGATGTCAGTTCTGTGAGCAGCACGGCTCACTGCTCACACAATATGGCAACTCTCACGCTGCATATGTTTTTTTCCGTTGGTCCTAATTCTAATATCTATGCGAATCAAAGTACCTACACTGTTACGTATTAACACTTTGCTTTGGCGTTGCAGGGAAAATAACTCTAGGAAGCCCAATTTGGTGTTTTCTAAAATTAATAAGTGCTTTAGATACTTACTTTGGAATCGGAGCAATGTATGTGATGTTGAAAAAAAAATTCAATAAAAAAGTTGTTCACATCTATCTGACACAGATACAATACACAGCAGTTATTTTTTTTTCTTAGTTCTTTGTTTGTATTCTTAGTTTTAGAAGTAATTTGTGTAGTTTAGTGAAGTAATTTAATGTCAAAATGTTATCAAATGGGTTTCTTATTTTGTGTAACAAAAAAAATTATGATATAGTTTATATAAAACCACAGTATCTGATTGTTACAACGTAAATTTTTAGCACAATAACTGATTTATGAAATTAGCCTTACTTGGGGCTCTAGTTCCTTGCAATTCTGTTTGTAAGCGCTGTGGTAAACTCAAATAAGGATTTATTACAAATATAAAACATATTTTTGGTTTTTATATTAAACAAAGCTTTATCCTATAGTATTGTTTACCCAGGAAAAAACCAATAAAACATGTTTAAACGTTAAGGTGGCGTTTCATGGTACACCCACCTTACCTCATATTTTTTTATAAAAACTTAGATAACTGTATGGGTTTTATGTTTATTTCCAGGCATTATGTGCATTATGAATTTCGCTACTAAGGCATTTTGCGTTTTTGACGTATCGCGCTCATGAGGGGTTTAAGATTAAGTCGTTTAAATATTGTTGTTTTTTTGGGATATTGGCAAGTGGGGTTAAGGACACGTTCGAAAGTGGTGTCGAGTGACACTGACACACACACACAAAAGGTGCCTGTTAACTTCTGTGCTTATGCAATTTGAATGTCACAGTTGAACTTCCAGCTGGGCACACGTCACGATCTGTGTCAGTTCCGGGAGCATGGCGGCCATTTCCCCCGCATGCGTCGGTGCCATTATCTCGGTCGACGCCAGGAAATAACCAGTGGACTGAGTGACGTCGTCTTTAGGAAATTTGAATTTGGGTAAGCTCGGAATTGGTCGGCTAGAATGAACTTTTGAACAGTTTAGCATTGTATTGTGTGGAAAATACTCTCTCCTATTAAGTTTACTGCTCTATTGAGATTAGACCTTTGAAATTGTAAAAATATCCATTAATTTTATTGGTTACGATTAATTTCTTAGTACCTGCTTCCACATATTGGTGCCCATAAGCTCTAGAGAAAAAAGCTGATTTAATTCAAGTGTTTTAAAATGTTGCCTTTATTTTATTATTTTTATGTCCTCTCCTACAAAGATTTAGTTATTATACTTCGAATTTTAAAAAAATTGAATCCAACATACTTGCACAACTAATGTTACAGAAGAAACTACATTGACCAAAGGTCGCGGGTTCGATTACCATCCGAGAACATGATCTGGTGCGAGTCGTATTTTTTCTAGTATATTATTTGGTATTACATTTACTCTAGAAATTCATATTGTATGTGTGCAAAAATTTATAATCATCTGCCTGAAACTACAAAAAAATGGCATTTAATTTATTCAAACGTGCTTTGTATAGTTGGCTTAGGGAAAAATGTTTTTATGGCATAAAATATTTCTTTTTTCAAACACATAACTATGTAAAAAAAACTGAAATAATGGACTAACTAAATGTAAAAATATTTTATTTTAGCGTATTAAATTTAATTTATTGACTACATTATCAATCATTGACATAAATTTTAATTTCTAATAGGTACCAATTTCTTTTTTTAATTTTTTTAATATTATACTAAGTTTTTGCATGCTGGAAACGGCTAATTGTGAGGTCTAAACATTTTATTAATATCTCTGTACCACAATTGCTGCGAATAAAGTTTATTTCTATTTCTACAAGCGCCATTGGTGCTTCTAAACTTTTAATTTAAGTAGCAAGCAAAAGAGTTTACAAAATCCGTTCGCCGACAGGAAAATGCGCCTAGGATATTAAAAAATATTAATATCAGAGTACATGAAAGGGATCCATAGCTCGGTCAACGCACTAGAACCTTGGAGGACCCTTCGCCTCGTAACCATCGTCTATACCAGTCTCAATTTGAGGGTGGAAATTCAAAGCACAATTGTGATCAAGAAGTTTAAGGACTCGGAGAAAAACACTGCAATCCTTACTAATAAACTAACAAAGTGTCGACTTGTATAAAAAATACATTTTTACAGATTGTTTCGAATTATTTTAGTACCTAAGTACTATCTGTGACATATCCGTACATGTTAATTAAAGAGAAATGTTGAAGGTGGGCTTGTAAAGAGCTGTGAAACCACGATAGTTGCAAAAGAAGCGGGACATACAAAAGCCAAATTAAAACATGGAAACAAACGACACAAAATCGCTAAATCACTCGCGATAATATTTGAGGAATGCAGATAAACGATAGCAATTAGTACTCAGTCAGATTAGTTAAAGTGCAGTGCTCACATTAAACTAGGATCTGGCAATACCATGTTGACCACCTTCCAGTAATAAGGACTCAGTTCCCACCTAATCCCGGCTCCTGTTGAGATAACGGAAGGACCCCAGTTCACCCTCTTTATCCGGGAAATTTATTTTTAAAGTAACTCTAGAATGCTTTTTCTTTATCTGAATCGAAATCGTTTAAATAAATGTTCAACCGAGAACGAGAACAGTATTTATTGCCATTTACCTACTACTATGTTTGCTGCTTATTATTGTAAAATTATGTTAAAGGCTTGACAAATTCTATTTTTTAATAATAAAATAAATTTATTTACTTCTCACAAGGGTTTGACACATAATAAAACCATTTAGTACATTTTGTGTAGTGCAAAATAATAAAATACAATTATGAACTAAAGAATAATAAAACTTCTCATTTGTTGAAACTACATAATATAATACATATATAAAATTCTCGTGTCACAGTGTTTGTAACAAAACTCCTCCGAAACTGCTATTTTGTGTGTAAGTCTGAGAATAGGAGGTGATCCACCCCAAAAAATGTTTTAATTTGACTACCAAAAAATTCACTTGAAATAATTTATATGGCAAAACAACGTTTGCTGGGTCAGCTAGTACCTATATGAAACTAAACTTAACAGATAATAGTACAAGTCGATTAAACAACAAGTGAAAAAAAAAGGGATTTTAATTTGAAGGACTAAGTTGAATCCCGAGAACAGTGAAGGATTCTCGATTAGAATTCTGAGCGGAGCGAGGGATACAAGGACCGAATGATTATGATTGCGAGTTGTGTACTCTACTTTTTACCGTTGCCTGCAAGAATTGTATAGTATTAAAGTTATCACATTTTATTATATAATCGGTAATAAACTAATAAAAAAAGAAAGGGTTATATAAGTTATAATATAAGGGTGCGTTTCCACTAGCTCAGCCAGCCTGTAGGTACTTTCAGCACGTTATTTTTACATACCGTACTTGTTTCCAATTCAAAATGTTTTATTCACTCAGTGAATAAAAGAGCGTTTTATTCCCCGTTATTGATGAATTGAATGCCTTTTTCCGAGTTTTTGTAAGAATTTATTTGTACCGATTCCGAAGTAAATTAGAGAGCTACGTTTTGCAACTAAACATTTTCATCCATTATTCATCCGTTACTTTCATTAAAAATATTCTTAACTAAATTTACTACAAATAATAAATCATGTTACTGAAATCCAACTTTGGTACACCGAAAAACATTTTCCTAATACTCTGTATTAGAGTCAAACCCGATAAAACTTCATAGCTACGGCGTCACTCAATTTCTCGTCCAATAACTGTCAGATGAGCTCCCCCACATCCTCCCCCCTCCGTAGTCTACAGCGGAAACTTACTATATTGGCCGTTCACCCCTCACAGATTATGTAGATTCGACCAGAACATCGTGGGAGTGAAAGGTGAAACTAGTCTATGTTAAATGCAATTCTGAGGTGCTATGTTCTTTTTAAAATTGTGCCTTCGCTACACGTGGCAACCAATACACACGAATGAAATTTTCAAACTCTTGAAAAGGTCAATCGTATACGATACGTGATCCTGTAATAATAGGGATGATAAAAAAATCCGATACTGATTGTTAGGGCAAAAAAATTGCTGAGCATCTTTTCTTAATTAAAATACTAAAGATTTACAAAGCATATAACAAAGTGGAACTAATGTCATGTTTGGAATACGTTGTTTGGGTATTTTACTTTATCGTTTATTAACACGAACAAATGACACTGAAAGAGATACAATTAAGGTCATTTAATATGGTGTATTTCTAAATTAAACAAAAACAAATGAAATGTAATGATAACATTAAGTTTCAGTAGTCAGCATATAGAGTTCGAATAAGTCAAAAGTCCTCAAGATCTCTAACTAAGTTGTAAAATATTTTATTATTTTGTCCAGTTGGAAGAAAGACAATGAAACTATAATCTAACGTGTGCGCCGTAATATTGAACTCTTTACATCTTATATTATTCATTGAAAGTCTGCTTCCTTCTATTTGTAATTTGACTATTCTAAAAAAATTCAAATTATAATATTTTGTAAATGTTACAAAAAACGATTATATTTTTTTTAAATAGTTCCCGAAAATACTCAGCAACTTTCACGTCATGGTCGAACAATGGTGTTTGTTGGTGCCATTATTATTTTAAAGGGAATGCGGAAAACCGAGCACTAAGTCACCCGTGAAACCGATAAGACCAAAGAAATTCCTTTGCACGTATTAGAGGCTAATCGAGTGGAAAGTTTAGAGTTGCGTCCTTTTATCTATCACCTGTAATGTCCTTTTTGCAATAGAAAAACGTATCAATGTACTAGTACTTTTGACATCAAATTAAACTGTTCAAACAGGTGGAATATATGGGCGAAGTCAACATGTCTTCATGGTATGATATGAAAAACCAGCAGCCCCTGTAGCATGAGTACCAAAACAGAACAAGATATAGCAAGAATTTAACAGCAAAAATCCATTGTATTTTGACAGTCAAGTATAGCTATATCGCTACATCAGTATCGTGTTTCGGTAGTCTTGCTACGATGGCTACAGCTACAGCGCTACGAAGTTTATTTTTACTAACTTTTGGTGTCATCAAAATCTATGGTTCTCTCTATTCACATTAACAAAGAGCAGATTTTAATTAGGACGTCGACATAATAGGTAGGGTAGGTATTTAAGTTAATGATATATACAACATTTAGTTGATTGATAAGCTGTAACATCTTATATTTTTAGCTACTCTGCACGCCTAAAAGTACATAGGTATTCAATCAATTTTCTTTAAGCACTAAACAAAGTGAATTCTGGCGTGATTTTAACGATACGAAAGAACAAGACGAAGTTTAAGTAGGGGGACTTTAAACTTCGACTCGGCGAACAACAACTAACTTAATGAAGCAAGTCGGAATCAAACAACGTTGCCATAATGAACCTAACGTAATAACAAAGTTATGGAGGGCAGAAAAACCGACGGAACTAATGAAGGTTATTCTTTAAACAAATAACGCGACTAAATGTTTGTGACATTCCCTTGGTGTGTAAGTCCCATTGGTTTTATCGTTCCTTTGTGACCGAGCGAGCGCGAAGCGTGAGCGAAGCGTCTCTGCTTCAGCTTGGGCAAACATGCTTTCGTATGTCCGTCCGGCAGCTGTCTGTCCGTTTGTTCTCCTCTACACGTCGTATTTCTCAACCGATTCTCGTGAAAGTTCACAGTTCGCGGGTTCGATAATTAATTTTTTTTGTCAATTCAGTTTTTAGAAAATTTGCGAAAATACTCACCTGTTCGAAATATTTAAAATTAAAAGAGCTATCTAGCTTCGAATAGATATAATAAAATAATACCTAACCTAACAAACAGCACATAGTGCTGCTTTTCAAGAACAGTGTCAACCTCGTGACGTCATTATTAGATTAATTTTTAAACAACATGCAATTTGAGCGAGGTCCACAGATCACTGAGCCACTAGTTTTAGATTTGTTCTGAGATTTTTTCTCAAGACTACTACGTGTCAGTACAGTACTTGGTGATATATCATTTTCTACCACCTACCACCAAACTTTAGAGGAAAATAATTGTATGGTGTTTATGGCCAAAATCATACTTTACTATTTTTTCCAGCTAAGAACTTGCAAATACAAAACCAATGACAGGTTTTGTGATATATTTTACGTGTTATTACAATTAAGTACAAATACACCACAGTACATTTTATCAAAAACCTTTTTCTTAAGCAAGTTATGTGGTATTTACACGAATCAACTTGACAGGCAACTTGGCAGGCGACTTTAATCAGCGCTTTTTATCGACAATCGCTTGTTAAAATTAATCGCAAACCTAATTTATAAGAGGTGGCGATTCGATTTTACAAGCGATTGTCGATAAAAAACGCTAATTGACTAAAATCGCCAAATCGGCTGCCAAGTCGACCCGTGTGAATGCTAATTCACTCGTGAAAGCTGATGTTAAAACGCACTCAACTGAAAACAAACAATGAAGATAACAAACGAACAACGCTGCAAATACCTTAAGAGTTCGGCGAACCGAGAGCTTCCCATACAAACGTAATACCAAAATGATTTGCTATTTAAGCATAATTTACTCTTTATGTTATTCGGATTAAGACAGTATTTGTCTAGGTTTCTATTACACAAAAATTCCAAAATACTTACCCAATTCGAAAAAAAGCCAATTACATTTTTTCATACAAAATTGTAAATCGCATTAATTTATATTTGGTTTAGTTTTTTGCACTTTTTTTTAATAGAAACCTAGACAAAGACTGTCTTAATCCGAATAACATCACAAAAAGAGTAAATTGTGCTGAAATTGCAAATCATTTTGGTATTAGGTTTGTATGGGAAGCTCTCGGTTTGCCGGACTCTTAAAAGGCTGACATGAGCCATCTAGCGCCGCCAGTCGATTTTATTTTATTTATTCTAAATAAGCCCAATTTCTTAAAAAGGAATCAGTCAAGGTTTTGTTACTAACTTCTAATATTTATTGAATAACTTTACACAGTTTGAAAAGGCATTCAAACAGTTTTAAAACGCGATTTTGATAAAGGGGCCACTGTTGGTTCAAACCCGCTTTTAAACTATTGCACGCATTTTGTAATGTTGTAACGTTATTCAATAAACATTAGACGTCATTCACAAGACCTTGACTGATTCCTTTTTAAAAAAATGGGCTTATTTGGAATAAATACAATAAAATCGACTGGCGGCGCTAGTTGGCTCATGTCAGCCCCTTAAATTGTAATCTTTCTAAAGATTATAAAATATAGGTTACACTTCGTCGTCACAACCTCCTTCAAAATACTTTTAGAAGAAACTTCTTCCTTTGGAGTTCGGCGGAGTTTGGAATATTCGTGTGATTTAACTGAATCCCGCTTTACCGATAGGTACCTACTCGAAATTCTTGTTGTTATGATTAAACTTTATACCAATACCGTGGATAAAAGGTATTAAACTTTTGTTCTGTATTTCCTACTAAGTCGATACTTAACTGGCAACGATTATAATTAATTAGATAGAGAAAATGCATTTCAAAACACTTTTCATTAAGGCTGCATAGTTTGCACACTAGCGCAGCCATTGGAAAAAAATGTTAGTGCTTAAATAAAGACGAAATTGTGAGTTATCTCTCTGTAGTGCACTCCGTAGAAGTTTTGTGGTTCTTTTTATCGCTTAAACAATATTTTCTATCCTGTCGTTTAGTTTAATGGAGATTTTTTTGCGATAAGTGGTTGCTACACAAAGCTTCTACGGAGTGCACTACAGAGAGATAACTCACAATTTTGTCTTTATTTAAGCACTATGTTTTTTTCCCATGGCGGCACTAGTGTGCAAGACTACGCCCTCTTAAACTCATTCCGAACTCATACCGAAAATATTAGCAATAGCTTAAGCTTTAAAATCCTTTCAGGATATTTGTTAGGCCATATTTTTTTTAAAAAAGAATATTAATTAGGAACCATAATTTATCTATGTTTGACGTTAAGGTTTAAATATAAGTAAAAATTATAAAACAATTATTTAATTTCATAAATACTTTACCTTGACAATCTATAATTGAAAAATAATTGGTATGATAAATTAACAAATGTTGTGTTCAATTTTGCCCATGTGTATTTATAATGTCATTGTGTTACAACATTCAATTAATATTATATTGAACTTTAGAAACACAACGTTATAATTGCAAAATACAAAAGCTGAATATTTAGAAAATCTGTGACGACATATCTTCATTAAATCCGTGTTTGCATACAGCCAACAATAATTTTGAAATGTATTCGTGTTAGAATTTTGTGGAGCTTTCAATTGGCACTTAAACTTCACGCAAATCCTGTAATTGCTGAAAAAACTTTAAAAAAAGTTTTGATGAGAGCTATGTTAGTCAGTTAATTCTGTAATAGCCGTGTAAAAGCACAGCATACATAATAGTACTAAAGGTCAGGTGTGGTCAAGGGCGGACGGTCACGGCTGACCGGGGTGACTCAAACTGCCAAAATATCAACCTACGCAGCTAACCACTGTTAGTTGATTGAGAAAACTGTAGCATTACATGAATATTTTGCATTAACCCTTTCGCGCCGGGCGCGCTGGAGACTTTTATAAAGGTTTTCCAATTTATGTAAACGACTATGAAGCAAACAGAACAAAAAAAAGCCATATTTTCCCCGTATTTTTTACCCGATAACTTCGCAATTACACCATATTTAATTCAAACAGTAAATTGTGTTCTAATTATGAATATGTTGGCCATATTCAAATACTAACAATTGAAGACTAAAATATCTTCATTATTTAGTTCTACGCGATAATAATAATCTGTATTTCCCTATTTCCCGGGCGGACGCATGAGGCCGGACGCAGCGGTCCGTGCGGGCGCGAGACACAACGGCAATTTTATTGCTGGACGCAGGCGTCCGGGCCGGCGTTGAAGGGTTAAATAACATTTAAACCTAAACATCTAAATAAGCAATTTGAGGTGCAGGCAACGGTTACGAAACAATTTAAATACTATGCGCCAATACCACGTTATAATTTAGTGATATTGCTATTTTTTTCATTATTAATGATAATGACACCAAACATAAGTGAAGGACTTTAAAATATCGCGAATATATCCAATCACGGATTTGCGATTATTTTATTTAGATTCAGTGCTCCTCCTCCATTTAGACCTGACGATCGACGGTCAGCACGTACGCACTGCGTATGCGCACTATTGCGGACGCGGTCAGTGCTGCTCTGAATGCAAACATGGTTTCTATGGCGATAGCTACAGAAGATGACCGTCAGGAGAGCACTGAGTACGGCGCGGCCTGGAAATGAAACGCAAAACAAAATAGAGAATTTTGACAATTTGTCAAACGAACCGGCTCATGGCAGTTACATTTGAAAAAGGTTCATATTTGTATAGCTTGGTAGTAAATCTTGTCTGTATTTAATTCTGTTGTACTTATTTGTACAGGCTTTTATTTGTATAGGTTCTCTAAGGCCAAAGCAATGGCCTCGGATGAGAAGTAAATATTTTCCATCTAAATTAATGTTTAAGCTCAACTCTACTATCGAATAGAAGCACATTTCAATATTCGTTACGTTTTAATTTCCTAGCAGCTGTGTATTTTCTGCAGTGAAATACTGTGTATGTAGTTTGTTGCAGTAAGTAAGACTTTGGTCTTTCAGTAATAAAAGTAACATAAAATATGTGACTACTATCTTCCGCCCGCAGTTTAATCCGTATAGACAGCCATAGGACTCAAAATATTTAACTATGGAATTACACATCACGTGGGCAAATATATCATGTCCATTAATTTGAGATGTGCGATAATGATTTAGTGAGCTTATCAAGATATTTTATTTTTAAGTATAAGCAAAACGGAGCTAAATATCAACGTCTAAACAAAAGACCTTGTTACGCAGCAAATTTTTTTTTTTTAATTTCCTATAATAAGCTGAACCATTTTCGTCTATGGCTTCTTAAACTAAGCCAAACAAAAACGCGATGCTATCCAGACTAAAGGCCCGGTAACGATCAATTGCGATTGTCAATGCCATTGTTAGAGCAATTGACAATCGCTTCAATTGCACACGTAAACGATAAATTTTCGCGTCGATAAGCGTCAATTACGTAAAAATTGACAATCGTAAATGATCGTTACCGGAGGGCTTAAGATACTGGTTTCATGTACTAGCTTTTCTCGATTATAAAGTCAACAAGCGGCCTTATCCAACATTTTAGATTATCCAACATACATCTACGAGCAACTGTTTACGTTTCCATACTATAGATAACTTTTCATCTAACTTCAAGGGAAGACAAACTGAAGCTAATAGCAGGTGGGCTGCAATTTAAACGCTAAGCCGTTAAGATAACGTTTAAACTACAATGGCTACCGTTAGCTGCAGTTTTTGCTTTAGCCATTAATCTCGCAGATCCTGAGTTGTGCTACAATTAACGCTTGTGCACATGCTCCTTGTTTGCTTTGTTAAGCTACACCTCGCGTTAAGGTAAACGCAGCTGTTTTATTATTTATCAATAATTTACCTTGTTGCTATAAAAAGAAGATTATCTTTGCCAATTTGAAATTACATTGTCACTGTCTGGAATATAGAAGATTTTAAGATATGAAAGCAACTTCCAGACTTTTAATGTGATTGAATATGGCGCTGCTGCTTATATTCAATATAGTCTCTCAGTCTTATAATAATAATCTTGTTTGAATTTTTGTAGACACTTATGTGCGATCTTTCAATAAGACGATCGTGGCTTATTATGTTGTACATATAAATAAATAAATAATTTAAAATGTATCTTTAATACTAATATTAAAGTCAACACACACGTCCTCGATCTACGTCTTTCAGTCAATCGACTCGTTCACACGTCTTTGCGTTCCATTTCACTCTTCCATTTTTCACGTATGTGCTTTCCGATATTTCGTCTGAGGGTGTGAGCTGCAAATTCGCTCTTATAAATAGATAACACCGTGTTTCGGCTCACGCGGCACTGCGAGTAATAAACAAGCAACTGTTTAAACTCCAGTAACATGCCGCTTTACATATCCGGAGTGCAGGGTTGTCACAGATCTTAGCTCATCCGTGGGACGTGACTACAAATTGGTTTGTTCGTTAGTCGTTGTTGCGAGAAGATACATTTGTCAACTAATGAGAAAACTGTTAGGGCTAATACTTCGTACCTTTACAGTTTTTATGCACAAACTAACTACTTTTAATTAGACGTAAAAAGATAAAAATGAAAAAGGCGTCAATTGAGATCTTAAATTTTACATTCTACAGGATCACAGTGTTCGGTTTTCATAGTTCCGTAGTATTTCGTTTTATCTTCTCTGTAGGTAGTTCATTTAAGTGATTTTATTACCCATCTAACATATATGGTTAGACTACATTGCTGTAGAGATTTAAATGAATTCTTTTATCATAAAGTGTTTGAATATCCGACACCGATAAATTAACTTTAAATCTACACGTTCCTTAATTTACTCCCATCCATCATCAATCTAATTAGTCTCCAACAAAATCTAACATTTCCAGTAGGTACTTCCTTCCCGTTTGCTTTCTCATATAATATGATTAATTGACAGCCCTAGTCAGGGAACGCCAACCCGCGCAATTCGACTCGACTTATAATTAATAGCAGCGTGTGTACAGAAAGTTGAGCACCCCTACCGTGAGGATTGTTTCCGTTGCTCGCGTGAAATTCTGTTTGAAAGCACTTAGCGAAAAGGTTGCTATTGAATGAAGCTGGTTGTTAAAACTATTGTTGTAACTTGTCAGCTGCATTATACAGGTATTGGTATTAGTGATGGGCTCTTTTCTCCGCATTTAGACTCCAATTTGGTCCGTTACGCGTGAACATAGCATCGGTTTGGCTAGTCGAGCCATCCTAGCTCCATAGCATTATACAGGTATTACGATACGAGTATTCCTCTTACGTAGGTATGATTTTTTTATATATTTAAACGGACAAAGGACAGTTACGCCGGATTACTTTAAAGTCTAGTGTCGCATATTCTAAATATCCAAAACTATATCAAAGTTTTTCAGTTGAAATTACTTAATTAAATATGTACATATTTCATTCAATCTACAGCACTTAAAAATGGCATGAATGCTAAAAATCTCAAAATTTAAAAATTATGTAGCTCGTAATTTCATCTTAATCAATTGTCAAAATATCAGGAAAGATAAATTTCAATTTAATGTCGAAGTAATTCCTCACATTGTTGAACTAACGTTGGCTTGCAGCGAAAGAGTGGTATATACTAGAAGAAATTCGAAGATGCCACTAGTGACTCGGAACTCAGCGGTCAGAGCTTTGGACCGGACTTCCAAAGGGCGACCTTTGGAAGTCCGGTCCGGGTTCGATTCCTGTCCGAGAATATGATCTGGTGCGAGTGGATTTTTTTGTAGTATAGTATAGCACTTGAACAGTTATTTTAAATATTTTGTTTTTATACCTATTCAATATTCTTGGATGTGGATTTAAGTAGTTTGAACATCAAATTAATTTTATTTTGCCTGAAAGGGTTTTAAATATAATTAGCGATCATTATCCAAAAAATAACGCTAACCATTATATTAACGCATATCTAATTCCCAATACAGTCTTTCTATTTTTGGAATAATAACATCTGGACAAGCTCATTACAATCGTTACGCCCACATGATTAGTAACCCACAAACAAACGAATGATTCACTAAATCCCCAAAGGAGACCGTATACTAACACCCAGACAAAGATCAGAGTGACCCCTATTTATTGCGGTTCAGTAATTAACATACGAAATCTGTTTAACTGATTCAAATATTGTGATCCTCTTATATGATCAGAAATATGTGCAAGATACCGTAAAAATATGTATTGCTAGACAATATACATACTCGTAATCAATTGAAGAGAATGTCTGATAATGAATTAGAAATTTCATATTGTATTGGTTTTAGGACAGGAAAAAGGACATTAAAAGACCTAAAGAGCACATCAAATCTAGCTATAATACCAGTGCGTTTTAGATTCAGACTTAGGTAGTATAACTGAATTTAATGTACTGACGCTACTACAGTGTGGCCGTAGAAAGAATGCATTCTGACAGTTTTTATAAAGTAACTTAGTTCCTAATGACCACTAAAAAAGTATATTTTCTATTAACCGGAAAAGAAAAAAAGTAAGTTTCGAAAATAAAATAAAATATAGTTTTAATTTTCCGACAATTAAGCATTATTTGAAAAAATCCACACTCTCAGGTATTCTCTTTAAATATAACTAATCTAGTGAATTTGTTTAGTCCCTCATCGGAAAAGGGTTCCTAAGCTGTTCAGTTAATTATCGAATTTGCTGGGACACCTGCCCTTTATAATTACCTTCATCGTTGGGTGCGAATTATCTGTAGTTTAGATTGTAATTTGTCCTAGCGCAAATTCAAACACTATGGCAAGATATTTGTTTTAGTTGCAAGATATTAGTTTTAGTTAGTTTACTATTGTAAACTAATTGAAGCAGATGACTACACAATAAAGGTCATTGTTGATTTATTATATAGTTATGAACACTATGTATCTTTGGACACCTGATATTTTCCTCTTTAATAGCTTAAGTACTCTTATCTATTTCATTTAATGTCACTAGCTGACTCCAGCATAAAATTCCGTGTGTTAATTAAAGCTTTTAGAGAAATTTGTTCCTCCAAGCTTAGCAGAGGTATTACGTGATCTAAATTAAATATCTCGTTGGTTGATCTTGAATACATAGGTACTTCGAATCCCAACTCCAAAGAAGTATGTGTAAAATTATTTTATTTTTCAAAATGTTTGTATCGTTTCGTGTAGCTGTTTCATTTTGTTTTGTAGATTTCGTCGCTTTCTGACACTTACTGATGTAATTACGAATATTTGATTTTATATTCAGAAACGGCCGGCCGTAGCTCTCCAAATGCTCGAATGAGCGATTAGATGCGTGGAAATGTCACGTTGGCTCGCAAGGCAAGCGCGTCTTCACATCGCTATGATGATGCGATGTGAATACAGGGCATTACGTACATTGCAGACTTTATATTTTGTGCTTTACCCCCTTAGCATGACCACTGAATCGCGATATGATATAGCGATTTATTACGTTTAACTGTCAAAAGACAATAGATTTTGACAGTTGACTGTCGATAAAACGCTATATCACGCGATATATTATCATGTTTCGGTGGTCATGCTAGTCGGGCTGGGTCGTTAAGCCATCTGAATTTAAGAAGATATATATCGCTCTGAAGGGTATTAAGAAGTTAAAAGTATATGCTTGATATGAGCGTGGACGTACCTCTTTCGCAGAACGCCCCTTCATAATCGCCGTCGCGGCACTCGCAGATGGGCCCGTCGTCCGTGCTGATGCACACGCCGCCGTGCTGGCACGGGTCCCGCCGCTCGCAGGCGTCGCCACTCGCGTTGCTGATACGCGCCGACTGAAACAAAAGACGAATGCTCAGAATATCAAACCAGGGGCTCTACCGGCTAACTTTTCGAACTTCGGCGGGTCTGCCGAGCTTCAACTTAAAAGAGAGAAATCGAAGTAAGCAGTTTCGTATTGTAATATTCGCCGAAGTTATTTAGAAGAAATCGATGTTCGTGTGACATCATGAATTGGGGTTCGCCATTTTGGCCTGATTGAAGCTCAGTTTATCTGTTTTAATTTAGAGCCCGGCAGACTTTCCGAAGTTCGATGCGTTAGCCGGTACGGCCCCAGGACCCGCATATTACGGCCCTAAAAGTGAGGCCAGTTTTACATGTATGAAAATATGTACTCTATTTCGGAGTAGTTTTGATGTTTTGGCCCTCTTAAATCCTGTATGCAGGTTGATTTGCTTAGTGGATAAAAAGTTTTGAAAACCTACCTGAGTTTAGCAATATTACGGTAAAGGGAAGGAGGGCAGGTGCAGGGGTTTTAAACACAGCGCGCGTCATACTATTCCCACTGTGTCGTACTGTTCTGAGGACGATTGTTTAAACATCCGAAAAAAAGCAAAGCTGCACTTATCGGACGTTACCTGCCAGCATACAAGACACTGCTGTACCGGCACCGAGGCCGGCGCTAGTAGGGGTAGGTATAATTCTATGAAATTGTATGACAGGAAGACACCCATCCGTCATTAATAACGAATTAGTTGAACAAAGTTTCAATTTACGACATGTAGGTATTATCACAGAATACATAAATGTAATAGTTAAATAAAATGTGCTGAAATAAAAGTGCTTATTAATACTAAACTCGAGAGAAAAAATGGATTATGTCATTATTAAACTGTTCCTAATCAGTATATTAACTTCTATCTCTTTACTTACTGTTTTGTAGCCCTCTAGATGTTGATAAATTGTTTAATATCTATGGTTTCATGTAAATTCATTTTTCTATGCTATCTACGATCACGCAACAAAAACGTCAACACAATAATTAAATAAAAAAATGTATTATAACGGGTCTATAACTGAAATGGCGGCAACCAGGATTTGCGTTAACCGAAGATTACACTACCCGGAAATCCCACTGAATCCGAATCAAAACGGTTCGATTAGGGTTGTCTATAAGTAGGGAAAAATAATACTTATTTTATTGTCATCATACAAAATAACATGATAATAAAAAAAACTCCTGCATGTGCGGGATTACAATTTTTTATAAAATTAGCGGTACCTTCCTACTTTGACCGTTAACATATAGTTTATTATTGCGTTCCTTTATTTCTTAACGATACTAAAAATACTAGTTTAATGGAAGATTACGTCCAGTAAACTAGTATTTTTGTAACATTAGCCGACATTACATTTAATTTATAAATCTACTGTGATCCGATGATAGGCGTGATAACATTTTTCCACAACTGTCACTTGAAACATTTGTATTCTTTTCATTCTCCATTACCCCAAATGACAGCCCTAAAGCGGTCGTAACCGGTTACTGATCCATTATCAGATTAAACTTAACGTCTGAGCGTCGATGAGATTACTCTGACGTTAACGGCGCCTGCTAAGATTATCGCTCGCTACATATTAGAATTTACCGTAAATACGCGCTGAGATGAGAAAAGTCGTCTACTTAGCGGTCTTTCTAATACGCAATTGCTATTTTCCACCAATTTGTTGCTACTGTGTAGTTCTTTGTAAATCTAAACTCCAGTTTATCGATCCAATGTAATCAATTTATTGAAAAGCCATCTTTCCCTTTAATAAAAAAAATATAGAAACCATACTTTTATTTCTTATTCAGTGCTACAATTTACCCTATTGACGGTTATAATGTAAACAACATCAAACCTTTAAAAACCAAATTTGATTAATATTGACAACCTAAACTAAAGGTAGGAAAGGTGCACTTAATTAAAATTATAAATGAACCAAATAAAGCGGCTTTGAAATTAGGGTCTTTATATCCATGTCCAATAATAAATTAAGGAATTAAAAAATAAAAACATCAATACCGGCATCAAGTAAGAACTCTCACTTTTGTCTTCATAGAGGACATCGCATATTATGTAAATTAGTATGTTGTAAATATAGTAGAGTATCTAAAGCAAAACATTCCAGCCCTGCGATTCTGTAAAATCAGACGACAACTCGCAACTCCCTTCGCAATTCACTCTCACTTCGCATCTCACCTCGCTTGACCTTGACCTTGACTTGCGTTGTACCTAGTGACAACCACACTCAACAAAATGTTAGTCGAGTTTTATCGATTCCAGTTTAGCTAATATGTGAGTTTTAAATTAAAATTTCTTATTTTAAGGAATTTGATGCAGCAAAAATAAAAAAAATAAAAAACTCTTAATTCGTGCCATGAATATAATCCCTATGCCTTAAACTGTATGTCCACGGCGTCCGTCTCCTCGGAGAGAAAAAACCGGACCGAATAGCGGCCTATATATTATATTTGTATGAACTTTTGTCAACTCGACATCCGGCGTCCGAAATCCGTCATCCGTTCTTTTGACGGGCTCCGAAGATTTTGCTTGATCGGATGAACCGCTAAACCGGAGCCTCGATTCGAAGTACCCCATTAGAATATAAAATACATATGGACTTGTCCACGGCGCAGCCACCCGACGTCCGTCTTCGTCAACCGTCATCTTTTGCGACTTGCCGAACTTGCTTATTGCGACAAGCACTTGCGCTGCGACTTTATTTTGTTCACACAATAAAGTTTTTAGGGCAAGTTAATATTAGGGGTTAAAGTATGAAATTGCCGTTTTGTATGGAGAATTTTAAAGAATTTGAATTTTCCATACTAACATTTTCTTAATTTATTTAACAACCATGAACGCTAACGTTTTAAAACATTTTGCACTAATGTTTACACACTAATATAACGTATGCCACTTAGGTTATGCGAAAAAAATAAGTATCGGCTAAGTCACAACGAAATAAAAGGTCATTTCTGCTAACCAAATAGGAGTTACTAATAAAAACAAATGTTAAAAAAATATCTTCACGTTTTTAAATTTGAGATTTTAGCATTCACAATGCTATTTTTATATAATACCAAATAATAAACTAGAAAAAATACGACTCGCACCTGATCATGTTCTCGGACGGGAATCGAACCTGCGACCTTTGGATATCCGGTCCAATGCTCTGACCGCTGCGCTACTGAGTCACTAGTGGGAATGTCGAATTTCTCCTAGTATATCAACTCTTACGCTGCAAGCCAGCGCCATCTCACCAATTACAAGGAATTACCTCGACATCAACTGAATACCTTTCCAGATATTTTTAAACAATTGATTAAGATAAGAAAGCTACATCATTTTTAAATTTGAGATTTTAGCATTTACAATGCTCCCGTCCCGTTCGATTTCCGTCCGAGAACATAATCTGGTGCGAGTCGTATTTTTTCTAGTTTATTATTTGGTATTATATATCTTCACGTTGTTGTAATTTATCGTATAGTGTATTAAATGCTCCATCGAGGTATCTCTCTTGCAGGAGAGGGTGAAACCCAAAACTTTTTTGTCTTCTGCGTCTTTGTACGTATATTGCAAGAAGTTGTCGGCATTCTAACGTAAAAAAAGGCACGTGCACATGACATCTCAGTTGCACCGCAGAGTGATATGTGGTTCGGGATTGGATCGGATCCGGACGCAATGGACAAACGTGATCCGTCTCCGTCATCCGTCTCCGTCGAAACGCCCGGATCCGTCATCCAAGAAAAAACCGGACCGTGGACAGACCTATAATATTTTGTTAAGAATCCTGCTTTGTATAGTTACCTATATTAAGGCCCACTTGCAGTAACATTTACTAAATCTCGACTTTGTTAAACTTAGATGTAGCCCTTATGAAACTGTGAAAATTTTAAATATCGATTTAAAAAATTTACATATTCGTATGAGTAAAGTCTAGGTTTAACAAAATCGAGATTTAGTAAATGTTGCTGCAAATCGACCTAAGTACTCTTTTTGTATATATTGCTCATTGAATATAATGTCAATGTCTTGTTTGTCAATATTCTTCCTTGCGTTTTTTAATACAGTTTTTACAGTTTAATTTTATTATTTTCTTTCCCAAGATCCTATAATATCAAAAAGTATGTACTTTAATATGGTAGCAGAGCGTTAAGTTACCGGAAATAAAATTCAGATAGAATTTACATCGAGAGTTGATTTAAAAGTCTATCGTTGAATCAGCAACAATCCAAGTGGGAGACACGAGAGCTTCATGAGGCGAACTTATTACTACGAATTTGTCACAAGACAACTGTGAGAAAGTTTTGCGATATTCTACAGCGAGGGAAGTATGGCTAGAACTACACCGCCTGTATGATGGCTTGCAAAAGAGTAAAGCCTGTGCATGAAGTTCTTCAGCTACACAGTGCAATCCAGTGGTGAAGTGTCACTACATATTAGCAAATTGAAGAACATCTGGTCTGAACTTACCAGGGAACTCCAGAAGGAACACCTGAAGGAAGAGCTACCAGAACTACTCGAAGACGGCTGAACCGATTGAAAGGATCAACTGTCGTTTAAATATTAATAAAATATATTTATATCATCGCTTACATTTTTATTACATATATTTACATATGCCTAGCCCCAAAAATGTTAAAAATAAATAAAGCTTTTTAAATTTTGAGATTTTAGCATTCACAATGCTATTTTTATATAATACCAAATCATATACTAGAAAAGAGTGGCTCGGTAGCTCAGCGGTCAGAGCATTGGACCGGATATCCAAAGGTCGCGGGTTCGATTCCCGTCCGAGAACATGATCTGGTGCAAGTCTTATTTTTTCTAGTATATTATTTGGTATTAAATAAATAAAGCTTTAAAAAAAATAAGCTGTTTTTATAGCAGTTTTTTTAGGTTTTCTGTTAGCACATCATGTTAAAAATGTTTAAATCTACTGAATCTACTACCATTTCACAAATTGGAAGGCCTATCCAAGAATGAAATGACGAAAGAAAACTTGTAAAGGGTTTTTGACCACCGATAAATTAAATATGACGTGAACGCCATAGGCTATTTACTATATTTCGTCTACGTTATTGCCCTAGAGCTAAATCGGCGTAAGATGGCAAATCCCTAGTTTGCCTCCTTTGAACTTCAGCAATTGTTTGTAGCTCTTCTAGTCTCTCTTCTTCTGAAATTGTGAAAGCCGGTATTTCTGCGCGATTGCACATGTTGTGCAAAACACAGCATGCAATAACTATTTTTGCAACTATGTCTGGATGATAATTGAGCATTCTGTGTACTAACAAGCACCTAAATCCCTCTATTCCCAGGAGTCTTACAAACCAGTATAATAAGTTTTACCTAACAATATCAAAATTTTTTTTTATCAAATTTTATACAATAACATGTAAAAAAAAAATTGACATTAAAATAAAAATGTTTTCTGAAATAACATCCTTGTAGGTGGTGGTGGTGGAAGGCTTGTGGCTCATGAACTTCTTTGCGTGCACAACAATAATAGCAATGCAATTGTCCAGAAATTCAAACCGTTGACAGACACACCTATCTGTTGTTCTGATTATTGAGAATAAATACAAGTCATCTGGATATATAAACTCAAAGCTTTTCTCACCATCCTTTACATCTCTTACAAAGCATTACAGAAAGTAATATTAAAACTGGACGATCACCGCAGGTAAATTGTTTACTAGTGACCTATTTTATAATATGTTGTTGTTACCATAAATATATGATAATGTTAGTGTATAAGTCTAGCATTCCGGACAAACCGCCGTGGTTTTTGGTTTGTTACGATGAAAAATTTTTGTTTTTGTAAAGTTAAATAATAAAAAAAAATAGTTTTTCACAAATTAAATAGCTATATAATTTGTGGTTAAAAACTACTTGTCAGTGTTAAAAAATAAAAAAATATCACTTCTAAGACTTTCGCTCGTATACAGTTCATTAGAAATAAAACCCTTTTTAAACACTTTTAGTCCTCCCGTGACCACGGTCCCTGGAAAGGTGTCGAAACGTCGGGAATTCTAAAAACCAATAAATACAAACTAAATAATTCTAAAACAACACCTGAATTAATAATATACGCGCTGTAATCCGTAAAAAGTGTTTTATTTCTAAAAAAATATTATTTTAACATTGTTTGTAGAGGACTTCTTCTATTTTCACTCGTAAAATAGATACTTTTTATTTGACACTTTGAATCGGGTTCACTTGCGAGGTGAGCATCGAAGTGAGGGCGGAATTTCCTTACAGAATGCCACTTCTTATGTCATCTCATATTTCATCTGTCAAAATCTCACGGTCAATTTTAATTCAACACGCAGACTATTAGCTGCCTCAAATTCCTTAAAATAAGAAATTTTAATTAAAAAAACGCATATTTGCTATAAAGTTCTGTACCAAAAACTCAACAATTGTATCAAAAAACTGCAATCAATAAATCTCGACTAACATTTTTTTGAGTGTGGCAGTCACTACAATACAGAACTCACTTCACTTCGCAAGTAAATAGGTGATGCTTACAGAATGCAAATTTAAGTGAGAGTGAAGGGAGTAGCGAAGTGAGATCTGATGCGAGAGGTTGTTTAATTCGAGAGGTGGACGGATAATTAGAATTGTGAAAAGAGAAATATATGTAGCTTACTCCCGCAAAAAATATATATGCAGGATGCACCGCCCGCCTGCCCGCAAAAAAATGCACATGCACACCACAAAAATATCAGTGCACAATACCTGCATTTAGCATGACAGCGACACACCTTGCACCTTCACCTTAGATAATTAGAAGCACCAGATAATTTTCATACCAACGAGATAACTTTGAAGCCTTGGTTCTCTGCCGATCTGAAGATAGCTACCCAGGGAGTGAATGGATGAGATCCAGATTGCAATACACACAACTGATCTATCAGGATTCTAAGAGCTGTTTTGATATGCTAAAAAATCGTGAAAATAGCATCATATTGTATGGAAATTCATCATTCACATTAGGGGACATTCTACAACCACTCTACACCCCATAAAAGTAAATGTAATCGTTTCCTTGATCGTTACGAAAAATCCTGTCACCTCTCGGTCTATACCTTACAGAATGCCACTTTTTACATCATCTCATACTTTATCTGTCAAAATCGGTAACCTATCCCAAGGTCGAAATTTTATTGATCGAATTTCATTTTACTGAAATCTTTTCGACTGTTTTCGTTTCGCCTTTTTTGACTTCGTCGAAATTACGTTTTTTTCGTTACTCCGATGTCTTATTTGGTCGAAAATCTTTTTACCGAAGTTATGCGCGGTCGAAAGAACATTTCGTCGAAGTATTATATTCCCGAACATTCATTACACCACTGATTTATTTATCATATTTTCAGTTCACCAAATGAAAAACTTTGAATACATTAAGTAGGTTAGGTTAGGTTAGTGTTTTGACCATTCGCAGCTCTATAATGCTTGCATGCATGGTGCATGCTTGCTTAATAAAACATGTATTATTATAACAAATATCGATTATGTCAAATGTTACCTACATAATATAAATATACCATAGTTGCGGTTGCGGCCAAATAGTATTCGGTAAAATGTTGTTCTGGTGGTGCCAATACTAAAAAATCATTTTGAAAATCGGTGAAACGTAGTTCGGTAAAATGAGACATATGCCAAATGATATTTCGATGGTTTAAAAATATGGCAAACAATACATATAGCAACAAAAACTTTGGTCAACCGTTTCCGTTAAATGAAATTAGGACAAGTAAATTTCGGACAAGTTATCGGTTCCCGTCAAAATTCTCGCGGTCAATTTAGTTCAACTCGCTGACACGCTCGCAAGTGCAGCGCTAGTGCACATGCGAATTATCAAGCGAGTTTTGAGAATACCAATCAAGAAACTCACAGCGGATTCAGATGCGAGGTCACGAATGATGTCTTACGGAATCGCAATGCAGTTAGTTTCCGGAGATCGGAACCAGGTAAATTGCCAAGTGTAGCATTTAAGATGGGCTAAGTTGCAGATGTGTTGGGTACGAAATTGGGTATGAAGTTATCTGGCAATCATGAGTACAAAATACAATTTAAGGAAACTTAAAAAAAACATTTACAAATCATTTTCATTTCATACTGAAATGACAATTGGCTGTGACGCTTTGATATTACCCTGTAAGCAAGGAGTTTAAGGGTGATTGGAGCAGCAGAACGACGGCCATTGGCAGCCCCTCGCTTTCTTCTCCCGGAACCTGAGTGCAGCTCAGAAGAAATATTCAGCGTATGATCGAGAGCTTCTTGCCATTTACAAAAATATTAAAAAATTTCGCTATTGGCTTGAAGCTACTCATTTCACTATATACACTGACCAAAAACCACTCTGTTTTGCATTTCGTGAACGAAAAGGTAATTGCAGCCCACGTCAGTAACTTAGATTATATTTCCCAATTTTCAACAGACATTCAACATGTCTCAGGGAAAGATAACACAGTTGCGGACACACTTTCTGGTGTTGACGAGCTCAGTGAACCACTAGATCTGGATCAGTTAGCAAAATTACAGGGCACAGACCCGGATCTGGCTCACTTTCTCAGAGCAAAATTGTCACTGCACATTAAAAAATGATGATTCCTGGGAGTCGTTTTGAATTGTACTGTGATATCAGTACAGCGACCCCCAGGGTCTTTGTACCCTAAACCATTGCGCAAACAAGTGTTCGACACTTTGCATACTCTCTGTCACCCCGGAGCTAACGCCAGCGCTAAACGCGTTGCGTTTGGCCACAGATGATGAAAGATTGCCGAGTGTGGTCTATGACAGGTTTAGCCTGCCAGCGCACTAAGGTAAATCGACACGTAAAATCCCCTTTAATAATTAATGACAAATTTTTCCTTTTTTATAAGAACATTAATAGTTTGAGTGATTTTGTCCCTTTTTAACCCCCGACGCAAAAAGAGGGGTGTTATAAGTTTAACGTGTCTGTGTATTTGTGTATCTGTCTGTGGTATCGTAGCTCCCAAACGGATGAACATATTTTGGTTCAGTTTTGTTTTGTGTGAAAGATATTTTTTATTTTAAAAGAAGCACAGAACTAAACACAGGTAGGTACTCCTTTAAAAGTGATTAATCTATTCATTCATGGTCAAGGCAAAGTTTGAGTGTGCAATAAATCGTATAAATTAATAGGATATCAGAAATACCAAAGTACTTTTAGTTTCAATGATCACGCTTCGGTGCGTTCACCCTGCGACCTTCTGAATAAATCATGGCACGGCGAGTTACGGAAAAAGGTTATTTGAGAAAAAGTATTTATTTGTAGCGGAACGTTTTTCTAACAATCTTATTTTTTGTAATCCCTTACAAATAAACCTAATTTCGTTATTCTGAAATACTACCGTATAGTATTTATGATGCTTTGGAAAACCGAAATCATATTTATTGATCATTATAAAAATATCATCCCATCCACTATTAATTTCTAAATGATTATTTAAATATTTAAAAAGATTTTTTTCTAAAACTGTAAATACCCACCGTGTATTACAAAAGATTTTTAGACACTGTTTAACTTTTATCATATCATATCTGTCAGCATCACGTTTAAATTAGTGTCTAATCCTGTTTAAATGTAATTCTGGCACTTTTTGACAATATTGTTCGAAATAGACAGCATCACATTTAAACAGGTGTCTTAGTTAAACCGCCCACAGTTTTAAATATTGACTAGAGCTGTTCCCCCATATCATATTGCATCTCACGGAAAATGTCTTGAAATCTTTTCTGAAAAAAGTTAACGTGTCATTCCATGTTGTGGATAAGATAATTTTTCTCGCCTTCTTGTTTGTTATACCTAATAAAAATATAGGTATCATACTCGACTCAAGATAAATAATAATAATGGTCAATCACTTCATAGATATTCAAATTTAATTCAATAATTATTATTATTTCATTAATAATTTTTAACTAGTGGCTCCGTGAGCTGTAGACCTCGCGTTAAAAAGTAGCTCATATTGTATGATGTTTAAAAACAAATAAATCCTTAACATACGCAGTCATAAATTCTGTCACAACCTTATTATTTTCAAATTTCGAATATTGGCCAGATTTGTTTTGATTGATTTTGAACTATGCTTTGCATCGCAAACAAAAATGGTTTGTGTTAATTTTGAACATTTTTCAAAACGGCTGTAATAAGTTTTTTTTACAATTCTCCGCTATTTTGAAAAAAATCGAAAAACTGAATCGCCCTAAAAAATCTATATAATTATCGAACCTGCTCACAAAATTTCACAACAATCAGTTGAGAGATGCGACCTATAGAAGAGAACAGACGGACATCCGGACACCGGAAGGACATACGAAAGCATTTTTGCCGAAGCTGAACCACAGACGCTTCGCTCGTGCTTCGCGCTCGCACGTTCAATAATATATTATTATATTACATATTTTAAAAACATAATACTCACTACAGCTTGAATTCAAAATATTTAACATTTACTTAATAATGAAACATTAAAAGATCTGTAAGAAGTTAGATATTTTAATAATCTATAGAAGTACTTACTCGAACTATGATGGCTTGCCATCAAAATGTAAAGTCCGATCTCAATACCACTAGATGCATTATGCAAACAAATAACTGCAGTACCGACGAGTGAGTCTTTGTTTCTCACTTTCAAAAGGCTTTTTAGGAAGAAACGTATTTATCCACCTCTGTGGTCTAGTGATTAGCCCACACGTGTAAGACACAGGTTGGTTTCTGGTAGGGCTTATTTCAAGTCCGCCTGGGTAGACCCCCATCTTACCTAAGTCTGACGCCATAACGAAAATAAAAAAACGTATTCCGTTTCCAGTTAGCTGTAAAATAGCCTGTTTATCAGTGGTGAGGATTCCGGGTATAGTGCGCTTACTATCGATCACATCGTCACTTAACATCAGGTGAGGTGAAGGCAAGCACTATCCCGTTATGGAAAAAAAATATATATTTAATTTCAACTCCATATCTCCACGCGTTCCCGAGATAAAGGGTCTTAACAGACAGACGGACGGAAAGCAAGGTGATCCTATAAGGGCTCCGATTTTCCCTTTTGAGGTACGGAACCCTAAAAAAGGAAACTAGTTTCCTTGATATGTCTCTAATATTTATTAATTCAATACTCTTCAAAACGAAAGTGGTCTCTTTTGGTTTAATATCGTTACAAGATACGTAACATTTTTCAAAATTAAGCCTTAATTTTTAGCAGATAATCGACTTCTCAACACTTCCTCCCTACGAATTCTACCTCTAAGCGATTATTATGTTAAAGTTTGCCTATAATTTCGATCCTGAATCTAATTAGAGCAACATTGTGCTTCAGATAAGTCTAATTAAGGGTATAATAGCTTTTATTTAAATAATACCTAGCGGGATACAGAATGACGAGGGTTCTAAATTGATCCAATTAATGATAGTATGACATTGTTTAACTATGAGAGAAATAATACAAAAACAATTGTCACCGTCAATATTTTAAATGCGTTGATTTACAAAATACCTACTTTTTTTGTAAGGAACAACAAACTATTGGCTTAAAACTGTGCCTCATCCATCAATAATCAATATTATTTACGATATTTTGTTATCCACAACGGGATAGTGCTTGGCCTTCACCTCACCTGATGTTAAGAGGGTGTAGTCTACACGCTAGCGCCGCCATTGGAAAAAAAATCACATTGTGGCCACTTTTCGCAAAAAAACTCCATTAAACTAAACGACAGGCTAGAAAATATTGGATAAGTGATTAAAAGTACCACAAAGCTTCCTCGGAGTGCACTACAGAGAGATAGTTCGTAATTTCGTCTTTATCTAAGCACTATGATTTTTTCCAATGGCGGCGCTAGTGTGCAGATTACGCAGCCTTAAGTGACGATAAGGCCGAAAGGGTTAACGCACTTCACCCGGAATCCTAACCTCACAACTGAGGATAAACTTTCACACTTAGATACGTTTATGCGTTAACGATAAAGTTTATCTGGTCTTCAATTCTAATAGACCTTGAAAAACTCTAGATAAAAGTGAGAAGATTCCCGCAAAAATATTACAGTGGCAAGAAAAAGCTTGAAACGCAATCAAAAGGGCAACAATCAGAAAAACTCAGTAACCCTCTTCAAAATGGAGGGCGGGCTGTCAGGGTTGTGCAAAGATAGGCGATTGCGACTCCCCTAATGTGGTACAATCGCGAGCAATGAAATGTACTACCATAGAACTATTTACATTACAATACCTATTATCACACTGACAGATAAATATTGACGAAGACAGTTCGAAGTAGGAGTAATGATTACTTGACCAGTAAGTCGGCCGTAACGTCATAACCTGTCATGTCATTGCGTTTTTGTAGCATGGTTGCAATTATCTCGACCAGCGGATTAGTTGGTGTGACAAAGAACTTAAGTGTTCAGGTACTTTAAAGCCGGTCGTACTGTTTTCATTCTTAGATATACAGTTTGGCTGACTCAAGAGGCGTGAAAGTGATGGAGTTATCGATTTTCAAACAAACAAGTTAAAAATTTATACTTTTTCCTTGAGATAAAATTGTGATAGACTTATGTATGAGCTTTTTTTTATTTTTCATACGATAAAATGTAGTAGAAATATTTTCAGTAGCATTTTCAGACAGTTTATAGTTTCCCTTTTTTTCGATTAAACACGTTGTATATGTCATTAATCTTTCTAAGTGTGCATAATTTAAACATTATATGTACTTACAAAGAAATCCACCTCTAAAGTAACTACTTATGTTTTGATTTTTATTGAACTATACTACAGCTAAACTGAATTTCAAGTCATAATCATTCCTAACTTCGATTGAAGATTTTCCTTGTATTTCAACTTCAATAAATCTGAAGAGCGATAAAACATGATGCCTGCTGATGATATCGTCTGTGTTTTAGGAAAATAATAAATTTTGGCCTCAACAACAGGCATAAAATAACTCTTGCCTTTTAGATAACATTATAACATGGAACTTGAGAAGCGAAAATCTTTGTAAAGTGACGGAAGAGTTGTGAGATACAGAAACAATTGAAATCGCAATTAAATAAAAATCAGAAACAGACTTTTGGCTCAAAATATAGTTATACTATGTATTCTAGTAGAGACCAACAAAAGATGGAGGGCAAGAAAGGACTGCAGACAGTCTAAGATCTTCATCAAATCAGTTGACAAGAAGAAAAGCAGAGAACTGCTGAAACGAACCAGAAGAAATATAAGAACCATAGTAGGAGTACTGACAGGACACTGTCCACTAAACAGACACCTGGCAGTTATCAAACGGACAGAGGACCCCATCTGTCCGCTATGTAAAGAAAAAGAAGAGACAAGCTACCACTTCATGGCAGAATGCCCGATGTATGCATCGCTGCGTTGGGAGCTCTTTGGAGCGGACAAGCTAAAGGAAGAGGATCTAAGGCAGTTAACGATAAGTCAACTCAGCAGGTATTGTAAGCGCACAGGTAGGTTCGAGGGTCCGACGCCGGTGGGGTAAACGATAACCCGCCTCCCCCAGCTTCCAGCTTTCAGGGGACTTGGGGAACTGGGTGAAATGGTTCCGATTAGGGAGACTGATCACCCGTCCGGCTTCGCTGGCGTCCCCCCTTCCAAATAATAATAATAATAATAATGTATTCTAGTCAGAAGTGCCTCTCTGGTATTCGTAACCTCTTCCGTTACCTCCTCCTCTTTCCGTTTTGTTATGTCGCAATAGGTACCATGTGCGTTTTTCTTCTTGCTTATAAATTTCAAAAAGATAACTCACATGATTATTCTATATTTTGTAAGTAAAAGTAGCATTTAATTTGTTTGGACTTAGTCGAGATTTTTCTAAAACAACAAAAAAGTCTGAGTCGCAAAATTTCGCTCTCGGTGTAGAGGAATGGCCTTTACTCCGTATATTTCATCAAACCCGTATTATTCAGTTGGAACAGTAAACATTGCTAGTTTAATTAGGATTTATGACCAACTAAGCAAACCAAAACTCGGACGTAGACACTCAATAATAAAATTAACGAGAAATACAAGAGGATCCGAGCACAATTTAACGATATTGAAATGTAGGAGCTATTGCGAAGCCTTAATTGAAGAGGCTTCTGAATCAACTCCTAAGATTTCTAGATATTATTTTAAAAAAAACAGATAGGTATGAATGAGCACTCAACTCATATGAAAAAGCAATTTCTAAAAAAATCAATACCAATTCAAATCACTTTAAGGAATAAATAATATTTTTTTTGTAGACACGTTTCAACGGAATATGCAAATTAACAAAAGTCGTATTTAATATTGATTGAAACCATTAAAACTAGTAAATTAAAGTTAAACAATGTGAGTGTATTGAATATGAGACTTAGTTACTAATATGGTCTGTCTTCACCGAGTCGCTTCAACTTTCAAGTCAGATCGCGTCAGACACATGCAGTATTGCCTCCAAACCATGCGCTTTCCCTTCAACTTTCAAGTCAACTTACGTCAAACGTATGCAATTTTGATTACCTCCGCTTTCACGTTCAACTTTCTGCCATACGACGCTTTTTTAGGAAGATAGTGCGCTATTGCATGCCCTGAGGCATGCCTCTGTTGAAAGCGCGAAGACACACGTTAGTCTTCTTCGCAGTATAGGATCTTAATAATAATAATATAATTATATAATGACATAACTATTAACCGAGCGAGCGCGTCTCCGTTTCAGCTTGGGCAAAAATGCTTTCGTATATGTCCGTCCGGCTGTCCGGCTGGTCGTATGTTCGTATGTCCGTCTGTCCGTCTGTTCTCCTCTACAGGTCGCATTTCTCAACCAATTCTCTAAAATATTGATAACAGGATCTATATAATAATTATATGGATTATTTTAGTGTATTAAATTTTTCGATTTTTCAACATGTCGAAGATATTGTCATATTTCAGCCATTTCTGTTGTAAGGAAGGTTACAAGAAGTTATTTCGATGAAAGCTACATATACTATAAATTACGTCATGACATGAAATGTTTGTCACCTTTCTCATATGGATTTCGTAATTCATTAATCATTTGTCTGTCACTCAAAACTTTTTGATATATGCCAGACACACCTCTTGTAAAGGCTAGTTGTTAATATTTTAGGTGCCAATCCCAGCATGACTGTGTTACGATGTATTTTCTTCATTGTTTCATGCAACCTACAAATTAGTTTACAAAGAAACCGTGGGTGAGGGGTGGGTTTGAAGTTCATCCAGAAACAACACTATTTTTTTTTGTTAACCATATTTAACTGTATAAAAAGACAATACTCTATTTTCCAATAATGTGAGGCTAAAGCCACACTACTGCCATTAAATTATTAAATTGGAAGAAAAGTAAACATTAAACTGAGTGGAATAATTCATAAATTCTACTAGATTACCAATATTAAGATCAAACAAACCCATAAGTACCAACTTGTTAGTTGCATAAAAGCAAACGTGATCCCTTGTTGCAAACTTGAATTTGAAGTTGGCCTAGAGATATATTTTCAGAAAAAAAAACAAAATTAGGGCAATATAAGTACAGTTTTAATTGAATGTGAGTACAAATTAAAAAACCCGTGGAAACAAAATCTGCGCATCGTATGACGTCATCGTTGAGGGCAATCGTACAGGTGGGAAGTTTGGAACGAGAAAAAATAATTATGTTTGCGTTATGAATAAAACCTGCTTGGTTTTCATATCGTACTTAATTAGCTGTTTATATACAAATTAGTAACAAAGGTATTCTCATGGATAGTCACTGAGTCTGTAGTAAAGAGGAAAACTTGCGTAAGTGCTATTTACCAGCTGTTTTTTTCTGAAGTTCGCAGCTTTGAATTCGTCACTGAAGCCACGCTGTCTGGCATTACTGCCTTAATTATTTGGAATCTATGATATCTTATTTTCCTTACTGACTCAATGAATCAACGATTTACAATGAGATTGCATTTATGAGTAGATTGTTTTTCAACCTTCGATAAAACTATAAAAATCCGTTTAGATTTCATATTTCACTTCCCACCAACTACACGCCCAAAACCGCCCAAATTATTTAGAATCTATGACATTTTGCCAGCTGACTCGATGAATTGACGATACACAGTGAAATAGCATTTTATATTTTAGTTGTTCTACCTTTTATAAAACTATGAAAATCCGCACAAATTCCTAATAATAATTTTCCTTCCCACGCCTACACCGCCCAAGCCCAACGCCCACGTGCCGTCATATACTGAAGCTTTTCTGTTACTCCAGTATCGCAGGGCATTTACTAAACCGTTAGTTATGAATAATTAAATAACGTATGAGCTTGCTTTTATATTCGCATTATTTTTAAAAATTGAGTTATACAGTATAAAAATAAATCTAAAAATTTTCTCTCATGATCATGCAAACTAAAACTTTCTCTCGTGCCGTTGTTATTATTCTAAGCCTAACTAATCATTACGGAGTCTTAAATTTTTGGACTCTTAATGCTATTTTTGTCTTTTAAATTTTATAAAACAGCACGTCTCTAATCACTCAGAAAAAAAGGGACACGAACCTACGACCTTTCGCTATTCGGACGACTGTTTTGACCGCTGAGGGGTGTCTCAAATATCATTTCATTTAGCCGAATTTCTTTGGCCTAAACTCCTTAAGCACAGTTATTGTTAAGCCTAATAGAATTTTTCGCATTTTTATCGTTTCGCCTAAACGTTAAGATCCCTAATTATCAAAACCACTAATGTTAAATGTCCTAAAATTTGTTAGCATACATATCTTTTGACACAACAATTACTACGCCGACGTATAGTTAACCCTAATATTGTCTTGCATACATAATTTTTAGCATAATAATGATTACGCCGAAGTATTGTTAACTTTATTATTGTCTTATAAATCGACCTGAGGCCCCCCGCTATAAAAAAAACCTTTAATGCGAACACAATCAGGTTGGGTTAGGTTAGTATTTTGACCACTTCCATAATATTGCATGCATGTTGCATGCATGCATTCTTGCACGCTTGCTTGCCGGGGGTTGCAGGGGGGCTGGCCCCCCTGCTCGGGGGGGTTGGGGGGCCTGAGGCCCCTCGCTTTAAAGAAAAACTTTTGATACGAAGACCAATAGGTTAGGTTAGGTTAGTGTTTTGACCACTTGCAGGGGAGCGAGCGAAGCGAGCGGAGCTCTATAATGCTTGCATGCATGCATGCATGCTTTCTTGCATTGTACGAATCGTAATTTAGTAGGTAAGTACTTGTAAACAATACGGATTAAGAATGGTTATGCCTAATGATAATTAAAAGAAGCGAACATACGGCGAAAAAATGATAAGGCGATAAACAATTGTAGGAATCGTAATTTAGTACTTTAAAACATTAGGGATTATGAATAGTTATGCTTAATGATGATTTGGAAAGTGAAAAGGCGGCGAAAAAATTTTAGGCGAAATGAAAATAGGCTAAATACGTTTAGGTCATATGAAAATTGTGCGAAAAAATTTTAGGCCAATAATTTGTGAGCCAAAGACGGTTAGGGTAAAAAAAATTAGGCATTCCAATATATACCCACCGCTGAGCTACCGAGAAAGTGACCCTCATGAGTAGTTACAGACGATTTGTTTTTTTAATATACATCATAAAATACATAATTCAACTCGCAATACATTTGACGACCTCCGGGGTCGAGTGGCTTTGTACACCGATTTCAAGGTGTCGCCATATCCCGACATATCCCATGTCCCGGGTTCGATCCTCGGTTGGGTCAATTTAGAAAAGGTTTGGATGTTTGTGATACCACCGTTGTCTCTGATTTTCATGACACAAGTGCTTTAGCTACTTACTTTGGAATCGGAGCAAAGTATGTGATGTTGTCGAATATTTATTTTTTATTATTATTTTATATTTTAGTGTATACATATAGCTTATCCTTTTTAAAGAAAAGTTCTCCTTTGTTTATAGTTCTCAAATTCATTATGTATAGGTAACTGTTTTTAAAAGTGCAATTAAGAGTAAGTAAGTGCAATTAAGATTTTCTCATATGAATTAGTTTTTCCTTTTTCAAATTGTATCAAATAAGAACTTCATCCGACTTAGTTAAATTCTGTTAATATATTATGATAAAAGTAAAGTTTAATAGAATGATTACCATTATTAACATCAAACAACGTCATAAGTACCAACTTGTTTGTTTCATAATTTTTTTACTAATCATCTTAAAAAGCTACTAAGAACCTTTTTTCTAGCAAGAATAACAAACGCCTTATTAAAATATAATCATGAAAAAAGTTATTTTGTAAGAAAACATAAACGAAAATTACATAAAAGTTTCACTAACGAGCTAGTTTAACGGTCTACGAGATATATTAAAGAACAATGAACTTTGAAGTAAGTAAATAAGCTTTATTTTATCTTAACCGACAGTAAAAAATTTAGTACAGCAGTAAAGAGCTTCCTTTGCATTTTATGAGTCTTAATAACGTTACAGATATTATAATATATGAGGCTAAGTTATATTCCTGAGTTGTTTAGACAATTATTTTTAGTATACATAAGTACGTAAGTAAATAACTGACACATGGGAAATTAACAAAATATATAAAACTAATCGAGGAGCTCGATGGCGCAGTGGTAAGCGCCTGGCCCGGTGATTGAGGTTAAACAATTTGCGCAAGGGTTGGTCATGGTATGGGTGACCAAAAAATTTATTATCTCGAGCTCCTCCGTGCTTCGGAAGGCACGTTAAGCCGTTGGTTCCGGCTGCATTTGCATTCGTTGACACCTAATCCGCATTGGGCCTGCGTGGTGGGTTATGGCCCATCCTCCTTATTCACCCATAAGGAAGGCCTGTGCATCAGCAGTGGGGACTTTAAAATGGCTGATGGTCAATAAAAGTAATAACTTGTTTGCATTGTTTATTAAGTGTAATTTTTTGTATACATAAAACCTGAACAATGAAGTTCATCATTATGTACAACTTTTTGTATGGAATGGGCCCGATTTGAAGGGCCTCAGTGTAAGCATGTCATGCTTACACCATGTCATAAAATACCTTAGAATGCTCAGAATATAATATATGAAGGTATGAAATGATATACGTACAGAATCGCCTCTCCTCCCAGTTTATTATTAGGTAATATTTGTTCAAATCGTTCATTGTGTTATTCTATTCACTGACGTAAAAGTTACTTATATAAATTGTCGTTTCATACATTTATATTTAATATTTATTTAATATTTTTTTAATATTTATTTAAGTAATTTTTTTTTAATATATTTGCTTGAAAATTTTTGCGGAGTACCTAAGACGGATTTCATACACAGTCATGAACACCTCAGCTAGATGACGGTGACGGAGCGTGATGCACAGTCAATGTAAAGTCTAAAAAAACTAAAAACACCCGCTTGCATCAATCATGCCTTGCTTGCAACATCATATGAAAAAGCGCTGTTTGCACAATTTTTCTTTTTTTTAGGCCGCATAGTTTTTGACTTTTGATGAAAAATGTGACAAAAATACCGTTCCCTATATGTTGTATACCTACTCGTTGCATAGAGATGAATCTGAAATTATTCAAAGTGATAGAAGTTTATGTAAAGATTACAGGAAACATAAAACGATGTCTCCTTATAGCACACTTTTTAGAAATCATAAAAAAAAATTACATTATGGCGCTGACCTAAAACTGCAATAATTATTCTACTCTGGCAGTATTATGATGGTACGGAACCCTCGGTTCACGAGACCGACTCGCTCTTGACCGGTTTTTTTTTTTAATTTATTGTCGCTCGTTATCCAACAGCTTACAATCCCCGGGAAGCCATTTCGTTTTACAGTCCCTTTCTCCACCCGCTAACTGATCCTTTCAATTCCTACTAAAAGCTTTTACAACGTTTTATGTATTGCACTCAAAAAAGACAGGTAAAACGCCGAGAGAAATAAAATCCATTTATTCTAATCCGAAAATCGTTTTAAAAAAAAAAAAACCACGATTGGTAAACGCGATTAAATTCTCTAAATTGTAGAACAATTTATTTTTTCATTCCTTTAAAATAATGCTAATGATTTATAGGAGATTGCTTAACCCAGATTTTAAAATGCCCACCTACAAGCCACAACAAACAACCATACCTAGTGCCAGCTATGTTCAATCCATACTATAATATAATATTATAAATACGAAAGTAACTCTGTCTGTCTGTTTCGTTTTCACGCCTAGACCGCTGGACCGATTTTAACGAAATTTGGTACGGATCCAGATTGCACCTTAGGGAAGGACATAGGCTAGTTTTTAACCCACTGCTGGGCACGGGTCTCCGCCCGCACGTTATAACCTGTATTCCACGCGGGCGGAGCGAAAGTGCATGTGGGTGGAAAGCTAATGAGCAAATAAATCAGAGAGAGTTGCAATGCCTAAATCCATAGGGCAAACCTTACGGACATTCACATTTACCATTATCTCCCACAGATATACGTAAATAACATAACATAAGTATTTGGCACACAAACAGATATATCTCTTAAATCGCATGGATTTACAAAATGCCCCTTACACTAATTTAATAACTACAACTTTTAATCATAGTCATTTTCAAAAGTATAAGTGAAATTGTCTTTTGTTTGCTTATGGTGTATCTAAAAGTGTATCTGTTTTAAAACCAATTATTATAGTGAAATAACACTGCACTTTGCGATTGACCAATAATTTCAAAGTAAGCTCATTTTTAAATTACTAGTTAGTAGTGCTACTGAAACTACTAGCTCCGCCGTCCCTAAACAATGAAACTTTGTAATTATAGCATGCAGGCCAGAAATTCAGCAAATATCAATGGTATTTGTTTAACCTAAAACAATTCTGCTAATAAGTTTGTTTTATAAAGCTAGTAAATATTACCAAATTGACAATAGGATCGTTATTTTACTTCCGTTTCTTAGCTTGTGTTATGTCACTGAATGTTCTAAGGAGATAATTATTGTCATTACTTACTACGATTCGATACATTTAGTGTTGACATTGACGACCTCCGTGGTCGAGTGGCTTTGTACACCGGTTTTCAAGGTGTCGCCATCTCTGAGATCCCGGCGGGTTCGATCCCTGGATGGGTCAGTTTAGAAAACGAACTTTTCTATATTGGCTCAGGTCTGGGTGTTTGTGATACCACCGTTGTCTCTGATTTCCATAACACAAGTGCTTTAGCTACTTACTTTGGAATCGGAGCAATGTATGTGATGTTGTCAAATATTTATTAATTATTTATTTATTTATTGAAAGGTTCTAGAATGGTGACCGCGCACCGGGCGACGCTCCGTGGTTAGGCTCCCGACAAGGTGATCCGACGATCTGGTGAAGGTCGCGGGAAGCCGCTGGATGCGGGCAACGCAGGATCGATCGTGGTGAAGATCCTTGGGAGAGGCCTATACACCCAGCAGTGGGTGTCGTACGGCTGATAAGATGATGCCAAGTTTCAGCCTGATCCATCCAGTGGTTTGAACTGCGCGATGATATGTGAAACATTCAGTATATACCCTACTTAAAATTATAAATGTGAAAGTTTGGATTTCTAGATGTTTGTTACTCAATTACGCAAAAACGCCTAAACGGATTTGGATGAAAGTTGGCACACTTGGATTAAAACATAGGATACTTTTTATCCAGGTCAAAGGTTCCTTAGGAATTTTCCGAATGTCCACGCAGAAGTCGCGGGCGACAGCTAGTCATTTAATAAATGTAATAATTCTAGAAGCCCGGTAAATTTAACGACCGCTATAGATATTTTCCGTGAATTCGTACAACTCACCGATGAATAGTTCTATTCTTCATTCCATTTCTTGTTTACGTGAGCGCGTAGTGGCTTGCCTTTTATATTTTCGTTTTTTGATTGCTATAGTTCCATAATCGAGTACTTAAGCCCGACCTGCTACGTAAAGGTCATCAGATAGCGCTACTACGTTACTGGCTATCGCGGCAACCATCAAGATATCCTTGGCTATTGAAAAAAGGTTTGATAATCGAATTCGGTAGAGAAATCGTAAAACTAAATAATAAATGTATACACTACTACTATCACTATCGTACAGTGTATCGTAGTTATAATTATAACGTAGTCTCATAATATTAATGTTGACACAAGAGCCCTATACTTGAGCTTGTCAAGTATTTTAAGAACCTTTTGATTTTTATCAATTTCATACCTACACACAGAAGATAAGATAAAAGTGATAGATAAAGTATGAATAAGGCAGAAAGGCACCAAACCTTACTACCAACGGTAAACCTATTGCCATTGCAATCGAAATATTATTATCTAAATTAAATATCCGCTACTACACCAACGATTCAATTGGTGACTAGTACTAACTAAAACAAGAGCTTTATGAAAATTCAATCTTCAATTTTAAATTTCAATCGTCCTAAGTCCTAGCTCTTGAACGCTCGTGAATTATTGAGTGTGAAAAACATTGTTCTTCCAAGCCGGAGAAGTGAAATATAAATGGGTTCTATATGGTTCGATCAATAGTCGATTCTTATGTATATTCTCTCCCACTGGAAGGTCATAGAGAAAAATCGATATAATAGACAGATTTGTGTAAATGATGGGTGATGAATTTGGATGGGATTTATGACTATATAACTGTTTATGTAACTGTAAATCCATTCAATCATTCCTCTTTTTGAAGTATGATGGGATATTTGCTAGTCATATTTTATGATGATTTAATTGAAATTTGAAGATTACATATTATTATTTCAATGAATTGAAATACTATAATAGTAAAATACGGTATGACTAAAAGAGGTGTCATAATACGTAAGTCAAATCTATCTACTGTCTCTCTCTAAGTTTTTAAACGTTCACTAACAATTCAGAAAATAAATCTACCAACGCCAATAACGGGACACGTTAATGCTGACTGACAGTCTAAATCTGAATAATATATCATTGAATGCTGGTTAAAGCCACGTAGAATTAGTAACAATCCAAGGATTTTTCGTGTTTAAATGGATCACGAATATCATCCGAATTAATTTAATAAGAACAAGTTACAACTTACATTAAGGCACCAGAACTAAACTTAAATGTAAGCATTTTCCACGGTATTCTGATATCTCCCACCGGCGATGAGCTAGAATTCTGTATGTTTTCGCTCTAAATAGTGTAGCAAGTAGAGTTATAGGATAGGTAGCAGGTAGATAAGGTTATGATGAGGCTGAATGGCCTTAAGTGTTAAAAGCCCCCAAATAATAAAATAATTTAAAAAACTTAATAATAGTTAGATCCACCTTATTTAAGCCAGGGAGCTGATTACGTAACTCTGTAGCTAACAATTCTCGATTGAAACTGCAGTTACATTGCTGCTTTAAGTAATATAGTTGTCACATTGGTTCTTACTAAAGCAGCAATGTAACTGCGATTTCTGTCAGAGTTGATTGCAACAAAGTTACATAATCAGTGCGCAGATTTGACAAATATCTGAGCTTTCATAAAAAGGAGCAGTAAAATGTTTCTGTTACTAGCGCACGATTATGCGAACGAATAGAAATATAAAATTTTCAAACCCAAGCTTTTGAGCTCCCAAAATATGCGAAAACACGCACTCATTAATGTCCGTGGAGTGTGGGAACGAAATTGTTTAAATTAAAAATGTTTTCTAATAAGGGCACCTGAGGTGTGCTCAAGGTCCGAAGGGTTAGTCTACCCAAAGGAGGCCCGTTTATTGGACGATTTTATTTTCAAAGGAGTTTCCTTCCACCTTGTTTGTTTTTATAGATGATTTTGGATCCACCTGCTGTAAAAAAAATATACAGTCATGAACTTTTTTTAGACTAAAGGTAATGTTACTACACTTTTACTTACATAAATATTATTTTATCTTAAATAGGGACGATATTTATCTGAAATGGGTGACCAAACATTTATTATCTATGGGATACTATGGGTGACCAAAAATTTATTATCTCGAGCTCCTCCATGCTTCGGAAGGCACGATAAGCCGTTGGTCCCGGCTGCATTTGCAGGCGTTAACACCCACCAATCCGCATTGGGCCTGCGTGGTGGGTTATAGCCCATCTTCCTTATCCACCCATAAGGAAGGCCAATGCCCCAGCAGTAGGCACATTTAAAAAGAGGCGGATGGTCATGGTCAGGAGGATAAATTTTATTCATATAATATACAAGGTGTTACAAAAATACCCCTAATGCCGAATATGGTATATAGGGACCATCAAACTGAACAATTTTTACTATGGGACCAACTCTGAAATC
The DNA here is from genome assembly GCA_963556745.1 of Catoptria pinella. NCBI lineage: Eukaryota > Metazoa > Arthropoda > Insecta > Lepidoptera > Crambidae > Catoptria > Catoptria pinella. Next base: position 5,173,197 of record OY750776.1, read on the forward strand.
GCGGAAAATAAAAAATCAGTTGTTCCATACATTTTGATATTTTCGATTTTAATTTTGGTATGAAACAGCTGATTTTTTTTTCGCGATTTCAGAGTTGGCCCCATAGTAAAAGTTGTTCAGTTTGATGGTCCCTGTATACCATATTCGGCATTAGGGGTATTTTTGTAACACCTTGTATATACGACTGTTAGTTTTTCAAATAATATAAAGGCACAAAGTACCAGTTTTGAAAGTTTTTCATTCGGTAGACATAATATGGCGGAGGTTTTTAATTTGGTAAATTAAGAGTTTCTGGTTATTTAAAAAAAATAGTACCCCTGAAGCAATTTACCCTTATTGTATCATATTACGTGCATTATTTACTGAAATCGACGTAAACAATAGATATAGACAGAACAACAACAAAGTATGACTATTAACTTTAGGTAATAGGTATACCTAACCTCAACCGAACGTGTAGATGGAACACCGCAGGGGGGTTGGCAGGTATGCCTTCGTACGGATCCGATAGGATCCGATATTCGTATTCTATATCATAGAAGACGAATGTTAAGTTCTTGACTTTGACTTGTCAGACCTGTACGGAGGAGAGTCCTGCGGCGGTATCGGCTAAAAACATTGAAGTTCATGTTAACTGTGTTTTGACAGATGTATGTGATACATTGCTACATTTCTTTGGTAAGTTTTTATTTGTGCCAAACGAAATAGCAATGTATCACATACATCTGTCAAAACACAATTAACATGAACTTCAATGTTTTTAGCCGATAGAGCCCCTGAACTTACCGGACTGGCTCCCGCCATCCGGAAGTCTATAAAAGAGTACCCCTGCGTTATCAAAAAAAAGAGGTAAATGATATGAATATTACCTAACGCTACCATAGAAATGTATATAGTTTTAATAGATACGTATAATTATTCTCTATAACCTTTTTTGTTCTTGATGAGATTCTATTCGTCCCTTTCTGGACATCGGGGAAACACTTTGATTATTTTAATCAAAGGGTAAACGTATATTTTTTTTAAAGTGACTTAACCTTCACTGTACACAGACTAAGTTATAAAGTTAAAGTCACGCAGAGCTCAAATAATTCAAGCGATCATTAAAATGACTCCATTAAAACGTGTCAAATCAGATTCTGATCTCGACCAGCTATAAATCAGTCATGAATTAAGGCTTTATCAAAAGCTATTACATGCCTACATTAACCTAAATAATTTTCCACTTCGGCAGAGTGGCGGACATGGCAGTACGCCACAAATATGAAGTTAACAGAAGATTAATGCCATATTTTTTTTTTCTACACTTCCAGAACGGCGCTTCTGTTAGAACATATAGTCTATATTTTGTGATTACGCCTGAAAACGTTAAAACAGGCTTAGTGCGTAAACTCCATAAAAAGTCAAGCTTCAAGTTCTTATGAAATACGATGGAAGCAATTAAGTAACCAAGTTATGAGAGTTGTAAAAGAATATAAAGCACAGGCGGTGCGGAAGGTAGCACTAATGGACGATCGAAAAACCATCAAGAAAAACTCAATTCTTAATACATTAGGCTATATGAATGGTAAATAAAAAATAACTTAGTTTTTTAGGGTTCCGTACCTCAAATGAAAAAACGGAACCCTTACAAAATCACTTCATTGTCCGTCTGTCTGTCTGTCTGCATGTCTGTCAAGATCCTTTATCTCGGAAACGCATGGAGGTATTAAATTGAAATTAAAATTATATACTCAAGTTTACAGTCTCTTGAAACTGTAAAAAAAAAACTTCTAAGTTCACGTGAAAAAAGATACGACCGTTTATGCCGTAAAAACGCATATTTCGACACTCACAAGGAAATCAAAATTTATAGGGTACTTCTCGTTGACCTAGAACTATGAAATACAAGTACAGGGAAAAGTCTGAAAACTATACATTTGTAATTTAATCATAAAAAATATAGTCTTTATTTAAGTACCGACAAATTTGAACGGAACTTTCGGTGGACGAGTCCGACTCGCGCTTGTCCGGTTTTTAATTAAAATTGCGTGGCCTGCTTTTATTTTATTTGTCTTTGAATAAAGTAGTAAAGGATTGACGTCACGCGCTATGATTTGATATTAGTATTTTTACAAACATGCTTTTTTATCGCTCAATGTTAGTTTTGATTAAAGCCAAGAGGGCAAAGAGATGCAAAAAGATTTGTTTGATATCACAGAAGTGGAGAAAAAATAAGCTTTGAACCGGATTTGACCAAAGTGAAATGGATCTGACTAAATTCTCTTTACAAAACTGCATAGTCGGTCAGCAATGGAAAAGGTTCACCTTTGCTTTCATCTAGCAATTGGGGATTTCAAATTATGGTACATTTTTCACGGAAACAAAACACTGTATTTGTTGGATTAGTCTGATTCACTTGTTTTTTTAAAGTTATGAAATGTTTAGAGTAGTATAAACAAATGACAGGAGTTTTTGGCGCCATTTTGTCGAGTTCGGTTGAGTGTCTATTTTAATTATTTTCAAATTGATTCATAGTGGATATTGTGTCTTAAAATTGGTGCAGTTATATGGTACAAGTGTCTACGCAACTGAACAATATGTGGGATAATTGAAATAGGCGCGATCTTGGTTGTGTGAAGCTGAGACTTTTATTGAAGTGGTGGCTTCCTCGGCAGAACGAACCGAGTAAACTGTATTGATATACTTGGTGCCAAATGCTCCAAGCAGCATTGGAATGCGATGCACCCGCATTCTAATGAAAAATTAAACAATATCTACCACTGAACTATTTAACACTTGACACTGGCAAAAATTACTTCCAAGAGGAAAGTAGATTGCCATAACAAAAAAAGAAGAAGAAGAACAAATGATAATTTTCATAGATTTTTCCATTTTTAAATCAAGCCAGAAGTTGCCTACCTACAGTATGTACTGTGAAAAAGTCACTACGTTTCCTTTTTTCATAAAGGCCAATGGACACTTCAAATCTATAGGTATACATTGCTAAGCCACAGTCACTACTCCTACAACTTCTAAATATAGAACCCGTAGACAAGGCATCGGTGACCCATAAGAAGCGATCTACCGTTAAAACCTCTCAAACACGCAAGTGCAAGCGAGAGAGATGGGTCCTCACCTGCCATTAGCGCTTGTTAGATGGCGTTAAATAGATTAAAAGACATCCAATGTGCATCGCCTGTAATGGATTCTTGATGTGGCTCTATTTGGCATATTTTAGTTTGAATTCGTTTACATAACGTAGTTGTGCGGCGGTGACAATTTTTGTTACAAATATGATTTGAAATAAGTTTCCTTTTTCTAAGATTTAATTTTATTGATACTTCGACTTGATGCTATAGATTATGTCATTGTAATAATTTATTTTTACCATCGCAGCTCCAGGTAAAAAACTGGTAGTCCCACCGTAACTCATAGATACCAATGGATTGCAATTACTTTAGCAATACCAAATAATATACTAGAAAAAATACAACTCGCACCAGATCATGTTCTCGGACGGGAATCGAACCCGCGACCTTTGGATATCCGGTCCAATGCTCTGACTGCTGAGCTACCGAGTCACTAGTGGTTCCAGTATATTATTTGGTATTATATAAAATAGCATTGTGAATGCTTAAATCTCAAAATTTAAAAAATACTTTGGCAATAATTCTTTTTTTTATTGTTAAAATACTCTTAGAAAAATATAGACCAAGCACAGCAATTTCAGCAAAACTTTTCTTTTCTATAAGTACCTATAATATACTTTTATCTTAAAAGAAACTGCGATGTCTTTCTACGGTGCGAGTCCTTTGTTTTGTCCGAACAAGGACTGCGAATGAGGACACAGAGCGGTACGGTTTAAGAGTTCCACGAAACAATAGTAAAGCGAAATGAGACGTCGGGGATAGCAATCCACTATCTAGTCTAAATATAAGCAATGCTACGAGGGCTAGCAAAACCTTAACTTCATAATTTGTGAGCAAAACTGCGAACCGCATTCGGACTTTGTCGGATTTTGTGCAACGGATATTGGAAGTTATGAACAACTCAGTTCATATTCGAAATTTGAAAATTACTATTCGAGGTGGTCATGTTAGTCGTTTAATGACTATGGTAATGACCCCGAAGTCTACGACTGCTGTGGTGGTAAATTTTTTATTTACCTTATTATAGAGCAAATCCAGTTGTAGGGTTACAACAACTTTTACTGCTCGCCTGTTTTTAATTTTTCAAATTCGTACAAGCGTAGTTCGTGCAAACAAATTGACAGGTAATTAACTGTAGAATTACTTGAGAATTACTTATCCTATTCTCAAAATCTCTATAACACAAATATAAAAAGTATAATGTTCCTGCGTTATAAAGACTATCGGGATTTCCTTCGGGAACGGGCAAATATGTAGTTCGTTGATAACTTCGACCTTCTATGTCTGTGTAATTTATAGTATCGTATGCTTGGTGTATACTGTTTTCAGTCATAGTTTTAACAATCATTGAGTACTTTTAAAGTGCTTTTTACTTAGTTTTTACAGTATAATGTTTTTTATAGTGCTTTTTTTTAGTTTTTATAAACGTGCAATATTTGCCTTCAGAAAATCAAAGTCAATCAGATAAAAAAATACCTATGTAGATATATTTCTCTATGGCAGCGGTGCATAACCGATCTTCGTAGATTCATGGGGGAGGTTAATGCCCAGCAGTGAATGTCGTCGTGCGCTAAGGTTTACTATAGTAAAGATGTGAAAAGATGACATCTTGGTGTAGTTTATAAAAAATTACTATCATCATCTTTAGGACACCTTACAAAGACAATAGTGAATATTAGAACAAAACAGACTTTTTCAGAGCACGGAAGCCAGAGATAAACAGAACAAATGGAGCGGCTCGCCCATGTCACACGTGGCCGAGCTATCTGCTGTGCAAATCTTTATTGCATACCCTGTTTACGCTTTATAGCAGTAGGTCAAACAGTAGCTGCATTTTTTGCCACAACAGGATAGTGCTTGGCCTTACCTCACCTGATGTTAAGTGACGATAATGCCGAAAGACTTGGTACTATTACTTATCCTATGCCGAAAGTGTAAGTGCACTACACCGGGCCACAGAATAACTAATAGGGCATCCTCACCACTGAGGACACTATAAAAACAATAACGAATGTAGCTTAAACTGTCGCTTATATAAATTTGTTTAATTTTCATAACGATGTTTCTTACCAAAAAAGCAAATAATAATAATCTAGATTATAACCCTATCGTTTATTTTACTTCCCAGAAAAACCACACAATATTATATATTCCGTAATAAACAAGCATGAAAAGCAAAGCAATAAAAAGAAACACTGCGCATAATTAAGTACTCCCAAACGACTTCCGAGTCGTTTAAAACTGAAATTCATAGAAAACTTTTTATAATATGATATCGTTTTCGATTTGAGGCCAGTCGCTTGCGATACGAATCACGCGCGAAGCATAAATCTCATACGACGCTCGCCGTCGAAATCTCAATATAGCACTTAATAAGTTCTCGAAACGGTTTATTCAATTCTGTACGAATATTTTAAAATCATGCTTAGATTCCGTCATTTCGGGTTAGGAGGTTTCAAAATAGGGTTGAGCTGTATCTAGCATGAGTATAATGCAATAGCCTATCATTTCTGTTTCAGATGGTTAGAGCAAGTCGCACAGGTATTTTTTTTGTGTACCTGTGGCCCTACCACGAGATAATGCAAACTATTTACGTTACTGTAAACTATCGTTTTCTCTCTTTCACTCGCATTGACTGTGAGCAGTATATCCGATAGTTTACGGTAGTGTAAACAGTTTGCAACAACTCATGGTAAGGCCACTGGGCTGTTTTTGACCGAGCGAGCGCGAAGCGCGAGCGAAGCGTCTCTGCTTCTTGGGCAAAAATTATTTCGTATGTCCGTCTGTTCTCCTCTACAGGTCGCATTTCTCAACCAATTCTCGTGTTTATAATCAGGTTCGATAATTATTATTAATAATTTTTTTGTCGAGCCTGTGTTTCGAAATATTGAGAAAAGAAATTCACCCGTTCGAAAAATGTTCAAAGCGCCATCTCGCTTAGAATAGAGATACTAAAAGAATACCTAACCTACCAAACACCACATAGCTGCTTTTCAAAAGCAGTGTCAACATCGCGGCGACATCTATTAGGTTCATTTTTAAACAACATACAATTTGAGCGAGGTCTACAAGGGTCTACAGCTCATTGAGACACAAGTACTATTAGCTAGGTATATCAGTACCGCATGCTATTTATGACGTACACCAAGTTAATTTCAAACATAAAACACGAAATGAATTCAAAGTACCGCATAGATTGCATGACGCTTTAACCTAAGCCTTTATAAGTCACAATGCTGACCTAAGGCTGAAAAATATTTTTCCATTTTATTACTATTTTTGCCGTTAAAAACATTGCAGATATACGTGAACGTTATTTGTAATTTATGATTACTTTGGGCTAAACTTAGCAGAATGATAACATTAAATATAGAAAGTATAATATTAAATACAGAGTGAATACAAAGTCATTAGCAATCTTTTAAACTTTCGACCGAATACTTAATCTTTGGAGGTCGCTGTAATTTTAAGGAAGCTGTCAGTTTCATAGAGTTTCAGTCAAATCTGACAACTTTGAATTTAAAATGGCCTTAACTTTAAGAATCGTTTGAGTATATTTGGCCGTAAGAATCTAACCGCGATATTGATAATTGTCATCTGGAAAATCAACCCTTGGGGGCATTTAAACGGGTCAATTTCCCAGGTGACTTTAGTCGAACAGGGTTTTTTATCGACAATCGCTTGTACTTAAAATTGAGTCGTCACCTCAAAAAAATTAGGTTTTAGGTTTTTAAATTAGGTTTGCGATTCGATATCAGGGTTAAATTGTTAGTTTAAAAGATTGCCAATGATTTCGATTTCACTCTGTATAATATAGATATCTATTAATTTAAAAAAATATGTTATACTTAGTAAACATTAGTTTCGTAATAATATAACAAGAAACTAGGTAATAAACGTAATCACAATAGTACTTGTGTAGGTAACTACTAAGAAAAACCTGACCAATAAGATGCAAGCATTTTAAATGGCTGCCCTTAAGTGACTGACCTTCTTACATGTTAATTCAAATCAGTCTTATAATGGCGCTCGGTAATAACATTAATTAAGTTATTACTCAGTCGGTCATGTAAGTAATTGCCTTGGTGCTTGGGTTATTATAGTAAGATATGTCTTCATAAGAAAGTACATACTTAAAGGAAATAACGACAACATTTGTTACCATATTGGAATAGAATGTCAATATCGGTCATACATATCGACATCAGTCATTTACGGCCAGAATTAATAATCGATCCTGGGGCTTTATCGGCTAAAACATTGTAGTTAATGTTAATTGTGTTTAGACAGATGTATAATGATACATTGCTACTTCATTTTGGCACAAATAAAAACTTACCAAAGAAAAGGAGCAATGTATCACATACATTCTGTTAAAACACAGTTAACAATAACTTTAATGTTTTTAGTCGATACCGCCGCTGATCCATATTAGTTGCTATGCAATAAAGAATGTTCGACATCTGCCTAGGTGTTGCCTAGCCTAATAATCTAGATCGGGCTGATCCATATCTGTGGATTGATAAGCCATCCTTATGGTTGGATAAGAAGAATGGGCCTTAATCCACCACGCGGGCCCAATGATGCGAACATTAAAAAAAACCCCTCAAAAATAGTACCTATGCCACCAAAACACTCCGATTCCAAACGATGACCCACTTTTTTAAACGAGCACTGAGATAGTCCTGTTTTACAACGGAACATCCGAGCGCGTCGTAAAGGTCGCTTTACACACCCGTATTGTCACACCCATTCATAGCCGGCTTTTGTAAATTTTATCACTGCAAAATAAAAGGGTGCTACATAACCAACTCATTATTATACTATGAGATAACTAGAAAGGTGTCGCTGTCGATTTAATAATATTAAGTGCCAGATGTTTTGAAGCAATTTTATTGCAAGAAATAATTAATCATCTTCCTTAAATTAAAAGGCTGCTGATGTAGATCACATAAATTGAAATAGTTAAAGTTACTAATTACTTATCGTAAATACATGTATTTTAAAATAATGAATAAGTGGTTAGGTAGTTTGTATTATTAGTCAATATTTTAAAGTCAGTTTAAATATAGACATTCATACGTCACGATTAACCAACCACACCATTTGTACCGTAATATATGAAAACAAGACAAAAATAGTGTAACTGACTTTTTGCCAATCTCTGTATACAAACAAATTAGATTACCCAAAATCCCAACGGTAAGTACTTACACGTGTCCTCCTGATTTCCACAGCCGTATTGTGTTTTAGGAAAATCTCGGTGATATCGCATCAACAATGAAAGTAAGCGAGTCACGCTCAAAAGGAAACTTTGACAAAGCGACTTCGAAACGATCCTGTCGGATAAACAAACTGTTAGATTCCTTTTCAAGTTTGTCAAATGTTGACGCAAGTCATATTGGGGACGCTTATTGATTAGTGTCTTAGGTACTTTATATTGTCAAGCGTCTCTTTATCCTTCATATCATAATTCTAGAAACTAGAAATATTGTTTTTTTTTTACATAAATAAATATTTGACAACATCACATTGCTCCGATTCCAAAGTAAGTAGGTGAAGCACTTGTGTTATGGAAATCTGAGAAAACGGTGATATAACAAACACCCCTATCTGAGACAATATACAAAAGCTCGTTTTCTAAATTGACCCAGCCGGGAATCGAACCCCGGACCTCCTTAAAAACCTGATTATAAAGCCACTCGACCACGGAGGTCATCAAAATTCTAATTTAATTTGTTTGTCATGTATGAGTATATAGATAGCGTGCACTAATGTATTTAGTTAGTAATAAAGTCTGAGACAAAACTGAATTTTAATCTATATTTAATTTCAGTATCATGTCTCTAATGACTAATCTTTTAGTTTCCCTCGCTCATACATATTACAATAAAACAAGAATTCATTATATCCTTACAATCTTTGAGACAGAGCATAGCTAGAGAAATATAGTATGGCAGTGTTCCAGAAACAACAAAAAAAATAACTTAGATACTAATTTCTATGTTTGCAAGTCCTATCTTAGAGCTCAAACACACAGGAGCGTTCCGGTCAAGCGATCCGATCCGCAGATCGCTGCGATCTATTCGACGTATGGAGTTCTCTTATCCCTTCCACACTGGTTGCGTTCCGATCCCATATATCGCATAGAACGCAGCGATCTGAGATTGGATCGCATGACTGGAACGCATCTTGTGTGTTTGAACTCTTAGATACGTTATTATATCTTTCAATGTATGAAAATTACAAAGCCTTCTAAACGTCCCTGACACAAAACCTTCAAGACCACAAAATATGTTTTAATATTGAAAGAATAGATATGTAAAAGGGCCACGCTCCAGGCATAATTCGTCTTTATAGGAGATCCGACACGGGTAACGGGGGGAAATAATGTCATGAACCTCAATATGTTTATGTTTTTGAACGCAAAGCCGTTTACAAAAGGTCGTTGAAAGAAAAACACGAACACAGCCCCAATATCGTTCAGTTCAGTCAGGAGAAAAATTCGTTGAATTATTTCGACACTGTTTTACTCTTCGATGGGTATCGCAAAAGATTTTATAACTTTCTCCTTTGAATTTTACGTTGAAAGTTCAAAAGAAAAATCTTTTCAATATTACCATTGACCGTTTAATGAAGACACGCAACATTAGGTTTCATAAAGTATCATTAATGTTTGTGATTCTACAATGTTTGAACAACAAAGAATTCACAACTTAGCTTAAAATTGGGTACTCAACTTCACATACTGTAGATCAGCGTTTCCCAAACCTTATAAGACCCAGAAATTTTGATGTTTCCCCAGAGTGACCCACCACAAGTTTTTTAACCCTACTGGTGCATAAATGGAAAATTAATAAAACATATTAAAATGTCCACATAATAATAAAGTGTGTTAAAGTAAAAAACGTAACTTTTAACAATAATTTTACCTAATATTATATCAATCATAATAACGATCATATTTTATTGAGATGTATGAAGTTGTTTGTAAACAATGAGACAATGTTGCGACCCAGTATTTTTATTTTCGTGGTCAGGGGGCTGATTACGTAACTCTGTTGCTAACAATTCTCGATAGAAATCGATTGAAACCGCAGTTACATTGCTGCTTTAAGTAAGATAGTTGTCACATTGGCTCTGACTAAAGCAGCAATGTAACTGCGATTTCTGACAGAGTTGATTGCAACAAAGTTACATAATCATGGGGCCGGTGCCTTTTTTAACTTTAAAACAACACAATGTAAGAGATACTAATGCGATTTTAGCTATGGTTTTTTATAGCTCATAATTGATTATTTATTTGATTGCAGCTGAAAATGTACTTAACTGTCTTATAATGCCAAATTCAAATAAAAAAGAATTAAACATCGAATGACGTTTATATCCATGTATAAGTTGATAGCTCGCATGGAATTTTTTATCACAAATACGAATCATCATTTAAAATTTTCTTACCAGCTTTTACCAAGCCAAACCGCATATTCTAATATTATTCAGAAACGTCATAGTTTCAAATTGCATTTGCGACTTTGATAAATGAGCTCGATAAATCCGCAGGAATGATTTCTCGAGATGTTCGTAAGGACTGCAATCGATCGTCGCTAGAAACTTAAGATTCATAGTACAGTTACAAATTGCAACGATTAAAATACAGATTTTATAAAAACTTCTTCAAATTGATGTCTTACTAAATAAAATTACTTTTTCTTGTAGATGATATATGCCACAAATATGTATTAGCGGTTTTTTATATACAGTGGCGGTCACATAATTAAAGATACCAGTCGATTTTGATACAAACGAGATAACTTTGAAGCCTTGGTTCTCCCCCAAGGATCACATAGCTGTGATTTGATGATGGCTATCCAAGGAATGAATGGAGGAGATTCAGATCGCTACACCCAACTGATCTGATCAGCATTCTAAGAGATATAAGGACCACGAAATTAGCATAAAAATATGTGGAAATCCTAGAAATGAAAACTCTGATTCTTCTAATTCATAAAAAGTTATGGAAGGCCTATAAGCTTGTTATAAGGAATTTCTTGAAAATCATAATTCAAAACAAACTGACAAACGCTCTATAAACCTTTGATGAAGTTATAGAAGGGTGCAGCATGCCTATTTATGTTATCCCCATGAAAATTTTTCTAAGTCTATGGTTATCCCTATTTTAGTGAATAACATGGCCGACTACATAACAGCTGATTAAAGTGACAGCTTTCACGTTATTTTACATCATATTATTGACATTTAATGAAAGAAAAATAATGAGAGAGAAATGGATTAGCCTGTTTTGTCTATGGATTCGTCAGAACACTAAAGTACCTAATGCGAAAATATTCATATTTTTTTATAAAAATATTGAGTAAGATAGCAATCTCGTTTGTTTTTCTTTAAAAGAAGAATAACCCAAGGAGTTTTAGCCTTGCTCAACAACGATGTCAATATACTCTACTCGCGAGAAAGAAGCTGTTTTTCAACCCTCAATAGCCTAAAAAACGACAATATTTACACAACATTCTCCGTAACAACACAATTCCTTGGCTAAACACGCAGAGTTGTGAACTTAAACACACTTTAATACCAACATTTAGAGTAAACGTAAACCACAATGCTTAGGTAACACCCAATTTCTTGCTTAGACTAAAATATTTAGAATTAATAAGAACATAACATAATTCTTACTAAAATAAGGTCTCATTTTCTCCACAGTTCATTCTAGTACGTGCCTGCGAGACTTAAATTGAGTCATTTATGAAATATAGTCGCAGAGCAGGAAGAAAGTTATTTTGTTCTGAAAAGCGCATTCCCTTGACTATTTCAGAGTTGGTGAAAAGATTTGGCCCAGTTTCCACGGAGTTCTGCCTTTGTAAGTTTTTGGTATAAATATAATCGTTGTTTGTGAAAGGCACTAGAACAGAAGAGCTTGGGATTATCTCTGTTTTCAATTAAATTTCTCAAATAACTAGACTACAGACAGCGAACTAATTGAAGAAAGAAGCTTTTAGATTATTATTTTATTCTATACTTTTAGGTTATTGACGTTATTAGTTGGACAAAACCGTAAATATTGTATTTTGCTATTTTTGTTAAGGCTCCTATAGCCCTCAGACCCTCGTCTTAATTAATTTTATTGCTCGCTAAGTAAAGTGGCCACTTTTTGATTTTTTTGCCTACTACTACAATGAACTATATTTTACTGAGGTTATTGTTTGTAAATAAAATATAGAACCATAGCTTCAATCTGTACGTGTGAATTTCAGGTACATTACTTAGCGAGCAATAAATTTAATTAAGATGAGGGCGCTCCACTTTGACGTCTAGGGCCCTTAAAATAATAATATCTCAAAATATTTAGCCCACTAGTATTTCAGAAGTTCTTATACATAATAAGAATATAAAATGACAAATATAAGTGTGTGTACCGTACCTACTCTAAGAAAACAAATACGAAATCAGCGAGATAAAAAAAACAACCAAAACAATATAAAGTAATAATCATTTCAAAATATCTAACTCTAAACTTTTCACGAAAATAAATTTAAAACTAGTTAAACAAATTGCCCATTTTAAAACTTATTCCTTTACTGTTTTCGTTTTATTTCAATCTATCTTTTTCAACATCAAAGTGTCGTTTGAGATTTAAATTTTCTCTGTCCAATCAAACTTTGAAAATTAGAAAGTTACCATCGATGCTTATTTAAATGACATTGAACAATGCTATTGGTTGTTAAGTTTTTTTATAATAAACACCAGGTACCTATACCTTACAATTTCTCTTAATTTTTTCTGATTAACAGAATCCAGTGGACTACAAAATGTTAAACAATACCTGTAACTTCACACGCACTTTAACTTTTCTCACCTTTTTATATGCCTGTAAAATTGTTATTGGTTAATAATCTCACGTTTCGACTACTCAGGATGTTAAGATCGTCATTTGTTTTATTCGAACATACTTTCGAATACTATAATCAGTGAAATACAAGTAGAGTTCAGGTACAAAGTAAACAAAAATCGACTGGTTCAGATATTATCACCATTGTCTCCACTGAGGTATACGCACTACACATACTAGAGCAGACACCGCGAAGAAAATTTAAGCTTACCTAAAAAGGAGCGCAACCGCCTCACTTCTATAGTAAATAGACAGCAAAAGTATAAATTGCGGTCGATAGTAGGCGAGCAAACATGATCTTTTCTTTGTGGTGTCTATTCTAGCACGTAGTACATATACTTTAGTGTTTATCCCCAAAAGACTTACCTTCAAGTCTCTCGAGTGCCGCAGCTCTTGCCTCCTTGGTGGCTGTCCAGGCAGATCTGAGTATACCAGGTTCCGTACTGCCCCACGGAACTTTGGCTCGAAGATCACTGATGGAAGTGCTAATGTTGTCAGCTTAGAGTTGTACCTGTAAAAAAAAATATTGCCATGTATTTTCTATGGTATTGCAATAAGAGAGAGATTGGCAGAAATTATAGCAATGAAAATTTATAAAATAAAAATATAAATATTTGTCAACATCACATACATTGCTCCGATTCCAAAATAAGTAGCTAAAGCACTTGTGTTATGGAAATCAGAGACAACGGTGGTATCACACACCCAGACCTGAGCCAATATAGAAAAGTTCGTTTTCTAAATTGACCCAACCGGGGATCGAACCCGGGACCTCAGAGATGGCGACACCTTGAAAACCGGTGTACAAAGCCACTCGACCAAGGAGGTCGAAAATTAATAATATTATCATGGTATATAACTATACAATTCCAAATGATAAGGACATTCCCATGAGTAGAAATTATTAAAAATTATAATAAGTTTCTATCTAATCTAATCTATCTAATAAGTTTTAGTAACATTCTTTGTTTATTTTTGTTATAACTACGACAACGATACTAACACAATGATTTTAAAGCTTTAAAATCCAAAAAACGATCAATTCATTATGGAAAATAAACTAATTCAAGTTTATTCGATGAATCACTCAAAGAGCGTCAAATTGAAATTCACTTCGTTCCAACCAATTACTCATTCACTCCCTATCTGTTCGAGAATATGACTTCAATTTTACAATTTCCTTGTAGCAACACCGAACATTCATCTCCGTGTGACAAGGACAACCTGGCAACAATTTATCTTCCGTCCTTTTCTATTAAAACGCTGTGAGCCACAATATTTCAGCGCGGTGAAGCTTGCGGCCAGTCCATGTTTAAAAATGTTCTCCTAACTTAGATTAGGTAGTGTCATCTGGTGTAAAATGCGAAAAGTTGGATTCTTTTTATGTCCTCTTATAATTCCGCGGGACAGTTTCTGTAAGCAGACTGTTGGAAACTGGCTGGTCGCCATAGAGTACTTCTGCTTTTTATTAGCTAAGTGTCAGTTAGTTTATGCTGTAACGAATGTCATTGAAAGATCTGTAACCGACACTATTAATTTCTACAAATTACCGAGCATTTACCCCCCGGAAATCACCGTGTATCTTTCACTACGGGACGTTGGCGGAATTTCTGTGATAAACGGAAGAGGCCAGTCACTCAAAAAAAAAAAAAAGAAATACATTATTGTTCATTAGTAAAAAGGTGTTTCTTCATTCTTAGTCCTCGCTCACGTAGCTAATACAGGCACTTTTTTCTATTATTCGGGAAATTGTCGGTGACGCACGAGAGTTTTTAATTGTGTCTATCTATCAGTAATTATATGTAACTGAGTGTGTCGGCTAAAAATCACATCTTGTATCAAACAAACTTTTCTTTACACATGCTGCCCTGAATAATTTCCATATCAATGCACTTTTGTATACATCTATAAAAAATAACGTAGATTTTGCGAGTAAATTAACGTTTACGTTATAAACAATCGTTTGTCACGTATTTACGAAGCAAAAGATTATTTTTATTTTTATTTAGTACCTATAATACTAAAACAACAATACACGCACTTTAACTGAAATATCGGTCGATCACCCGGTCTCCGTTAATCCATATAACATTTCAGTTTATTCGGTAATCGATGAGATAAACAATCTAACACAAAACAAACAACTCAACAACAAAACTGAGTAGCAAAAAGTATTGTACTAGTAGACATAATATAGCATTATGATCAATCTACAGTGTAAACAAATAAACACATTACAGTAGTCTCGGGAAAATTTACAGGAAAATTACGACTAAACGGCTTCTACGAAAAAATAATATTTAATCGGACAACGCTCACTGCGTTTGGTTAATTTTGGAAATTATTATTTAGTGAGATAAAATAATAACTATAGTCTCAAAAGGAACGAACGACGTCCAATTCGGTTTTGGATTCCTCTTACGATTATAATATGCTAGATCGCATCAAATATTGTAGCAAAGCAACGCATACTAATCAAATCAACGGATGTACCTTTTTTATCGTCTACTTTTTGTTTAATAAGTGTCCGTAGCATATAGTTCTATTAAAAAATAGATGGTTACGATTTGACCTAAATCTCCGAAAATCATTCGATGACCCTATTATAATTAAACCATCATATCAGGCTAGCTACGTGCTAGAATTTTGCTTACATCGTTTGTCAAAATGTTTAAAATAATACGCTGCATCCCAAACTGCACCTTTTAGTTCTTCATATACAGTTAGCCACCAGAGGCGGTTCAAAGCCATTTGAGTTTGACAATGATTATTATGGAGCCATTAACCATGCATTGGGTCCGCCCGAGAGGAAGGCATTCGCACTTAGGATAGAATTTAATTAGTTCAGTCGCTAAGTGGCGTAGTGCTACAGACGGGACGATACAGTACAGAATATCTGGGATTATTCTTTGACTTGTTGTGTTGGGAGGGTATGGCTATCGATAGGTTTTATTAAAATGGCGATGTTTCTCAATCGTTACAAAAATTAAAATAGAAATGATGACTTAGAACATTCATATTTTCGGGTTTTACTAAAAAAAATGCTAAAAGAAACATTTTCAAAACTGCCTTTTTAAAATATAGGAATATCTTGACCTAATCCATGTTCAACTCATCAACGCCCGAGCGGACGCAGGCGGCCGGATAACAATGCAATATCTATTGTGTCTCAGTTTACGGGCGTAGAAGGGTTAAATACATATAAGAACGAAATGATGACTATACAGTTTTAGGCCTGGCGAATATTAAATAATATTGAAGTTGGCAAGCGGTAATATAATTTTATTGCATACATTTACTCTCTTTTGAGTTCTTAATGTATTATAAATAAATAAGTTACAAGCACATCTAAAACTATAATATCGATAAAGCCACTATCGCATCACTATTTTATTAAGAGTTCTCTGGATTATGTCGAGAAATTTTATAACGACCAGTATCTGAAGTAAATTCAATTTCTCCAACTAAAAGTTATACTATACTTTCTGGCGAGAAAGCAGAAGGATTTTATAATTTTAACTATTAGGTTAGACTACCACAAAAATAATAAAATCTACTAAGATTCTTAATAAAATCTTTCTTTTCTAAATCTTAATAGACTCCAACATTGATTGACGTTGAATTTTTGGTACTTTTTTTAAATCACATACTATACTATACAAATTGATATAATACGTAATAATTAAAAGTGTTAAATTTCATGGTCTTCCTTTTGTTTAAAATGCTGTATCACTCTTTAAAAAATAATCTTAATGATATAACTCTTTCCATCGGTATCGTAAAATAAAAGATTGTATTTTTTTCATATTTGGTAAATTCAATGCCTGGTTTTAAGGCAGGCGATTTTTCAAAAATCTTCGTGAAGAAAAATACTTTCAATACAATACTTTCCACTTTCCTTTTGTTTCATAAATACCAAAGAATAATTTATTTGACAATAATTTAAACATAATAATTTACCAATCAAACCTTCAAAAACTATAAGTTATTTATTAGGTTCGCCGTCAAGACACTTTACCATGTTCAAGTCAACAGTTGTTTACGTTTTGAAAATCAATAGTAAACTAAAACGAAAGTAAAAAGAAGAAATTTAAAAAATTGAAGAATGTTGCAGAAATGTAAGTACGCGTGTTTTATAAGAGGAATGCACCGCCGGGTATGGTAAGTAAGGTAGTTAGGGTGTTCCAATCCATGTCGGTGGCATAATAATATTCCTTTTCGGTACCGTTTTCTGGTACTTGTGAAATGTAAAGTCTTTTCTGCAATCAAACTTCAAGTTTGACGATATTCAGGCTTTTTAAGATATCTATATTAGCAAGCATGAAGCTTTAATGTGCAAAGAAGGAAAGGATCCTGCTAGGACCAAATATTGGGTTTTTAAATTAAATGTTTAGTCACCGAAGTAAGAGTCGGAGAGTTTCGGACAAAATATTGGTATAACTTTTCTGGATTTTATTGTTATTAGCATCGGTTTTATTTTATTGTTTCTTTTTTATATTTTTTATCTATTCTTATAATCACATAGGACGCTAACTCATGAAAGTCACTGAACTCTTCAAGAAAATACCAAAGTAAGCTTAAAAATTTTAGTTTAACAAACACAATGCATACAAACCGTTTTTGTTCTTTTACGTGTTGTTTAGATTCGATCGAAATTCGCTTCTGAAGCACACGCGATTGAGCTTATTCCTTTGGGACCGTGAGCGCATTTCCTAGCGAGTTGTGTGAAATTAAGCGCAATCAACTTGCGCGGCCCCTGGCATTGGCTAACGCGTTATACAAAACATAAATAAGGCACTTCAAATAATAACTATCTGAGAGAAAAATGTAGCTTTCATTTGTTTTCTGATAAAAGTTATAAGTAATACAGTTATTGCATTCTTGCGCGCAAGATTAGTAAGATATAGTGTAACGCAAAACAGAATGAATTTCAACACGAATGAAATCCGATATTATAAGGCGAAACTTTATTCAGAACTTGCTTGAAGGATACAAACATCAGAAACTCGTTGGGTCAACTTAAACAACACTTATTTAAATCACCATCCATCACCATCTTTGAAAATAAAGAATGTTTATGACTATTGTACATGATAACATGAAAACAATTCCATGTACAAAATATATTGTTCTGTAATTCAACAACCAAACAATCAAATTATACATATCCATGTTAATAAGCATAGATAAATGACCAGAATTTTTACTTGACCTAAATCAACTGTTTGTCTAACTTGCAAGTATCCCTGTACATAACGCTTTCATATTTTGTCTTCAAATGTTTGACTCTCAGCACACGTAAAGTATATGAAAAACTAGGTCGTAGTTGAGTAATATTTACGAAAGGACTATGGAATAGCTTTGGTCTAGACTGAAAGGCGCTGGGAATTCTGTCTAGACATCTATATCTATACTACGAGGATGAGCGTGCATAAATTGTTAATAGTACCTACAACGAGCGTCCTTGCTCGATAAATCTAAATAAATAAATATTTAACAACATCACATACATTGCTCCGATTCCAAAGTAAGTAGCTAAAGCACTTGTGTTATGGAAATCGGAGACAACGGTGGTACCACAAACACCCAGACCTGAGCCAATATAGAAAAGTTCGTTTTCTAAATTGACCCAACCGGGGATCGAACCCGGGACCTCAGAGATGGCGACACCCTGGAAACCGGTGTACAAAGCCACTTGACCAAGGAGGTCGTCAAGGAGGTCGTTGTCTATAAAAGAAACATAATAATAATATAATATTAATTCATCAACTCCTGGATAACAATGGAATATCTATTGTGTCTTATTTTCCGGGCGTTGAAGGGTTAATGCTCTTTAAAAATAACATTACGCACACTAAAAATTTTTCAAACTATTCCTGTAGTTGCTATGACTTTTATTATTGTGCAAAAATTTTTGTAAAAAAACTCGGGTAAACTTTTTTTTAACATAATGCACATTTCAGTATAAAATATACGTATAAAGATATCATTTGCATAACAAAAACATTTCGTACACTAGAAATTGTTATTAGCCTTGAATCTACGAGTTTATTCTATTTTCTCCAAGAAATTCTTGGATTCGGGTCACGGCACGAGTGGGAAAACGAACGCAAAGGAGCTATTCCAATGTGCACCCATAATTACCTACCTCTGATGGCTTTTGAGAAAATGTACGTTAAAAGAAAATATATTCCATCTAAACTTGAGTATTGTGGCTGGAAAATCTTGAACATACTCGTATAATAGTTGCAAAAGCGTAATAGCGGAAGCTTGTTAGACACTCTTTGTCGTCTTTAAGTACATAGTACCTACAACATCATTAAAGAAAGACTTGAAAATGTTCACTGATTTCGGCATACGATGCTAATTTTGCTTATTTTTACTTATTTGTTTATAATTTTTTAGGGTTCTGTAGTCAAGTCAACAAGAAACCCGCGTTCGTCCGCGGCTTAGCTCAGAGGCCCTAAGAACCAGAAAGCTCGTAAAAATTTTTTTATTGTACCTCTCCTACATGTAAAAGGGAAAAAAACATTTTTTTTCTCATCAATCTCATAGTGTGGTATGACGTTAGATAGGTCTTTCAATAATATTGTAGGTTTGTGAAAACCACCTTTTGGTTCAGGGAACCGTTTGCGAAATATAAAGCTTTAAAGTTCAAAATTTTGTTAGAGTCAAATGCCTTATTGATCCGTAAAATTCTCAATATTTATATTATTTTTATTGTTAGGGAACTAACCACTTACTCATTCCAACGTAATAACCAATTTTAAACCAAATATTTTGATATAAATATAACAACATCAAAAACGGTTCAACTTTCCTATTATTGATGAAACTTAACGTGATTGGTCCCCAGTCACATCTCACAGTAATTTCAACCCAAATAACTTTTTATGATTTAAAGGAAACACGTCATTTTTTTACTGCGTGGATTCTCAATATCTGTCCTATGACTTCGATTTCAATCTAGCCAAGCCCAGTAATGTTTTAGTTCCATGGCAACGGCCGCCCACAGACAGGGTTACCATTTAATAATTCGAAAAGTTCGGTTTTATAATATCCTGATATTCAAAAAAAGTCCAAATTCCCAAAAGCAATTTTAGAACGAAAGTTTGTTTTTTTTCATACAAGGTAAACAGCCCGGACAGAAGACCAAAAGTCTTGATCGTTCAAATCCGGCTGGATGGTAACCCTACCCTTAGGGGTGGCACGCCCTGATATATGAGTCAAAGAGGAGTCCTCATTCGTTACGTCTCCAAGCTATCGAGATGGTTTTATTGAAGTAGTGATAGATGCCGCGCCTGTTAGCTTTCTGTTTCTAAACGGACAAAGGAATATTTTGATTTCTTTCAATAATGGCTTTGAAAGTAACTGGTTCAATAAAAGAATGGGATAATTTGAGAGAAATTGATATTATTAAATAGATTCCTTTAATCAAGATAAGTAAGTGCCAAAAAATTTTATTTACGTATTTTATGTGAAGCACTCAAGACAACGATAAATTCTGCAGAGATCAGATAATCCTTTTTAACTTTTATTATGTTACAAAACCTTTCTCTAGACACTTGGGGGGTTTTAAATTTTGTAACACTTGAGACCCATAAAATTTAAGGCCTTACTGCAACCGATTCAAACGCGAAGAGTCATTTATCACTTTACAACATTTGCCAGACAATTTAAATCATTCTGGCAAACAGAGAAAGTTTAACTCGACTCCAGAGAAATTTGAGAAAAGGCTTATCATAGCTAGCTGCCATGAGTCAGAGAACATTTGTTAGGAATATTCTAGGAAATATCAAAGGCTAGACTAGACAGCTGAGTAGTCTAGTCTAGCCTAAGCAAATAGGTCTTGAATTTCTTTTAGAGATAAATGTACAAAAGCAATTCTTGAGTAGGTAAGTTTTACCTAAACAAACCGGATAAGCCTCGATAATTAAAAGGTGGCCCACATTTTAACAAAAAAACCGTAGGTCGCCTTGTGTTTATCAGAAACATGTTTGGATGATAAAAAAAATATTTTTTATTATCCAAAACATTAATACTGAAATATCGACTTGTGGATTTTATGTCCAGATGACTAGTATGCATCCGAGTGGCCTGTAACGAGCCAAAACCGGACAGAACCGGTCCAGACCGCCCGTAACCAGGTCGCACGAGAGCAGTTAGCGCTTTGAACTAGTTAAACCTCGATGGCAGTTATGTGCTTAAGCCTTGTATTCGCTAGGCAAAATTTGACGAGCAACATGACGTGCAAGCGCAACATCTATCTATCATCATCAACAACTTTTTTAACAAGGAAGTGTCATTTTGTGTTCCATCTGGAAACATCACGCGCTGTTGTGTAACATCGCGAATCGTGTTTAGAAACACGATTTGGGCAAGGCATAACCAATTATTTACTAGTGGGTCTTTGAGCTGTAAGGCTCATTTTAACATATCTCCGCCATTTTGATGAATCTTAAGTTCTATGACGGGTCTGGGTGTTACTATGTTTAATAAGTAGGTAGATATTAAAGGCACTATTACAAAAACAATATTGTACACAAGTACAATCATACTTTATTAGTAGATGTAAAACCAAAATAAAACTCATTAAGTACCAACAGAGTTTTGGTTTGATACAATCTATTGCCTGCAAGAACTGAGACTACGTAAGAATTTCTGAAAAAAAATTGATAAGTAATTTGACAACCCCCAAACCAGACACCACAGAAAGCCTAACTCTTGCACTTAAAAAGATGGAAACAATAAAATTAATTAATTATCAACATCTTGCTTTGCTCTAACATAGTAAAGGCACTTTATTTACATACGCGTAGAACTCTAAAAAATATATTACGTATAATTCAACGTCAAAATCCCCCTTCTTTTATATCCGTTATAGACTTTCACCCTGTTTTGTTTTATAGATATAGTACTTTTCATTGCTTTATCCTCGACAGTGTTATAAAATCCACCTCGGCAAATAAGCGTTTCCGCCAAAATTTAATATTTAGCCATATTAAAATTCAGAGCGGGTAAAATCGAGATCTATAGAGCATCGAGGGGAAAAAATTCGAACAGACTTGGATTTTACGCAGATGACAATAAATTTGATGACGCTGGTTTAATGGACATGAATTCGAATACCATTTCAAGTTGTTATAGTTCATCGTTTTCGATATGGTTTATGAGTTGACGAAAAAAGCAAAAATGAAAAGTCACTAATCGACAAGCTTTAACATACTTTTTTTCCAAGAGCAGACAGTTTTCATTTACTTATTACAGCCTTATTACCAGGTCATAAAACGAGCTATAACACACACCTGCGTAATAACATTACACAATAGTGCGTATTGAATTATCTCTACAAATTTAAATAAGCGCATAACTGCAAGTTATAAGCGAGTAAACCGAGCATTCTCAATTTAACCGGGTAATACGGTTATTTTTTAGTAACAACAAAGAAGTTTTATGGCGCTGAAAAATACATTTTTGAAATGAATAAATGTGTACGTCCTTAATCAATTCAAACAAACATTTATTACTAGTGGCTCAGTGAGCTGTAGACCTTGCTCAAATTGTATGTTGTTTAAAAATTAATCTAATAATAATGTCGCCACGAGGTTGACACTGCTTTTGAAAAGCAGCACTATGTGCTGTTTGGTAGGTTAGGTATTATTTTAGTATATCTATTCGAAGCTTATTTTTCGAATAGGTGACTTTTTTCGCAATATTTCAAAAGACTGGTTTGACAAAAAAGATCTATACTAGGTGTTACAAAAATACCCCTAATGCCGAATATGGCATATAGGGACCATCAAACTGAATAACTTTTACTATGGGGCCAACTCTGAAATCGCGAGAAAAAAAAATCAGCTGTTTCATACATTTTGATATTTTCGATT
This sequence comes from Catoptria pinella, assembly GCA_963556745.1. Lineage (NCBI taxonomy): Eukaryota > Metazoa > Arthropoda > Insecta > Lepidoptera > Crambidae > Catoptria > Catoptria pinella. The sequence continues at coordinate 5,196,119 of OY750776.1, forward strand.
TTATTTTTTGTATGGAACAACTGATTTTTTTTTCTCGATTTCAGAGTTGGTCCCATAGTAAAAGTTGATCAGTTTGATGGTCCCTATATACCATATTCGGCATTAGGGGTATTTTTGTAACACCTTGTATAATTATCGAACCTGCTCACATAATTTTACGAGAATCGGTTGAGAAATGTAACCTGTAGAGGAGAACGAAAGCATTTTTGCCCAAGCTGAAGCAGAAACGCTTCGCTCGCGCTTCGCGCTCGCTCGTTCAATTATCAAAATATTCATAATTCACAATAATTTGTCATAAAATATTACTAGGGGCACTGTAGAGCTTGCGTTTGTTATATTTTTGAAAAAACTCGAAATGACTGGAATATGATTTTTCCCCTATCTCTGCCATTTTGAAAATTTTCGAAAAACTGAATCGGAAAAATAATCGGTCGAGAAATGCAACTTGTAGAGGAGAACAAACAGACAGACATACGAAAGCATTTTTGCCCAAGCTGAAACGGAGACACTTCGCGCTCGCTCGGTCAATAATTTTGAAGTATGGGCTGTATGTTCACTCAACTTGTATTGTGCGCGTGAAAAAAAAACTTGCGCGTCCTTTCTTATAATTTACATATTTTGTTTTTTATCATATTTGTCGCTGTGTGGTAAATTATTTTGATTTTTTTCTCGCATATGTGTTGAAAAACGTGGAATGAAACTCGTAAACTCTTCTCATTACACACTCGGCTGAATTACGCCCTTGCCTGCAGCTCGGGCTGCAACCCACAGCCTCGTGTGTAATAATGAGCAACTTAGCTCACTTGTATCATAAAATCATAACTATTCATAACATAATATAGGTAATTATTAAATTTAGATTTTTCGCATTTACAATGCTATTTTTATATTAAGATAAATAATATTAGAAAACATACTAGAAAAAATCGACGGCGACTCGGTAGCATAATTGGTCAGTGCATTGGGCCGGAATCCCAAGGGTGCGGGTTCGAGTCCCGTCTGAGGTGCTACGGGTGAGTCGATTTTTTCTAGTATTTTTTCTAATATTATTTATCTTAATAATATAGGTAATATTATCACACACATTAATATTTTTAAATATTTACTGTTTTGTGCTTGTGATTTTGTATTTAGTTTTTCTTCAATTATAGCAGAACCGATTCGATTGTAATCCATAGTACAATGCGATTAATTTGTTTGACTTTGCACAACAGAAGTGACTAACTTCAGAGCGCTTGCAGTACAAAACGTGTAAGTATTTTAAACAGTTGCAATCTGTGTAAATATTCTCGAATAAAGTTACCGCGTATCACTATGACTATTGTCAACTTAATCGCATTGTAAATTATAGGGCAAAAATAAGGACTCGTAGAAAGCAAAAAGAAGTGGTAAGTGAGAAATTCATACACTCACATTATAGTAAGCCGATCAGTCACTAGAAAATAGGTACACTCTGAAAGAGCGTTCTCTGTAGAAATATTGTGTTTAGTTCGATAGTTCCTTTTTAATTGAATACTATTTTGTATTCTTGTAAAAGTCATATAATACTTTATGGGCATACAATGCTTATACGCTGTTTATCGCAGAGCGCTTTATTTTACCGAAAGATTTTACATTTAGGTTAAAAAAAAACGAAATCAACTTCAAAATTAAAATTGAATTCATAATTTGATTCTGAGAATATTTCTTGCAATTCTTTCATAATAATTCATTAATATCATCTCACTCCGTCCAATACGAAATAATAAATTAAATCTGTTGAATACATCAGCCTTTTCACGTATGTACATTCTCATATTTTATTGACTTATTTTTGGAAAGGTTGTTTAAATATAAGTTGGATTTGCCTGAAGCTTATTTTAGAAGGAGATGAGTTATAATTTATAGTAGGTAAGTAGGCCTTATTTGTTTCGAATACAAATAAGGCAATTTTTACTTAATATGCATATATCCGTATCTTATTAATCAATAATCTTATTGAATAAAACAAATCACTGAGATCAATCAGATAACTATTAAATTATGTCATGTCATGAAATTCAATAAAATAGGAATTCTAACTAATAAGTGAAAATATTATAAATTTTTACACAGCCTAAAAGCCAAGTAAACTTTTTATTTCAGGCAAAAAAATTAAGTAAGGACGTCGGTTTCGGTTTTCCTAGTTATTTTCACGGCCTCGTATTTCAGAATGTTTGAGATAAAAAAGAAGATCTTTATATTAACGATGCAATATTTCGTGCAGCCATCTTGTTCGGGCTTAGACAATAATGTTCCTTAAGTCACGAGCGAAACGTCTCAACAATTTAGTTATTCTTTTATTATTTACTTACGTATACACTATTTCTTAATGAATAACCCCATATCTCGAAAAATGTTGTAAGACAGTAACTTAGCTTCTAAAATAATGTTCAAATATGGTTAGGAAATCAATAAATTACAATGTCTGGCTACTCCATACAATTAAAACTAAAAAGTATGCACACCAATCTTGGCTTCTAAAATTTTAATAAAAATATAACTCTAAAATTGCGAATGCGAAAGTTTGTGTGGGTGTGTTTGTGTGTCTTTGTTACCTCTTCACGCCTAAACGGTTGGACGGATTTTAATGAAATTTGGTCAAAAGTTCCCTACACGCAGATGAAGTCACGGGCGGACGAACCATGATCTCATCCCTTGCACCAAACACCAACAATGGGGACTCAATTAAAATTCCCGAGACGCTGCTATCTCTCCTTTATTACTGTAATTCAGTGAAAAAGACAACTTTCCACATTTCCCGACGTGACTTTTAATGGAATGTTGATTTAGTCCGGTCAATTAAGACTTTGATCTTTTTATGGTGAAATCGTAGAAAACATTCAGTCTGATTAAGTCAATGCTCATGACGTATTTCAATTCACCAATTTTATTATTGCAGTAGGGCTCAAGAATTTTTCAGGCTTTGAAACAAAAAGTTCACTGGCAATATTTGAATTTATTTTATTATTTATATCCTCAAAATGATAAAAACTTATCGGGCAATTAATATTTTAAGTGCAAGTGCCAGGTTGCAATGCGTTATGAGAATACGTTTTACCGAATAAGTTTCCTAAACCATTATGCGTATGATGATAATATCACAAAATGTATTGTATTTGGTAACCCAATGATGTTTTAATCCTAGGGGTTTTTTTCATCTGGTAATCATTCAATGAAAAGGGCCACGGTTTTCTATTCGACCGATTCCAAAATTTATTTTTCCAAACGGTAGACAATCTATCTTGAAATATTCTCTATTCAAAACTTAGAAATTAAGTGCTTTTTGAAACATTTAGTCACCTATTTATTTTTCCTACCTACCACTATTTATTATTGTAAACTCACAACATACCTACTATCCTAAACTTATTATACAAAGGTCGTAAAAATAGCCTTTCTAGCTTGGAGTCAAGTTATATTTAACTCAAATTATTATTTTATTTGGAACTTGTAAGGATCAAGTTATCGTTGTTTGAGTACTATGGTGAAACCTTAAAATCAAAGGGTTAAACTAAGTGTTCACTAAGTGCTATTTTTAGGGCTAATAGAGTTCTGAAATTTAGATTTTTCGCATTCACAATGCTATTTTTATATTAAGATAAATAATATTAGAAAAAATCGACCCACCCGTAGCACCTCAGACGGGACTCGAACCCGCACCCTTGGGATTCCGGCCCAATGCACTGACCAATTATGCTACCGAGTCGCCAGTGGGAGCGGCTAATAGAGTTGTTACAGTTTTGTATGCAAGTACTTTGCAGAGTATCAAGAGTTAAAGAGCAGCAACAAATCCAAATCGTGAGCGGTTTCAAGTATCCTCTAGCTAGCCAAGTCAACATAAAATCGATCCACAATAAGTCCGAGGTTAAAGCCGAAGTCAAATAATAAAATAAGAGATGTAAACTGGGAAACACTTCTGAAACGACACACTCACGATAGCAATTTTGGTATCGTTGATTTGACGTTTAATATCCGCAACAAGTTCTGTCAAAATCCGATCCAAGTCCTGTCAAAACGGCGTTTGTAATAAGGTTGTTGAACGAATTATGTCGGATCCGCTAGATAAACTGTCAAACTTACGCAATCACTTTGCGATATCGCATACGCAAGTACTTTGTAATAGGATACAATCAAAACGAAGCACGGACGCAGCTGCGTGTATCGCATTAAAGTTTTCGTAATAGACCTTCTGCCTCTGGATCTTTTTTTCACTTGTTCGATATCGGTTTTCGTTTTCAGAATAATCTACTTTTGTCCGAAAAAACTTTTGTCAGAAACTTTGTCGTATTTTTCCACCATTTTCGATTTTCCAAAAAAGTTACAGATCGATTTTTAAATATTTGGTACCATAAGATCTTGCTTGATCTTTTGACACCACTGCTTTTCATTCATCTTAAAAACTTTTGGCAATATAACCGAATTACACAAAGCTATCTAATAAACATTTTCAATGTTAAAAGATGAAAAACAAATAGTAATATGATTTAGGCTTTAGTAAAAGCCAAATCGACAATTGAGAATTAATTAAACCGCCAAAAAGCTCATGAAAACACATATCACTTTGTGTAAACGAAACATGTTAAATCAGAAACAACCGTATCATTTCGGAGGACAGAATATTGAAGTAATTAACGTTCTCGTGTAACGTATCTCGGACAAGTACTGAATAAAAATATATACAAGGTAATTAGGAGCAACGTGACATATATAAATACGCCCCTTGATCAGACTCGATCCTAACCAAACAGAATATTACGTCACATTGTATTTATCGTCGTCTGAACCCCGAATATAAATGGTAATTGGCAAAGAGATGCTGGAAAAAAGATCAGATGTGATTCGACTTTTTTACTTTATCGCCGGTAGATTTGATGGAAATTGAGAAAGTTCTTATATATTTTCCTCCTTTTAAGTCTTTCTCACGTTCGGTCGATGTTTATTAAGAAGAAATACTTCAAAGACATTTTACTTTTTTATCGCTGAGATAAAAAGCTTTAATGCTTGGTATAATTCTGCAGAATATTTAAGTTTTAGAGAAGACTAGTTAATATTAGGTCCTTACCTATGAAATTGACGTTTTGTACAGAGTATTTTTAACAAAAACAATACATTTTCCATACTATCATTTTCATAATTTATTTAACAACCGTGAATGATATTGTACAAAACTTTAATGTACAAATGTTTGAACATTAAGCTAACTTAGGCAATAAAACATAAGCGAAAAATATTAAATTCGGCTAAGTTACAACGGAAAAAGTGGTCATTTTCGCTAACAAAAAAAGGAGTCACTTTCAAGATATTTTTTTAATACTAAGAAAACAAAATAAATGTACTTTAATAATGCTGATGGTTGACGGCTATGGTCATAATTTGATGTAATATCCAGCAACTGATAAACATTTTAAATCACAGAAGTTATGAGGTTCTCTGTGTGTGAGAAAAAAAACACCAAAATCATAGTTAAGGACCTAATACTAATTGAACTCAATCCTTTTCGCAGTGTATGGATATAATAAAACTCATTAACAAAGTTTTAAAATTTTTCCGGCTGTCTTCATATACAATTATTAGAAAATAATTATTGGCAAAATCGTTCTGTTAAAAAGTTTAAAAGAAAAACACGTGACATTATCGTAATGTAAACCTGTTTCTTTCATTGCAAGGTTTTTTTATTGTTATCGACATTTTTCTTGGGAAATAAATACCCACGTTACATGCTTAGTGAGTACTACCAGCCTAAACTATCGTTAAAACTTATTATAGTTACATTTTCGGTCAGGTTAGCTAAAACTACGCAGTTGATTTTGAACTACAACTTGTTGAATGTTAAGTTTAAATTCAGTTGAATAAATATTTGGAAACCCAGCTGCCCACATCTCTATAATTCTCCAATTTCTCCTCACATAGATGTTTAGCAGTTTATCTATTGCTGGATGAACTTAAGTTTACAAGTTCCAAAGATATAGTAATGACTAGCATTTATTTCTTTATTGTTAACTTATACTTATTTGCTTTTAATAAAATATTGACTTTGTAGGCTCTAATAGCACTTAATATAAACCTCAGCGGTTTGCGTAGTGCATTTTAAATTTGTATTTCTCTGTACTTATTTTAATACTGATAAACAAATAAATAAAAACTAGTCTATTAAGTCACCCTATCTAGCAGATAAGAGTTAATTTAGTTAGAATATGGGCTTATGAGATGAATTTTGCCACCGTTGTCTTTGATTTCCATAACACAAGTGCTACAGCTACTTACTTTGGGATCAGAGCAATGTTTGTGATGTGGTCTAATATTTATTTAAAAATTACTTAAACATACGAAATAATTTATTTATGTCAGTCATAAGACGCCCGACGAGGTTCCGCGGGTAGGCCGTTGCAATGTGGATCGACGAATTGGTGATGATGCAGGCAGTGCAGGAGACCTTTAATACCCTGCTGCTGGGTAGAGCCTGGGTACACATTGCAAGAGCCTATCCACGGAGCCTCGTCCGGTGCGTGATTGCCGTTCCAGAAATTTTCAACCCCCAACAGCTATCGTTTCTATTTTATCAAACCTGACTAAACGCTGTACTGTCCCAACCAAATCGATGCGACGTGAATAATAATAACATTAAGTCTAACATAATGCCGGTACATTTCCGGAATACGTTCAATCTCCTGGTTGTACAAATTCCTTTGTGATTCCATTCAAAATAATGCCATGTGTTACCGTCTAATTGCGGCCCTTCACGCCTCAGCCTCTGATTTAAGGAAGGCCTTGTAATTTACTGGATAAAGCTCCTTTGTTAGGGAACTATACGACTGGCCACAGTTTGCGCCGAGGACTAATAATATGGACCGATTTATAAGAGCACGGAAGATGTTATTCTAAACAACAAATAGTTATTTAAGTTAATTCTAAAATAACACCTGAATTAATAATATACGCGCTGTAATCTGTAAAAAAGTGTTTTATTTCTAATGAACTGTACGCGCGGAAGTCTTAGAATTGTATAAACAAATAGTACCTATTATACTAAATGTGTACAACTCATACTGTCAAAGGGGACAGTTTTGGGTTATTAAATATGAACACTAAGTACCAACAGATAATCGTAAAACCATAGAAAGGAACCAAAGAGCTTGTTACCTTAACAGGAATTTAGACAATGTCCTATAATATATTTTTTATAATGGGATATCATCATTTCAGAATTGGTCTATCAAATATGTGGCACATAACATGCTAATAAAGACAGTTATTATTTGTCTTCCTCTGAAAGCATATACGGACTAGCACCAACACCATTTTATATCACATTGAATATATTTTGACGGATCACAAATTTTTATGACAGCGCCATCTATTGACAGCAGTGCCCGAGTACTTACAAAACAGAGCATGATCGTTAGCAGTCGAATCTATGCCCGAGTACTTACACTACAAAAGCATGATAAACAAAATCTAGTTTTAGTACTTATCTCGATTTTGTTAAACTTAGAACTTAACTCATACGAATATGACAAAATTTGTAATTTTGACAGTTTCATAAGGGCTAAATCTAGGTTTAACAAAATCGAGATTTAGTAAATGTTACTGCAAGTGGGCCTTAATAAATGACGATGACATTACACAAATAAAACTCAATTCTAAAGAAAACATGAGCATTAAATTCCTTCACAGCACTTCACGTAAAAGCTAAGGGGAACAAGATAAAAACCGATTGCAATGGAAATCAGAGGTCGCCCCAAATTGAATTAGGCCAGGCCTGTCCGTGAGTCATAAATATGTAGGTTCTTATTAATATTTATACAGCTTTGGGATGTGACTAAGAAAAACCACCAGTGTTGCGGTAAACATACATCAGAAACACTTTACTTGTCGGCCTTGCGTCGGCGCCCTAAGGAGATTTTTTGTAAGGTTTCCTAGCTGAAGTGTTCTCCCGGAATATTTAACGAGTATCATTCGGGAATACGATTGATACGAATCTTGCATTCATTTATTTTTACTGAACTCAAACGGTATAGAGAGGAGTTCTCTCGTCGAAATTGTAAAACAAAAAATCTTTAAAAAAGTTAATGAGTTAGCCATATAATATAAATATCGTTACTCTGATTTCTGACAAAGCTGATAAGTTTCTTGCGCCCATTCTTCTTGTCAGCTAAAAAAGTCTCGAATGGGTGGTAGGAAAATATAGACCATTCAAAAGCACTTAAAATCTAAGTTTATTTGAATAAAGAATATTTCATTTCATTTCATTTCAAAGCTAAGCGTCTATAGCATGGATGCACAGACTTATTAAGACTAGGGGCCACTCGGGCAAATTATGAACTGATGGTGGGCCACCAGAAGTATAGGTAATTAAAGACAATGAAAAATTGATAATAATGTATTCAAATTGAAAAAGAATTTATTAATTTGAAGCGTGGCACTGCATAGTGCTTACAATCTTTTTTATATTTGGCTCAAATTTACTTGTAGCAACACGTAAAACTGCTTCCAAACTTTCATTTGCAAGGCGGTTTCGATTTTTTGTTTTATTATTATTTAGGATTGAAAAGGTTTGTTCACATATATAGGTAGAACCAAATAAGCTTGCACATTTCAGAGCGTTTATGCGCAACTCTTTGTACGTATTTTTATCAATGCAGCGGTAAAAGTTCAGCAAGTCTCCTTCGTTGAATTTGTTGCGTAAATCTTGGTCGTTCTGAATGTCGATAATTTCTAACTGCATTAACTCTGGCGCATTTTCAACTGAAATCGTGAAAGGATTGCTAAATATGTCCAACAGAGGTTTCACTGTTTTAAACTCCGAAAATCTGTCTTGAAAAGATTGAATCAAAATATCTAGCTTTTTTACATAACTGAAATTAATAGCAGTTTTTTTGAATTTTTCAGCCATTTTCTCATAATTCGGAAAATGATTGTAATTTCCAGAATTCAATTGCGATCTGAAAAGTGTCAGCTTGCATTGAAAGGATGATACATGTGCGTAGAGCTGGGATATCAGTTGATTTTTGCCTTGAAGCCGTGTGTTCAAGACATTCAAATGATTTGTAATGTCAACTAAAAAAGCCAAATCACACAACCAATCAGGACTTTTAAGTTCCGGGACGTCCCTTTGCTTTTCCGCCAGAAAAATATCAATTTCTTCTATTAAATTTAAAAATCGTTCTAGTGTCAATCCACGACTTAGCCACCTTACTTCTGTATAATACAGTAAATCTCCATGTTCGCATTCAATGTCATCAAGGAATTGTTTGAATTGCCTGTGATTGAGTCCTCGTGATTTTATGAAATTCACAGTCGAAACTACCACTTTCATGACATTTTCAAATTCAATTTTTTTAGAACAGAGGGCTTCTTGGTGTATAATGCAGTGAAACTGCATGAGATCTTCAGCGTTTAAGTTTTTTTCTTGCAAATGCTTTTTCAACAAAGTAACTAGCCCAGAATTGACACCAATCATCGAAGGAGCACCGTCAGTCGAAACTCCCGATAATTTCGATAAGTCCAAATCAGTTTTTGAACACTCGTCCAAAAGTACATTGAGTATATCAACTCCTCTGGTTTGACCTTTCAATGAACACATTCCTAATAACTCTTCGAAGACTTCAAAATCTTGAGTAACACCTCGTATGAATATAAGAAGTTGAGCTGTGGAACTAATATCAGTGGATTCGTCGAGTGCTAATGAAAAAAAATCAATTATCTTAGTTTTTTCATTTAATTGTTCCGCAATATTATCTGACAAAGACATAATTCGTCTTTGGATGGTCATACGATTCAGTTGAATTTTCTCAAACTTTTTTGCTGCTTCTGGACACATTTTCTTAGCGGCAATTTCTATGCATTCTTTTACAAAATCCCCATCATTGAAGGGGCGACTCCGCTTTGCTATCATTCGAGAAATTTCATAACTAACTTCTGTAGCTGTTTCTGTATCTTGAATGGGTTTTGTAAACATAGCTTGTTGACCAATAAGCTCCCGTTTTAAAGACAAAACTTTTTGCTTTCTTAATTCGCCTGTAAACTTCGTAAAAGTAGGATGCTGCGTTTCATAGTGCCTTTTTACATTATATTTCTTTGCAATCGCAACAGAATTCTTGCAAATTAAACAAACGACTTTGTTATGCGACCATACAAAAAAGTATTTCTCAGTCCATGTTCCGTTTTAATCCTGACTAGGATTACCACAGCACCTAAAACCAATTACAGTTCCTAATTAATTACCAAAAATAATTGATAAAATATGTAGATAAAATTAATAACAGTTTTACTTACGATTTCACAACACAATTATACACGGCACTTGACGGGAAATCTACGTTGAATGTGGATCAAAATATATTATAATTATGACACCAGCTAGTCGAGTTAAAATCTACACTAGAACTAACGACACTTTACTCAAATTAAAACCGAACTGTCGGTCGCTGCGGTTAGCGTGGCTTTTATACCACGCGCATAGAGTCGAAAACTGTCTGGAGAAATCTCGAAACCGACTCTGGAAGCTTCGTGTATCTACCTACGCGAGCTATCGGGAATTTGGGACTATTGCTATCTCGCTCGCTCGAACAGTATAACGCGGCGCGCTTCCTCAAGAAAACGAATTTAACCGAGATCAGCACGAACATTACCGACCGCTGTTACCGACGCATGCACGGCGCACCGATAAGATTGATAGAGCGCGCGCGCGAGATTCAAATTACTTTTCGAACATTTGTTATTGGTTTTATTCTGGAATAGAACTCAATATTTTCGAATGTACGAGAGTATTATTTTTGCTGTCGGCGGGCCACCAGTATTCGACCGGCGGGCCGCATGCGGCCCGCGGGCCGTAGTCTGTGCATCCCTGGTCTATAGACTTGCGTCATACGCAACGTAATGCATTAAACGGATTTTAGTATTCTTTTACAAAGCAAAGTCATAAAGTGCTCCCTATGATCCGTATTGGTGCGAAAAAATAAATAAATTATTATTATTATTATTATTATTATTATTATTATTATTATTATTATTATTATTATAAATGTTTGATTATTATATAATTTAGATAAATTAAAATAAATTTTATTTTCGTTTTTAAATTTTGAGATTTTGAGGTTTGAGAAAATTGTAAATTTTCGTTATTAAAAAATAAAAATCAGTTGCATTTGTTTGATACGATGCTTATAAAAAAACGGTTATTGGTTTCGTTTCGGTATGCATCGACAGTTTAGTACATAATTTTACTCAATGTTTTTTCAATGTGTAGTAGGTATAGTTAATATACAATGTCTTTGATCTTGGATTAGCGATAACTCAAAGACGTAAAATATTATTTAAAAAAAATACTATTATAGAAAAATGTTATCGACTTCGAATTCAAACAACAATAACTGTCGAAATATGCAACTCAAGGCAATGATTTTGATGTCATTTTGTAGATAATAACCCAAAGTACATTGTTTTTGAATTATTGTATCAGAATAATTCAAAAACAATGTACATTCATAAATTTAAGAAAAACTAAACAAAACCACACAAATTTCGGATTAAAACTTACTTAAGTAATGTTTTATGACGTAATAAAGTTGAAACACAATGTTGTTTTACTTGATGTTTGGTATTATTACATTTTGAATAGTGTTTTTTTATATCTATAATACTTCTAGATCTGGAGAAATTTTCGGTAGGGCCTTCTAAAATACAAAGTATTTCAAATGATGGTCATTCCCACAGGAGAGGGGATGAATGGGGTCCATCACACACATGTGGGTGCTTTTGTCGCTAAAATTAGGTATAAAATTATGGCAAGTCCAAGAACAAAGACATTGTATAGTAGGAAAAATATACGTAGGTATTGTGGAGACGTTTGCTAGGTCGCCCTATTACATTAAACAGAAGATAGGATGGAACCGAATTTATTGTATTTCACTATATCTTTTAAAATATTCCCTATTGATCTCGCATAAACTGGCTCGATACCGGTCCAAATTGACTCTGTCAAAAACTACATCGCGAGCCTTCTTTCTTAATTTACTTTTTAAATAATCATATCTATTCTAAAAAGGCTTACCTACTTACAGAGTAAACATTTATTAACAGCTAATCACAGCCTACAAATTAACTATCCTTACAGTATCAAAAAGTCTCGCAACCATGGAGGGCGGTAATAACGTGTTGTGTCAAAAATCAATATCGAACACTGCCCCCTTATTATGTAAGCATAATATAGGATTGGAGCACTTTTCCTTAACATTCCTGTCTCTGTCACACTCATAGTGTTTGGTGTGAACGTGATAGGGAGAGAAGTTTGAAACATGAGCTTCAGCTTGACCATACACTGACGTACAGCGTAGTGGTACTTCGTAATGAAATCAGTAAGTTAAAATTACGATTCAATCTTCAGTCACACAATACTTTTATATTTCGACCAAAACTCGGCATTGAGCAAATGCGACGACGATACTTAAAGCTTGCTCAGTCAAAAGCTCTATTTAAGTGAGTGCAGTGGTAATAAAGAGTTGGTTGTAACGATATTAACTAAAAATAATAAAACTTAAGAAAATGTAACTATCTTCTATGTGTACACCACATTAAATTATTTCTAATGTAACATTAGCGCTATTGACAATTCAAACTTTTTTAATTTAACCTTTTTTGACTTTTTTTTTAATGTATCCCTATGGCGTTTGACATAACATTGACAGAATGCATGCTGCAAATATCGTCAAAGGGTAAAAAGTGTAATAAAAGTTGTTTCTGAAATATATTTTTTTTTATCAATATTCATAGTTAAGACAAGACAACGTCTGTCGGGTCCGCTAGTAACTATTATATAATCCACAGAACAAGGTAGATTTGTGAGAAAAGAGTCCTCATTTCTGTTTGTCACCTTAGCATTTGCGCAACGCACGTAAGTACTCGTAATATCAGTATTATGAAATCCGCTAAGGACCGTATAACAAAACGTGACTGAAATAAAAATACCGTTACAATATGATCGTATTTGGAATACAATATAGTTTTTAAAGTATTCTACCACAATAATCTTGACTTTATATTCATAGGAACCAAACAATGAACTTTACAAAAATCCACCATCGAAACCGGAACTATCATAGCTAATTACATAACTATTTATTTCAGTATTATAATAGTTTGAGCTTAATAATGCAAAATCATAACTTAAAAACAACGATAAGCAGGTACAATTCACGAGAATAAGAATATTAACTTGTGAAACATTTATTGAGTATAGGTAGGTAGTATATACCTTCGGTAAAATGAGTTTGTCGGCACGAGATAACGACTTGATAAACAAGGGAAAAATTCTGTATATACAGCCGCCCAAGTAAACACAGACGTAATGGCTTACATGGCTTAAAGGAGACACCTTAACTTAACGTAAAAATGCTTCTAGCCAAACCAATAGTACCTACAGGTTTGAAATAGAGAAACACATTTACTACATTTTCTTATTGGATGTTAATTTATTGGCACAAGTCATGAAATCTTCATAATATGCTAGAGAGTAAAACATAGGGAAACATGTTCGAGTATTTGCGTTTCGTCAATCTGTATTAAAATTATTTTACTTCCCTTTCTCTACTTCTTTTATAATAGGTATATTTATTTATGTGATCGAAACTAAACAAAAGGCTATTCTGTCTATCGAAGAATCCGTTTTCATCTTTAAAATTGTATATAAAAGTTATGTAGCAATTTAAGCAACTGCAAGAGATGTCGTGGTATAAAATAATAAATAATTTGGAAGTTGTCGTGGCAAGTTGGAAAGATAAACTGCAACCAGTCTATATAGATGTGAGATATTGATTCAGAAACATTTTAAGCTGCTCTTGAGGCATCTACGTGTAACTAACCACCACTTCTTCTTATGATATTAATATGCTTTAAAGCTAGATATTTCACTTAAGCATTCACTCAAACATTTAAACTGTTCATCGAAATAAAACACTATTCCATATATTGCTACAATCAGTTTCCGATTGAAAATAACAAATAAAAAATAACAATAATATTAAAGTGATTTTGCATTTTGAGGAGTTTACCTATTTAGTACTTAACTGTTTCAAGTTATTAAGAGACAAATATTACTTGAAATAAGCTTTCCAGGCAAATTGAATAGTGACCCGATAAACAAATGACCACCTTGATAGATTTACAGGTTAACAAGACGTAAAATAGAGCTGGGTACAATAGAAGCAATATCGATAAAGATGGAGTGTTTGAAATACTCCGAGCAACGCTTGACAGGTTGCCGTAGCCAGAGCACTGTGGCTTCGATAAATCATAAAGCTTTTTACTTGTTGCAATACAAGCCACGATACTATTTTAAGAGGAGAGTAAAATACATTAGTTTCAAATAAATACCACATAATATTAAGACTTATCGGCTATGGCAGTTGTTAGCCAGGATTTTATAATTCTACGCAAAAACGACGGTTTGCTGTGTTTAGTCATTACAACAGTTTTTCAAACGAAAGTGATGAATAAAAATATTCTTAAAATAAAACAATATTCGTCAATTGCTTTTAACACGATCAGCGTCAAAAAGTTAGATCCGATCAGTATGCCCACATATTTGGAAACAAATTATTGACCATGACCATCAGCCATTTTTAATGTCCCACTGCTGGGGCACAGGCCTTCCTTATGGGTGGATAAAGAGGATGGGCCATAACCAACCACGCGGGCCCAATGCTGATTGGTGGGTGTTAACGACTGCAAATGCAGCCGGGACCAACGGTTTAACGTGCCTTCCAAAGCACGGAGGAGCCATCCCATTACCGACCCTTGCGATAGTTGCTTAACCTCCGCAATCGCTGGGCCAGGCGCTATACCACTGCGCCACCGAGCTCCTCAATCAATTCATTCAATAATAAGTGACGAAAATATAGGTACAACCAAACTTCCTAATTTTGGCATAGTCTACGGACTTTCTAGTTTATAATAACATAAACAGTTTCTATATTATTGTTATAATACTTGTAATAAGTACCTCCAAATTTTTTACGCTGAAATAAGTTATTTTAGTTTGTGCAAACAAACAACCTGAAGCGGAACGGCATTAGAAATAGTCGATTCCTCATGTCCGCTTTTTGATTTCTCTCGCAATAATCCAACGTAATTAATCAATATAACACCCAGTGATTGAGCAACCATGAATTGGGTTACGGAGCGGAGACGCACATCGATCGTAACTGTGGTGACTATTCGATAAGTGACGATGCATCGAACACATAGACAATCGTTACCTATGCAAGCAGACTATGTTTTGAGGTGGATGCAATGCAATTGACGTTTGGTGTCAAGAATAAAAGTGAATCCCTATTTCCCTTTGTCACGGCATCACGCGTAACGGCTGGACCGATTTCACTAATTCTTATTTTGTTGTGTTTGTTATTGTCAAAAGAAGGTTCATTTGAAAGAAAATTGCACGGGGAATTAGAAAATTTAAGGATACTTAACCACCACATTAAATTATTCCTAATGTAATAAACTTTTTTAATTTAACCCTTTTTGACAATTTAAACTTTTTTAATGTAACCTTATGGCGTTTGACATAACATTGACAGAATGCGTGCTGACAATATCGCTAAGAGGATGTAAAAAAAGTTTATTCTGAAAAATCAATATTCGTAGTTAAGACAGGACAACGTCTGTCGGGTCCGCTAGTTAATGATAAAATAAATCTTGAAGTGGTGCATTTTATTGCTTAGTAATGTAATGATTGTGCATGCTTTTAATAGACGTTAATGTTTTCATCTTAACGAGTAAAAAGCTAAACATTTCAACATATCAAGTTAAATATTGTTGTATTGGATAAGATTGTTGATTATAAAGTTTTTGATTGAAATTTTAATATCTAAGTTTTACATTATAGTGTCGTCTTTTACTGTTCTTGAAACTTTTTACACTATGATTGGATCATATAGTGGAGTAGATAGTGCAGTCAATCTATCACCACGCATAAAAATGCATCGATACAATTTCCGGAACATCCCTAGTTCGCAGCCACTTCTAGGCCAGTGGGACGCTTTTCCACAACCATTATTGGAAAAATACTACACGCGTTGAGAGCCAAGCTTATCTCTGCCACTAAGATTTTATCTGGACGCTGCAATACTATTAAAAGACCCTGGACATCAACATTTACTAATCTTTGCAAGTAGGTACAGATACTTTCAGAACATTATTTTTTAATAATTCGAAAAATGTTAAATGGCAAAATAGCTGTGTTAAATAATTGAATTAAATTTACATAGGATGTTCTTTTACATTGTGCTACCTAAAACTATTGTTTTCGCTCTTTCATTTACATTTACCGATAGTATATCCGATTTGCGATAGAGAAAACGGATTGAATCAACTCATGGTAGAGCTCTGTCCTATTATTATTTATTCTTCAATTAATGCACTGATCATATATTTGTTCTCCAAACAGTGTAGTGCAATGTACTTCCTAGCTAGACGCAAAAGAAAAACAAGTCTTTGCAATTAAAGTAATTACAATGTCGTTTAATAGTTCGAAACTAACATTACCTGAAGCGACTAAGTTTTGACTTGATAGTTCTTGGCGTAGTTACTTATTCAAAAAACACAGCCGGCAGTTCTCACCATTAACCCCTTTATTTGGACACAAAACATTATTTTAATAATATTGTGTAACGTTAAATAAATTATAGGTTTTCTTTTTAAAGTATTAATTTTTTTCACCCTTACCTTATTATTAATAATCGTAGTAGGTACAATTGGGTTACTTCCAAAGTTTTTTGTCTCTTTCTTATTAATTTGAAACTTAATTTTGACAGACAGTGGCCGGTGTTCAACTATACCAGGGATGGGGAAATGGCGGCCCGCGGGCCAAGTCTGCCCCACGACAAGATTCAATCCGGCCCGCGCGCGAGAGCAATGAATAGCGCGTGCGTTTTACTAGTTACTTCAAAATTTAATCTGTCAGACTGACCCATCACGTCAAAACAATGAAATTATAGATAGGTAAGTACTTGATTTTTTTTTATTTACTTAAATGCCTCGGCTCGCGAAAATGTTGTAATTATTTTATATGGCCCATCTCTAAATTTGTTTCCCCATCCCTGAGGTACGCATATCTATTCTAGGTACGCATATCTATTCTGTGCCTACGCTATATTACTAAGCACACACCTACGTGATTCATGTCCCATGTCTTTAGGTGAGTATAAATAAACGACTGATAGTGTTAGCTATAACTATAGCTCATCATCGTATTTTCCAGACCTCTAGAATCTAAAACAATAATTTTGAACCAACGACCTCTGTGATAGTTGCTTCACGCCCGCAATCGCGGGCTGATACTATCCATTGCGCTATCAAGGTCTTCAACCCAAAGTGACTACCAACCATAGACTTAGAAAAATTTTCGCTCTACCAACCAATAGCTCGTCAAAATAGGTCTTCAATTGAACGAGAAAATATCTTGAAAAGTGCAAACACAAAAGTGTCGACTTGAGCCCGTGAAATGGTTTTCAATACACAAAGAGGTTGCCGGAACATGTCGGAAGCGTCTCCGGAATGTTGCGGATATGTTGGATGGAACATCGCAAAAAGGTCATGCGGAGATCTTTATAGGTACGTATACACGTACTCATATTATATAGAGATATGGACTCAATTTAATACTCGTATCTGGATAAAAAGTATAGGAGAGATATGATCTCACAGAATTTTCAAATAATAAAGGAAACAGAAATTTATTTAACGTGAAATCACAACAAATTGTGTCTTTTTAAAAGCATTTTATTTTATAGCGCGATGACCCTTCTCATTTCAACTATGCATTAAAATAATTAACGAAAAGGCGTTAAATTGAGAAGTTTCCTAGGACCCAATTGTATAAGACATAATACTTTTTTACTCTGATGGTTCAGAGACCCAAAGTGTGTCTTGACCTCCTAAACAGACAGATCTCAGACCACTAATGAAGCATCAAACTTCATTGACGTCCCCGATTGTAGCTGTAAGTAACCTGTTCGAGAGTTCAGTCACAACAGGTTAATTCGTAGATAAAAGGAAACTGTAATGCAATACCGAACGCTGACACCGAGCGTCACTTTCACGACAAAATAAAATTGAAAAACATACGGCTTCCAATAAAAAAAACATCGGTAACACATTTCGAAAGCAATCGAACCGACCAGCGAAACTGCAGCATCAATAACATTCGTTCCCGGGGGTGCCGATGCCGCCCCAATGCCGAGAATTTACTATAGAACGGTAGATCCCGGTTTCTGTCCCCACTGACGACAAGGCACTGCTTTTTCAGTCAAACCATCATTTATTGTAAGAACCGATTTTTGGAAATCTTATGACTGGGTCTTTGTTGCTATTTATTTACTCAAAAACGTATTTCTTAGATCTTTGCTCCAACTTTAGTTTTTAAAATTAGCCGTTCATATTATATAACCTAACTAATTTTGAAATGATTACGAAATGTTAATATTAGGAAAATAAATAAATTGAATAATGATTATGAATAATAATTACCTACATAATTATACTGTTAGTTGAATGTTGTGTTTTCGCTAATAATGATTTTATAATTTTTGGTATACAATACTTACATTACTTGAAAAGCGATTGCATGTAGAAATTAATTGTAATTTTAATGTTTATTGGGAATGATGGCTATTATTATTATTAACTAATCTTGTATAAAATCCATATCATTGGGGTAAGTATTCACTTCCTTCCACTTGCTATGATCCTGACATATCTCTTTTACTTTATCTACTCCTATTTATCAAAACTAAAAAAATAAGCTCACATCCCAGCATGCTCTTTAATCTAAAAATAATATATTTTTCCAACTGATGAAAAAAAATTTTTGATTAACAAAACCACAGTAAAATACAAGAAGCAACATACAATTAAGATTTATAGAATAGAAATCAAGTTTGTAGTTGATTGAAATGTTACAAAGCTCTGAAACATAAAAATATATATAAGAATAAGGCGCACGAAAAATTATTCTGTTACATATCATAAATGATATGAATTTCATACGAAAAGCAACTCCACATCTCGACTATAAGAACATCTTCCTAAAATTTTTTCCGTATCATTCACAAGTTCAGGCGATATTTTAAAGTTATAAATTCCCACCGGATCTGAAAAACAAATACGCTCTTTCAATAAACTAACTCCAACGAGCAAAACAAAGAGTGGCCGCTCTCGAGACCACATAACTTATTGTAGTGGAAAACTTTGTACGAATAAAAACAATATCGAGTTTGCCTCACAAAGTAGCCCCAAAGTATATCCAACTCAATATAGAGTTACAGTTTCACCGGCTTCTTTCGATGAAATTATCAACCCTACTAAAACCGTTTTTCCAATTTTAAAGAAAATTGCATTTCTTTTTGTACCTTTTGGGATAAAGTTTTGACTGAGATGGTCAGTGAAAGCACAAGTTTCCAGCTAAATTAATAATATTTAATTTATAAAGTTATTTATTAAGATAAATAATATATTAGACAAAATACTAGAAAAAATCGACTCACCCGTATCACCTCAGACGGGACTCGAACCTTGGGATTCCGGCCCAATACACTGACCAATTATGCTACCGAGTCGCTATAATTAGTCAGTGCATTATCAATACTTTTGTCTTTCATGTTCCAGATTGAGAAAATCATCTAGATAAAAATGAACATTTGTTTGCAATTCTTTATTTTGGCAGACATAATTAGGTTTATAATATCTGCAATGAAAACTTCTCAGAATAATTAAGCTAACCTTTTTAACCTCGTCACAAAATTGTGACATCTGAAGAGCAATAGAATCATTAAACTATCCAAGGCTTGAAATTCATGCTCTTAATTAATTTTCCGAACAAAGACGACTACAAAAACATCAAGTAATCTCAAGATGAGTTCTGCGCCATAAAAGTATTGAGGACAGCTGCAGTAAACACACGCGAGTATGGTCACCATACATTCGGAATTTTCCGGATAAGTACCTAATAGAGGCTTCTGGGCTTATGTCCGGACTTAGGTCAACTTTTAGTGTATCAGAATTTTTCCATTTAGATGTAAAAAAAATATTTCCCTAATAAATTACAAAAAGTATTCAGTCGGCGTATGCCAGGACAGGACCATTCTTCAGATATGATGCCTTTTGCGAGCTTAGTATGACGAACCCGTGAAAAGTTTTGTCAACATGATAATGTCAGTTTTGGCCGCTAAACTAAAGTCATTTCAATATCAACGAACCTCTCTCGAGGCTATAAGGGCAGGCTGGACGGTTTAAAGTTCGTTATGGTATGGTAACCCTACACATCGAGACATCAGAATTACGGAACCATGTGGATCGTAAAAAGTTTGTGGTGTCAGCAATGCTCGCTACACAATGGTTATGGGTAAGGAAGCGTTTAGACACTGTTCCCGGCTAATAAATTGGTCGAGTTTTGGAACTCTAACTTCCTATTCTATTACTAATATAAGCTTTTTTATGTTGACAGTATATCCTCTAGTAAATTGTTTAAAAAAGATTTTAACAGGTATTGTTAATGTTGAACCCTTTCAAGATGTTGTTTAAAAAAGTCAGCTGTTCCATATTCAGTTTATTTCCATTAGATTTATCTTATTTTCCAACCTATCATTGTTTTCTTTTTAAATTAATTCAATCCAGGTGTACCTTCATCATCCATCGTATTGATGTTTTGCTCTTCATTTGTTCTACCTTTTTTAACATTGACGATATATTTACCCACCCACCGTTATATTTACAATATTCATTACATTAACTTTTCAACGAGTAAAATTAAAAGGCAAACTTTTAAATAGGTACAACAAGAAAAACGTAGTTCTAATGTCACGTTTTATAACTAGTTCTTACGTCACTGCAAAATCAATAGTGATTTACTAGTTTCTACACCCTTTGCCTCTATCCTTGAACCGGCCTGAACTGTTTTGTATTCAATAGAATCACAAATGGCTTAAACTGGAACTTGTAACATGGCCAAGGCTAGGTACGTACTTACTTAACTTTCTTAAGCACCCTTACACGTGCCATGCGTGCCATCAATTTTGATAACATCTATTTTATAAATATTTACTTCTGTTCATACCAAAGCCTTAGCTTCTGTTCAAACATTTCAACACTAACTTCATAGTGTTGGAATTAAATAAGGGATTAATTGGGATATCATAACTCTCCTAAAATTCCCTTTACTAACCAACAAACTAGGCTGGTTGTTGGTTAAGAAAAAAAATACTAACCGTCCAACCACGTGGACAGAGTGGTTTGTCGGTTAGTAATAGAGGAATTATTTGCTACTATACTCTATTGTCTGCTGGGTAACCATGAACCATATTATCAGACCCATTTAGTAAGCGAATGTTTATGTCCCCTATTCTGCTTTTACTATTAATAACGATTTTGATATGTAAATACTTATTTACTTTATCATCACATTTTCATCTAATTTTCTAAGAGGCAATGTGCTCATGTCCTTTAAATAACGAGTCCTTGAACCGATATGAGCGAGTTTCATGTCCAATAAAATTATAACTGGCTTGAGCGTAAGTATGTACCTTTAAACTTGAAGGCTACGCATTCGTGGCACGAAGATCGATTGTTTCTATGCAATTAATTATAACCTCTATTCTTATAATACCGACTGCTTAGATTTCATTGTCAATTAATTATAACCTCTATTCTAATAATACCGACTGCTTAGATTTCATTGCTTAGGTCTGCCTGCAAATGATATACGCTAGTAAGCTCTATAGTAGGTAGCTGAAAACGCTTTAAATAGTAATAGAAAAAGAAGGTTATAATTATTATTGAACTCGTAATTACATATTCTTTTCAAACACAAAAATTGCAAAGGTGCCGTTGCAAAATTGCATCTTCGATTATAACGCTCAATAACCATGTGGCTAAATTGACATGTTTATTGTTGCTTTTATGCGAAGAATATCGTAAATTTTTTTTTTAAATTTTGCTGTTATATCTCACAGAAAAGTACAGTGCAACCTTTGTTGACATTTAGTTCAAGATTTTATAAGCATTGCACAAGGATGCTGTTTCAAACTGTTAAAATATTATTGTAACTTTTTGGTAATAAGTTACTTCAATATTATAGGTCTCCGCTCACATATACTATTGAGTATTTAATATTTACTAACCAACCTTGTGTTGCTCTCAAACTCCCGTGAGATAAGACGATAGAATCTGTTATATTATGTAAGTTAAGATATGTGTATTACATCTTTATAAATAATTAATTTAATTAATTAATCTTGTTGGCCACTATAACACCAGTATCGCCCCAAAGGTTCTTTATCGTGCATCAGAAAACCGTTAACCTAATCGTCAAAAGTTTTAATGAAATTATCGGACTAAATGTGACTAGAATATACAATATCTACATTGAGAGCCAATCTAGACTTTATGAAGGGCACTCGTTGCGAGTCTGGGTGAATTAAACCCGCTTTTGTTTCGATAATAACTGAACACCGCCATCTATCGTCATTCCTGACATTCAATTAACTGCGAAGTGGCACAAAAGCAAAATTGACAGTTCAGAATTGAAAACCGAAATTATAATTAAAATAAATCGCCTCTGGTCCAACAACAAATAGATAATGACAAACATTGGAGACGAGTCGATTGAAGGCGTTTATTAATATTATTTTATTATTATATAGGCAAGTGCCTAATCTACGAACACAAAAACCGGCCAAGTGCATGTCGGGCCAGCATAGGGTTCCGTAGTAATCACATTACTTCCTGTTTTACGCTACACCACTACAACTAAGTATAATACGTAACTATTCAATAAAATCTGTACCCACGAAAACTTTGCTTAGTATCGAATCGATTACTCGTCGACTTGTTAAGCCAACCTAGCAGTTATAGTTTTCCGTTTAAATTCATTAAGGCTCCGATATACCTCAAGTGGCGCCCTCATTTTAATTAAATTTATTGCTCGCTAAGTACATAATGTATCGAAAATTCACATGTATAGATTGAAGCTAAGGTTCTATAGTTTATTTACAAACAATAACCTCAGTAAATGTACATGTGAATTTTCGATACATTATGTACTTAGTGAGCAATAGATTTAATTAAAATGAGGGTGCCACTTGAGGTATATAGGGGCCTTAAGTATAATATGTACTACTGTCCAGAATTTTTACTATATTTAAATACGCCTATAAAAAATGTTCTTCATTCGGTTCGCACTCGATTAAAATATTATATTAACACAACCAAGTAGCCAAGTATAATATAGGGTAACCCTGAACCGCATAATCGTCACTTTTATTAAATTATAATGGAATAAATCTATGTTTAGGGCCAGCGTTCGCGTGACCGGTGCCACCGAGCTGGCAACATTCGCTCGCGTGATATAACAATATTTTTATTGACACAAATTCTAGGGTTGCCAGTTTGAACGCGTATTCGTGCACTAATAATTTTTTTTCATACTATTTTCGGATGTTAAAGAGCTAATGTTTTTCTAAATTAAGATCACCAGTACTTTAAATGCTATTAAATCCCATGAAAACTTTATTTAAGTGAAAAAGTAATTGCATAATTAAAAATTAATTTTTAGACTTTAAACTGTGGTTATTCCCCTGTAGTGGTAAACTACTACAGTAACACTAATAATGTTTTCAAGCTTTTTTTAAAAATAAAGTTGTCAACTAATCTTTAATTTTTTTCTCCTAATAAAATAAATGCATTATCATGTCATGTATGTAAGCAAATTTTATTAAAATTGGTACCGTACCACTATTTAATTATTAACTCGGCGAGTAGTGGATTATTTAATATGAATAACTAGTAAAATCATAAGGCAGAATAATTCTTGAATTTTTGTAATTTTCTAGTCATAAGCGTCGGAGACAGCCCTATTGGAAGCCCTAGGTTTTTGAGGCACGTTTTATAGGATATAATCAATCAATCCAATTTCCTAAAAAAATGTTCCAATGCACAGTTACAAAGCTATTCATGTTTTGAATGTGTCTATAAATAAATGGAATATGAAATGTGGCCCTGCCATGAGTTAATGCAAACAGTTTACGCTACCGTAAACTATCAGATATACTGTCACGGTCAATGCGAGTGAAAGAGAGAAAACGGTAGTTTACGGCAGCGCAAACAGTTTGCATCAACTCATGGTAGGAGGGCCAATGGTCTGATTTCTGCAGTTCTTTCAACTTTCATTTAGTACTAAGAGTAAAAAAAAAATAATGAACTCTTATGTAAGCACTTGAATGTTTGCAAGTAGAAATTTTGTAAAATGATAATTTTTCACTTACCAATCGACCTAGAAAATTTTCAAAAATTATACTCCAGTCAAAACAAAGAACTGTTTTTCCGTTTACAAATCTCCACCAACTTATATAAATTAGTCTCATTTTTGGTCGGTTGATACTTATTTTCCGATTTACCACTTTATTCGCCAGCGGTAAGATTGAAAATACAATGGCTAGCCCCGGTTTTTAACTTATTTTGCAACCTATTGTAAGAAGGTAAGGTTGAATATTCGGTAACAGTCGCATTTACACCACAGTTAATGTTAATCATTTAGATCTATTTCTTCGTGGTCAAGGTCAGTTTAATTAATAATCCACACGTTTAAGTATTTAATCTTCGATTTAGTGTTTATGAGCATGTGGCTATAACTTCGTGTGAAACGTGAATTTCAGACTTACGTCAAAGAATAATAACTTATACTTTTCATAACATTGTATTTATTTTTTTATATTTTTTATAAAAAAGCCACAAGCAGTCATTTATTTTTTCAATCTCAAGTCTTTTATGCAAAAACCTCAAAAGAAGTAGGAAAATTTTGCATAAAGAATAACCACGAATTACTATCAAATTTCTGATGTAGGCTAAACAAATAGTCCACGACGCGCATACGACCTATTTACATTGTTCGCGTAGTCAGTGGCTGTAAGCCATTATTTATTTTGCTAAATCGCCAGGAAGCGAACCAGCATCGGCTCCAGCTATAAAGAGGGCACTCGCTCGCAATTGTTGACCTCTTTCCAAATGTCCCTCTATATTGTCTACGGCACATTGTCCTTAGCCATGCACTATAATTTCTCATGTTGTGCACAGACCATTTAGTTTTAGTTATATTGCCCAAAATATTGTGGCTGAAAAAACTATTATGCTTTCTGGTTTAGAAAAACCTTTCGAATCTTTTACCAATTCCTTTTCGATCGTAAGCGTTCTTTCGCAGAGCTCAGGGTAATTTATTGATAGTACATCAACAACCTTTTTGTTATCAAGAACTTTTTTGAAATACCCAATAGGGGTACATAAAAGACGGAACAATAAAAAAAATACGTCTCGAATTGAGTACCTCCCTCCTTTTGAAGTCGGTAAAAATACTGCCAAAATAAGCAATATCGTCAAAATAAAGTCAAAGTCAAAAATCTCTATTGAAGTAAGCTTTTGAATCGTCTATATTTTCCTGACCCGTTCCATACTTTTTAACTGATAAGAAGAACAGGCGCAAGAAACTTATCAGCTTTAACAGAGAAATAAGTAACGATATTTATATACTAATATATCGTTACCAAATACAATACAACAGATTAATAACAAAGTATATATGCTGGCAAGTTATGTGTTACATCATTTCGGTCTTTCAGATAATCGTCTACTTTATAATAAAGCAATTTTTCACAATACAAAAAACTATAAAAATACTTAATAAATAACCAAATATTAAGTTCAGAGTGAGAATCAAAATAAGTTTGTTGCTTTATTTGGCTCACAAATGCCCAATCAACAACCTAAAAGGTCACTCACATAGTCTAGTATCCAGTAAATCAAAATAAATTACTAGAAGTGAATATTTTATTACATTTATTCAACTATCTAGATCCTGCCGATAAGATTTATTGTTTTCAAGGTCATTGACTGGTGTTTATTTCAGTGTACTATCGAACACGAAAAAGAAATAATGGTATACGGACATGATTTTCATTATATAGCAACTAAATAAGACTCCTCTAACAAACTCTCTTAAGGTAATTTGGTCATGGTCATGGTCTAATTATGTTTTATAATAAATATTAAAAAGATTAAAATCCTTTTATTATTTTTTTAATTTTAAGATTTTAGCATTCACAATGCTATTTTTATATAATACTAAATAATATACTAGAAAAAATACGACTCGCACCAGATCATGTTCTCGGACGAGAATCGAACCCGCGACCTTTGGATATCCGGTCCAATGCTCTGACTGCTGAGCTACCGAGTTACTATCCTTTTATTAATTCCCATTATTATGTCAATAAATTGTAATTTACATTTGGCTAAATAATTGCATCCTATTAATTTGAGATTTTTCGCATTCATAATGCTATTTTTATATTAAGATAAATAATGTATTAGAAAAAATACTAGAAAAAATCGACTCACCCGTCCCGTCTGAGGTGCTACGGGTGAGTCGATTTTTGCTAGTATTTTTTTAAATATATTAATTATCTTAATTGGATCTTATTTATATTTTTTTTAATTTTATTAGTTACATTATTATATTATTTACTAGTGGCCCGCCCCGGCTTCGCACGGGTACAATGTAGTTACTAATGTGGTGAGTGTGAAGTTATTAGACTATACTACAGGTGGCCATAAAATTAAGGGCGCTAGTCGATTTTCTTACAAATGAAGTAACTTTTAAGCATTGCTTCTCCGCCAGGGATTGACCGAGCGGTGATCTGGTGATGGCCATCCAAGGAGTGAATAGAGGAGATCCAGATTTCTATACACACCAAAGTGATCTGGCCAGCATTTTAAGAGATGTAAGGATATGTTTAAAAAAACCGCGAATATAGTATAGAAATGTATGAAAACTTGCAACTGAAAATTCTTATGCTTACATCTCTTAGAATGCTGACCAGATAAGTTGGGTGTGTATTGCTATCATAATCTTCTCCATTCACTCCCTGGATGGCCATCATCAGATCACAGCTAGTTCAATCCCTAGCGGAAAACCAAGACTTCAAAATTACCTCGTTTGTATGAAAATCGACTTGTGTCCTTAATTATGTGGCCCTCACTATATGTATATACGACGTACGCAAGGGGTGTTATAAGTTTGTCTTGTGTGTGTCTGTCTGTCTGAGACAACCTAGCTCCCAAACTTATGGACCGATTTTGATGCGGTTTTTATGCATAGTTTAAAAGATTTAAGTGTACAGACGACGGGACTCCTAAACCATTGATCCGATTATGATGAAACTTTGGTGAGTTGTTCTGCTTACGACCGGGAAAGTCTCTAGCTAAAAAAACGGAGCATTGCAATACGCATGCCGGGTGCAGCTAGTTCTAAATAAAAATATGTTGTTCATTATCAGGATTATCAATCTCGATCATCCAAAACTTCTCTATAATATACAACATGTTACAAAAATACCCTTAATGCCGAATACGGTATATAGGGACCATCAAACTGAACAACTTTTACTTTGGGACCAACTCTGAAATCGTGAAATAAAAATCAGCTGTTTCATACAAAAATTCAAATAGAAAATATCAAAATGTATGAAACACCTGATTTTTTTCGCGATTTGTGAGTTGGTCCCAATAGTAAAAGTTGTTTAGTTTGATGGTCCCTATATACCATATTAAGCATTAATTATTTTTGTACCATGTTGTATACCTACCACATTTCTTGTCATGTTATCCGGTTGCAAAATAAAAAGGCTATTCGGCGAGCTTTCGAGCAGGCTACATTAGAGCTGGCCATGGGAGAAACAATCACTGCGCAGATCTACACCAGCCGCTCTTAAACTTTGTCCCTGTGCTTTATTAATTGTCATAGCATAGGCGACTTGACCGAATATTGTATTCTTTTAAAATTAAACTGATAATTAGAGGGAATAATTTTGCACGTTATTACAACGCAATATGGAAAAAATGACAGCACTGTCAACTTAACGCCATAGGTACTATTCTATGCCTATGGCGATAATGCACTACTCTCAGGGGAAATGACCAAAGAGAATGCAATACTACGTTGATATGACAAATGATATTTATTTTTCTTATTTAATCAATCAAATGCACAAAAAAGTTTCAATTCCGACGTCAAATCAATCACAGCAAAAGTAGCTTTTTATCACTTTTTAACCCTGTTAGGTAATAAATATTTAAAAAATACGAAACACGTGTTCAATTAATTTTGTGAAAGAATGTCTATGCCAAATTCCAAGTCAATCGGGCCAAGGAATCGCGTTCTCCCATACAAACTTTACCACCCTGCTTCACCCCTTTAGGGGTTGAATTTCGCAAAATCCCGTCTTAGTGAGCACCTACGCCTTAAAAGGAGCCCCCATGCAAAATTTGAGACTCCTAGCACTTGCAGTTTCTGAGATTTCGTGATCAGTGAGTGAGTGAGTGAGTGAGTGATTTTCCCTTTTATATATATAGATTATGCTGTAGGGAGGAAGCACTAACTCCTAAGATACAGGATTCGTCCTAGTTTAGGATTTAGAGTTATTTTTGTTTTAACTGTAAAAATCTTTGTCAATGCTGTAAAGTAAATGTTATTGTTTTGGTTGAATAAATTATTATTATTATTACTTTTATTGATTGAATTTTGCATGCAAATATTTAATTTTTACTAATGAGAATCCTTCGGGAGGGTAGAGGCTCCTTCCATCCCTGCCCACTCCTTTCTGTCTCGAACCTTGATGTGCCACTGCACTCCTGCTTGGTCTTTGTTGTCATCAGCCCATAGTCTGTGCGGTCTGCCGCGTTTTTTCTTTCCTTTTGGACCTTTCTATAAGGTAATGCTTTTTGTCCAACATGCATCATCCAGTCTCGATATATGGCCAGCCCATTTCCACTTAAGGAGTGTTGCAGAAAGTCTATCAGCTTACTTTTCTTCCTTATTAATACTGTTTCGAACTTTGTGCATTCTGCGAATTGTTAAAAATGGATCTTTCCATAGCTGATTGACATGTTTTAATTTTGTTTCTTGCTTGCTTGTTAAAGACCCATGTTTGTGCTCCATAAGTTAATTATGTTTTAATAATAATAATTTGACATCATTGTCATCTATTTACATTAAGGTTCACTTAAATCGTTTTCGTCATTGTAAGCCTACTTTTCATCTTCTTTTTCATAAAAAATATATCGCTGGCACACACATTATTACGAGTTTCATTCCTCTATTTTTATGGGAAGAACAAAAGGATGCCAGGTGCCTTCTAAATATGCCAGACACGCGTAACGACAACAGCCAATACCGAAAGACGTTGACAACCGAGTACGTGGGAGGACAAGCTAATACGACTTCTTAATTTGCGAAAAGAAATCACTTTGTTGTTTATCATGAGATTTATTGACGACGACCTGAGTTCAGGGGTAAACATGCCGGTCTACCACGCAAGAGGGTCCTGGATCCGATTCCCAGCCGGGAAGAAATTGAAATGATGAATTTTAATATTCGTGGCGGATCTGGGTGTTACTATGTATAATAAGTATATATTTAAAAAGTATGCTAGTAGTGTATCAGTTGTCTAGCACCTATATTACAAGCTTTGCTTAATGTTCAAGCATTTATTTATTTATTATTAGTATTAACAAGGATAGAGAGTTGTATAGTCAAATTGGTTTAGTCAATAACCTACCTTCCTACTCTAATGTTCGTTTGACGTATTTTCAAAAAAGGACAATAATAAAATAAGATTTTCCGAAAGCTTGATTTAATGTCCGAAACTACGAAACGGATTATATATCACGACATAAACCTCTGAACCACCACAGTCATATTTTGCTGTACCTAATAGTTTTGCTTAGATTAAACTTTTTAATTACTACATTAATTAGAGATCGAGATAAGGTTTTAGGTAATAGCGAATACATTACTCAGCAAGATACAAGACCCCTACAGACACTATATTGGAGATGTGAATGGGTGAAATGACATATATAAAATCTTTAGTTCAGAACCATTAGTAAGATCAAAGCTAACAATGATGAAAGCTTACCAAAGTTTCCATACAATCATACAGGGTACAGGGAGAGGTAGTAAAAATGTAATTAGGTTATTAAATCAGTATCAGACCGATATTATTATATCGAAAATGTTAAATCCGTCCAGTAGTTTTCAGGAAATCCTGAAAATACTGTCGTTTTCGTTACCATTATATATTGAAAATATTAGTTTAAGCGCCAGCTGATGATGGAAAATGTAACTCAATTTAAATGGCTCGGCTAGGCAAGTAAACGTTTTTAAACTTACACCCGTATTCACAAACATTACTATGAGGTCTCACAGTGCCCGCGAACGCACAGCGTACAGACTACCAATCACACGTCAAACGTAAAACAAACGAACCAATCACAGAACTCTATTACAACGCAGTGATTGTATTGCAGTATTGTTTTTGAATATTGCTTAGCTGTATCATTGAATAGCTAAATAAATGTCGTTAGCCCTTTTAGTAGAGAATAAATAATTTAGAAGACAAATAAATCTGTTAGTTAAAGGAATACCTTATTAAGTTTGCTGGCTGGCTGCGACATAGATAGGTATCATAGTATATTAAAAAGTATATAATAATATAATTTAGTCAAATAGTAAATAAATTTATCAAATCTTGTTCTACAATACAACGGTCGGAGTAAATCCAAATTACTCGAATTTACTACCGGCGAAGCGTTCGTGAGATGGCACTGCAATTTGTGTCGTAATACTAAAACTTATGAGCTAATGTCGTTTAAATCGGATTTAGCTAAAGTTGCTCTGTTATGCATTCTAGCAATTTAGCGCTGCATCGAAATAAGTAGATGATATATGCGATACTGGATGTAATAAGATTGTGCAGGGAAATAAATTGGATGACGACGGAGAGATCCAATATATAGGTATCCACAGTAGCGATATTTGTGAAAGGTTGGCGTTTTAAATTCAAGCATAATAACTGAAAAGCAATATTTCTTACGAAACTAAAATAATGAGTTGTAGTTGTAGGTGAATTTAAATATTAGTAAATATTTTTAGGTTTACTTATCCCATTTACCTAAGACATTGATTTTCGTAAAATCACAAAGTGTGCTCGCTTTTTTAGGAATGTTTATTTTATAGTATTCATATTTCCATAAAAGAATACTTATTTCATCCCTTTAGGGGTTAAATCATGTCCACCGTGTTGGACTTCAAAATGAATGTCATTTTCGCTATCAACATCCCATAATACCTCAATAAAGACATCCATATCGATTTTTTATTCAACAAGATCAAATGTCATCAAGTAAGGATACTCCGACTCAAGTAGAGATTTTTTTATATTAAGACTATCGACTCGGTAGCATAATTGGTCAGTGCATTGGGCCGGAATCCAAAGGGTGTGGGTTCGAGTCCCGTCTGAGGTGCTACGGGTGAGTCGATTTTTTCTAGTATTTATTTATCTTAATATAAAAAAAAGAATTGTGAAACGCAAATAATCTTAAATTTATTAATCAAATGGAAAATACCACGGTTATTAAATGTCTGCTCGAGAAGCTGCTTTACAGTGATGCAATATCATGGTCGATATAAGCAAAAACGAATATGTTGCTATTTTTAAGCTTACTCGTGCTGTGCCCGCGACTTCGATCGCTCCTAGTAACATGTTGAGGATTCCTCAGTCTTACTTGACTCTAGCACATAATTAGTGTAGTACTGCTAGTAAAAATAAAAAAAATAGTAGAATAACATTGTACTTATGGATAGGTGGATCTCACACATTAAAATATTAAAATAGAATACCACATTGGTAATAAATCTGGCAGATGTATTATAAGGAACGAAATACAGAAAGGGCAACAAACTACTAATCTAAAGTATGGCTTGAAATATTTACGACCATCCGACACCCATCAGATAAAAGATCGTAAATCTAATGAGCTCCCACTTAGCGACTTGATTATAAACAATCTTTGGTGCTTTCAGCGCCATTTTATAATGTTTCGAAGACATTTTAATTGTCAAACTCTTTCATAGAAAAGTATTGTAAAGTAGCTTTGATTTTATCAGAATTAAAATAATTTAGAATCAACTACAACTTACCTTACGACTTGATTCTTATAATTCAAAAACTTTTGAATAAAATCATTAATGCTTCCTACAGAAATCTTGCGAATATTTCCGGAAAAGTGCATTTTCTATATCACTACAAATATTGACAATGAAATAAAAAACACATTTTATGTAGCCCGTTTACATAAGTAAGAATGTTTACTACTAGGTTAAGCCAACGTCCGCTAAATGTGGCAGCAAGGGTTGTCACACTCAAAAAAACAGAGAGTGTAAAAAAATATATTAAAAACACGACTGCCCTGCCAAAAACCAACTAAAAAGTTAAATAACAAGAGTCATTGCAGTCGGGAACCTCTTTGGTACCATCACCATTATATGTATATAGCCATGAAAACGTCATCGCTACTGCAAATTTTCAACAATTCAACTGTTGCAACGTCAATGTAATATATAAATATAACCACCTATGATACTGAGTCTTGGAAATATTTGGTATATAATATTTAAATTTATGACAACCCTGTAAAGGGTAAAGATTCCCGCAAACTGCGGGCAAAACCACTGTAAACACAGGAGTGATGGATCTCACGAAAGGCTTCCATTAAATAAAAGCCACATTTTACGAAGAAAACAAGCTCAGTAGACTTATTGAGAATTTATGACCTCTTTTTAGATGTTCCATAATAAATAATAATAGATGATTTTGATATTATGTTTTTGACTAAATCTTTCCTATTTTGACTTTTTATACAACATAGTACGATATAACCTGTTGATGAAAAAACTGAAACATAATCTTTATCGTAAAACTCGTAACTATGTTATGTGAAGTGAAAGTTTTATTCATTTTAATCACTAGTCCTTAATTCCTAATCACTAACCTTTTTTATATAAGCAATAGAATTAGCTCAACGGTAGTAAAATAGTTTAAAAAAATATAGATACTACCTTTATGATCATTATTAAAATTATTCATATAACATTAATAAAAATTACTATCTTAGGTCATATAATATTTGTAAAGTTTTGTTAATTTATATGGCAGGATTGTCAGTGTAAAATGTCGTAGTGGAATATAGGATTTAATCATCGCAAGTTCACAATACAGTGAGACGACAGTACCGATGGCTTCACCTCTCTTAAAGTCGCTTAGTGAATTAGTAGAATGCAAAATGTTGAATAAAGTTATCTTCTATTGTGATTACGTTTACGTTTATGTAACTAAAAGTATGTCAGTAGAATTCGCCATGACAGCCCTAGGCGGTGAGAATTCGCCGCGAAACTGCGGGCTCGACCGCAGAGCACAAAAGTGGGTCTCGCGGATGTGAGGATTGCTCTTTGAAACAGCTGTTGTATAAAGCAACGTTTTGCGACTGTAATTACTTTTTTCTTCTCCCCTGACTACTTTTACACGCAACTGAAAGCTTTAAGTCAAAATAAAAATCGTCAATGAGTTTTATTTCAGAACAAAACATATGAAATTCTTTTAATTCGTTATTACAAAACTGATATGAAAGTTTTGTTCCCACTTGTTCTACTGGTCAGTTCTACAGTAGAACTAATGAGACTTTTTTTCTCATTAATCCTACCACAAAGTACTAATGAGAAAAAATAAGTATTATTAGTTCAACGGTAGAACTGACCAGAAGAACAAGTGGGCATAAAACTTTCATATCAGTGTTGGAATAACGAATTGAAAGAAAAATGCAGTCTAATCACAATAAATGAAGTATTTTGTTCTTTATTTATGTAGAATTTTCGCAAGTAGAAAAGGGCAGGGGAAAATATGATCGTTTCAGGTCAACACATCCATCAGGGTAAACCTAATGCATTATGCATGTTTGCTATTAGGTAAATGAAAATTATAAGCAACATAAAACTATCACTTTAGCAATACCCAACTTAAGATCATCGATCCCTGTAGTATTATTATTAGATAAATTAAATTGTAAGTTTGTTAAAAAAACATTTTTTTTATTTACTTTACGAGGACATAGAATGTTCCGGATGTCATCACTAAAACTATAGTTAATAGTGTAAAGAAACTACCCAATAACCAACTTGGTTGGTGCTCGTAACCCACACGTGGCGCACTCGACGGATGATTTAATATCGAAATATTTACCAGCGGCAATTTCAATGTCGCTGTCAGAACGTTTTCGTCATTCTGGTGGTGACACTTCTATCAATAACAGAAAGGAGGAATTGAAAAAGTGTTTTAAAAACGACATAGGTACTCAGTACTCAATTTACACAGAATTCTGGATATACTATAAGTGTATTGTAAACACGAAAATGATTTTGTTATATCTATTATTCTGCAAATTATAATTAATGTTATTCTGACAAGCGCTTCAAAAGTAAATCGAAGCGTAACTACCTACATTAGATAAAAGGAAATTAAAAATCTTACCAAAACATTTCTTTCTAACGACCTGAGTGGTGCAGTGGTCAACATGTGACCGCATGTGCGCATGTGATCCCGGGTTCAATTCCCGGGCAGAAATTTAAATAATGAATTTTAATTTCTGTGACGGGTCTGGGTGTTACTATGTATAATAAGAATTTAAAAAGTATATCAGTATTCTAGCACCCATATTACAAGCTTTGCTTAGTTTGCATGGGGCTAGATGCCGCTGTGTGAAATTGTCCAGGTATTTATTATTATTATTATTATATAATTAAATTATCTAAACTGAACTTTATTACATAACGTTCAATAACCAAAATGCTTAATAAATTCTCTGCATAAGCTCCTAAGTATCAGCCGTTCTGGCGGTTCGATAAGCGCCATGTGTGTCTCACGACCGAAGCATCGGTGACCGATGGCTTGGCCGTGCGAACCGACTAACTTACGTTTAGTACAATTCTCAACTCTCTGACGATGGTTTAAGGCATAAAATATTTTGAAAAAGAACTAACATCATCAGGCTGAAAAGACTGAAAGTTATAGGTAAAGTTTGCTCGAACCTGCGAGTTTGGCAAAAAACATTAACGTAATTATAAGTTCTAAACTCCACAGCATTTTTTCACTCAGATGGTCCTTTTTCTATTCACTAGAATCAGACGTTACTTTGCGGAAGTCCATTATGATGAATGCAAAAATAATATCTAGCAATAATTTCCACGCAATAGATGGTAAAATAAGCAAGAAATCTGTGCACCGCCCGCCCGCCCACTAATAAATGCACCTGCAATACCTGCAGAAACACTGACAGTTCTTTTTCCATATGGGAAATTAAAAAATATACAATTGTAGAGCTACTTATTTAATTGTTTTGCCTACTGTGAGTGAGTCCTGTGCTGTGGATAAGACAGTTCGTACAAAAACAAATAAATTATTTCGCGAAACCATATTTCGAGTAATGTAAATGAAACACGCGCAGAAGGCACGTCCTTATCAACCGATCTCAAACTACCAAAACTTAATCCTACGAGTATGTGTAAGGTATTTGTTAAATGCTGAAAATAATAACAATGGCACCCAGATTACATGAACCAAAGTATACATAATCGCGGGTTTCTAAAGTTGCATTTTTCGCGATTTGGTGTTTATTTTTTATATAACTTTGCTAGTAGTACTTTAGAATAGTTATCCCTAACCGATGTAAACTTCTTTCCCTCTTGTACAAAACCCTTTTTCCAAACAAAGATACCAACAATTGATGGCTGAGCACAAGTTATCAAGAGCACATGAACGGCCACAGACAATCATCTCGACGATGGCTCGTTAAGTAAATGAGCCGCTTTGTTATTACCCAACAAATCACAGAGACAGCCTCGCACAATTCATCCCTTTACAATATGCCCGGCCTCCGAGCTGATGAACGGACCAACCACTTTTCATGTACAAAATTCAATATAGTGAGTTTTATTTATGTACAATAAGTTTCAGCGATATTGCCGGCTCGGAACATCGTGCGAGAGGCTGCGCAGAACACAAATTCGATGTAAGTGTGTGAGAGTGGCTTGTGGTGGGGCATGGCTTCACGCATAGTGGCTAACTTCACAGCCGCCAATAAGAATGAAACGCATAATACCTATTTGTATGTAGAGTAGCCAATTGAATCTTCAAATAGGTAAAAATAAAACAATCTCTAGAGGCCGTTTTTCTATTTTTACGACGGGTTATTTGATTTTGATGAATTTGTTTAATCCCTGCTTAAGATTAAAAATACATAAATAACTGTTCTAAAATTACCAATTGTAATATTTTTCTAAAAAAAATAATTTTTCGGGCTTAAAGTTTGGCCATTTATTTACCTAGCAGTAACATTTCAATTAAGTATCACTTGATTTCTTCATTAATTTATTTTCTATCTTATGACTGAGTATTTCTCAATTTTAATAATTATCCATTAGTCAAAACTTCCCCCCTGCATAACCACTAAAACCCCCTAGCATAAAAATAAATATATCTTTATATATCACGAGATAAAGCGTTTTATCGACACTCGACGGTCAAAATCCATTGTCTATTGACTTTTGACAGTTCAAAATTATAAATCACTATATCATCATAACGCGTTTCGGTGGTCACGCTAAGGGGGCAGTTGTTTGTAATTGACAGTTTTTTTTATTTCACACTCTAAACATGCACAGGCAGTTCAGAACTATACTTTAAAAGGCCATACCGCCTAGATTTTGTAAAATAGGTAGATCTATCAATAAGTTGGTAGAGTTGGCAACACTGGTTAGAACATACCTTAAATATATTTTATGCTATTGTATACTTTGTCGCTTTGTTCAAGAATTATACTGTAGACGCCTATCTCGATGACTCAGCATGTTTGCAGTCTTTGAAGCGCAAATGTTTGAGTTAGGCATGCGGAGCGAATGAATGCTTGCCAACCGGCAGATTTCTGGAATGTTCCAAGAACCATACCACGAGAAACACAAAAGGGGCATTAACGGTTAACAATGTAAAGACAATTATTATTGGGTTGTGACTTGTGAAACGTAATTTCTCCCTCCGCATAGTGTACATAAAGTCGTAATTCCTATGCTAAGTGTAAACTTGTTCATAACTTTTCAAAATTGGTTGACATAAAACGAATTACTGAGTTAAGGCTTTTAAAAAGAAAAGATGATTTGTGAGACTGAAAAAAAACTTTTGAAAAGCAAGAAATAATGTTCAAATCAATTAATTAAAAAAATTGACAATTGCACCACTCAAGTCGTATATTAAGCGATGAAAAGATAACCTCCCCCTTTTAAATTTTTGAAGTCGGATGGTATAACCCTTACCCTATAAACTTTATCTATCTTTACTTAAACTTACTCCATTGTTATTCTTTTAGGTTCCTATATCACATA
Organism: Catoptria pinella; assembly: GCA_963556745.1. NCBI lineage: Eukaryota > Metazoa > Arthropoda > Insecta > Lepidoptera > Crambidae > Catoptria > Catoptria pinella. The sequence goes on from OY750776.1 coordinate 5,233,506, forward strand.
ACATAATCGAAACAACATTTTCTAAGTACTCCAAAAGTTAAATACAGAGATCTCTCTGCCTATTATAAGAAATGTAAGTAGGTATAATAAGTAAATAAAACCTTACCTCAGCTGCTAGTAAATTCATTAATTATATAAGTGTATGATAAACACATTTAACAACCGTATATGAATGAAACTCGCGTTGTAAAATGATGAAGATTCAAGTCCCATGATTTATAACCCGGGGGATGACGGCGAGCCCAATTTCACGGTCGCTAACCACGGTTTGTTCTACATTCGTAATTTTGAATCATTATAATGAAATACAAACGTGAAATGAGGGCTTTATTTAGTTGCTAAATCAATATTATTGATTTAAGTAGTTGCAAAACCAATAACCAAAGATAATTTATTATTAAAGAAGCAATATTAACAGACCCCCTAGCCAAAGTAAAATTGCAAATCTTCGTTATCGCTTCGCTTTCGAAACATATATGGGATTGACATAAGGTGTCGTTAATAATCGAATTTTAAAACGACAAAAGCGCGTAGTCTGCACACTAGCGCTGCCATTGAAAAAAATCTTAGTGCTTAATTAATCTAGCCTGTGGAGTTTTTTTGCGAAATGTGGCCACTTTTAGTACGACAGGCTAGAAAATAATAGCGATAAAAGTACCACAAAGCTTCTTCGGAGTGCATTACAAAGAGATAATTCATAATTTCGTATTAAATAAACACTATGTTTTTTTTTCCAATGGCGCCACTAGTGTGCAGACTATGCTCTCTTAAATCCAAACGTATTTCGAAGCGTATAGATAACGAAAATTTGCTTATGTTACTTTGGCCAGGAGGCAGATACTTTTAATTTGAGACCAGCAACCTAGTTCACTTATACAGAGATTTTAAGATGTTTATTAACTTAGAAGAAGAATTAACTTAAATAGAAGTCATCTTTATGAAATTCTTCATTGTACCTACACTTTGCACAGCTACCCAATGAATACAACATAATTTTATGCTTGATTCGACGCTGGGCAGCGAATAACTCGAGCACAATCGGATGGAAGTGAGATGCGACCTCGATGTCAATATCGATAACTTGTGAGACGTCTCGGGGCGGCCTCTATAGCTACTAGCTCATCTCGGACTGCTTATTGCAATGTTGCAACTTTGTACGAACGATATAGATAACAAATTTGTATTTTGACATCATATGCTATATATATTTTGAAATATCGGAAGAAATTATAAAGATATTTAAAAAGTTAAAAGACTTATGAGAAAATAACTTTTGCAATGAAACGTTAATTCAAAAAAGTATGACTTTTTGAAATAATTAAAAGCCCTCTTTTTAGAATATTATGAGAGATATACTTTTTTATTTTCTGCAAAGCTATAATATCCAAAAAACAAACAACTTACTTCAGCTTCGCCTAAAATTTTACCGGGCTGAGTGTCAACGAACTGCCTCGGATGCCGAAGCGGCTTTAATGGCTTATACTACGATGCGCTACGTCGTAGAATGCCGTGCTACGAGCGTACTACATCCGCTACGAGGTGCGCCAAATGCAAGCCTCCGTAGTGTAAATGGAAGCTCATTAGACAAAATTATGTAAAGAACATTAGACTGCTTTGTTTAGACTTTTGTTTTAAATTGACAAAAATAATTTCAAGAATGTATCTACAAAGTTAGATAGGTAAAGAAAAAGTTTTGGCAATGGTCGTTTGTGAAGAGTATTTCAAATTGAATCAAAAATGAAAGAACATTTAAAATAATCTCTGTCTGTCTCTGTCTTTTTAAAAAAAAATTTAAAAAAAACATGATATACATAAAGTTCAAAATTTTAACCTACACGTTTTTACTAATTTATTAATCCTTCTCACTTTAATCATATAATGATAGAGGGTATCATAAAACATTAATAAAAAACTTCACGCTTCCGTTTGTAAATTCAACAAGAACGGAATAAACGAAACACGCGAACCGATAATTAATATTTATTTGCTTTGTAACACTTTTTACGTTGATTAGACTTTTACTGGAGTGGATTCTTAATTTACATAATATATAAATCAATATGTTTTGTTGTCGAAATTGGTTCAAAATCAAAAATGATTTATCAAATAAACTTAAAAATTAAAATTAAATGCTTTTGAATCGTCTTTATTTTCCTACCGCCCATTCGATACTTTTTTAGCTGACAAGAAGAACGGGCGGCGCACGCAACTTATCAGCTTTACCAGAAATCAGTAGTAACGATAGTGGAGTTCTCCTTATATGTATCAGGTTAGATGATGTAGAGTTGGGAACAACTGTTTTAAATCTTTTTATACTCCAGCAGGCAAAGGAAACTATGTATAATGTAAACGTTGTGTTTTTGTAGGTATAAAGATGATATCAATGCTCTACTAGCTTGTTTTTAAGCAAGTCCCTTTTAGAGATACACCTACTACCGTCTAGTTATTCTGCTCTAGTTGTTCTTCTCCTTGAATGTACAAGAAAAACTTTTCAAACCTTTAGACAAGAAAAGATTACAACTCCCGAAGCAAATTTCAAGCAAAAGCCCAGTTGCTCCTTTTTTGAAGAAAACTCCTTAAACCAACATTTGAGAATTGCCTACTCTACTCACGTATGTACAGCTAATAGCCGCATGTGACCTGAGGGTCTACTACGATTATTGGACGACGTTCGTTTAGCTGTGTGACATTATTAGCTTAAGAATAAGGTTCAAAATTAAGTCAGTCGTACGACGCACATCGTCCGATTATCGATATTTTCTTTTCGTAGTAGCTCCTCTGTGCGAATGAAATGGATAAACGCCTTGAATATCAATAAAAACAGTGCGTGACAAACATTAAAGAATACTTTTATTGGCACCTAGAGAGAGTCTTGCCATCTCCAATTACTTTAACATACCCAAGTTTCTTTCACATAAGTTCTTCTATCTCACGAAGACCGTTTTGCTATGAATGTGTTAGGCGTGCACATGCACATTGTTTTAGTGTGCGTCTGCACGCTCTCGTATTACGCACACTAAATTTATGTGCATGTGCACGCCTAACAACACTCATAGCAAAACGGTTTTCGTGAGATAGATCAATAATACATTTTTTTTTACACCCTCTAATATGTTAATGTGAATTGGTAAAAAAGCAAACACTTCTTGTTGTGTACAAAACGATCTGATTAAAAAGCAAAAGACATAATTATTCGGAGCAAGATCTAACCTTGTCATAAAACTCTTAAAAATGTTACAAATATCTTACTGAAGTAATAAATTCGTTACTTTTAGAGAAGCGTTTTCCTAGTACCTATAAAGTTCCGTTTACTATTGCTTTTTCTAAAAACTCTCTGTGATCGTTTTCCATCAATAGGGATTAGCCATTTTGCCATCTACAGCGTCGCAAAACATAATAAAAATCTCCCTTGACATTTCAATTAATATTGCAAGCGAGCCATCGGATTAAAAACGGAAAACGTTTTGAGTTTACAGCAATTTGGACCTTGTTGCCAAAGAAAATAGCCTCTTTTAAATAGTCATTTCACAGGATTGCCGAAAATATCTGGCAACACTTTTAGTCGTTCACTGTCTGCATTATTGCGTTAACTCAGCAGTAATTAACTCTAAGCATCGTTAACCTTCACGCAAGTGCTGCAAGTTAACTAGTTATTATTGTACTGAAATAATAGAGTTAATTAAAGTAGCAGTTTGAAGGACAATTTACAAGTTCCAAGAACAAATGTTCTTTGCTTACCAAAAGCACATTTGTTTATGTTTACGTCGCCGCCAACTTACATAAGTTACTTTAATAGATGTTGTCTTAAGTTTAAGTACTTGCAATAAGATACTTCGAGTCATTTAATTTAGTTAAATTTATGTTTCATTTGTGTTGAGAATTTGTCTTTAAGACAATTAAGTTAGCAAAACTTCTATGGCGATAATCAAACTACAGACAAAGATTAAATAAACCCTTGCTCATCTAATCTATGTCAAGTCCTCAAACAAAAAAAATTGAAAAAAAACATGACATGGCAAAAACAAAATAGATCAGATTCATTCGGCATAGTCTTCAATTTCTTTAATATTCTTCAGAGTCGTCTGTATTTTTCTAGGCTACATAAATCTATAGCGACACATTAGATAGTTAAAAATGGAAATGGCATTGAGCATGAGCACGGTAAAAATAAAAGAAATACTCACGAAGGTGGTATGCCCCCGACGAAGACGTCGGAGTTGGAGTTGAACTTGCCGAACGCGAATTCCTTCCCGCGGGAGGTTTTGCTCTGGGTGACGCCGTCCACCATGAGCGATGTGTGCTCGTCTCGCCGAGCCACCTGCACAGAAAAGTTTAATAGCGTGTTTTTACGTTGTATGGTAATTAAATTAATTACTTTTTAATTGAGTACTTTGGCGTATTAACTTTTTTGACTTTGACTTTGAAATTGTTAGACATCTGTCAAAAAAATGGTTTAGAAACTTACGTTGCTGATTGTACCATTTTCACACACAGTTTAGTTTTTTGTTCAATCCATGTCCGTAACAAGTAATGTTCCGTTAATATTGCAATTACCGATCTCACAGTAAAATGTAAAGGTTGGATCTTCGGAATTACTGTATTTTTTGTAACATTACCAATTTAGATCAAACAAGCTTTTATCAAACCATATAACTTTATTGAAACGGCTAAGTAAATAATCTATGCGACATCATTATCAAATATTACAGTCTTACAATCCCTAAAGTGCTACAAAGAACGAGTTTCCGAACTTAGCCTGGGGCCGTCTTAGAACTACTAAAGATAAGACCTAAATATTCTTAGGAGAAACAGTATCTTACCTGAACTTTGTGCCAATGTCCATCGTTAAGATTACTACCGACCGTTATAATCTGAGCTCCGCCGCCTAAATTGTATCGGAGCCGCAGCGCACCATTCACTAGTTTCAACTCAAAAAAGTCATAAGTGCCACCGTCGTCGGTGTACAACAACAGGCCGTTGGGCTGGTCGGTTTTGAATTCTAATTCGAGTGTGCCGTTCAGGCCGGCGTTCCATTTTCGGAACTGTGAGTACGGGTTCTGTTTGTCTAGTACGAAGGCGAGGTTCCTGTTGAAGGTTAGAGACAGCAGACAGAACAGCACGTAGCGCATGGTGGCGACGTCGTCGGAGGGCATGGCGGGTACGGAACGCCACTATACGACGCCTGGCGGATTACACCTTTTCCGTTTCATTTCTCGGGCAGCTGCAACAAAAGAGAATTTTTGCGATCAGACTTTTGATGTTTGTGATAATAGGTTGGGAAAATATCTGACGATTCAAAAGCGCTCAATTATTAAGTTTATTTAAAAATACCGTCGGATATGCTCAGAAATAAACCTGACCGCTATGCGATCTAATTAGTTAATTGACTCTCATTTGAGATGAAGGCATAAAGTGTCAGATAGGTATAAATATTTAGTTTTAATCTTAACTCTCATTTAAAGTGAAGGCTTAAAGTGTCAGATTGGTATACCACCTTTAATTCAAATTGGTAATATTTCGACATGTTCAATGAAAAGGGTTTTATCAAACCAAAACCTGATTCGAATGTCGACAAAAACTCCCAAACCGAGGCTGCAAACGTAATATTAATCGTTCCGAGTGAAACAAAAACATTGAACGAGTGCTATCTAACTATCTTGCTCAGGTAAAAGCCCCTCGAATGTACAAAAGACCGGCAGCGCCCAGCCGGGAAAACTAGGCCGGCGGAAAATCTGCGATGCGGGAACCTTGGATATCCGACAATCGTTTAAATCTCGTTATGATGTAAGCACAAAATATAAAGTGAACAGAAGAACCGCTCAAAACAATTCCATTTTCTGTGCCATCAATATCATACATAGATGTACAAGCAATCTCGGACCAAACCAAGAACTTTAAAATCATATTCGATGGACCAAACCCAGCCCATATACACTGGCCTTCAAAACTTAGTACCACACTTTTAAAATTGTAATAACTTTTAAAATACGCAAGATATATTATCGCAAAAAAAAGGACTGAAGATTTTTATTTTAAATAATAACTTCACAATCGATAACCTTATTGAAAAAAACCTTTTTTTTATTTCAAAACTCTTACTTCTATTGTTTAAGATAAATTCCAATTTTAAAAGTATGGTACTAAGTTTTGCAGGCCAGTGTAGTTGGTACTGTAGCAGCACTCTAGCGCAACAAATCAAATGACAGAATATAAGTTTCACAATAATGTATTGATTCTTTAAAATCTTTACTTTGTTAAATGATTCGTTCATTGAAGACAAAAATTAAGTAAAATTTTATTGCAAAATACTTATTACTGTACTAACAAGCAATTCAAGTATTTTTCCGGTATGGGAAATCTTATGTATTTGAATTTACATTTCCAAATGTTGAATTTTTCACGCTCCAACACCATCTCAATCACGTCATAAAGATTAAGCTATTTCTGACGGACAAACCGTTTTCCGGTTGCCGTCATTTAATTTTCAAAGAGTAGTATATCATTTACACTAAATGAAACTTTACGTTTCCTGATTGTTGGTCTGAGTAAATTCTTAAGTACATTCATAAAGTCCAATTTGTACCTCATCCACGCCCATCTTCCCGGTTTATTTCGCGAGGAAAGAGCCCAGTCATCCCTTAATGGCACAACTTGGAAACTTGGCACTGGCCCCAACCGGTTTTTACCGGTTTTTCACCGGTCCTCCAACGTTTTACTGGTTTTTTTGGCGCCGCTGATTTGACGTAGGTAGTTGACTCTAGAATTATTCGTTCGTGACTTTTCTGCATTTTTTACGTAAGTTTGAGTTGAACAAAGTTAATTATGACAATTCAACTATCAAGATATAAACTTATAAGTATTACATAGTTTTGTTTGAAAACAAAGGGTTTTAATCAAACTTTTTCGAGAACAATGGCACACAATGGCATTGGAAATCGTTGAAGTACAACTGCGTATTCAAATAATTTGATTAATATGAAATCAGAAAATGTGTCAAGACAAAGTACAAAAGAAAATGTAGAAATATTTAATGTTCCTTTACAAATTAATCTTATGTACCTACTAAGAAACCACAGTATTTATTATATGGCCTGTCTTAGAATTATAACTATATTTATGTACCTACCCAGCTATATTATAGACGCATCGTACATGCTTCTGTTGAATATTTGACATATTCTTAGCATAAGATGATATTATACCGTAGATACGTAACGGTCCCACTGCGGCAGCCGTCTTTTTCTATCTCGCTCACATGATTTATGTGGGAAAGGAATAACTCCTCGGATTGAACTACGTCACTTATCTACTTTATGCAGATGGTGTAGTTCTCCCGCAATATTTACTCCAAGGGTTGGATTGAATGTTTTCAACCTTATAAAAAAATATAAAAACTATTTGAATTTAGTTTCCAATTTTCCAAGAACAATTTACAAGGTTTTCATTGATGAAAAATAAAGTAGAACGATTAGATTTAGAAACTAAATTGCCTTGTTTAGAAAAAAATACTTATAATAATATATAAAAATATTTATAATACTTATAATAAATAATATTTTTAAGGAGCTTGCTGAAGAAATATACTAACGCCAGCCAGACCCTACTTACCTCCTGCAAAACACTTTTAAATTCCTTTCAATAAAATAATTCCGTGACATCGTTAGACGATATTACCTATCTTAAAATGAATATGTAAAATATCCTGTCTAAAGAACCTTTAAACATCGATATGATCATTAATTCATTGATTAATCAGTACACACGACAGCACGTCAGGTTATAGAGTTAAACTAAGAAAACAGCTTTTATTACGTAGGGCATAAAGGCGGTCTCAAGGTCAACAAGTATAGTCTGAGGTGTCGTGTGTACGTTTACGTTTGTTGTGTGTGGCTCACCCTATATAAGTTTTATACGCCCTTATGACGTAAAAGCAGAAAAGGGATCAAATAAATAAGAACCTACCCATACATACATGTTAATCGGGTAAGCAACGCAGTGTAGTGGAAGTAATACCAGTATTTATATAGATCCGAAGTGCCGATTAGGGTTGTCTAACAATAAAAAATATATAATATATCAATATTTTTTAACGTATTTACTTACACGACATAAATAGCTCTTTGTTGTGATCACGTTATGATACTGAAGAAAATATCATATTTTTTTCAGTGAGTATGTCCACAGTACCCAAACGAAGGCCTGAACTAAATCCCTAGACACATTGTGTCGCTATATCTCATCCCTAAACTTGCGCCGTCCCCTTTTTGGGACTGACCGTTTATGTATTATCATATAATAGATATGTACTACTCTCACTAAATATGCACCTACACTGACAATCGGATTCTTCAAAAGAAGTTTTTTTTAACAAACACAAATGCCAATTTTGTTATTTCAATCTTAATATGTTGCGTTAACGATATTAGAAAAATAAAAAAACGTCTTTAGCTATTAAAAAAAAAAACTGGCTCATGTGATGTAGTTAATTTTCACGAGTTTAATAAATAGATCATATATAAAAACGTAATCAGAGAAATAACTTTTACAAAGACTTGACTTTGGACGTATGGTCAAAAACAAATAAATTATCATACAACGAGTAGGTTTAAATTTTGTCAACCATATTTGCTTCAATAGCATCACAAATTTCAATCCTAACTACAATTATATTTGTTCATTATATGCCGGTTACAGATTGCATTTTATCACTCATTAGTAGGTAACATTCTTGTGTATAAAAATAAATAATAATAAGTAAAATAAAAACAAAACGCCACAGTACAAAGCACACAACAATTTCTTTATTCTGTGGTGCAAAGGATGCTAGCACAAAACGTAATATTGATTTTCACCGAGTTTTTACCGCTTGTTGACCACGTTTGACACTTGAATTGGATATGTCAGTCACGTCAGTCGTGTGTCAGATCTGTGGCGAGAAGTTTGTGTTGTTGTGTTATTTTGTGCTTAGGGTACTTTAATACAATAACTTTATAATTTGTGCCCTAGGGTGCGAAACACAACATATTGGCTTTGGGAGAAAAAAAATATTACACCTACTTACCTTATTCCATTGTTGTGTGAAACCAAGTAAGAATTATAATTCGTTTACAGTAAAGTTCATGGATACTTACATTAAATTGATATAAAATTGTTATGATAAAGTGTCGATATAATGAGAAAACTTCGAAAGTTTGTTGTGAAAAATGCCTTCAGAGAGTTTCTTCCTACAGAGAGTGACTATGAAATAGTAAAAGAGGATATATCGCCGATAAAAACGGGTCAATTCCTAGTCAAAGCCTCATACATCAGCGTCGATCCTTATATGCGTTCTTTTGCTGACGACCAACAAGTGCCTTACGATCAATTCGGCTTCCAAGTCGGGAAAGTTATTGAAAGTAAGAATTCTGAATATCCCATCGATACTTATGTAGTGTCCCATTCCGGTTGGCGAGATTATGCAGTCTTAGACGACAGCGCAGATGAAATGTTTGGCATAAGACCGTATAAGCCGGAAATTGGAAATTTGCCACTGTCTTTGTCTGTTGGAGCTCTCGGCATGCCAGGAATTACGGCTTACTTAGGTCTGCTCGAAATCTGTAAGCCTAAACATGGCGAAATAGTTTGTATTACAAGCGCTGCAGGAGCCGTCGGATCTTTAGTGGGACAGATAGCTAAGCTAACGGGTTGCAGAGTCATCGGTTTCACAGGTAGTGACCGTAAAGTGCAAGTTCTAAAGCAAGAACTGGACTTCGATTATGCCCTAAACTACAAAACTGTCTGTGGTATCAAAGACAGTTTGATGTCGATCGCTCCACACGGTATCGACGTTTTTTTCGACAATGTTGGTGGAGCTTTAGCGTCCTCGATTATGGAGTGTATGAGTGAGAAAGGGAGAGTCGCCGTCTGTGGCGCTATAAGTACTTACGGAAAGGAGCTACCGCGCAATAAACCAAACACGCGAGTACCAGTGCATGTGGAAGCATTTAGCTTCACACAATGGGAATGGTCGAAACAGACCGCTGCACTGAACCAGCTCAAAGAATGGATTCAAAAAGGTTCTATAAAAGCAAAGGAGATGATCGCTAATGGATTTGAAGAGCTACCGACTACATTAGTGGCGATGTTGAGAGGGGAAAACATAGGAAAAGCCGTTGTGAAAATCTGAAAGTTTTCATTCTACATTGAATTAGCTTAAATATTTAAAGGAAAAATTAAACAAGAACTATTCGAAACCCTTTCTAACTTATTTACCCTTCTACACATTGTTTATTTATGATATATTCAATACATTTGGTTAGCGTATTACGTAAACTTGTACACATAAATATTTACATAAGATTCCCGAGAGAAATAATCTTTCGAAGCCAGAAAAATCCCCTTCTATTGAAAATCTTAGCGAATTTAATCAATCGAAAAACACATACGTCATCAAAAAACTTGCACGAATTATTCGTCCAAGTTAAAAAATCTAGACGATGAGTTCTATATAACGATGCAATGCGATTGTTTTGACAAAAAAGGAGCTTTAGAAATAAAACATTTTTTACGGATTACAGCGCGTATATTATTAACTCAGGTTTTATTTTATAATTAATTAGTTTGGATTTAAAAAAGTGTTTTATTTCTAATGAACTGTACGCGCGGAAGTCTTAGAAGTGTATTAAAAAAGAGCTTTTTAAACAAACTTCATAACTGAAGAATGAACAAAAATGATCTTCAAAGCTATCTTAAGTACTATCTCGTCTTAGAGACATGTTCAAATTATTCTAACTGTACAGAAGGCTTATTAGGCAAGGAGAACTCCAATATATTACTTAAACGAGCGACTAGATTTTATCTAGGTGACCTATGGCCTATTCAGACCACCTGTGATGAACAAGCAGCAATATAACTGCTTAACATATACTGCTATTCGCTACGAATAATGTCACCTTTAATAATGTGTAGTTAAGAAATACTTTAATCAATAATCAAAGACTTTTATACTCAAAATACAGAAATTACCTAATTTAAATGCAAATCAACACAAAAAAAAAATACTATACCATGAGTTAGAAGGACGTATGTAAGTTTTTTTAATATAAATACATATATTTTATTATTTTATACAACCATATCTTTTGTACACACGACGGCACCTCAGACTATACATGTTGACCTTGAGACCGCCTTTATGCCCTACGTAATAAAAGCTGTTTTCGCAGTTTAACTGTTTTACCTGACATGCTGTCGCGTGTACAATCGGCAAATGGTGTTGATTCCTAAATTAATTTTCATTTATATAAGAAAACAGTTCGGCCCGATAAAACTTATCTTAACTAAAATTAAAGGTGAAAGTGTCTGCTGCCCAAACCCCACATCATTCAACCCGTGTTGTGGCACTTACAATCTCACATGTTACATTACATTACCTAAAGTTAGGAGGACATTGAATAAAACTCTCATATGTTGCCGTAACAAGTGGCTTGATACTATCGGCATGATGTAATACACATTTCCATGTCACATGATAGTGTACAAACTAAACCAGAAGGCACAAAACATAAACTCTGTGTGTTCTTAACTTCTAGACAGAAGCGCTACGCTCTAACCGGTTTAAAAAACACTTCCGTCATTTGTTTTCACTTGTGTTGTTTCGCTAGGCTCCAGTGCTAGCGGCTAGAGGCTGCTTTACTTCTCCGTGTTCTACTGCTATATGCTGACTTTAAAGCCACAGAATACATAATAGTACAAGTACAGAAGATGCACTCCGCAAAATCATCTAAATCCGACACAATGAAGTGCAATTTAGCTCGCACAGCGAGTCTTCCCTACAATTATATTCACCTAGAAGTTGCCTCTTTTTCTATCGCGTAGCTCTTATTTTTTCTGACGACTTTTAGCCCTATGAAATTGTTCCGTCCGGACGGAACAGCTTCCGATTACTTGTAGCTTCATACTTGCCCTGCTATAGCCTGGTTTGGCTTGGGTTTGCCCATAGACTTAGAAAAATTTTCGCCAAGGGTTTGCCAGTAATGTCTAGTGCACGGAAAACTGCGATTTTTACCGAGCGTCTCTTGAATCTAAAATATAAAATATTTTATGCCAATAAAAGGTTGTGTATGCAATATCGAGTAGTCAGGTAGAGTAACAATTGATAATAAAGTTATAATAATGATGTTATTTAATAATTCTCAGCTTAAATTTGAATTATATTTTAACAGTTATATTAATTTTAACGCAAAATTAAAAGGATTTGAATAATTGAAACAGTGATGCTTATTAAAATCTATCAACAAAATGTTTAGTTTCCGGTTTAATTATTTTACTATTTAATTGTTAATTTTATTAAAATTATTGATTTAGAATTTACCAAGATGATTAGATCACAAGGATTATGACAAACTTTTTGTACTACTAGTACAAAAATATTAAGTAATAAATTATAAGGAAAGTGTTTGCAAAATAGGAGTATCAAAGACTCAAATCTCGTGACCTAAACTCGTGACTTTCATCCTGCAAAATGTTTGTGAAATAATATTTTGCTAACATAGCGTAAGTATATGTTTTAGTTAGTCAGTGAATAGGTAGATACTGCGTCTTCATCTTTGCAATTTTTATTAGCAGATGTAATTGAAGGGATAGAAGATTTAACGGATCTCGTGAATGTGATTACGAAACTAATACCTACCAATTATGATGACTGTGCAGATGAATAATACAATTTATACAAAGGTCTCAAATCATAGATTTTTCAGCTAGGCTAAGTTAAATATATTTATATTTTCATAGCTTCATTCTTCAGATATAGTATTACTATGTAGTCTCTTCAATGTACTAAGTAGTGTCGCACGCTTAGAATCGAAGTTAACTTTTTTTTTATTTACGTACCTACAATAACATACAGAGATTTGCAATTACAGATACGTAAACACCTCAAAATTTTTAACCAGAATAATCAATGATGTCAATTAAGGAGGTTCGGCCAGAAACCGAACTAACTCCTGAAATATTGAGCGAAATAAAAAAACCTACCATGATGAAGAAAATACAACAGCTGGAATAATTGTATTAGATACGGAAATTAGAGTGGTATTAGGGGATCCAATAGAAGAGAGCCCCAAATATGGACCAAACATTTATAATGATTTAGCGCAGCGGTGGCTTAAAATTCATCAAAATGGCGGAGATAATGTTGAAGCGAGGTCTACTGCTCATAGAGCCATAGTCATGTAATAATGATCGACCTCCACTTTGCAGTTCGTTTGTTAATATATTTTTGTCCATAATTACCTATAAAGTTACTATATCCTAAGACTCATCGATTTTTAAGAAAAAATTGCAAAGTTATTTCTGTTACAGTTAGATACTAAACACTCCTTTCAGTTCCTACTGAAACTTCCTAACTGCGGAATCGTAAATGAAGTTACCTAGATATATCTCAGAGACAACCATTAATATGACAAACGGGCAGTTAGACGGTATCTCGATCGCTGTAGCGACTCTCATGCATGTAGTTATGATAACCTGCTAAATGAGAGCGGAAACTTAATCTGGCATCAGCAATTTTTAATGTCTCCATTGCTGGGAACCTATTTTAACACGTTTTAACCGACTTCAAAAATTAAAAAGGAGGAGGTAATCTATTCGTTGACCATTACTTCTTTGTTTATGAACCGATTTAGATTATTGTTTTTTGTTTGAAAGAGAATAATTCAAGAATGATACTAGTTTAATTTCATTGGCATTGGACCTTGGATTTTGAAGATACTAGGTTGGTATCAGTTGGTATAAAACGCAACTGGTCTAAGTAACAACTGGTCTAATCATCGCTTACATACATAAAAGGTTGGGAAAACCTGATTCAGATGCTCTACTTTTTCGGTACTTTCTTTCAACTAGTACCTAAATAATTATTATTAGATTTTTCGCATTCACAATGCTATTTTATATTAAGATAAATAATATTAGAAAAATACTAGAAAAAATCGACTCACCCGTAGCACCTCAAACGGGACTCGAACTCGCACCCTTGGGATTCTCGGTAGCATAATAGGTCAGTGCATTGGGCCGTCTTTTTTCTAATATTATTTATCTTAACCTAAATAATTCCCTTTTTAATCCCAAATGATCTATTTACAAAAACATTATAGTTTCTATAATATCTAAAAATCTTGGGGCGTTAAATACCCCAAATACACCACAGTCTAATTTATAACAGGATCACGGGTTGACAGAGCGGCTGACATACCTTAATTGTAACCGCAGCTTATCGTGGGCTAAAAATGAGTCCATTATTTTCGGACGTGTCTGCCCATCCAGAAAAGTTGTAGGATAAACGAATGGCGAAAAAATATAGACGGATTCCGGCGCCACAGTGGCGGTAAAGGGTTAAACAATCGGTAAGTCGATCGGTTTTAAAGAAAACGTTGGCAATTAAGGGTCTATATAAGCTCTGTATTATGAATTGTTTTATTCTAGGAATTCTTTATAGTTGGGTTAGTATGATAGAATGTAAAAGAAATTAATAAGGACGCTACTTTCTAGTTCATTAGTGTTATTGTATGGCAACATTCAACTACTTTTGTATGCAAAAACCACGTGTTGATAGAAACAATAATTTTAGTGCCGTTTCTAAACTTTATGGTATATTGTTATTGTAGTCTGTGGCTGAGCCATTAATTCCGATTTTACAAAGAGTGATAAGTACTGTCTAATGGTACCACGGTAAAGGAAGCATAAATATACGATTCTGTAGAAACAAAAGCCGAGATGTTTTAATTTGGTTCCACACCCGTCCGCCCTTCGCTTCATTACTCTGCGTTAATTAAAAATAAAATTGATGACGTAGTATTGTTCCACGGTTTGTACAATCCATTGATTTCCTACTGTTTTTTTTAAGTTTCTCTATAAAAAAATCAGGATGACTTTATAACAAAGGGTTTTGTATTTTCGCCGAAACAAAAGCTTTTATTTAAAAGAAAATACAAAGGTATTTTTATTTTCACAACAATCTCAAATTATGTGGTTACGCCTGTTGTAAAATCTTTTAATAATGATGTAAATTTAGTAAATAGTATTTACAATTTTATTAAACTCAAACTTCGTACGAGTAAAAACATAATTATTTATTGTATTAAACTTACGTATACAAGTTTAATACAATAAATAAATACTATAATAATGTTATTTGGCATTCCTTGATAAAGTAAGAGAACAGAAAAGCTGAAAATAAGTTTAATTTGAGCACAAACAACCTATATGGCAATAAATATACAACACCAACAATAACTATCCCGTCGATGTTTAATCACAAAAGTGATTGTTACTTAACAACCAGTCTAAATTCACTAGTGACAAGGTTGGATTTTAAACTGGCTAACAGCTGTTTACTGTTTAAAGTTGTGCGAAAACTATAAAGACCTTGAAAGCAAAGCCTTCGTCCCTAGTCCCTAATTGGTCACGAGCAAGCCTTAATTCATTTCAGTGTCCGCCACGGTCTTTGAAATATTAAACTTTGGAGTATTATTGAAGGCGGATTTTAATTGGCATTATTTGGTCCGAAACTACTTCGACACTTTGTCTGTGAGATATTAAAGTGACTAGAAATTCCGAAATAACTATGTCAATAAATTAGTTAATACTCACGAAATATCATTGTGATATTAATTATAATGGCTATTTTCATTGTTATTCAAGTTATACTTGAGTTAGCGAACTTGTTTCATCTATTATCTAATACGTTTTTCTATTTTCATATATATATTTTAACTAAACTCAACCAAGTAATTAGCGTATTAAAAAAAAATCTTTTATTTGTAAAAACGCGACGGGATAAGCATATTATAAGACTTTATTATTAATGATTTTTCCGAAACAAATCAGGGTACACGAAATCGACTCTAGGACCATAAACTTAAGATCTGAATTCATGAAAAGTTTATTGAAATTTTCAACCGCAACTAGTAGCTAGTGGATTAAGTCTTCGACGACGCTTCGGACAATGAGATAAACTTGAACAAACACCTCCTGAGGTGTTAACCGCAGTTTGTCACGCGACCTTCGTTGTAAACAAATTCTACGGTTCCAGAACATTTTGAATTTCGTCGTATAATCTTTTGATTCCCATCTCGAGGTTTTTTTATGGCTGCAGTATGTTAATTTTAAGGGCGTTAAGATAATGGTCTTTCTAACAATAGTGTCAAACATTAACCATGAAAATAAATATGTACCTAACCTAATAAAAATAAACTTTCCTAACACCAATATTTTGTACAAAACTAACCAAAGCTTGTACTGACTAAATAAATACTCGTATGTACTTAAAATATAAGATGACTCGAGAACAAAAATGTATAACGCTCCACAAACATAACTAATTTAAATAAATTTTAATATACAAGTGAGTAAATACTTAAATACTATGTGTAGAACCTGAAGTAATTTACAGGTGAGTAAATACTATGTTTAGAACCTGAAGTAATTTACAGGTGAGTAAATACTATGTTTAGAACCTGAAGTAATTTACAGGTGAGTAAATACTATGTTTAGAACCTGAAGTAATTTACAGGTGAGTAAATACTATGTTTAGAACCTGAAGTAATTTACAGGTGAGTAAATACTATGTTTAGAACCTGAAGTAATTTACAGGTGAGTAAATACTATGTTTAGAACCTGAAGTAATTTATAGGTGAGTAAATACTATGTTTAGAACCTGAAGTAATTTACAGGAGAGTAAATACTATGTTTATAACCTGAAGTAATTTATAGGTGAGTAAATACTATATTTAGAACCTGAAGTAATTTAACGTTTTGTACTTTTTTATATCTTCGTTGCTCACAGCTGACAGATTAATGTTGTGGGAAATACTTAGCAAAAAATTAAAACCGAAATTACTTTAAAACCGAAGCTATAACTTTATACCGAGGAAGTAAACACGATCGAAGATACTGACTCACACAAAATATATATCGCGATAATGCAAATGACCACTTTTACGAGCGCCCGTCACAATAGGACTTGGAAGGCTTCTTGCACCCTTTCATGTAAAGATACTTAGTGCAGTTCGAATTTAGACCATGGGACAATAGACAGAAGACAGAAAACACGTACAGCTATACAGCTTCTGAAGCCTATTTATTTGTGCTTGAGAAGGACTTCGCAAGCACGACCAATGAAAACTGAAATAGTGTAAAAAGAGTTTGAATAGGTTTGAGGCTAACTTCTTACACAGATAAAACAGTCCTCAACTGAAACAATTTAAGAACGTTGGAAACTTTATTGACATTACCTATATGGAAATAAAGTTAGTTCCACTGAGCAAGTAATCATGATTACGAAAATATGATATTTCACTAAAGTTGAAACTGCGGAAAAAAAATAGGAACAGTGTGATGAAAAATAGACACTTAATTTTTTTTTTCATAACGAGAGTTTTGAAGATTATTTTTCATTTGGAATTTAATCATGGAAATCAATTTTGCTTTTTTAATTTATATTTTAAGACCATCGCCATCAATAAAATTGAGCCATTTAAAAAATCGGGCCAGATTGGTCACATTAATCCTCCAATATGGCAACGGTTTAGGAAACCTAGCAACATTGCGTAAATCATATTTTCTGTATCAGGAGCTTTTACTGCTCTTTACCCATTTGTCGCTTAGCTCAGTGCTCGTTTCTAAATTTAGAAAAACATGAAACATCTGACTATAAAAATGTGTTTCATAAAAAGTATTTATGCCGCTTCCTATTTTTTATGCTTTTGCTCCAGATACAAAAATGTTCAATATCAACTTCAGAGATTCCAAACTAAAACGGACATCGTATTTAAATTAAAGTGTTGTAATAAAATTCTCTCACAAAGAATGTCTAATTGGACAAGCAGCCACAGGCGAAAGCCATCCCGATGTTCCGGAATGCAATACTGGGACTAAACCGCCAACTCGACAGAGGTATTCCCAGTCGAATGCGAAGACAACTTTCCTATTGTATAATCTGTGAAAACAACGCTTTGTTTTAATGGATTTTATTTCAGTAACAAACTATTAGAACGGTAGTATTGGGTAACCCAATAGGAAAATAAAAACATTATTAATAAAATAGTCAACTAGTTTGAAAAAATCAATATCATTTTCTTTGTTGTTCACCGCAGGCATTGAAATCGATTGCTTGAAGAAAATGGCTATTTTTGTCAAGTTTTAGATAATATTTCTCAGAAATTAAGTAAATGAAAAAAATACGAATTTACATCTACTTTTTCGTACATAATTATTATTCTAAATAAAAATAATCAAAAGATAAATGCAGCCAGCATTGAATTGTAAAATTGTACTGTAGTGTAAGATTAATTAATATATACTACATTAATATGTACCTATTTAATCTGTTTTTGCTTTTGCGACCACGAACTATTTAGTCTTTTTATTTATAATGTTCTCATGTATGTGACAATGTTTTGTCTTTATGAGAATAAAGTTCTTTAAACATAAACAGCCAGCTACCTTTTTTAACACAGTAGACAAGGGTAAATGTTACGAATGTGAATTTGTACCCCTCTTTTTTTGTTTTAATCAAATTTGTAGGTACCTAATTATTAAATTATTACTTGTAATGTAAGTATTGCTTGATATTTTTATGAAAACCCGTGATCGAGATTATTATAAAGACCGTGAAAATACGTTCGCTCATAGCGTGATAATATTGATAGTGTCAAATATTATGTGAATGTTATTAAAACGGCAGCAAAGTTATTAAAATTCAATTTATTCGCTAATTAAATTTTTCGTATTCGATTCAGTTTTCCAGACCCTTACCAAATATACCTTTATTGATCAAAATCGATAAACTAACAGTTAAGTACATTACATAATATTAACGAAGTACAATAAACCTTATGTAAAATTGATTACGGTATGAATGGCTCATGCCTTCCGTGTGGCTGAATATTCATAGTGTTGCCGACTTGCCGCTAATAAATACCTACTCGCGAATTGAGTGAAACTTGCCACGCACAATATAGTTTTTATACGGTAGGTTAGTATTGTAATTGAATATGAGAAATTAAGAAGTTATTAATATTACTATGTATAATAAGTATTTAAAAAGTATATAAGAAGTAGGTATATCAGTTGTCTAGCACCCATATTACAAGCTTTGCTTAGTTTGGGGCTAGATAGCGCTGTGAAATTGTCCAGGCATTTATTATTATTTATTACAAGAGGAAATTAAGAGGTTAAGCGACTTTCGCAAAGGTCGGTTATGGTATGGGTGAACAAAAATGTATGATCTCGAGCTCCTCCGTGCTTCGGAAAGCACGTTAAGCCGTTGGTCCCGGCTGCATTTGCAGTCATTAGCACCCACCATTCCGCATTGGGCCCGCGTGGTGGGTCATGGCCCATCCTCCTTATCCACCCATAAGGAAGGCCTGTGCCCCGGCAGTTGGGACAGTAAAAATGGCTGATGGTCAAAAGATTGATATTATTGTATAGCAAAAACTACAGAACCAAATTGGATGCGGTTTTCACAGTTGATTTCTGTAAGTTTAACTTAAAATCTAGAGAATATTAAAATTTCATCTTGATACACCAACTAGAACCAAGTCCACGCGGAAGAAGTCACCGGCGGCCGCTAGTAATGTACATTCGAGGTTAAAATAGATTTTAAACAACATTATAAGAAAATTTCACTCTTATCATGACTCTTATCCAGTGACATGTTATTCTGAAAGTTAACATGCAGGAAAATGTTTTGTAATTTGTGAGTAATGTAGATGCTAACAACTTTTACATTTTTCGTAGTAGTTACTTAATTAATGAATTATCATGTAATGAAATAAGGAACAAATTTTTAACAAAAATGTAATTGTAATTTAAGAGTCCGACGAACAGTGAGCTTCCCATACAATTGTAATACCTACCAAAATGATTTGCAATTTGAGCATAATTAACTCTTATTGTGATGTTATTCGGATTAAGACAGTATTTTAGTTAGTATTTTGGAATTTTTATTTCTATTAATAAAAATTCCAAAATACTAACCCAATCCATAATACATTTTTTCATGCAAAACTGAAAATCGCATTAATTTTTATTTGGTTCGGTATATTCTCTTTTAATTTAATAGAACACTAGACAAATACTGTCTTAATCCGAATAACATCATTAAGAAGAGTAACAGTTAATTAAGCTCAAATTGCAAATCATTTTGGTATTACGTTTGTATGGGAAGCCCACTGTTCGCCGGACTCGTTACTCCTAAGACATTTATATTACAGATTTCATCAGTTTTATTTTATTATACTGTGGTCTGTCTTATGCTATATTTGGTAATCGGATACCTACTAAATTGTGTTCTCTGTACAGGGAATAACATCAATCATTGATCTATATAGTCCATATAGAGCCGAGGAAATAAATGGGAAGCTCATGCGAATTATATAAGGAATTGACAGGCTTTTGTTTCGTTCCTAGACCAACTGACCGACCGGAGATATTCGTCTATAAATATCCTGCCAGAGGAGTAATATTAAGACAAATAAAAAACCTCAGTAACTACATATAAACCACAGATATAAAATAGCTTTATAAATGGGAAACACCATAGTCAATTTAAATTAATTACTTTAATAATAATACCAATAAATTCTCGCTCTATTGTTAATTCAACATAGTATTAAATTAATTTTCCGGCTCTTCATATTCTACATCGTTTTATTCTGATAAACTCGGCGAGCTGAATTTCAGAGCTGAGTGCATATGTCAAAATTAATTCCGTGATAGATCACAATGAAACGAAGTAAAGCTATATTCCACCACTATTAAATTGTAATTATTTCTACAGCATTTTATTGGATTTTTTAACCAGTATTATAAATACAGTATAGTAAATTTGTAACAACAATAGAGTACTAAAAATTTTTTATTTTGTAATGTTTCAATTATTTTTATTAAGTTTCAACAGCGTTTTTGTTTAATACTAAATAATATACTAGAAAAAATAGGACTCGCACCAGATCATTCCCGTCCGAGAACATGATCTGGTGCGAGTCCTATTTTTTCTAGTATATTATTTAGTATTATATAAAATAGCATTGTGAATGCTTAAATCTCAAAATTTAAAAAGCGTTTTTGTTCTTAAACTATGAAGTATCGCAGTTGTGGTATTCAGTTTTTCTTTCATTCATATAACAACACATGTTCAGCCGTAAAATGTTGAGTTTTCGCACGTAAAACCAGCTATACCCTGAGCGCACCGATACTTCACCCCAAGGAAACAATCGATACAGGCCGAACGCTTTACGCTCGAAAACAATGTATTTAAACACATGAAGGCTGCTTTCAATTTACACCTTTTTAAATAAAAGAAGAAAAATAATACAAGTGTATACTAGTTGGAGTAAACGTAAGAAAATGTATGTATACTTAGCAAGTGAAAATACGTACACTACGCTCATCGACGGATCGTCCGCATTTGCACAGTCTATATCACAGTTCACCACTTTGTTTATCACACGTCACTGCACTGTTTGGCGTCCGAAACTGTTTTTAGTGTTGGATTATGTAATGGAGTTGTGTTGTGTGTTGCATGGCGCGAGCGGGCCGCGCGGTGTCCGAATGCAGAGAGAAATGGCGGACGCTGCGCGCGCCGCCCGCCCTACGGAGTCGGGGCGGTTTTGTAAGCGCGACCTAAGCTGTCGTGATGTAAACGTTAGCGTTTTGTCGGACTGTCGCCGAAGCTGACAAATACGTCCAATTTAACATATTTGTTTTATTTATTTCTTCATGTTTGCCGAAAAATCATCAGAATGTAATGTATTAGAAGTTTGCCTCTCTGGTCGCATAGATTGAGACAGGTAAACCGATATTTACAAAATTTTGCTATGGCAAAGCTCACTTACATCCTGAAAATGTCATGCACTATTTAAATTATCTTCCCTTTATTAAACATATTATCCAACAAGTCTGTTTTGGCATTGAAAAAGATAATGCACTCCCAACAATCAATGCCCTAGAGAAAACTCTTTCTTTTTCCATATCGTAAGATGCGCTTTTTGGAACTAGATTTTACATTGCTTTTATTTCTTTTAAAACTAACTAAAGAGATGTGGAATGTTTACTTCTGAGCTACTATAAATTGATTATAGAAATCTTATAAGTAAGTAATTTAGAATAGAAAAAAAAAACTAAAATTTTGTCGAAATCAAGATAAAATCGCAGCAAGTGAATCGCACCTTAATGTAGACAAAAGGCTCACACTTTGTAACGTTCAGCGTTACCTTTCACCAGTCACACTTTCCACTAAGCCTTTCCTATTTCCACGCCATCCATTACTCTTTCATCTCCGTGGTATTCGATGATAAGTAAGCACTGCCCGCATTGGAAAGGACAACGTTAAATACGATCTCATAGTAATACATTTCTGTTATAAGAAGGCAACACGCTGTAGAAAGAAATTTTGATTTTCGTGAACAAAATCTCCAAGTGAAGTGCAGTAAGGAATCAGGGGGTCGTTTCTCGACTTCGTACGCAGTAAAGATATCAATATGGAGATATAAGAATTTATGATATGAATTCGCTTTATTCCTCGGATAGAAATTGGAGTTACACGGAGATTCGTTCCCACATTTTGCTTATGTCTTTGGTCCCCGATGGGTCGTTGGCAGATTAAGGTGACTGCTTTTTAGAAGCTGTCGTTTATAATAATTTAATTGGAAGTTTGGTCATTAGCCCGGCGCGAGTAGGTTGAGTGTTAATTACTCCTTTGCGTACCGGACTGTATGTTGGATACTAAATTACCTATGAGAGACACTGCAACTTTTTTCTATACTTATTTAAAACTTTTTGACCGTTCGTACTTAAAGGAGTATGATGATATGATATCAACACAAATAATATAATACTATACTAGTATATGACTAAGTAATATTAAAGTAAATAAGTACCAATACCATTTACAATATCTCGTTTGCGTATAAAAAGTTTAAGTACCTAAGTACCAGGTACCATGATTTATTTATTTGAGTTGTTGGTTTAGACAACTTCATTTTCTAGGGTGAATTAATGTAAGCCATACGCAATTACGCAATAGTTAAAGTTGCTGCAATTAGTGGTCGGCGTACGAGGAAAAACCGTCCAATTTCGAGGAAAAACCGCAAATCGATGTACGAGTATGTACACACGACGGCACCTCAGACTCTACATGTTGACCTTGAGACCGCCTTTATGCCCTACGTAATAAAAGCTGTTTTCGCAGTTTAATTGTTTAATCTGACGTGCTGTCGTGTGTACATAATAGCCGTTTGGCACTCGTATACTTGAGGTTTTAAGCTGTCGTGTGTGATACCTAATGAAAAGGTTTTCTAAGAAGATTTTAAAAATACGTATACCACATCATTACATTTCAGCCACTTGTTTTAAATTAAACCTAAAAAAAATTTAAAAAACATACAAAAAAATCTTGTATTTTCACGGTACACACGACGGCACCTAAGACTTACATGTTGACCTTGAGACCGTCTTTATACGCTACGTAATAAAAGCTGTTTCGCAGTTTAACTGTATAACCTGACGTGCTGTCGTGTGTACCTAAGTACTTAAAATAGTGGGAACACAAAGTTCATTAGGTACCTCACCTACGGTGATATAACTAGCCAGTCCGTCCGAGGTCAACGTGCACTAATAATATAATATTTTGTTGTCCACTGCGCCCTTGAATTGGATTGGAACTCTATCAAATAGATTGATTGACATAACATTGACACAAAGTACAGTCGAGTTCATTAATGTGTTGGCACTTTTGTGACAGGATGTTGACTTTTATTACAAAGCCATAAAGGTTGATGAGCTGTCAAAAGTGCCAACATATTAATGAACTCGACTGTACTACCCATTTAGGCCCATGTCTACAGATTCCCAATCTACCTACTAAGTAACTTTAAATAATAGTACCTATGAGAGAATTCACTTCACTACACTGTAGTATCTTGCGTGTATTTCTAGAGATACAGTCTTCTGAGAACGTGCACGCCTCCTGAAAAAAACTATAAATAATAAATTAGGACTTGTATTACCACCTGACTTTTGTCTTGAAGAACTGCAAGACTGCAACTCTGTCAACTAAGTATATGTATATAATAGGTACCTACTCGTACAAACTTGTAATAAGTAGGTAATGCACGTTCGGCATGTAGCATCCTAGTCTGTGAGTTTTACCAATGAACTTAGTTTAAATTATGCAGCAAGAAGTGCCTAAATATTAATACACGAAAAAAACAGTATCGGCTTCGGACTTTCGGGGACTATTGCATATTATGGCTTTGAGCAGCAGTCGAACATCTATTATTTGGTTTGAGAGTTTTGTACTTTATTTAATTTTACAAGAACTAAGTACCTAAGTACCTACAATGCGATTAAATTGACAACA
The DNA here is from genome assembly GCA_963556745.1 of Catoptria pinella. Taxonomy (NCBI): domain Eukaryota; kingdom Metazoa; phylum Arthropoda; class Insecta; order Lepidoptera; family Crambidae; genus Catoptria; species Catoptria pinella. Next base: position 5,257,906 of record OY750776.1, read on the forward strand.
GACAGTGATACGCTGCAACTTCACTTGAGAATGTATGGCAAAGAATATTTTTTGCAAATTAAAATAAGCTTCGTTTTGTACAGCAAGTTAATCATTTCTGTTTTATGTACCTACATTGCTAAATTAATTGCATTATAGGTAAGTAGGTACCTAAGTACACACGACGGCACCTCAGACTATACAATATGTTGACCTTGAGACCGCCTTTATGCCGTAATAAAAGCCGTTTTCGCAGTTTAACTGTATTACCTGACGTGCTGTCGTGTGTACCTGCTTATCATTAGTGCCGTCCATGTGTGTTGCGCTGAGCCTGTTGATTATGGAAAGTCATCGGGAAACTTATTGGCTGCAATGCAATGCAAATTGCTATTTATGTTTCTCAGTCGTAGAGGAAGGATTTTTTGCAATAAGATTCAAAGTACAAATTCCTTTGCTTAAAAAATTGTAACTTCAAAATGACAGTTTGTTTAACAGACATTTGACGTATGATTGACTGCCATTGACAGCAGCGTTGCCAGAATGTTACAAAAGTAACATTTTACGTTACTTTTGACCGTCGCATGTTACCTCCATGTTACACGACTCAATATGTTACTTTTGTGTTACTTTTTAGATTTTCCAGCAAACAAAAAAATATCGTAAAACGGAACTCATCCAAGAATTTTTTTTGTTCGTCATCTTGATTGGCGCACTTGATTTTGTGAACTTACTGAATGCAACATATTCACCCACTCGCATGTATTTCTCAATTTTCCATCCCGCTTATAAGCATGCGCAAGTAAGTCGAGTGGTGACTAGCAGCGAGTGATTACAATCGATTTTAAAATTTTAAATGCATAAGCAAAATCATTAGGTAAAGGTTAATATAATGATTTTTTGACCAAACCGTCACCACCGCAAGGCCCGGAGCGCGCGGCGCGCTACGCACGCCGCGACTAGGTTTTTACACGAATAGGTACAAAAATATAGCCATCTTCCAAACAGAACCCACCTATGTAGAATTTTAATATAAAAAACTAACTAAAATGTTTAAAACTGATACTAATTAGTTTTCTAGTGGATAGGGGCCCACATCAGGCATTTTTCAGCATCGCCAGTCGATTATTCGATCAAAAATTATTACGATTTTTTCGATGTTTTACAAATAAGACAGGAAACTTTTTTTAGTTGTATGTAATAAAATACCATATTATAGTATTGTGACGTTTTCCACAATAAACAAGGAAGGTAATGTTACTTTTCTCGTGAAAATGTTACTTTTTGAGCTGTCTCATGTTATATTTGACTATCTGCCACTGGCAACACTGATTGACAGTCAGTCAGGCAGGCAAGTTGTTCGTGAAGGTATTACCTTATTACGAATGTTACTAAAACGGAAATTATGATTTAATAGCTATGACTAGCCAATACAAAAAGTTCATAAAATTAATAGCAAAGTGGCCTCTCGATAACTCAAAAGGAGAAAGGTAAATCTGTCGATAATAAAAACTAACCTATAATCTTTGAAACTTTTTTAGCGTTTATAATTTTATTGATACCACTTTATTTAATTGCAGAGATCTCGGGAAGTTCATAAGAGATAAAGTAAAAGTGGCTTTTGAATCTGACAAACAGAAATTAGACACTGACTCGTGTAACAAACAATACAGTTCTCTCAACAAATTGGCAGATAACTACTACAAAAACAAATACAAAAGAACTAGAAATAGCACAGCGACAGGATTGAGTGCTGAAGAGTGTAATCTAATTCTATCTGACGAAGTTCTGGAGTACTTAAAAGAAGAAAACAAAGGATTTTTCAGAAAGGTTTTTGGTAAAGATAAATAATGATGTTGAGACATATCAAACTGTTAAAATATCTTATTCGTCATCAACAATATAGCACAGAAAAGATTGTTTATAAAGATCACACACCTGTTATGCTGAATGAAGTCATAAAACACCTTAGTCCTAAAGATGATGAAATTTATATTGATATGACATTTGGTGCAGGTGGGCACACAAGGAAAATACTTGAATCAGCCAACTGTAATATTATAGCTCTTGATCGTGATCCTATTGCTCATGAGAAAGCACATCAGCTTGCTAAAGAATACCCCAATAGAGTTACTCCATTATTGGGAAGATTTAGTGAATTACCCCAACTGTTAAAATCTGCCGGCTATGGCCAATCTAGTATAGATGGTGTATTATTTGATTTTGGCTGTTCTTCAATGCAGTTAGATACAGGGGAAAGGGGATTTTCTATTAGCAAAGATGGTTATTTAGATATGAGAATGGATGCAGGGCGAGATCCTAATCAAATCACTGCAAGAGAAGTGTTAGCAACAGCTGATGAACATGAGTTGTACAAAATATTCAAAGTTTATGGTGAAGAAAAGAAAGCGGCTAAAATAGCACAAACAATAATACAAGCTAGATATATGATAAAAAATATAGATACTACTAAAGAACTTGTAGATGTTGTTAATTCATGCACTCCTGATGAAGTAAGATTAGACAAGTTACAAAGACCACAGTCAAATGCAACTAAAGTGTTTCAAGCATTACGAATTTTCGTCAACAATGAGCTAAATGAACTCAACTATGGTATGGTATTAGCTAAATATTACTTAAAACTGAGTGGTAGGCTTCTTACAATATGTTTCCATTCACTTGAAGATACAATTGTAAAAAGGCATATTGATGGGAATATAGTAAATGACATTGCTAATCCAGTTCCACTTAAGTACCTTAGTCCAACTTTAGTACAAAACCAAGATACAATAAAACACTTTTTAGACACTCCTTGGCAAAGTCTCAACAAGCATGTGGAGGTACCCACTGAAGAAGAAATTGGAAGTAACCCTAGAAGTAGAAGTGCTCGGCTAAGAGCTGCCATCAAAGTCAAATAAAATATTTTAATAAGACAGTTATGTAAAATAATGATGATAATATACATAGTAGACAAACAACTTGTTTTGTTTTGTTTTTTTTTCTGAGCATTCAAACCTACCAAAATACCTAATCATTTGACAAAAAACAACCTTATCTCAAGATGGTAAGGTGCACTTTCGTTTATTCTAATCAACAAATTAAGGCATTCTAATTGGAATCTTTTCCATTTGTCTTTTCCAGAATGAGTTAATTATGCGAATAGGAACAAGTAGTTCTAGGAACAGTACATAATAGAGGTAGAGCCATAGCCGTCCGAACAACAATATGTGAATAGGAATCAGCCTTTTATATTGCCAACATCATTGGCACGGTTGGCCACAAAGTTCATAGCGTCCTTTGCACTATTTCTAAGTAGCAATTTACTATTATAATTATATACTGTGGTAGAAATCTAATTCGAAAACTTAATGAAAAGTTATGGAAATAAAACTAAGTAATTTGTATGTATGTATTTGATTTATTGATTGATCCTCTTATTGAAAGTGGGTAGGTAACTAATACTAATTTTACGCTATAGATTCCTATGCTTATTGTTACAGACATTTCGAGCACTCAGGCGCAATTGATAGCCATTTTTCTTTACTTAATAGATACTTAAAATGACTACACATTTATGTAAGCATAGTACCATAATTTTAGAGGAATCGAGATTAGACAGTGTTCCTGTGTTCATTTAAATTTTTTATATATAATGTATATGAAAATATATTTTCAAGTAAATACTTGAAACAGAAATTCTATGTAGGATAACATGCGACAGCCATGGATACAGCAGTCGCATTGACTTTTGATTTTGGTAATTTAGGGTAATCTTTTAATACCGATTCAAATGGCTTAAAAAACAGCCAAAAAAGTTAGTTGAATTACAACCTACAGAAAATTTCAAGAATATATTAAGAGCTTTACATTTAATAGATTCCTACTTACCTGATGAAGCCAGCCAAACCTATATATCAAACCTAATGACCTTCTAAAATACACAAACATATAACATTAATTTTTTTACTTTCTTATTTAATAAAAAAGGGGTTACACGTTCATAATTGATTGCAACACTGCTCATTTACTAAGTCTAAAAAAAGACTGACCAGCAGTAAAATAAACATTACAGCATATACACTTCTAAGACTTTCGCGCGTACAGTTCATTATAAATAAATGTGCTGTAATTAGAAATAAAATAGGTGTTTTATTTCTAATTACAGCATATCTTCCGAATATTTTTATACTAACACTTAGATAGCATGTGATTTGAAAGTATATCATATGCTAAAAGCAGGCCGGTATTTATGAACTGTTAACTGGTCAGTTAGAATTTTAGTTAAATACAATAATATTTATCTATAATATTTTTTTATTCTAATCAAATTATATACAAGCAACACAATCAATAAAATATCAGTCAAAGCAAAAGCTTCGAAATGCCATGTGGTGTAAAACATAAAATCACATTTATCCACAGATGGAATGTGGTCAAAGGTACGCGTTAAAGTAGCTCTAATATCCCGTACTTAAACGCGCACTAAACTTAAACCAGGTTTAAAACTGATGCTGTCACTTTTTTGCGTTACAGAAATGTCAAGTTTTAAACCAGATTTAATTTTAGAGTGCATTTTGGAATCAGGGGCGAGTTCACATGTTACGGCAGTGTTAAATCAAGATGTTTCAAACAACCAAGTACAGGACTCAACATCAGCGTTTAAAGAGACAACAATCGATAAAAATAATAGAAGCAAGCTCAAAGCTTCAATAGTAGTTGTGTACTGCAAACTTGTTAAGTAATATTGAATGCATGTCCCTTATCAAAATATTGTTAATACTTTGAACTGCGAAATAATAATTGAAATATTGTTTGCAATGGGGATCCACACTTAAAGCTAATTGCAGAGGCGCCAGCAGTGACCCGACTGCTGTTAATGGTTTTGATTAGTTAGAAATATGTCAGAAATGACATTCGACATTTCAAACTATTTTAGGACTGTTGCTTGTGGCGCCAATAGTTCCTCAGTATTCATCCCCATTGTCAGCATTTTGTTAATGTTTTTATAATGGCTCCCACATTAGATGTCCTCTAATAAACGCTAAAGCAACATTATGAACATGTATTCTCTAAACTCTCTATTACAAACAATAGATAATAAATCATTGACAGAAGGATAGTCATTAACATCAAGATGACTATCTTAATATACTCCATATCTCTAATTAATATAATTTTACATACATTTTGTCAAGCATTATGACAATTATATTAAATAAGAATAATATATTGTGGCAAGGCTTTATATTATTATGATATATATGATACACAGAGTGCAGTAAACAACTGATTTTCATTGTCAAAATGGATTTCCAACCAAATGAATATCAACTACACATTGCCACCTAAATTCATCTATCCCTTAATTTTTCAACCAACATCGTTAAGTCATTGAATTTATTTTTATTACTAAAATACATTATTATTTTTAAACTTTAATTAAAAACAGTGGTGATATGCATTGGCGCATTAAAAACAGGCTGTTAATTTTCAAATCTATTTCCAATTCAATTAAAATTGCTTTAGTTCAATCAAGCAAAATCAGTTTCAACTCAAAATACTTATAGTATAAATGTTAAATCGATCCCATTCAATAATACATCAAGCATTTATCACTGCCACCACTGCCATTGTCCAAAACTGAGCACAACTAATTCTAGTACACATCCAAATCGTCCCCATTACATATTTACTATTTCCATGTATCTTGTATCGTAACTGTAGTATTGGCTTGAAGTTAACCAGAGATGTAATATAGATTTTCAATCTTGTAGCAGAAGAATAGAGTTCAGTTCGGCTTGATTGCCTAAGCGACTAAGTGTCCGGGCCGTTGTCTTGTTACGTTCGGTTGACTGATGAGAGTACGTTGGCTTTAGCGCGATCGGTGGCGGCGGCAGCGGCGTCGCGCATTTCCTTGAATGTGTGTGCGACCGGCGCGGACGCCATGCTGTGTGCGCCCGCACCTTGCCGCGGGAACATGCTGTTTAGCACGTGGTTGAAGCCGTTCACCTAGAAATTTTAATACAGTATCCTATGTAACTACCGAAGGCATTTATTTTTTATTTCAGATTCACCAACGTTTGAGTACATTATTACAAAACTAAGTTCTTAGATCAGTAATTGTGAGCTACATGTAATGGTGGCTTCACTCACACATGGCTATTGGTTATTGCAAGTTTGCGTATTTGCCAAAGTTTTCGACGTATGGGCAAATAGGCGATACAACACACATGGAGCCAAATACCAAAAACATATTTGCTACCAGAAAGTGCTGTATTGCTATGACCATGTGTGTGACCATATTTGCCAAATGTATTGCCGTATTTGCGTGTTTGCCTATTGTAGTCTCTTTTGATGTCAAAGACTTCTATATTTGATGTGCCTTGAAAACCGACAGACATTCGGTAAGCCGTATTTGTTATTGGCTGTAGTTGCCAAATAGGCAAATACGGCAATACATTTGGCAAATATACTCTCCACACATGGAAGTTACAGCAATTACGCAAATATAAATAGCCATGTGTGCAGCCACCATAACAAACAATTATAGGCAAATACAACATTTAAAAATTATGTACCTCCAAACCCTTTTATAACAAACAAATATTTTATTTTTAAAATGTGTAATGAAATTTGTGTATCTTGATAAGTAAATAGGTCATTATTTCTCATAAAATCGAGCTCCTGCTTTGCGAACATAGTTGAGCGAGTCACCGTGCACATCAAATGTCGCTAAAATTTGTAAGTTTTCAGAGCCGTGGAATAGGTGAATTAGTGCCATAAACAGTTCTGCGGTTGGGAGGGCACAATGGTGTAATCGCGTTGCGGGGTTGTCTTCTAGGACTCTATATACTTAAACAATGACAGGAGCGGTGGACAGTAAATTTTACTGTGTAGAACTTTTCAAGCAAAACTGATGTCCGCAAGGCATAGTAGGCTAAAGGGTGACCCACGTTACACCGTCCCGGGTCCGAGCGGAGTCCAAGTTACGTTGGTCGCGTCAACGTTCTGAATCAGACACTAGTGTTTGTTATTTTCTGCACTTACCATCTGATTACAATTCTTGCGGAACCGATCGACGCCGAAGGCACGTATGGCACGTGAGAACCCGAACACCTGCGAGTCGATCCAGGCCGACCGCTTCGCTATCGTCTGTGTAGGGCCTGCTGAGCTGTACTCAACACGTTCTACCACACTCTACAAAAAATATCAGTATAAAGCATGAGTTTATAAATATAATAAATATTTGAAAACATCACAAACATTGCTCCGATTCCAAAGTAGTAGCTAAAGCACTTGTGTTATGGAAATCAGAGACAACAGTGGTATCACAAAACACCCACACCTGAGACAAAATAGAAAAGTTCGTTTTCTAAACTGATCCAGCCGGGGATTGAACCTGGAACCTAAGAGTTGGCAACACCTTGAAAACCGGCGTACAAAGCCACTCGACCACAGAGGTTGTCAGTTTACTCACATTGAAATCGTTTTAAAGTGCGTCCTTGTTTGGTAAATGCGCCGCACGAGCGTGTTCGGTGCATGATCAGATCTTAGTACAAAATGCGCACGCACAGCTCGTGAACCTTTGGCTTTCGCAGTGCGGTGCAGCAGAGATCTGGACGCACATTTATGGCTAGTTTACATTATCTTAGCTATTAGTAGAGGTACATTGCCTGGCATGTTCGTTGATTTTAAAAGAACATCAAACACAACAGGCAATGTACGTCTGCTCTACTAACAGCTAAATTAATGTAAACCAGCCTTTATATTCAAAGCAACTCGACTCCATATTAGAAGGAGAAACTCATTTATTCAAAATATTAATTAAATACTCAATCGAGTTTTAAAAATAACTAGCATTCTTTGAATTTCTTACCATAACTTTAGTATATCCTAAATTTCGAGTGTATGTCACAAGGATTTTATTTTTTGGATCAACCATACTTTCTTCAATGATCTTGACTGATTTTGCACTGAAGAATCTAGAACAAAAATGCAAAAAATATCAGAACAATGTTATTTTATCAGACATGCTAATTTGATGATTTTTAGTACTAGACAGCTTTCAAAGTGAAAGTAAATTAAGGTTACTGATTGCTTATTAATGATTTCATTCTCCCTTAAGGTCACTGTTTCACAATATGATTATTTAAAGAAGTGTGTTATTAGTCCATAGAACTTGACTTGGTTTCTTACTGGGAGTGAACAGAGAAATAGCTGAGGTTTGAGTTGGTTTCTTTCTGGGAGTGAACAGAGAATTTGATAAAAAACGTGTAATACTATTGGGATAATTAATCCTTTGAATGCCAATGAATGAAACAAATTAAAACAAAAAAAACACAATTTTTTTAGCTTATAGTGCAAAATTAGCAATAATAATGTTGTTATAAAAAAAGGGTAGGTACTGCATTTTTCCATCACACATACTTAGGATTAAGTAACATGATTAGATAATACCGCCAGCTATGCAGTATATTTACATAAAAACACAATGACATTCCTACTAAACAGATAATAAGATTAGGACATGGTGACAATTTTTGCATAAGTACTTATTATATGTTCATTTTTATTACAACTAATAAAATAAATCTCTCATATAAAGAAAATTTAGATAGAAATATGAAATATTAAAAAAAATCTTAGCTTGTAAACATAAAAATATACTTTACTGTGCTTAAAAGAGAGAATATGTATTTAATATAAATATGTTATTGAGCTGAAACCTACCTTTCTCCCCACTTAGGCACCCTATTGGTTTTGGTGAGAAGTCTTTTGGTGTACAAGCAGCCATCTTTTACCTGCCGGCTCCATGTATCCTCTGACAATACATGGGTGCTACAAAAGAACTTTGGTTAAAAATAGATAAGTGTAGAAATACCTTGATAAATAATATTTTTCAAGCAAATTTAGTTTTTCGGACATTAATAATAACCAACAAAGACTACTTACTTACTGATAATATTTCATTTCCAGCTTATTGCAATCAAAATATTGTACAAATAAAAAGGCTTCATTACCTCAGTGGGTTGGGGTATCTTTTCCAGTACCCACAAGCAACTTGGTCCCAGCTAAAGTTGAATGTTGAAGAATTTTCGTAATATCTTGCCATTTTTTTATACTTGATTTATTTTTTGGAATGGTTGTTTACAATGCCAGCAAAGTCAACATACTCCTCGTTTCCGCTAGAAACCTGTCGAAACGCGGATATTGTGACAACTAAATATCATAATGTAATGTAAACAAACGATATCTAAGCACGTATCGAATTACATAAACGGTTAAGTAGGTCAAGACACGAATTCAGGATAAATAATTAGGAGGTCCATTGATAAAATATAAACACTGGTCTTATTTTTTACGAAAACCTTTGTGTTTGTGACGATAGTCACGTAGGTAGTAGGTATAAATCTAATCAAAGCCAACTGTATTCAATTCATTCAACATTCGAAGGACATTTTGTAATAGACGCTCCGCTCGTATTTCGTAGCCTTTTTATCTCGTGATAAAAACTAAAAGATACATCATTACATTGACTACTTACAAGTCTTTTTTAGACTATCTATAATAATAATGTAGCTCGAAAATACAAAATAAATTAAGCTTACCACCGCACCGGAGGCACTTGCCAAATATTAACGTTTTTGGATTTACAAACGACAGATATTACTAAATCTGGGCCACCGATGGAAATTTCGGCGCCTATTTCATGTAAGAAAAGAACGATTTTATTGCAAAGCACATCTTATCATTCATATTTTGAGGTATTTTTGATAAAAAAAATGATAATTATCGACTTGACATGACAGAATCACAGAAGTTGACAGGATAGATATGTGGGTGACAGACCAAAGTCCATGGCCGACACGGCTGACAGCGTTGCCAGACCTACGGATTTGTCCGTAGATCTACGGATTATAGGTCATTTACGAACATACGGACTTTAGTGGAAGATCTACTGACTTTTGTTCCATTCCATCAACTTAAGCAGGGCAAAATAATTGACATTTAAACGGTATTTTGTCGGATTTAACGGTATTTTACGGTAACATAACGTTATTTATTGGAAATAGCGATCATTACTGTCAAATAACCCTAATTTTTTCAAGTAACGGTTTTCAATCTAAACCAAGCACCCAAGTAAAAGTATATAAAAATGGTTTATCAAAGATCTTATTGTGGCCATACGCCATAATGGTATAGGTACCTGATAGGTTTGCCGGTAAAGATCACCAATCCCGGAATATCGTAGCGTGGTTGTGATAAACCTATCAGGTCTCCTGAACGAGAAATAACGCTGTCAGATATACCAGCCGGCATACCATACGCTATTAGACTATAATATAATATATTTTCTGTTGATTTGGTTGATTACGAGTATTGTGCTGTGCTGTTTTTATTACTTTTTCCTTTGTCTTATAGATATTCCAGCAGATTGTTTGAGTTTACAATAATTTATTTATCGGTAAGTGATAAAGTTTCTCACTCTCTAAATAGTCAAATTTTGCTTTAAAAATATCAGTAGATCTACGGATTTTCGTAAAGGCAGTTTACGGACTTCTACGGTCTTTTGGGAGTGTCACCCTGCAAATATTAAAAAATTGGATCTGGCAACACTGGCTCAGGGGAGGACACTTTTTAATGCTCTAAGACTCCTTCAGAAGAGTTTTTGGCGCCATTTTGTCGAGTTCGGTTTGGTGTCTATTTTAATTATTTTCAAATTGATTCATAGTGGATATTGTGTCTTAAAATTGGTGCAGTTATATGGTACAAGTGTCTACGCAACTGAACAATATGTGGGATAATAAAAACAGGCGCGATCTTGGTTGTGTGAAGCTGAGACTTTTATTGAAGTGGTGGCTTCCTCGGCAGAACTAACCGAATAAACTGTCTTGATATACTTGGTGCCAAATGCTCCAAGCAGCATTGGAATGCGATGCACCCGCATTCTAATGAAAAATTAAACAATATCTACCACTGAACTATTTAAAACTTGACACTGGCAAAAAATACTTCCAAGAGGAAAGTAGATTGCCATAACAAAAAAGAAGAAGAAGAAGACTCCTTCAGAAGAATAACTAATTCTTCTGAGGACACTCCCATACAAGTGACATCATTGTAAATGAATGCCTTCATCTTTCGACGCCACGGCGAAAATTATTATTTCATACAAATCTTTTTTTAGAAAGTACTCCTTAAACGGTCAAGAAATGCTTGACATTTTTTTTACTTCCTCTATAGCCACGGGGCTTCACCTTAGAATAATAGTAGTTATTTTTCTGAGAGCTCCACGCTCTCTCCGTCCCGCCCCACGGAACAGAACACAGACTAAATAGATTAACACCAAAATAATAAGGATCATTATTGACGAGACGCACGGCCAATAAGCTTGTGCGCACGGCACGACCCATGGTAAAGTCACAACCCTCCTCGGTCTCTCCATACCGTTTGGTTAATACTTAGGGGAGATGGCAAATACACGCTCCCCTTTCACCAAATTACATGACCAATTTGATCGTGTCAGTTTATAAAAACTAGTTGGTCTCGAACACCCGTCATTTTATAAGAACACATGTCGCCGATTGCAGCTCCGCAAAAATGGTAAATTGTGCAGTGTTTTCGTGCAAAAGACGATCTGAAAATTCAAATTTTACTAAGAACGGGATTTTCTATCACACGTAAGTATAATTTTATTACCAAACAATAATATAATTACGAAGAAAACGCACTTTGTTTGTGTAAGATAATGACGACATTGCGATAGCAAAACGATACCAAACACATGCCAAATACCATAATAAAAGTCTTAGTGCTGCGACAAAGAGAACGAATGCTTATGCTCTAAGAACAAAGGAATGATCAAGTGAATGAGTTTTAACTATTATCTTGATGTGATCAGACCAGCACATAAATTGTCAAAGATTATTTATTATAATTAATATGCAATAGGTAGGTATTGACTTTTTTGCAAAATCTATACATAGTATTAATTGAAGACACTGTTTTACGGGTGTGACGTTCTCCTTTTTTAATCTTCTCTTTCTTTTAGGTCATCCCGGGATAGTACTAGTCCTCGGCTGTCTGTCGGTTATGTAGAAGTGGAGAGAATCTTATGAATCAGTCCTGTCAAAGCCCGAGCATAGGACACCAAAATCATTAACCAAAATAAAGGAAACTGATGCCGAGATCCTCATGTCAAATTATTCCGATTGTGCAGCTTCTGCAGGTAAGAAATTTCAAAACTTTTGTTTGCTTAAACTTTCCTTGCAAAAAAATTACTAACTACCAAAAAGGAGGTTTTCAATTCAACCAATACATTTTTATTTGTAAAAGTTGTTCAGTTTGATGGTCCCTATATACCATATTCGGCATTAGGGGTATTTTTGTAACATGTTGTATACATATTTTTTTATTTTTTATTCATAAGAATTAAGCAATTTGTTTTTTCTTTTCAATACTGCTTAGTTGTATACCGACTATCTATTTTGACGAATACGTAGTGACTGGACAAACCTAATCGGGTTTTACGTTTTAGTCGCTGGGTTTTTCTATAAATTGTATGTTTAATTATAAGCGCATTTTAGTGATTGTTGGTGTAGATCACAAAATCAAATGAAAACCATATTAACATAATCTTGTTCGTAATCAATCACTCATCTTCCAATCATTCAATTCCATCGGTCTTTTGACGGCTCATCACTAGCTTTTTGTTGTTAAGTTTGGCGCTGCCGTAGCGTGATCTGTCAGAATTTGTACTAAGATTGTTAGTTCCAAATTTGACCACTCACAATTATAACTTTGTGGGATTTTGTTTTTGTGTGCGTGTGTAACAACAAGACTTTTTTCTACAAGAGTGTACGTGAATATGAAGTTGTGTGCTGTGCGTGTATACCTCGTCCCCCTCCAAAATCGGTGAACAAAATCTAGTGTAGAAGAGTGCTGTTGGCATCTCCCGTTCTTAATGCTCTAAGGGCCATACCTCACCGAGATGCCATGGCGACGTGGCCAGCGACGTTGCCATGGCTACGTCTGGTGTCCCTGCGTCGCCAGACTGAGTCGCCCAATCGCGTCGCCAATACATTCAGTTCTGTCTCGACACAGTCAGGAATGGACGTGGAAACTGCACTGTTATTATATTATTACCAGCGTCGCAAAAAGATGAAACGAAAAAAGAATAAAATATGGGTACATCCGTTTGTATCAAACCGAAATCAAAGCGGTGTTTTTCTCAAACTATATGAAGATTTAAGAAAATACCCTGAAAAAATGTTCAATTATCTGAGGATGTCACTAACATCATTTGATGAATTATTGAGTTTATGTCGGAATGATTTAACTAAACAAGATACAATATTAAGAAAATCTATAAGTCCTGAAGAAAAACTATTTGTGACATTGAGGTAAGCATATATTTATAATTTAATCATACATGTCTAAAATGGTCGATTCGTCGGAGTAATTTGACAAATTCGACAAAGGTGTATGTAAGGTGTGTGGCATTTCAGATCCTCCGGAACGAGTAGAATATCCAGGATGGTAGCTTGAAGGAGACTGTTGCATTTGTTGGGATTGCGACCATGAGCTTTGGGGGTAATATACAGGCTTAGTTGCGTTGTCGAGAGAGACATTATCTTCATTTTCGTATCCATTTTTCTTTCTGGAGGTACTTTTTTTAATGTACCTACCAAAGACAACATAAATAACCTGTCTTCGTCATCATTTTTTTCGTCAAATTTTTCCCTCGTCTCGATGCTTCTCTGTAGAGTTTCAAGAATTTTATCATCTTCGGGACACGTAGTGGCCTTTGTTCTCTTTTTTTTACGTTGTACCATCTGTATATCTGGTTCAGAGTTCTCCGCAGGTTCTTCATCAGCAACGTGTTCAGGTTCCTTTATAGCTACAACATTTTTTAAGAATTGCAGCTGTTTAAAGAAGATATATTCACTTTTACGTGATTCACCGCCAGATCCAGACTTAACATTTTTTTGGCGGCCAATTTCCCTTGTGAAGCAGCCGCGGATACTCTTCCACTTTCTTTGTAATGTAACAGCTGAAAGTAAATTTTAAGTTAGACATAAAATTTTTTTGCAGGTATCTTGCAACAGGTTGTACATTTATGGAACTATATTACAACTACAGACTCGGTTATACAACAATATGTACAATAATTAGAGAAGTGTGTGACGCTATATGCAAACATCAAAGACAATTTATAATATTACCTACTACAGAAAATGATTGGGAAAGCATTGCAAGAGGATTTAAAAAAAACACCAATTTCCCACATTGCATTGGTGCCATTGACGGAAAACACATCAGAATAATTCAGCCAGTAAATTCCGGATCACTATACTACAACTATAAACATTACTTTTCAATTGTTCTACTCGCAATATGTGATGCTAATTATAATTTCACGTATATAGATGTTGGAGCGTATGGAAAAAGCAGCGATTCGGGGATTTTTAAGGAAAGCTCTTTTTACACTAACCTCATGAGCAATTCTTTAAGTATCCCTGAGGCCAAACCACTGATAGAAAATGGTGACAATATTCCTTATACAATTGTAGGAGATGAAGCTTTCGGACTACACGAAAACCTCATGAGACCTTACGGAGGACACAATCTCAGTTACAAACAAAGAATTTTTAACTATCGTTTATCTAGAGCACGCCGTTATATCGAGTGCACATTTGGTATATTATCTAATAAGTGGAGGATATTCCACAGGCCACTGAATGTTAATATAGATTTAGCAAAGAAGATTGTTAAGACATGTTGTATTTTGCATAATTTTGTACGTTCTAGAGATGGCTATTCATATGACGATACTTTGGTAGTAACGGGGTTCGAACCTGCTACAGATCAGAATCGTAATAGAGGAGGGAGAACAGCATTAACAGTTCGAGACAAACTTGCAGACTATTTTGTTAATCATAACCCACTACCATGGCAAGATAGAAATATATATGTTTAACAAAATATTAATAAAACATTGCACTTACATAGTTGCTTTTTTTCTTCATTTGTCATATCTTCTTTTTCTTTAAAAATGTTCACCATTTCATCCCAACATTTAATTTTCAAGTTCCGGTCAGAGTACTCTTTCAATCCGTTGTTCCATAAACACGGCCGATTTTCAATTTCTATGATAAATCTCTCAGTATCGAACGACATTTTGCTCTCAGTACCGACGTGCGTTCAACGCAGCGACTGGTTGGCGACTGAGTGAGTGACGGAGCATACAAACACGTGCAAACAACTGGCGGCGTTGCCAGGTAGCCAGCGTCACCAGTCGCCGCATGCGGAGCGGTCGACTCTGGCTACTTGGCAACGCCGCCAGTCGGTCGCCAAGTGAGTTAGACGTCATACATCTCAATATGAACTAGTTGGCAACGTCGCTGGCCACGTCGCCATGGCATCTCGGTGAGGTATGGCCCTAAGGGTTAATATCGTGGTCTAATCCAAGTATATTCATCTGTGACTATACGACCATAAACCACGACCATTTATTAAAAAACATTTGGCGTCAGATTCAAAGTGTTTATTTTATAGATTTTGGTATCGCTTTTATTAATTGGAAATATGGATTTTTGTAAAGATTTTTTACATCATATCAGAAAACAAACTTTCGAAGATGTTTACCTAATATTTTATGATGACATTATACCAAATTTATACGATTATGTCTTAAAGCTTTCTGAAATAAAATTTGAAGATGGATGTTACCACACATTTTATGGTGAAGTTAAACATTTAATCAATGCATTTTTAACTTATTATGAGAATACAATAGACAGTGTAATCAAAAAAGCTGATAAATATTCAAATGTAACAAACAGGGAAGAGTTACTAATAATGATGCAAAAAACTATTGATATTCAGTATGATCGCCAAATATTTTTCTCAAAATGTTTTTTGCCCGTTTGCAATCCAAAAGAGATAGAAATTTATGAAGAAGTTCAGTCAACATTTGAAATACACAAAAAAGATATGGATCAACTAAAAAATAAAATTGAAAAATTAGATAAACAAGATAAAGTAGATAATTTTGCTCAAGAACATTTTATCATTACTGTAAAGAAAACAAGTGAATTATTTGTTCATACTCATTCGTTTATTTCATTGATGTTAACAGACCGTGTAAGTATGTATGTATGTTACGCTAAATGTAATTAATGTGGCCATTATTAATAATAGCTGGTAAATATTAACTATCAATGTGATCCATTGATAGTACCTGAATTTTACAAAAACTTCGTTTCTGGCGCTTCGCCGGCTACCTACTGCCGCAGCACACTCGCGCGCTTTTGGTCGCATTTCTAACCTAACCTAACTTATGAACTCCTGAGATGAACTCTTTGATTACCTACTAATACTTGGGTACCTACCGGCTATTATTAATAATTGACACATCAATTACATTTACCGTTACATTTATATTGCTTGAAGTAAAGGAAAGTTTAAAACTTTAGAATTTAGATAGATACCTCTCTACCTACTAATCAATTTTAGAAGAAATCACCTAGATACATTTATGTCTTTATTTTTTTAGCTAAAGGAAACGAAAATAAGTTTGGAAGAAATACTACTGCGCATCCAAAATAATTTGAAAAAACTTCAAGAAGAGTGCAATACTTTTTTAAAAGGGCTTCGAGACGAGCTTTATAAAAAAAATAAAGAAGTTATAACAATATCGCGGCGAGCCCGCAAATGCTCAGCTGAAACGGCAGAAGTAATTATCTTTTTCCTTCCAATAATATAAGTACAACCCGCGCAGATAAAGAATGGCATTGAAAATGGCGGCTCACCGCGCTTTTCACGATGAGTGGGAGTGAGAGAGCGATAGGTTTGGTATAAGAGCGAAAAGTGATAATATGATCGACGCCATTTTTAATCCCATTCTTTATCTGCGCGGGTTGAGGGTACCTATTCTAAGCAAGCATAGTACCAATGGACACTAAAAGCCAGGTTCGCATATTCCGTAAAGCCCCTATCTTCTAACTTTATTTAAATTGGAATAGAATTTGTATTAAGTAATATGTCAGAATTACATTTGATATCTGAAATCTACCTATCCGAAACCTGGGAAACCGGTGGCCCTAGTTGTGTGGCGACAGTGGCCACTTTCCGCAAAAAAAACTCCATTAAACTAAACGACAAGCTAGAAAAATATTGTTTAAACGATAAAAAGTACCACAAAGCTTCTTCGGAGTGCACTACAGAGAGATAATTCACAATTTCGTTTTTATTTGAGCACTTTTTTTCCAATGGCTGCGCTAGTGTGCTGACTACGCGCTCTTCGCTGTATCATATCGCGTTTCGGTGGTCATGCCAGGGGCAGGATTTGAATCTATGTCTTATCCATCGCTGCACCAAACGTAAAATTGTATTCATTCAGACGGAGCACAATAAAGACCTGACTTTTGCGTAGTGTAGCGTTTATATTGGTGAGAAGTTGGGAATAAATTGTAAAGTAATAAGGTAGTAGTTGATTACAATTTTATTATCTTTGGTTGGGAATGGAATCAGGTTAAAATCAGCAGCGCGTCAGCTTATAAGTGGTCCTCTTCTACTTGCCACCAGCTTTGCTTGTTTGCCATCCTTATACCTTAAAAAGTACTTAAAGGAAAATTATAATATTAATCCCATTTCTTCTATTAGGTCGCTTTTGCTATAAAAGCCATCCAGAATAATATTCAAGACCACAAATACACTTACCCGATCCAACGCGTCTTAGAAGAAGTTTGCTACTGGCAAGTGAGGTTGGAGGACTTTAACTTTATAGCTGATAACCTAACCAGATTAAAAGCAGAACATGAGAACATGCAGAAACAACAAGAGATTTATAATAAACTAAGGTTTACCTTTATCATAATAAAAGTATTTTAA
Organism: Catoptria pinella; assembly: GCA_963556745.1. Lineage (NCBI taxonomy): Eukaryota > Metazoa > Arthropoda > Insecta > Lepidoptera > Crambidae > Catoptria > Catoptria pinella. The sequence goes on from OY750776.1 coordinate 5,275,774, forward strand.
TTAAGTATGTAGATTTTAAGCAATAAATAATGCCTACTGTATTTCATAGGTCCCTTTCCCTAGTGGTAGTATGCTGCGCTACCTAGAGAGACACCTAGTGTCTCTTCCAAGGGCTGGTTTACATTATCTTAGCTGTTAGTAGAGAGAAGACGTACATTGCCTGCTGTGTTTGACGTTATTTTATAATCAACGAACATGCCGGGCAATGTACCTCTACTCTCTACTAACGGCTAAGATACTGTAAACCAACCATAAGAGAGGGTATGGAACTAATGTGGAATTTAATACTAAATTATCGAAAATAATTTTCGGGTTAAAATGTAGCGTTTAGAATGCCGTATTTTGAAGATCGAGCCCCGTGGGTTCTGGAATCGGGGCTAAATGTGTTTCTAAAAAAATGATATTTAAAAAAAAATATCAGATTCTAAATAGAAATGTTGTCACCAGGACTACCGAGCTCCCCGGGTCTAAGAAGCAGTGCTGGCTGAATATGGGTGAAAACTTCCGAAACAGAGATACTTTCGTTCAAGAGAAAATTCAAGATATTTCCAAAACTCTGATGACTTTCTTTGCAATTCCAGGTAAACTTTGCATCTAGGTATCTTAGGTGACATAGGTAGCTCAGAGGTCAGAGCATTGGACCGGATATCCAAAGGTCGCGGGTTCGATTCCCGTCCGAGAAGATGATCTGGTGCGAGTCATACGTAAATGAAACCTGCACTAAGTACCTAATGAAGTGAAGTGAGTACCTTTAATGTATTCTGTGGTATAACGTATAACACACTGACTGTTACAAAAACTAAGTTTATGTACTTTATTTTTGCAGGACACGACCATATTATGTATTGGGATCATATAGGTCAGTTCTTCTTGGACTCCTATAACCACCAAGTATACGTGTTCAACCACGAACTTAACCTTTACCATGTCACCTGCAGCGGGAGCTTTAAGCAGGTATTAAGAAATTGCAAAGGTACAATGGTACCACGGCAAAAATAAATTGCCACCGTACCATCAATGGTACTGTCTAATGGTACCACGGTGTAGGTATATGTATTTTGCTTTTCATCGGGATTTGTATCCGATATGAGGAGCTCAGTGGCGCAGTGGTTTAGCTCCTGGCCCTGCGATTGCGGAGGTTAAGCAACTTTCGCAAGGGTCGGACATGGGATGGGTGACCAAAAAATTATTTATTGGGTAGATGGGCTACTGCCCTCCTACTCAAATGGCTAAACAAATGAAGTCTTACCTACTTCCTCATATTTGGAACATTTTTTTTACCAGGTGTCAGAAAACGAAAAATATTATTTCGACGTAAATGGCAGATACATATTAGGAGAAAATGGGGAAAAAATCTACCAATGCGCTTCTTGCCTGAGCTGGTACAAGCTTGGAGAAGACAATATTCTGTCAAAGATTTCAGAGGATTGTGGACATTTTGAGAGGGAGATCAGAGAGTGTAGACGTCCAGTTAAAGAGAATGAAAATATCTCACCGATTTTACCAGACGTCGAAGATAAGAATATAAAAGGTTAATCTGTCACATCAAAAAATTCAATAGCAATTATCCAAAAATTATAAAATTTTGTGTTTAGTATACTTTGATTAAAAGCGCTGTACCGCGAGACGTGGCGGGGAGAGGGAAAGTGGTAATAGACGTACGTGCGAGAGGGAGAAAAAAAACTCTGGCCCCGCCCTCACCGCCGACTTACCCAAGGCCCGGCACTGCACCTTGGCGGTCAAACAATAGTTCCATAATAATATATGACGAAAACTGGACAATGATTTTGATTTTACTTTTCAGAAACTTTAAGCACTGAGGTAGTGAAGTACCTATGGAGTTGTTTCGGTCATGTGCTGCCAGAAGCTCTACATGATGTTGGCCAGGTCCAACCCAGGAACCCAATACAGCTCTTAGCCCACAAAATTCTACTGCATAAGTGACTATTTTATTTTATTCCATAATTTTATAGCTTATATTCCAAAACGTATAGCAGTTAAATACCTATGGGATCTTTGAAGACAAGTTAAGTCTACATCATTTATATTAAGATAAATAATATTAGAGAAAATATTAGAAAAAATCGACTCACCCGTAGCACCTCAGACGGGACGGGTGAGTCGATTTTTTTCTAGTATTTTTTCTAATATTATTTATCTTTATATAAAAATAGCATTGTGAATGCGAAAAATCTAAAATTTAATAAATACATCATTTATGTTGTATTTATAATATTAAAATCCTAGAGGTATAGTTCTTCTATCTCACGAAGACCGTTTTGCTATGACTGTGTTAGGCGTGCACATGCACATTGTTTTACTGTGCGTCTGCACGCTCTCGTATTAGGCACAATAAAATAATATTATGTGCATGTGCACGCCTAACAACACTCATAGCAAAACGGACTTCGTGAGATAGAACGACTTTAGCATGCACATTTTGTATAACATTAGTGAAAATAACTAGATGGCGCTGAGAGCGCTTTAAGAAGTGTATGTAATTAACATAATTCAGTATTCTAGCAGTTTCTGCAAAATACGTTAGCATGGTATAGTATTGTATTATCTGTGCTAAGAGGAAAGATTTTTTTCAGATACAGTAAAACTTACTCCGAACTTTGGAAGAAGAAGAAGGAAGCTGAAAACTATCGCTTTAATATACTCAACAAACGAAAAGAGGTAAGACTAAATAATTCCAGTGATAATGTATGATCAATACAATATGCTACATTCAAAAATTAACTCTATGCGCAATATATAGAATTCATTTTAAGTTTTACACTTATTTTTTTAGAAAGCTATAGTAGCCAGCAAAGCTTGGAAGGCGAAGCAGATAAACCGTCGCAAGCCTGAAGAGTCCGACGACACTGATACACAAGTTGTCTATAACGCGTATGTCGCTGCGCAAGAGCGGATTGCCACTTTATACAGCGATGTCTAGAAATATCTTGTCTAACTTATTGCTACTGCATCTTTGTTAGCTTACTATTTAAAATCAAAAATATTTTTTACCATTGTTAAAATAAACAATTTTGAAATCCGATATTATTTTTTTTGTTGTTTGGTAAGATTGTTAAAATTTTCGATTAGGAGCGATTATGATTTGACATAAATATTAGCCGTTTTGACATAAGTACATTAAAATTGGTCAGAATAAAAAAGTACTTTGTGCAAACCGAACAGCTAGAGAGCAAAACCTTTATATAATTATTTAATAATATCTGTAAGAAAGCGTTACACTATTAATCAGATAATTTGTTTAAATAAAATAAACAGTATTGAAGGTACAGGTATTTATTGTTCAAGCGTCTACTAGATAATAACGAGACACACTCCGTAAGACAACGTAAACTTCCGACCGAAAGCAAAATTATAAAAAATATAATAAAAAAACAACCTACAATATTCTTTCTTGGTGGACATATAAATATTCCAATTCTAAACCCACTGCCAGTTATATTTGGTTTAATTAAAAAAACTAACTAAATAAAAATCAAAAATCTTAGTAGCACTATTGAAATAAAAAAAAAATGTAAGACTGCGTTGTGTTGCCGCTGGAAAAAACAATTTATGAATGACAATGGTTCGAAAAAACGCAATACATACTTTGAACTAGTAAATAATTCCCAAGTCTACCAAAAACATTTAATTTATTATTATTATTATTATAACCCTTTATATAAACTGATAAGTCGCTACAGTTTGTAATAATAAACATACAAAAATTACAACCGAATATACATTGCTTGGTCTCTTTAACTTCTTAAACTATTGAAAAACAATATAAATGAAATAAAAATCAGGTCCAGAATCTGTTCTGTTACGTAACAAGTTTTATGTACTTATTCACTCGAACAGGCACAACAACTTACAAAAGTACACTCCAAAATAACTATCCTCAACTTTATCACATTAACAATAAAGTCGCGTTTATATTATTTTTGAATTGATGTTGTGTACTTTTATTTGTAGGTAACTGTGTGTTTTAATGTTAATATTTGATACAGAAAGATTTTCCTCTTCTATAAATGAGGAAGGAGCTGGCCATGATGCATATAGGTAATTTATCTAAAAGTCAGTAAAGGGACAATAATATTGAGAATTCATAAAATTGCGTTTCATGGACAGCCTAAAACAGGATTTTCATACATTTGGTAACAATTTAATACGATATATTTAATCTCAGACTACTCGATAACTTTTGTACATTGTATTATAATTTTGACAATGAAATAAAAATATACATCGCGATTCTAATTAGAAGCAAGTGTAAAAAAAGGTTTTTTTCAAAAAAACCTGGATACGCCGTAGATGCGAAAATCAATCACTTCATATCAACGTTAAAGTACATTCTTCGTATCTTAAGATTTGTAGAATACAATTATTACAATAAATAAATTGAAAAAAAAATCTTGTTCTTCCAGTACTGACGAGGCAATTGTTTTAGTACTGCTATGTTACAGATAATATAAATATATTAACAGATGACGTAGAAAATATGTACAAAACGAAACTATTAATTTGAGAACTGTCAATATCGGTATAATATTGCCAATTATTAATCTTAGGTTTATAATAACGAACAAAAAATATGTTTACGTCAGAGTAGATTAGACGAACTACGAACTGGCCACTTTTTATAATATACTATAAAAATAGACGACACAAAACAAATATTTTTGCAATACTAGTAGACATTTTTAACAATTATGCTTTTTTTATATTTTACTCGAGTCTCTATATTACATTCTAATATTATAACATTTATTTAACGGCCAATTATAAACGGAAATATCGAAAAATCTAAACTACGATCTAAAATAAAATAGTGAATCAGCTCAATTGAATCCGTTTTTCTATACAAATCTTTCAATTATAATATTTTGTTAGTTACTACAACGGTTTTAAAGGAAATTAAAATTTGTGCCACACATTGACATTTACAATTTTGATTTCAACTGTCAAACAAAAAGACCGCCGCTGGGCAGGCAGAAAACGGCGACACATTTACACTAATATTACCAAATAAGATTTTTGTCTACGACTAACAAAAAATGCCACGCCACAGCAGTCACGGAAAAATAACGCGCGGTTGTCGGGCTCCTAAGTTTCGATATAATATACGGCCTTTTTGTGATCGCCGTGTCTCTATTCGCTACCACAGACAACCACTATTTTTTATACTATGATAATTTATGATCACGTATGTAGCTGATTTTTATACAAAGCGGGCGACGATAAAAATAACGACAATCAACACAGACGAAGTTTATTACCTTCCATTTGTAATCAAATGAAATTGCGCCTACATTGATCTTCGAGACTTTATTTTTATTTACAAAATAAAATATAGAGATTTGCTATTCATATAAAATGTGGCCGCAATTCCTTCCGATAGTTACTAAGAAATGTATTGATCTAGAATGATGAAAACTATACACTATCGCAAAAGTATAGGGTCGGTGTTAAACATTTCCTACTAGCACAGAATTAACACTTAGATTTTAAGGTAAAGTTTTTTGTGTTGAAATTGTCTGAGGACATTCACATTTCTTTTTGATTTAGAGAGTAGGCCTACTCGTCTCTGAAGCTAGAGACTAAGAAAGTAATTTGGTGCTTATCACGTTTGCAATAGTGTATGTTTTTGTGTTAGCGTCAGACTCAGTTGGCGTCGTCATAGAGTGCGTCGGCGAGTTCGGGCTGGCAGTCGAAGGACTCCGAGCTGTCTGGATGGTCCGGGTAGAACTCCCTGTATATTTTATCCAGCAGCCCTCGTCTGAAAGTATGGTAACATCACAAAATAAATAATAGTACAAGGTAACATCATAAGAACTGATGCTTCGCGATTTTTTTTTTGTGTAATGGAAGGATTATGCGGGCTGTTTGTAACTACCCTTATAAAGCCGAATACATATAGGTGGGTAGGGTGCCATGCATACAACCCCGGAAAAATATTATAAACCCTGAAAACCACCACATGGCTAAATTTTTTTTTTATTCGCTTGGTAAAGTGACAACCCAAAACGCAAAAAGACTATTGTTTTCGATAATCAATCCTATTAATAGGCAAAAGCAAAACACAATGTCGTTCTAAGGTTGCCACTATGCAGTTTATAATGCGATTCATGTGTTGAAAATCATTATTCATAATCGCTCAATACCGACAAACGCTCTACAAACCTGTGATAAAGATTATAGAAGGGTGCACTACCTATTTAATCCCTATTTTAGTGAATAACAACGCCGAATATTTTACAACATATTGACATTTAATGACAACTACTTGGTTTTTTTTTTTCGGAAGATGTAGATTATCAATAGATTTGTCTGTTTTGTCTACGGATTCTTCAGAACAACATAATAACGCTAAAGTAATGCGGCGAGAACATTTTCTTAAAATACGTTTATAAATAAAGAAAGTTATATTACCAGCCTATTTTAACTAAAATGACTATAATTCTACTTTAAAGTTTTTTTTATGAATAAGGCGGTAAGGTTTTATTCTGGCTGATTATTATTCCTGTGGTTTTACTTACTTGGCAGCAAGTCCCCCTCCAGGCGGCAGGCCCGGTATATTTTCCTTGACAAACTCCTGGAGCACCACGTGGAAGTAGCCGTCCATTGTGCCGGCACTTTTTTCGATCAATGCTGAAATAACATATAAAGCCTACATTAATATCGCACCAAAAATTTTTATCAAACTCATGGACATTGAATGCCGAAAGGACGAGCGTGCTATCATTTAGTAAAGTATTTGGTTTGCAGTCTGTATATTCATATAATGTTCATACTATTTACACTGGTGGCCAGATAATTAAGGACACCAGTCGATTGTCATACAAACGAGGCAACTTTGAAGCCTTGTTTCGCCGCTAAGGATTGACCTAGCTGTGATCTGATGATGGCCATCCAGGAAGTGAATGGAGGAGATTCAGATCGCTATACACACCTAACTGATCTGATCAGGATTCTTAGAGATATAGGGATCAGTTTTCAATTTCAGGATTTCCATACATTTTTATGCTAATTTCGCAGTTTTTTTAATCTCTCTTAGAATGTTAAAAAATTAAATAATTAATGAATTATCTGGCCACCACTATATCTCTGCACTTACTCTGCATTATTTTGGGCGTAATAGTAAGGTAAGTAGTGCTACATATTTTCGTATGAAGGACATTAATTCGTATTATTGTTCTTTTTATCGACTTCTTTCAATCTGATTTTTTTTTAATTCAGACTAAGTACAGCATAGCTGTAAACATTATATTTGGTGCATCAGCAACTCGAGGCTGAATATAACATAATCTTTGTTGTTAAATAATATAATAAAAAAACAACTCGTCACCAACGGTCAGGTGGGACTCGAACCCACTATCTTTGGAAATCCAGTCCAATGCTCTCCACCAGAGTTTCCAAGTAACTAAAAAAATTTGTAATGATAATGCAAAGTTAATAGTATACTGAATGCAAAAATATTTTTTTATAATAACCTTTTTTAAGTTTCGAATTAAACAGAATAGATATAAAATCATTGCTCATCAACACCATTATTGACGTTTGGTCCACATTTTATAAATAATTATGTGGTAAAATAGGTAGAATGTTAATGGGACGGTATAAACGTAACACTAGTTTTAGTTCGCCGTGTGAGTGGCGTTTCGTCCATTTATTTTTAGTGGCTCGTGAGCGCGGTGACTGCGGTGCCAGCAGCACGCGACCGGCTATATGGACTGCGCTGCGACTTTCCCGCGACCCTGGCCCTAGTTCAAGGCGAGGGGTGAATCACAGAAACACACATTTCTTCCATTAAACATTAATTGTGTCAGAATCATAAAAAATCTAATTAATAATCAAAGTTAGTACTATTAAAGAATATATTTAGAATGAGATATAAAACTGTTACATCATTGTAACCACAGGAATTTTTATTTTTTGGCACTTTCTTTAAATTGCACGTTCAACTGCAAATATATTGTGCAAAAAATAATGTATGTAATTAAAATTATTTAAATTCAAACCTACAATGATTGAATTGAATCTTGATAGAGTTCTAGCATCAGTATCTATGCAGTTACGTTTATCTATAAATATAATTTTAAAGTCTTTTATAAACAAAACTATATTTTACTATACGTCATAGATTTACGTATTGTTTGTTCTATTTGATAATGGTGACTAATTCTCCTCCAACCTTGGCTAAGTACCTATAGCAGTAGCGATAAAGCAACAAGATTAAAGTTATAGATAACAAAAAAAAAATCTAATTCACAACAATCACTGTTTTTACTCCTTTTACAAGACTATTATAATCTTGAATTTTAGCAGCATCACAAGTATTATTGTGATTGTGTGCAAATTATAACGCACGTATTATTAGTGCGAGAGCTACACGTGACACACGATCAAGCAATCGATAACACACATGAAACAGGATTATAAATGCATGCATTGTATGGTTTCACATCTTATTATATCGCAAGTTTACTGAAACATGCGCAAATGCGTAAGAGCTGCCGGCGAGAGCACACACAGTCATTGCTTTAACCCATTTCTAAACGAAACAATAATCGGCAGTTTATTTTTTTTACTACGACAGAAAGGTAAATAAGGGCCAGGATTAAAGCAATGAAACTATGCATTACTTTCCAATCATTTTAATGTAATAAAAACATTATTAAACTTTTTTCTAGCGTTAAAAATGTATCTCAATTAAACAACCTTTAGCGAATTAAGAAGTTAATATCACAAATGTTAAGATCACAATATTAAAATTTATTTTAAATTTATTTTAAGAAAAATATTCAAAAATGTTTTAAGTAAGTAGTCTACTTTTTCATATATTAATAATGATTCAAATATTAAGTACGTAATTATATATTAAATTTTATGAATATGAAAGAAAACTAACATTCAACAACTACTGCAACTATAATCTGTTTATCCTTACTTGTCCTACTTGTAAACAACTTTTGTCATTTTTGTCAGACGTCTTTTTTGCGCTTTTAGCAGACTGACCATTGCTGGGTTTGGTCCAAAGCTGACAAAGGCGTTTGAAAATTAAACAATTCATACAAACATACTTAGGTATCGTTATTAAAAAATATGCTGTCTTTCTTATTAAATCAAATTGTCACTAATTTCTTTCGAAATCTATGTGTGGAAAACCGTTTGTTGTATTTTGAAATTGATTTTTTTTGTGGGTGAAGATTATTTTTCAAATAAGACAAGGATAACAGACTATAACCTCATTACATAAAATATATGAAAATGAAAACACAAATAATTAATACTACTATAAGGAAAAATATAATCATAATGAGATAAACCACAACAATTCCTTGAATTGAATTTCATTACTTTTTTAATTAACACGAACTTTTAAGACTTGTTATTTGGCAGTTTAAAAGGGAATTTACTAATATACTTAATAATATAATTATTTGTACCAAACTTAAATGTCTCAATCGACACTAGGTATTGCCACAAAATAAGGGAATACTTATGCTATGTTGAAACCAAGAAATATCTATCTATCATTTTAGTTTAGTATAAAATACTTACTAGCATAAACTCCATATTTTTATAATTTAAATATTTTTTTCCTAATGAGTTTCAAATAAAAAGTAAAGAGAGAATATCTATCAGTTTTTACAACTACTTGGTCAATTATAAATTAATGCATAGATTTCTTTAACAACAAATATTATTATTAATTTTTCTATATGTTACGCTTTCCTTCCTATTATGTATTCTGTGTTATTGCGTAAAGTCCCTGTCGAAAATATCACTCTTTTTTTTAGAGTGATGTTGTAATAAGTGTGTTAGATTAGGTACTATGTTTTATATAAGTAACGTGTATATTATATATACAAGGCATCAATAGATATCAATATGCAGTAATATAATATTGACAAAGTATTTGGTTTAAATAACAATCAAAATGAATGTACAATCTCAATCTTTTTAATTTTCAATAAATTATCATTTTGCCTCAGTATGTTTTCTTCTAAACTATAATAATATTTAAGATATAGATAGATACATATTATGTTAGTTAGCACAGATATACACAAATATATACACATATGCTTAGCAACCGAAATAAAATAGTATTTGACAATACTAGCCCGTATGAGCCCAAGAAATGAATATTAAGGCGAATAAAGAAATTAAGTGGCGCCAAAATCTTCAGAAAAATGTTACTCGCTGAGTGAACTACTTTAAAAAATCACCATGTAAACTACATTGCGATTTATTTAAATTATTTTCTTGAAAAGCTATTGACTCAATAAAATATAGTTTGCTATAGCTACAGATAGCATAGTTGCCTGAATATTTTTTAAAGATGGGAGCGCAACTTGACAGTTTCATTTCGCCTTTAAGTTTTTAGGTTGTTAGTGGGCCTAGTACGAGTTGGTGTTTTCACTATTCGAACAGTTAACTATCGTTTTCTCTCAGTCACTCATTCACTCACTCTCTCATTGACTCACACTCACATTGACTATGAGCAGTATATCCGATAGTCAACTATGCGAGAAGTGAAAACACCAACTCGTACTAGGCCCGCTGTAAGAGTTGATGCTATTCGCTGTGTATCGTATAGAACGCCATCGAACTACTATGAGAATAAGAAAATATGAAATAAGTTATGAGAATTCATAGCAATGCTGGGACAAACCCACTATTTTTTTTGTCTTTTATTTTGCCACTTAATATTTAAAGTCTTTATTATTTATTAGGAACGTATTTTTCTTTAACATTAGAAATAAGTATGACCGTAACAAGAGCTGCTGCAGGCAAGTATTTAAATAGGTTTATATTGTACACACGACAGCACGTCAGGTTACACAGTTAAACTGCGAAAACAGCTTTTATTGCTTGGGGCATAAAGGCGGTCTCAAGGTCAACATGTATAGTCTGATGTGCCGTCGTGTGTACCTTAATTCTGCAAACTTTTTTTTAAAGGCACATTGACTGCTATGATAATGAATAGCAATATGAATCACACGAGGAGCTCGGTGGTGCAGTGGTATAGCGCCTGGACCTGCGATTGCGGAGGTTAAGGAACTTTTGCAAGGGTCGGTCATGGGATGGATGACCAAAAATGTATTACCTCGAATTCCTCCGTGCTTCGGATGGCACGTTAAGCGGTTGGTCCCGGCTGCATTTGCAGTCGTTAACACCCACCAATCTGCATTGGGCCCGCGTGATGGGTTATGGCCCATCCTCCTTATCCACCCATAAGGAAAGCCTGTGCCCCAGCAGTGGGGTCATTATAAATGGCTAATGCCGATGAATCACACATTTATTTCAAGTTACGTCTAACAGGATCTTAGTATTTCGTTTACGCTTTACAAGCCTGCGATCGATATGTCATACCTACCCTGAGCTACCTATATCAAACATACAAAAGATTACAATAAGCATGGGCCTGTTTTGCTTTATAAGGATTCCGTTCTTGAAACAGTTAATACACACAATGAAGGATTTAGTCTTAATACGGTCTTTTATGTGATAGTTACCTGTGTGTCTGCTATTATTAAACAATTACAGAGGTACGAACAGTTATCAGGATTAGGCAAGGATAAGATTTGGAAATACTTATGGGCCATCCTAATGCACAGGCCAGGGGCCCTACCGGCTAACTTACATGTCTATCGTAATCGCTTTCATTTAACAGATGGATGTGACACATTGCTACTTCTTTTTTGGCATAAACAAAAATTTACAAAAGAAAAGTAGCAATGTATCACATCCATCTATCAAATGAAAGCGATTACGATAGCCATCGCGTATCGGTCAAACACTAAATAGACGACAGAAGTTAAGCTTGGTCGGTAGTAAAACTTACTACGCGCGTTCGAGCAACGCACACGCGTTGGTGTTTCAACATAAACAAATGTTGTTTCAGAGAAATTTTACAATAAGACTAAAAACAGGGCCCACATGATATTTTTTTATATCAAAGTTGGTAACATTTTTTTATAAATGCTTTCAATCAAATCTATTACGAATACATATGATTTCAAGTATATTACATATTTTTTTCATTATATTTGAATTGCATATTGTAATTCGACGCATGTTAACGCCTTAACACTTTCATGAGTATCTTACTCCTTTTTTGGCTGATGTACCGTTTTTGCTACACCAAGTGTAGAAAATTGGTTCACTTTTTAATTTAACTAATTATCCAATAAATGAATAGAATATAAAATTTATGATGTTCTAAGTTGAGTTCATCTACTGAATGGATAATAAATATAATACTTTCTTACACAGTGCCCTTGATTACTTGTGTGAACAAGTGTTTAATTTGATTATACTTATTTCTTACTTGATATTTAGGTATCAAAATGTAATGTTTTTTTCTTCCTCAGACATCCTAACAATTTTGATAATATTTAAATGCACACAGATTATGTTTTGTTTGATACAACTGATATTTTTTACTATTACGCAACATTGATAATGATATCATTTTGTTTACTTTAAATCAGCTATGCTTTGACAAAGTTCATGTACTTTCACCAATGGTAAAACCTTATTTTACTGTGCACATAGGAAAATTTAAAATAAATAAATAAAAAAAATAGATAAGTATACAAAAAGGCTACTTTTATGCTTTACCCACTAATATTAAACTCTCACCTCATTACTTATATAAGTGCTTTCTGCTAATTGCATATTATGTCTGTCAGTCTGTGTTGGTCTACTTCTACTCTTATGTGAACAGGCATGCAATAGTGAATAATAACAACCTGTGAGTCTCTGCCGCAGTGTCTCGTCAAGTTCCCGGTCTGCTTGTTGAGCTTCCGGACTGGGCTTTGGAGCTGCAGGGAAGACCACCAGCACGATGCTCATGTTGTCTTTACTACCCTATAAACAAAAATACTTATATAAGTATAACGTAAAAATATATATGAACTTAGCAAACATATATGTCTCAAAATTTTACCATATCATATGGTATGCCAGCCCTAGTAGCATGAGAGCGGTTTTGTCTATGTTGAAATGTCTAAAATGATATCCCAATGCAGACAAACCCTTTACTAAACTGTCAAAAAGACATTTAGGGGTAAACAAAATCCTTGTCAGATTCATCATGCTACATCTGCTGGACATGTATGAAATGGTACTTCATGAGATAAACTTACTGAATTCTTGTTCAATGCTAAAATTAGCATAGGCAGGCAAAGAAAATGTATAAAATTGCATACAAAATGGTGTGACAACCACAACCTCTGGCTGCTTGAGTGTTTACTCCTAATTTATACTGTATGATATTTTGTTACTATAATAGTTTACTACTTCATCAAGTAAAGTAATAGAATTCAATTTGTATGTAAGTATATAAGATTAAGTCAAAGTTTACTCAAAGGGATTGTTAATTATTTAAAAACTATTATCTAGACTACTTCTTATCTATGTAGATAAGATATTTACATTATATTGCTCCTAATAAATTGAATATGAAGTAACATGTAAGTAAATTGTGGAATAAATTATTACCTTGTATAAGCAGGTGTCAATGACCTGATTGGTTATTGCTGTTAGGTCATCCGTGAGTTGCAGGAGTGAGTGCACATAGGCACAAAGAGCTTCGTTACTCATCACATCCCAAACTCCATCACATGCCAGCACCAGGAACTCATCCTCAGCCTCTGACCTTTCATGTACTGAAACTTCAGGCTCAGGGGACACTAGTTGCTCACAAGGCCCACGACTGAATGACTTCTTGTATTGATAATCGCCTAAAGCCCGAGAAACGGCTAAGCTGCCATTCACGCGCTGAATCATGACCGATCCTCCTGCTTTTACTATACGAGACTTTTCCGAAGGTAATTCAGGCTTATGGTCTCGAGTCGCAAAAATTGGGGCTCCGTTACGAGCCAATACTGCTCGCGAGTCTCCACAGTTAGCTATGTATATTTGCTTTGGTGATACGAACGCACAAACCGCCGTAGACCCCGACTTCTCTTTGCCAGTACATAGTTCCGGAAGTTCACGCATCTTTTCGTCTAAGTCCAGAAATCCTGCGCGGATAGCCTCCGCAATCTCCTCGCGCCGAAACTCATCTGTTTGCAAGATACATTCTAGGAGGTTGTCCGCGCAATGTGCTGATACTCGCGCCCCCGCATGTCCATCAAACACAGCGAAATAAGACCAGTCTGAAAGAGTTCCATTCAAAGTCAACTGTGCGTGGTGCGCATCTTCCATTTCCACTCGCCAGCCTTGCATAGACGCCACGCCATAGCGAAGACCATTCCCTTCCCCACTCTCGTTATACTTCTTAGTCTCGGGCTTATTCAAAAACGCCCCCATGCTGAGTCCTATGAATTTGTTCCGTCAATCACACATAGTTTCTGAACTATCAGGCACACAAACGAAAGTCGCAACCGATAACGTAAAAGGAAAGCAAAAGCATCATTGGAAGTGCGATACGATCTCACGGATGGATCACGTCACTCAGATCAGATGTAACACTACTGCTACAGTTGGTGGTTGCGAAGATGCTCCAACACTCAGCACACTGTGTTGTTTCAGCTGTTACTACGCTACGTAAGTTAATTAATTACACGATTGCGTTACGTAGACCTTGATGACAATCGTAGTAGGTTTTTAGATTCGTAAAACGAAAAAACCAACTCAAAAGAATGAATGGCGGACATAAATAGTATTTGTCTATGCCAATTTTTTTTTCATTTTTCTGTTTCTGTCTCTATGAATAACACAGATGAGCTTGCCCTACAATAACATGATCACAAGATCACACAAATCACATGGATAAAGCTGCGTATTCACTACGCAACATTTGCTGGGAGAAACGATATGATGATATTAATTAAATACCAACATTTTTATAATGTGATTAAATTTGACAATAGACAGTGGTCCGCTGCAACTTCACTCGATCGAATGTATGGCAAAGAATAAATTTTACAGACTAAAAAAACGTCGTTTTGTATTCAGGTAGTGTACCACAAGCGCTCTGAATTTGCCGCAGGTCACTGTCTATTGTCAATTTAATCACATTGTACACATGATGGCACCTCTGACTATACATGTTGATCTTCAGACCGCATTTATGATCTACGTAATAAAAGCTGTTTTCGCAGTTTAACTGTATAACCTGACTACTTAAAAGCACGTAGTCTGTACTGTTTTATTGCTAAAAGTGGCCAATTAAATATTGTTTAAACGATAAAAAATACCAAAAAGCTTCTTCGGAGTGGACTACAGAGAGATAATTCACAATTTCGTCTTTATTTAAGCATTTTACATTTTTTTCCAATGGCGGCGCTAGTGAGCAGACTACGCACTCTTAAAAATAATTTTGGAAAAAAATGTGTTTCGATTTTAAAAATTTCGAATCACTTTTTATCAGATTATAAGTGAATATTGACTCAAACAAAATTGCGCTTAAAATTTAACAGATAAGTCATAAATTAGTTTAAACTGATAAGCGCTGGAGGTAGTTTTTCTCATTTACTAGTTTTACACAGCTAAGATAATGTATACCAGCCCTTAAGTAGCCACTAGACGATGAAGCATGGCTTGTCAATCATTTACATTGCATTACTACCACCCCTATCATTTGGGGGCGTGGCATACCTTTGATAGGCCACGGTAATCAAGTGACACCTACGTGCTCACTAGGTGCTTGTCAATCAATGCTCCAAGACGATCACAATGTGATTGACGGGCTGATGCAATGTAAATGATTGACAAGCCGTTTTGATCGTTTAGGGGGTGCATTAGTAAAGAGTAGACGTACATTGCCTGCTGTGTTTGAAGTTCATTCAAAATCAACGAACATGCCAGGCAATGTACCTCTACACTCTACTAATAGCTAAGATAATAAAATTGTAAACCTTTTATTATCTTAGCTATTAGTAGAGTGTAGAGGTATACATTATCTTAGCTGTGTAAAACTAGTAAATGAGAAAAAAAACTACCTACCTCCAGCGCTTATCACTTTAAACTAATTTATGCCTTATCTGTAGACCCAGTGCCGTGTGCACGAAGTTGGTGATGCCGTAAAGCAATAAAAACACGAAATCATAATAAGAAAATCGTTCTGTTTTTCATATTAATTATATTTTTAGCTACAAAGGACAGAAATGTCACATGAAATGTACAATACTGCTGCACTTTGTTCTGAGGCTGCACTAACCACTTTAATTTTTTTTTATTAAAAAAAAAATGTCTATTTATTAATTTTCCAGTGACGTTCTAGTTTATTCCAAAGAGTACATACATTATTATTATACTAGGTTTATTCATCTGGGATTTTTCGATTCGATTATTTAAATTTTCTATTCTATTCTTTGTTCGATTCGATTCGATATTTGGCATCTTGGTTGGTTGATTGTTGTTGGTTGGGCTACTTTTTATTTATTCAACTTGCCAACGAAGAGTTTTAAGGTTTCTTCCTGAGTACATTAGCTTTACTAAGTTGTAGGCTATCTAAAGCTCACATTACAAGAATATTAGAATGTCTACAGACTTCTTATTATTGAGTGCTATGCTCTAGCTAACATAACCTCTCTTTTCTTCGGGTCTCTGTTATTGATAATTTATTATAATGTATAAGAATTTGATAACGCGTTGGTAAGTAACAACACTTCGACATTCAATTAGGTCTACCTTAATTACCTTACTTATATAAATTCCTTTTACAGGCTACCTTTGAGGTTACTAAAAAGACCGGACAATATCCAGTTTGTTGAATTAAAATCTAAATCACTATGGGAACAAAGATGGAGCAGGCACCTATCAGTGACTATAGTTTGTAATAAAAAAAGAAAAAGCGTTGAAGAGAAGGTATATAAAATAAAGCTAAATATTTGTTATCATAATATCTAATAGGATGTTTGAAAGTGTTGAAAAATATATAATAGCTTACCTATAAAAGTAAGGCACAAAAATAAGTGCTTTGATCCTATCAAGATAGTGATAGTTATTGTTATAATACACAACATTATAGTGTGGTATTCTATTCCGTCCGGTCGGGAAGCAGAAATTTTGTTCAATGACCCCGTCTATACTTGTCTCTGTCGCTCGCGCGCTAACACACTGCCATTGAGCTTACACAGACCAAGATCATAGCATCTGTGTAAATGCAATAATAATATTTCTGCTTTGCAACTGGACTTAAGAAATATAGCACTATTATATAACAACTATTTGTAGATATTAGAAAGTGGTAGTAAACGTCCAGCTCTCAGATATTCACCTAAATCAAATGCTGAGGTAGTTGGAATATGGCGTAACATGACTGTCAAGGACATAGCTAGTGTTGTCAACAAAGATGTGGGTAAGTTGTAATTACCAATTCAGTATTTAAACGTCTGGGCTCTGCTGGGTGGCGACCTGATAATGTCACCATACAATGGAAAAATTACCCATTGTCATAGGAAAATCGAAATTGTGATTTTCCCCTATTTTTTTTAAATGCTTTTTTTTAAATAAATGTTTGGACAATTTCACACAGCGCCATCTAGCCCCAAACTAAGCTAAGCTTGTGATATAGGTGCTAGACTACTGATATACTACTTGTATACTTTTTAAATATATACTTATTATACATAGTAACACCCAGACCCGTTACAGAAATTAAAATTCATCATTTTAATTTCTGCCCAGCGGGGAATCGAACCTGGGACCTCTTGCGTGGGTGGTAGATGGCATGTTGACCACTGCACCACTCAAGTCATCTAAATTACTAGGGACATGGTCTGTCGCTTGGATGCTTGACGGATTAAATAACTTCTTAAACATCATTTTAAAAGCAACAGTTTTATTAAGGTTTTTTAATAAAATTTAATTTCTATGACATGAAGTGTATAAGAAGCTACACACAACAGCTCATCAGACTGTTGACTTTCGAGTCTTTATGCCCTATACATAATAAAAGCTGTTTTGCAGTTCAACTGTTAATTTGATGTACTGCTGTGTGTATATCATACTTTGCAATTTAATTTCATATAAGTAATTTTAATTTATGCTTTGCCTTTATCTTATTGTACAGTCGACCAAATTAAATCATGACCCACCAAAGGACCCACCTTAAGGAAATTTTCTTACAGTCATTCAAATACAAATAGGTTGAAATTAGCTTGAACATACATTACCTTGGTAACGAATCTGTTATCATTTTATTAGACACTGACAGTCACTGACTAGGCTATGATAAATAGATCGGACCATAGACTTATTTATACTAGCGTAAAGTATAAGTTTATGGATCGGACAGACTCGACTATACTTGACTACAGAACATGATCTGGTGCGAGTCCTATTTTTTCTAGTATATTATTTTGTAGCGTGTTGCCTGTCGCTCCTAAATTCTTAGTTTTTAACTAGTTTTAATTAGTTTAAGTTTTCTAGTAAATAAGTATTTTTGGCAATAACTTTCTAAATTCTTTGAATATAAGTGCTCACCTGGTAGCAAATTAATCACCAATTCACGGCGATTCTTATTATGTTTATAGTTTTACCATCTCTCGTACATTTTTATTCACTTTCATACAAATTTCCATATTTTATTGAAAAAGTGAGGTTACAATTTTATATTTATTTTGACATCTTCTTGTTTTTTCATGACAGTTTATTTTATTTGCTTTATCTCAGCTTTTCCTCACATTTCAGTAGGTTGTATATCTTTTTATTATTCTTCTCGCTCCTTCATATTGCTACCGAGTGAGTACACAAATTCTCATTTCGAAATCTTAAATTATTTTTCTTCTACGCGATTTCTTTCGGTTTTCAAAATTCCTAGTGTGTATAAAAGGCTCCGTTTCTTTGATTCGGGAGTCAGTTCTTCGTCGAGTTTTACTCCGCGTAATTCGAACAAGTGGCCGTTCCCGGGCCTTAGGCAAAGGCCCGGGACTCAAGAAAGCCCCGCGCTACCAGTGACAGAAGTCTCCAACCCCTCGCCGGTCAGCACCTTCGACTCTGTTACCGCTGCTCGACCTCTCCAACCGCTGCACGACCTCTTCAGCCGCTGCACGACCTCTTCAGCCGCTGCACGACCTCTTCAACCGCTGCACGAACTCTTCAACCGCTGCACGAACTCTTCAACCGCTGCACGAATTCTTCAACCGCTGCACGAACTCTTCAACCGCTGCACGAATTCTTCAACCACCTACGTACGAGCTGCGTCTACGCTCCACGTCGACACTCTGCGACCCATCCGTGCTCCTCTCCGTACACAAGATCTCGTCCCCTGACCCTCTATCCCCTGAAGACTGACCTCTATCCCCTGAAGACTCGCCCTCTTATCCTCTTCCCCATACTTTAAGTTTAGGTTTAATTTGTAAATAAATAATAATTGTAAACTATTTTATCTTTCCACTTCACTCCTTACTAGTTAGATACTATCCATCCTCTCTTAGGTAGGCTCTCTCTTTCTCTACTCTCCTGTAACGCTACAATTTACTATTCGACTATACTTGTTCGTGACAACAGAGAAATGCTATTACTGTCTCGACTGTCTTTGTCATTTATTATATTTTTTCGCATTGACTGACTACTCGACATCTGACACACTGTCATAATATCATTTAATTTTGAAAGTCATAGATTTACTAAGTCTATGTTCAAAATTATAATATATTTATTAAAATTGTATAGATCTGTAATTATGCATTTTTATTTATATTTAAAATGTACTAAGTGCAACATACATGATAGAGAAGAAAACCTAACTACTTTTTGGTTTCAAAGTAATTATTGGCAAAATGGTTCATCATTCAGTTAGATCGACTGTCCCAATTTTTTTATATTTATATTGGAAAAAACACTTCTATATTTTTTCTAGATCATATCCTTCAAGCTGTTGAGATTGCAGACAAAATTTCCAATATAAAATACAATAAAAACACAGTAATACATAACCCACAGATTATTAGAGATGTTATAAAAATCTGTGGATACAGGTTTAAGATTGTTGCAAGCCCTGAAAAAGAGTTAGAAGAAGAACAGGTGGGTTAATATTTATCAGACCTGCCCCCCTAGCATGACAACCGAAACGCGATATGATACCTATAGCAACTTATCACGTTTAACTGTCTAAAGACAATGGAATTTGACAGTTGAGTGTCGATTAGGGTCCGAAAACCCTAGTGTCGTTAAAATGCTATATCACGCGATATAAATCGTGTTTCGGTGATCATGCTAGGGGGCCAGACTGATTTATTAGAACAGACTACCTTAAACATAATCATCATAACAGCTACCATAAGATGCTGACTGCTGGGTATAGCCCTCCCCAAAAATCTGTCCTGTGGCATAGTCATCATTATTAGCCGCATGACACGCAGCAGGGGGTGATGACTATCGTATCGTACACGTAAACTGTTCTACATAAAAGTTATGATCTGCATAGTGGATCAGTGATAAGTTGATCGGAATCGGCTGGTATGGATACTTCGCCACTGGTGCATAGTGAAAACACAATAATTATCATTATAATAATGCACTATGATTTTTTAAATTTATAAACACAATCATTAAAACATACTGTCAATCACATGACTACCTTGTGTTGTTAATGTTTCACAATAATGTGCTTGGTGGTGTCTCCTCCCTTTGTAGGAAACCTGCTTAACAATTTTATTATCCTATTCTCATTTACTAATAAGTAGTATGCAGTGTTCTCATTCTCGTAAAAGTAGTAATTTTCATTATTAATTTTTAAATAAGGAACAATTTCTAGAACAAAGATGCTGTCCCTGCACCGCCATCGCCACCGGAGGCACTGAAGCCGCGACCGCCGGTTGTGTGCGTGATGGGCCACGTGGACCACGGCAAGACCACGCTATTGGACGCACTCAGGGACACCTCTGTGGTGGACCAAGAGTTCGGGGGGATTACACAGCATATAGGAGCTTTTGAAGGTAATATTAATATTTTGAATAATTTTGATTATTTATATTAAATTGATGAAGAAAAGACAAGCCTTTAGCTATTTCGATCATCATCAAAATACACGGTCTATCACGAAAATAGAATTGCGATACTGAGACGATGTTCTTCGTTGTCATTATATTATAGTCGTTGTTCTATTTACTGAATTTCAGATCTTGTTCTTGAGCGAAGAATGTCATAATGCTGAACAAATGTCCTATTTTCGTGATGCTGTTTAGTCCTCGGACTTCAAATTATATTTTGTTTCAGTGAAACTCCCTTCAGGAGACAAAGTAACGTTTCTAGACACTCCCGGGCACGCCGCATTCACGTCCATGCGGTCCCGCGGCGCGCGCGCAACTGACGTGGTGGTGTTGGTCGTGGCGGCAGATGATGGGGTTATGGAGCAGACTGTTGAGTCTATTCGGATGGCGAGGGAGGCTAATGGTAATTATTGTGTTATAATAAAACTGTTATTATAATATCCGCGTTCACGCGGTTCCGCGGCGCGCGCGCATCTGACGTGGTTGGTCGTGGCAGCGGATGAGTAGTGAGGTTGTGGTAATACAAATGGAAACTGATACATGGACAAGAAAGAAAATGAAGTATTGGTACTTTACTAATATTGATTTTAGCTACATTAACATGTGCATTTCCCTATATAATAAATATTTTTGGTACGGCACTTTACCTAACAACTTCGACTTATTAACAATTAATTGAAAAATTAAAGCTTTTCATTTTAAATTAAATAATTATTTTTACAGTTCCAATATTGGTGGCAATCAACAAAATCGACAAGCCAGGTGTGAACATTGTAGGTATGCCTCAATTTCTATGTCCTTGTCTAGTTCGTAAATATTTTGCTGCAATACTACTTCAATAGTTACATTACACACTTTTAATCGATTTGATGATATAATTTGTTCTAAGTCCGCTTTGATAGCTAGCAGCAGGTTTTATTTAAATAAGGTTATCAAGATATTGTTCGATAGGAAAGAACAATGCGCTCGTTGGCGCAACACGGCGTCATCTGCGAAGCGTTAGGAGGTGATGTGCAGGCGATACCAGTGTCCGCGTTGAAGAAGAAGAATTTGGACACCTTAGTTGAAGCACTGACTTTACAAGCTCAACTTATGGACCTAAAGGCAGACCCTGGGGGCTACGTGGAGGGAGTCGTGATAGAAGCGCTTTTAGATCCACGGACTGGGTGAGTGTGAAATAATTAAAATAGACATAAACTTATTAGGTATTTTCTTATTTACAATATCGAATTAGTCTGTTCGCCGCCACTCCATCGGTCTGCGCTGAACCTTATGCCGTACGAGTTGCTGTAGTAAAAACTGTTTGGTGGGGGATCTTTGAACAATGGAACCATACTATACCACGTTATAAACCACACATAAGAACTCTGTTGAAAAGCAATAAAAACATACATAAAAAATAAAAATAAAAATACCGTCGACTTAACCTTCTCCTTTTTTTGAAGTCGGTTAAAAAAATGTATGGTAAAATAAAAAATAATTAAATTAAAACCATAAATACATGATCTTAATTAAGTTCAGAGAAATTTTAAATAAAGTGATATCTTAGTGTACTGTGTTTATAGTTTTCGCTTATTGACTGATTTCTTTATTAATAATAGGAAACAAGCAACAGTGTTGGTGCAGCGAGGAACACTTCGTCGCGGGTGCATCATTGTCGCTGGAACGGGATGGGCAAAGGTAAAAACTTTAAAACTTAAGAAAGTGAGATCGTGTGTAGGATCGTTGATTTCCATAAAACAAGTGCTAGACTTAAAGATTCCGGCGAACCGAGAGCTTCCCATACAAACGTAATGCCAAAATGATTTGCAATTTGAGCATAATTAACTCTTCTTGTGATGTTATTCGGATTAAGACAGTATTTGCCTAGGTTTCTATTAAATAAAAAATACAAAATACTAAACCAAATCAAAATTAATGCGATTTACAGTTTTGTATGGAAAAATATAATTAACATTTATTTTGAATTGGGTTAGTATTTTGGAATTTTAACTTAATTAAACCTAACCTAATTCGAAATAAATGCCAATTACATTTATTTCGAATTATTTGGTTTAGTATTTTGGACATTTTTATTTAAAAGATACCTAGACAAATACTGTCTTAATCCGAATAACATCACAAAAAGAGTTAATTATGCTCAGATTGCAAATCACTTTGGTATTACGTTTGCATGGAAGCTCTCGGTTTGCCGGAGCCTTAACACTTAGTTTGGAATCGGATCGGAGCAATGTATGTATGTGTTGATTATTTATTAATACCACTAGGTGCGAGTCCTCACCACGGCGGAGGGCCAGTCGGTACAGGAGGCGCCGCCGTCGACGCCCGTGTCGGTGCTGGGCTGGCGAGACCTGCCCGCCGCCGGGGACCAGGTGTTAGAAGTCGACTCGGAGGTAAGGGTTGATTGACGTTTGGCAACGGTGGACAAACGGCGTAGTAGGGGGTTGCCAAAAAAATGTGAATAAAAATGATGTCAATTTTTTTTCATACTGATAAATAAATTCATTGATACAATTATACTCAAATAATTTACTTGTTGTTTTTGAATGTTATATAAGAATCTGAAGACTATTTATCAATTTCATTTCTACATACAGAAAATTCAATTCAAATGAACTAAAAACTTTTCTTAGAAAAGAGCAAACGAAGTGATGAAATGGCGGCACAATCAACGCATGAAGGAGAAGCAAGCAGTCGACTTAGAAGTGATAGAGGCGAAAGAAGCAGCGCATAGGACTCAATACCAAGCTACACTCGCTAAGAAGAGGGCTATGGGGCGGTACAAGTTGAGACCCGATGGGCCGAGGCAGAAGATGCTGCAGGAAGACACACACCCGACATTAAGCATACTTGTCAAAGGTAGCTAAAGCAGGCCAGTGACACTCCGCACTTTAGGTATGAAGCTAAGCTCGCGGCGGGCTCGACCGGTCGGACCAATGCAGGGGGCTGCCACGCGCCGGCCACAAACTCGTTAGTCCGATACTCACGCGCTCGCCGCGTCCCGTATGGTCGCGCGCCAACTACGTTTGTCGCTTCAGATATTGAACAAAAAAGTTCCAATATTTTTGTTTTCTTTTCTTAAGTACATCGCTTTCCTTTTATGATATGCTACGCAGTTCATTTAAAGCAAGACAACCCTAATGTTGTCAGAAGAGATAAGAGTACGCGATAGAAAGAGGCAACTTCTATGTCAATATATCTGTGGGGAAGGGAGCGCTGTGCGACCTGAATTGCGCTTTATTGTATAGGAGCAAGAGTCGCTATTTATTTAAATGATCTTGCGGAGAGTCCTTTATGAACTTGTACTATTATATATTCTGTGACTAAAGTCTGTTTTATTATTAGAGAGCGAAAATGACGTATTACATTTTTCCTAATTAAACATTTCGTTAGTTTGCAAATTATTCTTATGTTATTTCTTTATTCTTTAGGTAATTTAAATTGATTTAATCTAAACCGTAATTATAATAAAAACAAAATCAATCGTAAAATGATCAGAACAATTTTAAATCTAATAAATATTTAAAAGAAGAAACTGACTGAGTGACTGACTGACATATCAACGCACAGCTCAAACCGCTGGGCTAGTTTTACAAATAAAGCTGTCATTTTTTTCTCTCTAATAAAAATCATTTTTTTTATTTTCTAATCGTAAGTCTCATTCATCATAACCGAATAGGGCTGTTCAGAGGACCTAGCTTATGTCATTCCCATACATTGTAATTCTAATCTATTAGCGTTAATTTTAGTAGAATGGCCATTTGAGTAGGGGGGCTAGCTTGCCTGGTGGTAAGAAAATAAGGTCAGTTGCGTCAGTGTATCAGAAAAGGTAAAAGAAAGAATTATTTCTCAATATTTTCTGTGTTTGAGCTCTTTCTGGGTTGATCTAACATCTGTATTGTGCAGGCGACGTGGACGGGTCGGTGGAGGCCATACTGGACATCCTGGAGACGTACGACGAACACGAGCGCGTGCGACTCGACCTCGTGCACTTCGGGGTCGGCCCCGTTACCCCCGGCGATATTGAGGTATAGTGCTCCAATTTTTTTTGCTGTTTCGTGCTGTGTGGCCAAAATTTGAACTTTTGAAGTTGCCATTTTGAAGTGACATTCTCTTATCCAGTATATTGTTGTCATTGGGTGCATTCCAGCTATTGTAGTCGCTAAGTCATCAAAGTCAAAGTCGAGTCAAAATATATTTATTCAAATAATTTTTTGAATCGTCTATATTTTCCTACCACCCGTTCCAGACTTTTTGGAATGAATTTAATTTAATGTTAAATTAAATTACTACCCATGGTTAAAATTTACTCTGTGTTTGATGACCATGACTTGGACTTGGCCGGAATGCACCATTGTCACAGTATTAAGCCGTGATTCAATTAAACGCAAGTAGCCTTCATTCAAGTAATAGAAACAAAAAAAACAACACAAGCAGCAAGCTGCAGCTTGTGTTGTGTTTTGTAACAGGTAGAATCTTACAATGCGACTAAATTGACAATAGACAGTGATCCGCTGCAATTTCACTCGAAAATGTATGGCAAAGAGAAAATTTTACAAATTAAAATAAGTCGTTTTATGTGGAAAGCACTCTGAAGTTGCCGCTGATCACTGTTTATTGTCAATTTATCGTGCAAGTGTGACATTTTTCTAATCTGCGGGCAAGTAGATACTTGCATAATGAATTTGGCTCGCATTGTTTTTAAACGAATCCAATTCCGAAATGCACATTACATTATGATTTATTCCATCTACCTACTTTTGTTTTTTCATGATGATTATTAAGTTAAGACCGTTGACGCAAACGGCATTTCATACAAACTTTCAAGTCCTTATTATTGAACCGATTTTAATGAAACTTCATACACATAAGTAGGATACGTAGGTCGAAAAAGTTAGTTAAGAACATTTTTGAAATGACTTATTTTAAAAAAGATAATTGGAAATTTTTGTTTTTATGGATAATTTTAAATAGGTCTAATTTAGCTGTAACACTATTTATCGAAAACATTTTCAACTAACTTTTTAGACCAATGTATTCTGCTTATGTGTATGAAGTTTCATTCAAATCGGTTAATTTGTTACGAAAAATGAGAAATTGAAAGTTTGCATGAAATGAAGTATACGATCAAATAAAATAAATAAATAAATAAATCAACGCTCCACTTTGCCGACAGATTGCAGAGGCGTTCAAAGCTGTAATATACGCATTCAACGTAGACTGCCCGCCACCGCTTGCTGTGGAAGCGAAAAAGAAGAACTTAGCCGTCAAGAAGCACAATATTATTTATAAATTAGTTGACGACGTAAAAGACGAGCTCAGTATAAGGATACCAAAGAGGCAAGAGGAAGAGATTGTAGGTAAGTACAATGCGTTTAAAATGACAATAGACAGTGATCCACTGCGACTTTACTCGAGAAAGAATGACAAAGAGGAAATTTTACAGATTAAAATACGTCGTTTTGTACCGCAAGCACTCTGAAGTTGGACACTTCTGTTGTACATTGTTAAATTAATCGCATTGTAAATAACATTTGTAATAAGGCCTATTTCATAAAAAGAATCGCGATAATCGTACTCAATTCGTCGTTCAATGTACTTGATATTGAACCTTATTCGTGAGTTAATAGTGTCATAGTGGAAGGAACATCGTCCGCATATCGCGATTGTTTTTATGGAATAGGCGGGGGTCTCTGCGAATGACGTATTGTTTAGGTGTAGACGAACAAGACAATGACAGTGAGGGTAGATAAATTTTTTGTGCATTTAAAAAGAAAACAGGACAGTTAAGCAGATACAATGTAATACAAACACGAGTAGAACGAAATTACGATATCCTAAAACTTCAATTTTGGTTGTTCCTTTCTATTAATGAGTGTTTTATGCTAGAAATAATAAAATTATTGAAATGTAAATTTGTTATAGTGTTTCTAAGTTGCCTAATTATGTTTTCTCGTTGATATATATTAAGATAAAATAATATCAACAGGTGAAGCAAACATATTACAACAGTTCTTGGTGTCCGAAGGCAAGCGCAAGGTGCCCGTCGCGGGGTGTCGCTGTATAAAAGGCGCGCTCGCACGCAACGCCCACTACAGAATCAAGCGCGGACAAGAAATTATCTACGAAGGTAATTAAATAAAGTTATATTTTGAAATATTTTAAATTTCCTTATCATTATAAGTAAATTCTAGAATTCAAGTTTTCTTATGACAATTGCTCTTTTTTTTTCAAAGCATATGTCTAAGAATTGTTGAACACAAAATATTAGCACATTAGTCAGTGGAAACTACAATACCTGTCCGTCGCGTTATGGTTGCACCAACTAGTACTCGGAACGCGTCATGGCTTTTCTTCATTTCCACAACGCGTTTTGGTCGTTTGGTATCATTATACAAGATGAGAATTATATCATTAGACCACGACGCGAAATTCGCTTTGTTCTTTGTGTGATTACCACAACACGTCTTGGGCGTATTCATGAGAGCCACAACACAAATTCCGCGTTGTGGCTTTTTAGCAGTGACCACAACGCGTTGTGAGCGGCTTTTTCGCTCAATTAGCGATTTCGGTCTTTGAGCCTAACATATAGGTACACATAAACACAATATGTAAGTGAATGATCCTATCATAGAGTTTTTAAAACACTATTGATCAGTATAATTATGTTTTTAATTTAATCTTTATTTATACACATAAACACAATATGTAAGTGATTGATCCTATCATAGTGTTTTTGAAACACTATTAATCAGTATAATTATGTTTTTAATTTAATCTTTATTTATTCTACAAAAGAAGAAAGAAAGTTTGTAAAAGTAGCAGCTAACTTATCCAATAATTCAAAACTCGTTAATCTATTTTGAATATTAAGTTTAGTAAATTGAGTTCAGTATAAGTAAAATAAAAATGTCATAAACTTTTTTCTAATATTACAGGTAGTCTAGCGTCCATGAAGCATCTGAAAGATGAAGTGACCACAATCAAACGCGACATGGAGTGTGGTCTGCGGTTCGATGACCCCAACATTGAAGTGAAACCGGGTGATACTATAATTTGTTACAAGATGGTAGACTCCTCTGACCGAACGAAATGGGACCCCGGCTTTTAGAATATGTTGAATAGTAAATGCATTTAAATAGCCAATTTGTTGTTTTTATTGTAGTAATAACCATCTGCCACTAGGGACGTACACGTATGGTTTACATTCGAGTAAGCTGTCGTGTTCATGACATCAGAGTTCAA
Source organism: Catoptria pinella (assembly GCA_963556745.1). Classification (NCBI taxonomy): domain Eukaryota; kingdom Metazoa; phylum Arthropoda; class Insecta; order Lepidoptera; family Crambidae; genus Catoptria; species Catoptria pinella. Next base: position 5,303,976 of record OY750776.1, read on the forward strand.
CCGAAACCAGACCGTAGCCGGACTGGAGGAGGGCCGGAGTTCGACCGGAGCAAGACTCGAGACACCGCGCTACAAACATAACCGCCAATGTCATGTACAGTCACATCCAAAAATACAGTTTAGAACTTTGTCACTTTGTCGTACATTAGATTGGCAATGTTATAAACTGTAAACATATTTATAGATGTGACTGTACACAATCGCAATGGTTCTAGTAAGAAGGAAGTTAACTACTAGGTAAAGTCGCACATCAGGCTACCACAAAAATAAAATTTCGTATTTTGAACTTTACTTCCTACACATTAAGGTTCAAGTCGTTTGAAGAAGTTTGATTATTATGTATGCAATATATACACACCTAGAGTTCTACGCCTTGGTAGCAAAATGGTCAAAACCTCCATCTTGCGGCGAAGCGAAGTTTTTTTCATTAGCTAACTCATATGAGGTAATTATTATACGCGATACACTTAACCGTCGGGCTATGTCGGGCAGGTCGGCGGCGCGGCGGCGGCGCCGGCGCGGCTTTCGTGTGTATTGTGCAATAGTAAAATGACACTATTTACAGGGGCGGTGGTTAGAATAAAATGCGTTTGTAAGAGAATTCTCTATTTTATTTATAACTTGATAGGCTTGTATTTCCTGTCTCACTGTTTTTGCACAATGAATTCCAATAAAATTATTATAAATATCTAGTTACATCGTGTTTGTATCTTATTCAATTTATAGACGTTTACAATTTATAAAAAAAATGGTTTTGATCTAGTTTATCTGTATAAACAATATACATACAATGTGTGATTTCAAAATATCGTAAGTGGCCTTGACCACAGAATATATAATAGTACAAGTCTTGACGTCCAATATTGTGTTTAAGAGAAGACACTACGGTCGAGATAATTGAAAAAATCCTATAGAAAGTTGACAAAATCAACGTTTTGTTGTCCCCTATTTCCTTCCCAAAAGCTAGACCTATTTTTAAATACATTTTCATTAAAATTTAAAGACAGAATTTGGCTGTGTTCCTTTGTTTTCCTTTTTTCGTGAATTAATTATAAAAGAGATATTGATCTTCAAAAACCTAAAAAAATGCCATTGTTTAGACATCCAGCAAAAAAATTTGACGAGATTATATAACAACGAAACATAGGAACACAGCGAAAGCATTTCTTTATTTTTTTATGAAAAAAGTCTTTAAATCGGTCAAGTTTTGGAGGAGGAAAGGGACTACGAAACGTTGATTTTGTCAACTTTCTATAGGAATTTTTCAATTCTCTCGACCGTGGTGTTTTCGTTTTTTCCGTGCTTCAATGGAAATCCCCCTAGTGGCAAGAAACTTAAAAAATAGATTATGCGAAGTGGCCGTGGTAAGGTAATACGTAAGTTGAACCACCCGCGATTCATCTGATTACCTATAAACATTCGCGCTAGCTCCAGTAATCGTAAATATAGTTTAAATTGTTACACTTATAGGGGAGTAGGTAACTCCCCTATAAGTGTAACAACAACAATGTCTGAAATCAACAAATAATTTTGAATTCTTATTCAAAACAAAAGTTGTGAGAGCTTGCTGGTGTTTTATTTGATTCTAGCTAATAGCAAGACGTGGTAAACTACGCACTCCTATTTTATCTACTTATTGCTATGAGTTAAAACCCACTATCGTCTTTGTAATTATCAGGCAAGTTTTTGCAATTTCTGGAAAAACAATAACTGATTGATCATTATATCTACAACCTATTATAAACTAACAGTTTGCTGTTAAATGAAAAACATAACATTGCAATTGGAACTACGGCCGTACGCTACTTTTATAATTTATTCGTCCATGCTTTTGGGTAGTTTATAAACTCGAAGTTGAATGGCCGGTGGCGCCACCGAGCTTTAGTTATTATTTTTAAATATTTTAATACATATGTTTTAAGTATCTGTATTTTATTTTCCCTAGCAAAACGTAGTTTTCCACGAAATATTAAGTTTCCTTGATTATGGACTTAAGGTACACACGACAGCACATCAGGTTATACAGTTAAACTACGAAAACAGCTTTAATTGCGTAGGGCATAAAGGCGGTCTCAAGGTCAACATGTATAGTCTGAGGTGCCGTCGTGTGTACAACAAGTTAAGGTCTATAATCAATTGCACATATTTGTCAGTTATTTAAAGATATGCGAACGTAATCGAAAGGTACGATTGTTGTAATTTGATTGGTTGGGTTCATCTTTAAAATAATTGTTGATTATCGTGTATAGATTTTGTGCCAATTTAAATACATTTTCGTTGCTCGGTGGCGTCTTTAGCGGGAGTGTGGCAGAATATTATAAAGTGCGACTAAAAAAGTTATATGTATTATTTTGTATTAAAGCAAATACTGAATGGGCCTTTCACATTTAAATAAAACGCAATATGATGACGTCAATCCTATAGGCCAATGGCTTTTATGTAATTAATCACCGACAAAAATCTGAAACTAGAAAATTTAGTAGGCCATATAAAACAAAATTATTTTATATAGCGCACTTATTTCAATATTTACATACCAAAATAGCAGTTACCTTAAACTGGACTTAACAGTAATGGAATAAAAGTAACTTTCAGATTTACAAAATGTATGACTTGTCTTTTTTATTTAAAAATGCCATCGATGTTCCATCAAAAACTTTCATCGTTAGAAATAAATCTATACAATATTTAGAGGCTCATACTACAATTTTACAATTAAAATTAAAATATGACGGTATACGTAATACACATAAATAATAATGACTATAAACATTAAAATATAACAAATAATTTAAGTTCAATATAACTATGGAAAGGAAAATATTATATGAATAATATCACTCGGTATCGGTAGCTCATGCAAAGCCTGAAAATTAAATTATATTGTGTCAAACTCACAAAGTATTGGAGCTTATAAATCTAACGCCGGACTACACACAATGATTTATCGTAGCTATTTATCTGTGCAGTCCGTTGGCACAGTTTTATCCAACATGTGTACGGCGCCGAATGACTGTGCAAAAAAAGTATAACCAACACAAACATGACACCGGAGGCGGCGTCGGCGCAGCCGGACCACCTCTCAATCGTGAATATCAACCAACCATTACCAACACTAAGTGTAAAAACAGGGTGGGAGCGAAGCGGACCAGCTCTATTTCTCTTTCTGAGCAAGGGGTTAGAGAGAGAGAAATAGAGCGGATCCGCTCCGCTCCATTCACACTCTGTGCACTAATTTTGGGCGTCAATAGAGCATTAATTATGTCATAGGCTCCAGTTTCCACGACGGGGTGGCCCTACTGCACTAACGTCGGTAACCGTGACTATATCAAGCACAGAGCCGAGTGTTATCATCCACACCTTCTGAAGTTGATATATGTTTTTTTCCTAAAAGATATTACAAAAGCTTCTACAAACTTTTTCTAAGGAAAATTTGTCCTATACAAAAAGTATAATTTCATTACATATCTGGGTACCTCCATCAACTATCAACACCATGTACCAGTATTTCAGTTTATTGAATCAAGACAACGCTATACGCAGTGTATCCCACCATCTCGCTAATCAACCGCTTGCTTTTACATGGAGTTGTTAGCCGATGGTATAAAGCATTTGGCTTATCAAGAAAAAGGTAATAAATACATTTAAATATAGAAAGCTATTTTTGTCTATATTTATGTAGACTGGCCCTAGGATGACCACCGCAACATCAACTATGATGTTGCGGTGGTTAAGCTAAGGGGGCAGATAGTCCTTTAAACTGGAACTTTATTTACTATCCCATACAGCCTGTACCCAACCAAGCGACGCTCTCACTGACCATGACAGGAACAGAATTAAACAAGGAACAAGTTAAATTGTCTATGATAAAATTATTATCATTATGCTAATTAATTAATTATTAACTAATAGCAGAAATATAACGACTCTCGCAAGTCTCACGTGTTAAAATTTTAGATAAAATTCTGCAAGTCTTACAGACGCGTCAATCGACTCAACAACATTTAAATTGATTAGAAAAATGAAATAAATAGTTACACAAGGACAATGAAAAGCACACAAGTGCATTCATGCAATATTAAGCAATCTTTGATTGCTAGTACCTTAGACTATATTTACATAAGTGAGCCAAGAGGAAATTGTCTCCTTAGAACAATACAATATACATTCTTGCTATACAGTTCAATCTCATTTCTATTGCTATCTAACTTGCATTCGTATATCATTTAATTTTCATAATCATAGTAGAAACGCAACACGTTTCTGGAACCTTGCTGTGTGACTGGCACCATTACAACAATGAATATAACAAAATATTACAATAAATAATATACAATCCGCGCATATAAAGAATGGGATTGAAAATGGCGGCTCACCGCGCTTACCACAACGAGTGTGACTGAGAGAGCGACAGGTGTGGCGTTTAGTGTGCGAGCGAGAAGTAAATATGGACGATACCATTTCTAATCCCATTCTTTATCCGCGCGGGTTGTAAATACACTGCATCATACTATCTAGAAATCATGCCAACACTTATCTTTGCTTACGTTATATGAAGTAGTTACTTTGATACGATACTATGCTTTAATAAACGGTATTAAGACTTATTGTGGTTTTCAAAATAAACCTTTGATTCTAAACGTTCGTTCTATTTCCTATGTGCTTCCAAAAGTTATTTAGTACAAAATACTAGCACAATCACAATGAAATATTATAAGGGATAAGATGCTACATCCAAATATGGGAGGGAGCTGACTCGATATTATTTTCAATTCCATTAATTCACAAAAAAAACATAATTTAGAAAATCGATCTGGGAAGTGGTCATAGTCATTTCACATAATATTATTTATCACTATTGGAGTTAATTGAAGTGATGTATAAAACATGATAGTTATAAAATACTACCCATATTTACTTCGCAAATAAGAAAGGATAGATCATCAATATATTTCAAGTTATTTTTAACCCCCGACGTAGCGCAAAGAGGGGTGTTATTTATTTAATAATTTTACCAACATACATCCAATCAATCGCATTGCCATCGACATTATAATATGTGATTTAATAAATTCATTACAACAAGACTCCTAATTTCACTCAGAAGTGCAGAACACAGAAAAGCTCCAGTATAGTATCTAACATTCTCTCATACACTGGTATTTAATTACCACTTCTAACATGGAATAATTTATAAGAGTTCCATCCATTTGATAACACAACTGTTACCTATTGTTAGTAATGCTACATGGGGCTGTACGCAACACAGTATATTTTGTCTAACAAGGATAAAGAATTGTATCAATGCAAGATTGCTAGATAACGCAGTATTCCTCATTAGACTATGTAGCTGCCCATTTCGGATCACAACGCCCACACGCAGCAGTACCGATCAAAGGTAAGGGACTAGTCAACTAGATCGATTCTCTCGAACCTCCTGTGCGCTCGTGGTTCACCGTTATGCGCTCGAGCCGGCCGCGCCCACGTGTTCACGCAACCGTCAGCGCACGCCGTCACCAAGTACTCTGCTCGAAACAATAATGCTGTCAACCTTTCATGAGCTATTTTCTTACACACAAGTGGCTCTAAAACTGGGCATTCATCGAATCGCGGACATGAAGGAGTACCTATTAGCTTCAATGGATCGTAAGAATCGTTTGATGCTGCGCCAGCGCTCTTTCCTCGTAGTGCGACCGTGTTGGACGCCGACGTCTTCTGTTCCGCCGGTTTTGATGTCAAACTGAAGTTACGCCGGTGTTCGGAACGACGATCTCCAAAAGAGAATCCCGCCAGTCTCTGCGTAAGCGAGTTAACCCCCAGTGAACCAGAACTTTCTTCTTTCGCTTTCCCAACGCTAATGTTTAAAGTAGACATATTGTTTGCTTTGGGTTTGGTCACCTGTTTAGCACCAGAAGGTTCACCCGCAGCGTTCGTTTGCCCGCTCAACTCTGCATGTTTGTGACCAATTTTATTGGATTTTGCTCCTTTTGTAGGCACTTTCATACCTGGCACACCATTTGGTGAGAAAGCTTGACTATTTGGTGACAAGTGTGCAGATGCTCGGGCCCTAATTGGTGGTTTTAATACATCTTCTGTCAAGTCCCATAAACACAACTGCGTATCTTGTGACACACTACCTAATCTATAACATTGGGTGGTCTCACTTTTCTGTTTATCTTCTTCAACACCTTCCTCACTGTCTGGGTCAGTGAAGCTTACCACATATGGGTCAAACGCCACGACGGAGACCCACGATCTGTGTCCTTGACCACGAGCAACGACTCTTAATTCACTAAACGACCACACAGTAACTAGATCATCTTCACCTCCGACGACCACGTATTTGCCGTCTGGCGACCAGCAAACGCAAAGGAACCCACCAAAGTAAGATCTGGCACGACCAATAAGTTCCATTGTATCATAATGAAATACTCTCAGAAAACCATCTTGAGATACTACAGCTAAATTTGTCCCACACGGTGAAAATGCAAATTCGTTTATACAGCTACCTTCAGCTCCTATAACCCACCTGTACAATGGGTTTCTTGTAGATTTAGTTCGACAAGTGTGTATAGAGTAACCATCTCCCTGTTTAAAGAGCTGATAGTGAGGAGCAGTTGTGCCACAAGTCAATTCTTCATTGTAAACATATAGTTGACCTGAGGCATGTGCCGAAATGAATAAATTACTAGAGCCTGGAACCCACTTGATGCAAGTCACACGCGTTTTGTCTATCAGTCTCTGAAAAAGAAAAACTTAGTATAGAAGCATGCATGCATGGTTATATTTCAAGGGCGCTCTGAAATATAATTTTCAACTTTGGTAATTTAACTTTGTTTGAGCATCAGTTATTAGCACAGTCAGGGAGGGCAGCGCTTTATCACCCCTATGGCCTAAATTACTTGCGCTACTAACGACGTAGTAGCCGAGACGCGCACGCGACCAACCGACGAAAACCATGCAAAGCATTTTGTTTGCTAAGTGGGTGTAGGGTTTGCTTAGTGCGTTTGATTAATATGTATATCCATGCCAAATTACAGCTTTTTAGTACTAAGTCTATGAGCTAGGCTGGGGTCGCACAGACGGACATGGTGAAACTATAAGGGTTCCTTTTTGACTATGGATCCCTAAAAATGGAGTTTTATTAATCTATGAACATAGCTATTATAGGTAATCCCATTACACATTAAATGTGGCAATATCTCATACAAAATACTGTTTAAAAAATAGTTTGTAGCAAACCCAGCATTGTCCTATCCTATACAATTCAATCAAAATTAAAAAATAATAAAAATGTTTTATTGTTTTACTCAAAATGTCATCGAGTGGATTTTGCTGCTTTTGATAATATTATGATTCCTATATTATTATAATATACTTTACTTGTATAGCAATGCTTATATTATATAATAGGATTAATTTAACTTTGTACAACCTGCATTAAAACAAATAACTGTTTATGGTCCAAAGACCGATCGCTTGTTAGCAAACAAATATGAAAAAAAAAACTTTGTACAACAGAAATGATTCATTTCAGAGCGCTTGCGGTACAAAGCAAAGTATTTTATTCTGTAAAATTTAATCTTTTTTTTACCATACATTTTCGCGTGAAGTTGCCACGAATCACTGTCTTTTGTCAATTTAATTGCATTGTACACTGCTTTAAAATAAAGGGGCAATATAAGATCAAACGAACTTCTAGAAGTGAAGTTCGATCGATATTATCTGAGTCGCTTCATACGAAAGATATAAATAAATATATAATTATTTATGTTTACTTGTAGTACCCTCCAGGTACTCGGCAGATTCGCACTATTTTAAAGAGTATGAAAACTACTAGTTTTATAAAAGTGTCTCACCACTTCCGGTTATTACGTCACAAACCCGCCACCCTAGCCTACTTGGCTATCGGTCGTGTGATCGGACCTCATTCCTTTAGAGATAAAAATAAATTAGCAAAACTGACTAGGGTACAAAGGGTGGGTGGGATGTTTATATCTTTCGTATGAAGCGACTCAGATAATATCGATCGAACTTCACTTCTAGAAGTTCGTTTGATCTTATATTATCTTTCGTCGCTTCATACTCAGATATAAATAAATATATAATTATTTATGTTTACTTGTAGATGTTTAGAGTTATAAGGAAAGTTTTGCTAAATAAAAGATTATTTAATTCAAACCTTATTTAATAAATAATCAACAATGTGAGTAGGTAATTCATAATGATTACCAAATAACAATATGAGTGACTGCTACTATAACAAAAATAATTAATCTTAATCTTTCTTTTCTGCTATTGGTAAAAAATAGCTAGAGAATTGATTGTTACTTACAATTTGCCGATTGTAAAATCGAGCAAATACATTAGATTTGTCAGTCCAGCCCGCCGCCCGTCTGATGGTGTCTATAGAGACACCCGCAGAAGCGGCGGCGGAGGTGGCTGCATGTCGCGTGCTATGCGCACTGAAAATTGATGCATCAATCCCACTTTCAGACAACACTTGTTTGATCCATCTAATTGATTGTGATGTGGCAGTTCTGTAGGGTTTTTTTATGGGTAATTAAAAGATTATTTTCATTAATCGGTCTGATGTCCCTGGTTACTAGCAAATAGTCCTGTAGCGTTGTAGCCGGACATCTATTTTTATGTTCATCAAAAAGGGAGTAAAAGTAATGGCTGTTCACGACCTGGAGCTGATGTTTTAATAATATCTGAAATGGCAATCTGTATTTCTTGTTCGTTTGATTTAATATTATCAATTTTTATTAATGAAAGTGTTTGGACTCTATGTGCGGTACAAAGAGCCAGCAAGACAACCAATTTCTTTTTTAATTTATCTAGACTTAGTTCTTGATTTGGGTACCAATTAGAAATATAATTTAATACAATTTGTGGGTCCCAGGTGCAATTATATTTTGGTCTAGGAGTTCTCAATTTGAAGGCTCCTTTTAGTAAGCGTTTGACATTTTCATCGGCTCCAATCATGTTTCCCAGTAATAGGGACAAGGCAGATCGATGAGTGTTTAACGAACTATAAGAGGCACCATTATTACATTGATCGCTTAAGAATGCTATCACTGATTGAACTGAGTTATTAAATGGGTCCAAGTTTTTACTTTGACAAAACTGCCACCAAAGTTTATAACTCACGTTATACTGCTTAACTGTGTTGTCTGAAAGAGAGGCCATCATTAGTTCCACGGCCGCCGCTGGTGTCCCCTTTCGCATGAAGGCCTCGTGCAAACTGTCGCGGCACCCAGAGTAAGCTTTTTGTAAAGCGGATGATGAGGCCTGTATTGAGAATGTAATAAGTTTATATCAGGTTTTAAGATTAACGTATCAGTAACTAAAATATCTCTTAAAAGGGGATACCAGGGCTGAGAAGGCCACATAGGAAAAACTAAAATTCCGCAAGCTTGGTCTTGTATAATCTTTCTTATTGACTTAAGCAACATAGAAAAAGGAGGGAAAGCGTAAAAATATTTATGCTATGTCATGGTAAATGCATCTATGGCAATTGCGTCGGGGTCATGTTTCCATGACACGTATTCTGGACATTTGGCCGTGATGCGGGAAGCAAAGAGATCGATCTCAGGAATACCAAATGTTGTTTTTATATGATTAAAAGCAAACTCAGACAATGACCACTCTGTGTCAGTGTTTATTTTTCGTGATTCTTCATCTGCTTCACGATTTTCCTTCGTATTTATATACGATGCATATAGCCATATATTGCGATTCTCGCACCACTGCCAAATTTCCCTAGCTAAATTGTTAAGATGGGGAAACTGAATGCCCCCCATGCGATTAACATATGAAATGGCGGTTGTATTATCTATTCGTAATAATACTGAACAATTAGACTCGTATTTGGCAAATGTTTTTAGTGCTAGAAAAACTGCTAAAAGTTCTAGATAGTTAATATGAAATTGACGCTTATCTACTTTCCATCCCCCGCATGCCCTTTTACCATCACAAAATGCTCCCCATCCTGTTAAGGACGCATCTGTGAAAATTTCAATTTTAAATGGTAATGGTCTTATATAATTGAATGTTGTGAAAATATTTTGCAACCACTAATTTATATCTTTCAATATTACCTCAGGAATATTAATTACGGTATCATAATCACTATCTCCTTGTAAGGCTAGGAACTTTTGTCTTTCTAAAATTTTAGTGTAGAGCCAACCATACTTTGTAGCTGCTGTTAGTGTTCCAATAATTTGTGCAAATTCCCTGATACTACACTGTAATTTAAAATTTTTCAAGAGATGGTATATGCTATTTCGTTTTTCAATTGGTAAAGATAGTGTCATGTTAATAGTATTAAAATCAAAGCCTAAGAACTTGCACATCTGCATAGGCTCTAAGGAACTCTTAGTATAATTTATTATAAAGCCTAAACTTTCAAGCAGCTTTATATTTGATAAGCATGATGTGTAATCATTTTCTATACATAAAATATCATCTAAGTAGATAACTGATTTTAGACCTCGACCTCTTAAGAAAGTTATAGCTTCTTTCATTATCTTACTAAAGACACGAGGAGCTATTGAAAGCCCATATGGCATGGCGGTGAATTCAAAATAGGAAATCGTATTAGGATCCTCATAGGGAAATTCGAACCTTAAAAATTTTCTATATGCTTTTGACACAGGGACGAGTAAATAAGCTTCTTTCAAATCAATGTTACCAATAAATCCATTTTCAGGTACAAGTTTACATGCAGTCCGATAATCTTCCATCTTAAAATGACATCTTTTAATAAACTGATTCAAAGGTTTTAAATTGAGAATAAATCTTTTGTCTCCATTGGGCTTACTGGTTAAAAAAATTCTTGATATAAACTGATCTTTAGATGGTTGACAATTTTGTATTGCCCCTAACTCTAATAATTTATTAATAGCTAAAATCATGTCCTGTCTGTCTTTAGAAGACCATTTAGGCTTAGGCACTGTCGATTGTGTTACTTTATCGGCAAAGGGTATATCAATACCATTTTTAATCCAATTTAAAACTTCACTATTGTTGGTTATTGTAAGCCAATGATTATAAAAATATTGAATGCGGCCAGCATGTACCTGATTTAGCGACGCTGCGTCTGTGGAGCACCCTTGGGCGCACTCTGCTGCTGTGCTGCCGGAGGCTGCTGAGCTGCTCGAGGGGGCCTCTGGTTGTTGTATCGGTTTGTTGGGGGTCTCCGGACGCCTCCTCGCCCCCCCCCCGTTTGACGAGCGAGAATGGCTGGTCCAGTTTCCCTGGTTCGAATTCGTAGAGCGGCCTGAAGAGAGTTGAGGCGTTGGCATTTTTGGAGCAGCTTTTTTGATTTGTAGCCCCTGTCTTTCGATGGCTTTAGAAGCCTTAATTTTATCGGACAACTTGCTTCCGAAAAGTGTGTTTTCCCTCTCTAGATCCTGAATAATTTGCGTAAAAGATTTGTCAAGATTGGGTGTAACTAATTTTACTCTCTTGCTGGTCTTTGAATAATGGAGGTCGCACAGGAGGCGACATCCGTTGCTTAGGTGTTTTATGGCTGTAACTTTATCGTCACTTTGTATTAAAGCTGTCATCGCCCGGCTTATGGCGGAAACACCCTTGCCCAGTAGTTGTTGGCTGGCTTGTATCTTTTTGTCTCGATTCCTTGTAGGGTCGGACACTGCAGCCGAGATTTCAGCGTTTAATTTGGGGGCTTGCAAAAGTTTGCAATTTTCAGGCACTAGGTAATCCTTGGAGAGTTTCTCCTTTGCCTCTTTCGCCAAGCCTTTTTTCAGTAAAGGCGTCCAAAGATTGGCGAGGTTCGCTAGGATACTCTCTCCCCATTCAGGTGCGTCATCCGTAGCCTCGCCTTTTAGCAACTCAGGATCTAGTTCTACCTGGGCCGATGAAGCCTCTTGTGAAGGTTGTTCGACTGCCGGGGCTGAAGATACAACTGAAGTGTCGGTCACAAGTGGTTCGGCCGGAGCTGAGGTGGGATTGTTTTCCTCCGCTTCATCTTCGTTCAATTCGTCGATATCAACCACTTGATAGGGATCTACTTCGACCGTAACAAGCTCTTCTATATCTGAGGACTCAAAATATGAGCTGTTTGTTGGAGTACATGAAAGCCCCGGTTGCTGATCCAACTCTGTCAAAACAGAAAGAAGAATGATCAGTGTTTAAATGCCACGTGTTGACCCGCAGTCAACCCCTAGGCAGTATTAATAGCCATTGTGTTAGCCCACAGCTAACCCCTAGGCAAAAATTTATGCTAATTTGTGTTAACTCGCAGTTAACCCCCAGCATGAACACTCATTATAGAATAAAATTTCGCTTACCTTGTAAATTTTCATATCGCCGAACCTTTTGCTTATAATACTCCAATTTTTCTGTAGCCGAACGTTTAGAACGTGGCATTTTTACTTCACTATTACTTGGTACAAAAAGATTTTTTTTTTATTTTTTTTATTAAGTACTTAGATATGATTTTCACTTTGATTTTGCGTGGTGAGTGAGACGTGCGAACACTGCCGCGCACCGAAAAGGAATGAGGTCCGATCACACGACCGATAGCCAAGTAGGCTAGGGTGGCGGGTTTGTGACGTAATAACCGGAAGTGGTGAGACACTTTTATAAAACTAGTAGTTTTCATACTCTTTAAAATAGTGCGAATCTGCCGAGTACCTGGAGGGTACTACAAGTAAACATAAATAATTATATATTTATTTATATCTGAGTATGAAGCGACGAAAGATAATATTTCAGTGGCATTTATATTAAAATAATATTTAACTATTTTTATTTAGAGATAACACTCACCTCTTCATTATATAATTTACTTAATTCCTTTTTAATAGGGTCTATGAGTTGAATTTGGCCAGTAGAAAATCCTATAACTAAAGAAACACTTTCCGCTGTCATCGTGACTGTATTGAAGTCATGGCACGTAGGATTGGTGCCTTTGTACATTTTTTTGTCCACTGGTTTTGAGAGATCTGCAGCCTTTAATTAAAAAATAAATAAGTGAGTAATGGTTCTCTATTTTCTGATTTTGTAAAGTAGCTATGGAACTTAGGAAGATAATTTATAATATTAGGTTATGACTTCATCAGCTTTCATGAATGTTTTATATTGGTTGATGATTACACCACTTTTTCCTCTTGTTCAAAATGAAAGAAAGTGAACATTTATTACCTATTTGCTAAATATCAATTTAGATTTTTGTTCAACATGAACTCCATTAGGATGTTATCACACACACAAAGTAGAACCAATTTTATAAGGTTTCATTAAGCAAGAAGTAGCTTTTGGGGCATAGCGGTAGTAACACAACCCTTAAGTATATTTTTATGAGTACCTTTTTGACTCCTCTGTACACGTAAACATAAAGTTCTTTCCCATGGTTAAAACATATTCTATCATCAGAACCTTGACCGTCGGAACCAGGCGCTCCGCTCCCCGGCCCCGGTGGCAGTGACACCAATGAAACACGTACATGTGAAGATCCTGACCCACTGGTATAACCCACGCGATTAGGCCGAGAATACTCTGATAAAGTCATCAAGCGGTAAGTGCCTTCACGTGTTACGAACTGGGTCTTCACGTCGTCCTTTCCGCCAGAGTCAGGTTGCACAGCCATATTATCATATTAGGTACCCAGTTATTATTCATGTAATCGGCTGCTCGAGAAGCCCCGATTAGTTAGTGTTGACAGTTCGATCAAATTATAGTAAGAAATATTATCCAATTAAGAACACCCTCATAGTAGGAATTGTTCTGAAAAATTACTACGATAGCCTTAGTTTAAAGCAGTCAACTTTGAAATTAAAAACTTTATCCTGATATTTTTCCAAAAGGCGATTTTGTGTTTGCTTGCATTTGCTTGCTTGCATGCAACTTTTTTAAGTCGGTGTCAGACAGAAATAACATAACCACAGATCACAGCTGACGCGATGACGGACCCTCAGAACAAGAACTATAAAGCGCTCTAGTAACGATCATTTGCGATTGTCAATTTTTACGTAATTGACGACACGCAATTCGTTTACCTACATCCTACATGTGCAATTGAAGCGATTGTCAATAAAATTGCTCTAACAATGGCATTGACAATCATAATTGAACGTTAGCGATGCACCCGCATTCTAATGAAAAATTAAACAATATCTACCACTGAACTAATCTTAATGCTCTAAGGAACTATATAACACTTGACACTAGCAAAAATTACTTCCAAGAGGAAAGTAGATTGCTATAACAAAAAAAAGAAGAAGAAGTGTTCTCAATATAGGAATCAGTCCTACTTTGTAGAACCCCCTTGTGTAGAACACTTCCCGACCCAATTTGGCTGCTCGCGTTTTCTAATGCTGGGGCTACATTAGCGGGCTACGGCGAATATTCGTGTTAACGCGATGAATGTGGCCGGGTTCATCGTGTCATCGCGTAGTATTCGGGCGAAGACGATGTAGTATCGGGGAGCTGTCGGTAAACTGGCGCGAATCAAAGGGATTTGTCGCGCCAATATTCGCTTAGGTGGCTACATCTACGTCAATTCAGTGTCGTCCAGACTTTGAAGCGAGACGGACGTGCATTTAATTTTTTACACTATGGAGTGGAGTAACGAAAAAGTGATAGAATTCATTCAATTTTATGAAACTGAGAGTATTATATGGAATTTACTGACATATAATGCAAAGCCACTATTTCCTCCATTTTTAAATTACCGCCCACGTCTCGGCCGCACAACAAACTGAACAACACAATCCGGCACGATGCATCGCGTCAACTCGACATGAATCTTCGCCCGCCTTAATGTAGACAAGATCATTGCCTATACCCGAACACGATGTTTTTGTCGCGCCTACACGATACGAATCTTCGCCCGCTAATGTAGCCTCAGCATAAGCGTTTTTCAATACATAACACAATTCAACTATTTTTATTGCTAACTATTTTTTTCCTAAGAGTCCTAACCAGTTTTAAAATTTTGCTGACCATATTTAGTTCTCCAACTGTTTAATTGCGGACAATTTTAAGATTGTTTGCAGTTCAAGGTGCTGACCAAATATTTGTTTGCTGGCCAAATAATTAAACTGCTGATTTTTTTTGGCTAACCATTCAGATTAATTGCAGTTCAAAAAAATACTTTCCATTAAAAATTGCTGTCCAACTGACAATATTTACTCCTCATTTTTAATTAATACATTTAATTTTATCATAGTAGGCAATATCTATCTGTATTGATTGGAAAAAAGCAAACAACTGTTTCAAATAAAAATTGCAGAATTTATTTTTAAACCTTTAATATAAGCAATGTAGTACAGAGCAATGAAACTGGATGATTTTAGAAAAGATAATGAAGTAGTTTCATCATTATCAGCCGCATGACACTCACTGCTGTGTATAGGCTATGAATAGTTTACAAAGCCATAAATAATCATTCAAACACTCATTATAAATTAAAAATATTTCAGTTTCTTTGCTCCCAAGTATATTATAAAATAAAATAATACCTATAAGTATTTTACTTCAAATTAGATTATAGTAGCAGTTGTTATTCTGATTACACAGTTATTGGGCATTTTTTTGCAAGAAGCAACTCTAAAGATGTGGTAAAATCTATTGGTTATTGTTATGGATATAGATGTACTAAATAAAAATAAAAAAATATTTTTATTCCACATCACTTACATTATTTTTCTTTATATTTCGTATGTTAGTAAATCTAATCCTTATGCTTATTTGATGTACTATGTAGCCAAAATTCAAATTATTTTGTATTCATTATTCATTATTACACACATTGTTGCTTCATACAAATAAATCATCTATAATAATTGTCAAATTGTCAATATTAACCTTATATAATGAAATAATGGTTGACACATGCATGCCAAACTGACATAGGCAATAATACTAACAAACTTATGTTTCGCTTAGGTGTCTCGATTACTTTATTAAATTATTGCTTCACTGGCTTTTTAAGATGGATTTGCTGCCTAAAGATTATTCCGAACTCCAAGTACATAATATGTGATATGGTGATAATGTTTTCTGCTGTTTGTATTTTTTAATCAACTCCACCTTTTTTTTTTCGATATCCTAATTAATAATATATCCACAGATAGAATAGAATAGATTTTACCACATCTCTAGAGAGTTGCTGCTTGCAAAATACGGGCCTGATAACGGTGTATACCGATTACCTACTGCATAATAAGGTTTATTAATTATTGGTGTCATTGATGATAGTAATCTTTTCCTGTGATTCATCAGGAACTGAAATAATCATCTCTTCAACTATCTCTTTAGGATCATCAGAAGCGGCAGGTGATTTAGTTTCATCTGCTTTCTTTTCTTCTGTTTGCTCCAAAAATTTATCCCACTTCTCAGTCCTTTGATTGATATCTGCATCAGTTTCAGCAATTCTGAATTTGGTTCTTCCATCCCATATTTCAGCAGTGATCTGTCTTTTTCCGAACCATCTACCATTTATAAGTTGGATTACAGCATCTGCTTGTTCTGGTTCCTTCATTGTGATTTGTGCTACCCCCTCAGGATGCCTATCATAAATTACCACTTTCCTGACCTCCCCACATTTGGTACATTCTTCACGCAAGTCCTGTTGATAATCCAAAATTAATTGAACTTCGTTATCAAAATCTGTGGGATGAAATAAGTTCTTGACGATTACCACACGCTCATGCTTAGACCGTTCACCTATGAATTTCTCTGGTCTCCAATCAAATAACTTTTGTTGCATCTTTTTGATCTTATCGAGTTCTTTCTTTTTTTTCTTTTTTGGTTTTAATGCTGGATTATATTCTCCTTTTAATTGGAAATGTGCCCGTTCAACTTTTATTTTATTCCCTTTAAAATCACATCCATCCAGTAATTTCAAAGCCAAGTCTACAGATTCAATTTTAATGTAAGTACATAGAGCATCACCTTTGAAACAATTATGCTCTTTGTCCATATAGAGCTTGACCTTCATTTTTTGTGAGTGAGGATCCCGCTCCACAAGACCACACTTCTGCATGAAGTTAACAAATTCTTCTTCAGTCAAATCTGATGGTAAATTAGATACATAGACCTTGGTATTAGTGACTTCTGAGGGCTCAAACCATTGCGGCTCATTTTTTCTTTTGACACCTGCAGGATCAGATTCTTTCTGACTGTCTTTCTTTTCAGATAAACTCTTTTCCTTTTGGCTGTCAGACGTGTTGTCCACAAATCCATAAGACATCTGATAGATAGCTAAAAAGTCATCATCGATTTTAGGCAGCCATGCTTTTTTATCAGCATCCCAGAAACATTTTGAGCCATCAGGATCAGTGTATACATGAGCATCATTTTCAAAACTATATACTCTACCAGTTACTTCGCCTTCACCACTTTTAGGAACCCACGAGTTATTACTTGTACTCCAATTGTATCTTTGCAGAGAGGTAGGATCAGTGTATATGGCTTCTTCCTTTTCATATGTAATGTATGGGGCGTAATCGCCCCACGATGTATCGGATTTGACATCGCCTTGGTCTTTTTCGGATTCATTTCTAACGTCACTTTTGTTTTTTGGCCTATTTAAAGGTTCTACTGTTAAGCTCTCAGATTTTGTACTAGTTTTTGAAACAACCTCGACATTTTGTTGGTTCTCTTTCGATGTTGGATCTTCTTTAGATTTATTTTCCTGATCGTAATCACTTTCTAGCTCAGAAAGTGCCTTGTCTCTAGCTCTTTCTTCATCAGCAAGTTTTTGAACAGTCTCTGAAGATAGTTTAATGACAAATCCAGATTTAGCGGATTTATCTAGTTTGGACATTTTAATTCAATATAATGTATAGGTAATGAAATTTTGTAAAAAAAACTAAAAAGGGGAAAAAAGTTTAATCTATGAATCACCTGTGAATTTGGGCCACTTTTTTTGGTATTTGATTATGGGCTAAAATCTAAGAACATACTGCCACAGACATAGAAGAGCATATGCTCTGTCACGTCAACATGCATTTCATCTTGCGCTTGCGTCTTCGCTGAGGCATGCCTTGACGCAAGTGATAGGGCATGTTCTGTGTTGACGCATCATGCATGCCATGCATCACTGCAGTTGTCGAGATCACAAAATATACACTATTCGGAGTGAGACAAGCATGAACCAAGATAATAGAAAATTAAAGAGGTATGCATGCATGCCCTAGCAATACTTACTTCGCCGATGAATACGAAGGCATGCTCAGGCCCATCTTTCCCACTGGGCACTCTGGGCACGTGCCCAGGGTCCCGCGATCGATAGGGGGCCCCTAGTTCCTGCCAGATCGCTAAACGATAACGGATGCTTATTATCAAAAACCAAATAAAACATATTTAGGTATTTCGAAAACTTAATCAATAATTACTGAATACAAATACTACTTGATTACTAGCTTTTGCATGCGCACTCGCCCGAATATTAGGCTTTCTGATCTGATTTCGGCATGTTTAGATAAAATTAAGTCAAGATCATAGGGGCCCCCAAATGTGCCCAGACAGGGCCTCAAATAGGTTAAAGACGGCCTTGCATTTGAATGCGCATGCAAATGCTTTCGAGCATAAGCGTCAATCAAGGCATGTGGCAAGGCATACGTCAGTCAATAACAAAATAATGGTCAAATTGTCTTGTCTCCACTTAGTGTCTGTCCATTGATTGACTGGAGGACACTTAGAATAATAGCTTTAGTTATTATTCTAAGGGAGGATCATCTATTCAAGGCTGCCATATTAGGCGATATGATATGTCGCGACCGACATTGCGACTTTGTTTTTCGTAGGTATTTTGCGATAGTCTCAAATTGGGTGACTTCATAAATTAGCGCGATTTTTTGGCTACTTCACTTTACTGGCAATGGCAACATCCATTTAAGGAAACGTGAGTATCACGTATTCAAAAACCACCTTTTTTGTTTAAATATGATATACATTATAAATATTTCAAATAAAAAAATACTCATTGAAATATCAATTGAATCAAACCTATGAGAAAAGATATAACTAATGACGAGGCAGTATGGTCTAACCAGGTTCTTCGGAACGAACAAAAAAAAATCTATTGAATCAATGTCAAAATGAAAATACGACTCTTTTTGTTTGGTGTACAATATAATATAACCTCTCTTTGATTAACATAATGTAAATAATCAAATTAAAGTTATCAAAGAATAACCTCTGTTAAAGGAAAAATTACGCGCAAAGAAGGAATTTCATTTATTCAAATCATAACAGTACAATATATTTACCTATTCTAGCAATTTTTTACAATTAAAAAAGTGTACGGGGACGCGGAACGATCGTTTATTATATTATAAAAGTTGCTTATAATTAAACAAGTGAATCGCTAAAATGGCAAAAATGAGCACCGAATACTTCGATTATAGTAATAAAACAAGTAACTCTAGTGAGCTAAAACTTTACTGGAATAAAATAAATTATGCTTTTCCTATTCTAAATGATACAATATTTAGTGATTGCACAAGCGCAGAGTACGATGAAGTACAACAAATTATCACAGGTATGGGGATCCAGGTTAAAATTAGAGACCTAATACTAGTTCATATAGAAAAGTACCTTCGGCAACATATTGCACCTACTTTTTGGTCAAAATTTGCTAAAGTTGAAGAAGAAGTTAAAGGTTTTCAACTCTTTAAATCTGCTGTGAATGAACTGTATGAATCAGTCTCTAACTTTTCAGAAATGTTACGAAGATTGTCCATACTTAATGCTAGTTGTAGTGATAGCAAACCCATATTTGGTGAAAAGGATGTTATTCTAGGCTTCAAGCAACTGATTCGCGCTACACTATTATCACAACTCCCTCTGGATTACCATGTTATTATTAATCATTTTTATAAAATCTCATTCAATGTGTTTGATAATGAGTATGAGAACTCAGATATGGGTGAAGATGTCATGTGTTCAGGATGTTGGAATGAATTTTCCGATTGCAATTGTGCGTATATAGTTAAAGTATTTCATGACACAAACAGGAAATTGATGGATTTACAGTTATTAGAAAGAATGACTGGTCAAGTTTTAACAACTTTTATTCAAATGAGAATTGAATCTCACATTCAGAAGCTTTGTGATGGAACTTTTGATGTTTCCCATATTGGTTTTTTAGAAAATTGGTTGAATACTACCGTCATGTCTTGGTTAACGAGAATATATTGTGCAGGCTCATCAAAGCCACCACCTGATGATAAAAATACGCAAAATGCAATTTTACAGTTTAAAAAGAAGTTAAGTTATTACTTGTATCATAGCTATACAAAACTGCGCATTGAGCAACTTTTCAACATTATAATTGAATATCCAGATTCACAGCCAGCTGTTGATGACATAAAACTATGCCTAGACAAAACAGATTTGAGATCTACTCTCTGCAAAAGGTTGCAAACAGCATTAGAGACAAGGCTGTTGCACCCTGGTGTGAATACTACAGATATATTAACTGCTTATGTTTCTACCATTAGAGCTTTAAGACATTTGGATCCCTCAGGTGTGATATTAGAAACTGTTACCAAGCCTGTCCGCAGTTACTTGAGGAATCGAGAAGATACAGTAAGGAGTGTGGTCAGTAGTCTCACAGAGGAAGGTGCTGGTAGTGAACTTGCTGAGGAACTTGCTAAATTTGCTGCTGAGGCAGATGGAGAAAATGAGAAGGATGATGCATGGGATGAATGGAATCCTGATCCAGTAGATGCAGATCCCAAAGTTAACTCTAATGATAGAAAAGCTAATGACATAATTTCAATGCTCGTAAATGTGTATGGTAGCAAAGAGCTGTTTGTCAATGAATATAGAACCTTATTAGCAGACAGGTTGTTAGCACAAAGTGTCATAAATACTGAAAAAGAAATAAGGTATTTAGAGTTGCTAAAGCTGAAATTTGGAGAATCACAACTACATTTTTGTGAGGTGATGCTGAAAGATATTTCCGATTCCAAAAGAATAAATGCCTTAATTCATCAAGATAAAAACTTCGAGACAGCAAGTAAGAATTTCACCTCAAATGCTATGATCCTTTCAGCCCAATTTTGGCCACCTTTCAAAGATGAAAACTTAGAATTGCCAGAAGAAATTAAAAATCATTTGGAAGCTTATACTAAGTCCTATGAGGCACTAAAAGGCAACAGAACATTGAGTTGGAAACCACATTTAGGATATGTAAACATTGAAATTGAGATAGGCTCAAAGAAGCTTGACTTGGTGGTATCACCATTTAATGCATCATTAATAATGCATTTCCAAAATAAACCAGAGTGGACGCTTGAAGAACTACACCAAGTTATGAAAGTTCCCATTACTGTGCTTCGAAGAAAAATTACTTATTGGCAGTCAATGGGACTAATTTCTGAAAAATGCACTGATACATATGTTTTAGTGGATGGATCAGATGCCAATAAATCCAATGTAGCAACAAACCAGGTTCAAGAAATGATTTGTGAAGATGATGAAACTGAAAGTGTCATGGCATCTGCCCATGACCAGAGAGAAGGAGAGTTGCAAGTTTTCTGGTCTTACATTGTTGGAATGCTAACCAACTTGGACTCATTGCCATTAGACCGTATACATCAAATGTTGAAAATGTTTGCATCTCAAGCATCTGGGACAGAATGTAGCCTGCAGGAATTGAGACAGTTTTTAGACACTAAAGTAAGAACTCATCAACTTGTTTTGCAAGGTGGGATGTATAAGTTACCAAAAACATAGTATTACAGTATGAAACAATTATTGTTTTATGTAAGAAAATTATATTAATTAAGCTTATAAGTTGTATTATTTCAAAGTACATACTTACTTCCATTAGCCATGGAACTTTTTTTATCAATAAAAGTATATTCTGTTAAGGCCTGGTTACACATACTGGTTGACATACATTATATGTATGTATATGTATACAAATGAGTTCTATGAATCCGTGTGGCGGAGAGCTCTGCGTCGCATTGAATGAATAGGCTTAAAATCTAAAGGCTTAAGAAATTTTACGGCTTACCCGGACACCCACATAGAATCTTTTCTCTTCAACCACCCAAGAATAGTTTTAGCAAAGTGTTGGTAACACATTGTTTAAAAATTGAAAACGATCTACCTTATAGAACTGTATGCACCTCCTGGGAATCGAATTCTGGATCTCTGGGCCTGACACTGGTTTTTCTACTACCTACTAGATCACAAGAACATGACTAATAATCATGTTACAATTATTTAAATGCAATAAGTACTTATCTATTTAAGGATTGCACTGTTAAGACAGAAAACACTAACTCTTTTTTGTGATTGTATTTAGGCCCGAATTTATAACCGCTCTCAATGTTGCGAGCTATCTTGAGATCATACCTACTTGAGATACTGTACAAACAGCATCTCTAGTGTGATCTTAAGACTTAGGGCCTTAATGTATTCGAAGGTTTCAAGTGATATATGTTTAACGCTACATATGTTTTCAATGTTTTAATATGTTACGCATAACAGAGAACTGGCTAATAGAAAGTTCACTTAGTCTAAGTTGGAGATAAAAAGTTTTTAAATTTTATTGTTGCTTTAGCAAAATTAGGGTTTTAAAAAAATAAACAGAAAAGTTTAACAAAACTTTATTTTAAATTAGTTAAATATAACATTTTGGTTACATTACATTATGTCTGTGGGTTAATATCCAGATAACTTATATTACTGATATAAGCGACAATATTCTGTGAAGCCATTATTTTGATCAAAAACTAATAAACTAAATTAACCCTTTGGCTGCTCAAAACTCACGTCGTGAGTCGAAAAGTTGCGATAGGTGTGCGCGTCGACTCTCCTAGCGCGTCGGACGTTTTGGCGGTTGCGCCAGTGCTAACGACTCACAGCGCGAGTCCACCAAAACAAAACGGCTGTGCTCGCAACCTGCGAGCGGAGTCCACTAAAACAAAACGGCTTTGCTCGCGCGGGTTGTATAGTTTATTTTAAAAACTCGCTAATCTCGACTAGATTGCAGGGTAGCTAAAAAATATACTAACAAGTAGGTATTGAAAAAATAAATCAAAATGTTTAAACGTATAATTTATGTTTAAACAATTTATAAATAAATGTTTATATAGGAGTTCATTAGAACACAAACATTTAAACATTGATTTTTATTTATACATATACAATATGTAACAAAAGTAACCGTAATGCCGAATATGGTAGATAAGGACCATGAAACTGAACAACTTTTACTAAGGGACAAACTTTAAATCGCGAAAATAAAATCGGCTGCTTCATACAAAAATTAATTACGGAAATATCAAAATGTATGAAACAGCTGATTTCTGGTATATTATTTTATTTGTTGAGATGAAAAAACATACAATATCAATTTATTATTATGGACTCCCGTAGCGCATCCGTGAGCACAGGCGTCGCGTCAGTATGGACTCGACTGGCATGTTCGCCGACTCACGTCGAGAGTCCACGCGCACAATCGTTGCGCCAGGGCCCGACTCACCTAGTCGGTCCGGTTAGCACACGCGGTGCAATTTATCACTGGACAAACGCGTGTGCTATGGACTCGCCTAGCGAGGCGAGCGCAGCAGTTAGCGGTACCGTGCGAATTTAGTTCAGCAGCCATAGTGTTAATAAATTATTACTGTTACACCACCGCATAAAAATATATATAATAATTTAATACTTAGTGATTTTAATACATAATCTTGTGTCAGTCTTAACATCTATAAAATACTGTTTAAAATTAAAAAGTAGCAACAATTACATAATCATATAAATAAATAATTAAAACTAACATTTATACTGAGAAACAATACAGATTTGTTTTTGTTAAAGTAAGCTTGAATGGAATGCTTTATATCAGAAAAGTTGTTAATAAATGCAAGTGCTTAACATTTACTTTGAAATTCTGCATCCACTAAATATGAATGTTTTTGCTTATAAGATGGATACTCTGATAGTACCTAAACATCGTAAAGGGAACTGGGAAGTAATGTTTTATGGAATGTTACATTTAATTTCGTTAACAAAGCACCAAATTTCATACAATCTCATTAAAATAAAAGGAGAGTGAAAAGCTTATTTCAAAATTAGATTATTATTGTTTTATTACTTCTGTAAGTAAGAGCGCAATAATAGTTTAACGGTAATCGTTTACAAGGATTCATAAATATACTTTTTTATTACCTTTAAGAGCGCGTAGTCTGCACACTAGCGCCGCCATTGGAAAATAATGTTGTGCTTAAATAAAGACGAAATTGTGAATTATCTCTCTGTATCTGTAGAGCACTCCGAATAAACTTTGTGGTACTTTTTATCGCTTAAACAATATGTTTTCTAGCCTGTCGATTAGTTAAATGGAGTTTTTTTTTCTAAAAGTGGCCACTTTTCGCAAAAAAAATGATTAAACTAAACAACGAACGAGAAAATATTGTTTAAGCGATAGAAAGTACCACAAAGCTTCTTCGGAGTGCACTACAGAGAGATAATTCACAATTTCGTCTTTATTTATGCACTAATTTTTTTTCCAATGGCGGCGCTAGTGTGCAGACTATGTGTTCTTAATATAAAACTTATACTTAAAAAACAAAAAGATTATTACTTCAATATTTAACAGGCCTTCAGCTCTGCTACGGAATATTCAAACAGATCACAGGACATGTTTCCGTGTCTATAGATTATTGCCCCCTTATTTAAGTAATTTTATAGCGTGTATGACAGAAGATCAGAAATGAGTCTTCCTTTACGTTAGCTTCATAAAGCTTCCTATCATACATTTTTAAACGCCGATAACTTAAGATTTTTTTTCCAACTTTGCCTCCCACAATTTGGAACCCGCAACCACGGATATCGCAGACCTGATCGTTGATCATTACTGAGAATGATAATGTACCTTTTAATATTTTTTGAAAACCAACACCTGCATGTTTTTAGAAGTTGTAGGGCACATATTATAAATAATTATTCCTTAATATTCAGTTGTGCAAATAAATAACAAATAATCAAAACCTACACAACAGTTAAAGCTCTATATCTAGTTTACATATTTACAGATAATTATTAGTGCTATGTTAAAAAACGTTTGATATGGACTTTGGTAAATATTTAATTTATAGCATTCTTCCAGTTTCATTCAATTACCTTTAACATAACACTAATATTAGAAATGCATTACTCTATAGTTAAAAGCTTAATTAAAAAATATTAAGTACATGGAAAGTCCGTAGTGTTAATCTCTCGATGGACGAATACTTATACATTTCAGGTAAAAGTCTATGGAAGTGTTTACAAGCCATTGTAATCACAAAAACGTATTATAGAGCTTTTACAAGCGGTGGTTAAGTTTCCAGCAGCGAATTCTCGTGGCCCTACCATGAGTTGATGCAAACTGTTTTCGCTACCGTGAACTATCATTTTCCCTCTTTCACTCGCATTGACTGAACAGTATATCCGATAGTTTTCGGTAGCGACAACAGTTTGCATCAACTCTTGGTAGAGCTACTGTAGTAGTTACAGCACTATATTGGTAGTCGATTTATTGCATAAAGCAAAGTATATAAGTTTGGCGAGTGTTAATTGAGACTCCACCTGCTGCTGCCGCATGTAAAAGCTCCTTTAATGGAATTATATTTTGCAGTTGTATGTAAATTGGAACAGTAATGTCGGGTGGATACAAACTTTCCTCTTCACCGCACCGTAACAATCTTTGATACTTCTTATTAAAATATATTTGATAAATCGCAATCGTAATTAATACAAGTGTTCCAAAACCTGTTATTTTTCGTAAAAACTTTATATTACTTTGCCACCTTTCATACGCGGAGTACTATTCCAGTTACACACACACTCATTATGGGATCCATAACATAATATTATCGTGATAACATTTCATTTGATATGGAGACAAGTTTACTTAATTTATGTAGAAGAGGAAAACAAAAGTTAATGGTTTAAAAACCTTAATATAGAAGGAGAAATAAAAAAGATTTCCTATTCTTAAGTACGTAAATGAAGAATGTTAGTGTACAACTCATAATGTGAACAAGTTATAATAATTACCATTACATTCAGATCTGTGTCGATTCGGTTGTCGTTTTTGACTGCTGTGTGAATAAGTAAACCAAATATTTGGTTGACAATATGAAATTTTCTTCCATAAGTTATTGCAGACAGACAATATTCATTAAATTTAAAATAAAGTGTAAACTTTATGCTGTTGAACAATAGATCTATTTTGTTCATGATATGAAAAAAATTATGAACTTAACATAATCTTGAACATAACTTGCCGCTTTTATTGATTTCCGGTTTTATAGTATATATGTATATTATATATCTGCCCGCTCGCCCGCGTGGACTACAGCAAGTTAGGTTGTGTGGTACGGGCGGAAACCCGTGCCCAGCAGTGGGATAAAAAAGTAGCCTAGGTCCCATCTATATCCGTACCAAATATCGTCAAAATCGGTCCGGCGGTCTAGGCGTGAAAACGTAACAGGCAGACAGAGTTACTTTCGCATTTATAACATTAATATAGTATAGCATGGATGAGGCTTATGCCTGCCATTTCTCTCATCATCTCAAGAGGCGCCATAGTTTTCGTTGTAAGTTTTGTTTAGGGTACCTACCTACTCATGAGCTGCTATTTAAAAAATGAGAGATCAATACAATAACTATGGTTCATGGACAGTGGCGGAGTTAAAATTAGAATTCCAGATTCCAGAAGTTATCATATTTTTAATTAATTGTAAGAAAATAATCAAAAGTAAAACTATATTCCGTGGTAAGTACAAGCCTTTGACTGTTTGACAGGTTTCCAGACAGTGGCGCTGTCCTATAGGACACTTTTGGAACTGCTCAGATTAGTCCCCATACCACTCGTTTTTTCTATTTAGTGCGGCTTTCAGCCAAGTGTTGCACACAGTATTGACAGTTGACAGCTCACCGGTTCCTGCGGGGCGCGGGGTGGGGCGCGGGTGGGCCGGGCAGGGGCGCGGAGTGGGGCGCGGGGTGGGCCACGAGGGGCCGTTTGAAGGGGCCCAGTCTCTTGACGGGGCGCGGGGAGACGGCGTGGGACTCACCCGCGGCCACGGCCGGCCACGAGCTCGCGCCGTGGTCGAGTAGAGCCGCAGCTAGCCGACCGCTGCCTTGTTCTGTTGAAATTATTTGGCACTTAGAAATAATCAAAATATTGTCTATACCTAATAATGTAGTTCTAATTCAATATATTATTTACCAAGGTTAGGATTAAATAAGGGGCACTATTATTAAATTTAGATTTTTCGCATTCACAATGCTATTTTTATATTAAGATAAATAATATTAGAAAAAATACTAGAAAAAATCGACTCACCCGTAGCACCTCAGACGGGACTCGAACCCGCACCCTTGGGATTCCGGCCCAATGCACTGACCAATTATGCTACCGAGTCGCTAGTGGGAGCGGCGAAATTTTCTAGTACTTTTTTACTTCTTCGCTGCAAGCCAGCGCAATTTCATCAATGTGAGGAAATACCCCCACATTCGAAAGAAACATCTTTCCAGATGTTTTGACAATCGATAAAGATGAAACAGCTATATAATTATTAAATTTAGATTTTTCGCATTCACAATGCTATTTTTATATTAAGATAAATAATATTAGAAAAAATACTAGAAAAAATCGACTCACCCGTAGCACCTCAGACGGGACTCGAACCCGCACCCTTGGGATTCCGGCCCAATGCACTGACCAATTATGCTACCGAGTCGCTAGTGGGAGCGGCGAAATTTTCTAGTACTTTTTTACTTCTTCGCTGCAAGCCAGCGCAATTTCATCAATGTGAGGAAATACCCCCACATTCGAAAGAGTTCGAGAGGGTTCGAGTCCCGTCTGAGGTGCTACGGGTGAGTCGATTTTTTCTAGTATTTTTTCTAATATTATTTATCTTAATATAAAAATAGCATTGTGAATGCGAAAAATCTAAATTTAATAATTATATAGCTGTTTCATCTTTATCGATTGTCAAAACATCTGGAAAGATGTTTCTTTCGAATGTGGGGGTATTTCCTCACATTGATGAAATTGCGCTGGCTTGCAGCGAAGAAGTAAAAAAGTACTAGAAAATTTCGCCGCTCCCACTAGCGACTCGGTAGCATAATTGGTCAGTGCATTGGGCCGGAATCCCAAGGGTGCGGGTTCGAGTCCCGTCTGAGGTGCTACGGGTGAGTCGATTTTTTCTAGTATTTTTTCTAATATTATTTATCTTAATATAAAAATAGCATTGTGAATGCGAAAAATCTAAATTTAATAATTATATAGCTGTTTCATCTTTATCGATTGTCAAAACATCTGGAAAGATGTTTCTTTCGAATGTGGGGGTATTTCCTCACATTGATGAAATTGCGCTGGCTTGCAGCGAAGAAATTAAAAAAGTACTAGAAAATTTCGCCGCTCCCACTAGCGACTCGGTAGCATAATTGGTCAGTGCATTGGGCCGGAATCCCAAGGGTGCGGGTTCGAGTCCCGTCTGAGGTGCTACGGGTGAGTCGATTTTTTCTAGTATTTTTTCTAATATTATTTATCTTAATATAAAAATAGCATTGTGAATGCGAAAAATCTAAATTTAATAATTATATAGCTGTTTCATCTTTATCGATTGTCAAAACATCTGGAAAGATGTTTCTTTCGAATGTGGGGGTATTTCCTCACATTGATGAAATTGCGCTGGCTTGCAGCGAAGAAGTAAAAAAGTACTAGAAAATTTCGCCGCTCCCACTAGCGACTCGGTAGCATAATTGGTCAGTGCATTGGGCCGGAATCCCAAGGGTGCGGGTTCGAGTCCCGTCTGAGGTGCTACGGGTGAGTCGATTTTTTCTAGTATTTTTTCTAATATTATTTATCTTAATATAAAAATAGCATTGTGAATGCGAAAAATCTAAATTTAATAATTATATAGCTGTTTCATCTTTATCGATTGTCAAAACATCTGGAAAGATGTTTCTTTCGAATGTGGGGGTATTTCCTCACATTGATGAAATTGCGCTGGCTTGCAGCGAAGAAGTAAAAAAGTACTAGAAAATTTCGCCGCTCCCACTAGCGACTCGGTAGCATAATTGGTCAGTGCATTGGGCCGGAATCCCAAGGGTGCGGGTTCGAGTCCCGTCTGAGGTGCTACGGGTGAGTCGATTTTTTCTAGTATTTTTTCTAATATTATTTATCTTAATATAAAAATAGCATTGTGAATGCGAAAAATCTAAATTTAATAATTATATAGCTGTTTCATCTTTATCGATTGTCAAAACATCTGGAAAGATGTTTCTTTCGAATGTGGGGGTATTTCCTCACATTGATGAAATTGCGCTGGCTTGCAGCGAAGAAGTAAAAAAGTACTAGAAAATTTCGCCGCTCCCACTAGCGACTCGGTAGCATAATTGGTCAGTGCATTGGGCCGGAATCCCAAGGGTGCGGGTTCGAGTCCCGTCTGAGGTGCTACGGGTGAGTCGATTTTTTCTAGTATTTTTTCTAATATTATTTATCTTAATATAAAAATAGCATTGTGAATGCGAAAAATCTAAATTTAATAATTATATAGCTGTTTCATCTTTATCGATTGTCAAAACATCTGGAAAGATGTTTCTTTCGAATGTGGGGGTATTTCCTCACATTGATGAAATTGCGCTGGCTTGCAGCGAAGAAGTAAAAAAGTACTAGAAAATTTCGCCGCTCCCACTAGCGACTCGGTAGCATAATTGGTCAGTGCATTGGGCCGGAATCCCAAGGGTGCGGGTTCGAGTCCCGTCTGAGGTGCTACGGGTGAGTCGATTTTTTCTAGTATTTTTTCTAATATTATTTATCTTAATATAAAAATAGCATTGTGAATGCGAAAAATCTAAATTTAATAATTATATAGCTGTTTCATCTTTATCGATTGTCAAAACATCTGGAAAGATGTTTCTTTCGAATGTGGGGGTATTTCCTCACATTGATGAAATTGCGCTGGCTTGCAGCGAAGAAGTAAAAAAGTACTAGAAAATTTCGCCGCTCCCACTAGCGACTCGGTAGCATAATTGGTCAGTGCATTGGGCCGGAATCCCAAGGGTGCGGGTTCGAGTCCCGTCTGAGGTGCTAAGGGGCACTAGTTTTTAAATGGATATTGTAGAGAAATCGGCACGGGCTCGCGCACGCGCTGCACGAACTGCTCGAAGGTGGCGGGCTGCGTGTGTGCACACGGGCGCGTGCATGCGCTGGTGCGCGCTGTAGGTACCTGCGGGCGTGGGCGCGGCGGCGGGCGGCACGGGCTCGCGCACGCGCTGCACGAACTGCTCGAAGGTGGCGGGCTGCGTGTGTGCACACGGGCGCGTGCATGCGCTGGTGCGCGCTGTAGGTACCTGCGGGCGTGGGCGCGGCGGCGGGCGGCACGGGCTCGCGCACGCGCTGCACGAACTGCTCGAAGGTGGCGGGCTGCGTGTGGTGCGCCACGAGCGCGTCCACGCTGCGCGCGCGCTCGGCGTACGCGTGCTGATACAGCGGCATGGTCGCCCGGACGGCGCGCCCGCCCGCGAACGCCGCGCCGCGGACGAGCGCCGCCGCGCAGCTCACGCGGATCGTGCATTCTTCCCATAAAGGCCCGAACACGCAAACCTAAACAAGCAAAAAGTTTTAGAAATTGGCGTTTGACCGCTTATGCCCGGTTTCTGAGGCACTTATCGGTGGCTTATCGGAGGGGTTCACATTATCTGTTTTTTTATACAGTCAAGTCCACGCATAATCTTAATTTTAGTAAAAGCATTAAGTCGAACAAGCATGTAAATATTGCGCGATTAAAACAATAGCTGATGTTTGATAAACAAGATAATAATATGAGTTTATAACAAAACAACTTACGTCTGGTTTCCTGGAGACAGTACACCGCAGCAGTCCTCCAGGCAGCGGGTACAGCACTATGAGTACGTCGCAGAACTGAGTTGGCAGAGTATCGCGCTTGTACGGCCGCCAGTGCTCGCTCCATACTACGTGCACCTCGTCGTTGCCTAAGTGCCGAGTCTGAAAATTATTATATACCTTCTTATAAGGAATTTCTTCAAATTCATTATTCATTATCATCAGCCAGTCATCTGCCTGTTTTGTCTGTGGATTCGTCAGAACGACAACATAATAACGCTAAAGTAACCCAATGCGAGCATTTCATAAAAAACGTTCATGAATAATAAAAGTTATATGACGTTTAATAAGCCTTATCAGCATTTTAAATCAAATTGACTATAACTGAACTTTAAGGTTTTTTATGAATAAGGCGGTACGACTTTAAAGGTTAAGTTCGCGTCTTACAAGGGTTTTGCTACTCCTATATGTAAAACTTAGAGCAGACCGATAAAATGGCGACGAAGAGATTTATTCATATAAGAGCATCACATCACATTTTTTGTCATACCTATTTCAATCGTATGTTAAAGCATCTAAAATCGATTTTCAATTGATAACGAATTAGTCTTTTCGTCATCTGTCTGTCTCAAGACTTTCGACATGGCTTTTAATTTTACCTTGTTGAGGATAGCATCAGCGGAGTCCGCAGGCATTCGCGTGGCTACGTGGAACAGCGCTTCTAGTGTGAGCGTCGCGATGTATGGAGCACTTACACCTCCGCCGCCTCCGCCTCGAAGCCCGCCCGCGAATCCGACGTGGCTTTCTAATTCCACCTATGATATATGAACTTGAAAGTTATCAGTGATATATTATAATAGTTTTCAAACTCCATTCTCTAAATTTTATTAAATCAAAAAAATTTTGATTAAATGACTTTGAATAATGAACAAAAACTTTAAAAAATATTAAGAAACGGAACAAACCAAAATTGGTTACAGAATCGACGTTGATATGGTACTGAAGATTTTTTTTCTAGAAGACGGAGCTTTATGCGAACCGAAAGTAGAACTATAATTGTTTTGTGACTTACCTCCCAAGCTAACGCGGCGAGGAACGCCTCGTAAGCCGGGCTGCCGCAGCGGTTCGACAGGATCTCGTTTCGGTTCTCTTGCCCTTTTGCTACGTATATTACTGCCACTTTGTGCGTTTCGCGACATCTAAAAAGAGCATTAGATAGTTTATATTTCTTTATTGGTAAGCCATACGTCGATTTGCTTATTTCCGTATATTATTTTTTGGGAATGAGTTACATACAATGAAAAAGTAAATGGACATACAGAAAAAATTAAAAAAAAGTAGTCATAAGTAATCCATGAGTATAATAAATTCTGTGCGTCCAGGTTCCGCAGTTTTATTAGCAGGCAACGGTCGGGTCGTCGTTGTAGCAGTTGCACATGCGCGAAACGTCACAACGAATCAAACATCACCCTTACATCACAGTCATCTTTCTTACACGTCCACGTTCCGTAGTTTCCGTAGCAGATAGCCGCAGCGTCGTAGCAACTGCTCATGCGCAATACCGGCCCCTCCACTCGCGTAGCATTGCTCCACTCACCGCTGCGCGTCCAAGTTCCGTAGCTCCCGTAGCAGGCGGTCGGAGCGTCGTAGCAGCTGCACGTGTGCGCGGCGCGCGGGCGCTAACGCCCCCAACTGCGTCAGTAGTAAACGACATTGCGAGAACGGGCCTGGTGACACAGGCCCACACCACTCGCTCGGTTCTGCTTCGTCATCACTATGGGACATACCAAAATTCAAAATTCATTTTAAATGCACGTTGCAATTGACGACTCCACACAAAAAACAAACCAGTAGCTCTACCATGAGTTGATGCAAAGTGTTTTCGCTACCGTAAACTAGCGGATATACTGCTCACAGTCAATGCCAGTGAAAGAGAGATAGTTTACGATAACGAAAACTGTTTGCATCAACTCATGATAGGGCCACAGATAAAAATGTCGTAGATATTATTGTCGATGCTTTTCAGGACCACCATCACCTAAGTTGATATAAGAATTCAAGGCATGGTTGCTATAATATGCCTAGAATTATAGCCTTCAACTAATCTTCATAGTTACCTGTCTTTGTTGGCTAGATAAGCTCGCTCAGCATTCCTATGCGACACCAGGGTTGCCACCAATTCGTCTTCTGCACCAGGCGGTAACGGTGAAGCGCCTGCGCCGTCTAACTTCCTGTCTCCAACTACTTCGGGCGATGTGTGACCGATGTAGGCTAATACCTGGGCAAAGGTCTTATTGGATTAACAATTTAACGTCATGAAAAATTAAATTGATGAAGATTTTTTTTTGTCGACGATTTGACGATTTGTGTGGTGCAGTGGCGCTGTGTGAAATTGTCCAGCTTTTATTTATTATTTATTTATTTCTATGAAATAATCTATCAAGTATTAAAATTTATGTTAACAGTAAGAGCGGAGTGAAGTGGTCCCGCGCTATTTATCTCTGTCTCTCTCACACACAAATTTTGCTTAGAAGGAGAGAAATAAAGCGCGTCTGCTCCACCTCTACCATGCTCACACAGCTGTTTGTATACCTACATCTTTGAAAAAGGTTTATTGCTAAAGATAATAGTGACGTAAAGTAATATAGAGTTTAATTAACCTCATTCTGGTACAATTCTGTTCTAATTCTAATTAATATTATAACAATGATAGAAAGGTTGTACCAAGCCTGACGTATTAAAACTTTAAAATACAATAGATATTAGACGTAACAGGTTTATTTACTTCCTATTAATCATGCAAAAACAGCTGAACGGAAGCACACAGATAGTTTATAGCCTGGATTAAAACAT
This sequence comes from Catoptria pinella, assembly GCA_963556745.1. NCBI lineage: Eukaryota > Metazoa > Arthropoda > Insecta > Lepidoptera > Crambidae > Catoptria > Catoptria pinella. The sequence continues at coordinate 5,337,667 of OY750776.1, forward strand.
ACTTTTAACCAACAAACTTTTTTTGGAACCACCTTAGGGATTTTCCGAATGTACACGCAGACGAAGTCACGGGCAGAAGCTAGTATGCCATAAACTTACGTGATCTAACTGATGTTTGTCTGGCGGTGAGTTCTTGTAATCTGGCAATAAATCCGGGGGTAAGGGAGGCGGGAGTGACGATAATGTATTCTCCCGTGGAATGTCATCGCTGCAAAAATATAAAAATTTAAATAACTAGTCATATAGAGGAAAGTGGATTAGTAAAGGCAACTTTATATGCAACACCGTCGTTTTGTTTTTCGTAGAGAAAAACCACAATAAATTATCTCTCATTAAGTTTGTGTGTTTATAAATAATATATTATTGATATTTTGCAAGAGGACCATAAGCTTGGATTTTAATAAATTGTGTATTTACAAGGTAATTAGTTTTTGCGGGAGTGGCGCCAGAGTTGCATATAAAGTCGCCTTAAGTTAACAAAAATACAAAAAGAGACGACGTATAAGACAAGGACTTATCAAGGATTCATATTTGTGTAACATAAGCGCATTTAATCTGCGATTGCAGTAGTTAATCAATCATCGCTAGGGTTGGTCATCTATCCGAGGTGATTAAATAAAATTATCTTTAATTCCTCCGTGTTTCTAAAAGCACGTTAAGTCCCGGCTGCATTTGCAGTCATTACACTCACAAATCCGTATTGGTCCCGCGCGGTGAGTTTTATTCTCTTTAAAATGGTTCATGATGGTGTGATTTTTATTTTTGACGATCTCCGTGATCGAGTGGTTTGTACGCCAGTTTTCAAGGTGTCGCCATCTCTAATCTCCCAGGTTTGATTCCCGAATTTATTTTTTATTTTATTTTAGCTACTTACTTTGGGATCGGAGAAATGTTTGTGATGTTGTCTAATATTTATTTGTTTATTTTAATGATTGTGCGTAAAAAAGATTCAAACCTTTCCGGAAGAGGTAAAGGCTCCAGCGGTTCGTGTTGCGAGGACGACGGGTCGTAGTAAAGCGCGGACGCGTCCCAGCACGCCTTGCCGGCGATGTCACGTAGTAACACGCGCACTTGCCGGTCCGAAGTTGATAGTCCTGCGATTGGATGTTTTCTTATCGTCTTTATAAGGTTAAAATTTTGAATTCATAAGGATTATTAGGGAGATCTGTTCACAATAAGCATCTACCTAAAACATATGGTTTGACAAGTACCGAGCTGCTCAGAAAAATGTGGTTTTCCGTAACACAGACATTACCTATTATAGACAACAGAAATGACGAGTGTTTTCATATTCAGCCAGAGCGGTGATTGTTTAGAAAACACGGCCTCTATATTTTGTGGTTTAGGCGGGTAATTTGAAAGCCGCCATTTTGCACAGCATTTCGACGACCTCCGTGGTCGAGTGGCTTTGTACACCGGTTTTCAAGGTGTCGCCATCTCTGAGGTCCCGGGTTCGATCCCCGGTTGGGTCAATTTAGAAAACGAACTTTTCTATATTGGTTCAGGTCTGGGTGTTTGTAATACCACCGTTGTCTCTGATTTCCATAACACTAGTGCTTTAGCTACTTACTTTGGAATCGGACCAATGTATATGATGTTGTCATATATTTATACAACATGTTACAAAAATACCCCTAATGCCGAATATGTTATTTAGGGACCATGAAACTGATAAACTTTTACTATGGGACCAACTCTGAAATCGCGAAAAAAAAATCAGCTGTTTCATACAAAAAATAAAATCGAAAATATCAAAATGTATGAAACAGCTGTTATTTTGTTCGCGATTTTAAAGTCGGTCCCATAGTAAAAGTTGTTCAGTTTGATGGTCCCTATCTATCATATTCGGCATCAGGGGTACTTTTGTAACATCTTGTATAATATATTTGATTGACCTGGCGTGGTGGCGGCGGCGCCGGGCGGCATGTCGAGCGCGGGCAGCTCTATGAAGGAGGCGAGCGTGGCGTCGCTGAGCCGCATGAGCTGCACGTGCGGCGCGCCCAGCACCGCGGGCCCCAGCTCCCCGCCCAGCGACGGGCTGTCGTGCTGCTCGCACACGCTACACGACAGCTGGCACCCGCTCCACAGCGGCCAGTGACCCAGGAACAATACCAGTTGGGTGCATATCTAAAGTAATATCATCATTTAAAATCAATTTAAAAGGATATTTTTTAAAAAGGGAAACCTATTCTCGTTAATGCAATAACGAGCCTAAAGTAACACAGCTCTACTAACATTAGCAGTTAACAATAATAAATTGGGTGCAATTTGCTGGATTCCGAGGTTGGAAACATTGCTTTTGCAAAGAGAACCCTAATGCAAACTTGTTAATCAAATGTAGGTAAAACGTAGCACAATAATGCAAGATATCAGGATGATGTTCATCTGAAGAAACGAGTAAATGTATTCTTACCGTTTGAGCCCACAATTTAACGTCGATGGTAGAAATGGGTGATGATTTCAGTCCTAAGTTATCTAACTGTATATTAGGGTCGAAGTCTTCGTCTACCGGCAAAGACAATCCCTCTATTTCAGATCCACTTGTTCCTTTCATCACAGCATACAATACCTAAAAATTAAATGAACACAAAATATTTAATGGGGCTCGTAAATATGACTATACAATAAGAAAGAAAAGTTGTGTCCCATCTAGGTTAAGCATGATAATATACTAAACATTTTTTTCTAGTAGAAAATCATATAATAGTAGTCAGTACGTGTAGTCAAAGGTAATACCTTAAAACAAAATGATAATTTTCATTAGTGATACTTAACTCCAATCCAACAAATAGAATAGAATTCTTCAAGTTGAAAATCAATCTGTTAATTATTTCATCAACGCCCGAGCGTACGCAGGCGGCCGGATAACAATTGAACATCTATTGTGTCTCATTTTCCGGGCGTTGAACGGTTAAATCTTAGATATTTATTTTTCAACTATCTTAATTCAAACCCTAAATTATACCCATGCTGATTAGGCATTTTGCTTAAGTGAGTAATGAATGGTCAAATTCACTTTTGCTGATTAGGCATTTTACTTAAGTGAGTAATGAATGGTCAAATTTTGAACAGCCTTTCACAAATGTATCATAATAACATCCATTACTTATTTAGAATTAAATCAAATTCGACAACTTTTTAATATTATTAATGAAAATTGTAAGCATGCATACAGAATTGATAAAGCTGAAGTAATATGTTTGTTGAGCAAGTGATAAACAGTACCACTATTAGTTTCTTTTATTTATGTCAAATTCTCAAATTAGCACATCCATATTAAGTACAGTCAAGGTGATACGCATTTCTTGTAAAAAAAGTCGAATCACTTATGCAACGCAGTGCTCAAGTGAGTCTTTCTAGGACACCCGCCTCTCTTTTGATTAGCACCCTGTGCGACGCGTCAGATAATAGTTTTGTCATCAATTAGTGTCTGCATTTATAACGGAGGAGCGACTGTATTCTGTACATTCAACTGCTGACTTCAGCAAGCATCTCATTCGAGAACAAAAAACCCATACATCATCAAAATGCATAAATTCGTAAGTATTATTCTACGGAAAATCAAACGGATATTTTTGTAGAACACCAAACAATCAATTCTTCTGAGTACTGAAGCCACTTGGTTTATCGGATCCCTTATATAGAACTATCACTTGATAGTTCTAAGAGCGAATATAATAAAGTTGATTTTGGCTTGTTATTTTCAGGTGCTCTGTGCTCTTATGGTGGCCGTTGCTTTAGCTGCCCCTCAGCAACAACCAGACCCAGTCTACATCCTTAAACAAGACGCTGACGTCAACCCCGAGGGCTACCAATTCCAGTAAGTTTTAACGCTATCAATACATTGATTGACGAAATCTTTTGAACACTTGAATTGTTAAAGATACTTAACTATTTCTCAGATGTTGTCAAAACACACAACGTTTATAACATTACTTTGTGTTTATTGCAAGGCCAAAGGCAAACACTGTCACCACACAGCGAATTCAGAAAGTTTATGACTAACTTTCTATGATCAAAAACAGGGTCCAGGGCCCGCGTGGTGGGTAATAGCTCCTTCTCCTTATCCATCTATATAGAAAGGCCTTATCAGTGGGACCATTAAAATAGCTCACAATGACTTTGCCATTATAATCACTTATTTATTTCAAAATATTTTTTCAAACAGCTTCGAAACAAGTGATGGCACCTCCCGCCAGGAGCAAGGTACCCTGAAGCAGATCAGCGAAGACCACAAGGCCATTGAAGTCCAAGGCAGCTACAAGTACCTCGCCCCCGACGGTTTGGTCTACACTGTCACTTACACCGCTGACGAGCACGGCTTCCAACCACAGGAGCACGTAGAGCACCCCGGACAACAGTAACATGTTAATACGACTATAGTTCTCGCGTAACATTGGTGTAGATATAAGGACCTGTTAGATAAATACGATCTCGCATTCGAACATTTAATATTAGTTGTGTGTGTGCCAGAACGCGTGGCCGCTTTTAATCTGATACATACTTTCTCTACTCCGTGAAGTTTGAAGTCCTCTTTTCTTCACAAACACATAAATACGTTATTTTAATCTATTGTTCGAAAACATCTCCTTAACCAGATGACAAAGAGTACCCTTTTATGGGTACTCTTTGTCAGATCCATAATGTTCTTAAGATCTAGCTAGTATAGTATAGTCAGTACTCATTATTATACTATGGTATAGTACTCAAAATTATAAGAGTTGTTTAACACAAATGTAAAAAACCATTCAATCTTACGCTTGACGTCGTTTGTAAAATAAGCTGAACGTTTGGGCTGCAAATGTCAGTTGAGAGATTTGCTCGCCAAAACGTCCAATCAAAAATTTCGTGTAGGTTTTACTACACATTGAAGTTGTTTCGGTTATAATTTTATGCATTCGTGATGACAGTGTTCTTAAATGTTTGTGTACATTTTTATATTTTTTGTATGATTTTAAATAAAATATTTTTACTAAGTTTATATTTTTTTTATACAGACGCTAACGTTAAGTCTGTTTATCCTTACTTATTAACATATTTTAAAATAACGATTTAAGTTAAACAGACGTATGACAATAACTGTCAAAGTCTGTTTACTAAATAGGACAAAAGGATAAACAGACTATAAATTATATAGTGTGATTGCAAATACCGGATAGTTAGAATCTGAGACTGATTTTTGCAATCGTCTAAGTAATTTTTAGGATTTTTACAAAAATCCAGCGTATCTTAGGTAAATCGCGAATGACAATCATTTTGCGCGCGCTGATTGGCTGACGTCAACGTTATGGACTGACGGATGCTCTTATTGGTTAACGGTTACCTATAGTCTATAAGAAGAGGCATTTTCTTACCAATTAGACTAAATCGAATCTTAGATTATCCAATCAGCATTCAAGTTTCCAATTGTCCGGAACATACCTGGGATTTTTACAAAGATCCTAATAATTTCTCGGACGATTGCGAAAATCTATTTTAGATTTCAATTATCCGGTCCTTTACAATCGACCTAGGACTTTTGTAAAGATTCGGTTTATACGATTATCCTTCGACATACATATATAGTAGTAAATAATACAACACTAATCTATTGGTTTTGCATAAGAGCAAAACTTTCACACCTTTCATTTGCACAAGGATTTTTTACCACACAAATATACTTTCTCACGTATACAATGCAAGAAAAATACTCAAACGACCCTTGCCTATGCGAATTGCGACCGCACTGCGTTGAAATTGCTGCGTTGGTCTGTGATTGGTTCGTTTGTTTTACGTGTTACGTGTGATTGGTAGTTTGGACGGTGTGCATCCGTGGTTGAATACAGGTGTTTCTCTCAGGTATTTCATAGAAGTTATTTATTGAAAGCCAGAATTATTTGGCAATATAATGTTTTAGGTTTTAATGTCTATAAAGAATAGTTTTTTGGATGTGAATCATTTTGTTATAATTAGGACGAAGTACCTATTTTGCAAGATTCAATAACAAAGAGGCAATAATTATGTAGGCTTGTAATGTTTTATAAAGATTAAATACGATGAGTAACAGCGACTGGGCTCCTTCCTTCTCTTCCATGAGCCGCGCGGGCCCGCAACGAATGGCGAGCCCAGCGAGACATAGTAACATCGGACCGCTAGAAGGTTTACTGAATCAAACTACTGCTTGATAACTTTTAATGGTTATGTAAAACAGGTCCACTCACTTTAAATATAAAGTAACAGCGACTGGTCTCCTCCCTTCTCTTCCATGAGCCGCAAGGACAGGCCAACACGGCGAGACATAGTAACATCGAGACCGCTAGATGGCGTACTGAATCACTAGCTACTGCTTTATAACTGGCCTAGACTTTAATAAAAAAGGTCACTCACTTTAAATATGATGAGTAACAACGACTGGTCTCCTTCTTTCTCTTCCATGAGCCGCGCGGGCCCGCAACGGACGGCGAACTCGGCGAGACAAAGCAGAAGGGAACCCGCTAGGGGGCGCACTGAGTCGCGCGAACTGCTGCTTGATAACTGGGCAAGGCACGCGCATATCCATTTTATTATTTTACCTAAGGACAAAAGAAAAGTTTTATTGAAAAATAATTGAGAGTAAATTGAAATAATTCAAAGTTATAAAACTTAATTTAATAAAGAATCACAAAACCTAGTATAGTCTGATATAAACATTTGTATGTCAAATAAGTAATAGCGTTTAACTTACCAGCTAATCCAGGATATGACTCAACGATTCGATCCGTGTAATCGGCGAGCACCAATATGCAGTCGCTTACTACTTTGGCGATAGTTTTATTTTTCATCTGTAACAAACATAGTTATTAAGCAAATATTTTTTTTCTATTTTTAATAATGTGTAAGCCCTAGCGACCTGTATAACGCGCTGTTCACGGCTTAGCATAATTTGATAATAGTTCGGTTTATAATAGGCGCGTCTCGTACGCTTGGCTATGAAATGCAATGGGGAAAATAAGGCTTAAGACACCGGCGAACAGTGAGCTTCCCATACAAATGTAATACCAAAATGATTTGCAATTTGAGCATGATTTATTAATTCTTCTTATGATGTTATTCGGATTAAGACAGTATTTGTCTAGGTTTCTATAAAATAAAAAATACAAAATACTAAACCAAATCAAAATTAATGCGATTGACAGTTTTGTATGAAAAAATATAATTGACATTTTGGTATTACGTATAATTTAGCATAAGAGTGCTTTGACATATAGGCGTTTTAGTCGTGCGTCAGCAGCGCGGGTGGGCATCCATATGTATTACAGAAGCGTGGCTAACGCGTAACAGAAGCGCGACTGCAGCGCTTCGAGATAGTACCGAGCTTCGCAGTCTTTAGCGGACTGTAATATGAAGGGGTCCGTGGTGCAGCGCTGCCGTCGCGCGACTAAAACGCCTATATGTGAAAGCGATCTAAAGATGTGGAGTGTCTTACACTTTACTCGTATTTAATATAAAGAAGTTCGTACTGACCATGAGCATCTGCAGCAGGCAGGTGACGTAGGAGGGCAGCCGCGGGCACGGCACGCGGGCGGCGAGCACGTGACAAACGTGCGCGGTCAGAGCGCACGCGCCCGCGCACCTCGCCGCGCCCGCGCCCTCGCGCCGACACACGCGGACGACGATATTGAGCACGTGCTCCTAACGAGATAATAATTTTTAACAAGTAAATTCCTTTATCAGTTTAAACTTCATATATTTCCATACGTATACAGGGTGTACAAGTAAATACAAGCCATATCTTAGAGCTTAATTATTCATTAAGAATTTATTTTAGTACCGAAGACAACAAACCTACCCCTAAAATGAAACCGAAATGTTGGGAAAAGGTAAACTAACAGGCCAGAAATAGTCGTGTACTTCGTATGACAATATTGCTTTTGAGCTCACCTTTAAATCGGGACAGGATACGGTGTTATATTGATGTGGATAAGGTTGTAGCATGGGCGCGTTCATCAACTCGTCTGGAAGTGACAGCAGCGAGCCCAGAAACGTGACAGCCGCCGTCCGAGGACACTGAAATATAGATTTTTTATTAACAAGAACTACGAAAAAGATGCAAGCCGCCTGAAATTGCAGTTTGAGCACTCGAAGAAGGAGGCATGATCGAGAGCCAAATCTTTGATCTAAGTATGTACCTGTTGCATTACTGTATTGATAGTAACTGTGATTACTTTATAATGTTTATTTTTACACTTAAAGATATAATTAGTTATCTTTAACTTACCGAAGCCCCCATGTCAGAGGAGTTGAGTACGACTGTGGAGGCGTGCACGAAGTCGAGCAGTAATAGCGAGTAGCCGTCGAGTGCGAGCGACAAGTAGCGCGGCGCTGCGTATTCCACTAGTACGTCCACTACTGAACGATCTTCTCCTGTTAGGCCTAGGAAAGAAGTACGAAAAAAGGTATTTTAAGCGGTTTTTGCTTTTAATACCCATCAATCCGCATTGGGCTTTTATCTATCCTTAAGGACGGCCTGTGCCCCGCAGTAGGGACTTTAAAAATGGCTGATGGTGATGAAGCGTTTTTTGAATAGTCTTTTATCCGAAGGAAAACATGAAGCGAGTCAAGTGAGTGTGACTTGAAGTCAAAGTCAAAATAATCTTTATACAAATTAATTAAAAATATATTTGCTTTTGAATCATCAAAATGAGATAATGTGTATAGCACACCACGCGGGCCTATTCCGCACCACAAAGTCCAACGATTAATCGCAAACTGAAATATTATGGCATATTTTAAGGGCTCACATTCATGTTGTCAAATGCAATTTGACATAGTTATTATTATGACCTAGAATCCCATTAAGCCACGCATTTCATCAATTATTATGCGTCAGTTTACACGGCTCTCGTGTAAACAAACAATTATTTTTTATTGAATGAGAACGTTGAGAAACAGTGAAAGAAGCGAATATCAAGTTAACTTATTTTAGAAGTCAGGGCTATATTTATCTGTAAATTGTGATTGTTGCAAAAATATGTTTTTAATTTTTCATCACAACTTCGTCCAATTTATGTGTCAGTAATTGATTAACGTTTTAGTTACCTTACAATTTTCAATGAACATTATCGGCAAGATAATTCATAAAATTGTTTCTGTCTTAAAACAAACATTTTGCATTTAAATGTTATATACTAATGGCTCCTACATAATATGCCGGCGGCGGCCTGACAGACGACGAGCCATGCCGACAGCCTATTTGCGATAAAAAAAATCCCTAGCGCATACTCGGCAAAAGCCAGGGGCCGGGCCGGCAATGTGTGTAGATGCCATAACAGTAAACATCACAATACCTAATATACAAGCTTACCGTGGTGTAACGCTCGCTGGTACAGATTGAGGTGCGCCAGATGTAGGCGGTTGTTGCAAGAGGACGGCGCGCCCGGGCCCTGCGCCTGCGTCGACTCGCACAAGAGACGTAGTGCGAGTAACTTGCCGGCCCTGGTGTATACAAAGTCAATTAATAGTTTCACATATTGTTTCTGTAGCAAGCGATCTTTTCAGATTTTATTGAACCATTCCAATAACCTTTATTGCAAACAAAACAGAAAATGGCGTTGGATGGACTTCCGTTAACAGTCAAATTAATTTATGATTTGTGAACGGTTCCTTTTTAACAAATTTTGTACGTTGATGTGACGACAATGCAATTCATAATTATATATTATCTAAGTTAAAAATAAAAAACACATTTTCAAATACATAATTAAGGCTAGGTTGCACCGTAATAGAAGTCATAGTAAAAGTTTGTGTCAAATTTAACAATAACAGTAACGCTGACTTTAACGTTTACAGCAAAATGTGTTGCACCGGCGAATTCAATAGCTTTGTTAAAGTTATCAGGGCTGCAAGTCAAATAAGGCGTAATTTACCCCAAATTCGTTGCGGGTAACATATTTCAATATCCCAATACTTAACATAGCCGTCATTAATGTCATTTTATTTAATGTCAGTTCGAGTGTTCGAGTCACAATTGAATTGCGCAAAAGATTGAAATCGTGTGTGTATTCTTTAGTTTTATATTTTGTGAATATTATGCTAAATCCTACTTCCTAATCAAGAAAGCCTCAGAAAACATGAACGACAATTTGCTTGCAAACATTCAAACAAAGTAAGTACATGTTTATCGCCCTGTAGAGAGAAGAGAGTATTGCAAACATTCTTGAATCCTTTATAACTTATCATGTTTTTTTTTTCAAATTAAAGTTGTTATCAAATCGGCTATAAAATGAAAGCAATAATATTAATTCACTTTCGTCTTCAGAACTAGTTTCCGCGAGTATTTCTCGGAGCAGGGACATGATGTTTGAGATTATATTCAACGCGTTTTGACAATTTGACACAAACAATAACACTAACCAGCGAAGAGTGAGCGGTTACCGTTACGGTTAAAGTTATGACGTCATTTAACTATTTGTCAACTGGTGCAACTAATTTTTTGCCTAACCGGTACTTTAACTGAAGTTTCGATGTTTGTTAATGTTAAAGTAAGATGGTGCAACCCACCCTAAGAGTTTTCATTTCAATACAGATTTGGCACTTCTCTTTGTGTTCTATTTTTAAACGTATGTTTAATATAAATAACCTCCACCTTTTTTGACGTCGGTAAAAAAAGATGTTATCATGTTTAACGTATGTTTAATCAATCCTTCAAATATTCTTCTAACAGAAGCCTCAGTACTAACCTGTGTGAGGGTGGCAAAGCTTCGGCCTCCAAGCACCATCCCGCGAACAGATTGAACGGGACATGGATCTCTGTATTCCCATTTAATGTTTGGTTTGCGCTTATCTGTGAACGAACGAATGTATCCTTTGGTAAAAGTAAGGTTAAAGTCGAGTGCGCTGCGCACTACGATAATTCGAATATTTTACGCGACACAATCTTGCAATATTTTATTACTAGTCTAGTAAACACTATTTCATTACACAAATATACATGGAGTAATTTATCTACGTAGCATGGTTCTACAACATGTTACAAAAATACCCCTAATGCCGAATAATGGTATATAGGGACCATCAAACTGATCAACTTTTACTATGGGAACAACTCTGAAATCGCGAAAAAAATATCAGCTGTTTCATACATTTTGATATATTCGATTTTAATTTAAAAAAGCTGATTTTTTTCGCGATTTCAGAGTTGGTCCCATAGTAAAAGTTGATCAGTTTGATGGTCCCTATATACCATATTCAGCATTAGGGGTATTTTTGTAACACCTTGTATAATATTCGCGTATAGCAAATTGTTTATTTGTAAACCAGACAACCAGTAACTTAAATCACCTTTTTATATTTAGAAAGATCTGCTTCACTCCATGATTTATTTAAATTAAAACTCAACAAAGCAGCTAACATTTCACAAGACATTGTCTAAATAAGTAGCAATAAAAGGTTTGATAAAGATTACAGGCACGAACTATTTACCTGTGACACAACAAAATAAAATTATTGTAGACTACCCACAACACTTTAATTTTCGTTTAGGAATATGAGTTTATTGACCGAGCAAGCGCGAAGGGTCTCCGTTTCAGCTTGGGCAAAAATGCTTTCGTATGTTTATCCAGCTGTCTGTTTGTCGCATTTCTCATCCGATTCTCGTGAAATTATGTGAGCCGGTTTTATATTTTTAATACGATTCGTTTCAATTCTAATTAAACTAGTACTCAAGTATTATTTTGTACTTTTTGATTGGTCGAAATAAAGGTTAAGCTCCTGATTCACCTTCTTGTAAGATCTCAATTTGTATCCTATTTAAACCAAATAAAAGAAATATGTATTCGTAAAAATAACTTTTTTTTTAATCCATCATAAAAAAAAACTCCATAACCGTACGTAAATTACCTTTCGTCGGAGCCTCTTGAGGAGTCTCCTTTTTCCTGCTCTTCTTTCGCATGAGCAGTCTTTAAAAACTTTCGAGTTGGAAAGCAGCATGCAAAGCCGCAATAACACCATACAAAAACAAAACACGCACTGATTGTTTGCTATTGTCGTTTCCCTATAACTGAGTCTACGTTAAATGTAAATAAATGTTATAATAAACAGAAGAATTACGTTCTTTTATAAGCACATAGCTAAACATGATTGGACTGTTATTATTGTGAAATGTTTATGACTTCGTTCACCAGATATCGTGTGATAAGTTACTCTAGTGTGCTATATTTGAGATAAAAATTAACAGATGCCCACCTATCGATTGGATGAGATGATTCTATTGCGTATGTGCTGATTGATAATAGCATTGGCGTTTTTTGTGTATATTTATTTAGTCATATGTAGGCAGTCTAACCAGATACTGTATAATTATTAATCGAAATGGTTTAAAAGGTTGCATATATTCAATAATAATATTGCAATAAATATGTGAAGTTACAGAATTACGAATTCATATTTTAATTCAGATTAAATACCGAATTATAGACGTATTGGATTAGAAAGGATGAATGTGGTATGTTGCTGGAAAAGTGATGGAAATGAATGTCGATGGATGGAGAGGAAGGGGATGACAACAGAAAAGAAGTGCTAATGTGTGCTAATAAAACTCATGTGATACAAAGGAAAAAGTTGACGGGCGGATAGAAAGGAACCGACAAGAACCACGCTGAGCCGACTCTAGATAAACTAGGAGAAAGGTAGGGATATGATAAGGATGATATTGATCTTTGATACTTATTTCAGTGAGTGGTTTTGACATTTTACACAAACTAAATTACTACAGCTCGGCCGTCTCATCCTTAAAACATTTAACCAATGAAGACGGCAAAGGCGGGCGAACCCCTCTACCAAAGTCTGTATCGCTTCGTGTCGCTAGAGTGCGCTAACGGAAAATGGTAAATTGTGTTGTTTTATTTTGTAAAAGGCGATCTGCCACATCAAATCTACGAGAACATGGTGTTTCCTATCATATGTGAGTATTTTATGTACAAATATGTTTGTATGCGGCGCCACAGCACGGCCGCCCGCCACGAGCTGTGCTGTACCGACACTGACCTTGAGCAGCGTGCCGTTGAGGTGAATGAGGTAGTTGTACAAGTGCGCGTGCGCGTGCGGCTCGCGCAGCAGGTTGGGGTCGCCGAGCGCGGCCAGCATGCGGCGCCACAGCACGGCTGCCACGTCCGGCAGCCAGCCACGAGCTGTGCTGTACCGACACTGACCTTGAGCAGCGTGCCGTTGAGGTGTATGAGGTAGTTGTACAAGTGCGCGTGCGCGTGCGGCTCGCGCAGCAGGTTGGGGTCGCCGAGCGCGGCCAGCATGCGGCGCCACACACGGCCGCCACGTCCGGCAGCCAGCCACGAGCTGTGCTGTACCGACACTGACCTTGAGCAGCGTGCCGTTGAGGTGTATGAGGTAGTTGTACAAGTGCGCGTGCGCGTGCGGCTCGCGCAGCAGGTTGGGGTCGCCGAGCGCGGCCAGCATGCGGCGCCACACACGGCCGCCACGTCCGGCAGCCAGCCACGAGCTGTGCTGTACCGACACTGACCTTGAGCAGCGTGCCGTTGAGGTGTATGAGGTAGTTGTACAAGTGCGCGTGCGCGTGCGGCTCGCGCAGCAGGTTGGGGTCGCCGAGCGCGGCCAGCATGCGGCGCCACAGCACGGCTGCCACGTCCGGCAGCCAGCCACGAGCTGTGCTGTACCGACACTGACCTTGAGCAGCGTGCCGTTGAGGTGTATGAGGTAGTTGTACAAGTGCGCGTGCGCGTGCGGCTCGCGCAGCAGGTTGGGGTCGCCGAGCGCGGCCAGCATGCGGCGCCACACACGGCCGCCACGTCCGGCAGCCAGCCACGAGCTGTGCTGTACCGACACTGACCTTGAGCAGCGTGCCGTTGAGGTGTATGAGGTAGTTGTACAAGTGCGCGTGCGCGTGCGGCTCGCGCAGCAGGTTGGGGTCGCCGAGCGCGGCCAGCATGCGGCGCCACACACGGCCGCCACGTCCGGCAGCCAGCCACGAGCTGTGCTGTACCGACACTGACCTTGAGCAGCGTGCCGTTGAGGTGTATGAGGTAGTTGTACAAGTGCGCGTGCGCGTGCGGCTCGCGCAGCAGGTTGGGGTCGCCGAGCGCGGCCAGCATGCGGCGCCACACACGGCCGCCACGTCCGGCAGCCAGCCACGAGCTGTGCTGTACCGACACTGACCTTGAGCAGCGTGCCGTTGAGGTGTATGAGGTAGTTGTACAAGTGCGCGTGCGCGTGCGGCTCGCGCAGCAGGTTGGGGTCGCCGAGCGCGGCCAGCATGCGGCGCCACACACGGCCGCCACGTCCGGCAGCCAGCCACGAGCTGTGCTGTACCGACACTGACCTTGAGCAGCGTGCCGTTGAGGTGTATGAGGTAGTTGTACAAGTGCGCGTGCGCGTGCGGCTCGCGCAGCAGGTTGGGGTCGCCGAGCGCGGCCAGCATGCGGCGCCACACACGGCCGCCACGTCCGGCAGCCAGCCACGAGCTGTGCTGTACCGACACTGACCTTGAGCAGCGTGCCGTTGAGGTGTATGAGGTAGTTGTACAAGTGCGCGTGCGCGTGCGGCTCGCGCAGCAGGTTGGGGTCGCCGAGCGCGGCCAGCATGCGGCGCCACAGCACGGCCGCCACGTCCGGCAGCCAGCCCCTTGCGGTCCCGCCCAGTACTACGCCAACGCCCGCCGCCCCCGCACCTCTTCCTCCTTCGCCCGCTCCAAACCCACCCATTCCGGATTCAGTCTCCGACCATTCTGATTTTCGAGATTAAATGATGCACGTTAAGGTCTTCAATATAACTGAACAATAATATGGTAGCGCAGAACAATTTTGAATTCGAAAGAACAATATTAACGGCGACATCTGTTATGTGACTGCAACATTCTTCAAATTTACTTTATAAGTAGTCTAAAAAAGAATTTTATTAAGTCATTTGTGTCAAATGAAATAAAGAGATAAGTAAGGACTGAAAATTAGTGAAAACTATTTGCATAAATATGGAAGATACGTACCTACGTTCCCACCGTCAGAAGCCAAGTCAATTTGAAGTGGTGAGTCCTTAATTGAACTACTTTCGACACCGCTAGACGGAGCCGGCGATGGAGATCGGGACCCTAAATTAATTCAATTATTTTAGACATACTCATTATACTTTAAACTCATTTTATATCAAGTAAATATCATACCACTAGCAGAATCCCGTTCTTCTTGAGCAGATTGTCGTAACGAGTCTAGCGAGTACCACCTCCTTTGTTTGTTGCTGACAACGGGTTCTTTGGTTTCTTCTGTTTAAAAAGACACACATATAATTTAAAGTATGTGCTAACACATCATTTTGGTAAGATAAATAAAAAGTATTTTTTTTACCTATTTGTGCGTGTTTGGCGAGATGCGGTTCGCTACGGCACCGCGCTATCTGGCGGCGTGCACCGTTTGCGTCTTTGCGCGTGTGCGGCTCACCCACTTTCGGGGATTTTCCTGTATGGAAATAATTATGAATAATTCTTTAAGCATTCAGTTTTGACAAATAAAATAAGTTTTGTCTCATCGATAGAAAAACTCAAACGCAGCAGCTATAAAATAATTTAATAAACTTGAATGCATTTTTATAAAGGTCCAAGCGGGTAAAATTATGAGCAGCTGTTATGCTTTAGTCCTTTTAGTAATTTAGTTATTTTAAATAACACCTGAATTAATAATAAACACGCTGTAATCCGTAAAAAGTATTTAATTCTAATGAACTGTACGCGCGGAGCAGGGCCGGATTTAAGGGAGGGCAACCGGGGCAACCGCCCGGGGCCTCCACAAGAGAGTGGCCTCCACATAAATTGATATTAAAAAAAGAATCTTATATACACAACGAAAGAGTACCTACCTAATATTACGATTTGAAAACATACCTAGTAATTTTAATTTTAATATTATTTATTACTAGCGGTGTGTGTCATTTATTTTGTGCCATACGACTAAATAAATAAATGATTGAAACACTTTGTAGGAAAAATATTATACAAGGTGTTACAAAAATACCCCTAATGCCGAATATGGTATATAGGGACCATCAAACTGATCAACTTTTACTATGAGACCAACTCTGAAATCGCGAAAAAAAATCAGCTGTTTCATACAAAAATTTTAATCGAAAATATCAAAATGTATGAAACAGCTGATTTTTTTTTCGCGATATCAGAGTTGGCCCCTAGTAAAAGTTGTTCAGTTTGATAGTCTCTATATACCATATTCAGCATTAGGGGTATTTTTGTAACACCTTGTATAACCTATTTGAAAAATAATTAGGGGTATCCACTCCCTTGTTGTCCCGGGGCCTCCACACCTCTAAATCCGGCCCTGCGCGGAAGTCTTAGAAGTGTATATGGTAGAAAAAACTGTTTGGAGCTCGTCATGATGCTGTAGTTCTCGAGTCCGCGCTCGCAGGAGCAGAAAGACAAAGAATGATGCGCGGGCGAAAGGCGAGCCCGGTGGTGGCGGGGGTTGTGTCAAAGACGCAGGGACTGAATAACGAATGGATAACGGTACCTTTAAAATACGGTATCACGTCATTTTATAACTGTAAAACTACCCAAAAGTGACTTCACCAAAAAATTACGATACTCTAATGTTTTCTTCAATTCTTCATATCATACAATGATTTTCTAAGCTATATGTTATCGAGTAGTAGACAGCGATTCCTCAACTAGTTGAAATTTATTTTACCTACCCATTGAATGTAAACTTTGTTAATTATTGTAATGGAAAATGACGTCACTTTAAATGCCGACCTCATTTTTCAAATTTTGATGACTCTGTATGAAATATACAGGGAGAAAAAAGCAGCCCTTGACGAGTTTCTTGCCGGTTCTTCTAGTTACAAGGTCGTCAAAGCCGTCAATCTTCAACAAACCAAGATGTGTCTCAATGGCGGGTTGTCAAAAAATTTATCCCGCTTGGTGGCGCTGCTGTAGATGAAGACCTTTTGTAATTGCATTGAAAAAAAAAGAACAACAATATTACATGACATGTGTTGGACGAAAAACTGATATTTACGAAAATTCGCTTCTAACATCTAAAAAAAAAGCATTTACATAGCAAACAACAAAATGACAGGTTACATCTACACTAGCGCCAAGTTGGCCTTAGTGCGTCGACTGGTGGATGATTTGTGAATCAGCCAAATTATCCTGTCTATAACAGAATGAGCTGATTTCTACTAGCCTGGAGTCCTCGCGTCTGAAGCCGAAGGGCCAGAAGATTGGTGTAAGGCGGGTCGCGGGTGGGGGGCGGGCGCGGGGGCGGGAGTCGTTCGACGACCTCGCCCCCTACTGTCTGTAGCTGTGTTCGTCTCTGATAGGTCCAAGGAGTAAACATGTCGCGCTAGTACTCGTGTTAGCGTCTCCATAGTTTTCTGTGCGAAAAATTACTATTATTTAAAACTAAATCTTAAAAATATAAGATATCAGCGCCAAAATGGCTGCTGTGTTCAGTATTTTTTCGTTGGTACTCAAAAACGAGAAAATCTTAAGCCCAAGACTATAAAATAAACTAAATAAGAGATGACTGATTATACGGGTATTGTTAAAATATATAAAGCAATATTGGTCTTTCAAACGAATTTTGATTATAAAGTATATAGCTAGTGATCCTTACCGCCCACTCCTTTATAAGATCTTCCCAATGCGTGAGTCGAGAGAGCAATTCCATGAAATTTTGCCACAGATCTGGTTTTACTGCTACATTTAGATTAGCCTTTATCCAAGTCACTATCAACGTTTGGAAGAGAGCTGGTGCTAGGAATCCACCTAAAATAAAGTATATTTCTGTTCTCCTCGTCATTTAAATAAATCAAAATTAAATATTAAAATATTTGATAGTAAAAATTCCGGAAAGACGCACCTAAGGACTCCTGTTTCCTTTTCGGTGGTACTTTTGTTAATACCAAAGATGTTATTTGAAGCAGCACCAACAGCAGTTGTTCCCTGTGCAAAACACTCTTATGATTCATTACATTACAAGGTGATATCATTGCAAAGACTTCTATGTATATACTACACTAGACAGGCTGTACAGTGCCGAAAAATTGCTCATTAAGTTACGGTGCATGCACCGCAACTCCTTTAGTCTATTGCGAGCGACCGAGAGGAACAGTTGATGCGCCGCGAGTTGGTTGTGACACAACTTTAGTTTTGAACACCTCGTCTATGTAATTGATTATTTACTTTAGTTTTGAACAGCTCGTCTACGTAATTGATTATTTATGAATGAAATTAGTTCTATCAATGAAACAAGTAATTTTTCCCAGAGAGATTTGGGTGGTAAAATTGTGTGTTATTCGGTCAGTAAATACTTTAAATGTGTTTTCATCTTACCAAGACGCGGCGTCCATAGCAACGTGCATAACCATGTATCTGTAAATGTTGAGCACACGCTTGCACGTGTCCGTTTGTTCGTCGAGTAGTTGTTGTTGGCTGAGAGCGCCAGGCGGCGCCACTGGCGAGGGCGACGCGAGGAACACGTTCGCTGCTTGCGTCATGAATATTTGCAGCACATTCTGTCCAAAATGATGAAAAAAAATCATACAACAGAATTGACAAACTCTTCCTTTTTTGAAGTCGGTTAATAATGGGTTGAAATTCCCTAGAGACTTCTCGAATGAAATATGATCATTACATTTGAACAAAAAATTCGATACATGTAACCCATATTAATACTAATAATATAAATCCGAAAGTAACTGTCTGTTTGTTGCATTTTCATGCCTAAACCGCTGAACAAATTATAATTAATTTTGTTACAATGATTTGACTTTGGAAAGGACAGGCAGCTATAATTCATCAATTCCCATGTGAAACGAAATTCCTGAGTAAGTAGTTGTTTGATTTATATATATTTTCCAAAAATTTTTAATTCTCTAATTGTATAATAATTTTCTGGGGCTGTATACATGGTACTCTATACAACATGTTACAAAAATATCCCTAATGCCGAATATGGTATACAGGGACCATCAAACTGAACAACTTTTACTATGGGACCAACTCTGAAATCGCGAAAAAAACATCAGCTGTTTCATACATTTTGATATTTTCGATTTAATTTTTTGTATGAAACAGCAGATTTTTTGTATGAAACACCGTTCTAAAATTACTCAATGCTTGCGCCACATTCTGTAATACGGGCCTTAATAAGTGACGCGATATATTATATACCTGTAATCCCGCGCGGACCATGAGGTTGTCCCTACCGACGGCGCCGAGGTACGAGTCGTTGCGCAGGCGGCGCGGCGGCGCCAGCGGCTCTCCACCAGGCTGATCGAACGCGCCCTCCATCAAAAAAGGAGGGATCTCCGCCACCTAATTTTGAATTTATTCAGACAAAAAGTTTAAGTTTACTCCACATCAAGGGGAAGGTAAGAAGTTTATTATGGTGGAGATTTTGTAACTATGTAATTGAAAAAAAGAAAGAGGAAAGCAGTTCTTAGAATTGTGTAAGTATCAGAACCATCTTAACATGGGTTTGGTTCTATAAACTCACATTCATCTGTATCCAGTCCTTATAGAGTGCGATGACGCGACGCACAGCGGCGGCGTGCGAGAACGGCAGCAAGTACGCCTGCCGCAACACCTCTATCGTGAAGTCCACATGCTCTCGGGACGAACAACAGAGCACGTCGCGGACTACCAGCTCTGCGCTCAGCTCTTCATACACTACTGATCCTAGATAAAGATGTCAGTGTCATAAGATTAGTATCACTCTCGAAAGTAAAAGAAAATTGGTCTAATCTTAGGCTAAGATCACATGACTACGCGGCGACGCGCGTTGAAAGCATTTACATGACGGCTGACGTGCGTGCAGCAGCCTGACATCAACAGTAGATGCTATTTATGTTTCTTCAATCTATGCGTTTTTCCGAATCAAATGGCGCGGGTCAACTGAATGAGCACGAGTTAAAGCCGGTAGATAAAGATTAGCCGCGCGGTGAGTCGTTATCATGTGAACTTAGCGTTATTTTCGTGTTGAAGAAGCTTTTAAATCCTAAAGTCGGCTAAATGCCTAAAAGGATGTCCAAACCTGATTCCAAACTTGGGTGTGGGGTGTTTGATGCTGAGTCATGAGAAGACGCACGACTTGAATCCGATGGGTGTCCCACAGTAAAAGATGTTTCTTCTTCGTGGTGTAGGGAAGTCGCTGGGGTGGGTGTCCCCGAGTGCACATGAGACCCCGTGCTGGTCATGGAAGACGGTTGCCCGCCGTCGCTGCCCTGCTTCTTCATGAAATGGGCGAAACTGGCCACCCATTTTATCAGAATAACTCGGCATAGAACAAAATCATCTTCCAATATATTATGTTGAACTGGTAGCTCTAAAATAATACCAAAACATGTAAAATTTATTCTAAAAAGTATAACATTGATGATTAAGTTGTGTTACTTACCAAGGTTAGGTTTGTAAAGTGAATTTTTATAATTGAATTGTGGACATATTATAGGTAAATAGTACATTTTGAACCTTTCCAATAAAAAGGCAAAACATCTCATAGCCTTAGCATGAGAACGATCTTTCCAATGTATTTTTGTGACAGATGTTGCCATACCATCCAGTAAAATTTCAAAGAAATATTTTGTTTCATTGTCCACAGCTCTCTCATTGGCACTTGCAGGTAATAATGGCTGAATCTCAACAGTCTGTACTGGGTTTAAGGCATTTGTATCATGGAATATAGAAGCCGAGACATTTGCAATTTTACCTATGATTCCTGTAGATGTTTGTTCAACAACAACTTTCTTAGCATTGTCTGAGGCTGTAGCAAAGTTAGGGTGATGCATGATATCATCAATGCTAAAGTCTCCTGACTCGTGTGAAACATTGGCACCAATTTCAAAAGGTTTATTTTTGAGAGGCGTACCAGTAGGCTGTATGAAAGGCTCTGGTAACCCAGGTACCAGAGATGCAAACATTCTATGTACTTCTGTGGGGGCATTGTCTCCTAAAGCTTGATACCACAGCAGAAAATACCTGAAAAATATAAATAAATATAAAAAAAATCACAACTGCCCTTCCAAGAACCAACTAAAAAGTTATAAGCTGGTGATTTGGCTCAATGGAGCTGCCATGTCTGAAGACAAAAGCTCCAAAATAAATTCAGATTAAAAAAAATACTAAAGAGTTGAAGAACAAGTGTCATTGCATATTTGAAATTTTGAGATTTAAGCATTCACAATGCTATTTTTATATAATACTAAATAATATACTAGAAAAAATAGGACTCGCACCAGATCATGTTCTCGGACGGAAATCGAACCCGCGACCTTTGGATAACCGGTCCAATGCTCTGACCGCTGAACTACCGAGTCACTAGTGGGAACGTCGAATTTCTTCTTTCCCTATGTATTATTTTCCTCTTTGATATCAACTCTTACGCTGCAAGCCAGCGCCATCTCACCAATGTAGAAGGAATTAACATTGCAGACAAGAAACCTCTGAATAAAAATTGTTACACAAAATGGTCCCCCGACTGCAATGACACTTGTTATTGAACTTCTTAATTCGTTTTCGGCAGGGCAGTCGTGTTTTTTTATTTTTATTTCACACATTTTAGTGACAAAAATTATAGTTTTGGAATTTGCTTAGCAAAGCTTTTCATTTGGTCGCATCATTCATATTGTAATAATTGAAGAAAATAAAATTGTTTTCACATTTGAAAGTGGCGTCGTACAGTCGTTATGTTGATATAAGGCATTTAGAAGTTATGGTGGAATAAAGAAACTCACATTAATTCCTTTTAATAAAAAATATGAATTTGAAAACGTAATATTTTTATTTCAACGTCAATAAACGTCGAAATTATCCAAAATGATTTGAAATTATTTAGTTCAAACACGATTGTTATTTTTTAATTAGTTCTAAGATAAAGAGACACTCAAGCGTTCTTTTCCGTAGACAAAGCCGTGCCAAAACTCTCTCGAGCTTACCTTATTAAATAGATATGAAATATAATGATAAGAGATATGAAATAGAGTCACAATAAATAGCATTTTGAGGAGGAAAGCAATATCATTTCTCGTTTAGCATTAGTTCCTTTATTTACCCTTCACGACGTAATACACTCAAAACAGAGTTTGTGCGGAGAAAAATGTAGCTGTATGGATAAAGATTATTTTGCCTTTCCTTTATTGAGAGAATTTTCAAAAGATGGCAGAATACTAAAGAACTTGTTATATTAATAGCACAGTTTTTAGTCTGTGGAACTCAACGAAAAAATAAATATCAAAATCTTTCGTTTGAAAATAATTTTAATTTTTTTTGTAGGTATTAAAATTATGATAAAAATACTATATTTGGGAAAAAAGTGTGGTAATTTTAGTAAACAATATTAAATAAGTTAAATGAATAATATTTAGGTAGACAATTTAATAATTACTTTTTTATAAATTTAATATTTTTTTTCATTTTTTGAAATTTAAAATTAACTCGACACTTTTGACATTAAGCCACGACGAAGAACAATAGGAGTCTACTAGTTCTTTGAGTTTGTCACGCTCACACTAACAGTATCTCACTCTCAACCCAACAAAAGTCACATTTCGGTGTAGACAAGCCATTGTTCTATGTGTCAATACACTCTCTGTTTTTTGGGCAGTTAAAAATAAATAAATAAATATAAATATTTCACAACATCACATCCATTGCTCCGATTTCGAAGTAAGTAGCTAAAGCACTTGTGTTATGGAAATCAGACACAACGGTGGTATCACAAACACCCAGACCTGAGCCAATAGAGAAAAGTTCGTTTTTCTAAATTGACCCAACCCGGGACCTCAGAGATGGCTACACCTTGAAAACCGGTGTACAAAGCCACTCGACCACGGAGGTCGTCAATGTTTCGTTGGTTGTGTAACAATTGTTCATTTGCAGAAGAATCAAGAATGTGTGCGAATTGTGAACCAAAAAACACTATATTTTAGCTATGTCATTATAATCATACCTTATTGCCTCTGCTCGGAGTCTTTGTGAATTCCAACTATGGAGGAGTTTTGAAAATATCCTTGTGAGTGAATGGAGTTGCCATCTTTTGCCTATTAATTCTGGCAAAAGACATAATACTTTCTCTAACAAGGATAAGGCTCCTTCTAATTCTTCTCTGCCAGCTTTGTGCACTACAAAATAAAATATTGCAATAATTTTCAAGAAATTATTTTATTTGTAGTTAGTAGGGATGTACCAAGCAACCCACGAGTATTGTGGAACATACCATTTTTTCAAAGTTAACAATGATCAATGTCTTTGAGATGATTGACATTTTGATTTGTTTTTTTTTTAAGAAGTAACTTAGACTATTCAAAAACATTTCTTATTTATTTCTGCTTAACTCGGGTGTAGGAACACCAGCATTAAGATTGCATTCTTTACAATGTAAATTTTATTTTTTGCTTGTTACTGTACCAATGCTGAATATACTCTAATAGAAAGAGCAAAAAGTATTAAGATAATAATGAACCATCCAGTTATTATGAAAAAGCTTAGGAAAAAGGCCCCATGTTATCATTATTATAGGTATTTTATTTTTGAAAAAAACCAATCTCAAGCATGTTTTTTTAAAATATAAAGTAATCAACATCCAAAAATGTGGCTGAAATGGAGTATGACTTATAACTTAATCCTTTATAAAAGGTGCAATGATAGATATCAAATCTCGTGCTAGTAGATAAGCAGGTAATCTGTATGATAGCATCTACTACATTACAATGTACTAAATAACTAATAATGATGGATTATGTTATGACTGACGTGAGATAGGACAACCCATGAAACTCACCAAGATGAAACGGAAGTTCTGTACAACAAAATAATACAAATTAATTACTAGAAAGTAAATCAACTGCTCATAGAAAACCTATTCCGTAGAACATTAATTCTTTGGCTGCTTGCATCACAGATAATAATTAGACACCACTATCAGAGGAACATTTTGGGAGCAGACATTCATAGTTCATTTTTTCTAATTTTTGCATGGCAATACATTTTCTCTACCATAAAATAAATGAAAAATTTGCTGAGACAAATATTAAAAGTGTTTATTTTGTAATCTATGACATGACTAATTACAATATGAAATGTAAGAACCCGTTTATTTGTAATATAAATAAAATATATATTATCATTTTGTTTAATTATAGTTGAGTAGAGTTAATTTATTGATAAACCTAAATAACAACCAAAAATTAGCTCCATTTCTAAGAGCCTCTGCTCCCAAAATGTACTTAATATTGTATTATATTAAATAAAATAACCCAATGGCTAATTAATTTTCCAGTAAGTATGTGTATACATACAGTTATGTGCCTTGGAATGGGTTTTAATATAAATAAATAAGTAAATGTTTATTACATAGGTATACTTTTTTATATCTACAGAATAGTTAAAACAACAACACCGTTACATACAACATAATAAAAGAAAAAAAGTCTTTACATAAATCATAGGCAACAAGGATATAAGTTATTCTTACTAAGTGGTATTATAATATTTAAATAGATTTGACAGTTCGAAAAGAAGGAAAACATAAAGTCACATACCTCTTTGGCGTAGATTATTTTCTGCTTGAATAAAGTTGTCATACAATATAAAGTACACATGACTGAAGTTGTTTTCAAAGTATGTTTTGGCTTCTTCAGCATCAAAATGGTCTGTAAAATTACATTACGTATATTATTTTGTATTAAGTTAAAGATATTATCCAGTTAGGATTAGATCTTTGTACATCTTTTGCACATCTAATCATAGAACATTTTCTGAATATGATTTATTTAGAAAATTTAATGATTGTATATTTTAAAGAAATTCTAAGGTAGAATTAATAAATTAAACAATATTTAATCATTTAATAGACAAATAAACACTAACACAACCATGTTTTAACAAATACAGTTATTCTCAGCTAATTAGCATGTTCTGCAAAAAGAAGCGTCAGTTAATCAATTTTTAACAAATAGAACCAGCACAGAAAACGTAAAAACTTTTCAATTATTTATGACTAATAAATATAAGAAAATATCATACCCAGCACGATTTTCAAGTGCTTTAATCGAGTCGCAGAATCCTTTTTAGAATCCTGTATTTTAACTGTAGATTTCTTAACATCTTGGTGAGATTTCTTAGTAAACATTTCGATAATTATATTAAATGGTCAAAACACACATTTTTGTTATTTTAATGATGTAAAGAACTATATTTTTGCATTGTTTTCGTCAGTTTTTCACTCCCATTTTGACGTTTCTATTTCTTATTCTTTCATCAAAAAATTCAAGTTGACGTAAACAATATTTTATGTGTTTTAAATTGTGAAAGCAAAGAAAGCTACGTCTATACAGCCTTAACTTCATTTGTTAATTTTTTTAATGTTTATTTGGTTGGTTATTTGAGTGTATGGGGATACCGAGAAGATATAAAGCCATTCACTATCCCGCCTGCGGGTCTATCGCGTAGTCTAAGGTCTATCGGCTAAAAACAATGAAGTTAATGTAAACTGTGTTTTGACAGATGAATTATTTGCTACTTTTTTTGTGGTATTTAATTTGTGCCAAAACGAAGTAGCAATGTATCATATACATCTGTTAAAACACAGTTTGCATTAAATTTATTGTTTTTGGCCGATAAACCCGCTGGTAACCTGCTTGGCGGATTACAAAGCAGGATCACACACTGTCCTTGTCCACCCATCAAAGTATTAACTGACATCCCGCGCGGCAGACTGCAAGCGGTGGTGTGTTTTAATCTTAGGTTTTAAGGCCCGGTTTATACCAAAGCGGAGAGGAGGGGAGATAAATGTCATTTTTCTATAGAATCTTGTGCCGCGCGCGAGCTAAGCGGAGAGGAGCTGATGTGGAAACATTATATAGAAAAATTTACTATTTATTATTGACTCTCCTCTCCGCTTTGGTGGAAACCTGACGCGGGCTTTTTCTGACGCTTCGATTCGAATAGACCATATGACTTGATAATAATATTATACTACATCATTGCCGCTAACTCCCGGCCCGCTTCGTCATACCGCACCCCCTGCGTCGCAATTCTAGTATCGCAAAGCTTAATTTTTGTTTCTGTTGATTTAATCATTTGGCTCGTTATTTTTGTTGTTATAATGATCAAAAGAGTAAAGTTCCTACATATGGCGAACCTAACTTGTTATATACATTATTGACACTCTTTGAACAAGAAAAAAATTAAAAACAGTTGAAAAACATGATTACTTTTCTGTCTACAGTACCGTTAACTGTGACGTAATAACGGTCGTCGACGGCAAACACGAAGTGAACGCGTAGTTACTTCTTGGCTGTGTGTTCACACGCGAGCGCTTTTTAAGTCAGGAGTTTTTTATCTCGAGCGGAAAGTGCCGACACAAATGCAACAAAGGAGGAACGTGAAGCGAATATCCACTAGCAATAATATTTGCAAAAGTTGACTTGCGCAAGCGACTTCTATTGTGCAAACGCTCGCGCAAGTTGACTTCTGCAAGTTTTTGTGACTTGCCGAACTCCCTGCAAGTCGCACGTGCATATGGTTATTTTCACCTTGCAACAAGCGCTTGCGACTTTATTTTGTTCACACAATAAAGTTGGAAGTTTTTAGAGCAAGTTAATATATGTTTTTTCACTTCTCATGCTCGTAAAGTTCGTCTATGGGTACTTATATGCTGCATAAAATCGCTTTTCATGATCTAGTGTATAAAGTAAAATCTTCGTCGTAAATAGCCACACACGAAATTAAACTTCGTTTAATAAACTTGTTATTTCTTTCTGTTTCTTCATTTTTATACCTACATAATCCATGTTATAATACTAAATTAATAAAACTAGCCAATATTAATGAGTTTTCTAGAAATAAGTACTTACCTATTTCAAGAGCATCGAAATAGGCATCAGTAGGTATCTACATATATTTTAGTAGGTGATCTAAAGTAACCTAAGTATATGAGTGTTACATTAAATAATGCGTAAATTTATCTTTTCATTTAAAAAAAATAAAAATGATTTTTATATACCTTTCGGTATAACATATTATAAAAAATGGGGACGGGGACGGGGACCCTTATGGTTCGACTCATTCTTTCTGTGTCTGTCACAGCTGGATATCTCGAAACTACTAATGCAATAAACTTGGAATACTTTTAGATGACGTTTGCCCAACTATTTTGCAAATACGGGATAAATAAAATATTTATACATATATTTTTTGCAGCAGGGACTGAAAGGGGGTCTTAAAAATTCGAAGTGAGGCGACTAGGGCATATGGGGCATCATATGAAAGAGCACTGCCTGCAAATTTTTGCATCTGCATTTTTTTCGGCCGTACCTATAGTTTTCGACTTTTGATGAAAAATGTAAAAAAAAATACAGTTCCCCCTTATCTCCGAAGTTTGTATAGCGAAAAATCTGAAATTATTTTATGTGATAGGAGTTTATGTAAAGATTACAGGAAAAATAAAACGAT
The DNA here is from genome assembly GCA_963556745.1 of Catoptria pinella. NCBI lineage: Eukaryota > Metazoa > Arthropoda > Insecta > Lepidoptera > Crambidae > Catoptria > Catoptria pinella. The sequence goes on from OY750776.1 coordinate 5,365,109, forward strand.
GTCTCTAAATAGTAAAACGTACGGAACCCTCGGTGCGCGAGTCTGACTCGCTCTTGACCGTTTTTTATTATTATTATGAGCCCACAAAGAATCTTTCGTAATCTAGATACGATTGCTCGTCCTATTGTAAGTACTATTGCGAGCCAAAAATTCTCGAATTAACAAAAAGAATAAAAATAAAATGTTGAGTACCTACGTATTTGGAAAATACCGATTCGAATAAAAATATAATAGATTTTTATGAAGTAATTTTATAGTCGAGAAACCTACCTAAGTTAGGTTTTTCCTATCATACCAGCGAGTAATTCCCATAAAAACAAGTTACCACATTTTAAAGAGGCTGTTACAAATTTCTCTAAGTGCCCGAGTTGAACGTTCTTGAGACTAATTTTAATGTGAATATAAGAAAAACGCACAGTTTACCCACTCACACAAAGGTTTTTTATCGAAACTTGTTTTGTAGATATCTTGAGAATGACGTCCGACCACGGTTATTTATTCTTAATCGAGAGGGAGGCGGAGTAGTTCGTCTCAAGATTTGTATTTATTCTGTCGCAGTTAATTAGAATAATATTTCTTTTCTAGTCATTAAAAAAATACTCAAGTTTAAACATCAAGCGTGTGACGAGTGTTAGTTTACCTGTTGACTTTACTAAATTTTAGTGATCTTACGGTAGAAAATGAAATATTATATTAGTGTATTGAATGTAATGTGCCTTGTGGGCAAACTGATGGCAGCAGATAATAATGATACGAAGAACTCAATCGGATTTCCAGAGTTGGAGGAAAATGAGAGTTTAAAAAACAAAGACGTAAGTTGTGTTATTAACGATCGTTATGTGCTAAATAAGTACTTACTTAAGCTTGTTAGAACATCTACCTATGTTGTTTTATTTATAGTTCAAGTAAACGAGTAAGTAGGTGTCTAGGCAAAGATCTGGTTTTGGTCTCACTCATTGGCATTAAATGTAACCAATTGCTATGACCGCGATAGTGAAAAAAAATACATAAAGCTTAAATTTTTTTACTGACGTGTTACTTAGTTCTTAATATTAAATATATTTCATACTTTACAAAAAAATACTTAAATTTATGAGTAATATATAAATACTGATACTAACGCTAACTTACGTGCGTCAGTCTGCTTGTTTGTTCGTTAGGTTCGTTTACTATTACGGTATACGTTTTAACGCCTGAAACCTGAAACGCTGAAAAAATATCAATGAATTTTGGTAAACTTCGAAAGTTTGGAATGTTGAACGTTGGAAAAGTATTATATGAGTATCCTGATTCTTAAAATGGGAAAGGTCGGTTAAGAGTCCGGCGAACAGTGAGCTTCCCATACAAACGTAAAACCAAAATGATTAGCAATTTGAGCATAATTAACTCTTCTTGTGATGTTATTCGGATTAAGACAGTATTTGTCTAGGGTTCTATTAAATAAAAAATCCAAAATACTAACCCAATTCAAAATAATTACCTACTATTACATTTTTTCATACAAAACTGTAAATCGCAATAATTTTCATTTGGTTTGGTATTTTTTATTTAATAGAACCCTAGACTCTATGGGCAAACGTCTGGCAAAAGAATGTGATTAACTGTATGAAAATGTTTTCATTTCAGAATCGGCAGCCAGTATTCCTGCCCGCGATGTGTCCCACCAACGAGCTTTACTATCCTGGCGACCAGGAAGACGACTGGATCTGCGACTGCAGGCCATGTTAGTAGGCATTTTGATTACTTAGGTATTTCGAAGATTAATTTCAATTTCCGTAGCACATTGAAGCAGTTAATATCGAGGACATGCATAACACTTTTTGGTAAATTCTAAATTCTGCTGCTCTGGTTCAAAGAAGTAAATAGGTATATCTATGGTTTGATTGATGAGAATGATGATATTTTCCTCAATTACGATAGTTCATTTTTCAATTTCTTATTCCAGCATTCCTGTATCATCCTACGTCAGACTCGTGCTGGCCTGCCTTTCAACGAGGCCCTTGCGCATTCAACGAATACTTAGTCCTCCCTAAAGATTCTGTCATTCCTGTGTGCATGAAGAACCCATGCGGATCTGATACTTACGTCATCTTCAACGGGAGATGCGAACGCCTCGGATCGATCACAGCTTGTGCTTATCTTTACCCAGTGGTCGCAGCGGTCGGGGTCAATGCCACGACCTTGGAGGTCGATTGTGTCAAACTCAATTTGGAGTCAAGGTTCGGGGAGAATTACCCCCCTTGTCAGCCTGGATCAAAGAACAGAGTTAACAAGAAGTGCATAATTCATAATTAAAGTTCGATTACCTTCTAACCCAGCATGTTGACCGAACGTTAAAGAAAGATTACTTTTTGAAATTGAGACCGAGCTAGAAAGTAAAATAGTGTCATTTAAAAATATTATTGTTTTTGAGTGGCTGGCTATAGGCTATTGACCAATACAAATTATTATAAATCTATAAACTTCAACCACTTTCAAGCAACTATCGATAAAGTTATCGAAGAAGATAGAAACAGCGCAGCGGTATGATATAGTGGAAATGTAGCGGAAATGTATTAAAGATAAAGATTGTATTTAAGACTATAAATAAAATAAACTTTCTTTCCTAAAAATTCACGTTTTTTCTCTCTTCACAGGAAGTCTAAAGTATTCCTACGTGTAGTACCACTAGTTAAGAAACACAGTAAGTAAATATATTTAAATATATACTTCGGTAGGATAATACGGACATAGGTTTTACCTACAACCAAACGGCTTAACTCTGAGTAAAATTTAGTATTAAACAAGGTGTTACAAAAATACCCCTAATGCCGAATATGGTATACTATAGGGACCATCAAATTGATCAACTTTTACTATGGGACCAACTCTGAAATCGCGAAAAAAAATCAGCTGTTCCATACAAAAGTTAAAATCGAAAATATCAAAATGTTTGAAACATCTGATTTTTTTTTCGCGATTTCAGAGTTGGCCCCATAGTAAAAGTTGTTCAGTTTGATGGTCCCTATATGCCATATTCGGCATTAGGGGTATTTTTGTAACACCTAGTATATAAAAAAGCTCTAGATAATTTTACCATGAGCACTGTTTATAGCTCATGGCCTCATGGCCAATATCGACCTATTTATTACTGCTAATGTTAGTAAGGGAACAAGATTGCGATTTTGCGTAGGTAACAAAATAACAATGATTTAATGAAACGTTCTTGCACTATTTATCGTTCTTCGGTATGGCACACAGGGTGGTGAGTTATATGGAAACGAATAAGCGTCCCAATTGGTCGCTATGGCAACTAACGTGGCAGCGAGCTGTCATACAGTATTTACCAATGAATACAGCATCGAAGCACATCAAAGTGTTAGCACGTTTTATATTAAAATTAGAGATCAAAGTTTACGAAAATGGACCATGTGATAATGTTTCCGGAAATATTGATGGTTTTAAGTTTGAGGTTAAGGAGGAACTCGTGAACGTGCAAGTTTTATATAAGCTGTTGAATAATATGGTCTTGATCTTTGGTAAGTTATTCTACAATTTAAGGAATAATTTCGAAGAATCTATGCAAACACAGTCAAACTTTGGATGTTTATTTCATCTTACTGTTAGGCAATTTCAAAATTAATACATTATGATAATTTTAAAATGCATAATGTTTTTTTTAGAACCAAATACAAAACTTTTAACAGTTGACAGAAATAAAGTTTTGTATAAGTACAAAATAAAATTCAGGGACTACTGTTGCATTTTTGCTTATAATTACGACATTATTAATTTAAAAACTGATAAAAAGTTACAGAATTATTTCATAGATTAACCGTCCTAAACAATCTAGGTAAGTAATCAATAATTTACAGATTTCACACTCCACGCCACTATCAGAGTACATTGAAAATGAACAAAAATAAAGAGTAAGTACTGTTAATAGTCTAGTCCATTGAAATTGGAGAGACTTCAATTTTTAAGATTTTATTATTGAAAAATTTCTAAGATTTGTTTATTTTTATTTAGCAAAACCAAAAACTTTATAATCATAGATCTCACCAAGACCTTTCATTTCTTTAATGACACCATCAATCTAGGATGAGTACTTTCCAAGATACTGTTGTTTTAACTTTGATAGCTGTATTATACGAAGATCTCACCAAGACCTTTCATTTTTTTAAACACACAAATTTTGTTTAATAAGTTAAATAATCCATTTATTACTTAGAACTATCCATAATAATCCATATACACTTTAGTCTATATACTGAGATCTCACGACAGCGTATGAGCTATAGTATAGACTGCCTCAACGCGGCCGAACTACAAACCACTTCCACCTTAGGGACCGCCGCGTCCGCAGTAGCCCACATCTGTCATCCAATCATCTACCCAGTGGGCTTATTAAATAGCCCAATTAAATCTCCCGATACTTTTTTCCGAATTTTGATTAAAGCCCCCAAAAAAGTTATTCTAATTTTTGTCCGGCATGTCGGAAAATATTTTAAAATATTTTCGATTCTTTCAAAATTTCTCAAAAACTACCTGACCGATTTTCAAAATTCAAGCGCCATTCGATAGATTTTTGCTCCTGGCACATTTTGACATCTCTCCAAAAGAGATATCTCCAATTTTGACCGACGATGTGTGTGTGTGCTACATGGCCGTAGATCGCTACGGCCATGTCGCACTTTTGGCTGAACGTCAGGCACAAACACTGGTGATCGATTACATAAACATTTTCCAATCATTCTTAATGGTTACACCGGAGGTAACACTGGTGTAATGACCACTGATGAATATACTAGTTAAAGTAGTGGTTACACCATGGTAGAGATTGAAAAACACAATATACTATCGTATTGATAAGCTAAATATTTGAGTCACACTAGAATGAGCTATTAAACCATCCCGTTGCTAGTTACACAAAAAATACGTTTTAATTAAGGAATAGAAAACTTGCTTTGCTGAACTTTGTTCCTTGTACGATGCTTCATCATGTGTACCTATATGAGAACGAAAACATGACGCGATGACCTTCTATTGTTTGGATACTTCAGGGTATGCAATTTCTTAAAATGTGACTTCAAATATTTAGCTTATCAATACGGTAGTATATTGTGTTTTATCGACAATCAATCTCTTCCATGGTGTCACCACGGGGAACAGGGAAGGAACAACGAGGAAAACCTCGTCGTTACACCGATAAAAATAAATCGTGGTTATTTTCAACGTGAGTTGTGAATTTGTATAATTAATAGTTCGTAATCATTCAAAACAGTCTGAAGGCAATGTTTCACATCGATTATGCCTCCCCATGAATAAGTCGCGATAGCGCCGGCGTTAGAATCTATATATATAAAAGGGAAAATCACTCACTCACTGATCACGAAATCTCAGAAACTACAAGTGCTAGGAGTCTCAAATTTTGCATGGGGGCTCCTTTTAGGGCGTAGGTGCTCACTAAGACGGGATTTTGCGAAATTCAACCCCTAAAGGGGTGAAACAGGGTGGCAAAGTTTGTATGGGAGAACGTGATTCCTTGGCCCGATTGACTTGAAATTTGGCATAGACATTCTTTCACAAAATTAATTGAACACGTGTTTCGTATTTTTTTTATATTTATCTACTAACAGGGTTAAAAAGTGGTATAAAGCTACTTTTGGGGATTGACTTCGACGTCGGAATTGAAACTTCTTAGTGCATTTGATTGATTAATTAAGAAAAATAAATATCATTTGTCATCTCAATGTAGTATTATATTCTCTTTGGTCATTTCCTCTGAGAGTAGGTAGAATGCGTTTCATTGAACAGTACCTATGGCGTTATGTTAGCAGTGCTGACATTTTTTCCTTATTGGGTTGTAATAAGGTGCAAAATTAATCCATCTGATTATCAGTTTAATTTTAAAAGAATACATTATCCGGTTAAGTCGCCTATGCTATGACAACTAATAAAGCACAGGGACAAAGTTTAAGAGCGGCTGGTGTAGATCTGCGCAGTGATTGTTTCTCCTATGGCCAGCTCTAATGTCGCCTGCTCGAGAGTCAGCTCGCCGAATAGCCTTTTTATTTTGCAACCGGATAACATGACAAGAAATGTAGTAGGTATACAACATGTTACAAAAATACCCCTAATGCCAAATATGGTATATAGGGACCATCAAACTGAACAACTTTTACTATTGGGACCAATGGTCCCTATACTATACCATATTCGGCATTAGGGGTATTCTGTAACACGTTTTATATTACCTATAGAGAAGTGTTGGATGATCGATATTGATAATCCTGATAATGCACAACATATTTTTATGTAGAACTAGCACCCGGCATGCGTATTGCAATGCTCTGTTTTTTTAACCAGGTACCTTCTCAATCGTAAGCAGAACAACTCACCAAAGTTTCATCATAATCGGATCAATGGTTTAGGAGTCCCGTCGTCTGTACACTTAGATCTTTTACACTATGCATAAAAATCCGCATCAAAATCGGTTCATAAGTTTGAGAGCTAGGTTGCCTCAGACAGACAAACACACACAGGTCAAACTTATAACACCCCTTGCGTAAGTTGTGTACGTCGTATATTCGTATATGTACGTCGTATATAGTGGTGGCCACATAATAATTAAGGCCCCATTCGATTTTCATACAAACGAGGTAATTTTGAAGTCTTGGTTTTCCGCTAGGGATTGAACTAGCTGTGATCTGATGACGGCCATCCAGGGAGTAAATGGAGAAGATTCAGATCGCAATACACACCCAACTGATCTGGTCAGCATTCTAAGAGATGTAAGCATCAGAATTTTCAGCTGCAAGATTTTCATACATTTTTATGCTATATTCGCGGTTTTTTTAAACATATCCTTACATCTCTTAAAATGCTGGTCAGATCACTTGGATGTGTATAGAAATCTGGATCTCCTCCATTCACTCCCTGGATGGCCATCACCAGATCACCGCTCGGTCAATCCCTGGCGGAGAAGCAATGCTTAAAAGGTACTTCATTTGTATGAAAATCGACTGGCGTCCTTAATTATGTGGCCACCACTATATATAGATATCCTGTAGTATAGTCTAATAACTTCACACTCACCACATTAGTAACTACATTGTACCCGTGCGAAGCCGGGGCGGGCCGCTAGTGGTCAATAAATGGTCAGGATTATCATCAATACTAAAACATAGAAACAAAAACGCAGTACCTAGTACCTAATCAATGATTTATTAGTAGAAAGGTGGTTAAATAAATAGTGGTTTTTAAACATTTCACAATGTGAAAGGGCAATTTAAAATAATGAACGATTGAAACAAATACTTCCGTATTATTAAATTTAGATTTTACGCATTCACAATGCTATTTTTATATTAAGATAAATAAAATTAGATAAACTTCCGTATTCATAATTTTTGTAACGTTGGATTCAAAATTAACTGATTCTTACGTTTTTAAAAAGAAGAAAGATTTAAAACCCTGTACAGAAGTTTTAAACCTAAAAACGTGGGGCGCATGCAAATTATATTGATGATAAATCTTTTAAACTTATTAACCTAATCTTTTCAGTAAATTATTATTTTCAGCTTTTTAGTCAACGAGCTAAAACTAAAAATACACCATCACCTATCGGTCAACTTGTCAAGACGAATTAAACGAGCCCAAACTCGATGGGGTTGTGTGGTATTATTATAGAGATCCTGTAGCCTTCTTCCGGCTCCATCATCAGACACTGGAAACTATTTACCAACAGAGTACTCGTCAAGACGAATCAAACGAGCCCAAACTGGATGGGGTTGCATGGTTTTATTACAGAGTTCCAGTGGCCTTCTTCCGGCCCCATCATCAAACTCTGGACACTTATTGCCAACAGAGTACTCGTCAAGACGTTTATAACGAGCCCAAATACGATGGGGTGGTATGGTTTCATCATATAGTTCCTGTGGCCTTCTTCGGCTCCATCATCAGATCAGCTCAATGACACCATAATATTGCATTGCCTTCCAGTTCTGACCTATGTCAAAGTTTCAAGTCTAGAGACTTCATCATCGGGAAGCTAGTATAAAATTGTTAGCAAAATTTGTGGACAGACAAATAAACAAACAAACAAACGAGAAAACAATCTAATAAAATCGTGTTGAAATCATATTTAGCTATGATTATTTAATGTCATTATTATTGCATTAATGTTGTGATATTGGCACGATATTGGTATCTAGAGGGTCACGGTTACGTACGCATGGTGATAAGGAATAATATCCAACCGTTCAACTAATTTATGTTTTATTAACTATTTCTTTGCTATTGTCATAATAATATAATAGGATTTAAAAATACTAGGAAAATGTGACCGAAAACAAACAGTAAAAATAATAGTACATTACTGCTGCGGTCTATAATGGCTGCGTTGCTGGCAGAGATGATGAAGGCCGAGAGCGTAGTTAAGCTTATAACGTGGCCAGCAGTGCAGTCATTGTGGACCAAGGCTTGAATTGTATAGTGCTTTACTCAAACAATGCGAGTACTACCTACTTTACTTTAGTACTTGTAACCTAATTTGTAAAAAAATTACATAAATTCAAATACAACGTGTTACAAAAATACCTAAAACGTATGAAACAGCTGATTTTTTTTCGCGATTTCAGAGTTGTAAAAGTTATTGATTGATGGTCCCTATCTACCATATTCGGCATTAGGTGTATTTTGTAACACGTTGTATATCGGAAACGGTATGCGTGGGACCCAAGAACTTTATAATCACATTCAAACTCTAAAATTCTTGGTCTCTTTTCTTTTCGTTTCGTCACTAGCTTTTTAAAGATTTTGTTAGGAATCATTTATGTCTCCGAACATAGTCTCCGAAGACAAATTACTTACCCACAACGTAAAATTAAAATATTCCCTGCTTTTTACCACACCCTCACCCTTAGCACCATTCCCCCATAATATCACATTCCCCTATCGAGAGACAAGTAAACAACTTATGCACCGCGTTCAAACTCATGATAATTAACTTTGAGACGACGTTTTTATTTGAATACTATGTGAACCTCAAAGCGTAATATTCGATAATAACGTTCTGACACCTTATTATAAGATCTTCGAGATCATAAAGTCTGGATCGAAGTATAAGGCCGTTCATGCACTTACACGTATTCGGTTTGAATTCTATTCGAATTCGATTCTGATCCGGTTTGGCTGCCATACGGTTTGTCTATTATCTGACGTTTCACTTATTTTGAACCAAACTAACCTTGGTAAAGCGGACACTTACAATTAACAACACACAATTTTATAAATCCAGCTATTTACATCATCTTTTGAATGTCTCACCAATTTTGAATGTCTCACCAATTTTGAATGTCTCACCAATTTTGAATGTCTCACCAATTTTGAATGTCTCACCAAGATAATTATCTTGCACAGTGCACTATCTATCCTAATTTTCACTCAAAACCTTGCAAAATCTCCATAAAATAATAAATATTCCAAAAATGAAATGTCGCAGTGACGTGATTACAACTTTGTATCTCCACGTGATGTATCGTATGTTGTGACACGTTGAACATTGAGAACCAAAAGTTTTGAATAGCCTGGCTGAATATCTCGATAAACGAACTTTTCACCGATTTTTTTCCTGCATCCGAATTTTAGTAAAAATCACAAGTTTTTCTACCTAAGTATATATTTAAAGCATTTTTTTAAAGTTGCCCATTTGTATTTCATTATTTATAATAAAACAAAATGGGTATCTAATTTAAATAAAAGATTTGAATAACTTTTCTTATTTATTTTACGTATAGGTATTGATACAATTCGTAGCCAGAAGGGCACAGCCTAGCTTCCCTTCTTCTAAACAAAGCTAGAGAACTGTCGTTCGCATTTGAAATTATAATAAAATTCTTTTTATTTTTAGTCTGTAACCAAAGAGTTACAGAACCCAAATAGTTTGAAGCTAACGCCTCACAGTACTGTGTCTATTAATGTATCGATTTGTCATATTAAAAATCTTTGGTTAGCGTAATTAAAATTATTTGTTTCCTTTCTAAAAGAAAAAAGACCATCTTGCATGATAGGATTTTGGCGAAGGGTTTAGGGTTGTAATACTTTATTTATTTAGTTAGTTGTAGGTAATACAAACGCATACTTCGAACAAGATAATAATCAACGTGATGATAATTATTATCCTTGTTGAATAAAGAGTTATCTAGATCGCTAAGTTTAAATAAAAATAATAGAATTACTCGAACTTATACAGTTGTTGAACAAAGACTTTTCTATGTTGTATAATTGTTGTTGAAACATGTTTTTTTAGAAATACAGAAGCACTGCTACTTACTGTAAATGGGTCAACGTGGTCACTGTGATACTCGTTCACATAAAATATGTCTTTCTTTACTGCAAAAGCTACGTCGTAGTCCGTAGCCCGTAGCAAGAAAACCCTCTAGGATCTTATTTCCTTGGAGTAAGTGTGAAAATTACTTAAATCAGTGAGGGCGAGTGATCGTTTAATTTCCATATAATCACGGCAGCGCGCGCTTAGCACTATCGCGATTGATCGGTGACCCACATTCTTGGGCTACCTGACCAACGTCAACGTGTCCAAGCCTTATTAAAAACACAATTAATTAGCGATCTAGACCTCCCATGGGATTAAAAGTTTAATCTCATGGCCGCCAAGCCTTATAGGCTCCTTGACTTGGCTGGGGGTACGTCAACCTATCGTCTTCCTAAAGTTTTTCCTTTCCGGTTTTTAAATTCTTGAGAATTACTTTTTTACTATCTACTTCGGTTGATATACCTATGTGTTAAATCTTTCAAAAATATCCTGATACTATTTTTTATTTTTTATGTTGACAACCAACAAGTGCATTCACCTTGAATACTATAGATTCATTTACATTTTTCTTTGCCCTTCGACAGCATGTATTTTTAACACGTTTTTATTAGGTGGCTTTCTCGTTTATTTGCTTGTTTGTCCACAATTTTAACAAACGATTTTATACTAGCTTCCCGAGGAGCTATTAGAATCTTGAAACTTTGAACATAGGTCAGAACTGAAGATATACTAGGGTGTCATTAAACTGATCTGACGATGGAGTCGGTAGAAAGCCCCTCGTTTTTAGGTTTAAAACTTCTTTATAGGGTTACTAATCTTTACGGGAGTTAGTAGGTAGGTATACAGTTTATTTTATTGAAAACTATACATATAGTTAAGGTATTACTACAGAGTAGTAAAAAAATATTTAAATAATGGAATTATTTAATTTACTAGACGACATTACTATCATACTAAACTATTGAGCAAACCCAGAAAAAATATTTTATTATACCAGCCCCCCCTAGCATGACCACCGAAGCGCGATATGAAATACTGACGTATAACTGCGTCGAAAGACGAACAAAATAAATTAGGCTAAGTTACATCGGATAAAGTGGTCATTTTCGCTAATAAAAAAAGAAGTCACTTTCAAGATATTTTTTTAATGCTAAGAAAACAAAAAAGCTTTTTTTTTTAAAAAGAAAAACCTCTTTCAAAAAACCTAAAAACAAAAACAGCTTCAAAATTAAATACCTCTAAAAAGCAAGAAATAATATTCAAATTATTAGTTACGCATATCAATATTAATAAAACACGTCTATTGAAGTCGGGTGTGGCGGGAGGACCATCTTTTCTTTTTCTAATTCTAAAAGCCCCACCCGACTTCATTAGACGTGTTTTATTAATATTGATATGCGTAACTAATAATTTGAATATTATTTCTTGCAGAGGTATTTAATTTTGAAGCTGTTTTTGTTTTTGTTTTTAAGTTTTTTAAAGGGGGTTTTTTTTTTTTTAAAAAAAGCTTTTTTATTTTCTTGTTTTTAGTGGTAGGTTTGTACGAATGTAAATATTTTTTAACTTTATATAGTATTTGTGGTAATATTTTATAACTTCATATAATATTTTCTATGGTACAATGCCCATAACTCAATTTCCAAATTCACGCTGTTTGTTTTTAAGGAGTTCCGTTGTGCCTTTGTACTCCGTAGTCCAAGTCTAGTCCAAAACGTCGCAGACCATAGCTCGGTTTGTTTTGGATTGTCATAAACCTACCAATATCTCAATCACTATACATATCCTATTTGACTTTGAGCAGTTCCCTTGTGTATCTTCGAAGTCCAAGGTCTAATACCAATGAAATTAAAATGTGACCACTCTTGAGGTATACCCTTTCAAACAAAAAAAGAATCATCGAAATCGGTTCTTAAACAAAGAAGTTATACCTGAATATCCGTAAAAACTTTTGCGATGTTAAGCTAAATAAATGATATATTTCAGGATTATGAAAAAACTACTAGCCAGATCTCCGTAATTTTTTTATGGGACCACTCAAGAACTATTTTCTTTCAAAAAAATAAATAATTGAAATCGGTTAACAACTGGTGAAGTTATGTTAAAACATAAATAAAAAAAATACAGTCGACTTGATAACCTCCTCCTTTTTTTGAAGTCGGTTAAAAATAAATGAACTTTTATTATGTTGATAGTTGACGACTATGGTCATAAATTGATCTAATATACAGCAACTGATAAGTACTTTTAATCACAGAAGTTATGAGGTTCTCTGTGTGTGAGAAAAAACACCAATTTCATAAGTAAGGACCCAATATTATTAGTATTTTATCATTAGAATACTATTATGTTTACTATCACATCGTCATCGTTTACTGCTGTCATCATATTCAAAGACCTCAGTTCCGGACACGAACACGAATCAAGGACCAATAGCTTCTAATCGAAGGCATAGCTATCTACGTGGCGCGCAAAATCTGGATAGTAAATGCTTATGGCAAAAGTAAATATCGTGAGTGAAAGTAGGTCGATAGTCGGCCTACTTTGCACATAAATTACGCGCGTTATAATTTATTTTAAATCGCTATCCAAACTGGCGTGGACTCAACTTGCCAATCCCCTTATCCATTAATTAACACGGAAAAGTAATCATCTTTAGTTAACGACAAGAATCTAACGCAATAACCCAATAAACACACTGCTTCTTTTTCCTCCTTTTTTACCACCGGTCATTGAATAATAATGTGAACTGAAAGTGGTAAAACTATCGAAAAAGCTTCTGAGCAGGGTTGGCTGATTTAAATCAACTTGATTTAAATAAAGCTATTTTTTCAAATCACTGATTTAACTAACTGAAAATTCTTGTTATTAATTTTCCTTTAAATTGAAAATGTATTAGTTACTTAGGTAATATTAGTAAGTAGACCTCTATTACTTTTAATAGTATTATTTAGTAGGTACTTATTTACTCTTAGTAAAAGCAACATATGAAGAAAATCATAATGGTTAAAGTATGTTTTATTTATTAATATTTATTTAAAACTATACATTATTAAATAAACACAGTATTTGAGTCATTTTATGATGATTCCTGGGTGGGGGGTACATTTGTACTCGGTTTGGTTGGTGGTAGGACTTATTTCAAGTTACACACAATTTAAAAATTGTTGTGTACCGGCAGTTAAAGGTAATCGACCTCCGTGGTCGAGTGGCTTTGTACACCGGTTTTCAAGGGGGTTCGATCCCAATCCCGATGTTGGATCAATTTAGAAAACGAACCTTTTTATATTGGCTCAGGTCTGGGTGTTTGTGATACCACCGTTGTGTCTGATTTCCATAACACAAGTGCTTTAGCTACTTACTTTGGAATCGGAGCAATGTATGTGATGTTGTACAAAAAAAAATCCTAAGTGATGAGGAATTCCGGTGTAATGCGCTTACACTTTCTGTCGGCCTTAATGGTCACTTAACATCAGGGGAGGTGAAGGCCAAGCACTATCCCGTTGTGGATAAAAAAATGATATTCTCACAAAAAAAAATGTTTATACAACGTGTTACAAAAATACCCCTAATGCCGAATATGGTATATAGGGACCATCAAACTGAACAACTTTTACTATGGGACCAACTCTGAAATCGCGAAAAAAAAATCAGCTGTTCCATACAAAAATTAAAATCGAAAATATCAAAATGTATGAAACAGCTGATTTTTTTTTTAAGATTTCATAGTTGGTCCCATAGTAAAAGTTGTTCAGTTTGATGGTCCCTATATACCATATTCGGCATTAGGGGTATTTTTGTAACACCTTGTATACCCTGTGATATTATCCTTTGCATCAATTAACTCAGTTAGAGTTAAAACCCAGACTATATGACTTTAGCCATTTAGATCCGAATCTAAATTTTTCATGAGAATTACAAAAATAGGTAGGTACGGTACTATACGGAATAAACGGTAAATTGTTCTAACAATTTACTGCTTTGCCCGTCAAAGTCTAGGTAATATTATTACCTACTACTTGTGTGGGAAAAAACAAAGGAACACAATTTATTATTTTCGCTGATCGGGGGCAGTAGGTCAGCTCCAATATACAGATCTGCGGGGATTACGGAAAATTACGAGAAAGGGTTCCTTTTAATTTTTACAGCGGCCCTGCGAGCGTGCTTGCCTCGTCACGCAATACCAAAATGCAAATATTTTTTGTTACAGTTATGTTTGGTACAAATTAATTAACCATAACCGTCCTTCATAATGCGTTGCTTTGGTAAGGCTACATGCTACGATAAAGGGACCGATGTCTTAAAATAGCTTTTTGGTTTACTTAAAAAGAGTTGTGATTTTTGTTCACCATCGTACCTAACCTAGCCCACCATCTTTGAGTATACTCAACGGGACCTGCCCCTTGATTATGTAACTTTGTTGCAATCAACTCTGACAGAAATCGCAGTTACACTGCTGCTTTAGTGAGTACCAATGTGACAACTATCTTACTTAAAGCAGCAATGTAAATGCGGGTTCAATCGATTTCAATCGAGAATTGTTAGCAACAGAGTTACGTAATCAGCCCCCGGGTGCATTTCCTTGGGAAAGGCTAGCACAACTTTTGATATTTGTTGTAATGCTGCGTATTCACCAAAATGTTTGGTTTGCGAACAATGTGGTTGAGTTTACTACGCGAACAAAAATTTTCCCAACAAATGATCGATCGTGAAACGAATGCTCCCGGTCAGTACCATCCTTTACATGCTTCTTAAGATGCGTTATATGGAAATCATTTTGAAATTGAGCTGCAGCTAAAGCTTTATAGGTAAAATAGCATCCTAGCATTTCAAACATAGGCCATTTTCCTAAAAAGATTTCAAACCTGTATTTTGCGACCGTCTCCGGGCAGGATATTGGCTAAAATAATCGTTCGAGTTTCATGAGAAATTAAGTTGTAAACCAGTTATTTTAACAAGCCAAGCCAAAAATCAAAGGAAATAAAGAACAATTTTAGAAATTGGACTTATCATTAAATTCTATGCCTCCGACTGCATTATATTATGCATCTTTTCAGTTGACTTTTCTTTTAATGCAGGCTAGTTTTTTAGTATTTTAAATTTATTTTTTTATTAAAGTCTTTTAGGTTTTCTTATATTACGGTCATGATATACCTTTTTGAAATCTTTATGAGAAGCCCTTTATGTAACTTAGGCATTTTGCGTTTTAGACGTCGCGCTCATAATAGAATTTGATACCCATATCGCAGTACTTAGACCTTCGCCTGTCCTGAAAAGGACGAATATAACTACTACGACCATATCGCAGTATTCTGAAAAAAATTTTTTCTCTTCAAATAATAGCACCGCACAGCTGCTATGTTAATTGTTTTTAATGTCACGTACCTAACAACACTTGGGCTGTCAAGACAAATCTAACGATATCTTAATTATAGAAATCCGTCCAGCCATTTCAAACATATGAGGTAATAAAGAATATTACATATAAACAAGATACGCGCGATAAACATGACCTTTCCTTGCAGTCGGGTATAAATATTAAGGATCTCATTAGCGTAATATAGCTAAAGTTTTTTCCATAAAAAGTTATCATGAACTGCATGTGCCATTATTGCGCCATAAAAGTATGTGCTGTGTCATTTTTAGATAAAGATTGTTTTTTGTTTTTGTGTTTTATATAAGTGATTGCATTTTTGCAATTTAGTTCGGCTTTGAAATAAACATTCAATGTCATGAAGTCATGATATCATGATTGGTTGCCTAAACCATAGAAGTTAGGTGGTTCAACAATAATGATGTTGCCTTGAAAAGTTGTTTTATCACGATGAAATTATGGGCAAACTCATCTGTAGGCCGCGACGTAAATTATGTTAGTGCGATAAGATCGGTGGGGGCACAAAGGAACCCCCTTAAGGTACCCTACCGATGACGTCAGGCTCTACTCCACGTAACGTAACACTTACCGAAACAGCCCCAACCCTTATAACAGCTTAATAGTAGGTACCATAATAATATTCAGCCATGAAAACTTGATCTTCATGAATCTAGGCTGTGTTTGTGATTCGTATAGATACACTTGAAAGTTGGGGGCTCTTCATAATCTGGTCACCTTGAAGAAACAAAACATCGACATCGGCACACGTCGCGACTCGAACTTACTTTTGGCATTTCATGATGGCATGACGTTACGGTCCAAATTGGATGAGTAATGGTGGCGCGACGGTTGGAACCAAGAATTTTAAATATGATTATTTTATTTTAAGTTCTTGGTTGGAACTCTCCTCGGTTAATCTATCGACATCTGCAATAGCCATTGTTAAGACTGACTTTAGAGACATCAAATCTGCATATTATGTTTGTTTTACTATATCTATTTTTAAAGATTTTAGATAATAAATTTTGTTGATAAATTATTTATCAACAAAATTCCAGATAATATGATGATAATCTTATTTACAATTAACTTAAAATAAATAAGTACTTACCTAGCTAGGTAGTAAGTAAAAGCTGTCTGCTTATTTAAGTATTATTGTGTAGGTACCTACCTAAAGTTATGACGACCTCCGTGGTCGAGTGGTTTGTACGCCGGTTTTCAAGGTGTCGCCATCTCTGAGGTC
The DNA here is from genome assembly GCA_963556745.1 of Catoptria pinella. NCBI lineage: Eukaryota > Metazoa > Arthropoda > Insecta > Lepidoptera > Crambidae > Catoptria > Catoptria pinella. The sequence goes on from OY750776.1 coordinate 5,382,038, forward strand.
CCGGGTTCGATCCCCGGCTGGGTCAATTTAGAAAACTAACTTTTCTGTATTGGCTCAGGTCTGGGTGTGTGTGTTTACCACCGTTGTCTCTGATTTCCATAACACAAGTGCTTTAGCTACTACTTTGGGATCAGAGCAATGTTTGTGACTCAGAACTTTACAATAAGCAGACAACTTTTTCAGCAAATATTTTAAAATATTAATTGAATTGCATTTCTAAAAATAAAATAAGTAAAGCTTTTCACTCACAATTATGTTACCAAAAGCCACTACCTAACTACACGCATTCTAGTATTATATAATGGTCTCAATAATACGATAAGAACACAATCGAAATTTTACTACGTGAATAAACGAAACGGTGACCTGATTTTATGCAATCAGGTAATAGATTTGGTTTAGGGCGGCAGCGGCGGCGTTGCGTGGCCTCCCGCCCAGCGCCTTGTCCGAGTGGGCAGCCGCCTAGCCGCCTCGCCGGCCAGTCGGAGGCCCGCGCCCTCCGCGCCCACTCGCCGCGCTCGGCATCCTCGCACATGCCACACACGCTTTAAACTTATTTGTTATGGATAAGCGCACCAAGGGCCGGGGTGAGCCCGTCCCGAGCATTCTGAAGAAGCCCAAGACTCGCCTCAAGGGAGACCTCGTCGACAAGAGCTCCAAGATCAAGCGGGAGAAGGTGGAGGGTTCCAAGAAGGGTGATGTGACGACGCCGCTGCCGCAGGGTTGTACGCCCCTAATGTATGCCTGCCAGCAGGCAGACTACAAAGCTGTGGTCGAGATCCTCAACAAGGATGTGAGTTCATCATTAGTGATGTCGCATCCAAAGTAGCTTTTGGCTTATCATACACGTCGTCACCAAAATCATTGCATATAGAAAAATCGTCACTTCACAAAACATCAAAATTCTGACTTGATAAAAGTTGTTTATGTGAGACGTTTAGAAAAGCTAACGTTATTTCATATTTTTACCAGTTGACCTGTAATAAATCAGAGGGGTTACATAGAAGGCTAAAAGAGAAGGTGTTTGGTATTATGGAATCAGAATAGCTAGTTGGCACGGGGGCGAGGCTCACGCGAAACCGCGGCGCACCGCTCGCCTTGTAAACAATTGACACGCCGACACACCGGCAAACTGCACCGTAATGCTTCCGTCAATATTTTTTCAACAAACGCAAAATGGAGTTCACGCAACTACGGCCAAACAGCGCAGCGGCTATGTGAAATCCTCATTTCATTACTTAAAGTAGTACCGTCTTTCTCCAAAATTATTTCACTGAAGGACATGCTCAACTCATCCGGTTACTTGCAGTTGCAGGTGAACAGGTAGAACTAATAGTTATACAAGGTTAATTTTATGTATTATCTAAAAAAGTTATGGGTTTGCTTTGCTTTGCTAATCAAGTATTGAAGTTAAACCTTATTCAATACTTCATAATTAGGTAGAATATTGAGGTTTGTTTCCCTCCCACGCCCTTCCTCCCAAAATTTTACCAATTTGTGGATTTAAAGCTCATTCATAGACTTACACTTGAAAAGAGACGGTCTTGTTTACGTAAATCATTGAAAGAATGAATGAAAGCGAGCACGCGTTTTGCTATCTTTGTGAGTTGCCGAAGATTTTTTGCCGAGATTTCCAATTCCATTATTTTTTTTCCTTTAATTGCATATACATATTCAGTAAAGTGGTCTAATATCCCCATTTCATTATTAGATATACTTACTTAAAAAATAAGGGCCTATTTGGCTTTGGCAAATGCACCCGAAATCGAGGTTTCAGATGCATTTACCAAAGTTTAATAACAGCCTTCGGGCTGTACGTTCGAGGTAGGGGTGATAGTAAATCAATAGATGTCGAATAGTCTGCCCCTAAACACAACAGCGAGGGAACAGTCTTTACAAGTGAATAATGACGGTTATATCGTTATTGTCGAACACGTGTAGCCGCGCCAACAAACTCTGCACAAATAATCCGATAAAAGTTGTAACTCAAAGGAAGGATTCAAGCTATACGATCATCCTTCATAAATGAATTATGTTCACCTTTTCATGTTTATCACAAAAATAGCATGTTTTAAGAGTACTTTTATCCGACAAACTTGCATCATTATCATGAAATAAATTACATACTCAAGTCGCTTTAGAAAAATCGTATAGGAAAGGCAGCTCGTAGAGTAGGTAATAATATATTTTGGACTCTATTCTAAAGGTATGTGAATGTTTACCTCTACCATTAATTTGTTAACCAACTGTTGCTCACAAACATAAATCATACATCAGTAGGTACCTATCATAAATTACAAATGCCGATGTCATTAGTGCTAACTTACACATTATATACTACTCAAAATAAAATAGGGGTCTCTATGATTTTCCATACAAAAGAGCTAATTTCTGAAAGGTATTTTTATGATAAAAATCAGATTTTATTTGAATTTGATATTGTTCGAAAGCTGGAATGGTCAGTTTGGAAACGGTGTTTTATAAATTTTTCTATTATACAAAATCTCATATTCGTAATGCGTCGGTTAGAATTACACGAAATAACATTTTTCAATTCTAACCGACACACGGCGAACAGGAGAAATTGTCACTAAGATTCTTATTGTCTTTTATGTTAGATTATGAATAATATTGGTTACATTATGCATTAAACAACATTCTGAAAACAAAAATTGTGGATCATCCCACGTGTAACTTGGAGGATATAAATATCGTATACGGACTTTACTGTTTTGACTGGAATTAGCGCAGCCGAATAGGGAACTCCCCTAGCTTGCATAGGGTCGCTGTCAATCGAATAGCATAGCAAATACCATTAGAATCACCTGAATCGGTACAACTGCATAGATGACGTTACGTTGTGACCGATCCTAAGTCATGTCAGTGTTGGTCACAACGTAACGTAGTTATAACTAGGGCTTGCTACAAAAACAGTTAAAGGCGAAGCAGGCCGACTGCACATTTGCTCTACAAATTGTGTAACTAAGTACCTGTAACGATGATATTTAACGTTTTTGTTCACCAGCCAGCATCAGTAAACGTGCGTGACCGAGGGCTACGGTGCGCGCTACACTATTGTGCGTCGAGCGGCGCGGGTGCATCGCAAGGCGCGCGTGCAGCGTGCGCGGACCGCGTGCTGATGGCGGCGCCGGTGCTGGCGACGGCTCGCGACGCCGACGGCCTGACGCCGCTGCATCTCGCCGTCGTGCACGGCAACGTGCCGCTCGTGCAAGCGCTGCTCGCCGCCGGCGCCGACGTCAACGCACAAGACGACGAACAACACACTGTTGTGCACTGGGCTACAGGTAATGTTTCCTTATTTCGCTTTTACATAATTTTAACCACCGACATATATGTCTGTGATTTTAACACTTCAAGGCTCGGAAAATGAGACACAATAGATATTTTATTGTTGTCCGGCCGCATTCGGCCGCTCGGGCGTTGATTAACTAATGTGTATTTGACCTTTAAAGACCTTTCTTTTCACTGGTAAGGAAATGCAAAACCAAGACGGAGCTAGTCTACTAGACTAGACTGACTATTTTGTGCTAGTACCTCCTTCCTTCAGTCACATTCACATCCACATCGGCTGTAATTATGGTTAAAATAGGACGCCTATTAATTCATAACATAATAACCAATACGAAAATATCTAGCTCAAAAAGTTTCGCAGCTTTCAGTCAACTACCTACACTGAAAGTAAAAACCTCATCATAGATATTACAAGGTTTGTATGGATTTAGTTCATTCTTCTCAGGTGGTTACATTACAATGTTATCTTCAAACGAAACAATTTTTAGTACGATGCGATGGTGGTTTGATTAGACTTCAGATGATACGATCACAAGCAATAAGATTTACCTTGTGGATCTACTTAGTACGGTGATTACCGTTGATCAATATTAATCTTTGCCGTTGACGCCTTCTTCGCGAGTATATTAGAAGGTAAACCAGTTCCTGCTATTTGTAAGACGACAAATACAACGAATGATGATTCAGAACAGGTTTGGGTATTTCCCTGAATCACTTGGGTTTTGGGATACGTAAGTGATTAAAATGTTCAATAAAGAACGCACAAAATAGACGAAAGCCTACAATTAACTTGATGGATGAGATTACTGGATTATAAGCGGTAGTCTAACTATACCACCTGTCCATACTGATTTTAAAAGCCCTCGTGACCCGTGCACCCACTGGGTCCACCCACCAGAGGGTGCACGGGGAATCCCTTTTTAAGTAAATTATAGACCAACGATAGAATTTCCTTAAAATAAGCATAAATGCTTTTTGAAATAAATAACATTCTTTACTTTTGTTATTCCAAGAAATGCTAATCGAGATAAATATAAAAACAGGAAAAAACTGCAAATCTACATACCGATACAAAACCACATTTGTATTCGTGACTTGATCATAATTTACAATGGGAATACCTTTTTTGTTAAAGTGTTTAATGAAGAGTCACTGCCTTTTTTTAAGTCTGTTTGTGCGAATAGATTAATGACAGACTCAGACAGTGAGGCGTTATCTAACCGGTGTCACGGTGCGGCGGGCGTAATGATGCCTCGGTGGTTATCAGCGCATCGGGCCGGCGCGCGGCGGCTCACTGCGGGAGCGCACGCGACCAATTAGGTACCTACTCAAAACTGGTGTTAATCTTCGCCAGATGACGTCAAACGCGACACCCCACTTATTCACCAGTTGAAAAGTTCAACTGGTGAATAAGTGGGGTGTCAGATGTTTTGACTTACACTAAAGCAAAATGTTTTTCCCTATTCTCCGCTTGGCAGCTCTACTTATTTATCCTTAGACATGGAAAGTTCTGATCAAGAAATATAAAATTGTCAATTATAAATCCGATGAAAAGTATTAAGACGTTTTAAAAACGTGGAGTTTGTAAAAAAATATTTTCTTTTGTAAATTATTCCTATCGAAGTACTTGTCAAGACGAATCAAACGATCCCAAACTCGATGGGGTTGTGTGGTATTATTATAGAGATCCTATTATTCACCAGAGATACACTTTCCCCGTAGAGACACTTTTAATGAAACTACGCTTTACGTAAGAGAAATGGTAAAATTGAATCATCTTTTTAACATCTGCAGGGATTTGGTTAGGGATTTGATCCCCATTTCTATTCTTTCTATGCCACATATCCAAGTTATTCTGAAATTGGAGGTCAGAAACGGAACTTCCGCTGTTTGTAGTTGTCTTGACGTTGACAGTCGGATATCCTGACACTGACCTTTGGTTTCCTTCCACTTTACAAAACTACTTGACGACCTCGCCCTTAAAATAGTGACAACAATGATACCAAGGTAGCATCTGCAGCGTTGCTTTTAATAACACTCTATTGTTACGGCCACACTACCGTGATATGCCACTGAATATTGCAATTGATGAACCTTATGCGTATAGGCATAAGAAAAATTATGGGCATAATTAGTGCCATATCACGGTAGTGTGACCGTAACATATAGGTATGTCAGTACTATACTAATTCGGTGATATAGGTACACTCTACTGCAGTCAGTCCGCTTGTTACTTAATTTGAGGGGTTTTGTAATACTGTAATAACCTAATAACGTAATACCTAGCGACTCGTCCTCACTTCGCTTCGGTGTAGTACCATGACTCCATCAATTATTCCCAGGAGTCCCCTCTAACACTGTCCCCCGGGGTGACAACTGGGATTTTTTTTCCGCGCGTGTTAGTTTTTGTGAAAACTTCTGAGATATTCATCTAGATTATCTGGTGTAATAGATTATAATAATGTGCATGAAATGCTTAAGGTAACTAACGTATTACGTTTATCAGGATTAATACTGTATCCGTCTAAATAGCTTTCCAATTACCGCATTGTAAGTGACCGATTTTTTAGAAAATATAATGATTATAGGAAGCTTTTCAAAGTAGATATTATGCCATTACGGACTTTTTTGTAGATCATTAAAAGAGAAATATCCCACTATACATTGTTTTGGCATAGGTATCTCAAAGGGATTATAGGCAGCGTTTTCGATGAAAGCTCCCAGGCGGCTTGATTTTTACCGACACTTCCAATAATTATCGTTATATTTCAACCAACTTACACAATACCTTGACTAATTATACACCTATAATTATACCTTTCTCATGAATCACACTATCTATTGGTGAAAACCGCATGAGAAAATCTGTGCAGTAGTTTTTGAGTTTATCGCGAACTGACAGACAGACAGACGCGGCAGAGGACTTTGTTTTATAATATGTAGTGATTTAGGCTTAAATAATTATATATTATATTAATAATAGTCATATTTTGTTCGATAGTTTAAAAAAAACTAACATATCAACAAACTTTGTCAGCTCAATAAGCCCCCCCCCCATTCAGATATACTATTTTTAACATTATCGGGGTGACAAAAACTAAAGCCAATATAAAATATACAAGCATCACTTTTATTGCGTTTTAGCGTTAGTTTACCCAAAAAACAAATCTGGGAATTAGGGTGTAAAGCGAGATTTGATTGCCGCATTATGACTTACGGTATGGTGGTTGTGGGCAGTGGGTGGTAGACCGTTAGGGTGTGGTGTGGGGTCGGGTATTGAGCGTCCAGCAAGGTCAGGCCCTTGAACTGTCGGATGTTTGTGCCTAGGACTAAGTTATGCGGACCAACCAAAGCATTAAAGGTCACGTCCAGCTGATGCGGCCAGTTTTGTGGCAGATAACCTTTTTTGACTGGCCTACATTAGTTGTGCAAGAGGAGGAGGAGCTCGGCGGCGCAATGGTATAGCGCCTGGTCAAGCGATTGCGGAGGTTAAGCAACTTTCGCAAGGGTCGGTCATGGGATGGGTGACCAAAAAATATTATGTCGAGCTCCTCCGTGCTTCGGAAGGCACGTTAAGCCGTTAGCACTAATCCGCATTGGGCCCGCGTGGTGGGTCATGCATGGCCTATCCTCTCTATCTACCCATAAAGAAGGACTGTGCAGTGGGGACACTAAAAATGGCTGTTGGTCTACATTAGTTGTTTTCCTATCGGAACCAGCTAAACAATCTTGGCAGCTAAAGATCTCAAGAGGGAGAAACGGAACCATTTCTGTCTTATTTCTGTTGGCCTTTCTTCCATTTATTTGGAACTTGGGTCTGCCCTCAACAAATTATTTTTATATTTAGTGGGTACTTACACACATTTTTTACAAGAAAAGGAATGGTCTGGACAGAGAAGAGTCAGTCAGCCACGTTTTGCGCGTCTGTACATTATTCTTATCGACTTGAGTATGTGTAAGTTTTATTAACATTGGTTACGCGTTCTCTTTTTCCCGCTTTTTTGTTTGGAAAATTCAAGTCGAAGAAAAAACAAAGGAGATTATCAAGCTGCCTCGTAAAATATTATTTTTTTGCAATTTAACTATCATTAGGTATAACTGTATTTCTTAAGCTATGGTAGAAGACGTGTCCTTCAGAAAACCTGTCTGTTGATAATAAACTGACTTTACAATTTATAATAAACTAATTTATTGAGCAAGGATGTATGAGCTTACGGCATTAAAGTTTATAAAGTTAAATCCATTTTTATTTCACAGGGGAAAACAATTAGCAGAGATGTTCATCTCATCTATATTGCACTGCATCACTGCATGACATTTTGTGCTATGTTTTTTGTGGTTCATGGTTAATTGGTTTTGGCTTGGTAAGGCGTATTAAAGTACATTAATTTAGTAAACTAAATGAAAAAACTAAGTAGCTGAGATTTAATAATAGTAAGTGACGGTCAAATAATCCCTAAGTATATTAGGAATCCAAAGTGCGATCAATAATAATTTGTTACCAACCATTTCTATTATTAAGTTTAAACGTTCTATGAAGTTAACATAAATAGAACACTGGCTGTTCCGTTTCTATATTTTGTGCATACTTTATATATTTCTCAAAATTCTGATGTTTTCTTTTGTCATTATAGTATGTGGTGAAGTGGGTGCCCTGCGAGCAGTGCTGGCGGCAGGAGCGGACGCCGCCACGCCAGATCAGCACGGTGGGTACCCGCTGCATTACGCCGCGCAGATGTGCGGGGCGCCAGCTGCAACTGACCACCAGGTACAGATTATACCACCGACATCTCACATAACATAGTGCCAGCCAACAAGTAAACAATTTTTCTCACTCATGCATCATCCTCTAAAATATGATGATTACATTTGAAAAAGGAATGCCGGAGGTTACATGGCAGACAGGTGAATCACGCTCTAGAAATTCAATCCAGGAATTAATATCAATACTTACTTATGTACAATGAGAAGGTGGCGCAAGTACGCGCGAAAAAAATTCGATAGAGTAATTTTGTATGGGAATTTTGTGCAGCGCCATCTACCGCCGAAAAGCAAAATGAGATTTTCCATACGACTCGCACCAGATCATTATCAGGTGCGAGTCGTATTTTTTCTAGATACATTATTTAGTATTGTAGAAAAAATTCACAATGATGTGGAGAACTAAATTTCCTACATATAATTTACGTTTTAAATTTTGTTTCTAGGACAGACAGTTACGCCGATAATATGCACTTTAAAAAAAATATAAATGACCAATTTTCTAGAACGCTTTAATTCAGTGTGAATTCAGTTAAGGTCTATTCTAAGACAACAAGTGTCAGAATTTTGTAGGGAATTAAATTACCTACAAAACTTTTTAAACCAACCCTATCTTATCAATCTCATATTTACTTTGTATTTCCGCCTCCTCAGCATTTACAGAAAGAGTTTTAAACAATTGTGAAAAGAGAAATATATGTAGCTTACTCCCGCAAAAAAATATATGCAGGATGCATTTTTACACATTACATATTTTTTTGCGGGCGGGCGGCGGCGGTGCATCCTGCATAATATTTTTTTTTGCGGGAGTAAGCTACATATATTTCTCTTTTCACAATGGTTTGCGACTTCCGCCAAGTGACGCCTGATTCAGTCAAATGCTAGTTTTATACAATATTAGTATTTTATATATTATTTAGATGATACACTAGAAAAAATTCAACCCGTCACCAGAATTGTCTCAGGCTCCCATCTAACCCGCGACCTAAAAATGTTCATGCATGTAACAAAACTGTTACTATTCTGACACTTGTCTTTTTAGAATAGACCATAACTGAATTACAGCATTCTAAAGTTAGAAGTTTGTCAAATTTCCGGAAAAAGCGATTTTTTCATTTATTTAAAGTGCATATGTCCGTAACTATCAGTCCTAGAAACAAAATTTAAAACGTATAGGAAATTTAATTCTCTACAACATTGTGAAGAACTTTTTTATGAGCTAAAATGCACTAGTGCTCGTGTGTGTCGAATTGCTGATACCTAAAACCTTCTAAAGAACTTTACATATTATGTATTATAGGCGAATAATAACCAGTTTACATGGCCACTTCCTAGGGCTTATGATAAAAGGCATAAAAAAAATATCAAAATGTAACCTTGATTACACGGTGTGCCTTGTGCCGTATTCACTCACACAAAACATAAATATTACTGTTGCTTAGAGCCGCGGAGCAGCATTGGAGGTGTTGCGTGCCCTAGTGCGGGAGGGTGAAGCCCGCGTGGACGTGCGCGACGCGGACGGGCGCACGCCGCTGCTTTGGGCGGCGTCAGCTGGCTCGGCGGCGGCTGTGCTCGCGCTACACCAGGCGGGCGCCCGCGTCGATGATGCCGACCGGTATGTGGAAAAATCGGCAAATCTGTACCTATTTCTTATAACAATGTTTTTCCTTTTTTATTGATATATGTGATACGTGACATATAGCAAACGTAGATGATAATTGTTAGCTAGTAATTTTGCTATGTAAGGCAATCAAAATTTGTTTGTATCTCGTGGGTCTCTTAATGTATGTTTTCATTTCGGTTTGTTTTCATTCAAGTTTATATTTTGAACCTTAATCACACAGTTAATATTTTGGTGACGATTAACATTTTCAAATTTTGTCATTGCAGTGACGGTCTCACAGCTTTGCACTGTGCATCAGCGAGAGGTCATACAGAAGCACTGGAGACGCTAGTTGGGTTATGTGGTGCTCGCGTTGATGTTGCGGATTCTCATGGCTGTACGCCGCTACACTACGCCGCGGCTCTAGGCCACGCAGATGCCACAGCCGCGCTGCTCCAACATGGCGCTGACTCGCATCGCCAGGACAGACGAGGTCGCAGTCCCGCGCATACAGCCGCAGCCAAGGGTCAGATTGAGACTGTGAGAATACTAGGTACTAATATATATTTGGGTATAACCTTTTCTGATCCACCACCATGTTCTATAAATTACAAACGATTAATTATTTTGTATTTTAGGTGCAAGGGGTGCAAACCTATGGTTGCGTAATTCAAAAGGCGATCTTCCACTTCATGAAGCTGTTGCGTCTGGCCGGAGAGAGTTAGTCAAATGGCTTTTGGATGGTAGACCTTCACAAGTTAATGCCACCAATCATGAAGGTCGTACTCCTCTACACATAGCAGCAGTGACAGATAATGCTGATCTTTGTCGGCTACTGTTAGATCGTGGTGCGGAAGTTAATCCTGTTGCAAGATCATCGAAGAATGAACCTTTGACTCCTTTAGACTGCGCAACTAGCCGTGGACACAGATCCACGGCTAAGTATTTACAAATGCATGGAGGTTTGCCAGCTTCCAAATTAGCAAATACACAAATTCTTATCGATAATGCTTCTATAACTGCTTTACCAACTCGACGAGTAACTAGTACCAAAATCGACGTCCGGGATAGAATACGAATAGAAAAACGAGAAGTAGTAGAACTTTCAAGCCCTATAGCAGAAAGGCGGCAGTTAAAAGATAAAAGTGATAGTGGATCAACATCGTCTTCATCATTAGATAGAAAGAAAACCAAGAGGAGATCAGATAGTAGGTATTCTGAAAAGTATCATGGACGTCGAAAAAAACTAATGGATAGTCAAAAAAGTTTTAGCGATGGTTATGACACTGACCTTGAAGGACATAATAAAGGTAAATATAATTCGAAAAAGTCTAAACACAGTTCAAGAAAAAATAGATCAAGAAGTGAACCATCTCGTGGTAATAGTAGTAGTGCGAGACATCACCGTCATTACAAATCCGGTACAGAAAGCTCTTCGGAAGAAGAAAGTTATGAAGAAAAAAAGAAAAGCAAACGGCACAGAAAACGAGGCAAAAGGAAGTCAAGTTCTCCCTCTGAAAGTAGCAGTTCAGAGTCAAGTGAACGTCGAAGCATGAAGAGAAAAGGAAAAAAGACATCAATTCACATTGAGCACGACGAAGAAAAACAAAGTGTGAATATTGTTAAGTATAAGGGTGCCGACTCAACTTCACCAATTGATCAAAAAGATAACACGAATGTAACAGAGAGAATTGGTTCAACAGAAGAAAATGCTGAAATTGCCAAAACCGATACACAAATATCTAAAAGCAAAACTCTTAGTGAAACTGAAACCGATACGGTTTCCGTTAAAACTAACATGATTATTACTGAAGCTCAAATTCATATGGAACGTGATTCCAGTCAGCTTGGAAGTTCAGAGTTAACAGTTACAGTGGATTCTTCAAACAACGTGTCAATTGAAACATCGAATTTGTCTGTTAATCACAAAGATATAACCGAAGAAAAGAAAATGTTAGAACACGAATCTGAAGAAAAACAGAAATCTGTTGAGAATGAAAGCTTACCAAAATCAGTGGATATAGAACAAAAAAGTATTGATCATGAGGCAAAACAGGAAAAACAAGAGTCTGTCATGGAAACCAAAGGTATTTTAGATCAAAAAGCAGATATTGCAGATTCCAAGGAAGGATCTAAGGATCTTGACAATACACCAAAAACAGAAGAGGAATCAAAGCAGTTACAAGAATCACCTAAAGATGCTGAGATCAGTGCTTTGATTAGTGAAGATCCAAAAGCGAGTGAGGCAACAATAGCCACCTCTCCAATAGAAAGAATGCGAAAAAGATCATTCCAAGTTTTATCGGGTCCAAACGAAGAGAATATGCTGAGCAAAGAAGCATCTAGTGAACTTAAAACGAGCTTAGATGCTCCTAGTTTGGACAAACCGGAATCTCTAGAAAAAAGCTCTTCACCAGTAGTTTCTTTTGCTAACCAAGACGAAATTTTTGTGAGTAAGGACTCCGATAAGCAATCCGATCACTTAATGGGAGAGTATATTGATCATACTGACACTAGTTTAGGAAAAGAAGAATTACTTAAAAGTGAAAGTCATAAAGACAGCAGCAAGAGTAACGCTACGAGTTCTGAAGATAAGCGAAACCAATATGCTTCAACGACGACGGGTAGCAGTACGGAGATTAGCCAAAGTTTAGACAAAAATGAAGATAAAGGTATAATAACAATTATAGATAGTAAAGTACCTTCAACAGAGCGCGCTTTACAACAAGTGATCATGGAAAATTTAGCAGAAGATTACAATGTAAACTTGCCTTTATCCGAATCTCCGAAACGGACTAGAAAATCTTCTAAAGATAGCCAGGCAGGTAGCAGAAAAGGAAGTATATATGAAACTGAGAGCTATAAGGTACTTTCTGAAGTGGTGGTTGCCCCAGAAGTTACAAGTATACTAAAAAAATCAACCCAAAAGGATGATGAGTCCTTAGACGATGAAAAAGATGTTTTTGACAGAGAACTGTTGAGCAAAGAATTAATTGGAAGAGTACCTAGTGTGAGTGATAATGAAATTTACAGTCAATCTGAAGCTAACGGTCGAAGAAAAAGATTTCGTAAAAAGGGTCGTACGAAGAGTCGAACTACAATTAGATCAAAAAGCGAAAATTCTGAAAGAGGGTACGAATCTAGTGGGTTGATGGATTCAGGTTTTGAACCTAGTCCTAGAGCTATACAACGGCGGATTATGAGTCCTCGTCTTGCCGCGTACTATCAACAGAGGAATGCTAGTGGAAGATACTCAGGGAAGTCAGATAGTAGAATACCAGTAAGAAAGCCTGGGGATAAACGTGCTGTTGATATGAAATCCGTCACTCAACGGATTCAGACAAATATGAGAAGGTAATAAATATTTCAATTTATAATTGGATGCCGAATTGCCGATATCCAAAGGTCTTTCTTTTCCCCACCACTGTCTTAAACTTAACTTATTACTGTTTACATTAAAATATTTTACAAATGTGCTGCTTTACAAAATTTCATTATAAGTAGCTCATAGAAAAAGTAATTTTTCCTTTCATTTCAGATATTATTGCGAAAGGAAAATATTTCAGCACCTATTGGAGTTAAAACGTCTACAAATAAGGACTAGTAAAACGAATGAGGCTGTTCTGGTGAAAAGAGCGATTGAAGAATATAACAAATCCAGCTTAGCTACTGTTGGTGTGGGACCGTATAATACTCCAGACTATTCGTTTAGCAGTTTTGAGAAATTTCTATACGACGGTTTGAGGAAGTTGCAGAAGAGTGGTAAAAAGCATTTGGACAATTTGCCGGAAAGGCCTATTGATTTTGACTATGGAGAAAGCGAACTTTATAAAATGAGTGCTATCCCAGACAACCCATGTCTTTGCACTAGCAAAACGCATCGATGCTTCCATGCTGTACATGCTTATACTGGAATACCTTGTTCCGCTTATAGTAAGTACGAGTATTAATCAATTATAGGTAATATTTTTAGTGATCTTGTCTTCTTACCCGACTGCAAAGAAAGTGTTATATTTTTCGCGCGTATCTTGTATGTTTGTATGTATGTGTGTTTGTATGTAATATTCTTTATTACCTCATATATTTCAGTCGGCTTCAATTTTTGAAGTGTAAACCGTGCTATTATTTGAAGTGTAAACCGTGTGTCCGACTGCATGTTATTATGTTGCCTTTAATATTTGATCTTGTTTCCATCTTTTTAGTTGACATGTCTTTTGATGCAGGCGGGTCTTTTAATTTTTAAATTTATTTTTAATTACTGTAAAGCAGGGATGGGGAAACTGTTTCCTTCGCGTGCTAATATTTACTAACGAATTATATGGCGGGTCAAGTTGTTGCATTTTTGGCTACACTGTGAGCTGAAGACCTCGCGTTTATGACATTTTTGAATATAATTAGAGTAAAATAGATGCTCTAACTAAGGTAATTAATTTAACCTTAAACTAAGATACGATACTACTAGTAAGTATACTAAAAACTAAGAAACATTTTCAGATAGACATTTCTCTTTCCTGTTCACAGTTCCTTATAAGTGGGATCATCATACCATGCCGAAACCTGCTACAGCTGGATCAAGTACCAAGTCAAAAGGATTTTTGCCCAAAATTAATTCCAAACCTCCATTGGGTTCTGGCAAAGCTCATGTTACTTTGGAAGTATCTCACGGTACCGAGAAACAACTGATTGCTTTACCAGCTGAAAGATTGGACAAAAATAAGAGGTACTATGTTACATTCACGGTCAAGGGCTCGGAGCCTACGTCTGATAATGACAACGCATCCGCAAGTGTCCCACTAACTAACAAAGGCGTCAAAAGTGGCTAATATTCATGTAATTTAAGCAAAATATATGTTTATTAAAATATTGTGGTTTATGTAGAATTATTGAATCTATTTTATCACAAGGACAGATGACTAATGACTATTTTGTAAAAATATGTCAGGTGAGAATTAAAAGAAGGAAGAATATTTGAATGGTGTTGAAAACTAGGAAGATAAGGAATTTGCAGCAATGTGAGGAAATAACTATCATTTAAATGATATGTATGAAGGAAATACTCACTCCCAGATTGAAATAAGGTTGTGCTTTGGGTTGAAATAAAGTGAAATAATTATACTATACGCACATTATCTATTATATTTAATATGTATTATATTCAATTGTGATTAGACTGATCGAATCCGTCCGATAGTGACCAATACGCTAAAAGAATATTTATTTTTTTAAATCCTGTATAGTGATGAATCGTGAAATGATATTGAACATTTACATTATTTTCATCAATATTTTCTATTTTTTATCAAATTGTGTAGTCTTCCTGTTGAAATGTTACTAAGATACGTATTGCACAAAAACTAAATGTATGTATGTACATATTATTTATTTGTTTGTTCTTTCTCTTGTTGTCTCTTGTAGCACTACTAAAATAGTATTACTCAGCAGTGTAGATGGGTCTATAATAAAAGTTACATATGAAATAAATGAAAGTGATTTTGATTTAATATTTATTAATCTAGTAAAATAGCATAATAAATTAAACTATCGTACAAATAATAATACTCCATACCATCAATCGCACCTCTAAACTCCAAGCAGCAAAGCGACGCCGGCCAGGGTCCATCGCGTAGGTTTATCCTTAGTTTTCAGATTGAAAGTCCAGACGAATGTCGGGCCTCGTAAACTAAAACAAAATCAGAAATTAACTATCTAACAATTTTAATAAATCACTGTCATTTTAAAGTAAAAGCGTATTTGCACAGAATACATAATAGTACTACGTGTATTTGTTTACATATATCACGTATTAGATTAGACAAGGAAATAGAAATTTTTCATCTATCTGCTATCCTATAATGAATGTTTTGTGCTTCAAGAATTCGTTAGTAAACAGGCTTGTGAAACGGGAAAATGGAACCGTCGTAGTGTAATTAAATACGAATATATGGCTAACCGCAAGCATAATGTGCATACCACGAGCTAAGACTTAGCAATAAAATTGTTGTTATTTAATAAAAATAAACGAATAAGGTGAACGTACAGGATATCCCATTAAAAATCTATTCAGTTGCTTTAGAATATACATAGGTATAATTCTAGTCTTATTTCGGAAAAACTTTACCTGCTTTGTCACAAAATATGACTAGATATAACGAAACAGCCTTGATGAAGATGATGAGCATCATGGTTTCATCATGTGCGACTCCACGATGCCGCTCACTCGTGTCTGAATCACGGCGAAATTATCGTTAACGACCAAATGCATCGGTCGGTACCCTACTTTTTTATACCACAAAGTGTAGTTCGGTAAAACAAGAGTTTTCCCTACTGGATCTTGTAGACGTGACACTCGTAGATATTGCAAGTGGCCAAGTGCATTTTCTGTAGGAAGGCCTTGATGAGGTATCGTCATGAGGTAGCAAAATGAGATATAAGAGGAGATTTACATGAGCCCTCCTAGCATTACCATCGAAACGCGATATGATACGATAGTATAAAGATAAGGTTTAAGAACTTTATTTTCTCATAAAGAATTACACCGATTCACTCACTGAAAATTAACTTAGGTAACAAAATAAAGTAAAACCCCCCGACACAAAAAAGGTAACTTAGTAAAAAACTCCTATACAAAAAAGCTAACTCTTAAAAAGTTAAAAAAAATTTAATCAAGTCATAAATAGATCTATGAAAAAATCTTAGACGTCGGGGGACCGCTAAGTCAATGGATTTACATCTATGCAAGTTTTGGGACACCCTGTATATCGTATTTTGGTGGTCATGTTATAGGGGCAGGTAGCGCGCCACTTTTAGCTTTTTTACTAGAAAATACTAATAATAGGTAACTCGACTTCAATAATTCTTACCGAATCTTGTAGACGGGGCACTCATAGACGTTGCGTGTGTCCTGCTTGTCCTGGGTGACGGCCTTGATGAAGATGACGGGCATCATGGGGAACAGCTCCATCATGTGCGACTCCACGATGCCGCCCACGCTTGTGTCCCAGCGCGCGCCCTCCATGTACAAGCCGTGGATGTTGGCGCCTTCTCGGGGTGGGGCACTGTCAAAATGATTATATCGTTAAAGAAACGACGAAAACAATAATTTAGTTTTTTTATCAATACAGTTTGATTATTTGTATTCAAAGAACATATTCGTCTAATGTACTACTTATTCTCATTATGGAAAAATTTGCGCTCCGTTTATCAAAATTACAATGCAAAATTAAAAGGTTGCTAATGCTAAGCCACATCGTGTAGCACAATTCCATAGTACGATTTACCTATAATGATTTGCTGAATTAGTTCAGATAAAGTAAGTTGATACGAACTTGAAATCCTGTTTGCTTTTCTTTGTGACGTCGCAGTTGAGGCACATCTTGTCTAGGGGCCACTCATTCTTACGCGCCGTCTGCTGCATGATGGCCGTCAGGAAGGACTGCGGGTTGAAGAACCCTGCCAGCCACACCGCCGGAGGTAGCTACAATCACCAAGAACCTAGTAGTTTAGTCACTGGTGTTTAAAGACCTAGCATTTTTATTTAGAAAGCTGCAACGTATAATACATAATTAAGCCTAGGTATCTAATCTATTGACTATAATGAATCTTCTATTCTCTTAACATGAATTGATAATACTATATATTATCACTATAGGATTTTAATTTATTTTTACTTTATTAGGGACAGTACACAGCTCACTTACAGTATACCATTATGTCTTCTGGAAAGTAATGGAATATCCCTTCCTCATCCGAAATTCATTTTGCAAAATTAGATCGTTTGGTACTTAAGGACCTTAACACTAAGTGACTCACGTTGAAGTCACCGGACCAATTCTCGAGCTCGGTGAGACGTATGCAGAGGTCTGAGAACCAGGCAGCTAGCCCCAACAGGCTAGGGTACGCCAGCTTCGTCCACGAGTCTGGCACTTTGTCCATGAATAGAGACTCCATCAAGTTCTCCATATCCAAACTTATTGTCAGCTCGCCCTATATTGATAATTATTTTAGATAGTATTCAAGCGCATTTTAGCAAAATGATTACCTACCATGAATCAAGCAAGATGTTTCAATTAACCTTCAAACCAAGTTCCGTCTCCTTCAAAGACCTTCGAATCTCTCCCATGAGTTTGTTCATGCGCTCGCATTCTTGGAGAGCCACAATTGTGAATGGAGTGAGCTCCTCACATTTGGCCATAAGCTCTTGTAAGTTGAAAGGTTCCGGGACTCTGTCCAAAATATCGTCTAGAATGAACCGGACCTGAAAATAGAAGGTTTCTTGGCTCCAAAGGTTTCCCTTTTCTATGATTCTACTAGTGGACCCTGTGAACTTCGTATCACCTACAATTTATATAATTATCAATTTTACCTTGAAATGTTAAAAACCAGCGCCAACTATTTTATTAGTAAGTTAGTTATAATAACAAAGCAGCTGAAAACTAAAACGAAAGTAACATTACGTATGTTTTATTTCACCGAGTGTTTTTTCAGACTAAAACCTCTATTTAACAACCTCTTTGTCAAAAGTTCGCTGTCAAAAGTAGTTTTAAAGTATTTTTTAACCGACTTAAAAAAAGGAGGAGGTTCTATGTTTGTCTGTTTGTTTTTTTTATGTATGTCCACCATTATTCGAAAACGGCTAGACCGATTGAAACGATTCAAATGGTTTAGTCCAATTTTTTGAAAATTTTATAATTTCAGTAGATATAAAGTTGAAAATACTGTAATTTTAGATAACCATTGCACGAGTTACTAATAATACACTTTCGTCGGTCACCCACCCCATGAGTGACCCTTGCTAAAGTAAACAGCACGAAAAGTGGAAATTAAGTTATTAGGAGTATTAGTGAAAAGTGATATCATCGCTTACATTTACATACACCTACCTACCTATACCTACCACAAAAAAGTAAAAAATAAAAAGCTTTTAAAAATTAAAAAGAAAATCCTTGTTCAAAAAACCTTAAAAAAATTGCTATAAAAACGGCTTCAAAAAGCGACAGCTCCAACTGGGGTGGTTTGCCCCAGCACGCAGCTTACCATAGCAAACAAAACAAAAAAATATTGTTCTAATCGGTCAAGTTGATTTCGGAATTTTAGCCAGGTTAATGAACAGCAATTAATTTTTATAAATAAGTAAAATGAAATCAATTATATTTTATTATATCAATAACTTACTGTTTCTTCTTTGGTGGCACCGCCTCCTGCTTGTGCTCCAGTGTCCCGAGGTTGCATTTCAAATACAACCTAAAATATATATAACTTGATAGCGTTATGTCTACCGTTAGTGCAATTGAACTTAAAAAAAACTATTTTATAAAAGACACTTTTTCAAACTGACTAAAAAGTGTAAAATAATAAGATTTATAACCCTACACAGAAGTTTTTAAAAACGTGGGGCGCATTTTGTAAGATTTATCATCAATTGTCTTTTGTATGCACTCAAAGTTAGGGGTATTTTTCAGTAAATTATTATTAACTGCTTTTTAGACAACGAGCTAAAACTAAACATACACCATCTCCTATCGGAGTACTTGTCAAGTCGAATCAAAAAGCCCATACTCGATGGGGTTGTGTGGTATTATTATTAAGTTCCTGTGGCCTTCTTCCAGCTCCATCATCAGACCCTGGACACTATTTCCAATAGAGTACTCGTCAAGACGAATCAAACGAGCCCGAACTCGATGGGGTTGCATGGTTTTATTTCAGAGTTCCTATGGTCTTATTCCAGTTTTATCATCAGACCCTGGACCTCATCTCCCGTCAGAGTACTTGTCAAGACGATTCTAACGAACCCAAACTCGACGAATCACTAGGGTTGTATGATTTTATTACAGCGTTCCTGTGGCCTTCTTCCGGCTCTATCATCAGATCAGCTCAACGATACCATAATATTGTATTGCCTTCCAGTTTTAACCTATGTCCAAAGTTTCAAGTCCCTAGCACATCGTGAAGCTAGTATAAAATCGTTTGCTTTTGTTGACAAATAAAGAAACAATAAGGAAGCAAGCTAATAATAAAAACGTATTAATAAGCCTTTGTTTTCACAAACCATCGTTCATGTTACCTTGAATAATCGCTCTGATACGGTGGTCAAGTACCCAATCTCTGCATTGGGATGAAGCCCGTACAAATATGGCGTCTCGTCGGGCAAATAGTCATCGATGTACACGTGATATCCTGCGTAGTCAGAGTTCGGGGGCGATATGAAGCCTGGGGCTAGTTGACACTCGCCATCAACCTAGGAAAAAAGGTTAAAAATGCTTTAAAACTTGACATTATCTGATTGTTTTTGAATCTTTCTATTCCAATGTATACAGGCCGTTTGGTAATAACGTTATAAAAATAAATATGGCAGATAGGGTACCATGCATACAACTCCGGAAATTTATTATAAGTCCTGAAAACCCATTTTGTTTCATAATTGGGGGTTAACTCTATTAAGTTTGGAACTGAACAATTCTGATTTTTTAATCCTATGTCTATGTGAAGTTGGGCCCGCTTCGTGGGTTTTAGTCAATCCTTCCTATCCATCTAGCATTGATTGGGGACATTAAAATGGGTGATGATGATATCTTACTAGCTCAGGCTGCATGTACTCAAGCAGGAAGGTGCGGCAGAGGCGTCGGTCCCAGTCGTCCGTGATGTGCCCGCCGTACATGATCTCTCCAAACAGGTAGCGCAGGTCCTCCCAGGGCACGCGCGGGTTAGCTTCCAAGTAGTTGAATAGTACGTACACGCATATTGTAAGGTCGCCGAAGTTGAATGGGTACACCCTAAAATAAGAGTTATTAAAAATTACACTACATAAGTCGCTGAATTAGTTTTTGCGAGATACATGGATAGCTTGAAACTTGTAGAAGGAGGATAAAGACAGTCACGGGTGGCGTTTAGAATTATTCCATTCAATATCCAAAATAAGTTTTCGGATTTTTTATTGCCAGGGCCGTGTCATAAACATTACCGTAGTAAAAATACGGGTCGAATTGAGTACCTCCCTCCTTTTGAAGTCGGTAATTACAACGATCGTTTGGTGTTCATTGCGTCCTCTATTCGAAACTAGAAAATTAACTACTCATAGACACCGCAATGTATGCGGATTGCTGTAGTACCTATATTAAAAATTGTAATGTATATGAAACGGGGCCCAGGAAAAACCTAATTCATTATAATAATTATTGACATTCCAAATACTACGCTACTCAATTTTAGTAACAGGTCAGTCGCCAGTACCTGTTCCACCCTTGCGGGCCGAATTTTCGTCTTTCTGCAACAACAGCGTGGAAATAGCACAACGCAAACAATACCGACTTGAACTCAGATTCTTTGCTGCACATTTCCATTGTTTCCTGACTGAAGTTGTCCAACGCCTGAAAGTATTCGATTGTATCAAATTATTCTCGATTTAGTACACGTAAGTTGGTGAATTCCTATATTAACGAAACACTAATTCAATACGCAAATGGGTAATTTATCTTCGTCTTTTAAAAATTTTGCTTATTCTAAATAAAATTTCATCAAAACAAATCAACAAAACTGGGTTAACAACAAGTACCTACGTAACAAAATTAAAAGTAATAAGATATCGCAAAGCAATTAAAAAAATATTCATTTCGTTTTAACTGGTGATAAAAGGTAACGCGTTGATGTCTTTTTCACTTATAGTACTGTGATGCTTGACTGCATCGCTTATAAACTTCTTGGCTCTTTGGCAAGTAGTAAATTAAATAAATAATGTTTATTTTATAATTATCTTTGAAAGGTCGTCCTGACATCTAGAAGAAAAAATATGTCTAGAGTAATTCAATTACGAGTTTATAATTAGCTGACTAAAATATAAAATAAAGTCGAAATAATATATTACAGTCATTTTAATCTGTAGCTACGCCCCTATAAACCCGATAGTACACACGACGGCACTTCAGACTATACATGTTGACCTTTAGACCGCCTATGCCCTACGTATTAAAATCTGTTTTCGCAGTTTAACTGTATAACCTGACTTGCTGTGGTGTGTACATTACAGCCAAGAACGAGAAGTTAGCAATTACATTGTTTACTGCCGCCCTGTTCACCAGACCGCCACGTGAATATGGAACCTTCATCATAACTTTTCCAATGTAATCATCATATTTAAGAGCATGAGTGAGAAAAATATATTACATCGTCGTTTTGTAGTATTGTAAAATTTTCAAATTACGTATTTATTGTTTTTATTTATGTTAGCATTACCTTGTGCAAATTAGCCCACATTCCAATCGGTGGTTCGTTGGTGATTTTGATAGCGGACTCAAGAATTCCTTGCGGAATGATGTGGTACTCTGCGCTCGGTGCTGGCTCGGCGCTTAGGAACAGTCTAAGTAATGTTTAAGTTGTTGTTTTTATTCATCCTATAACTAAGTTAACTATGAAAGATATATTTTAATGCCCGGTTAATAGAATTTTAATGAACAAAGTGCTATTAATTTAATTTGGGTTAATCCTGTAAAGATAGAATAATTATTTTAGTGTGGAAATAAATAAATATAAAAATTTAGAAGCAAAAAAGGTTTTTAAAAGTGTAAACCTTGTCCAAAAACCTGGATAAAAAGATACAAAAACAGCTTCAAAATTAAAGGTTTTTTTTAAATTGATATGAGTATCTAAATAATAATTAAGATTTCAATATTATTTCTTGGTTTTTTAGGGGAGGTATTTTTAAGAGTTTTTCATTTTCAAGTAAACGTGTCATTTTATGGTATGTACAATGCCCATTAGTCTGCAGGAACAACGATAAAAAAGTATTCAATCGAATTGAGAACCTCCTCCTTTTTTGAAGTGGATTAAAATCCTTAAGCTAATGTTGGGATGTCAGTAAACTGCTTAATCCCAATAATTGCCGCACCTTTGGCCACATTAGTCACCACGTTTAGCCCTAGCATAGCATAGACAATAGCATTTAATAAACATCAATAATACTTAACCTATAATCCGGCATCGGATTTTCAAAGGTCTCTTCCATCTTTTTCTCGAGCGTAGCCAACCACTTAGCGACTAAATGGATATTCTGCAGTATCACCCAATGGCCGTTGACGGCGGCGACGCCCATCGCTTCTTCGGCCACTACCTCCTGCCCTTGACCAAGGGATACAATGTGAAAGTTCTTCTTGTCCGTTGAGAAACCAATCTTGCGGCCCAGCTTCTCGAGATCCTGTAAGCAGCAAATGTGTTCATAAATGTCAGTGATATGTCCTATAAAATTTCGGCTAAGGAAAGCCTTTGTATAATCATATCTTTAGTTATATTTATTTATTCAAACTCTATTTCTAATGAATCTTTCGATAATATAATTGGACTATACTTTAATTAAAGCATTCTCTAACAATCGACCGGAAAGGGTGTTAAAGAAAGATATCGTAGCGGCAATATGAAAACAGACAGACAGACAGAGCGAGTCGCACCATAAAAGTTCCTTTTTACCATTTTGGTACGGAACCTTAATAAGTTACATCGTTGATCTTAAGGATAGACAGTAATAAACAATATAGTTTGAAATTAGTGACAAAGAAACAATTTATAGGTGTTAAAACTAACAACATCATGTTTGATGTGAATAGATGATTATTATATATAATAATTATGATTAACAATAATTAAGAAGCTAAGCCCTCCTACTTAAATGGCCAACATTATATACGTTTGAACGCTGCTCTTACTATTATAGCTTAATATGAGCAATAAACGATTAAATCACATGTCGCAAACTATTGTAAATCACAGACTTTGATGTGTTGTATGGAATTGACAAGCTTACAGCACATAATTCTATAGTTTACTGCTTATTTGAAAGCTTTAATAGTATAAGTAGTTAGTGTAGCGTTTAAACGCATAGAATGTGTAGTAAGGGGGGCAGGTTTATGCCAAATAATCTAGAAAACAATCTTATATCCACTGCGTCAGGGTAAAATGGCAGTTATTAAGAGTTACGCTTTATGTCTGAGTTGTTTTAATGTATTACAACCAAGTTTCTAATATCAAAACAAGAGTATCAACCAGTTGCTTGCCTTCAGAGGGTCTACTCCGGCCGACAGGATGAAGAACATCGCCGTGGTGGCTGTGCTCTCCTGGAAGGACTTGTCCAACGGTGGAGTTCTTGCCTCAACATATTTCGTGCCAAGATTCTCTTCACAGAATGCTCTATGGATAATTAAGTATATCAGAACGGAAACTTGATTTTTCCAAATTATTACAAATAATTAAACGTACAATATGGCGTAGATTCACATCTACGTTAAATTCCGCCTTTCAAACCAGCCCCCCTAGCATGACCGACGAAACACGATATATATCGCGGGAATAGCGTTTTAGCGACACCCAACTGCCAAAATCCATTGTCTTTTGACAGTTAAACGTGATAAATTGCTACATCATATCGTGTTTCGATGGTCACGCTAGGGGGACAGAAGTACCAATCATCGTTCAAATGTAGTGATAATAAAATGGTGTCATTGTAGGTAATGTTATTCTGCATCAACTTACGAGGAAGCGTATGACATGCGGTCAGGCCGCAAAGCCCGCATGATACATAGCCTCTGCAGAGGTGATTTATTCTTCCAGTCTCCAGGCAACTTGTCTCTTTCTGGAGCTTCACCATCAGTATATTTCTGCCATCTAAAAATTAATAAAATGATCGGTGGATTTTTATCGATATACTTACAATTCAAACGCAAAACTATATATACCATGTAAACATAGTAAACACTATTGTAATCACATCATTATTGGGTTATGAATATATGAATTATTATTATTATTATTATTACCAATTTTATCTTTTTAAGCTGCAATTCATTCATGAAGCTTAATTTTGAAGATCAATTGTCACTTTACCTCTTTGAAGCACCCTCAATATCTTTATCGAGATTCTCAAAAGCATCCATCTTGGAAAGCGCGATAATACCGCCCCAGGAGTTGTTAGTCAACCAAGTAAACGGAGATGTTTCGGGCGCCACAGCGTATTTCAATAGGAAGTCTAGTTCCCGTGGGTCCACTTTACCCTCTACTTGTAACACCTAATCCAATTATGAAAAAAATATTTACCAACCAAAAATGCAAAGAATTTGATTCGAAACTAAGCAATAAAAATGTGCTAGGCTCACCTGAATCGTGATTAGGAACAAGAAAACAAGCTTATCCCTTTCAAAAAGTCCCCTGCTTGTATAAACAAACACGGCAAACGTGATGTTGTCAAGTAAGTTGCGCACGCGGCCTTCTAATTCATCAGCGGGTTCCGCCTTCGCCAGCGCATCTTTGAAGACGACGCTGTACGCTTTGAGCGAGAACTGATACATCGGGTTTATGCGGTATATGTCATTCAAGATGAAGTACAATAGAGACGCCCGGGTGGCTGCTCGCCTGTAATAAAATCATGAAATTAAATAAACATATGCTATTACATTGTACTCTAGTAGAAATAACAATACACTAACTAACCTGTATCTTTCTCTGGCTTCGTCAATCTTAACTGAAGTAATTTTACCCTCCTCGACCTTTATTTCAATGTCAGCAGCCGTCTTCTTGGTAGTTTCCAAGTTGATCACCAGCGCTGAATCACTAAGAATATCAGGGCCGGCAGAAGACAGTCGCTTCAATAGATCATCTTCTAAGGTCTTTAATGTAATTTTGAAATCGTTCTGTTGTTTAGTTAGCCCTGCTCTCAAGCTTTCCAAATCTGGTCTTTCAGCTTTTACTACCTCCCCTAGCAACTGCTCTTCTAAACTGTACATCATAATAATTTATTTTAAATTAAAATTGCACAGAAATGAATAAATTTCCCAAAGCATATGCTTACCCGTCTCTAGTGACAGTGAAGTTAATCAACGTGCATTGCGCCTGCATTTCGGGCTGGTAGTGAGGATTTGCCAACTTAGTTTGCAAAATAAGGCGGAAATTCGGGTTGTAGTCAATCTCTCTATCACCAATCTATAAAAGCAGTTACATTGTAAATAAATACATAGGATTTATTTGTATTGGTTAAGTTTGAGTTTTAAGGCTGCACATCCACCAGAGATCTGTAAACGGTTTGACCCTTTCCACCAGAGATGTTCGAGAAAGCTAAGCGTTGTTAGGAACATGGAAAATGTGTAATGTGTACAGATGAGCGATGCAAGGATAGCAAACATCATCTTTTAACTGGTAGGTGGTGCAGCACACGACATCGCTCGCGTCCCACACATTCCTCGCACGCATTTCTCGATTGTTTTGTATGTAAATACAAAAACCTCGCTCCGCTAAGCCCATATCCACGAGAGTTGCGCGGAGCGAGGCTAGGTAAATGAAGATATCGGTGCTTAAAAAACACAACCCTCGCAACGCAGCTTAGCACAGCTCTGGTGGATACTCAGCCTAAGTATGAGCTTTACTCCCCATGCGAGAACGTTTAACTCATTTGACGTAGTAGACATTTCTCGCATCGTCGACGCAACTATTTTTAAACTTGGCTACCTTTAGCACTTTCCCTTTCCGAATGAGCACACGGCCCAGGAGTGGCTCAAGCACTGCGTCGACACTCTCGCCGATATTCTCGAGAAGCACCACGTTCCCGTTGCTGACGGCGCGCTCGATGCGATCCAGGTAGTTGCGCTGCGTCAGACGAATTACTACTAACGCGTCGCCATACCGCGACTTGATCCACTTAATGCCTTGGCTGAAATTTCATTAAATTCATTTAGCTTTGTAGGAAATGAAAAATGGAACAAACGTATCTGTAAAATTAAAAAGTACTAAAAGTAAATTTATTATATTATTTCAAAGATAGTCTCACAGCTGTGGATCAATCATAAGTGGCCAGCGCGCTGAGTTAGTGAGGATCGTAGCATTCTCGGTACTCATGGTGTCGGTCGGTAGCCCCTCGTTGTTCCACACAGCTACTTGGGCATCATCCGTCAACATCGACAGTGGGTCCAGGCCCTCTGTCGTTTGAATCTTCGGCTGTAATATATTTGCGTATTACCAGTTATTGGAATATTAAGTAGCAGATATTGTCTTCCTTGCAAATAATTAAACCTGAAATCCGAATATGTGCTATTTATTTAGTCTGGTTCTTATTTGTGCCTTCCATCTCATTTATGAATAAGAAGCAGTGTAATAAAACCTATAATAATACATTATTCATCGAGGGTAGAAAGCGAGTGATTACTAAGAAGGGTGTAGAACTGTAGGCTCAATACACCCGAGTTTGTAATCGCACTTTCTTCTGAGTGATACATAGTGTTTTATATTATTATTTTTGTATTTATTTTATATTTATGTTAATACAACCTATTTCACAGACATTACACAGATGACGTTTTTGTACTTTTCTATGAAAAATATAAAAAACTCGCATTTGACCGTTTTTGACCGTTTTTAAGGTGAGCGTCAAGATGGCTGGTTGTCTGCATCGGTTCTCGTCAAGCTGGTGACCAAAAATTGCTACCTATTTGCTACCTACAGTTCGACATTCGGATAAATCCTTCTTGATGCGCGGGTGAAAATGAATTTCGTAAAGTTTTCATGTTTTTCTTTTTTTTTAAATTTGTATAGGCAGTGCAAAGAAAATGATAACACACAGCCTAACTCAGAATAAAATCTCATTGCACTTAAACATTTTTGAAACCAACCTCAATCAAGCATGACTACATGAGTTGCATTCCAAATTCAAATCATATTATTTCATCATGGGAAAAATGACTTACTTTAGGAAAGGTTTGCATGACATATAATATGGCGTTGACGAGCAGGTAGTGCAAAAAAACATTTTCAATGTTAAAAACAGGGGAGTAATGAATTTTCATAAGTACAACTTTTCTTCCGCCTCGAGCGGGAGTAATTGATTTTCATAGGTACAACTTTTCCTTTTAGTATTTGAATAAAGAAGGGCTTCTGCTCCTTTTTTTAAAAAGTAATAAGAGTGCTTTCCGAGTAGGTATAAACAGAATAATTATATCGTACAATATCGCTCTGCGATATACTCGATTCTTACATTGGTTTTGTCGAGCATTGGGAGCCAGTCCTCATTCATGAGCTGCTGCCGGTAGCGTCGCATGAAGCAGCCCACGTACGAGATGAAGGCAGTGACGAGCAGCACATCGCCCGGGAGCATCACTCCGGACTCTTTCAGGTTTACTACAGTGGCTGACCATCTGCGGATTGGTATCATCATAGTTGCTAGGTACTAATTTATAACTGGTACTTTTTTACTCTTATAAATGTCTGAGGTCCCGTTTTCTAGTATTTTTTCTAATATTATTTATCTTATAAAAGTGTTTTGAATTTTTACCTAATCTTTTCAGAAGCCAATCCATTCACGAGTCTATTCGCTAAATCGATAGTGGCGTTCGTGGCATCAGCCTCTGCTTGACATTTCATCTTTTCATTCACAGCTTCCTGGAACGCTTTCAATAGTACCTCTAATTTCTCTTCTAGTTCCTGTGGAATAAATTCGTAATTAGTTAGATTAACACGTTAAGTGCGAAGCGAGGCCTAAATCACCCCTGATGCAACTTCCCTGTGGTGCGGCAAGGAAAAACGTGAGTTTCTCTGTCGTGCGAATGGCATAGCTTTGGTTTGGTCCAGTGTAGGAAAGAGATAAATATATATTTGAGATGCGCTAATGGTTCCGTACTCGGTGGTGTACCTACCTTGGTACCGGATGTCTTAGGCCTCGTGCCGCACTGAATTAATATAATTTTAATGCAGTGCAGAACGAGGCTAAAACGTCCCATATCCCCCCTGACCTCGTACCGCACCCAACGCGAGCTTCCCGCGACCAGTGTTGTGCATCACGTCGATTGGACTCAGTGCACTCAGTGCAAAAAATCTTATTGTCTACCCTGTTTCGATGAAAAACACTCATAAATAAGTACAACATATATATTGAGATATTAAAAAAAAAAAGTATATTGATACTGATTTTTTAATGTTAATTCAAGTTCTAATAAGTGTATTTTTAAAGCCCGAGGCAGAATAAATAGGACAGTTTCTTTTCTACTTCTGGTTGCCTTTTTTTTCTATTCTGTGAACCGCATTAAGATTTTCATATACAAATAGATAGATAAACCTTATGCATAAACCGTGATCCATTATTTTCCAATAATAAGTCTGTAATAGGTGCCTCTTAATGGTATAGAATGGAACGCTTCGTGCGCGAGTCCGACTCGCACTTGGCCGGTTTTTTTTCTTTATGGCGCCTTCAAGCACAATTTAGATTATTAAAAAAAAATGTATCCTTTAATAGCTTTGTGTTGTTTTGCCAGGTTTTGCCCTTAAAACGATCTAATGAGATATAATTGATCAAGATCGGTCAAGTCGTTGCGTAGTTAAGACAGTTTAAAAACGTCGATATTATTTTTCCCATCACTAATCTCAGCGAAAATTTGCCCTATTTCAGTGCGTTACGAGGTGTATAAGATCCCATATTTTGTTTTGCTAATAATTCCTAAACTAGCCATCAGATCCCGGGGCGACGGTGGATTAGGGTTCATCAATTCACTGTCTATACCAATAAGGACCAAAATTCTCATTTATCTTTGATTTCGCGCCAGAAAATGGATTTTAGTCTGTAAAAGGAGGTGGGGTCTAATAGACCGCGTGTCGCCCTAACGTCTGGTCACGGTACGGGCCGATTATACCTCGTGCCGCAGGAACGGAAAGTATGCAAAAATTGGTGCCGCAGCTAACGTGTTAATGCTATCGTTACCAAATTATGACCAATCAAAAATTATGCCTGGTGCAATAAGATTTGTCTCATTATTTTTATGGAGTATTTGAACCTTAATCTTGTCAGTGAGGAAGGCGAGCTTGTCTCTGGCGGCTTGCAGCTCGGCGTTGGCAGCATTAAGCGCGCGCCTCTTGGGCTCTACCACCACGTACACGTCGTAGAACTTGCAAATATTGACCACCCACGAGCAAAGACCGGCGGCGGCAGCTGACTTCGCCATAATAAACTCCGCATTAAACTCCGGATCTTTGATGTAGGGTTGTGCCGCCTGACAAAAAGTATTAGTTGAGTACAGACATTATAGACTATGGCTACTGATGGTGAAAAAAATGTTTTGATGAATCCTCCTTCCCTAGCTTTTGTAGTTTGCCAATCTGTATCTGTATCTTAGTAATAATAGTTGTAATTTTCGATAAAACGACCTTACCTTTATTATATCCGGATGAATATTTTCTTTATCGTAGTACACTAAATCGTTCAAAAACTGATCAACTTTTGCCATCATCAACTGTAAAGTAATAATTAGTTAATACAGCTATTCATCATTTAGATATTTCACAATACAAAGCCATACCAAATTTTCTGAACGTTATTTGCATAAAAAAATGTAAGCTAAAGTACCTTGCAAGCCTTCCAGGATCTGTCCTTTGGTATCTTCCCTTTTTTAGCGAACAGCACTAGTACAGCCGCCGTTACGTTGACCACAGCATCAGGCGGCGATCCGAAGGATTTCAACTCAGTCAAGTTATTTTTGTTCAAGGTGTTCAGCGCCTCCTGTGCCGCAATCAGAGCAGGTTCAGCCTTAGCTAAATCATCTGCGCAAATCTTGGCCTTTATTGTTACATCCTCTTCTATCACTTTTACTTTCTTCTCCTCCTCGGCCGCTGTTTAAACACAATATCAATTGTCTAAGCTATCAGATATTAATAAGTGAAGGTGGTAATCCAGTAAAACTGGAGAATATTAGGAATGCGTCATACCATATGCCTTCTCCTTTGACACTTTCTCACTCTCAGCCCCTACTACCTCAATAAGTTCCTCAGCTGCTCTATTCTTAATTTTCAATTCGATTTCTTGTTCAGCAAGAGTGACCTTAAAAAAATATACTTCGTAAAATGAATAAGGAAAGTAATAATTATGTCTAGAGATTATAATTAAAATTAGATTAGGTACACAAAACTTATCCAATAGTGGTAGTGTTCTGATATTATTATTGATAATAAAAGTATTTGCTGATTAAACACCTTTAACACAGCCACATCTCCCGCACAAGACGCTAGTTTCTCCAAACCGTTTTCAAGTCTCATAATCATCATTTTGAGATTCGATGTCTTCTCGTCGAGCAACTTGCTGTAAAGGGTGATCTGCTCAAGGAAGGTTTTGGGCGTGGTGTAGTTGTAGCGTCTTTCGTTTTGGAAGTACACCGCAGACATCTGGTTTACGCTTTGGTGCACATGTGACATGAATACTGCCACTGCTTCTACCAAGTGCACCTGAATTTAAAATATTGAAGCATTTAATATAAGCATGATGATAAACTACCAAGATCGAACTTTATAGCCCAAAAATAAAGAGCTAATAAAACTTACCGGTAATGACGGTACTTCTGATATGAATCTCTTAGAGACGGAGCGCAGCGCTTCTTGCGGCCACTCGTGGAACCAGTTAATGGCAGTACAATTTACGATCGAAGGAAACTTTCGAGCTCTCACACGCAGGGTAGCGCCCACGGGAGAGAAACATAGCACCACCTTTCCAAAAGAAAATACAAGTACGTGGGTTATTCAATATTAACTGGATTTTGCGCCCGCGACGTCTGCATGCATATTTGAAAAATCCCTAAAGAACCTTTGACCGGGATAAAAAAATTATAATTTCATCCAAATCCTTTCAGCTGTCTTTGCGTTTGCGTCATTAAGTTACAAACATACAAACTTTCGCATTTATATTATTAGCATAGTGTAAAGAAATATAATATTGGTTACTCTCAGCAGTCGGGACAGGTCTATAATAGGGGGACGCGGCACGCGCGCTGCCTGCAGGGTTTCCCTCAACGTTACTTCGCATAGAGACGCATTCATAGAGAGTATACCTATAGAAATAAGTGGCACGACGATAATATCGCCGCGATTCTCTCGCTCGTGGAGATGGCGCCAAAGTGTTTATTTTTTATTTCTAACACCTTCTTTTGAAATAATAAAGAAAAAATAAATAGAGTATAGGGATGAGACTTGTAAAATTGATATGTGAGAAAAGGATAAATAGAAATTACTTTATGTTGTTGGACAAGGATTAAAAAGATTGAAAAATAAAATGTTGATAATTCGAAATAAAAAGTATGGACGAAATGAGGTCGCATGTATGAAATAAATATAAAATGAGAAAAAAATATGAAATATAATAACAAATCAGAAGATTGTAAATAAATAAATAAGATGGGATATTAATAAATAAGAGAAAAACACAATGTAATGTAAAACAAAACGACGGGAATCTATTTAACTCTTTTACTCTATGAATATTTTTTTAGCACAGGTTTGATCGAACTATTTTTGTGATATAGTATAAAAAATGAGTGCATCCAACGATGAAGATAGTTGTTTTAATCCACAAAAGTTGATATGTCTAGACTACTTCGCTAGTTCGTGATTTAAAGTCGGCACTCACAGCACAAATTGACATTGGACTCTTGTATAACAAATAAAGATTAATGATCAATAACGACTTCTTATGATTGTTTTATTCTTACTAAGCTTTCATGATGGCTTGACTACACAACGAATTAATAGAAATTCTGGCACATTTGGAGACTAGTGATCACAAAACCACAGATACACAAACAAATAGTATACAACCTATTCTTTTGCACAAATAACAAACCTTCAACATGGTTCTAACGCGATTGATGAAGAATCTCCAACAATTTTCACGCGTGTCCGGTACACCGGACGCTTTAGTCTGGAAAATAAGATATGGGATAAAATATTGCTGACATAAGTACTTACTATCGGTACCAACATTTTTACTAACTGCCGACTGAACGTCGTTGTACTAGAAAAATAATAAATATGAGCGAACATGGAAAACTTAATTACCTCGCCCCTAACACCGTTGATTATATTTTCAATCTCATCATCAGCGAACAACTCGGGAATTTCTCCGGAGGCAAGGAGATCGTTGATTAGCACCAAGAATCTTTCTTCGGCAACCTGTGCGTCTGTCATCAGGAATATGTTGCCGATGTTCTTTAAGCCCGCCTTCATGTACAAACCAGCTGTTGAGGGCATGTCATTCTAATGGTTAGTAACCACTTCTCCAACAAAATATTTAACGGTTGTCAATTGTTTATTTCTAAAGAATGTCTCACCCAAATCCAATTTGAGGTCATTAATGCTGTATCCTTTTTTGAGCTGTACTTGAAAGACTTCTAATGAGGAAATGAAAGCAGAAAGTCGAGAGAGAGACTGTTTACCAGACCCTCCAACGCCAATCAACAAAGCGTTACCTCGAGGTGCCTCCAAAATACGATTTATTCTGTAAACAGGTAAAGATTTGTCCTTATCCTGTTACTAATTTAATGTTATTCATCTAAGTACTTAACAAAATCTTACCTGCAAATATGGTACATGGCATCTTCGAACAACACCAAGTTCATTGTAGCAACCAAATCATTGTAACCCGAGAGAGATTCATCCAACAGTTTCTTGATTTGGGGCCAATCCCTGATAGGGAAATACTTCGGATCACCGATGCCCTCAGCAAAATGACAATAAATCAATGGCTTCTCAAATACCACATTCTCATCGTAATCCTGCAGATATCATAATTTAAGTTATGTTAAATTTAATCCTCTGATAAAGTTCTATTTAGATTTTATTTGGCTCACCTCACAATTCTTCTTAATTACTTCCACAATAAGCTTATTGAAGTTCTCATTGTCAACAGAATCCACAAGTTTATCCGAATATACGCGTGTAGCTTCGTGCATCCATAGTCTTATTAATTCCGACTGTTGCTTTATGGCATCTCCGGTTGTGAACAGAATACCCTGAAGGATAAAAGGACTATAATTTTTTATCCAGATCTATTCTTAGTCAGACCTTTAAATTAAATAAATGATTTGGGCCTGTTTCATAGGACCAGGATCCTTTGATGTAATTGAAAAACAATATGAAATGATTCATATGATCTGAAATATGTGAAAGATCTAAATATGGCTTGTATAAAGTGTGAAGATAAATAATCTAAGCCACATTTAAACAATAATAACCTGGAAAATGTTCGACAGATCCCTTAAATTGAATATGTAATGGAACTTGATGGCAGTCGGTAAGAACACGCTTGACAACTTATTGTGGAGAGCCAGTGCAGCGTTGACGAGGGGCTCGGCGTAGCGTTGACAAGCGAGACCGAACTTGTTCAATGGATTGGCCAAATGCTGCGACAATATCTGCTTGTAGATGTGGAAACAAGCGTCTAACCCTGGGAAGCTTTAAGAAAAAAATAAACCCAGGAAGTAAAGAGAATTATAATATTTATTTTTTATGCTTAGATATTCACATGAGGACTCAATGAATTTATATATATTTTATTTTACCTCACAGCGAAGGTACAGAAGTGCCTCTGTAAGCGGGAATCAATCGTGAATGAGCCAGCTGTAGGATTCATGCACGAGACAAACATACAGTTTGATATTTCCTTCAAACTCAATTTCTGTCGATCATACCTGCAGATTTTTAATATAGTGAGAAGTAGAAACAAAATCAGATCTAGCAATAGTGTCTACAAACAACTTACGAAAGCAAAGATGCTGTTCAAATTAAAGCTTTATCAAAAACATTATAAAAGCGAGAAACTGATAAAAAAAAATACCAGTGCTTATAGTCCATGAATTGTCTGACCAGCGTGTGTGGCTGCACGGTACCATATTTGTCTACTTCGGGCATGTTCATATCGTCAACAAAATAAATCATAAACTTGCTACCAGGTGGACCGTAATTACGACCAGATTTCTTTTCCAAAGGCTTTTCTAAAACTTTTTGAATCATTTCTGTAGTATGAAGGAAAAAAAGTCATGAAAGCGCAATATTAGTACACTAATCGAACCTTAACTTCGTGATTTTTTCTGCTCGTTTTTGCTCGATATTGATAACGGCAACAGGTAGACGCTTGAAATATTCACAGAATATTTAGTTATATATTCATTTTAAAATAAATAATTAAATTAAAATAAAACAAATATTTAAAGGGGGCTCCCATACAACAGACATGCTTTTTTGACGTTTTATAGATGATTAATGGTACGTAACCCATCGTGCAGGAGTCCGACTCGCATTTGGCCGGTTTTTTTTAGATACTTAAAAAATTTACCGCATACACAATTGTGTTCAGCTAGGCAGGAATTTTATCATTTGCCATTTATTTTATCTTTTGTTCATCCTTATAATCTACTTGTGCTTGTTCATAATAATATATTGAAATGACACTCTAATAACTTCCTTTTTAATATAGTATTTAACTATTTTTGCTTACCAGATGTGGTGTAGAAATTAAGAGGCGCGTTCGTGATTGCATAGGAGTCAGGTAGAGAGTTGAGCTTGGCGGCCACGCTCACTGTCTTACCGCTGCCAGCGCTTCCAACTAACATCACTGGCTTCTCCTTAGTGATTAACATGTCCATGAAGAATCTGATACGGGTTGTTTCTGAAGTTGACACTAAGCATGACTGAAAATGTTACAAAGTTTAAGCACCAAATATATACTCGCCCTATCGTAACTCTTGCAGTACCTAATAAATAAATAAGCCAGGCTTGGACACAGTAGCGGCAGTGTGAAATCTAGCTGTAATAATGATGAACATTGTGTGGTTTTAAAGTGGGGACTGTCCAACAAAAGTCTTCAATTAAAAATCAATGTTGTTCTTACTTGCAAAGGTATTTCAGGATCTAATTCAAATGTTTCCACTTTCTCTGACCACGGCAAAAACTTTTTTGTTTCCGGATCGATGAAAAAACTGAAAACGTTTCCTGTAGATGGAAACTTGATCTGCTTGAACTCGTTGCAAAACCATTTGCTAAACTCATTACGCCAGTCGACGAGCTGGTCTTGGAACAGAGCTGACCCAAAGCCCCAAACGATGCAAAAGACAAAGTATGTTTCGTACCTAGGTAAAAGTAACATAATATTGTGCACATTACTCTTATGGACTATAAGTTAAGCAATAATTAATCTGTTCTGAATGAACGTAACAGACGATTTTTTGATACACTACTTCCTTAACAAGTTACACCCACAGTTTTTTCTTACATATTTACAACTCAAAAAATATCATTTATCACTAAAAATAATAAGTTTTGTAGTTAAGATCTTACCATTCCTTAGGACATTCACTGGGCAGCAAAGTTTTATTTAAGAAACATTCCAATAAATAGCATGTCAGTTGTATCTGCTGCAATTCCGTTAACGGAGTGATTCTCTTATATTTTTTACAAGATTCCAATAGAGAAGGAATGTATTTATCGAAAAATACTGTTAACATGGCCTTTTCAGATTCATCGTCTCTTGTCGTTTCGATCCAAGAGGCTACAAATCTGTAAATTGTTAAGATCGTTAGTAACGATTTCCAACTTAAAACAAAATAGTAATATGATAATAGTGAATTAGCTTACGGATTCCATCCCAAGTCTTGTGGGTTGATATATAAAATACCAGCACGCGACACCGTAGCGGGTGTAGCGGTACGCAAGTTTGAAATCTCGAACAACAAACGCATACATTTTGTCAAAGCGATTCTTTCATTACTGGCCAACGTCAACACCTTCGAAGAGAAATTTAAATTTAAATTAGTTAATACGTACTTTATTTTCAATCGTTTTAAATACAAAATAGTACCTTATTGTCGTCCATTAGTGTATTCAAGCTCTCAATCCACATTGGATCAATATCACCATCCAGTACAATCCACTTCGGTCCATCACCAGGCATATTAGCCATATCCCTCATAATAGTAGAAAACAAGCCATCCCTCCACTCTCTCGTTGCTGGGTTGATGATTCCAAACAACTCGTCATTGGTCACCGCTTTTGGATCCAGATCGTTGTAGTACGGTTTGAGCTTCATCATTTGGTAAGTCTTATTGAGACATTGCCATACCATTGACTTGCCCGTGCCGGCAAAACCGTCAATAAAAACAGAATGTCGGACAGCAAATAATTCCACTAACTGAACCATCTGTAATAGATAATAATTAATTTGCCATACCTGAACAAGTGGTCTTAAGTTAAAAGTACATTTATAATTTAAGAACTACATATTACACACACACACACACACACACACACACACATACAACACTTAGTCAGCAAATAAAAGTTTGAAGTTAATTATGAATAATTTTATTATCGTGCTAAATATTATGACTGAGTAATTTTTACACGACACGACTGCCCCAATAAGAGTGTAATGTGTTCAATTCACATACTTATATGTTAGTAGTTTGGATGTTTGTTACTTAATCTCAAACAGATAGTTTATAGCCTAGATTAAAACATAGGATACTTTTATTCCGCCCCTTGATTATGTAACTGTTGCAATCAAGATACTGACAGAAATCGCAGTTACTTTGCTGTTTTAAGTAACATAGTTGTCACATGGATTCTTACTAAAGCAGCAATGTAACTGCGATTTTTATCAGTTTCAATCAAAAGTTGTTAGAAACAGAGTCAGGGGGCCGGTCAAAGGTTTCCAACGGATATTCAGTCGTGTTTTCTAATATATTTTATTGTTATTTTAAGTATCAATTCATCACATTTCAAACCTTCAATATAAATCCTGCCTCAGGTTGTAGTTTCATAGACACAGCAGCATCTATCAACATTTTTTCGAAGTCCAGGTCTCTCTTCCTGGGTACGTCAAGGGCAGGAAATAAGTCTCCGATCAAACCCATAAAAACAGGTGTATCGTCCGTTACAATTTTAGGAATGTTAAAATCTCTCAAGGCTCTCATCAGCACCTGGTCTTCAGGTCTCAATCGATCGCCGCGCTATAAAAGGTGAAATAGAATCATACGTTAGCTTAGTGAAAACTGTTTATAGCTTAAAAGGGTGCACAACTTTTAAACAAACCTTTAAGGAACCAGCTACCACTAATACAGATTTGATAGCTCTCAGTCCCCAATCATAGTGGTCTTGTTTGGAGAGTAGCTCTTTACATAAGGTATACAGAGTAATAAATTTGCGCGCTAGTAGACGCGCTTCTTGGAAGCCTTCTGCGACCAACATGATTTCACAAATCAGTTCGAAATCCGGGACTACCATAGCGCATGGCCTATAAATTAAAACAAATATTACTTATGCTACCAAAAATGAAGATTAGCGTATTTTTATACATATCAAACAGTCTAACCTGAACAGTGCCTTTAGATTTTCTGGTAGCTCAGTTCTACCAGCGTAACCAGGATTCATGGTTATAAACATTCCTACGGTAGGTATGAGAGTTATATATTCGCCCATAAAATCGAACTTCTTCTTTTTAGCCTTGATGGCATCAAGCACACTTTTTACTTGAACTGACACTACGGACAGCACTTCCACCGAAATTCTATTGAACTCGTCGAAACAGCCCCATGCACCAGTTTGAGCTAGCCCTGTGGATAATATTGTAGAATTTGTAACAAAATAATTTATATATACCTATGTAATTTAAAAATAGATTTTCCGAAAATTAGTCAATCTACATTATTACCCTTATAAATGTTGCCGCAAGATTTGTAGTCCATTTGTTCGGAACAGTTAAATACGTAGACCATGATGCCAAGCGCTCGACCAAGGTCTTTGGTAGTCTCTGTCTTGCCAGTACCAGCAGGTCCAGCTGGAGCACCACCCATAATTAAGTGAAGACTCTGTAAGTGATTTCTAATTTAACTAGAAGAAGATGTACCTTTAGGTAGGAACTTTAAAATTACTTAAATTAATGTGAAGCAGAAATGGTTTAAAATAAAATATTATTCCCTTGCCTGGGTAAGGGTGATGTAGCAGCGATCCGTCAATGGTGTGATGACGAGTCGAGGTGTGTTACCTAAGTACTCATAATCATACAGGAATTGAGCATCGCAAATATTAGCATAGCAATTGTTCAAATTATTATCCCAACGATGCCTGCAAAAATAAACTTTAGTAAATTGATTTCCGTCAGTAGGTATTTTAAGCAGGAATAAATTTTTCACCTCTCCAGCACGAAAAAGGCGCTTTTGGCGCGTAAAAACTCGCAGCAAAATCATCAATTATATGTTGTCGGAATTTTAAACAAGGATTGATGAAAAAGAAGGTTGATAATTCGAAATAAAAAATATGGACAAAATGAGGTCGCATATCGCATGTATGAAATATAAAATATAATACAAATTAGTGTTTTAGGATTGTAAATAAATAAATAAGATGGGATATGAGCATTTTCCAAAAAAAGTGTACCACCCACTTTCGGACTGTCCCCTGTGTTTGAAGTGTAATATAACAAGTAAAATTTATAGACGGTTAAAGATTTTAATGTGTCAAAGCATTAGACACACTCTAAACTAGTTAAATTCAAACAATAATTTTACTACTTTGCGTTATAATTTAAATAATGTTAATTTTTAAACATCAAGGTGGCAATTTTTGGCGTGTCCCCCACTTACGATCCTAGACGCTACAAGTGATTCTGTTTTTTTTACCAGGGTAAATTATGAGTATTTGGTATCATTTGAAAAATCTCTGAGTTGTCTATCGTTGTCGGCAGTTAATAATTTAAGTCATAAGATCATATAAATACAGTTCAATTTTTAAAAAAAAACGTAAAAAGTGGTATCGACTGGACATGTCGATTTTGTCACGGCTAAAACTCCCACTAGAAATTTACAAACACATTTTTAATTTTTGAAATGGCAACATTTATTCGCATTTCACCGACCGCCATTTAAACAACTTAGTTGTCAAAATACCCTTAAAGAAAACGGGACGTGTTTTGTGACGTGCAACGGCCGTCGAGGTTTCTTCTGTCGGCTTTGAGATAATATATTACTGATTCAGGTTAGTATACAAGATTTGACTGTTTTTAAGTAGATGGACAATATTATAATGTGACGTTATTTACCTGTGGTAACAAACGTAGGTAATTGTTTTCGCCAGAATATAATTTTAATATAAAGTGGTAACAGAACGTCACGTCAGTTTTGCGACATTTTGCCTCGTGACCTACAGGCTGACCAGCAAAGTCGCAAAACTGACACCATAAGGCTTAGACTACATTAGGGCTTTTTACACTTTTAGGTTTCACGATGCCACTTTCTAGTGCAGAACGATCTCAGAGGTATCGGGAAAAATTGAAGCGAGAGAATCCTGAAAAATTAGAAGTCCAGAGATTGAAAAATTTGAAAAGAATAAAATCTAAGAAAAAAAAAAGTTTCGGAAATGACAGAAGACGACGTTGAGAAAAGGAGAAAAGCTTGGCGCGAAGAAAAACACGCTAGCAGACAGAAACGAAAAAACAGTAGTCAAGGTATAATTATTCAGAATGTTAATGTTGTAGCCCATAACAGCAATACTTACGGTAATGAACAGTCACAAAATATAGCTTCTGAATAATAGTACCTTGACTACTGTTTTTTCGTTTCTGTCTGCTAGCGTGTTTTTCTTTGCGCCAAGCTTTTCTCCTTTTCTCAACTTCGTCTTCTGTCATTTCCGAAACTTTTTTTTTCTTAGATTTTATTCTTTTCAAATTTTTTATTGCGAAATATATTTAAATAGAAAAACACTAGAATCCAGCTTGAGGTGATTTTTCAACACATTATTTTAGTGTTTTTCTATTTAAATATACAAAATATTTATACATAATCTTGACTTCATTTTAGCCATGTATATTTTTGGATTTTCACAAGTGTATACCCAACTTTAGAAAAATTGGTCTGTCGGTTTTACGACTGTCTCCTGTTTTGCGACAAGGAATTTCTAAGTTTTTACCAATTTTTAACATGAAAAGGTACAAATAATTTGAATACAATTAATAAAAATGGTTTCAACTGTCCCAAATATAATAATTACTTTTCAATTAAACTACATATTCACTATTATAACGTAAAAGTAATGGTTACTTTAATATCAGCTGTGACAAAACCGAACTTAAAACTGGCATACTTAGTAAATAATATTGATATGATGACTAATTGTCTTATTTTAAAATAATATTATGACAAATCTTCGCAACACAATTAAAATATTTTGTGTCTTTCTTTACAGTTAATAGATAATTAGCTTTTAAAACTGTCGCAAAACAGACATTTTTTTCTACAATTCTACTTTAATTTGTTAATATCTCGTAAAATAGATTAGTACGAAAACATTTAAATGTATTTTATGAATTACCATAAACCCTTCATAAGATCTAAATCAAAAAATCATCAAAAAGTGATATCTAAAATATTAACCATAAATTCACGGACTGGTACACTTTTTTTGGAAAATGCTCATATTTATAAGTAAAAGAAAAACACAAAGTAATGTAAAACAAAACGACGCGGACGGGAAACGGGAATCTACTTTACTCTTTACTCTATTAAAAACAATTTTTTTCAGCATACGTCTGATCGAACTATTTTTGTAATAATTACAAAAAAATTGTGCGTCTAGCGATAAAGATAGTTGTCTAACTCCAAAAGAGTTGAGAGAACAAGTTTCTAATGCTGAATTTAGCTTTTTACCAGGAGAGTCAAGTGAAAATAACTATTCTTACCTATAACAGTTTTCTCGCTGGTAGAGGTGAAAAGTTGTATATTTAACACGAGACCAAATTTTTGTTCTGCCTCGTGGCTTTAAATCATTCATCTGTGCTCAGTAGTCTATATTATTTCGCTAGTCCGTGATTTAAAGTCGGCACTCGCAGCACAAATTGACTTTGGTCTCCTGTTTAACAAATAACTAGAGGGATTTTGTTGAACTATGTAGTGAATACCTTAACTGACTTTGCCATTGGAATGCTTGAGAGTTTTCAACTTTGGATGCAATAAGCTTAGCAACCACGTCTCGTGAGTGTACGTCGATAGTACAAATTGTCATAATCTTCTGTCGGTCACCCACCGACAAGTCTCCCAAAAGCAAAACAATTAGCGAGTTCAATTGCTGGATTTGTTTTTTTTGGTAATCTTTCAGTGCGCCCTCGTAACCTATCAAATATCAGTTCGTAATATTAGGTCATCACATCATACATAATGAGTATACTTATTTAAAAAAAATATATCTAACTAATTCTACCATATAATAAAAAAACCCTTCTATAAACTATCCAAATAAACTGTTCGAATCTGGAAATGTTAAAACCTTCTTCTAATTTTTCGAATGCTTGATTTGTTTCAGTAGTCCACCAGATTTGTGTGCCCACCAACGCCGGTTGCGCGGGCCAGTCAAAGACCCACTCGTCTCTAGATTTTTCTTCATATGACTTAACACTGTGTTCGAAAATATCGCGGAGAGTATATCTCATGCAGTCTGTCACACGGTTTAGCCAAATTTCCACCTGTACATATTACAAAAAATTACCCAACCGTAAGTTGAATGCATTCATTGAAATAAAGATCTTGAATTTGTACCTTTCCAGAACAATCACAGCAAGGAGCTTTGAATGGAACGTGTTCTTCATTCTCCTTAGATATCATTTCGAAAGCATGTTTACTACCAGTTTTAGGGAACACCAACTTGGCGAGATTATCATACAGTTTGCTCAAGTGGCGACATACAGCCGGTGGGTTGTTGCCGTTGGACAAAATATCTAAATCCAAATAAAGTCAGTAAAAATTATGCAAACTAAACATTTCCTAAGTAGAAATTTATCTATAACTATAACTGTTTCAAGTCATTACCCAATAAATCTGCAGAAGAGACGAAGTAAAAACGAGGGTAAGCCAAACGTTTGGTTTCCAAGTAGTCATTAAGCGCTTTTTCGCACAGGTTTAATGATTTCATCAGCTCCTCGAGCTTATCTAGTAAACCCGGCTTGTTCGTAGCTTGAACTACATTTGGAGTATTTCCAATATCTTTAAGTAGCTCCTGAAATCGAATAAAGACATAACACATGTCAGATAGATAGTCAGTTATTCACTCCATAGATATGTTTTTTTAGTAAAGGACGAGAAGTAACTATTTGGTCTGCCATTATTCAATATGGTCAGTACAAATTGTCTGCAATAGAAAAACAGGCGGCAAACATACATACAACTGTATGGCTTTAGTCTAAACGTAAAAACTCTACCTTGAATGTCTTATCAATATTATCAAATCTCTTTGAGTCTTCTGGCAGCTGTGCTCTGATATCATCAGAACCCACAAATATGCTTTCTAGATATTGCCATTTGCGCTGCACTTCGAACCAGATCGCAATAACTGCGTCTGCTGTCCCAAGTTTCTTCTGCCACTCTGTCACTTCCGTCTCGTAGAACCCAACGAACTTTGAAGACATCATATTTTGGACTTGGTTCTAGAGTAAGAATCGTAAAAAAATTTAAATACGTTTAACAATAACCATAACATAATCAAACCAAAGGTTTAGCGGGGCCACAGAATATATACACTGCCTGCCGTTTAAGAATTCTTTGCTACTTTACCTGGTTGTCTTCGAGTGTTTCGACCAATTCTTCACTGGCTTTCGGTAGTTTAATTCCTGTTCTATCATGAGGAGAATAATCGAATTCCATTATTGCCCACGTCGCCTCCAGTTCCCTATTAAAATATTTCATTTTAGTAAATAAGTAAGACATCGAGTCTATTGAAGAAATTACGGTGATGGTTGAACGATTTCTTACTTAAGTGTTTTCTCCATTGCAGCTTCTTTGACCGACTTATCAACTATTGTCTTGACCTCTTCTTCGTACTTATGTAAGTTGAGTGCTAATAAATCAGCCAGCGTTGTATCGTCATCAATATGAAATTTAACCTAGATTTTTTTTGTTTTAGCGAGAAACAAAATAAAACAATGTAATTAGTCGTATTTTAATTATTGTTGGCATTCTTATGGACATCAGGTTTAAAATTTATTACCTACTCACCTTTAAAAATATGAAAATAGCTACATTAAAATTATTTATCTAAACTCTAGCTAATACACAACATCATAATTTTAATAACTTCTTAAATGAATCTAACTATTTACATTATGAATTCTGAGAGTATGAGCACATGATCTTGATGTTTGGATTGAG
Organism: Catoptria pinella; assembly: GCA_963556745.1. Classification (NCBI taxonomy): domain Eukaryota; kingdom Metazoa; phylum Arthropoda; class Insecta; order Lepidoptera; family Crambidae; genus Catoptria; species Catoptria pinella. The sequence continues at coordinate 5,425,667 of OY750776.1, forward strand.
ATCTTCTTCTACTTGTTGGATTTAGTTCTAATCCTTTGTCTTTTAACTCCTGCAAGGAATATGACTTGTTTATATTTCTGCATATGTTTTCAGTCATATTAATATAACTTTGCTGTAATTTAGGTCTCCTAAAATCTTCTAATTGCAAAAAGTTCTCGCATGTGAGTTTTACGGTTTTCTCTAGTCGTCCCTTGGCATCGAATGATTTCGTACTATAATCCATCGTAGATGCCAAGTCTTCCAAAGACTGGAATTCTTTTAAAATCTCTTGGAATGAAAGTCGACTGTACATAAGCGACGGTTTTGCGAACGATGACAAGGCCCGATTGTGTTGCGAGTTGATGGACATGAGGTGCGAGTGAACTGCTTGCTAAATAAAATGAGAACGTATTTACAACTGACTGTATTTACAATTATCGATAAAAAAAACAATATCTATGCAAAGCTAGCTGAACAAAATAAAATAATAATTACTTTAGTGGCCATCATGAGCTCCACCCAATGTCTGTCCTTGATTGAAGGATTCTGTAATTCGGTCACGGCCCGGAGCGAGGTCATTAAGTTCTTAATTGTACCCTCGATGACTATGTAAGGCTCCCTATTTAAAAAGAATACAAGTTAAGCATTTTATAACTGTTTAATGAAAGTAAGTAACTTATCGTTTGACATACTTACCAAACTCTCATATCCTTATCGAGTTGTCTCAAATCTTTAGTGAATCTCTTGCATTCTTGATCCATGCCATCGGCGTCAATTTTCTTCCATGGTGATTTCTTCCAGAATTCAATAGTTCCCATAACCAGGTCATAATAATCCCAGAGTTGCTAAAAAACAACTTGTGAAATTCAATTGATGTAAATGATTAAAATTGTGATAAACATAGCTATAAAACCTACTCATTTGAACTAGGTATCATATCAACAAGAAAGTGAATGAGACAACTTTATCCTGAGGCAAATGATTCATAATAGATAAGTGTAAGTGTTAGTTAATCATTAAAGTAGCGATAATAACACAGTAAACGGCAGATATTTGTAACAATCATGTTATTTCAAGACTAGTTTCATAGAAAATGATTACATAAATCAAGATTTACCTTAATCAGTTTCAATTCCCTACGGCACTGTTTCAGGTTCTTCTCATCCGGTGGCAGGATGTCGAATAGGCTGCAGGATTTTTTCAGCGTATCTAAAATATCTTCGAAATGAACCAACTCTAGGTGAACTTTGTCAATGTTCCTATAAGGCTCCTTGCAGGATTCTAAGAACATCTGCAAACGAAGAAAAAATAATACGTAAGTAAATAAAAAAATAAAATGCGATAAGCCTTAGTCACTTGAATTACTAGCTAATTTTGATTGCTATGTATTGTTATAATTCCGTGGTTTTTACGAACCAACTGATATTATATTTAAAGTTAAAACGAACCTCCTTTAGTTTAAATTGGTCCCTGTACATGGTGAGCCTCAAATTAATGAGCGCCACTCTCTTGGCGATCAGAGCCGCTTGCGCAGCCTGCAAAGGTGCCACAGTGTTCTTCATCACGGTCGCAAGTTTGATAACGTTTCTCCACTTCTCGGGCAATGTTTCCAGCTGCAAGATCATTCGCAACATGTTAAACTATTTATTTATTAAACAAAACAACTACCTACATTAATAACTGCACCTATCTTCGAGTATTACTATACTACTTACTAGAGTATGCACGGAGTATTGGTGATTTTTGGACTGCTCGATCCAAGTAAGCCATAAAAGTAAAATTAATGTAAGTAATGTTAAATGTTATTAATTTAAGTACGTTGTTTAATACCAAACTAATGTTTTGGTAGAAATGCATACTTAACTTACCTACATTATTATTTTGTCTAAAATTTAATTATACCTGTTCGTATGTTTCTTCGGGGAAATCAACACCATACTCTTTGAGCACGTCGATAATATCTCTGAGTGGCTCGAACATCTGGTCAGCTCCAGCGTCTTGCTTGGCCTTGACCTCATTGAGCACTCGCATCACTTGTAGCAAACCTTCGTAGTCATCATCTGCCAGCACCACAGAAAGCTCCTTTGTCGCGTATATTATGAACTTCTCCAAATCATCCAAGCTATTAAAAATGGACAGTCCGAGATATGATTATCGAAAGGGAAAAAATGTAAAACAACATTTACCCAAATCTATCGATGAGTATACCTAGATTGAACGTGGTCTTTCAAATTCTCCTTGTACAGATTACTCCATTTGCATATGATATTCATGATTGCCTGGTTCAACCTCTTGAGATCGAGTTTCAACCATCCATTGCACAAGTATTCTCCAGGAAGCGCTGATACTTCATCGTACATTGCGTTGTACTTGTCGATCTATATAAAAAAAACCAGACATGTGCGAGTCGGACTCGCCCAACGAAGGTTCCGTACAAATTTGTAGGAGCTTAAATAAAGACTATATTTTTTATGATTTAATTACAAATGTATAGTTTTTTCCCCTGTACTTGTAGTATAAGACGATATTACATGCCAAAAATCATAGTTCTAGGTCATCGGAAAGTACCTTAGAAATTTTAATTCCCTTGAGAGTGTCGAAATATGCGTTTTTTTGCGGCATAAGCGGCCGTATCTTTTTTTACGTTAATTGAGAAGTTTGATTTTTTTACAGCTTTAAGGGACTGTAGACTTGAGTAATTTCAACTTAATACTTCCACGCGTCCCCGAGATAAAGGGTCTTTACGGACAGACGGACAACAAAGTGATATAACTATAAATAAGGTTTTTTTCAAACTGGTTATAATAATCATTTAGTTTTGCTTTCTTCATACCTCTTGTTGATACTCTTTCAATTTTGGCTTGCATTCCGGCGGGTCGCATCCAAACTCATACCTATATTTATCAAACTCCTCTGGTGGGATTACACGGCCATACTTCAAAAATGCTCCCAAAACTTCTTGTCTATCTTCAAGCCATAGAGGGGTATATTTCTCGTATTTCTGTATAAAGAAATCAAAATATTCAAAATAGTTCCGTAACATTTTGGATAAATAAAAAGCTAACTGAAACTCACTGATGCATACTGCACAACATCTGTAATACTATTATCAACCCTCTGCAATATTTCGTGATAAAGGTCTATCATTGTTTCTTCTTTTTCAATGTCATCTGAAGAAGAATATTTTTATGATTGTAGTGCAGTGTTATTAAATCACAAAAGTTATTTTTTAAATTCGGTAAATAACTTGCCTTCATATGATGCAACTTTAACTATTGGATCAATTCTCGGGAATAGTGTAGCTTGCAGAAACATATCTTTCATCATTTCCCTAAGCATGTCATACAAACCATCTTCTTCATCAGTGTCCAAGGATGGAGAGAAAAATATATCTGCAAATGAAAAAACGGAAATCTATCATTTCTGTCTACTATGTGAAAATGGATAATATAAATATGAATATACGCTTTTTAACATTAACATGAACATTTGCTATTTCACCTGGATCTTTAAGCTCAGCGAGCACCATCATGAATGCTATCCTTGGCCCTTTCTCTAAATCTGTATTCTTTTCAAACAAATCGAGGCTGGATTGTATCGCTTTCATAACTTGCTCCGAAACCTAAATAAAGCACCGCATATTAATAAAATATTGAAGAATGTTTCTGTTCATTTCTTTTCTGTTTAGACTTGTGTGTGGTGTGTAAATTAATAAATTAATAAAAATAATTCTATGAATTCAGAATATTCAAATACTTACAAGAGAGTCAACATATTTGACATAAGCTGGCCATCTCTCAGCTCTGAAGGCCTCTTCTTCCATCTCTCGCTTTTCTTCTTCTATATCTGCCTGCTCTTCTGGGTCAATGCCTTCTTCTTCTTCTTCTGCCGGAGAATCAACTTCTTCTCCTGAAAATCACTACTATCACTTAGTGGTCACAAAACCGGTTTCACCGAAACAAAAAAAACCGGGTAAATTTTGAAAACCGGTTTAAGAATATGGTAAAACCGGTTTTTCGGTTATATTAAACGGTTTTATTTAGATTGTCCTGTTTTTTGTTTGTTTGTTTCATCATAGCATTAAGAGAGTAAAATAATAATTTTCTTACTTACTTAGCACTCTTTATACCTTGGACCAAGGTTTCAGTCATAAGAACTACATCGTCGGCAAAATAAGGGTGAGTTTGGTATTCGCCATGTTGATGTAGAAACCTTTCCAGTCCAGAGCTTAAAGATGTCCTCATCCACGCAACGGTGTGCACAGTTTCGGATAACTTTCGTGTCCCTGTTTCGCACCTCGCTGCAGTTGGATGGGATTTGTGTTCTGGTTCTATAATCAGACCGACATAGTGGCATTTTCGTATACCTAGGTACCTCAGCACTTCGATATACATGTAGTCCACTTGGCACCTTTGAAGAGATTGCGGCACCGCTCAGGTGGGCAGGGCTCAATCGAATGGAATCCTTTTTCTTTTTTTCTCTTTGTCTTGCTTTTCCATAATCCACGAACGCCAAGCAAAGTGGCAGATAATACTCTTCGGTCTTCTGTACAGTATGAATGTGGTCTATGGTGCTATAGCTTTTCGAAAACCAGCTTGTCAGGGAGGTTGGAAGTCATCAAACCTGCGAACTAGACGATTCATAATGACTCTCGAAAACAACTTATAAACATGGCTCAGAAGTGATATAGATGGGTCTTGTGAGTTTGTGAATTCTTTAAGAGGTTCCTGTCACCCTTTTAAAAGAACAGAATCACCCCACTTTGGTATGTTCCATGCCTTCGGTGTTCTACCCTTGACGATGACAGAATTCAAAAGCCTTTGGAGGACTTCATCGACTTACCACCCACTCTCAAAATTCTGTAGTGATTCCGTCTTCACTCGCCGCCTTGTTGATTTTCAGTTGCTTGAGAGCCATACAAGAATAATCTCGAACAGGCTTAAGACGTCCGGGTTATCTTCGGTATAGTGTCGGCTAAACTTGCCTCGGGGGTGTTTAGTAAGCCTTGTTGAATGAAATGATGATGATCGATGATTATCGAAGGTTGCAATCTGGCAGCCAGAAGGCAACATTGACCAATAGATAGACAGATCTCTCACAAAATACTTTGGAGCCTTTATTTTACTTAATTTGATACGATTCGTTTTAAATTAGCGAAGGTCTCTCGTCAAAGACTTAGATATTCTTTTGCCCATAACGATAAGCATCCGCTGAGTCCAGTAGCCGCATTCAACCTAACCTAAGGCTTAGGACTTCTTATCTCTTATGTTTACAGTAAGGCTGATTAGAATGACTGAATATTTCAATATTCAGTCCTTTCTCTACTAAGTACAGTTCTTTATAATCAAGTTTTATTTCAAAATAAAAATAAAATCGAAATCACCGAAAAAACCGAAAACCGGTTTTCTAATATACCTCCGGCTTTGTGACCCCTAATATCACTACATATTATAAAACAAAGTCCCTCGCCGCGTCTGTCTGAAGACATTCGAGTTTACTCCTACTTAATATGTCTATTCGCGATAAACTCGAAAACTACTGAACGGATTTTCATGCGGTTTTCATCAATTGATAGTGATTTTTGAGAAAGGTTTAAGACGCCGGCGAATAGCCACGCCCCGGCCGCGCCCCTCTGTCATTTATTAATGTTTGTTGCTAATAAAATAAACAGACTTTTGGAGTGAATGGAGGTGACGGCTGGAAGGTATTTGTTTTCTTTTTGGGCGGAGGAAGGAATTGAAGCGAAGCGAGGACGGGTCGCTAGTATAACAATAAATGCTAAATTTTAGTACTGCAAATCAAACGAAGCATAACTTCTAAGTCAATCTTAAGTAATTGAGGGTGATACCAGCATCTCTCCTGGCTTGACGTTCTTGCCTTTCAGCTTCTTTAGCCTCTCGCTTTAGCCGTCTTGCCTCTCTCCTTTGAAACTTAATCTGAGCAGCTTCATCTTTCTCTCTTTCTCGTTCTTCCCTTGCGAGCCGTTTCTGTTCGCGCCGTTCCTCGATCTCTTGCAATTTAGCAGCTCGAGCGGCTTTTTCGTCTTCATCAAGTGTAGATTCGTCAACTTCTTCGAGATCTTCTTCGATTTCTTCTTCCTGTAGCATTTTTTTTCCAAAAAAAATATTTGTATCGTTGTAAGTTAGATCGGGTGCATAATGAATGATATAATTTCATTTCAATAACGTTCATATGACATAATAAACGTTAGTCATAACAACACTTCAACTAATTTCTTTTTACATAATGTTTATTTCATATAATCATGATTTTATATATTTTCATTTAACATAACGCTCATTTTATATAAAAAATATTTTTTATAAAACTTACTTGCTATAACGGTCATTTGGTATAACTTTGTTTCATATAATCTTCATTTGTAATAATTTTACTTGATATATTTGTTTCATAATTATTATTATAATCATCATATTGTGATAATTTTATTTGATATAGCTTTATTATTTTACATAATCATTAATTGACATATATTATACATAACATATAAGGTATTCTTAACATAATAAAGAAAAACTTTTAATGGGACCACCATTGGTATGTTAGGTTAGACTTTTGACCACTCGCAGCGGAGCTCCAAATTACTTGCATGCATGTTGCATGCTGCATGCCTGCTTGCATGCTGCACGTGTTCTTGCATGCTGCACGCCTCTTGCATGCTGCACGCCTGCTTGCATGATGCACGCTTGCTTGCATGCTGCATGCTTGCTTGCTTGCTGCATGCTTTAATGATTCATAATGATAATTTCTCTATATGTTTTAAATATTGTACATTGTAAGTTTTTATTATATGAAACGTTTTAAAATTATATATTTTGAATTTATATTATTCGTTGATTATACGAAATGAACGTTATATGAAATGATTTTATGTAATCTGTTGTTATATTTTGTGAGTATTATACGATATGTTATTATAACAAATATTACACACCCAGTTAGATCACATAATTTTACAACTACCTATGCAATAATTTCAGACTGTTGTTATTTATTTGTTGTTTTTTTTGTCATCAACTATAGAAAAAACCATTTTACCTCCTCTTCGTCCCTTATGTTGAAGAACAATTTATAATTGCGAGCCAAAATATCTACAAATTCAGCGTGGCTTCCAAGGATTTTGTTTCGCCTGTAAAATGTTAAATAACTTTTAAAGATACCTAGTTAAGGGGACATACAACCCTGGGAGAAATATCATTTTAAATTGAATGGGTACTAATAAACTATTTCTTTAATATATATTCCCCGGCTGCCCCGTTATTCCTAGCAACGATAGCGGCTATGGTAGCGGCTATGGTGACGGCGGGGCAGGGGGTGCTAAGAATTCCCGGATGCGGTTCGGCTACCAACAACCACGACAACTGCACCTGGCAACTTATAACACGCGCACACTGAGAACTGACGCGAAGTTAACCGAGTTGGAAAAAGTTATTAGCAAGTTACACTGGCACATCATTGGATTATCTTAAGCCCGAAGAGAGGACTCGATAATCCTCAATTCCGGTAACTTGTTATACTACCGGGAGGGCGAGCAACAGTCTCTAGGTGGTGTCTGGTTCATTGTACACGAGCTGGAAGAAGGCCACAAGAACTACTATAATAATACTTCACAACCCCATCGAGTTTGGGCTCGTTTGATTCGTCTTGACAAGTACCCCGATAGAAAATGGTGTAATTTTAGTTTTAGCTCCTTGACTAAAAAGCAAAAAATAATAAATAACTGGAAAAAAGTTTTTCATAAAAAAAAAATCAAGGTGCATTTTGTAAGATTTATCATCAATTGTCTTTTGCATGCGCCCTTCGTTTCTAGGTTTAAAACTTCTGTATAGGGTTAAGCCATCTTTTTACCGGAGAAATTATTTTATACTTTTTAGTCTGTTTTACGTGTTTTTTTATGAAAAATATTACTTACTGTACTCGGGTCGTTTTTAACTTACCTAGCCACGAAGCGTGGGTGACGTTCTTTGACGGCGAGCAACTCCACCTTATCTGGATTTTCCTTACGATTGTGAAGCGGCACATCACCCCATGCCTTTATATTCGCTAAGCCGCGCTTCACATTGTTCTGTGCCGTCAGCACCCGTTCTTGTAGTGTGTTGATCGCTGCGTATACTTCAGCCATCCATTCTGTGACTAAGTAGTAATTAAACTTTTTACTTCACGAATTATACGCGAAATGAGAGTCTATTAAAAGAACTTGAAGTTGTTTTTCTGTTTCCTAAACTGCACTCACAATCGTCATTCCAAGTAAGTTCTTCGACACCTCGTCCAAGAAGTTGATCAATAGCTGATATCTCCTTCTCAATCAAAGCAACCTCTGTTTCGTGGCTGCCTTCTCGGATCGCGTTGTACCAGGCTATAGCTCTATTTAAACGATTCATGTCGTACTGAAAGATTTTGAAAGAATTGAATATTGTATTATTAATGCAATGTTCCACTTTCACGATATGCCTGCCTAGGTAAAGTAAATAGTTAAACATTAAATTAAAAATTATTAACTAAATACCTGAAGCTTTTCATTTCGTGCGTAAAGTTCTAAGCCGTCTGGTGGTATACCTTGTTTATCCAAGTATTTCATATAACGTATTTCACGAAGCAACATCACAAGCTGTAAGAAATAACATCACTCTTTACTGCTAAAGTACTGAAGATAGCGGTTACTTATATTTAGAATCAAACGGAACTAATAAGACGTTGTAAACAAGTCTCATTCAGGGATAGAATTAAAGGGATAGGATTTCGTTAGATGATGACATAGCTTACCTCCGGACTGAAATTGTTTCGGACAAAGGGCGGGTCTCTATAAATGAGGTTCTTTGCGAGATGCAATTTGCATATACCCGGTACGGTAGCGCACCACTGCTTAAAGTTACGATCTTCGAGGACATTGAGATAGCCCAACATTTCATTGTGCTTCTGTTTCATATACACCGCATATTCAGTATCGATTATTCTAAAATAGATAACAATAGTAGATAAGAGCTAGATTTATTTTGTTTATGTTATGACTTAATGACAAAGAAGATATGCACTTACGGGTCCTCAAATAATATAAATTCTTCCATTGGAGATTGAATGCGACACCGCAATTTATACACCCACCACATCAAGCCTGAGATCGGTGGTAGGTAAGGATCCACCATGGGCCTTTCCGGTCCCTTGGTCAATTTCTGTAAAATATAAACGATATAAATTACATACCTAGGACGAATAATTATTAAATAAACTTGTTTATCATCTCTGTCCTCTTATTACCGATACTTCCTCGTCGAATATTTCCTTCACGCAATCCAAATTAGAATGCATGAAATCCAACAATTTCGTCAGCTTTGGTTTTATTTCAGCCTTAATAATAGGTCGATGGAACAAGTCACCCATAATTTGGAAAAACTGAAAAATAAATAATTATTAAAACTTAAACATAGGTATTTTGTTTTTTGTAAACTACAAACTAGAAACCATGACAAAAGATAAAAACAAAAACGAACTAAAACTATGAAAATCGGACTTAAAACATACCTATTACCTATAAAAACGGACTATAAAGTTTTAAGCCTCAAAAAGTAGGGTGCATTTTGTAAGATTTATCATCAATTATTGTCTTCAATACTGTTTTGTCCGTTTTTTATAGTTATGCTTTAGCCCGATTTTAATACTTTTTAGTTTGTTTTAAAAACTAAATAATTATTTACTGAAATAATAACTAAAAAAAAAAATTAGTTATTTTGTCAGTAAATAATTATTTTCTGCTTTTTAGTCTTATGTGTGTTATTTTTTCCTGTGTCTTTTTTCCGGCATCATAAGAAACTGAACACCATCTCCCATCAGAGTACTAGTCAAGACAAATTAAACGAGCCCAAGCTCGATGGGTTTGGGCATGGTTTTATTACAGAGATCTTGTGGCCTTCTTCCGGCTCCAACATCAGACCCTGGACACTATTTCCCAACAGAGTACTAGTCAAGACAAATCAAACTCGATGGGGTTGCACGGTTTTAATACAGAGTTCCTGTGGCCTTCTTCCGGCTCCATCATCAGATCAGCTCAATGACACCATAATATTGCAATGTCTTCCAGTTCTGACCTGTTTAAAGTTGTCTTTAGCTAATCAGGTAGCTAGATTGTAATTGTAAAAACGTGTTAAAATAGGCACCAACGAAGAATTTTAATTTTTCCTCCGGTTTCTTGAGTAAGCATATACTTGATACTTACTTCTCCAGATTGAACCATTAAAATTTATTTTAATAACTCTACGATAGCCTTAGCGATAACTTATGTCAATCCCATACATTTTTCGATAGTAAAGGTTTACAAATGTGATATTCAGTTTCTCTACTGGTATACCTTAAAGAAGTGTTCCAAATTGTGACATTCATCCAGCCCTTGAGAGAACAATGACGCCAGCCGACGATCTACGTCGTCCAGAACTTTCATGTGTTTGTCATAATCAACTAAAAAGCTATTATCTTCAGGATCAGCTGGATCGTAAGTTATATTCCCCAGTTGTTGGTATTTAACGGTGTAATCTTCCAAAAACTAGAAAATTTCCAACAATTATAAACAATACTATCCAGTCACGATCATACTTGTATACTGAGCCCTCTTACGCACTGGCGGTTGACCGCGGGCGCGGCCGGCCGCGCGGACAGCTGCTTTTTCCATTTTAATATAATGCAACTGCTCGTGATCGTTCATACGAACTTGCAGTTAAGTAATCGCCACGAAATTTTATATTAAAATGGAACCATGCGGTTGGCCCCGCACCCGCGGTTGGCCGCCCCCGCAGTTGACCGCTAGTGCCTAAGAGGGCTTAGTACCTATGTAAAGAATGAGAACCTCCACTTTGTTTTTGAAATCGGTTACAAACAAAGTAAAACGATAGGTAATACAATTTTTCCTTAAATTTCCCATTATAAATGAATGAAAATTCATTCATTTATAATGGGAATCTCAGTGGGAAAGTTTAGACTTTCCCACTGAGATTAAAAATTTACGCTGAAGCAGACCTTTTTCTAAGGACAAAAGTCACGTCCTTCGCCGCGCGGATTTGTATGTATCGTTGTAACTCAATGTATTCAATTAAAAAGATTCCGAAATAATACTTACCTTCATGCATTCACTGCTGAGAGTCTTACCCCTGAGGCCACAGAATTCCACCTTTTCGAGCTTAAGTATTTCAACGGTAGCTTCTAAAATGTTCTCGATCATAGCTAGCCTCTTTGCATAGATGTTGAATCTCATGAAAACTCGGTCGAAGTCGAAAGACCAGCGGACCGGCATCACACCTCCCGGGAAAAATGTATGAACCTTATCACGGTTCAATTCGTAGGTCTCACTAGAACATACCGAAGACTATAAACCTTAGATAAAATTAACGAAACATAAGTACTTACTTAATTTTATTCTTTTGATAACGTATAATTCTGCCAAAATGAAAATGTTTGTCATATGTTTGTTTGTAATAGTTTTTGGATGATATTTACTTTATTCGGATAATAATTCAATCAGCCTTAAATCGATGGAAACCATCGAGTTTAATTTTGTACTTGACTTACACAAAATGTTTTAAAATCGACATTGCTTTTCTAAGCTTTTGCAAGTTCTCTTCGGCGTCCCCTTGGAAAATTGATGATGGGTCAATGGAATTTGTACATTGTTGAATTACTAAGTTACATACTTCTCTCAGCAATGCTGAAATAATAAATATTACTAGAATCGCTACAACAAAGAGATGAACCAGAAATGAAAATAAACAACTTAAACATACGTATCAGCTTCTCAACATTGCAATAGTATCTGGAGTTACCCCACAGAAGACCGATGCAATGAAACATCGGTCTGATCAGATACTTGGCGTCGGCGAAATCTGTGCCCTCAAATTGCTCAAAGTGCATTTGTAAAGGCCTTTGATATATGTAAATATCTCGGCATTCAACAATGGCTGAAACAAAAGAACCATCAATTTCTAGCGATTATTTGATTTGAGAAAAAACTTGCTAGTTAACTGCAATCTTTAATAGTTATTTATGCAACTGTAGCATAATGAGGAGTATTAAAACACGAAAGTGTGTGTGTGGGAAATGATTGATAATAGTATTACATGAGTGTTTTAATACTTAATTATGTACAGTTACATACAAGACTTTATCTACACCCATCATGGGTGTAGATAAAATCTTGTAAAATTAATCATCTATAAAAGGTTTTCATACAGTAGCTTATAGCCAACATTGCCACAGATTATCATCCGAACGAGTGGCTGAACACGGGCGCGGAGCCACCACCATCCCGCGCGCCGCCGCCGTCATAATATCATCCAAACAAGTGTTATTATGTTGTACTGAATTTAATAATGCAACTCATACGGAATGGTGGCGCAGCACCCGAGCCCTGCCACTAGTTCGTATGATTTTATGGTTACTATGACACTGGTCGTTATAATATTGGCAGTAAGCTAACTATTTCAGAACCTTTTATTGAGGATTTAAAGCATGGGTGTAGATAAAACTGTTTAAGAACTAGGTAAAGCATTGCATTAGTTTGGAATGGGAAAGGTCAACGGAAAAGAGTGCACACAAATGATGGAACTTCCAAAGAATTATCATGATAAAAAATGCGCCTACCAGCTACGACATTAGTAAGCATAGTCTTGAAACAGCCGAGGTAGACACTTCGCGTGTCTTCCAGATAGTGCGCCATTCGCTTCACTCGGGGGTCGCGGAGTTGGGAATAAATGCCCTCCAGGTTCCTCAAACGTGCCGTATAGAACTCGATATCAGCCATAGGCAAAGGAAACTTTGTTTTCTTGAAAGCTACCGACAAAACACGTTTACCGCTAGAAATAAGAGACCTTTTTATTCCAATATTTTGTTTATTTCCTTCTGCGAAGATACTCACCTAAATAAGAATCCTCTGAAAGCAAGTCGTGTACTTGTTGTGCCCACTTTATCACAGCACCCTCAATATTAGTTTTCAAATATAAATCGACATCTTCGCCATCACTGAATGTAAAATGTAATATATTTGGATTCACCTCAAACATACAGCGGTAAGTTTTATTCAAATTATATATTACAAGTTAGTACTTACCTTTCCTTCAACTTTGCTTCAGCATGGTAAATTGTCTCTACCCCTGCTGGCATCGGTAACATTACTTGACTTGCCATTTCTCCTTTGAGCTAAAAACGTCGTCGAACTGCTTATTATCTCAATAAAATTAAAAGAAAAATGGAATCGGTATCTTTTCATTTGTACTGTGAATATCCGATACCTATTTGCGAAAATAAAGATGCACCGATGTATATTAATAGGCAATATTACCTGATGCATCAAATTCCTGAGATCGTCAACATGGCGCTTCATATCGTTGCGAACGATCTTCGGCCACCCACGCTGGTTCTGAGGGTTGCACAGCAGTGGCCCTATCACCTCATCTGCCATGACGCTGATGTCCATGAGCACATTTCCTGACATCTCGCCAATTGTGGTGACCTTAAGCATGAACACGTCAAAGTAAAGTAGGTACAGTTTTCAAATATGTAGATTTAATTCATCAACGCCCGAGCAGACGGCCGGATAACAATGGAATATCTATTGTCTCTCATTTTCCGGGCGTTAAAGGGTTAAAAAAATTGATTGCTTTACGGCCGCTTGTTCAACATTATGTTGTTCTAAGCCTATCATAAAAACTAAGATGTCCCTGATAGGTTTGTGTGATATGATTAAGCTTAGACATTGTTCCTAAGTTATTGGATATGGATAGAGTTTGTTAATATTCATTAAATATATTTATTTCTTTTCGTTAATTAACATAAAAACATTAATGTCAGTTTGTACAAGATTGGACTTAATGATCGGTGACTTATCTAAAACATTTTTTTATATTTTTGATGTGTCACAATCACAAGGTAAAAAAAGAGATTCCTCAATACTCAAAGGAGTCTAGTGAAAGCTTTCCGAGTCAGTACCTAGATGCCTAACCTGACTTTGTTTGAGCAGAAAACATTACCTTACGAAAATTAGCTTGCGTTATTTTATCTGGACTGTTCCTTAGAAAGTACACCATTTTTCCTCTACTTATTGGGGGAAACGCTGTTGCGCACGTGAGCAAACCTGCTGTATTCATTCGAAATACGATGATTTCGTACTTCGGCATATCAAAATACCTGAAGAGTATGTGCTGAAAAATATTGTACTGATTATTTAATTGACAAATAACGGCATTGAAAACAACAGGGGAAGGAAAATAAGGTCCTTATAGATTTCAAAAAGTGAATGATTTGACTGCGCTATTGATATACAAAATGTTACAAAAATACCCCTCATGCCGAATATGGTATATAGAGACCTTCAAACTGATAAACTTTCACTATGGGACCACTTAAATCGTGAAAAACAAATCGGCTGTTTCATACAAAAATTAAAATCGAAAATATCAAAACAGCTGATTTTCTTTTCGCGATTTCAGAGTTGGTCCCATAGCAAAAGTTGTTCAGTTTGTTGGTCCCTATATACCATATTCGGAATTAGGGGTATTTTTATAGCATGTTGTAAAACAAAACTGCAATTATAATCTGTAAAATCAAATTCTTTATTACATAAAAACGGTTACACTGTTTTCAATATATTTTTTGACATACATTATTTTTTGGCACTGTATTACATTACATGTTATCTGTATGGTGGTCAACTACCAAATCTGATTCAAAGTGTCTGTGTCTATAAAAACTCAAGACTGAAACGAGCAAAGGATGCACTGTCGAGAATAACGCTAGCCTTGGCGCCTAAACTATAGTAATAGTAGCCTTGGCGCCTAAACTTTAGTAATAGTAGCCTTGGCGCCTAAACTAAAGTTTTAAATTAAAACTTGCTAAATGTTAAAACTTACCCTTTCGTCTCCAGTTATAAATTTTGTCCATTTTTCTATTTTCTGTTTAAGTGATTTGAGAATGTATTCACTCATAAACTCGAGACGAGTATCAACATCTTCTTTCTGTAAAAAAATTCTAAATCTTAAAATTAACATAATAATAGTAGTTACACAAGCTACAAGGGAATATACGGCGAGCACATATCAGCTCAGAAGTAGATCGTCACCGCCGCCTCGCCTTTCCCGTTGCCGTCAAACAGGCGTCCACGAAAAAGTAACGTAAGCGGATCGGGCCTGTAGCCAATGTCACATTTACACATTTTCGCTAACGCTTCGCGCCGAAAAATGAATGGATTTGACGTTTTAAAATTCGATTGTTAACGAAACCCTATGTCAATCCCATACATATGTTTCGAAAGCGAAGCGATAACCAAGATTTGCAAATGTTACTTTGGTTAAGAGCCCAGAAGCTACGGCATGTCGACGCACGGCTACGGCTAGGCGACGCGACGCCGACGCCGCGCTTGCGGCTCGCCGACCGCTGGTTGACGGCTAGGCGGCACCAATTCAATCACTTGGGAGGGCCGTGGGCGAAGAGACGTAAGCTAGGGTACGGAGAGACGTTAAGCGCAGGAACTGCAAGACCAAGTCGACCACACACCGCACCGCGGTTCGTGGGCATGGGCCGAGGCGAGGCGAGGCGATTACGTTACGATTAGTGTTCGTTGCAGTAGGAAGTTTCATATAAATGATACTGAACGGCTCGAGTTGATACGGTGACGATCCCTATCCAAGTTGATATAGTGTGAAACAGTCACAGGATGGGTTCTAGGATGGGTACTATAGTTCATGTAAACCTAAGCTAAATAATATTAGAAAAAATACTAGAAAAAATCGACTCACCCGTAGCACCTCAGACGGGACTCGAACCCACACCCTTGGGAATCCGGCCCAATGCACTGACCTGATTGATTCCTCACATTGATGAAATTGCGCTGGCTTGCAGCGAAGAAGTAAAAAGTACTAGAAAATTTCGCCGCTCCCACTAGTGACTCGGTAGCATAATTGGTCAGTGCATTGGGCCGGATTCCCAAGGTGCGGGTTCGAGTCCCGTCTGAGGTGCTACGGGTGAGTCGATTTTTTCTAGTATTTTTTCTAATATTATTTATCTTAATATAAAAATAGCATTGTGAATGCGAAAAATCTAAAATTTAATAAACCTAAGCTATTCGTTATTTTATTCTTAGAATAAAACCTTGAGCATAAAGCCAAAGTATAATAATCCCCATAAAATCCCATTAGGTAGTCCAAGGACATTAGTTATTATAATTACCTCCACGTTAGACATGATTTGTTCACCCAAGCGTCACCCTTTGATTATTAATTTATAATCAAGTCCTTTAACCGTATTGTATGTAGTACCTAAAATGTATTCAGGTTTCGACGTACCGACGTTTTATGCAAGCTTTAAGATACTTACGTCCCCCATATCTTCTTACTTTATTAATGCTTCAGTTAAAACAATATTACAATAATGTTACATCTTTCTGAAAGAAATAATTCAATTATTAATTAATTAAAAATATTTTATGTACCGTTTAAAATGTCACAACAATGTCGCAATTTTGTTTATAGCGTTACCAGAGCGTTACTATGGCAACCACATTTCTAATTTTAAACCAAATGTTAAGATAATGGCCATTGAAACGTATTTGAGCGCGGAGGTTTAATGTTAAACGCCCTTTTCTCATTTGTCGACGCAGCAGGTACTATGACATGCCAGTATAGTTTGCGCAATAAGACATGAACTCAACCATAATGTCGGTGCTGCTGCGCCGACAAATGAGAAAAAGCACAAAATTTTAAAACGCGTTGAAGTCTTTTGTATTAAAATTTTCTATCATCAATACTTGAATATTGCGCAATATTTATAGTAGATTATGCAATAAGGGCTTAAAGTAGTGTATTGTGTCCCGGGCGCTATTATTGAACCCCGAGTACGAGGGATTCTATGGTTAACTCCCGAGCGGAGCGAGGGAGTTAAGGCTAGAATCCTGAGTACGAGGTGTTCAAGATCGCCCATGACAAATACACATTTAAGCCCGCGATGCATACTCTACTTTTTATACTTTCTGCGAGGCAATTGAAACCAATGACTGTTATAAAGAAAGTACTTAAGTAATTATTTAAAGTTAGAATAATAAAATATGAAAAATTAAGAATATTTATTGAAAATTAAAAGTTATGTAAGAAACATTACACCAATTGTGCAACGACAAAGTTACATTCTTTGGTACATTTATAGTTGGGTTAGAGTTTATGTTTTTGTCGTCTATTCTGTAGTGGTCAGTTCGACATTCAAATAAATCCTTCTTGGTGCGCGGGTGAAAATGAATTTCGTAAAAAGTTTTCATGATAACATACAGCCTAACTCAGAATAAGATCTCATTGCACCTAAACTTTTTTGAAACCAACATCGATCAAGCACGACTACAAGGGTTGCATTCCAAATTCAAATCACATTATTCCCCATGGGAAAAATGACTTACTTTAGGAAAGGTTTGCATGACACATAATATGCCATTGACGAGCAGGTAGTATAAAAAAATATTTAAATGCCGCAACTTTTCAAAATTTGAGTCGACTTCGATTATTACTGTCGTGCAATAAACGAATTTTGCACACTAATTTAATCAGCGAAGAACCAAACAACTACCTACCTATTATAGATGGGGTTCGTCCAACCCATATGCAACCTCTTTCTGGCACAACTTCTAATGCCCAAAATACACTCGGGCGCAAAGAAAGCCGGTCACCACGTTATTTTGATTCTCAGTCATAATGATAATTTCTGCAATGATTTGTAAAGTGATGGCTAACTTATCGATTAGATAAGCATTTAAAGCAAAGAAGTGCAAAAACCTTTTCGCGATATTTAAATCGGTACGCCTAGCGCCTCTGTTATCGAAGTCAGCGCTGAAATTTTAGTCTGATTCGGAATGCACCCATTTTCAGTACTAGTAGTAGTCTTTAGTAATTATATATGATCACTGACCTGAATTTTTTTTTTGAAGTTATATGGAGGTCAGTGTGTATTATCCAAAGCATCCATCGACACATTAAGCATTGCAGAGATGGTCAAATTTTTTTTATCAATAAAACTGAAGTAAGCATGTTTCCTGATATTTGAATGAAAATAACATGGTGACCCGTTTTCTTTGCGGCCCAGTGTATATTTCGCATTACCTAAACCACCTCTAAACTTACCTGGTGATTACGCCACGTGTTAGCCCGAATATTCAAATCACATAATGATGAAACTTTTATGTCTTACCCAAATATAAAAAAACGCGTTGAAGTCTTTTGTACTTATTACAATTTTCGAACAACTTCTTCTACTAATTAATGACATTTTTTGGATATCTTTGTTAAGAAATTCTCGGCAGTAGTATAATCCGCGCGCGATGAGAATGGGATGGAACCTTGTCAAACTGAGACGCTTTTGTTCGCCGGCCAGCCATGCACAGAAATATCAATGCAACTTTAAGTAAGATAAGAAGTAAACAATTAGTTGATAAATTAAATTAAAATTAACTAATTAGTCAATTTACTTTGACAAGGTTCCATCCCGCGTTCATCCATCCATTCTCATCGCGCGTGGATTATACCTATACATATAACGAAGTTAAAAGAAAACTATCACAGCTGTAAAGTAGAAGAAAAAGAAGTATGAAGTAAAATAAATAATAAATATTAGACAACATCACAAACAAAGTACCTAAGTAACCGGCCCTTACGGTTCCTATATTCGAAAACGATTTGTTTTGCTTACGGATGGTAGTATTTTGACATTAATACCACCCGTAAGCAAAACGAATCGTTTCTCGAATATAGGAATGGGAAAGTTAAACACTTGTGTTATGGAAATCAGAGACAACGGTGGTAAACACACACAACCAATATGGAAAAGTTAGTTTTCTAAATTGACCTAGATCAAATCTGGGACCTCAGAGATGGCGACACCGAAAACCGGCGTACAAACCACTCAACCACGGAGGTCGTCAAAGGACAAAGTTATGAGTTGTGTTGTGTGTGTAACAGGTAGTTGTTTATGAATGGACATCTACGCAACCCTTCACTACACGTTGTCCAACAACACGCTCTTGGTCGGTTCTAACGAATAACAACTTCCAAATAAAATCCAAATAAATCCGCCTGTTATCGAAGTCAGCGCTGAAATTTTAGTCTGATTCGGAATGCACCCATTTTCAGAACTCTATCAGTCTCTCAGCAGCTGTCACTGTCATTGTGACATTGTCAGTTGGCAAACAAAACAAAATTTACGCGCTAAAATTCTGTCTGTCTGTCCGGTTCGGCCGGCTGCTGGTAAAAAAAAATAATCTAAAATAATAATAAATATATCTGTAGACGAGACTTTAAAACGATATTGAGGCATAATGGAAGGTTTTGATGATCCTGGAGTGTTCTTTTCTGATAATTTTGGAGTTGAAGAGAATGAATCTCGAGATCAAGTTAACCTACAAGCAGTGAAGAAAAAATTCAAAGAGTTTATTCGCCAATTCCACACTGGAAATTTTAATTATAAATACAGGTAAAGGGTGCATTTTATTTGTCTTTATACTATGACTATCTAGTCATAGTTTACAAAACGCCCTTTTATAGCTATATGCTGATTTCTTTCGCCATTGCCTTTGTTTCACAGAGATGCTTTGAAACGGAATTATAACTTGGGAAACTACTGGGTTGAAATCAACATTGAAGATTTATCAAGTTTTGATGAAATATTAGCTGAGAAGTTATACAAAAAACCTTCAGAACATTTGCCAATATTAGAAGAAGCTGCAAAAGAGGTTAGTAGGTACCTCAAATAATGTGTATTTGGGTTTTTTGTGCACTAGAGTAATCATTCGGAAACTTTGTATAGTCTAGTATCAAGACTATACAAAGTTTCCAAATGATGACTATTTTTTTACCTTTAACATCAATTAAAATACATACATAAATATATTACAATCTGATTATAGTTAGCGGATGAATTAACTGCACCGAGGCCAGAAGGCGAAGAAAAAGTAGAAGACATTCAAGTTTTGCTATCATCAGATGCACATGCAGCCAGTTTGCGAGAACTTAAGGTGAGTTTTGTCTTTCCCACAATTTTAGCAGCAGCAGATAGTATAAGAAACTATAAAATATTGTTTTTGTTATAAGTTTGTTGTCAGAAAAATAATAAATAAAAAATAAATCACTAATGTTTGAACACACATTTATCTTTTTTCAGTCTGAGACCGTGTCAAGACTTGTGAAAATCCCAGGAATAGTAATATCTGCATCAGGAATCAAAGCTAAAGCCACAAAAATATCAATCCAGTGTAGATCATGTCGTAATATTATACCAAACCTACCAGTGAAGCCTGGTCTCGAGGGTTATGTGATGCCTAGAAAATGCAATACGTAAGTATACAATTAATTGTGTTAAATAAATAAATAAGTTAAGGACATTTTATTCAGCCTATTCACCATATACAGGGTTACCAGATTGGGTATTTTTCTCGCAATTCTGGGTAAAAATTTAGCTTTTGGAGAAAATAATGTACATAATCTTTAAAAATTTTGGGAAACAACATTGATTTTTAGAAATTGTATGAATGTAAAAAGATCACCTTATCAAAACAAATCGTATTAATAACGAAATCAAGGCACTATCAATTGAAAAAGCACTTTTTTATTCCTTTTTTTGGCTTTTAGGTAAATCTCAAACATTTACCTAAAAGCCAAAAAATTACTTATTTTGAAGAAAAATAAATTCTGGGAAAAAATATAAATTCTCATCTGGCAACCCTAACCATATACTAACTATTTCTTAATAAAATTTTAAAATTGATTATTTTCTTTCAGAGAACAAGCTGGTCGGCCAAAATGCCCATTAGATCCTTACTTCATAATTCCAGATAAATGCAAGTGCATTGATTATCAGGCGAGTTATTTTGAAATTCTCTTCTGGTAACTTCTATCAATTAGTTATTTGGAACTTATCATAAAAAACTAAAAGTACTATTATTGTTATACATACATATGATAAAATTTATATGAACTCTATTCATTATCACACAACTTCAGATAAGAGACTACTTTCCATTATTACAAATTCACAATTAAGTAAAATCGTATTGTTTACTAGGTGTTGAAGCTACAAGAAGCTCCAGAGAGCATTCCTCAGGGTGAGATGCCGCGTCACCTGTCCGTGTACTGCGAGCGAGTGCTGTGCGAGCGCGTGGCGCCCGGCGCGAGGGTCACTGTACTAGGCATATACTCCATTAAGAAGATAGCTAAGATTGGGGTAAGAAGGCGAAACTACCTGTATCTAAATCAAACTTAAATCTATAGAAGTGTAATTGCAAACTAATATTGCTTAAAAATGCCACCACGGGGCTAAAAATGGCAACTCGCACAGCTTTTATTTGGGCCAGTCACACCCTCAGTGACAGACGTCAGTGTTCTTTATAATAATTACAGTTTATATTGTAAAGAAAAGAGAGTTTATTAGAAATGACGTCTTGTGCAGTCAAATGGTGTAAAAGACGCAAAGAATGCAGTAAAAAGATGCAGAAATAACATATCATATTTTTTCGTTTAAGTATAGAAAATATCTAGTGAGTATACAAATTATGGTCGCTATTATGCAACCAGTGTTCAGTAGCTTTGTGCTGCATAATTAAATGCCAGAATTTTTAGCTCCACCCACTAAGTTGTCATTTTCGTGTGGTTGGCACCATTTTTTAGTGGAATGTTTGTTCCATAGATTTTAGTTCTCTGATCAAAATGATTACTATGTGATGTGGTCAAATAAAATGCTCACCAAAATGTCAGAATATAATGTGTACTTCAATATTAATATGCATAATTACAGTTGAATCATATTCAGATTGATATAAATTCATCTAAATTCTTTAATCAGTCTTCTAAATCATTCCCTGGTCAAATATTCATCTATTCTATGCTTGGACACTACCCCTATATCTTTTAAAATGTATAATTCAGTATTCAGACATCATGAATTGCAAGTGATTTCTAAAACTAAGTACAGTCGACGTCATTATTATGTTTACAGCAACCATAAGTTCTTTGGTAATAAAAGTCATCATCTGTTAATAGTGTTATCATTCTAATTGAACTCGACTGTACAATGCGATTAATTTAACAATGTACGATCGACAACTCACGTGCTTTACCACTTGCAGAAAAATTCGCGTGCGCGCGTATCGCTCCTGCACGTTACTTAACGTATGTTATTCAAGCGATTTTAACCTTAGGAGTGGTAAAGCGGAAGTGTCGTCGATAGTACAACTGAAGTAACTAACTTCAAAGTATTTTATTAGACGTATTTTAATCTGTAAAATTTTCTCTTTGCTATACATTCACGATTGAAGTTGCAGCGGATAACTGTCTATTGTCAATTGAATCACATTGTACAGTCGAGTTCATTAATTTGTTGGCACTTTTGACAGGATGTTGACTCTTATTACAAAGCCATAAAGGTTGATGAACTGTCAAAAGTCCCAACATATTAATGAACTCGACTGTACCTTCTCTGCAGAGAGAAGGTCGGGACAAAGGGTCGGTGGGCGTGCGGTCGTCGTACGTGCGCGCCGTGGGGCTCGCGGCCGGCGAGGGCGTCACCGGGGGCCTGCGCCCATTCACGGCTGACGAGGTTACTACTACTAATCTCTTTTTGTATATTTTAGAACAGTGGTTCTTAACCGGCGGTCCACGGACCACTGGTGGTTCCTGGAAACACCAGAAGTGGTCCGCGAAGCCACCCTAAAATAACAACCCTTCACCTATTTACGTACATTTACTGTATTTTACTACCAATTCAAACAGCGGGTGGTCCTTGGCAAGACAGAAAATTTGACAAATGGTCCCTCATCACTAAAAGGTTAAGAACCACTTTTATATGAATGAATCATTAATTTTTGGCCGAAGGGTGTTCTGTTCCGACGGTTCCGCGGTCGGTTACCGGACACTGAGTTGCGCAACGATTCGCCGTCAATACGCGGTAAAGTATGATTGTTATATTATGTATGTTAGTCTATAAGGTATTTATTGTTTGGGCCATTGATGCCTTAAATAAATGGTTAAATAATAGATAAATAAAAATTTAATTTGTACATTACAGTGAATGCGCTAGCTTCAAATCAAATCACTTTGGTATTACGTTTGTATCGGAAGCTCACTGTTCGTTAGACTCTTTGTTTACACGGCGGCAAGTAAGTCGGCTGGCGGGGAGCGAGAGACGAAGTGGGAGGGGTTGCGCGCTACTTATCCTAAAAAGAGAACCCAATCCTATTCTGCGGCAAGTTGCTACTTACTTATTTGCCGGTGTCCATACGTGGTTTTTACTTACTTATGGATGTGTAAATCGGCCTTAAGAACAGTTAGAACTTTCCAATTAAATTACTATAATTGATTTAAGCTTTAGCGTCTTTGATGTTAATTTCAAAATTGATCGAGAAAGAAAGAAAAAAATATTTTAATTAGCACACACAAATAGGTACAACATATTATAAAACTAACTTAAATTAAAATACGTGTGCTAAAATGGCTCCCACTCAGCATTATGCCACGGCACCCTAGAGGAGCACCATGACGCTGATTTTCAGTGGTCACCAGTTCCGGAGGAGAAAAAGGCGCCAAGACTTACATTAAATATTACTAGAAACATTTGATATTGTAATTAACCCAATATGCTAATAATGTAACACATCAAAAAAATTTGACAGGAGGAACAATTCCGTAGACTGGCAGCCTCACCCGACATCTACGAGCGAATCGCCAAGTCTATTGCGCCCAGCGTGTTTGGCGCCGTCGACATGAAGAAAGCCATAGCTACGCTGCTATTTGGTGGTAAATATATACATTTAAGTACATAAATACTACATCGTAGAAGCTCTTGTGCTCATTAATAGCTCATTTCAACACTGATGTATTTACTAGGCCATGTCATTCATATTCCTCGCAAACGCCTAGCCGCGTGGATAGCGCTCGTTCGCGGCGGTTAACTGAGAATTTGAACGTGGCTCAAGATATAGAAATCACATTCGCCATCAATATACGTAACAGCGGCCTAATACCAGCTTTAGTAGGTTTGTTAAGTTAGTTATAAATTATAATTAACTTATAATATGATACCTTGCTATATGAACGCAATAATGGACAGGACATAGAAGGCCTACTTGTTTTGTTTGTTTGTAATGTCAATATATTTGACACAGGATCCCGCAAACGGCTCCCCGACGGGCTGACGCGGCGCGGTGACATCAACATCCTGCTGCTCGGAGACCCCGGCACTGCCAAGTCGCAGCTCCTCAAGTTCGTAGAGAAGGTCGCTCCCATCGGCGTGTACACGTCGGGGAAGGGGTCCAGTGCCGCCGGCCTTACTGCGTCTGTTATCAGAGATCCGGGCAGCGTAAGTTGCTACTAATATCAGTTAATTTTAATTGCCCATACATATTTTTAGGGTTCCGTACTTCAAAAGGAAAAAACGAAACCCTTATAGGATCGCTTTGTCGTCCGTCTGTCTGTCAAGGACCTTTATCTCGTGAACGCGTGGAGGTATCGAGTTGAAATTAAACTAAATCCCTCGAAGATGTGAAAAAATGAAACTTATAATTTAACGTAAAAAATGATTATTGCGACTCTCAAGGGAATCAAAATTTATAGGGAACTTTCCGTTGACCTAGAACTATAAAATTTGACAAGTAAAATCGCCTTTTACTACAAGTACAAGAAAAATCAGAAAACTAAACATTTGTAATTAAATTATAAAACATATACCAACAAATTTGTATGGAACCCTCGATGGGCGAGTCCGACTTGCACTTGTCAGCTTAATTATTATCTGCTAAAAATAAATGGCCTGTCCCTGTATAAGAGGTTGTAACTCTTAAAATTTTCCAGTTTTCTTAATGACTATCAGTGCGTCTCGTTTTATTTCGAGAAAGAGATGTAACTAAGTAATTCATAAACCTTTCAAAATATCCTCATTCATCTTATTTGATATCATATCTTTCGATTGTCGTTATTGTTAAACTGAAAGACTTCTGTCGTGTTGTCACCGAATACGGCGAACTGACTTAACTAGCTGGACCCTATTTAAGAACGTGACAATTTAGCTTACATTGGGGTGTAGCTATGAGTAGTTTGTTCTATTTTCAAATTAGTTGACGCAATGGATATAAAATTGTTATGACAGATGACAAATTGTCACGTTAAAAAAAAGGACTCTATTTTTTTTATTCCAGCGCAACTTCGTAATGGAAGGCGGTGCGATGGTTCTGGCAGACGGCGGCGTAGTTTGCATCGACGAATTCGACAAGATGCGCGAGGACGACCGCGTGGCCATACACGAGGCCATGGAACAGCAGACCATCTCCATCGCCAAGGTATACTCTACTCTACACAGGGTGTAAGGGAATTAGGGGATCCCCTATTAGACTTCTAATTAGAGTTGCTAAACCTGAACAATTTTTTCCAAGGAACATAGGTCGAAAATAGTACATTGTACATCGAGGGGATAAAGCGAGCGAGTACTAACAAGGGTGTAGTTTGAAGCCCTTATTCATTATAAAATAAATAAAAAAAAGCTTTATAGTAATAGTCTTACACATAGGAAGGAACTAAAAAACAACTTTATTTCAGGCTGGCATAACAACCACTTTGAACTCCCGTTGCTCGGTGCTGGCCGCTGCCAACTCGGTGTTCGGTCGCTGGGACGACACGAAAGCCGACGACAACATCGACTTCATGCCCACTATACTCTCCAGATTTGATATGATATTCATTGTCAAAGATGAACATGACCAAAATAGAGATATCGTTAGTATTCTTTTTAACCCGTTTTCTCACATTTTTCTAAAAAAAACATTGATTTTGTGAAAGACTAAATATTGCTCTGAATATAATTGAACGTAAGCTAGTAATGTCTTTTTAGTTCGCTCATTACTTCTATAATAATAACATTAAAATGATAATAAAATTGTTCTAATCCATGTTTTAGAAATAATAGCAAACTTATGCAAATTTGATTTCAATTTATAATATTTTCTCTCTGTATGTGTACATGTTAATATCTTCTATAATAATTGTGGTATCCATCCACAGACACTAGCGAAGCACATAATCTCAGTGCACATGGGCGGCGACAGCGCCGAGCAGCGCGAGACGGGCGCGGGCGAGTTGCCACTGGCGCTGCTGCGGCGCTACTCGGCGTACTGCCGCGCGCGCTGCGGCCCGCGCCTGTCCGCCGCCGCCGCCGAGCGCCTGCGCGCGCGCTACGTGCTCATGCGCACCGGCGCCGCCGCGCACGAGCGCCACGCCGACCGCCGCCTCTCCATACCCATCACCGTCAGGTACCGCGCTACACTAGTGTACTGCGCGCGCGCTACGTGCTCATGCGCACCGGCGCCGCCGCGCACGAGCGCCACGCCGACCGCCGCCTCTCCATACCCATCACCGTCAGGTACCGCGCTACACTAGTGTACTGCGCGCGCGCTACGTGCTCATGCGCACCGGCGCCGCCGCGCACGAGCGCCACGCCGACCGCCGCCTCTCCATACCCATCACCGTCAGGTACCGCGCTACACTAGTGTACTGCGCGCGCGCTACGTGCTCATGCGCACCGGCGCCGCCGCGCACGAGCGCCACGCCGACCGCCGCCTCTCCATACCCATCACCGTCAGGTACCGCGCTACACTAGTGTACTGCGCGCGCGCTACGTGCTCATGCGCACCGGCGCCGCCGCGCACGAGCGCTACGCCGACCGCCGCCTCTCCATACCCATCACCGTCAGGTACCGCGCTACACTAGTGTACTGCGCGCGCGCTACGTGCTTCGTACGTGTACACGAAGCATCCCCGCGCAGTTTCTTGTCGGATCTAGTTTGCACTTTACTCGATCGACTTAAGACTCATTGTGCTATGTACCATAAAAGTCGTTTCATGGAAAAAATGGTTGCAGGCAACTGGAAGCCATCGTGCGTATATCAGAGTCTCTGGCCAAGATGCAGCTGCAGCCGTTCGCCACGGAGTCGCACGTCACGGAGGCGCTGCGACTGTTCCAAGTGTCCACCCTCGACGCCGCTATGACTGGCAGTTTAGCTGGTACGTACATATACCACAGAATATTATAATAGTACTAAACGTACAGAAGCTCATCGCACATCCATCGTGCGTCGGCACCGCTATCGGCTTCATTTGACAGATGAATGTGACACATTGCTACTTTTCTTTGGTAAGTTTTTATTTGTGCCAAAAAGAAGTAGCAATGTGTCACATCCATTTGTCAAATGAAGCGGTAGCCCTGGTCCTTCGAACCGGCTATTTTCTGATGGCTTATTTATTACAGGAGCAGAGGGTTTTACTACAGAAGAAGACCACGAAATGCTCTCCCGAATTGAAAAACAACTAAAACGCAGATTTGCCGTCGGTTCACAAGTGTCTGAACAAACGATCATCCAGGATTTCCTGCGCCAAAAATACCCCGAGCGCGCCATATTCAAAGTGATTCATACAATGATTAGGCGCGGAGAGCTCCAACATAGACTGCAGAGAAAAATGCTTTACCGCCTCTCTTGAACTGCTTTTGTCTTTATTATGTATTATTATTACCAATGAGTGTCTTATTTTAACCGACTTTAACTGTTAAATAAAAATCAGATATTTCACTTGAAAATTTTATTCATTAAAAATAAACACTACTTAATTACGATATGCTCAAAGCCATTACATCATTTATATAACTAAACATTTTTACAATTATTATCAGTTTCACTGAATTTAGTTTAAAGCCAAAGTTAGAAACAAGCCTGCTTGTTTATTTGTAGTCAAGGTAAACAAATCAAACCAAAATAATTATGTTGAATTGACTAAGCATATTATAAGTTCATTCTTTAATTACTTCAGTTACTGACTTGGTTGCTGGTAATTCGAATGGATACTGTGGGTGCTTCTCCACTCCTTTCCAAAATAAGAAATTAAATATGCGACCACTTTCGCCCTTGTCCAATTTCTTGAGACGATTTAATTCTGGGGGGCTCAAATCGAAGTCGAAAATATCCATATTTTCCTGCAAATAATTAAACACACAAGTTATAGCGTTACTTCGGAAATTCCTATATAAATCCAGTTCCAAACTATTACCTATATAATTAATGGTAGTATATTACCAAAAACAAAATCATTTAAGTACCGCCCACTGAAATATCTCCTCAGAGTCAACCATTAAGCCCTTTCTAAAAGAAAAATCTTTAACGCATACGGAGATAGTTCAAATGAGATGGGAAGAAGAAATTAGTACCTTGAGTCTGTTTACACTAGTGCTTTTCGGGATAACGACGACCTTTTGCTGCACCAAGAAATGAAGCAGCACCTGAGCTGGAGTCTTGCCGTGCTTTTCGGCAATTTCTTTAAGATCTTTCTCGCACAATAAGTCAGGAAAGGTATCTGGGCTGAAAAAGGATATTGATAGCTATAGCATAAATAAAATTCTCGTGAACATGATATTTATATTGCAGTGCAGATAACACATTATTATCTGTATTATTATCATATATTTTCTCGCTCTTTTTCTTTTATTTAGGAGCTCGGTGGCGCAGTGGTTTAGCGCCTAGCCCGACGATTGCGGAGGTTAAGCAACTTTCGCAAGGTCAGTCAGGGGATAGGTTACCAAAAATGTATTATCCTGAGTTTCTCCATGCTTCGGAAAGCACTTAACGTGCCTTCCGAAATCCTTTAGTCCTTTTTACCAATCGGCATTGGGCTTGCGTGGTGAGTTATGGCCCATCCTCCTTATCGACCCATATGGAAGGCTTATGCCCCAGCGGTGGGGACATTAAAAATGGCAGATGTCGATATATTTTCTATCTAACTAATTTAAACTACTCAAAAGAAAATAGGGGCCACTAATGGTTTTCCATACAGCAAAAAAGTCTCGAATGGGTGGTAGGAAGATATAGACAATTCAAAGGCACTTATCTTAGTTTATTTGAATAAATTATTTTTAATTTCATTTCAAACGAGCTAATTGCTGAAAAGTTTTTTTTTTAAATTCAATCTGGTTTTAATATATATAAATTAATTTATCCTATTCGTCGTGTGTACATTTCTCAATTCTAACTGACACACTGCAAATAGGAGAAATTATTATACAGTAAAATCGACAATAAAGAAATTAGGGTTTTTGTATGGAAAACCACATGGGTAGAGTGGCCTCTATTTTCTTTAGAGCAGTATATACAACGTGTTACAAAAATACCCCTAATGCCGAATATGGTAGATAAGGACCATCAAACTGAACAACTCTTACTATGGGACTTTCAACAATAAATAATTACAAAAATATCAAAATGTATGAAACAGCTGATATTTTTTTTGCGATTTCAGAGTTGGTCCCATAGTAAAAGTTATTCAGTTTGATGGTCCCTATCCACCATATTCGGCATTAGGGGTATTTTTGTAACACGTATACTGTGGTATTAATTAGGTACAAACTAATTATTAGCGCACACGCACCTGTAGTTATACTTCGAGACAAAATGTGTCTTCGCGCCGGGACTACCGAGCGGCGCGTACGCAGTCACGACGATATCGTTTTCGGCGCAGAATCTCCGCAACTCCTGCTGCTGGAAGTGCGCGTGCAGCTCCACCTGGAGCACCTGCGGCTTCAGAGTCGCAGATTTCATAATCCTACTTATTTGACTTTCGTTAAAGTTGGATAAGCCCAAGTTGCGCGTCAGCCCTTTCTTCTGGCACTCTTCCATCATCTGAGTACAAGATAAAACGCAATCTTATCTAAGTTCTTAAAGCGTTTAGCATTAGTGTAGTTTGAGAAATTCGAACTCACTTTCCAAGTGGTGATGTGGTTAGTTTCTTTATCCAACTCATAGTCGCCAGTTTCTACATTAACTAATGGTGTAAGCGTGTCAGGGTTGCATTGAAATCCGAAGGGCACGTGGATGAGATACAGGTCCACATACTTCATTTGCAGGCGAGATAGTTGAAGGTCCAAGAACTTCATCACATCCGATGCGCGGTTACCGATATGAGGGAGCTAAAATCATTACACAAATGTGATGTATGTGAATGCATTACCAATCTGGCCAAGTTCTTAACTAAATCGTGACTTTTATTCATTGATGAACGAAATTCAAAAACATAAGCCCGAGTTCTTACTGCTGTGTGAAGCATGCCACGACGTTGACTGTCAACAATATTTTTTGCAAAACACGTTTTTTTGCAGTTTGGGGTTCCTATAACTCACGCGGCGGTGGATTGTGAAGTAGCATTTTAACAACAAATTACTACTGAGCATACAATAACCCTTCTACATTTGCCGCGCTCTCATAGTCTACCGCACCGCGCGCGAGATGTACCTACCTACCTATTTTTAAAAAAACCGGGATTTGTAAAAATTATTGTTGAAAGACAACGTCGTGCTATGCTATAGTCACAGCAGTAAGAACTCGGGCTTATATTTTTAAATATCGTTAACAAACTTAAGTGACACCTATATTATTATAAGTTGTGATTGTGATTGTGATTAATGTGAGATAGTGATACTACTACATTCTCCTGGGAAAAATAAATAGCAAAGTCGCACATAGTTAATCGCAACAGGACAAGTCATTGGTTTGTCACTTGATTATGCTGCTTTTAAAATAGCGTTTTTAAAACTAGACATATACAATGTCTTTGGTCTTGTACTAGCGATAATAAAATTGAAAGGCATGAAATACACCGTATTGTATTGGTTGGATAATTCCAATTTTTGGCGGTAATCCGCCATTTTTTTTAAACTTTACTTTCTAAATCCGGAGAAATCAATATTTTTGGCAGGGCCATCTAAAATCTAAAATAAAAAGTCAAATTTAAATTGTCAGTCATTCCAACAGGTTAGGAGATGGAATGGACCCCAACACGTGAGTGTTTTTGTCGATAAAATTAGGTGTATTTCACGCTTATAATTTTCGCTAGTACAGCTAGTACAAGACAAGACCAAAGCCATTATACAAGGAGTTACAAAAATACCCCTAATGGCGAATATGGTATATCAAACTAAACAACTTTTACTATGGGACCAACTCTGAAATCGCGAAAAATAAATCAGCTGTTTCATACAAAAATTAAAATCGAAAATATCAAAATGTTGTATAAAAATAGCATTGTGAATGCTTAAATCTCAAAATTTAAAAAGTTATATAGCTTTCTCATCTTAATCAACTGTTTAAAAATATCTGGAAAGATGTTCAGTTGAATGTCGAAGTTAATTCCTTCTACATTGGTGAGATGGCGCTGGCTTGCAGCGTAAGAGTTGATATACTAGAAGAAATTCGACGTTCCCACTAGTGACTCGGTAGTTCAGCGGTCAGAGCATTGGACCGGATATCCAAAGGTCGCGGGTTCGATTCCCATCCGAGAACATGATCTGGTGCGAGTCCTATTTTTTCTAGTATATTATTTAGTATTGTATAAAAATAGCATTGTGAATGCCTAAATCTCAAAATTTAAAAATGTATGAAACAGCTGATTTTTTTTTTCGCGATTTCAGAGTTAGCCCCATAGTAAAAGTTGTTCAGTTTCATGGTCCCTATATACCTACTATATTCGGCATTAGGGGTATTTTTGTAACACCTAGTATAGTACCTTATACCTTAGTAGTGATAAATAAGTCTTTGCGTGTTCCTTTTCCATCATCGATCCATTTATTGATAGCGTTCCCAATTGATTCCTCGTTGTTATAATTGAATGCTGTATCTATGTGTCTGTAGCCCAAATCTAAGGCTTTATATACAGTTGACTCTATAACTTCTGGTGCAGCCTGAAATCAATGAAATAGCTGTTTTAAAAGTCAAAATTAACATATTTGCTACATAAATAATCTTTAAGGTAATCACTGGTAATCTGCAATCAATTATGATTTCAAACTTTTTAAATTTTTGTGGAAACAAAAGGATATAGGTATAGACAAATTACTTTTTCCACGCCCTAAATTTTTACATTCATTGCGAAAAAAGAAATTTCAAGGTAAGCCGATTCGTGTGTTTTGCGTAGGTATACTTAAATTATTTCAAATAAACTAAACAATTCATTTTCAAACCTGCCATGTTCCTAAACCCAATGTAGGCATAAGATCTTCTGTTTGCGAAAGCGTTACGTAGTTCATATTTCTAATATTTTTGTAATAATAACGCAATGCAGATTTTAAAATGAACCACACTCTGCTCCCACAGTTCATAAATTTCTACTGAAGATAATCGAAACAGGCATGAAATTTTGGCAACCAGCCACAAATGTTCGGAAACCAATAATTATAGCGGTGTTACTTCAGTTAATTATAATGAAAAATACTAAAAATATCACGTTTAATAGTAATTCTTATCGAGTTTTAAAATAATAATCAAAAAGAAACTATCGATTTGTCACCGAGGCAACTGAACGACAAGGATCTTGAAGGACACCATTTTGAATTTGGCGGCTATTCGTTTAGAAATAACTTTTTTGAAGGCGACGAATTTATAGGTTCTAAGAATATACCATTTACACGCTTGCCAAAGCTTGGCAAGCGTCCACAATACAAGATCCAAGCGGACTAACTTTGACAAACGCTTGGATGATATTTACACACGCATGCAAGTTCTTAGCCAAAAGGCCGAGAAGCGATACGCATGCAAGTGCGTTAGTAGCGTTGCCAGAATGTTACTTTTGTAACATTTTATGTTACTTTTGACCCTCTTATGTTACCTCCATGTAACACGACCCAAAATGTTACTTTTATTAGGGCTTATTAGCTACAAAAAGGTCAGTGATATAGGTAGTGAGTTGAGTATGAGCACAGCCTATAGTATTCTTGAAGAAAGAAAGAGAAGAATTTTTTCGGTACAAAATATCCCATTTATTGTCAACTCTTTAGGTCAAAGCTGTATCTCTTATTAGTCTGACGCTGTAGTCTGTGGTGATTATACCCTGTCTGTTATTATTTGTTTGCTCTATATCGTCTGTGTTTGTTTGTTGTTTTTGGGTTTGGGATTTCTTGGTTTTTGTACTAAAATATGTAAAATAAAAATAACAATATACAACATAAACTCTTGATTTTTATCCTTAAACCATTATGGGGGTAAGTAAATGAACAATAATAATATGTACCTTTAGAAAATGAAAACGATACCATAGCTTTGCTTTTCCACTTGGTTGGTTTGGCTATCATCACGGTTTTATGAATCTGCCTCATATTCATCTCATCTTATTATTTCACCAGCTTATGAAAATAGTAGTTATTATATTTGATCCGGGGGCAACTAAACCAGTTTTTGGTTTTTGTTGAAAAGGTTATGGTATATTACCTAAATTTTGTATTATTATTAAGAATACGAAAATTTTTGCTGAGATTAATTGTAATTAAATTTAATAATGCTATGAACCCTTATCAGAAGACACTAATTTATGTACCTACTTATTTTCAGAAAAAGACACCAGCTTCGAGTAGCAAAAGCAAAGAAAAACGACAAGCAAGGAAACTGCAACAACACCACATTGCTGATGGCATGAGCTATGTAACATTGGCTAACAAACTCACAGACTTGGCTCCGTATTGTAAGGAGTTACTGGCCTACCGCAACAATGATCTTGAAGTCGAGATGTACATACAAAAAGTCACAGACCTGGATAAAAACATACTTCAATGGGCTATTGACTTAACTGAAAGGAACATGAAAAAATTGTGAGAATGACTTACATCTGTTTATCGTTAAGAAAAGCTGTGATACAGTTGTTGCTTCTGATTTCCATGACATATGCCTTAACACCTTCCTTAGGAATTGGAGCAATGTACTTGTGCAATGTGGTTTTGTCCAATTACCTATATAGTATATTTAATATTTCAGATTTCAGGACTTATCTTTCTACTGAAATTAGAGAGGGAGAAATAAGACACCTCATGTGTTACAAATATGTATAAATCATATCTACAGCCTTTTTTTATCCCCGCCCTATTAACAGAATTTTATGTATGGTTACTATTTCCTTATTTTTTATTGCACCTAAGTGGTTTGAATATTCTAGTATGAAGTATGGCATACTTACTGTTCATCATTTTTTTTTATATAACAGTCACACACGAAACCTGTGTAAATCGATAGTACAAATACATACAGAATTGTTGTTGTTGACATATCCTAAAATGTCACGTTTTCGAGTTAAAAGTTGTTAAAGTTGAACTGGTGGCGACAACACTGGGTAAATAGTTGAACTGGTGGCGACAACACTGGGTAGATTTAAAGCTAAAATAAAACATATGCATGGGCTCGTAAACTATATTGTTTTCCAACATCTAAGTCTAGATTAAGTGTCAAGGCCAAAAATAGAACATTTTGACCTATAAATTAGACAAGGCTAAATAGGCTGCAATCCTTTTGTGTATCCTCTAAGACTAAGTGGATAAAGAGAAAAACAATGTCTTTATTTTCTCTTGTCTTTTTCAATGACCGATGATTACATAAATACATATCCTCCTTTATAAGACAATTTAAAAATAAAAATATTGACCTTTCCCTACCACTTGTTGACATATTTTCTAGTTGTTTAGACCTAGATGACCGTAAAAGAATATTTATACATACATACATTTTATTTTAGCTTTAAAGCTACCCAGTGTTGTCGCCACCAATTCGTTTTTTTGATAGCTTATAACTAAGAAACGTGAGTTTTTGTCATATAGCTTTAAATTCTTGTTCATATTGGTACTTACTAGCTATCGATTTACACAGGTTTCATGCATGGCCACTATTTTGAAAAAAAAAACAAATGTCCAAAATATTCAAACCCCTAGGTATGTAAATAGGAGGTGTAATCTGCTCACGATGAGAATGGGATGGAACCTTGTGAAAGTAAATCGAAAATTGACTATACAAAACAATATGTAATAACGCTTAGTTCCAGTTTTGGCCAACCTGCTCAGATAAGTTTGTGTCATGTACTGTTATAGTTCAATTAAGATGATGCAACTGAGCCTAATTGTTTACTTATATTACTTGAAGTTGCTGCAGCAAAAGTTGCCTCACCTCGGATGCGTGACACCTTGTTTTTGGATATCGCTGTGATTGGTCGGCGAACAAACGCGTCTCAGTTTGACAAAGTTCCATCCCATTCTCATCGCGCGCGGATTATATGTTGATAGAGAAAGCTTACTTAATTACATTTTTACTGATGTTGAGTAAAGGCAACATGTCAATGGGATAATATATTGGTACTTATTACTCATGTGTAAAAAAATAATACACTGATTACATGAAAAAACTGTTAAAATTTAATATTTTTGTTAAAGGTATGAGACATGCGCCTGGGGTTGGAACAAAGAACGGAAAGTGGAAGAGATGACTGATGATAGTGCATTCTATTTAATTGCCAAATCTAAAAGTGGATCACTATTAGCTTTCTCTCACTTTAGGTTTGACTTGGATTTTGGAGAACCTGTTCTGTACTGGTGAGTTACTTATTCCCTATTTCTTAAACTATTTGAAAATTAATCTAATAGATGTCGCCACGAGGTTGACACTGCTTTTGAAAAGCAGTACTATGTGCTGATTAGTAGGTTAGGTATTATTTTAGTATAATATCTATTCTAAGCTTGATTTGTTTCCCATACCATAACAAACAAATAAATAAGGTACTTTTATTTGTGTGTAGTCTAGTATTAAATTAAACTTCAGTTTTAAGAAATATTGTATTATAAATATCTTACACATAATTATTTACAGCTATATAATACAGTTAACTAACGAGGACTAAGAATTTAGTTAGTTTTTGGCTTGAACCTCCAAAGTAAACATAGGAACACACTAAAATTCCGAATGATTCTTTTTTCAAACACAAGTTTCTCATTGGGCCACCACTTAATGCACCTAGTGCAAAGATACCTGAAGAGTATGTGAAGTATGTAAATAGTCATAACGAAGATAGCTATGCTGAGAATAGCTACATCTAGGAGGAGATACTGAGGCAGTGTTAGGTCGAGCGCTGGAGACCTTAAATGCGGCGCGCCTTTATGCCTTAACACATACTCGATCCAATAAATGCCTGTCTCTAGAGGTGGCATTGGTCTATCCAGAAACACTTCTCTTAACTTAAGCATATTTTCTTTGTACCTGCAAAAAAGATGTTGTTTTGTAATGTTTGCTTATTTTATCTTAACTACAACTACTACTAATACCCTTTCTTTTTTTCTTAAAAAATGTTAAAAGAAGTAGTTAACAGCATTCCATTCAAACTAAACTGATAACCAATAGAAAATGAGACGTCTAAGTGATGATTCATATTATTTCACAGTTTTATCTGAGTCGTTGACTTCTGTATTCTTTATGAAAACAATATCTAAATGTTATCAAATAACTGTAGCTATCAGAAACATGGTATGTTATGATGATAGATTATGACATTGTATTACTTGTTTAAATAAGATGTTGCAATTCTAAAAAGAAATTGAGAAACTTTCAAACTTATTCAGTCACATACTCATTAATCATAAATATAAGTAAGCCTATTCTTACTTTGTGGTCCTTAGTAAGTCATGAAGGGCTTCCCTCCAGGTCAGTTTGCTAGTATCCTTCAATAGTACAGTCCTAGAAACGCCTCGGTCGCTCATGGCGCGTGCGTTCAGCGCTTGGTCCGCATACAAAGGCACTGTCAACATGGGCACCCCACACGCGACTGCCTCTTGTGTGCCCAGTAGCCCTCCGTGGGAGATAAACAATTTAATGTTCGGGTGACCTGGAAAAACAAGTTTTATTTTAATGCTTAGCTCAAAACATAACAAATGTATAATACATAAAAACGGACAGTTCCACAGAACGGTCCCCCGACTGCAAAGACTCTTGTTATTTAACTTTTTAACTCGTTTTTGGCAGGGCAGTTGTTTTTTTGCTATTTGTTATTTCATATATTTTAGTAAATTATATAGATCTGGCCTTTCATTTGATACCCATATAGTAATAATTGAAGATTTTATTTTCACATTTAAAAGTGGTGTCGTACAGTCGCCATATTGATATAATAAAAAATAGCCAGTGTCACTCGGGTTAATGTAAGGATTCTAACGATACCATACATCCTAATCCGTTAAGGTATTTAGAAGTTATGGTGGAATAAAGAAACTCACATACCCCCATACAAACATACATGAACCCTGACACATAACACACAACACAATCACTGTTTTTTGGGCAGTCGTGTAAAAATCCCTTTTAAACTATAGATTCGAATTAAGAGATAAGTTGCAGTCATAAAAGTTTATTTGCCAGTGAATTATCATCAAATTTTCGTTGATTCCCTAATTAACGTTTAAACAGTCATTAAAATTGTGAGTTAGAACCGTTAAGTAATACTTAGAAAAAGTATAATTTACTATAATCGTTTTACTATCCATCGACGTATCAAAATCAATGTCTGGATCTGGGGCCCTACCGGCTAACTTTTCGAATTTCGGCGGGTCTGCCGAGCTTCAACTTAAAACAGATAAATCGAAGTAAGGAGTTTCGTATTGTACTATTCGCCGAAGTTATTTAGAAGATATCGATGTTCGTGTGACATCATGAATTGGGGTTCGCCATTTTGGCCCGATTGGGGTTCGGTTTATCTGTTTTAATTTGAAGCCCGGCAGACTTTCTGAAGTTCAATGCGTTAGCCGGTACGGCCCCTGAACTGAACTCAAAAACACCCACTCTTAACATCAATAACTTAAAGGTAGCATGACCAAGGGTTAAAGGTAAACTCTTTCCAACTTACACAGTGTCGCGTATTGCGGTATCCAGTCCATAGTGTACACGTTGTCGGGTACCGTGAGATTCGCCGCAAGCCTCTTGCGATCCATTTTCACGAGCACCGTCTGGCTGAGCTCCGATATCGCCATGAATATTTGCTCCAATTTGTCCCGCGGGATCGTTTCTATTCTAGACATAGATCCAAAACTCCAATAGATTACCCCTTCATTTACTGCATCCAGGAGAGATTTTAATTCCTGAAAATTTAATATTATTTTACTAAGACGAATTACTCTCAAATTGTTGACGAATTTCTAAACGTCGGTACAAAAGTCTTTTCAAGGCAGAGACCTCTGCAAAAAGTAACAATACTGTAATGAATCTGTATAAAAATCAAGTGATAAATATGTTATGTAAATCATCTGCAGACACTAGTGAAGTAGGTCGTCATTGTTTATATAAACTTTACAAGAAGATGGTTGGTAATTTGGCAATAATCAATAATTGTCTTGACACTATCTGAAGTACCAAAGGGCTAAAGGTCCTGGGTCGGTCCGATAGGCGGAACCTCTATTGTACAGTCGATATGGGTTAATAGTCTAGAACGAGCCAAGCCACACACGACTTCAATCATCGACGTCATATATTTTGCTTTTCACGTCAACATTTCCAGCATTCAATTTACTTAGTTATTGTACTTATATTTTCTACTTGAATTGACCAAAATTGACCAATCAGAGCAATTGAAGATAGATAAATTACAATTATATCCCACTAATTATCATTTTATACCTCAAAAAAAAAATGCATTATTACAGTAGTAAATCAGGAAAATAATAATAAAAACGTTATATAACTTGCAATGCTACGACAATATGGTGACTTTCATTGTATACGTGTGTCAGATACTATGATGACCCAATGACATGCACACGATACAAGTAACGCATGCTGCATGAGGATAAGATAAAATATATTTATATTAGCATACTTTTAACTAACCAATCATGTCAACTTACCCTTGTAAGTTTTTGAGATTCGTCTAAGTGCAATCCTCCGACTTCGATTAAGGCGGGTACTAGAGGGCGAACTTCATTTATACTAAAATGACTATTCGATATGACTAAACTGTAGTTTTGCGCAAGGTTCTCCAATTTCGTTCCAAATCCGAAGAGTCTGTCTGCTATTGCCTGAAACACAACAGAAGTAAATTTGCTTGTCCGCATCTAACACAGTTGTATTTTTTTATACATTCGTTTATCCAGAAAAGTTAAGTTAGAAAGTGATACATACTTGCGATGGTATTTGCGACTTATATTTGTAAAGAATTTTAGCTCCGATTACAGATATTGTATTGGCAAATCTCTCCCATAGAGTCATATGCTGCCCAAAGCCAGTCATGTAAGCTGGCACATAGGCAGTAGCTTCTGGGTTTCCCAACTGCTCATTGAACCAGGGTGGGGGCACACTCGATAGGAAACCTATAACTGGAGCTTGAAATCTTTCACCCAATGGAAGGAAGCATTCACTTCCAAAGACTTCAACTATAACTAAATCGAACGTAAGTGATGAATTGACTAGTGCTTTAACAGCAGGTAATTTGGAGACGATATCACAGGCTTGGACGCATTCATTCATAATGCTTTCCAGGTTTGTAACCATCTCTGGTTTCCAGGAGTAGTGTTGCTTCGTAAGATTGTTCGAAATATCTGGTATTGTGCCCGCAAGGCTTATTTCTTCGTAGTTAGACGGCGCATGTTTCTGAAAACAAAGTAATGAGTTTATGCATAGCAGTAATCTGTTTAATAATTCACTGTCCTAAGTAGACAGAATCGCGTGCCGAAGATAAGACAATTCAGATAGCGGGGTGTCGGTCGGAGCAACAGTAGTACCTAATTATCTATCTGTCTGTCTGTACCAAGACACACTACGCTTTTACATATTTCTACATGTGGTGTGGTTATACTGGCCATCCGATGTTAAAAAGATCTTACTTCTTAGTTTCTGCGCCAAATGAACTTTTCTCCGGATGTGTAAAATGTACAGAGTATTTTTATCTAACCACAACTTCTACTCCACTTCTTTTCTAATAATGCAGATGCTTTTTTTCTACCTTTTAAAGCGCCTCAAAAAAAGGTGGCGGTTTTCAAGTCGGCTGTTTTTAGGGTTCCATAGTCAACAAGGAACCCTTATTATAGTTTCGCCATGTCGATCTGTATGTCTGTCCGGCCCCAGCCCAGCTCATACTCTTAGTATTAGAAAGCTGTAATTTTGCATATTAATCACGCCGACAAAGTGGTGAAGTAAAATTTAAAAAAATATTAATTTATGGTTACACCCTACACCTGAAGTGAGGATGTAATTTTTTTTCTCGTCTACCCCATTGCGTGGGGTGCCGTTGGATAGCAATTTTAAAAATATTGCGGATTTGAGGAAACAGTTTTTTGATTGAGGCATCCGTTTGTTAATTATTAAGCTTTAAAGTGCAAAATTTTGTTAGAGTTCCGTACGAATTTTCGAGCATAGGTAAATGATGTGTTTAAGAACCGATTTAGATAATTGTCTTATTGTTTGAAATGGTATATACGTCAAGGGTGGTGGCATTGGACCTTGGACTTCAAAAGATGTATATGTGTATAGATCTAATTGAATAATAATCCCTCCGTTCACTTGGATCCACCGTCAGGCTCCACCGGTGGATCGAATATTATTTAAATACAATTTCTTACTTTTTAGAGCTGTTTAATTTTGAAACTGTCATGTTAGTTTTTTTTTAGGAATGGATGCATGCCGATACTTTTAAAAATAAACTTCGCATTCGGCACCAAGTAAGGTCGCATCCAAAGTTAAAAGGTGTTTGTGCTAAAAACGTGTTTGAGTTGACATAAAATTAAATGTCCTCAAGTTCACCTACCTCTGTCATCATCCTAGTCGGACATTTTAAACTCTTCATTTTTTTTATTGCGAGGGCATTATGCTGCTCGCATTTTTATTGGACTCTATTAGACTCAATATTGATTAGGCTCAAATGAAGGCAAGCTATAGATAGTATGATTGAAGTTTCGTTGGTTTTCCTAGAAGATTCGACGACTTATAACACGAAATACCTATATCATAAATAAGTTGTAGATAACTGAAAGTTTAAAAAACGTTTTTCACAATACCTTTAAACTTAATGAAAATATATGAAGGGACGTATAGCACTTCTTAAATCGTCAATATTTGTCGATGATCGTGTAATTCGGTCATTAATAAATGAAAAATAGCATTTCCTTAAAACGATCAATGTAAGTTTAATAATAATAGTACCTACAGTAAATTACGATATTGTTCTTTATCTAAAATCGTTCGAAAGAACATCAATCAATTAAACACGACCGATTTTTTGTAGGATTGATTATCGGATTGGAAACATCTTCTATGTATTTGTATCTTTTTGTAGGACGTGTTTTGGTATTTTACCGAAATTTATAATTTATAGTATGTCTGTTCTACGATCTGATTATCGGGACCCACAACAAGCGGTTGTGGGCAAGCACGCTGAAACTTTATTTTTAATTATATTTTTGCTTTTGAACTTTGTCTATTTTCTCGAATAAATATTTCTTAAACGATGAACACCCAAAAGGTAGTAACTTAAAAACAAGCAAAAACTCACCATCGAGAAATGGCTTATGACAGTAAGCTGATGTCGCTTTTTCGCAAGCGCTTCTACCAGCTTCCCGTACATGGCATAGTGGCTCCTCGTGTTGGTTGGCAGCACGACCAGGATCCTCGCGGCCTGAGCCGCGGCCAGCGCGGAGAGCAGCACCACCCATCGCCGCACCTGCATCTTTCGGCCGTCTGCGTCTGTTTGCGTTCGCTCGCGCGCTGCCCGCCGCAAGCTCGCCTCTATCACTGATAACGGATGACATCACCCCCTCTAGAATCCGCCTAGGAATGATAAACTTTCTTCATTCAACCACCGCTCTGCCCAGTGATCAACTTTCTCATCATTCAGTGCGAACTTGTTATCCCAATAAGCCACAAATCAATCGGAAGTATACTGTTTAGTAAATCGTTAATTTTATTACACTTTCGGTACGTGCGGAATACGAGTGCAGTGAGTGTTTTCTTTGAATTTATAATAATGAAAAATCATCTGACCTTAGGACCTTGTCTAATAAAAACAATACTTATATCACTTATTAATACCGTAGATGTATAAAAGAAACAATATTTTATTGTTGCTCATGAAAATATTCCATATTTTTATGAGCAACAATAAAATATTCAGTCTCATTGAAATATGGAACTAATGCACTTTTGGGGTATGGTTTTTCTTCAAACACCAATAAAAAGCTTTCAGATCGCGTCGTGCGTTGGAAACGTAACCGTAATTTACTCCGAATTATATGTAAAGAGTAATTCTACTAACTCTGTAGTATAGTTTTTACCAGAATGTCTTTATCTTTTTAGGATCTAGCTAGACTGCTAGAATTAGTCTAGCCAACCAAACGCAACCCCCAAAAATGCTCCCAGATCCTATCCACTGAAAGTTTGTCCGCGGGGACATTGCTTTCTGGGAAATTTGCGCGTAAGCGAGTAGGCGTCCATACATACGTCCTACATATTTTGGCTCGCTGTGTTTTCTACCACAAAATTATGTACAAGATGACTATTTCGAAAAAGTTTGTGAGCTGGAGAGTCATCGCTGCTCGTTAACTCATTTGTCATCTGTTTCATTTAAAAAAACACATAATTATCAAAGTTAACGGACCATCAAAATATGGTCGGCCTCCATGGGGGGGTAGTTCATAGTTCGTATGCTAGAACCACATTGTTACGCTTGAAACAAGTCCATATTGTACCTGCTCAAAATTATAATGGAGGTAGGAAACACTACCTCCATTATAATTTTAGATTATTTATTGAGATTTTTTTCAAGAAAGAAATACTTACTAAATAATTATTTATTAATTTACGTAATGACTTTTTCCTACCCAAACCGGTTTGATAACCGGTTACATCGAACGTCACTTACAAAAATTCTAACCGCCTCACGTTTCGTTTACGCACTTGGTACAAAGCCAATTAATTTTTATCGAGAGCTTTCATTATAGTAACGGATGATATTGCCATCTGACCAGACAAGATGGAAGGTCACATGTCACAAACACTATCGCTCGCTAGCGTTGTGTTGCGTACCTACGTATCTAGCCTCTCTGGTTCCGTGTGCTATTTTTTTACATCGTGTGCGGGATTTTATATACTACTTATTAATTACATTCCCTTTTTAAATTTTGAGATTTAAGCATTCACAATGCTATTTTATATAATACTAAATAATATACTAGAAAAAATAGGACTCGCACATTCCCTTTTTGGGCAGTCGTGTAAGTTCGTGTAGTTCTCAAGTGAAGTCTGAAAACTGGGTCTACGTTGTTGATGTTACCGTGATATCCTCATTTAAAGTGAGCGAAAGAGACCACAATCGTAGCAATATTTTTTAATTTAAAATTCTTCTAAATTTTTCTTATGGATTGTAGATTAAGTATTGGGTTTTAGGAAAGTCTACTGACACTTTAATATTGTATAAAGTTTCGATTTCGTTTGTACTATAAACGAAATCTCTCGTAGCGGTGACGAATTAGCCAGCAACAGTAAAAATTTTAATGTTACGTAACGAGAAGTAAACGGCAGTTATTACTAACTTACTAAAATGAATGAAATGAGAGTATCACCACGCCCCACGAAGACGAAGTGCTCCAATACTGATAAGAAAGCTATCACTCCCTGTTGTAGTGACAGCGATAGATATGAAAATACCTAGAACACATTGTTATTGGTGAGCTGATTAAACTTTTTTTACTACATTTGCATTATTACAGACCCACCAACTTATCTGTTCAGCGGTGAAAACTGGACGTGGCTATACATTTCTGACACTAATTACCAGGGCCGT
Source organism: Catoptria pinella (assembly GCA_963556745.1). Lineage (NCBI taxonomy): Eukaryota > Metazoa > Arthropoda > Insecta > Lepidoptera > Crambidae > Catoptria > Catoptria pinella. Next base: position 5,469,303 of record OY750776.1, read on the forward strand.
CTTAACCAGGGTTGCCAGATGCCTTACCGGTCAAGTCTGGGTGAAATGGTTTCGATTAGGGAGACTGATCACCCGTCAGGCTTCGCTGGCGTCCCCCCTTCCAAATAATAATACCGGTCAAGTCGTCACTTCGCGATAAAAAGATAGCCCAAAGTAGCCCAATTTTAAAAAAATAGGGCTTCTTAACATTTCCTCGGTCAATTATAAAATTTTAACGGTCATTCTATATTTTTTATTATATATTTACCTACTCATTTATTATGCATAGTAATCGTGAAAACGTGTCGCCCAACAGGCGATAAGTCGCCATTCCATAATTTTTAGTAGCCGCGACGGCCCCCAAGATAGCCCAATTGGCTACTTGTCGCCCAATCTGTAGACCCTGGTCTTAACCCTATTGGGCGCCGCGGGTGCCCCCACCCGCGGCAATAAGCAAAATCTAACTAAGGAGTTTCGATAGTGATCTCCGGTCGGTCAAAAAACTCGGTAGTTAGAGTTTGCGCGCAAAATCTAACTACCGAGTTCTTTGACTAACCTGTATTTGAGGTCTTTGGTATCTTTGAGGTAATAATTATATTAAAGCGTAGTTACCTATTATTTTTATTTGGTACCTTTTATTTCATTAGTTGACGAGTTCGAATATAAAAGAACCAAATTTTTTATTAAATCAAATTTCGATCTCCTACTTTTATACTTTGTCATTGTTAAAGGACGTTTCGGTTGAAGTTCGAAACCCAGCTATCTACAAAAACTAAATTTTATAGGAGAGCATAAATCCGTTTCACCTGTTGAGTAAATATTCTCCACAATATTATTATATTCGTTTATATTAAAATTTCATCCTTTAGTTTTTAGTACTTAGCTTGCATGAATGAAATTTTGCCATGATTAAGTAAAGTAATTTAGCGAATATTTGCCAAATAGATAAAACATTTTTCCTTCCTGGGAAAGGACTCGGTATACCTGGATCTTACACGGGTGGGCAAACCACTAGACCACAGAGGCGGTTAAAAACTCGTGACTTCCCCAAAAGACTCGGCTCCTAACTTCCAAGTGCTGCATAGGCTACACTAGACGAGGTTGCACGTGCCATAAGTATCTCAAAAATACTACACATACGGAGCTGCGTGAATTACCAGAAGTCCCGTTACAGTTGTTCCGTGACCGCCCTTTCGGGATTCTTCTTACCAGAAGTTCAGTTACTTTTACAACTACTACTACAACCGGGTTTGCTCGAACTAAAATAAACAAGAATCGTCGTGTCTGTTATGTTTTATTAATTTTTTGAGTGATACTTATATTAAGTGGGGCGGATCATCAAGAATAAGGAAATACAAAGAGGATTTCGTCACAAAGAACTTCTAGGAATCAAAAACGCGCTAGCCCCATTAATGGAACCTTTGGGAAGAAAAACCCCAGTAGTCCCTTTAGTTGAACTTGCAGGAAGAAAAATCCCAGAAAACCCACAAAGAGACAACTTCAACGGGACTTCTGAGACTACACGTTGAGCTGTGGGTAAAACGTCTCAAAAATATACTTTTAATGTAAATAACAACTATCTATACATATAAAACTTTAAATTGAATTATTGTTGGCATACACGTAGAGCCCTAACGGCTGAAAGAGAGTCACCATTTTTGGACGGTTACACCTTTTATGGTGTAGGTAAGGGGTAAATCCTTTCTTACAGAAAGGATTTTTAAAACTTCATACCCTAAGGGGATGAATGTTTGTATGAAAGTCCTTCAGTTTCAAAGCTAGGATCTTCAAATTTTGTGTTTGGGCTGACGATTAAAAATTAATATAATGTGTCTAGGCATTGTTGATAATTCTACCTCCGAAGGGGTAAAAAGGGAGATGAAATTGTGTTCAAAAAATTCCTTCATTTAACCCATAAAGGGATGAAATGGGGTTTCAAAAGGAAGACGGGAAGGGAATACTAATAAAAATGTCTACGCAAGGTCGTGGGCAAAAGCTAGTTGTATATTAAATCGTCGTGTATTAATTAAACTGAAAAAAGTCTGACTGAATGAAGTTTTACACGTATTATAATTTTCTCTGTTGTCCGTGTATTTATTTATTTGCCTTTATTACTACTGCTATAGTAAGCTGTTGTCAGCTGTATGTAAGATGGAAAATGTTAAATTTCCCGTTATCTGTCAATATTTCCGTGTCAGGAAGCAAAAAATAAATTTTAGCATCCAAAAATAGATAGCAAACTACAAAATGAAAGATCTACCTACACTAGCGCCAAGTGTTTATTAAATTCTCCAAATTGCCCAATTAAATTCTCTTTGGCCAAGTTGGAGTTAGTCGATTTGTGAATCGGCCAAATTACCTTGCCATTCAGAATTAGCACATTGACTGAAACCCTCTGATTGTAATTAAACTAAACTAAATGTGAATTAAAGAAAGTCTAGTTTTGCTGAGTGACGTTTGTATTTATTTGACTCTTGTGACATTACATGATTTTTTAAAGATTAGTATGAATATCAAAGAAAGAGGTTTACTTTCAAACACCTACGTACATTCAACATTATTCTTGTCCTCCTCAATCCATCTTCATTCCATTTTCATTCTTAAGCCTCGCTTACGATGACGGAATCCAATAACAAATAGCCTTAGAATAATAACAAGTAGTTGGGATATAAATCTGAAAACTAAGCTATTTTGGCTCAGTATTTTTTGGCCTCACTTTACATACAAGGACTCGGCTCCTAGGTGTTATTATTCTAAGCAAATAGCTTAATTTAATGGATATTACTTTGGGGGTTTCAAACACGTGACCGTTCCTTTTATATCTGGAAAAGCTAAGTAGGTATTCTTTGCAGTTGAAGTAGAAAATCTTTTTAATTTCGCAAAACGTACAGAAGTAACAGCAGAAAAAATATTTCCTTGCTATTCCCTAATCACCACATATTAAAAAAAAGACGTACTTTGTCATAATGGATATGCAGATATGTCAACTTTTTTTAAAATATGGTGATTAGGGAATAGCAAAGGAATACTTTCCATTTTGCTGTTACTTCTGTACGTTTTGCGAAATAGAAGTAATTTTTTTTTTTTTCCACGCTGTCAAAAATTCTGTATTTTTTATTAATAAGGGAGCTTAATCCTACCAATAAATATTCAGCCAATTTGATTTTTTCAGACATTCCCCATTAAATTCGCTTTTTATTATGGTGTCTTGGTTATCTTGTTTATGCATCATTATAAACTGATTGAGAATTCTTAAATGCTGTCCTCTTCTATTATTTTCTATCTGGAAAATCACCGTCACAATTACCGATAATTTTATAATACAATATCGACGACGCAGTTATGTAACGAAACGCTTACTTATTTGTTTTAATTTAACACTGAAAACGATAAGAAGCTTGGAATTCATTGCCCTTACTTTGTGTGGCCTGGGGGTCAGCGGCGCGTATGAAATTAGATTTGTTAAACAAGATTTTGACAAGGTCGGTCAATGAATTACAGGGGTACACGCAACGCAACACGTGTTTCGTGATAGCTTCTTCAATCTCTGCCTCGACCCGGACCACATTTTACTACTGGAAGAAATTTTCATTGTAAAAATTAACAAAATTATTGACAACATTATCGTTAATAACTAATAAACATTTCTTATTTTGGAAAACTGTCAAATCACAAAACAAGAGACTGAGGTATTTTTTTCATTATACATAGTTTTAAGATAATAGGTTTATTATTGGTTGGCACATCAGTCAAAAACTACAAAATTGGAGGTCACTTTACGATTCTTTTCTATCGAGAAAAATTTTAGTAGTAGAGAGTCACATAACTGAGTACTATAATCTACTTTCTATATTATGTTTGGGACCGATAGATCAAGTAATACTGTGTGACATCGATGTCCAAAGTATTTGACGTTGTACGGCCCTTCAAATCTGCTTAATACTTAATTCTTGAGACCATTTGGCACAATATATAAAAATGTGTGCTCTAGATCATTTTGTGCTTAGGTGCCTGTTAATAAAGTTCAGCATCAAGTCGAAAAAATCTGTCGACTTTTTTTATAGAGCTTTCACCGGTATATTTGAGTAGTTAAGACTAGACAAGGTATAGATTAAGTATTGGGTTTTAGGAAAATCTACTGAAAGTATAAACAAATACGGTGCTCGTAGTCGTAGCTGCTCTCATAGCGGTGACGAATTAGCTAGCAATAGTGAAATGAAATTTTAATTTTACGTAATGATAAGTATATGAACGAAAAGTAATTTTAGAATTGAACTTTAAGAAGATTAATACTTTAATGCGGTATTAACTTTTTATCTATCGGAGTGGTTTGCACCTTCAGACTGGATCCTTACGGCTTTACGATTTTCTAATTCTTTTCGGACCCCTCTCTGCCCATGCTTCAAATTGTTGGAATGGTTTGCAGTCAGCAGCTTCAAATCATAGGATAATTGTATAACAGCGTTAAACCTTTCGATTTACTAAATCGCATTTCTGCAAATATTGCATTAAAGATATTTTTTGTCCGCAGCTACGAAGTGCAGGTTGAGAAGGAAGGGCGCCGGCGCGGGCTCGGGCAGCGCGTGCTCAAGATCCTTGAGAGACTAGCGCTCGGCACGCGCATGCGCTACGTGCGCCTCACCGCGCTCACGCACAACCCCGCTGCTACCGCCTTCTTCAGGGCCTGCGGGTAAGACTCGCAGTTTCATACATCTGCAGCTATAACGTGGAGGAGAACATGAAGTTCTGTCGTCATCTCATTTACGCACGCCCCATCGCTTGCTTCAGACCATTTTAGTTAAAAAGCAACTCTTCATTCAGATTTATACATTGAAGGTCTGAAAAGTCAATGTAGAAACGAATTGCGAAACGCCCGGTGTCGGTTGGCGTTTTGTCTATCTGCAACAGTGAATTAGATACATAGTACCTATATGAGATATTATATAATAATATTATTGAATTTTCAATAACATTGTCAGTATTGTCACACAACAATGCATTCACTAAACTACAACTCATAAAAGCGAACCAACATGAAAACTTAACGTGGCAAAACGTTATCTCCTCTCTAAACTCGTAGATAAGGCATAGCGACCATAGCGTACGTCAGCCATCCACGTAGTAATTAACTAGCCATTAGGGGACAGATCTTTATCTATAGCCTTCACCGTCCGGCACCGTCTCTATGTAGAGAACGTTGTTCCTGCGACATTGTAACATATCAACGATACACTGACTTTGACCCTTAAAATCTGGAAAAATAGAGAATTAATATTGTTTGATAAAATGTAATGTATTCAATGACATCCTCATTGTGCTGATGAGGATGTCAAAAAAGACTATTGAAAGAAAATGCAGGCTTTTAGGAAATTAGTATTACATAAAGTTCGAACATATTTCGGTATAGAACTGCAAAGTATTGTCAATACTCGGAATATTTATAAAATAAAATTGTCCTGTTTACAGTTTCTACTTACACCGACATAATAACATTATTTGAATTTAAGTAGTGGATAAGGAGGATGGGCCATAACCCACCACGCGGGCCCAATGCAAATTGGTGGGTGTTATCGACTGCAACTGTAGCCGGGACCAACGGCTTAACGTGCCTTCCGAAACACGGAGGAGCTCTAAATAATAAATTGTTGGTCACCCATCCTATGACCGACCCTTGCGAATGTTGCTTAACCTCCGCAATCGCTGGGCCAGGCGCTAAACTATTGCGCCATCGAACTCCTAAAGATAGAGATGAACAAAGAAATCGTTTTGAGAAATGTGCTCAATTTGGCCTATTAAAAATTATTTGCTTATTTATTTATTTATTTCTAAGTACTTATTACAGTTGAGCCACTTAAGTTTTAACTGCACAAGTTAAAAGTTAAAAACCTACAGTCTGAAATATAAAAAAAGCAATCTTAATTATCGGCAAACTAACAAAGAGAGCAAGACGCGTGCGTTCTGCGTAGACGTTCATTCTTTCCATGATTAACGTAAATAAGAGAGTGTCTTTTCATTAGAATGAACTCTATCTACAAATCAGTGACATGTTGGCATATAATTACTTGATTAGTAAAGGGAAGAGATACGCCCTTCACTTTTTTAGATGTACACACGACGGCACCTCGGACTATACATGTTGACCTTGAGACCGCCTTTACTCCCTACGTAATAAAAGCTGTTTTCGCAGTATAACTGTATAACCTGACATGCCGTCCTGTGTACTTAAAAATTAACCGCGTATAGGTCAAGCAGTGGACAATACTCAGATAGTAACAAATGCATTCTTAATTATTATTATTTTATCTACAAACAAACTTTTATGACATTATAACCTTGTTATTCTCTTAAAGATATTGTTGATACCACAAATCGAGGATGTACGTGGAAAACTTAAAGAAGACTTTTTTGCAGATACATTTTAGACGAAACGAGTCCGCCCAAAGAAGAAGCTGCGCATTACGAGATTTTATGTAAAGCGACGAGCGAGCAGACCACTGGAGACGGAGACTGCGACCTCACTGACGGTATACAAGAAGTACAAGTGTCAACACAATCATAGCGCACATCCTCACCATATACCATAGCCACACTAGGCAAATAATCAAATCTATATACAACATGTTACAAAAATACCCCTAATGCCGAATATATAGGGACCAACAAACTGAACAACTATTACTACGGGACCAATTCTCAAATCGCGAAAAAAATTCAGCTTTTTCATACATTTTGATATTTTCGATTTTAATTTTTGTATGAAACAGCTGATTTTTATCGCGATATCAGAGTTGGTCCCATAGTAAAAGTTGATCAGTTTGATGGTCCCTATATACCATATTCGGCATTAGGGGTATTTTTGTAACATGTTGTATAAAATTCAAAGTCCTAAAACTGTTGATAAATACATTAGTGTAAAGATCTGTAATGAACTGTTCCTTTATTTATAGCATTTAAGTCATTAGTACAACTTTTTCTCACAATTATTTTTTACTGAAATGTTCACTTACCAATAAATTATATTATAATAAATTAACTCACTGAGAAGAGTATTTTTTATTCCAATTAATAACATATGAGAAGGTGATAAGAATTGTAGTATTATATCCTGTTTATGTGTAACAAAGTTCATTGCTAATAAATAAACTTCGGCATAATCACCGGCATCGGCATTGTAATAATATATACAATGTTGTTTACAATGTTCATTCAATATTTCAATAATATATAATTTTATTAAAACTTCACATTTGTTGACATGCAGACCTCTGAGAACAACAAAATAGGCATCTTGAAAATTTATGAGAATAAGATATAACTCCACTTTGAATGTCGATATCACTAAGTGCTGATTTTTCAATGCCTAGATTTTTGTTTTGCCGCCCAAATTGAAAATGTCGGTCATTCGCTTGTCTGTCAAATGTTTTGAATGACATTTATTTTATTTGGTTAATAATTTAACTGACTGATATCTATTATCTGAGGATTGAAAAAGCTTGTTTTAAATAGAAGGGTAATTTTATTAGAGGGAGGCATAATAGAATGTAAATCATTAAATTTATTTATCTTTATCACAGTCGTAACGTAGTCCTGTAAACATTTCGTACAAAAAAAAATATTAATAGATTTAAATGCATATTTTTCTAAGTATTTGCTATACTTTAACAATTATTTTCAACTTAACCAAAGACTTCAATCAATACTTTCTACATCTAAAGGGGTATCTGGTCTCTCTTCATTGCATAGAATTAATTCATTATAATCTAAACTTTTTGCTGTAGGACATGTTAAATCTCGAGGCAGGTCTTGCGTTTGATTATTATGGCTAGTGGAATCACTTGGTGATATCTGAATGTTGACTGCTGTACTCTGCTGCGCTGCCCAAGGTCTGCCAACTGTCAAGAGTGTCTGAGGATGGAACGTTGGCGGTAAGGTCACCTCGTGTGGGACGACAATAGTGGAACTTTTTTCTCTTCTCTCGCGTGCACGACGGTTTTGGAACCATATTTTGATCTGAAATAAAATTGATAAATGTGAGCCGGTTACCGATTGTGATTTAAATTGGTCGAGCATTGGAGGATATAGAGTAATTTATTCTCGTCCACTGGTTTTAATATACTATGAAGTGCTGTAATTTTGCCAACTTAAAGCACAGATTAATACTTGTGTTCGTCCAAGTAGAGGTAAAGCTTTGTAGATACGAATAACGCCTCGCGTCACGCTATCAGCAATGATGTTATTTTACATAATTTTATATTTTTAGTAGAGATAATGGATTTAGGCCCATGAGACTTAATCGCTATATTTTGTCAGAAATTAGAAACTAAATGAATTGTTACAAGCTTGGCAACTCTTAGGAAAAATGATAAAGCTAGGTGCAAATAATGTGTGAAAACAAAAACAAAGTAATAGCTTGTACTTGGCACATGGCTTAGTAAAACTAACACTAGGGAACCGATAGAAGAAAAGATTTTCAAGATGAACGCTGGTGAAGTTTGTGGAAAACAGATGGCTGGAAACGACTATAGCCGGTCGTTGTCGCTTCAGCTTCAAGTCTAGCAGAGAACTCGAACAGACTGATGACGCTATCTCCAACGCCGCCTGCGTCGCCGCCGTGGTAATTGGTAAATAAAATAACGTTGAAAACATCTTACCCGATCATCGCGTAACTGCAATGCCGCCGCCAACGCGCGAAGTGCTGGCGGTGCAAGATACGGCGCGCGCGCATACGCTGCCTCCAGCGCAGCCGCCTGCGCCGCCGTGAACGGCACCCGCGCGTGCCGCCCCGACCGCCGCGACCGGCACGCAGCACTCGCCGAACCTAACATAACCGACGACTAATTTATTACACTACACACTACCTCGCAAGACATTGCTACGATTAGAGGTCATGTTTCAAAAGTTAAGTCGAATTAATTCCTCGACAAATATTATAATTTTATGTGAATAGAAAATGAAATAAACCAGAAGCAAGTAACTGAACAATTACAACAGAACCTTCAAAATGAAAGGATGGGTAGAGTAAATGTAAAATAACTTGACCCATATTTTAGAATCACGACATGACTTGCGCAGTGGCAATTTTAGGTATAAAAATGTTTAGTGCGCAAGCCTCATTGTCTATGGTTGGGTTCAAGTTATATTGCGTGAACTGTTGGTAGTAAGATTATACAACCTTGCAAATTAGAAAAAACGCGCTACTACCAACTAAACATCTCACATTGGTATCTTCTAGGAGTCTAACCCGGAACCTGGTTGGTAAACTGAAAGCTCTTCCAGCTAACATGAGTGACGGAATAACAGCGCCTCCGTAAGTGGGTACATTACACTATTACCATTTTACATCAAAGGAAGCTTTTGCTATGATAATATAAAAAGTAAACTAACGTGGAAGTCGGGGTGGCTGATAACGAGTACAGCACAACCAACTGGGTGCTTCAACACTCTGATCTAGATTCACTCCCTCATTGCTCAAAATCCGTTCTATACTAAAGTCCGAACTACCGCACTTAGCACTCGATTGTACCGGCGAAACATCCATGTTACCACGGTGCCGAATTTGCTCCGAATAAAATTGTTTTTAGAGATTATTCATAAAAGTAGTGAACACAAAAGGAGGTGGGTACTTCTTAAACCACGCCTAACAAAATAGCTGAGAAGGGGCATATTCAATTCTCATCCCTTATAGATCTTATCTACCACCGCAATCAATGGGGAGTATGCCCCAATGAGCTTACGAGTGTTGTGACGCGGACTCATTGATACAGCCCGCAAATTGAATGAGAAATAGATACTGTTTGTACACAATAGGATGAAACTACTTTAGGGGCATGTGGGAAAAATAATTTGTAACTTATATTGTGTCTCTTTTGTTCGGAGTAATAACCTTATGGGCTAATGTAACTTGATATCTTTTTCAACAGTGTTTTAATTAAAATATACTTATTAGATTTGCGTCTTCTGTGTATTGAGTAACTCTATCTTTAATGAGAATTTGATTCATAATAATCATGGGCGCCTGCAGCAGGGTGCAAGGGGGTGTATCCTCCTCTATTAAGTTTGTAAGTTAATAGTAAATAAACGCAGATGCACCTCCCTGAAAAAAAACCTGGCGGCGCGCCCATGATAATAATGTTGGATAATTCGTAAGCTTACTGCCGTACTCAGAGACGTCAATTAAGTTTAATGCTTCGTTAAGTATCGTGACGTCATACTATCACTATGGAAAAAAAGAGATAGTATCAATTTTAATGAAGCATTAAACTTAATTAAGTTATGAATATAATGTAAAAAAACTGTATACCTATAGGTAGTGGTGAAAATTATTCATCTTGTTACGAAAAAATTACAGCTTTGACACAATGTTGCTTTTGAACTTATTCGAATACATTTTTTTTCGATTCAGGGTTCCTTTTGCGAAATATTAAGATTTGAAGTGCAACATTTTGTTAGAGTCAAGTGTGCCTCCCCCTTCCCCCCTCTACCAGGTAAACGATTGCTTTTGGAAACGCGAAAAAATTGAGAACAGTAGCACATAATGAGTTTAAAAGGAAAACTCATTGCAAGGTAGGCTTAACAAGTTGACGAATAATCGATTCGATACTCGGAAAAGTTTTCGTAGGTACAATAAATTTTATTGAATAGTTAGGTACCTACCTATTATACTTAGTTGTAGTCGTGAGTAGTGTAAAACAGGGAGTAAATATAAGTTTATAGCCATATAGTATGGTAAGATGTTGACTACGGAACCCTATACTACACGTGGCCCGACATACACTTGGCCGGTTTTTTGTTTTTTGCTGCTTGCCGCTCGCCGCCGGCCGTCGCGGTGGCTGTGACCAGGGGGTTACAGGCTTCGGCACGGATCTTGAGCGATGAAATTAATTGGAGTAGCAATAGGCTATGCTTCTGCGCATTAAATATCACCGCTGAAGATCCATGCCGATGCCTATACTTGACTTATCAAACTTCTTAAGAAGAAATGGTGGTATAATACTCACTATTAAGAATATTATGATTACTTAGGGATGTTGTAGCATTGGAGCCCTTATATGTAAAGTTAAAATGTTTTTTAAAGATGAGCTATATTAAATAAAAGCGAATTTATTTTCCTATTGCGGTTGCTTTGTACTCACATTTAAAAGCAACAATAGTAAAAATTGAACTGACCGCTATCAATTCGGCCGATTTAATCTTTTGTGTACTTACTCAAGCATGCTTAAGTATAGTTGCTCTACATTTATTGCATTTAAATCGTAAGCACGTAGAGATCCCATCAGAAGATTTAGAGGCACATCGCTTTATTGTCAATATTCCCGCACAAAAGCAGGGAAAGGCAAACAGTGAAAACACTTCACTTAATGTCCCCATTTTGCTATAATTGTGCCTGAATGAGGTTCTGTTATCTATGATTGTAACCGCCACGTCTATCACAAAATTACCGCAGAGTTACCTACTTTACTTATCAGTTAATTGTGGTCGTATTCATTTGCACACTTCATCCATTGTTAAATATCTATTTAGGTAGTTACCATATAAATACCTTGTTTGTAGTACTTAACTAATAATTTAACAATATGGCATATTCGTATTAATGTAGACTATTGAATTGACTATCAGCCATTTAATGTCCCCACACTGCTGGGGCATATGCCTTCCTTATGGGTGGATAAGGAAGATGGGCCCTAACCCACCACGCGTCCCGATGCGGATTGGTGGGTGTTAACAACTGCAAATGCAGCCGGGACCTACGGCTTAACACGGAGCACGGAAGAGCTCGCGAGATAGTAAATTTTTAGTCATCCATCCCATGACCGACCCTTGCGAATGTTGCTTTTAACATCAGCAATTGCTGAGTCAGGTCCCTTCGATTATTATTCTCTAAAATTTTAACGTAAGCATAGTCATGTAACGGTTTGTAATTTTACATACTTCAGCCGTATTTTACACTTAATAATGATTATATATTTGTTGGCATGTAAAGTTTCCCTTTAGATTATTGTACAATTCAACAAGTTTTGTAAGTGGCCGTCTGTTATAATGTCCAAAATAAAATAAATACCTTGAAAAGGTGAATTTGTAATTACTTACCATAACATCTGTACATTAACATAAAAACTTTAATGATGACTATGAATATGAATATAAATATGAATATGAATAATAGAATTATTCATATTCCAAACCACTCTGACCAACTCTGAAATCGCGACAAAAAATCATCTGTTTCATACATTTTGATATTCTCGTTTTGCGATTTCAGAGGTTGGTCCCAATGGCATAAGAATAAATCATAACAATTCTTATGCCCTTAGTAAAAGTTGTTTAGTTTTTTAGTTTAATCATTAACACGTTATATATAAGAGCTCTATATGTTACACACACATTATCTTCTTGGATAATCCATTTTTATAGTACCTAACAAGATCAAAAGTGGTTGGTATGTACCTAATATCCTCATATCTTTTGTCGTTATGGCAGGTGCTATTATTTGAAGTAAATAAAATTGAATTAAATGAGGTGTATGTATCAGTCAAAACTTTTGTAGATGGCGCTCTCGGCAATGGTACATTGTTTACAAATTATGACATTTGCTTTTTGCGAATTTGTTTAATTTATCTGGAAATAATGTATTCTTAACTATCAGTGACTCAACTAAAAGATTAATTTACGTAAGCATCATTAAAAGGAAAGAAGGCTGATTTAATAGAGAAGTGAGTAAAAGAGAACTATATAGTGTCTTGCCAAACTCATAGATTTCGTCAATTATACGTATTTTTTCGTAATTTCTATTTGATAATGTTTATTTGTCGTAGACTGGAATCGTACGACCGAAATCATAATTATGTAATATTATCATTTATAATATATAATTATTTAGTGCTATAAAAGAAGACTGTCTAGATGATGATAAATATGATCATCCACGCGCTAAAAGCGCCATTTTCGTGCTGGAGAGAGGGAAAAGTTATTTTATTTAATTATAAAAAAATTATTGCAAATTTCAGCAAATGGCGGACTTAATGGTATGAGGAATTCTCTAACAGTCAACCGGTAAGAGTGTTAGAAATATTGATGTGTCGGCAATAAAGTAGAAGAAAAAGAATTTTCCTTCCCTTTTTAAATGTACTTCTGAGATCCAACACAAGCTAAATAAAATGGTTTTTTTTTTCAATAACTAGCACCTAACTACGTAGGTATCTAATTTGAATGAAACGAACAATCACTGACCTTCAATCAATCAAATACCTAGGAAGGAAAATGAAATATAGATAAAAACGATGTAATTTAAGAGCGTTGACGCAAACGGCATTTCATACAAACTTTCAAGTTCTTATTTTTCGAAATTAATGAACCGATTTTAATGAAACTTCATACATGTAAGCAGAATACATTGGTCTAAAAAGTTAGTTAAAATGTTAATTAATGTTAGTTTAAAACATTTCTGAAATGTCTTATTTCAAAAAGATAATTGGATCTGTTTATATGAGTTACACGACTTCATTAGACGTGTTTTGTTAATATTGATATGTATCTAACGATTTGAATATTATTTCTTGCTTTTTAGTGGTATTTAATTTTGAAGCTTTTTTGTTTTTGTTATCAGGTTTTTCTTTTTTTTAAAGGTTTTTTATTTTCAACTTTTTAGTGGTAGGTAGGTATGTAAGCGTGTATTTTTTTACTTTAATATAGTATTTTCAATGGTATATAATCAATTTTAACGAAATTACCTAACTCTGTGATTATAAGCTCATAATTAATAATGGTGCCTACCTAACCTACTAGGTAATAAGTGTTTTATTATTTCTGAGCATCTACATTAACGTTTGTATGTTTGCGGAAAACCGGTACAAGGCCGATAGAGAGAGACTCGAATTGTCTCTACAGTGCAACGCCGTGACCCGTGGCAGTCGAACGCTGACCACGTCAAACCTTCGCCATACTTCACGAAAAAAAAAAAGTTGTTATAAAATATCGCCATGATCAATGAAGAATGCTTCGTGCTGGAAGGCGGCGATAGAATGCCTCGCATCGGTTTCGGAACTTGGCAGGTGAGTATTATATTTTTCAACTACAAATATTTAAGAGGGGCCGTTGACCTTTAACTGTGCCTGTAATTTTTCTTTAATGAGACGTTATCAATTTGTAAACAATGGTTAAATTTTACATTATTAAACGTGCAATGACAGGCTTCATAAAATATCACAATTATTTTCTACATTGCCAATTGCCGTGCAGTGTTTTTGCTATGATTGCAAAGAAAAATGAGCTACAAAACTTCTTACCGAGTTTTGAGAAAAATAATTACCTAGGTATCTCTTATTTCAGGATAATGTAATGATAAGTTGATGCAAAGCTTTTCCTTTTGGATATCTTTTGATATCTTTATAAGATTGGATAGATCTTGTTAAATAAAAAGAGTTTTTTAAACGTTTGGTAAATAATTTCATATTTTACGCGATACTTTTAACAATCAAATACCTAGGCCCCATAAATGTAAAGAAACTGTACCAAAAAAAAAACATATTTTTAGTATTCAACTTAAACCATGAATGAAGATGTAAGTTCTTACCTACTACAAATTATTGTTAAATTTGTCTCTTTTAGATCATTTAAGTAGGTAGGTACGTATATTCGTTGTATTGTCTTGCCATGTCCAGTGAAAAACTTAAACATAATCATTAAAACAATTACAAACTTTACGTCATACGTTTTGTTGCCACCCTCTAGGGCATGGATGCACAGACTTATTAAGACTAGGGGCCACTCGGGCAAATTATGAACTGATGGTGGGCCACCAGAAGTATAGGTAATTAAAGACAATGAAAAATTGATAATAATGTATTCAAATTGAAAAAGAATTTATTAATTTGAAGCGTGGCACTGCATAGTGCTTACAATCTTTTTTATATTTGGCTCAAATTTACTTGTAGCAACACGTAAAACTGCTTCCAAACTTTCATTTGCAAGGCGGTTTCGATTTTTTGTTTTATTATTATTTAGGATTGAAAAGGTTTGTTCACATATATAGGTAGAACCAAATAAGCTTGCACATTTCAGAGCGTTTATGCGCAACTCTTTGTACGTATTTTTATCAATGCAGCGGTAAAAGTTCAGCAAGTCTCCTTCGTTGAATTTGTTGCGTAAATCTTGGTCGTTCTGAATGTCGATAATTTCTAACTGCATTAACTCTGGCGCATTTTCAACTGAAATCGTGAAAGGATTGCTAAATATGTCCAACAGAGGTTTCACTGTTTTAAACTCCGAAAATCTGTCTTGAAAAGATTGAATCAAAATATCTAGCTTTTTTACATAACTGAAATTAATAGCAGTTTTTTTGAATTTTTCAGCCATTTTCTTATAATTCGGAAAATGATTGTAATTTCCAGAATTCAATTGCGATCTGAAAAGTGTCAGCTTGCATTGAAAGGATGATACATGTGCGTAGAGCTGGGATATCAGTTGATTTTTGCCTTGAAGCCGTGTGTTCAAGACATTCAAATGATTTGTAATGTCAACTAAAAAAGCCAAATCACACAACCAATCAGGACTTTTAAGTTCCGGGACGTCCCTTTGCTTTTCCGCCAGAAAAATATCAATTTCTTCTATTAAATTTAAAAATCGTTCCAGTGTCAATCCACGACTTAGCCACCTTACTTCTGTATAATACAGTAAATCTCCATGTTCGCATTCAATGTCATCAAGGAATTGTTTGAATTGCCTGTGATTGAGTCCTCGTGATTTTATGAAATTCACAGTCGAAACTACCACTTTCATGACATTTTCAAATTCAATTTTTTTAGAACAGAGGGCTTCTTGGTGTATAATGCAGTGAAACTGCATGAGATCTTCAGCGTTTAAGTTTTTTTCTTGCAAATGCTTTTTCAACAAAGTAACTAGCCCAGAATTGACACCAATCATCGAAGGAGCACCGTCAGTCGAAACTCCCGATAATTTCGATAAGTCCAAATCAGTTTTTGAACACTCGTCCAAAAGTACATTGAGTATATCAACTCCTCTGGTTTGACCTTTCAATGAACACATTCCTAATAACTCTTCGAAGACTTCAAAATCTTGAGTAACACCTCGTATGAATATAAGAAGTTGAGCTGTGGAACTAATATCAGTGGATTCGTCGAGTGCTAATGAAAAAAAATCAATTATCTTAGTTTTTTCATTTAATTGTTCCGCAATATTATCTGACAAAGACATAATTCGTCTTTGGATGGTCATACGATTCAGTTGAATTTTCTCAAACTTTTTTGCTGCTTCTGGACACATTTTCTTAGCGGCAATTTCTATGCATTCTTTTACAAAATCCCCATCATTGAAGGGGCGACTCCGCTTTGCTATCATTCGAGAAATTTCATAACTAACTTCTGTAGCTGTTTCTGTATCTTGAATGGGTTTTGTAAACATAGCTTGTTGACCAATAAGCTCCCGTTTTAAAGACAAAACTTTTTGCTTTCTTAATTCGCCTGTAAACTTCGTAAAAGTAGGATGCTGCGTTTCATAGTGCCTTTTTACATTATATTCCTTTGCAATCGCAACAGAATTCTTGCAAATTAAACAAACGACTTTGTTATGCGACCATACAAAAAAGTATTTCTCAGTCCAAATTTCTTGAAACTGCCGATTTTCATCTTTAACCTTACGTTTTTTACTAGTTCCTGGCATGTCCATGTTGCGTTTTAATCCTGACTAGGATTACCACAGCACCTAAAACCAATTACAGTTCCTAATTAATTACCAAAAATAATTGATAAAATATGTAGATAAAATTAATAACAGTTTTACTTACGATTTCACAACACAATTATACACGGCACTTGACGGGAAATCTACGTTGAATGTGGATCAAAATATATTATAATTATGACACCGGCTAGTCGAGTTAAAATCTACACTAGAACTAACGACACTTTACTCAAATTAAAACCGAACTGTCGGTCGCTGCGGTTAGCGTGGCTTTTATACCACGCGCATAGAGTCGAAAACTGTCTGGAGAAATCTCGAAACCGACTCTGGAAGCTTCGTGTATCTACCTACGCGAGCTATCGGGAATTTGGGACTATTGCTATCTCGCTCGCTCGAACAGTATAACGCGGCGCGCTTCCTCAAGAAAACGAATTTAACCGAGATCAGCACGAACATTACCGACCGCTGTTACCGACGCATGCACGGCGCACCGATAAGATTGATAGAGCGCGCGCGCGAGATTCAAATTACTTTTCGAACATTTGTTATTGGTTTTATTCTGGAATAGAACTCAATATTTTCGAATGTACGAGAGTATTATTTTTGCTGTCGGCGGGCCACCAGTATTCGACCGGCGGGCCGCATGCGGCCCGCGGGCCGTAGTCTGTGCATCCCTGCTCTAGGGCGACGACGCCGAATGCCTCGTCATTTAGTTAAGTCTTTTTTTTTTACTAAGTAGGCACGACGAAAACTTTGTTCTTTACATGCTGGTTAGAAGAATGCGTCTCCAAGATAGGTTTTAGGAAAGTTTTGGGGCTAAAATTCATTAGCGATACCACTAAAGAATGTAGGGCCATTTTCCATTACAAGGGCCTTCGTTTATTTTCATGTGTGATGTGATATAGGTATATACATGAAAGTGGTTGATTTTGACGTACTTAGGTACTCTTGTTCCCATGCAATGGGTTTATCTTAATGATCTTATTTAAATAAAAACAAAGGTAAAAAGGGAGGATGAATGCAATAAAACCGCATAATATGAAATTACACTTACTCTATTGAAACAAATGAACTCGTGGGAACGTGGTGGGAACTATGATAGCAGCGCCGCCGCCCTGGCACCGTTGCATTTCATAAAACTTTCAAGTCGTAGGTACGTACGTAAATCGTAAACTTATAAGACAGCAATATACATATGTCTCAATATAGGTACTGTGAACTGTGGGGGAGGGTGAATCTACGTTGTTTCTTACTTCCTGCGTCATTGTCGTTACTTGAAAACCCTTAAAAATCCAATGCATCACAAGGAAATATGCCATCATTTACGTTAGAGTACGATAACAAATTATATTAACTTGCATATTTTTATTGCGATGCATTAGATTTTTAAATTTTCGAATGTGAAAAAAAAATCAGCTGTTTCATACAAAAATTAAAATCGAAAATATCAAAATGTATGAAACAGCTGATTTTTTTTTCGTGATTTCTGAGTTGGTCCTATAGTAAAAGTTGTACAGTTTGATGGTCCCTATCTACCATATTCGGCATTAGGGGTACTTTTGTAACACCTTGTATATTTAAAAAAAACTTTTCCTAAGCTCACTATTTCACACTGGTAATAGATATTCCATTGTGAATGCAAAAATCTAAAATTAAATAATAAATAGCTTGATTACTTATTTCAAAAAGTCGAACAGAAAATTCGAATACCGTTTCTTTAATTTCACTGCTAACTTTGTTGATCCAGCTATGAATTAATTAATGAAATTCAAATAAACTCACATAAAAAACATTTTTAAATCTTCAATTCTTTTACACTACCATGCAAATATATAATACATGCATATTCCTGAAGTGCGTTTCAATTTAATAAGTCCATGGTTTCAATAGGTATTTATTTAATTCGACTTGAAAGTTTGTATGAATGCGCTACCTACGGCGTAAATTGATCTCAACTTCCCTTGGAATTGTAGACGTAGGTAGGGTCAGGTAGGGAACGGTGACTCAGTCGGGTACAATGACTTGCGACGATATTTCCCATAAAGAACAGCAATATCTATCTATATTTCTCATTTATCGGTAGCGCTTAACAGCCAAACACGTACAAACCAGTGATCCCCCCGCTCCGGCGCCGTTCGGTCGTGATATGAGTCTGTATTTGTCTTCGTGCTTAAAAAAATACTATTTAAGGTAAGTTACACGTGTTTTTATACACTAAAATTTAAGGATTTTGATAATTGTTAGTGTGTATATGGAAAGTGACGTTATTATACTAGGCAATGGCATAGAATTGCTCGCCTTTCGTCAAATCTGTTAAAATTGGTACGTCCGTGAAATCAAAATGGCGACAGCGTGTTCAGTGGCTCAAAAAACAGAGGTATACAGTGACTCGGTGAGTCACTGTATACTTACATGAGTCACTGTATACTTACGTGAGTCACTGAGTACTTGTACATATAAATAGAAAAGTTTAATTTTACAAAAGAAGAAATAATATTATATGCCATAAAACCTAATTATAATGCAGTACCTACCAATTATCAAAACGAGAAACAATCTTTTAAACCCATTTATACCTAACTAAAATAATGTAATGTTTTTGAAAGTTTGTTTTTAAAATAAAATTATTTGCGCACAAACAAAATAAAATCTGATTGATTGCTATAAATTTTATATTAAAAAAAGTCTATAAACAATGACGCACTTCAGCATCAACAAAGTAAGGATTAATAAATGGCAAAGTATTGGATTAATAAATGTTTTTTATTTAATATTGTACTGATGAGCAATTGTGTACTGTTAGAGTCACTGTGTACTACAGGGTCGAGCACTTTTGCACTCGACTGTTTGCACTAAACATTTTTTTTTTAAATTTTATTGATTTTTTAAATTCTAATCACCATTATGTTGTCTATTAGATTACTTGCTTGAAAATAAAAATATTTAAAGGATCTCAAACAACAAAGAAAAAAATTTGAGAAATTGGTTGATCTCGATTTTGTCAGTATTTTATTCTTATTATAGCTACTACGAGACACATTTTGATGCCTAATATGTTTAAAATATAATTCTGACATACCTAAACGAATAAATGTGATTAAATATAATAAATGTTTTCTATTCAATTTTGTACTGTTGAGCAACTGTGTACTGTTAGAGTCTCTGTGTACTACAGGGTCGAGTCACAGTAGCCCAGTACCAGTACACAGTGGCCCATTTCCCATTTTTTTAAAATAAATATCGGACGTCTATAATAATGCCTTATTTAAAAAAGTAATAATGAAGGGAGAAACATTAATAACTAAAGCATGTTGACTGAAATTTTCAGGTCGGTACTCCAACTGTTTCTTTATAATTTGTGTGTCCGAAAAAATCCGAGCCACTGTTGCCGACCCGACCCTACCTATCTAGATGTTCTAGAATATTCTAGATTGTTAATAAAAATATTGTTACACTATGTCGATACACCACAATTTAATATAATTATTTCAACGTTTAGGTAGGTATATATATACACGACAGCACGTCAGGTTTTACAGTTAAACTGCTAAAACATACGAAGGGCATAAAGGCGGTCTCAAGGTCAACATGTATAGTCTGAGGTGCCGTCGTGTGTACATGACAACAAATAAAATAACAAAAATAACGTCAAACTTATTAAACTACGCTACAGCGCAAACCTTTTTTTTTTTGTTATACCTGTTTCATTTTACTTTTAAGTCTGATGTTGCGTTTAAGATACTTCTTGATTTTCTTCCATTTAGATTTGTTGAGTTTAGTTTTTGAATCTACTATGACGCAGGGTTTCTCGCAAGCATGCGATAGGTAGTTATTATCAGAACCACAGGAGCATTGGCCACTGCAATAAGAGGCGGATTCACAGCCATCGCAATCACCACTGGAGTGTGATGGTAGACCACGAGAGGTAGAAGGATGACCAGCGTCACTATCATGCGACAATTTCGCCAAAAGCAATGCCTGCTTGCTGTCGCTGTTTTGCAAAAGCTTGCTAGACATAATTCACATAATGACAGAAATGTTGTTCATTATTAATATTTAACCATTACCCATCAGCAGTGTTAGCAAACGAAAATCCTGCATTGTTTTATGGAAAACTATGGATATGTTTTAAACAAGTTTCATAAGTTTCTATTACATAATCTGTCATAATGGCAAAGTCATTAGGACAACGTCAAAGAGAATTTAATCGAGATTTAATCACTACTTGACAATATAAGCCGCAGTCTCTGCACACAAATATTTTACTAGAAGAATAACTAAAGCTTTAGTTATTCTTTTAAGTACTGAAGTACCTAACCTACCTACTCTCTATTGGGATAGGTAGGTTGGGTTTATTCTTTTGTAGACTCTTCTTGGACTCTACCTCATTTGAGGTCAAACCTTGTTTAACGAAATTTTCGATCCAAATGTAACAAAAGTAGGTAGGTATGATAGGTATTTGTTATATGATCTGTGGTCGGTACATATATGACACGGTACGGCCACTAAAATCTACTCTTGGATGCTGGACCATCGCTTACGTTACGGTTTGGTTTCAAGGATCAATAATTTTTTAAACTTAATTATTAAAATAATGTCAATATAACTTAATGATATATTAAATTGCAATTTGAGGCATCGGACGCTGAGCTTGAAGCGGCTGTGGAGGCAGCCCTAGACGCGGGGTACCGACACTTCGACACAGCGCGCGCCTATGAGAACGAGGCGGCACTGGGCCGGGCCTTGAACAAGTGGATCGGATCAGACCCTAGCAGAAGGAAACAACTCTTCGTAGTCACAAAACTTCCACCCGGAGGTAAGCATAATTTGTTCCTTAATGCTGACAAAGATCTTAATTCGTATTGGTTATAAGTTTTATTTTTAAGTATTGGTTATAAGTATTAAGCTTTTATTCTCTATTTTATTCACATCATGCCAAAAATACTATCTTCAACAGTTTTACAAAAGAAGTAGGTAGTTAGTTACCTAGTTAAATCACAAATACAGTTTTGACTACGAGGTGCTACGAGCTAACTAATGTAAAAAAAAAAAATTCGTGAGCAAAAACCTAACTATGTGTTGGGTATAATACTTAGCTGTCGACGCGCGCAAATCGATTCAAAAAACTATATAAATTAGTATTCTGAAATTCTCAAGGCTAAATTCTTGCACAACATTATTGTTCGTTCATAACCAATCATTCTATTAAGAACTGTTTTCTTTACCTTCACCAATCTTTGTCAGGTAATCATCCAGACCTGGTGCAAGAGTACTTCGACGCGTCGCTGCGGGACCTGGGACTGGGCTACGTAGACCTGTACCTGATGCATGTGCCCTTCGCGTTCGAGCATGTGCCTGGAGACCTGCATCCTAAGAACCCTGATGGCACCATGCGCATGGACTACACCACCGACCTGCTGGCTGTTTGGAAGGTGACCGTCACAAGACGGATAACATAATGCCATGGCCACACATCATGCTCTGTGATGTAGATGTATAACTTGACTTCAAAATCAGCACTGCGCGCAATGCGTTGCAGTGTGAGATCCGTCTATGCATCTCAATATTTCTAAGTAAAAAAGTAATATCAACTAGTTGAGAGATAATATATATAATAATACAACGCTTTACTGCACACTAGACAAACAAACTACAACTAAGCAGAAAGAAATCACACAAAATGCGGCCTTATTGTTATGTAGCAATCTCCTCCGGGCAACCTTGAGTAGAAAAGTAACAAGAGTGAGAGGACAGAAGATATAAAACAAGTACATACCTTAGATTATTATATAAATAATATAAAGTATAAGTATACTAGGTGTTACAAAAGTACCCCTAATGCCGAATATGGTAGATAGGGACCATCAAACTGAACAACTTTTACTATGGGACCAACTCTGAAATCGCAAAAATAAATCAGCTGTTTCATACATTTTGATATTTTCGTAATTAATTTTTGTAAGAAACAGCTGATTTTTTTTTCGCGATTTCAAAGTTGGTCCCATAGTAAAAGTTGTTCAGTTTGATGGACCCTATATACCATATTCGGAATTAGGGGTACTTTTGTAACACCTTGTATAAAAATCTTTTCTCTGTACATTTTTTTAAATCCAAACAAAAAAGATCCTTCAATAGTTTTCATCAATCTTCTTAAGGACTTTTTTGTAACTTATACTGCCTGCAATATTTGTTTTGTTGTACTACAGAAGTTGTAGCGCATTACTAAAGGCAGAAAATTCCAGCTTTTCCAAGTTTGCGGCTGCTTCTCTATGAATGTACCTACTTACTTTTAAAGTAAGTACCTACTTAAGAAATTAATTTTCTGAGAAACCATACTGTAAAGAATGCTTACATTTGAGTTTTTTTTTTTTTCAATTACTGTCAAGGAAAAGACATCAACGCGTAAAATTATTTCAACATCATAAAAAATTTTTTCGCCTTCAAGTTACTTCAGTTTGTTGGAATGTTTTATCTAGCAAGTACACACTTGAATCACACACAACCATTATCGACTATTAGGTTTTTTAAGTATGAATAATGTTACGGACAGCTTCGATCAAGTGCAAATAGTGGAAAAAGTGATTAAAATGTGACTAGCAAAAAGACTGTTTAGTGGACACTAAGTGCGTTACTAGTGATAAAATCTGTGTTTGTGAATATCTCATGTAAGTACGCACTTTATAAGCAGTAGCTAGTTAAGACGATTAGTTTGCGTTTTTAATTTCTTTAAAGTTTATTAATATGTAATGTTCTATTTGGTTTTAAATTGAAGCTTATAAAAAGTGCTGTAAAATGAAGTATTTAACGTAGCTGTAAGTTTTATAGTTTATGAAATAATTAAGTTGTAAGCTCGCATCGTCCATTTCTTTGTTAGTAACCGACCACAATATATGGGCATTCAGTAAGCTGGTGTTTTTATTCTTCTCCGCTTGGCGAATACATACATCCTATGGTGAAGTTGAGGTTGCATCGTCAACAGCGCTTCGTGGTCCTTCGAGCCGGATGAAAAGAATCTGCGCGTCAAGCACGAAGCGCTGTTGACGATGCAACCTCAACTTCACCATAGGATGTATGTATTCGCCAAGCGGAGAAGAATAAAAACACCAGCTTACTGAATGCCCATATATTGTGGTCGGTTACTAACAAAGAAATGGACGATGCGAGCTTACAACTTAATTATTTCATAAACTATAAAACTTACAGCTACGTTAAATACTTCATTTTACAGCACTTTTTATAAGCTTCAATTTAAAACCAAATAGAACATTACATATTAATAAACTTTAAAGAAATTAAAAACGCAAACTAATCGTCTTAACTAGCTACTGCTTATAAAGTGCGTACTTACATGAGATATTCACAAACACAGATTTTATCACTAGTAACGCACTTAGTGTCCACTAAACAGTCTTTTTGCTAGTCACATTTTAATCACTTTTTCCACTATTTGCACTTGATCGAAGCTGTCCGTAACAAATAAAATAATTAGGTACTGGAAACGTTGTTACGTTACGTGTTACGGTGTGAAAGTTAAACTGTTGAAACTTTTTCTGTTCTATGTTTTTATTTTCTATCATACTCTTTGCAGTCCTGGTTTTTTTTTGACATTGTCATTTTCAAAGATAAACATGTATCAAAATTAACTGTGAAAAACTACAAATAGTATTATGATTTAATAGAAAGAGAAATGGGAGTTCCATGCACTGAAAACTATACTGCTCGCCCAAATAACAAGAAAGGGAAAACACGACATGCAAATTTAAAAGAATTAACCCCAAATGACCTTTATAGAAGCAATTCGGTGTACAAAGATTGCAGCTATCCTAAATATTTATCAAAGCCAAGAATAAAAAAGTTGTATGTAACTACAAAAAAGCAAAAAGGAAAACCTACCAGCAGCAAAGTAAACGTAGACTATTTCCATTGGTCAAAGGTGTACAAATCACCAACAACCAAAAGACATGTGGACTGCAGACAAGTTATTGTGAAGGATAGCCATCTGGTGCCCGATTTAAGTTTTTTATTTCCAGTGCAGTGCGAAAAAGATTTCAGCTGCTCCGCGCCCTCTGTTGTAGTAACACAAAATATAAGCACTTCAGTCACATCATTTCTTCGACCATCAGCTTATAAAAAATCTGAATTTTGGTCTAAATTAACATCACCCTGGTCCCTTTGC
Source organism: Catoptria pinella (assembly GCA_963556745.1). Taxonomy (NCBI): domain Eukaryota; kingdom Metazoa; phylum Arthropoda; class Insecta; order Lepidoptera; family Crambidae; genus Catoptria; species Catoptria pinella. Next base: position 5,494,153 of record OY750776.1, read on the forward strand.
CCGTGTTGCACGGGGGGAGATGATGCGCTTGATACACCCTACTGCTTCAAAAACGCAGAACACTCATATGAAAGCATTGAACTGCAAACAGGCTCAGAAGAAAACTTGTCTTCTTTAGAATTAGATCCCTCTATCAAAAGTATCATAAGATTACACAGACATCTTAAAGCTAAAAAGACACCGAAGTTATACGTTAAACTCATTAAAATACTGCTACATAATACGTATAAAAACGCAGTTGCAATAAAACAAGCGCTTTTTTAAGACTAGGTACTTTCCTTGTACTTAATAAATACAGAAAATTCGAGATAAAATTGGAAAAGACGTTGTTGAAAAGGAATGCTAAACTTTTGGGATCAATGAGGTTGAATTAATCATTGAGAAAAAAGTAAGTAAGTAGAAGAACAATCAGCCTGACACATGTCATAGAACAAATAAAATGTCAAACCACATAGTTATTTCCGAATAAACAAAATTGAAAGTTATCGTTTAACTTTAATTAATAAAATGGGCTAAGATATAAAAAATGAAAATAAGACGCAATAGAAAAGGTTTTAAAACCATTATCTAATAATGCATCAACGTGATGGATCGGCAGTCGCCCACCCAATCGCCGGCCTCGTCGCCCGCTCCAACATCGTCGTCTCCCGTCCAGTCGGCGCGGAAGCCGCCGTCGCGCGTGTCCTGCCGTGCTGAGTGCATCCAGCGCCGTCCTTCCGTGTGCGCAGACTGTTGTCGATCATTCTGGGATGGTTGCTGCCTGTGCGGATGGTGCGCAAGGAAATCCAAACTATGTTACAAGTGCCGAAAATGTTGCATCTCTAAGGGTTGCCGAAGATTTAGACGGAAATGTTTAAACCTACTCCGCTGTCGTTGTTGCCGTTGGTGCTGCTGGTCATTCACTCCCGAAGATTATGACAAAACCTTTATGGATAAACCGCCGCGTAAAATTAGTCCCATGAAACCATTGCCTACGATAACTCGTAAAGAACAACACATAGAATACATACGCCGAAAGAAACGAAGAACAGATACTGTGCTCCAGCAATGTGAAAATGAGACGGAAGTTTATTATTGCACCATCAAACTTGATAACTTTCGCACAAACTGTGTCTTGCAGCGATCACTTTCAACACTGGTACCAGATTTGTCCGCTGTTCACACTGCAGGTACTATTACAAATGCCAAACATAATATAAACTCATATGATTTTGAGATTCAGGACGAGTGTTAAAAATGCATTTAAGTGTAATTCATACACGCACAGTTCTTGTGGTATAGATAGGTTCTACTTCTATGCCCTCTAACTACACATCCTGCTCAAGAAACTAAATATTATAAAAAGTGTGCATTTATCAAATATGTTTTTTTGTTGCTTAGGAAAAAAAGGAGAAAAGAATGAGGATACACATCATCCGGACAAATCTCCCACGAAAGGTTCTGCCTACGAGGCACGAGAGAAATGTATCAATACATTTAATGTCGGTCAAAATTGTACGACTTCCAAAAGCGCATGTAATTTCAGTTCCCAGTTCAGTATAGAATCAAACGACAGTTTAGAAATAAAGACTCACTTATTAACAAAATCAATATCCGAACTTTCTTCGGTACAAAGTATTGTCGGCAGCATAAAATGGCGCCAGCGGTTTCGAAGATACGAGAAAGAGCCGAAAACGTTTCATGTGTTTCTTAGCAATTTAGCTAATAAGTTTAAAATAAAGAAGAAACCACCGGATGAACAGCTGCTTAAAAGTGATGCAAAGAATCTGATTGTCCTTCACACACCCAAACATTTCAGCACGTCATCCAGCGTCGAAACTACATCTACCTCACACAAAAGAAAAATTGAAAAACCTCTTATTATAAGAGACGACGAGGCGACCACACATCGGGCCTTCATTGAACCTTTCAAAAAAAAGGAAAGCTATTATAGCCATACATCATGGAAAAAAATATGCAGACCAGGAGAAGTACTAGTGAAAAGGAGGACTTATCATAAACTACATTAAGTAAGCATGACTTTTATTTGAAATTTTTTTTTTTTTGAGATTTAAGCATTCACAATGCTATTTTTATATAATACTAAATAATATACTAGAAAAAATAGGACTCGCACCAGATCATGTTCTCGGACGGGAATCGAACCCGCGACCTTTGGATATCCGGTCCAATGCTCTGACCGCTGAGCTACCGAGTCACTGGTGAGAACGTCGAATTTCTTCTAGTATATCAACTCTTACGCTGCAAGCCAGCGCCATCTCACCAATGTAGAAGGAATTAACCTGCTACATTCAACTGAACATCTTTCCAGATATTTTTAAACAGTTGATTAAGATGAGAAAGCTATATAACTATTTGAAATTTTTTTTTTTTTTGAGATTTAAGCATTCACAATGCTATTTTTATATAATACTAAATAATATACTAGAAAAAATAGGACTCGCACCAGATCATGTTCTCGGACGGGAATCGAACCCGCGACCTTTGGATATCCGGTCCAATGCTCTGACCGCTGAGCTACCGAGTCACTGGTGAGAACGTCGAATTTCTTCTAGTATATCAACTCTTACGCTGCAAGCCAGCGCCATCTCACCAATGTAGAAGGAATTAACCTGCTACATTCAACTGAACATCTTTCCAGATATTTTTAAACAGTTGATTAAGATGAGAAAGCTATATAACTATTTGAAATTTTTTTTTTTTTTTTTGAGATTTAAGCATTCACAATGCTATTTTTATATAATACTAAATAATATACTAGAAAAAATAGGACTCGCACCAGATCATGTTCTCGGACGGGAATCGAACCCGCGACCTTTGGATATCCGGTCCAATGCTCTGACCGCTGAGCTACCGAGTCACTGGTGAGAACGTCGAATTTCTTCTAGTATATCAACTCTTACGCTGCAAGCCAGCGCCATCTCACCAATGTAGAAGGAATTAACCTGCTACATTCAACTGAACATCTTTCCAGATATTTTTAAACAGTTGATTAAGATGAGAAAGCTATATAACTATTTGAAATTTTTTTTTTTTTTTGAGATTTAAGCATTCATTTGATCTGGTGCGAGTCCTATTTTTTCTAGTATATTATTTAGTATTATATAAAAATAGCATTGTGAATGCTTAAATCTCAAAAAAAAAAAAATTTCAAATAGTTATATAGCTTTCTCATCTTAATCAACTGTTTAAAAATATCTGGAAAGATGTTCAGTTGAATGTAGCAGGTTAATTCCTTCTACATTGGTGAGATGGCGCTGGCTTGCAGCGTAAGAGTTGATATACTAGAAGAAATTCGACGTTCTCACCAGTGACTCGGTAGCTCAGCGGTCAGAGCATTGGACCGGATATCCAAAGGTCGCGGGTTCGATTCCCGTCCGAGAACATGATCTGGTGCGAGTCCTATTTTTTCTAGTATATTATTTAGTATTATATAAAAATAGCATTGTGAATGCTTAAATCTCAAAAAAAAAAAATTTCAAATAGTTATATAGCTTTCTCATCTTAATCAACTGTTTAAAAATATCTGGAAAGATGTTCAGTTGAATGTAGCAGGTTAATTCCTTCTACATTGGTGAGATGGCGCTGGCTTGCAGCGTAAGAGTTGATATACTAGAAGAAATTCGACGTTCTCACCAGTGACTCGGTAGCTCAGCGGTCAGAGCATTGGACCGGATATCCAAAGGTCGCGGGTTCGATTCCCGTCCGAGAACATGATCTGGTGCGAGTCCTATTTTTTCTAGTATATTATTTAGTATTATATAAAAATAGCATTGTGAATGCTTAAATCTCAAAAAAAAAAAAAAAAATTTCAAATAGTTATATAGCTTTCTCATCTTAATCAACTGTTTAAAAATATCTGGAAAGATGTTCAGTTGAATGTAGCAGGTTAATTCCTTCTACATTGGTGAGATGGCGCTGGCTTGCAGCGTAAGAGTTGATATACTAGAAGAAATTCGACGTTCTCACCAGTGACTCGGTAGCTCAGCGGTCAGAGCATTGGACCGGATATCCAAAGGTCGCGGGTTCGATTCCCGTCCGAGAACATGATCTGGTGCGAGTCCTATTTTTTCTAGTATATTATTTAGTATTAAGCATGACTTTTGTTTGAGGGTACCATTATTCACCTTCGTGGTAGGTTATACAAAGCTATCCTCTACATTTAAGGGACTGTGTTTGACAGAGGAACATTTAGCGACGATTGTCAAAGCCTTTCAAACAAGGCGAAATGCGGAAAGATCAACCTAGTGTCAAAGCTTCTAGAGCAAAATTTACATCTGCTCGCGACATAAAAGTGCAATATACTATACGGCTTTTGGCGATCGAGGGATATACTTTGGTAGGGTGAATCTTTTGAACCCTTAGACCATTCTAAGATGGGGAGCCATCTTGGATTTTTGTATGGAAGGGAGTTATAATATAACCTAATCTTTTTTGTTTATGGATTTATTTTTCTAAATCCCATTGTGTGGGGTATCGAATGAAAGGACTTCTTAAACTGATTCCAAATATGGTATTTTTATATAATACCAAATAATATACCAGAAAAAATATACGACTCGCACCAGATCATGTTCTCGGACGGAAATCCGTGTGACTCGGTAGCTCAGCGGTCAGAGCATTTGGACCGGATATCCAAAGGTCGCGGGTTCGATTCCCGTCCGAGAACATGATCTGGTGCGAGTCGTATATTTTTTCTAGTACCTATGTTATTTGGTATGATTCCAAATATATACAATATTACTACATTGAGCTGATTCCAATTATAAATATATTGGAATCAGCTCAAGAAACCCTTTCATTTGATACCCCACACAATGGGTTTTAGAAAAAAAAAACCATACAAAAAAAATATACAAATACAAGATTTTTCAGCACACGCCACTAATAGAATAGGTTTACTATTGTAATAATAACTTAAAAAATGTTTTTAAGGCCATCATAAAGCTCAAGGAGTCTGGGCGAGTTCGGCACGTGGGAGTGTCCAACTTGAATGCTGAGCAGCTTGCCCGAGTAACAAGTGTCTCGAAGCCAGCTTGCCTACAGGTTAGATTACCTACACTTTTTTCATTTTGCAGTAACAAAAAATATTAATTATAATTTATCTTTATGAAAAACGAGGGATTTCGAACTTGGAAGAATGTACAAAGTTGATGTTTTTTCCGGGTGTAGGTGGAGGTGCATGTTCTGTGCCAGCAGAAAGAGTTGACGGCTGCTGCGGCCAAGCTGGGGATCCCGATAGTCGCCTACTCGCCACTAGGATCAAAAGCCCTCGCAGATGCCCTATCCGCTAAAACCGGGTAAACTTTCACCATTATTGCATAGCCTTCCAGTTTACAGCCTTTCTTTTCGACCCCAAGCTAAACGTGCTTCCTCCACTCTGAATGACAACGCGATTGACTGATGAGTTTGCAAGTGGTTTTCCCGCGCGAAGCTAATCCAAAGTGTGTGGTATTCCTGATCAAGACGCCGAGGTGAACACAAGGAGAAAAGTAGTTAGGCTGGAGAATTTTTAATAATATTAAGAACCTACCTACTTATCGTTAAAGGAAAGTTTATTGTTACTGTAAATCCATTTGGATGATAAGGAAATATTTATAAACATACAATAGTATAGTACACTCTGGAAGGTGTAATTGATACCCGATGTTGTAACGAAATTAGCAACAAGTAATATTTTCTCGGACGAAAATATAGTTATTCAAAAAAAAGTATTATATGGTTAGATCGAAAAAACATACTTACCATAAATCAATAAATGATAAAAGAACTTAAACTTGGATTATCGAACTTAGAAAACCACCCAATGCGTTGTGTTGCAGGCGCGAATACCCAAACTTGCTGCAGCTGCCAGCTGTGCGGCGCATCGCGGAGCGGCACTCGCGCACTCCTGCGCAGGTGCTGTTGCGTCACATCCTGCAGCGTGGACTCGCTGCCATACCTAAAAGCACAAACCCACAACGGATCAAACAGGTAACCCATGAACTTCAAACAAAATGAGATGATTCTTGTTTTTTACTAGCGGAAAAATACTTCGTGGGAAAGAGCAAGTTATGTTCACGCAAACTAAAATACCGAGATGAATTACGTGCATTTAGTGTTATGCATTTAGTAAACGGCTCACTCTTGGCTACATCATTTGTTTTATGAATTTTCAGAATATCTCCCTATGGGATTTCGAGTTGAGCGAGGAAGAAATGTCTGAGCTGGCTGCGCTTGACCGCGGCGAGAACGGTCGAATCTGTGACTTCTCTTTCTTTCTCGGCGCGGACAAACACCATGAATTCCCATTTAAGAAATAGACTCTGTACATTACAATGTCGTCAGTGAAGCTCTAACAGTGCGTAGGTCATATTTTGTCAAGATTTTAATGCCATTGGATAAGAAAATATACCAATAAAGAATATTAAATTAAATGCTCTTAAAATATACAAAGATTGATTTTAAATGCTTATTTAAAATAAATACTTCTTGTATTGTTATTATCATAAATTTCAAACAGTTCTTTGTTCTCCTATAAAGTAGCCATATTACCTACTTACTTAATTTCACTTTCGCTCTGTTTGAACTTCATTGAGGATGTGCCAATATTGTGGGTCTCGTCTCTCCTCAAACACTTGTATATTAAATAATTTAAATAAGTAAATATATTTTAACTTCCATAGGTACTTGGCTTTTCCATTGATGTCATTATCAGATTATGATGACACGTTATGTGTAATGGGAGCTCAACTATCCCTACCACAAGATATACCTACCTATCTTTCGGAAAACTCGGGGAAACTTTTCAGGCTATTTCATTTGTTTACATTAACCCTGTTTTTTTTTTAATCTAGTTGAAAAGTCGTAGTTCAAAATACGAGGGAGGTTTTATAAATCCATGGTTCAAAAAGATTATCCATATATATAAAAGGGAAAATCACTCACTCACTGATCACGAAATCTCAGAAACTACAAGTGCTAGGAGTCTCAAATTTTGCATGGGGGCTGCTTTTAGGGCGTAGGTGCTCACTAAGACGCGATTTTGCGAAATTCAACCCTTAAAGGGGTGAAACAGGGTGGCAAAGTTTGTATGGGCGAACGCGATTCCTTGGCCCGATTGACTTGCAATTTGGTATAGACATTCTTTTACAAAATTGATTGAACACGTGTTTCGTATTTTTTTTATATTTATCTCCTAACAGGGTTAAAAAGTGATAGAAAGCCCCGTTTCCTCGTGGTCATACTAGTTTGTCATACCAGTATGACCACGAGGATATACATGTCCTCTTGGTCATACTATCATTTTTGCACATCCTGTTAGGAAAACAAATGCCGGACTATGAAAAATAAATATAAAGAGCTAGAAGGAATTAGACAGAACTTCGTATTTAATTAAGTAAAACAACAAAACAAATGCGAGTCGGGCTCGCCCATTATTTTTTATTTATAAATTCGATGAATTATATAATTATTATTATTCGATTCAAACATTTATTTTGCATGATAATGCATGATTATTTTATAAATACGTGTATAGAAATTCCTCCTCTAGATTTATGTTACCCTGGTACTATTTACCCACAAAAAAAATGTCAAATTTTCCCTCTTTATAAAATAAAAATGCGTATTGAGTCTACTTTGAATTTATTTTGCAAAAAATCTTTTTATTAATATCACTGGCCAAAGCAAACAAAAATAAGGTGGTGTATCATGCATTATCGTGCAAAATAAATGTTTGAATTGAATAATAATAATAATTAATCGAATTTATAAATTAGTCGATTACCAGACGTACTTAATTTGGTTAACACTAGCGTAGTGGGTAGAGGGGCAATCGTGAATTACCGTTCACCCACCAGTGGGAAAGTCCAGTGGGGGGACGGGTCGGGAGGGATTTAAAATTTCGAATAAATATTTTAAAATATTTCTTTATTTGCTGTCAAGAAGGCAAACTTCAACTTGTTTACTTCTCTAACTATTCTGTAAAATTATTCTGTTAACACGCAAAAAAGTTTTTATATCTACAGGAGGAAGAAAAAACCTATTTCGTATAATATGGCGTTACAGTATGACCACGAGGACATGTATATCCTCGTTGCCATACTGGTATGACAAACTAGTATGACTACGAGGAAACGGCGATAGAAAGCTACTTTTGGGGTGATTGACTTCGACGTCGGAATTGAAACTTCTTTGTGCATTTGATTGATTAATTAAGAAAGATAAATATCATTTGTCAGCTCAACGTAGTATTTCATTATCTTTGGTCATTTCCCCTGAGAGTAGGTAGAATGCATTTGATATTGATTGAATAGTACCTACCTATGGCGTTATGTTGTCAGTGCTGACATTTTTTCCTTATTGCGTTGTAAAAAGGTGCAAAATTATTCCATCTGATTATCAGATCAATTTTAAAAGAATACAATAATCCGGTCAAGTCGCCAATGCAATGACAATTAATAAAGCACAGGGATAAAGTTTAAGAGCGGCTGGTGTAGATCTGCGCAGTGATTGTTTCTCCCAAGGTCAGCTCTAATGTCGCCTGCTCGAGAGTTAGCTCGCCGAATAGCCTTTTTATTTTGCAACCGGATAACATGACAAGAAATGTGGTAGGTATACAACATGTTACAAAAATACCCCTAATGCCGAATATGGTATATAGGGACCATCAAACTGAACAACTTTTACTATTGGGACCAACTCTCAAACCGCGAAATAAAAAATCAGCTGTTTCATACATTTTGATATTTTCGATGGTAAAAGTTGTTCAGTTTGATGGTCCCTATACATATATCATATTCGGCATTAGAGGTAATTTTGTAACACGTTGTATATTATAGAGAAGTGTTGGATGATCGAGATTGATAATCCTGATAATGCACAACATATTTTTATTTAGAACTAGCTGCACCCGGCATGCGTATTGCAATGCTCTGGTTGTTTTAGCCAGGGACCTTCTCGGTCGTAAGCAGAACAACTCACTAAAGTTTTATCATGATCGGATCAATGGTTTAGGAGTCCCATCTTCTGTACACTTAGATCTTTTAAACTATGCATAAAAAACCGCATCAAAATCGGTCCATAAGTTTGAGAGCTAGGGTGCCTCAGACAGACAGACACACACAGGTCAAACTTATAACACCCCTTGCGTAAGTTGTGTACGTCGTATATACATATTCGTATAGTTGTGGCCAGATAATTAAGGACACAAGTCGATTTTCATCCAAACGAGGTAATTTTGAAGTCTTGGTTTTCCGCTAAGGGATTGAACTAGCTGTAATCTGATGATGGCCATCCAGGGAGTGAATGGAGAAGATTCAGATCGCAATACACACCCAACTGATCGGGGCTAATTGTCTAATTTAAAAATCTATCGCAATCGCTTTCATTTGACAGTTGGATCCGACACATTGCTGCATTTCTTGGGTAAGTTTTTATTTGTGCCAAAAAGAAGCATCAATGTGTATCATCCTGAAAACGATTGCGATAGATTTTGAAATTAGACAATAGAAAGGCTGGTCAGCATTCTAAGAGATGTAAGCATCAGAATTTTCAGTTGCAAGATTTTCATACGCGAATATTTTTATGCTATATTCGCGGTTTTTTTAAACATATCCTTACATCTCTTAAAATGCTGGTCAGATCACTTGGGTGTGTATAGAAATCAGGATCTCCTCCATTCACTCCCTGGATGGCCATCACCAGATCACCGCTCGGTCAATCCCTGGCGGAGAAGCAATGCTTAAAAGTTACTTAGTTTGTATGAAAATCGACTGGCGTCCTTAATTATGTGGCCACCACTATATATAGATATCCTGTAGTATAGTCTAATAATTTCACACTTACCACATTAGCAACTACATTGTACCCGTGCGAAGCCGGGGCCGGCCGCTAGTTTTTTATATAATTTATTTTTATTTCATAAAAAGAAACACTTTACGAAGACGAACCTTATGTTACATTGTTTTTTTAAATTTTGCAACAGATTATTTGCAACTTTTTAGAAACAAAAAAATTGCTCATGCGACTTTTAACTTTTCTGAATGATCCTGTCGACCCTCTCGACTGCATTACCGTGGCTGCACTCATGATATCTATCTATCTATCTATCGAACATTATTGCCTTGCCCGACCCTTCCTATTCTCTAGATTTGAAGCTTTTTCTCCTACCAAACATGAATGAATGTCTTGGCGGGCAAAGATTTTCATCATCATCAAGCCAGAAGGTGGTGCTGTAACAGAAATGGGTCCCCATTTCACAGAATAAATTTTTTGGGCATTAATAGAAAAAAATACGGTCAAAAACGAGTCGTACTCACGCACCCAGGGTTCCGTATGATCAAGTACAATATGTAAGTAATAAAAACGGAAATTAGTAAAATTAAGTTTATGCTTAAAATGAAAATTCCACCGTAATTTAAATTAGGTAGGTAGGAGTTAACGGACTTTAATACCAAAATCTCCCCAAAATGTGCGATTTTTTAAAAGGCCGTCCGTTTTAATTAAAAACGTATATTTTTTATAAAAATCTTTTTTTTAGTATATTATTTTCTGCTTTTTAGTCGACGATCTAAAACAAAAAAAATCATCTATCGGAGTACTTTCAAGACGAATGAAACGAGTCCAAACTCGATAGAGTTGTGTGGTATATTATAGAGTTCCTGTGGCCTTCTTCCGGCTCCATCATCAGACCCTAGACACTATTTCCCAACAAAGTACTCGTCAAGAGTAATTTCAAGACGAATGAAACGAGTCCAAACTCGATAGAGTTGTGTGGTATATTATAGAGTTCCTGTGGCCTTCTTCCGGCTCCATCATCAGACCCTAGACACTATTTTCCAACAGAGTACTCGTCAAGACGAATCAAACAAGCCCAAACTCGTTGGGGTTGCATGGTTTTATTACAGAGTTTCTGTAACCTTTTCCAGCTCCATCATCAGACCCTGGACACTATTTCCCAACAGAGTAATCTCCAAGACGAGCTCAAATTAATAAAACGCAAAAAGTGGTTCTTCTATTCACCACTCTCGTAAATAGTCGGTAAGTATTTTATTTCAGTTTATAAAGTTAAAACAGTAGCTAGGTATTTTATTTCCGATTTCTTTACCGTGCCAAAGTGTCATCTTTTTTTGGCGTGTGACTATAAATGTGCGACTGACTAAATGTTGACTGCGACGTCGGAATTGAAACTTTTTAGTGCATTTGATTGATTTAAGAAAAACAAATATCATTAGTCATCTCAACGTAGTTACATTCTCTTTGGTCATTTTCCCTGAGAGTATGTAGAATGCGTTTCATTGAATAGTACCTATGGCGTTATGTTGGCAGTGCTGACATTTTTTCCTTATTGCGTTGTAATAAGGTGCAAAATTAAGTTGATTTTCGGAAAACGAACATAACGTCATAAGTACTATTCAATAAAACGGACTATGTTCCTTGATTGTCACCGCACGAGCACGAGCTGACTTTTCGTTTCTATTTTTCCGTAATATTAGGCAAATGAAACGTTTATTCTTCAAAAAAATATTTGTCGAGAATAAAGCGCCCCCAATCTGGTCAAATACGGCACATCACGCATTCTGAACGGCTGGACCGATTCACCGATTTCGCTAATTCTTTTTTTTGTTGTGTTTGTTATTGTCAGGAAAAGGTTCTAATGAAAGAAAAAAAAATTATTCATATATAATATTCATAGTTAAGACAGGACAACGTCTGTCGGGTCCGCTAGTTATTGTATAAGTACTTAGAATTTTGTGTATATTCAGATATTAAAAAAAAAACATTTCTGCTATTAAATCTTTTCATCATAATTTTCCGTAATGTTCATATTTATATCCATGAAGCAAATAGTTAAATATATTGATTGATTGATTGATTATGATTGATTGGCATTTTTATTTTCAACACCATTGTCTCCTTTTTAAGGGGCATGTACTTAGCCGATGTGAGCACTTATCTTTTAATCACTGTTTTTCAACTAATAAAAAGTAATATATGTATAGTTATTAAATAAATATTAGAAACTTACTACGTTGTTTCCTTTTTATTTTATTTTGCTAAAATTAAATGGCGCCACTAGTGGACGGCTGCAACATACCCCTTAAACACAAAATTAAATATTGCCGAAGCGTCAAACAATGGAGCAGCATTCATTACATTCATTTTAGCAACATTATTGAACCTTAATGCGTATTACTTAGGTACCTACGTGTATCCTACATTCATCGATGTTTTACATACTAACAACATTTGCAAGTTAAACTTTGAAAGGGCAGGTGCAGTTAATGCCCGAGGGCAAATCAGTAGTGAATTCGTATTTATTTACTTATAAACATGGCTGTAATTTTAAAGGGAGCGGTGAAGTTATATTACTATCTCAATGAAGAAATTGCAGGTGAATAATTAGCTTGTTTATTAGTTAAGGCTAGTAGCATAGCAGGCAAAAGTGCTTAAAGTGGCTACTTTTAGCTCTTTTGCCTACTACTAAGTACATTAGGTACATTTAACTACCTCATGTTTCCTCGTATGTATAAAAATGTCTATAGCTATTTTTAATATTACAGAGCAATTTAAAAACAATGGAATATATTCTTAAGTTGAGCAAATCCTACCTACACAAAACTCGTAAGTGCCAACCCTAGTGGGACAGAATCCACTACATTTTAGCTGTGGAAACTGCAAGTTTTGAGGCATTCCACTTTGCCCCACCAGTGGGGCACAGTGGAATAATTCGTGTTTCCTAACTTCACCTTGTCACTTAATTTTCGCCTGAATTTAAAATTCTCAATACCAAAAATGTAGTGGATTCTGTCCCACTAGGGTTGGCACCTAAGAGTTTGTATGGGTAGGTTTGCTCAACATAAGGATCTATTTCGTTGTTTCTAAATTGCAACAAATATTTTAATATTCGTTTGTAAAAGTACTTATGTATAGGTACCTATAATAGTTATATGCTTAGAGCATTAGAGTTATATAGTGGTACAGTTAAGAAATTATTATTTGTTTCTTGAAACACAGATCAATCACACACTTTGTTATAAAATTAAACTTTATTGAATATATCTGGAGTACCTACCTACATAATTTAAATTTTCTAAAATAATACCTAGATAGAATGGATGTGTTTATATTTTTCATTACTTTGACCTCATAAATCTCATAATATCTCCTATATTGTATACCTAAGTACCTACTTAATACTTTTGTAAGTTTAATCACATTGAGACTTGAGTGAGTGGCTTCTTGGCTGGAGTATGATAAAGCAGATGAGCAGAATGATTCAGTCAAAATTTTGCATTTAGGTCCTACACACAGGCACACTATACTTACACACACATACTCTAAAACATATTTATAATTTGGTTTTTTCTTTTTATTCATATCGCCTTAAGGTGGGCGCTATAACAGATAACTACAATGTTTTTGATGTTTATATTATCCCCATCAAAAACATCCTGTAAAAACCAGGCCAAGTCTCCATGAAGGTCTCTAAATAGCACCAAGCCAAGACTTAAGATTCCTTACGGCAATTCTTTATTAACTTACTATAGTTAGATTTTATTTGACTTGGCCGTTGACTTGTATCCACCCACACCTAAATGCTGAAAGAATGATCAATGGCCAAGTCACATAAAATCTAACTACAGTAGGTAAGTAATAAAGAATTACCGTAAGGATTAGTCCTTACCTTATAGTCTTGGCTTGGTGCTACTTAGAGATTTCATCACTTTTTATAGAGAAATAAGCAGTTTCATGGAGACAGCCATTTCCATTGGCCAGGTTTTTTACAGGATGTTTTTGATGGGGATTCCAAATTCGTTTATTATATTTATTAAATTAAATTACAAACTCGGAGACTATATTCAGTTCATAGCGCGAGTCAGCTGCGCATAGTGCCATCTCGGGGACATAAATCTAAACTAAACTAAGTTATCAAAACTCGGAGTTTATTGAATGCAGGAAGCAACTACATACCGCGAGTCAGCTGCGCATAGTGCCACTAGTGATGTTAATTACATTTTAACGCTTTACATACTTACAAACAAAATATTGTAAAAACGAATGAATTAAAGACAGTAGGCACTTAGAGGTTATGTAGGAGACCTATAGTCTTCTTTTACATTCTCAGATGAAAGAACACAAGACTGGCCGCTTATGCAGACCCCATGGCCTGGACTCGCCCTCCTGACGTTATATTTGTGTGCTGTGTTTAAATGGTTGCCAGATTACATGCGTAAACGGCCGCCATACAACCTACGGTCCTTGATAGCAGCATATAATATAGTACAGATGATTACATGCGCCTACATCGTTTATCAAGTAAGTTAAGTTCGTTAGGCGTGGTGACGGTGTCCTTTCCATGCCCAACGTAGCTACAAACTCGTCTCTTAAAATTATTCAATATGTATCAACTGTATATCTCAGATGGGAATCGAACCCACGAGCGTTCACGATCCGAGCTAATACTTTGACTGCTAAACTATGTAGGTACCGAGTCGTTAGTAGATTCGTTGAACTAGGTCAAGCCTGCCGTAATTCGTCAATGTCTGCCGTAGTTCGAATGAGGTTATCCTCGACATTCGAAAGGTACATCTCTGGGTGAAATGGTTACGATTAGGGAGACTGATCACCCGTCCGGCTTCGCTGGCCCCCTTCCAAATAATAAGGTACATCTGGAAACATTTTTGCATATAGCTGCCTATAGACAAGACTTATTTTACAGAGTTTAGTATTGGGATGGTTGAACCATTACTCGTTGGTGTGCCAGCCGGCCGACGAGGGCCCCTACACCACGGAGTACGCCTGGAGGGTCTGCTACTTGTATTTTGTTACCAAGATCGTGGACCTTTTAGATACGGTAATTAAGACAACATTCTCTACTAATATGCTCAGCACCTTATCAACAGACGTACCGTCTATAGACGTACGGTCAGCAACAAAAGTTGCCTAACGATTTAGTACTTTGTTATACCTAGCGACTTTTCGACAGAATGGCTCACAATTTAAAACATTAATCAAAAAAGTTGTAATGACAAAGTACTAAAATGTTAAGCTACTTTTGTTGCCAACTGTACCCAGTTAGTACTACCTACGCAGCTACGTTTTATATTGATAGATTCCCCGGCTTCGATTTAACTGATCCGAAAAAAATTGTATCTAAGCAAAAATCTATAAGTTTTTACAGTTTTTACAACTCGCCCCTCGCCTCGGTTTTATATCTATGGTACAGTCGAGTTCATTAATATGTTGGCACTTTTGACAGGATGTTGAAGTCACAAAGGTTGATGAACTGTCAAAAGTGCCAATATATTAATGAACTCGACTGTACCTACTCAAAGTTTCTAACATACTAGACAAACGTTCACTTAATGAGTTTCTGTATTTGGCCTCGATACTTTTACGAAAATATTGCTTTTAACTCATTATTCGATTGAATAGGTTAGCAATTTCTTGATACTTCTCAAATGATACGTTTTCACAGATATTCTTCGTCCTCCGAAAGAAGCAAAACCAAGTAACATTTCTGCATGTTTATCACCACTTCGGCATGGTAGCGGTGTCCTGGAGTATCGTCAAGTGGGTGCCAGGTATGTTGATCGAACGCACTGCGGAACAATTAGTTCTTTTGTTTTACGTATTATGGTAGTTGGCACGCTGTGCGTCTGCGGGCACTGTGAGACCTCATAGTAATGTTTGTGAATACGGGTGTTAGCTTCTGTTTTGCCTAGAGGAGGCAGAAGCGCATGCGCAGCATGTTTGTGAATACGGGTGTTAGCTTCTGTTTTGCCTAGAGGAGGCAGAAGCGCCTGCGCAGCACGAGAGCTACGCCAGCAAATGGAGTTAAATGTTCAGCCTCGGTAGTTGGAGGGTGTGCTCGAAGTCGAACGAGTGCGCAGTCTCGGCGTGGGTGTTGCTCCGGGGTAGGCCGGAAGCAGCAGGTGTTGATTCGGGCACGTAGGTGCCCGGAGGTGTAGTGGTAGACGGTGCAGGAAGCTCCGGTAAAGGAACGCTGCCCGTATTAGATACGACCCCAAGATGGGGACCGCACAAGCCAAATGAATAGAATGGGATGGGACCAAATGACAATACGAGTATCTACGCGAGTTTACCGACGCTACGGCTGGCCGACGGACCGTGCGCGTCTCAGTTCCAAATTCTCATTGCGCGCGGATTATAATAAGTTACTCCGTTCCTTTAGTAAAAAACTAGCTCTCTAGTTTCAGCTAGGCTGTTCACTGAATGGCTGATTAAGCTAGTAAGTAGTTGAATCAATACGACGTGATTGAAATATTCAAATACGCTCGTCAATATTCAATATTATAGAACACATGTAACGCCTGTCGGTTTATCTTAGCAATAGTAATCAATTCAATTATGTTTGAATTCCAGCCCCCTCATTACGTAACTCTGTCGTTAATCGATTGAAACTGAATGAAATTTCATCAATTTCAAACTTTTTCAAAAGGTTTCAATCGAGATTATTTTTAGCAACAGAGTTCCTACGTAATCGGGGACTGATTTTTGTAAATTTTTACAGGTGGTCATGTCACATCCCTCGTGACTGTGAACTCGTTCGTACACATCATCATGTATTTATACTACCTGTTGACCACTTGGGACGAGTCCTACAAGCGTTCGCTATGGTGGAAGAAACATGTCACACAAGTGCAAATCGTGAGTCAGCTGCTTTTTAAACTATCAACCTTTACTCAACGGATCTCACACTTCATTGCGTCGTGCGCGTGCGTCGCACTTCCTCTGCAAGTTAGTACTATTAAGTATTATGTGCTTCGATCATCTACACGTATACCTGATTAGGTAATTCTGTAGCCAACGATTTTCATTTGAAATCGATTGAAACGTAAGTTCAAGAAAAAAGGAAAGACTTGTAAGTAAATGAATGAAGAGTTGTTATTTTAGGGCTTCGCGGACCACTTCTGGACGTAGTACTATTATATATTCTGTGCTTCTGGTGCTTCCAGGGACCACCCAGTGGTCCGCGGACCACCAGTTAAAAACCACTGATCTATACCAAGAGAATGTCTATTTTACATTATATTTCCATACAAAATTTGAACCCATTTCACCCCTTTAAAGATTGAATCATCATATTATTTTATTGTAAAAGTCCTCGCTAAATAATTGCTGTGCCCTTTTCAGGCTCTACAATGTTCTTTGTTATTTTATGTACCTACCTACCTACCATCTTGTTATCATTGTGGAATGGAATACATTGAATCGAATTGAATTCAATGGTACTTATTACGGCAAAGGAAGGATAGGTAACTGCAAATTTTAAAGTTGGTAGGTTCAGGGTCAAGTTGGTATAGAAATCACGTAATACAACATATGTAACAACATAATTCTCTTTTATTCATGAATAAATTCAACAATTTCAATATGTAATACATAGATTTGATTTGGAAGTGCACTTTAGGTAATAAAATCCTCGTTTTACATTTGGCTTCCCTACTAATTCTGTTTCACAGATTTTATTTAGGACAGGTACCTAAGTCATTTTAAGGTCTCCTATAGGGTAGACTGGGGGCCAATGTAACACTTTTTGTTTGACGGACTCTGGTGCAAAATCTATTTGTTTTTAAGATACTTTGTCTGTGGACTTAGGGACTAAGGTTATTCATCTACAATATTTTCTCCTAATATTGAACTTAACACATAAGAGAATCGTAAAAAAACAATTTATCCCGAACGAAGACGAGTGTTACAATTCTATCCATTATGTGGTCAATTGTAACAAAAGTTTTATATGAAATAAAACACCAGTAAGTTAATTAGAAAAACTTAAACTATTATTTATTTGCAGTCTCATAGGTAAGGAATCAGTCTTAAATCAAATTAACAAGTTACTTCCTAAAATATTAAAGCTATACATAATAGTATTCATAAAAAATAACAAAGCTTCTCTAGCTTAACAAAATAAACGAAAATGACTTCTTTGTTTGATAAATGATAATTTTAAATCTTACATTAAATTTAAGCTTATTATTAGCATTAAATCTCTATTAAAATTCGAAATATTCAACAATTTTTATTTGTATGGTGTTACAATTGTCCACCGTTACAAATATCCCCAACCACGTGACTCATATTAATACGTCTTTGGTTCCTCGTTCCGTCTTTCTTACTCTGTTCCGTGGCATCTGAAAGAAAATATATCAATTTAAAAGAGTTTCATATATTTAGTAAAACTTGCAACCGACGGCGAAGACGGAGATTAACAGTTAACAAATAGTATTCGACTACATGCAGTATAGATTCCAACATACATATTTACCTACCTACCTACCCACTATGCAGGCCCCAGCTGACTGACCATCATATAATTTATAAAACAATTACATATATTTATTGCCAACAGACACGGGGATAATTGTAACACGAGGACGATTGTAACGTTACAATTGTCCCCATTGGCGGTGGTACAACTGTCCTTTACTAACAATCTATGGAAAAATGGATATTAATGGACCAAAACTTGGCTTTGTCAAGTCTGATAACTCTGTAGTTGACTAAATGAAAAACCTGGAGAGAATATAGTGATTTTAAGGGAATGTCACACCGATAATAAGAACGAATAACTCACTTTGGTTCTGCAGAAAACGAAAATCCGTCGTCGACACGTCCGTTTCGCAGCTCGCGCGCCGCCGACTGGTGAGCAGGTCGGGACTCGTTCAGCGCATAGTCTTGCTGACGCACACACATATAAATGGCTTTGTAGTAGAAATATCGTCAATGTTACAATTGTCCACTGTTACTACTGTCCACTGTTACTACTGCCCCCAGTCTACCCTATCACAGACTGTAACTACCTACTTACTATTTATATATTTATAATTAATGGTTTTCTTGCCATTTGATTAATATTGATAACTTCATATTATTTCAGATTCAGTTCGCCCTAATTATGGTCCACCACCTAGCGCTGCTGGTTGCCAAGGACTGCGACTGCGCTCATCAGCCCATCTACATTCTGACCCCGCAAAACTTATTCATGTTCTTAATGTTTTGCGACTTTTATTATAAATCCTATATCAAGAAACCGAAGAATAAATGATTGTTTTATAAGTAAATAAAAATTACTAAAAACAACACATACCGTAAACTGGGGTGATTAGCAACTTTCGTGGTGAATAACAGCCAAATTTAGATAAAAAATAACAAAATTAAATATTAACCGCTTGGGCCTGTTCAAAGAACATTTTTCTACAAAACTAATGGTCATTTTAATTTTTTTTTCTATCGAAAATGTCGCTGTTGTTATTCGCACCACGCAAGTTGCTAACCACCTCAGTGTACCGGTACCTGTATTAATTTAATTTGCTCATATTAAGGTAAGTTTAAAATACCGAAACAATGTATATAGACATAAGTAGGTAGTTACTTTCCGTAGGTATGTAGCGTATGTACCTAGCACAGTAATGAACTAAAATTCCAGAATTAGTAATTACAACGCACATCCGTATCCGGTGCTACAGAATTAACTGCAAAAATCACGAAAATGACTGTAACATTGCACAAGGAAACAAAGACGCACAATCAATTCCTTCGTTTTGCGGTAGATTGCGCCAGTTGTCTTTGTAGTTTTACTGTGAAATTGCACCGTTATTTATTGGTGCAACAGACAAGTGGCATAACTTACAGTTGCGACGAACTATGTCCCTGTACTGTAGTTTATTTATAATATGATTTGTTTATTAGAGAAACAATGCCGTAACTGCATGTTGAGTCAAGTATGTTATTTAACTTTGGAGAAACGGTGACTCAACTGGGGGGATATCTTAAAAAAACGCTTGTTTTGGGGCGGTTATCCCTTTTTTTCTGTGGACTGCGAGTTTTTTTTTTAAAAGGATATCTAAGTTGTATTTACCAATTTATCGGTACCGTAAAGTACGCACCCGTACGGTCTACTGACATAACTACAGCCTTTTTGGCACCGTAGCCGAGCCACGACGTAACACCCTGCTCTAGCTTAACTCTGGGCAGAGTTTCAATACTATGCCTATTTTTAAACTACTGGTAGTAATGAATAAAACGAAGTCTAAATCAGCTGTTGCAAAATGCTTTATTGTAAGTAATTATTATCATTTTACAGAGATGAAAAAAAAATATGATAAGTAAGGACCACAAATAACGTAGTAAGCAATTAAGGACCTTTACGTAACAATTGAATTAAAATTTCAAACAATATTTTCAATAGGATTTGTATTCAAGTACACATGACGGCACCTCAGACTATACATGTTGACCTTGAGATCTCAAGTATAGCCTTTATGCCTACGTAATAAAAGCTGTTTTCGCAATTTAACTGTATGTATAGCCTGACGTGCTGTGGTGTGTACAATGCGATTAAATTGACAATGTACACACGACAGCACGTCAGGTTATACAGTTAAACTGCGAAAACAGCTTTTATTACGTAAGACATAAAGGCGATCTCAAGGTCATCATGTATAGTCTGAGGTGCCGTCGTGTGTACTTCAGACCGCTTACAGTACAAAACGTTATCTGTAAAATTTTCTCTTTTCTATACATTATCGAGTGAAGTTGCAGTGGATCACTGTCTATTGTCAATTTTCGGTGGCTTCTAGGATTTGAATTTGATTTCTAATAATAACAATATTGAAATCAATTTTAAGGAACACGTTACTTCCAAATAAATATGATACTATTCAAACCCGATTTCAGGTTAGTTTGTCCTACTAGACAAAAGTGGTTTATCCTCAGTCATGACTTTATTGGTCACATCAATGTCAATCATCAAAACAAACACTAATAATAAATTACTAGAGATGGTGAAGCGTCCCATATTGGAGCTAGAACGGTTAATTAAATCTTTAATCAGTCTTCAATGTAAAATGTTCTCACTATACCGAATTTAAATTAATGTATGTATGTAACTA
Organism: Catoptria pinella; assembly: GCA_963556745.1. NCBI lineage: Eukaryota > Metazoa > Arthropoda > Insecta > Lepidoptera > Crambidae > Catoptria > Catoptria pinella. The sequence continues at coordinate 5,515,056 of OY750776.1, forward strand.
TAATAAATGTACGTGTGATATTAGTAATTAATTCAGCAAACACGGGAACGTAACGTTCATGTTTTATAACAAAAATAAATAATAAAATATAGGCAACTTAAACCTATGAATAAAATAAAAAAAATATTTATTGTTTAAAACAGTTATACCTATCTGATAACCTTATTTTTATTGTATAGAAATATTCAATTCATTTTTTAGGAGAAAGGAAGTAAAAATCGAATTGAGTATTTATACACTTATATTACTTAATAAGATTTCAGAGACGTCAATTAAGTAAGTATAATGCTTTATTAAGTATCATGTCGCCTTATACTATCACTATGGAAAAGAAAGAGATAGCACCAACTTTAATGGAGCATTAACTTCATCAACAACCATCTTTTTTCAAATCACTCAAAAAAGAATAACTCTTTGATCCTAAAACATGACAATGCCACTAGACTTGTATTTTGGAAGAACGTCTCATATCGATCACACTTACCTACCTTGTAATAAAAATAATCGTAAAAATAACAAGGATAATAAGGAAGTTCCTATTTTTTCTTTTAAGATTCTAAAATTTAATTTTAGTAATCATATTCACATAACAGTAAAAAATATTTTGATGTTACAAAACGAAAAAGACGAAGATATACTTAGCAGTTCAAAATTTTAATGACTTGCATTTTTCATACAAAATTTTACGGAATTTGTCGTCAAAAAGTTTCCTTTCATATATAATTTTATATTTTTTATTCAAATAATATATAGAAAAACTATTTTCATTTATTAAAATTAAACGCGTAAGCTTAAAATATTTATGATTTAATTCCTCTAAATTCGACTTAAGGAAACTTCCTTATTCAGCTTTATTATGAATCTTACTTAATAAGATTGACTCAGTTTCGTAAAGAGATTCTCTTTGACTAGCTCTATGACATTATTTTGACTGAAAGCATCAATGACAGCTTTGGTCAAACACAAAGTAGTAGTGGATCCATCCACATCGTCATCGTCCGACAGAGCGCCGGTATTTGCGAACTGCCCGAGGTTCTGTTTTATCGTATCGACCAGCTCACCACTAGACAAGCTTGGCACCACCTCCAAGTTATTCATCTTGTTTTCTAATAATGTTTTAAGATCATACTCCTCGAGAGCGGACGCCGACAGGTCCTCTTCGCAGGTTTTTTGCCGTTTTACACGGCGCGCCTTACGTCTGTTGTCTAAATAAATATTTGCTACAGTTTCTAATTGAAGAAACAAAACTGCTAGTGGAGTATCAGAAATGTCATCCTGAAAAAAAATATTTTAATTCATAAAAAATGCCAACCATCCTTCCTTAGTACATAAGTTTGTTGTCAACCTAATAATTATTCATGTCTACAATTACCTATCAGTCCTTCCTTAACACGCTTTTATGAGATGGAAGGATAATAATTACTATCAGAAAAAATAATAGTGCTCTACTGTTAAAATTAGCTCGGACTGTAGTCTGTGGGAACAGTAATTTTAAAACATTTGTAATGTTTTTCCGAGTCCTTTATGACTATTATCTACAACCGTGATGACACTAAAATTCTATTTTGAGATGTGCTATAATACAATGAGTCATGTAGTGACAAGATCACATGAGGTGCATCAGGGTCACTTTTTAAATTTAGCATACAGCTCATAACTTGACATCAGCTTATCTAACTATATTGGCGTGTCTTTGACACAGTCGCTTTCCCGTCCTGTCATTCCCTCAGGGCACGCAATAGCGAATGCTGTATCTTCTCAAAAAAGTCAAGAAAGTTGAAAGGGAAAGCGCAAGATTTGGAGACAATATTGAATGCGTTTGAAGCAAGACAAATTGCAAGTTGAAGTGACTGAAGACAGACCATATCATTGATATGGAGATCTTTAAAAAAAAAATAATTTATTTAAGGTTTTAATTGAAATTATTAACTTTTTAAAGTATCGTCGTCCGTCATCAGTCAAACATACAACAAGAAATAACTTTCAAAGTACAGTAGGCACTTGGTAATCCAGCGTTCACCAATCCGGCCCTTAGCCACTCAGGCGACTCGCTTTATTATCCGGCAGTGTACAGAGCCGAATGCCGGATTACAGAGCGGTGTGTAATTTCGCTCTCGCTCGGCTGTCCGGTCCGAGCCTAACCATGACAGTGGTTCCACGAGTCTTACATCGAAAATAAGTCGAAAATTGGCAACATTTTAACTAAAAAACAACACAGTTTTTTAGTTAAAATGTTGCCAATTTTAGTTTTTAATTAAATGAATTGAAGGAGATGGTCCAAAAAAACCCAGAGTTAATATGGACAAGCTATACAGGGTGGAAAAAAAGATGGTAGTTGGAGGGAAAGTATCCTAAATATTGACGATTGGAAATTTTACTGAAAAGAAACATTCCTTTATATTTAAAAATAATCAAAACTATGTTATTTGGAAGTAATTGGACCCTCAAATATTTTGGACAGTCTCTCTTATATGTACAGGGTGAAATCGAAAACAGTCGATAAATTTTGTGGTGTGGCTGACAAAATGAACAACTTTGTCTATGAGACCAATTTAATCAGAGCAAAAAATGATCAGCTGTTCCATACATTTTGGTAGAGTAGATTATTATTAACGTTTTCTATGGAACAGCTGATTATTATTGCTGTGATTAAGTTGGTCCCATAGACAAAGTTGTTCAGCTTGACGGCCTAATAGTAAAGTGAAAAATTGCTTTATTCAAATAAACTTAGTAATTAAGCGCTTTTGAATCCACACCACAATATTTGTTGAATGTTTACAAAAATCACCCTGTAGAATGCATTTCCTATATGTATAAAAAAAAATATTTTCCATAAAAATCCAATAACCCAGCAGTTCAAGCAATCCAGCACAGGGGAAAACAATCGGGTGCCGGATTACCGAGTGCCTAAGTGCCTGTAATGAAATTAACCTCTATTAATAATTTAATAATTGTTTTATCATTATGTCTTTGTCTCCATAAATTGGCTCTATTCAATCTATACATTTTATTAAATAAAAATAAAAAAATCGATATATTTAATAAAATAATTTTAAATGATGTTTTTACTCACTTCATTGGGATTTACTAGCAATTTAGCCGTTTCCTGAGGCAAGTCCTTACATATTTGGGCCACTAATATTTTAATCAGAGCTTCTGAAACACGGGTTGTGGTATCTTTTTCCTAAAAATCAAAAGAATTATGTTATAAGTACAGACAAGCATTTGTTATAACTCTTATATAGTTAAATTAAATTTAAAATCTTACATACATGTGGAAGCCACATATTTAAAGTTATGTTAATGCGGTCTGTGTTCTGAACATAATGCCACCACCCTTTGGGTACCAGAAGAGCATCTCCTGCTGACAATTCCACCATGCGACCACCTGTTAAACCTAAACAAACAAATGAAAATGAAACAATAAATATTTAGGTATAATCATAAAAAAAACTGATTACAAACCATTAAAAGCATCCACATTGGCAGGGCAGTAAAAGTTAAGTTCACTGTAGACACTGGACTCCTCATATGGTACTCTCGTAGGCTTCAATCCACCTGCCTCTGGAGGGAACAGAATCCACCGTTTCCTTAAATGATATTTGAATTTTAAACTAATACTTTAAACTTTTTTCCAATCATAAAATATTACATCTGGCTCTGCAAACGATGTCACATTGTACAAACAATAAACTATATAAATTAAAAGTTTAGGGGATTCACCTACGTTTTTGATAACCTTGTTCAAAATATCAAATCACCACACATCTTGGTCGGAGTGCTTTCATTTACATTACATATTATTATTCAAGTTTGTAATTCATTTTATTGTCATTGTCTAGGTTAGCTGAATACAATATCTAATTGTAGTTTTTATTTATACTATTATGTAATAATTGAAATTGACAAATAAGATAGGTACCTAAAACATAACAGAAAAATGCATTCTCACTTTCCATGGACCTGTGCCACAATATTAAAGCCGTAAGTGTCCTGGTGGGCTGGTGTGTGGGCACCTTTGCTACCCACCCACAGTGTGGTATCACTTGCACCTTTATCAGGATAACCAAAATCTTTCCATGATACTTCCTGTAACAAAGATATAGAATTTACCAATACAAAAATGGTGATTTAATTTCTGAATAGTCATGGCACTTTCACTATAACTAGTGATCTCACAAATTACTTTATAAGATAGACAATTATTATCATAATATATTTTTTACCTTAAACAGTTCTGAGTCTGCTCTAAACCATTGATGGAGGTACTTATAATCAAAGTACATCCAATCCTTACTTGTATCCAAGCAGTCAACAAAACCTTTGAAAGTCATAGACTTCACTTTACATTTTCGTTCCCAGCATGGCTCATCAGATACCAAATCTCTTTTTAGACACCGGAAAGGCATTTCCTTTTCACCAAACACCGAACACCACTTTTCCACACTCCATTGGCACATAGGCCAATTCTTTACGAAACCACGAAACACTATAGGTACTCCAGTTCTCACAGACATGCTGCGAAGGGTTTCACCATTTATTGAAGACATTTTCTTTATATTTCTTATTTAATTATTGCACAATTATTTTATTACAAACAAGCGAGCAAAGGAAAGCGAGGCGACACACAGTCACACCACAACACAACACGACCGACTCGGACCGACGTACCAAAACCACACTGGGCTCAGCTCTATCGCTTAGAGCATTAAGCTCTATCGGCTCAAAACATTGAAGTTAATGTTATTGTAACTGTGTTTTGACAGATGTATATAATACATTACTAGTTCGTTTTGGCACAAAGAAAAACTTACCTTAGAAAAGTAGCAATGTATTATATACAGCTGTCAAAACAGTTAACTTCAATGTTCTTCCTCTTCTTCGTTTTTTGTTATGGCAATCTACTGAAGTTTTTAGCCGATTTTTTTTTTATTGGGTTTGACGGCACTGGGTTCTTGCCCTTTTATGCCAAACATGACAGTACAAGTCATAAACTTAATGGTACAAGTTCAATTTCCTTTTCTCGGACTTCTCGATTGGTTGGTTCGGTTCGGTTTTCGTTTTAGATGTCTCCCAGGGTACTTTGAATGAATTTGCTTATTGGTCCAAAATAGTATTTCAAGTCTGCTAATAAATCTTCCAGTTTGTGTGGTACATTTTCGGTAATATCAGCGAGTTCAGCGACAAGCAATAAACGTTGCATTGTGAAGCGATTACATTTGAATACAATGTGTTGGAGGTCTTCTTGTTCATCACAACACCGCCGCAGGGCTGCCAACTTCTGAAAATTTTTCCCCCTAAGCACATGTCAAATAGGTACTCCTAAAATCGCCAAAATTAATTGTATTATCCCCCAAAAAGAAACAATATGTATTTCTTCAAAATACTTTTTATTTATAACATATTTATTATTTCAGACAGAGCTATGGTGTCATCTCTCTCGACCTCTGATGAGGTTTTTTAAAATCGTACATTCACATTAAATAGACTTAACATTTTTTTGATGGAGAAAATGTCACGCTAGCGTCACCATTGCGTCACAGAGAGAAGCGGATCATCATGATGCTTTGCAGCATTTCAAGTGAAAGGTATACAGCTTAGAAATTAAATAAAATGAACTAAAATTTGTCAGTACAAAATATAGTCAGTGTTTCCAAGTTATTCGTGATTTTGACGTGTTTGCATAGAAAGTGGCGCTCTCATTTCTTTTCAACTCAATGGTCAAACTGTACTTACCTAATAAAGGTAACTTTATTTAAAAAAAAAAACTGAATTTTTATTTTATTTTCCTTATAAACATAACATTGTAGGTATAAACTTGTGTGGCGAGACAAAATCTGGCGTTTTTGGGCTACATGGCAAAAACTTTGGATGACTTTAGGCTACTTGGAGCTTAAGAGCTTATTAAACCTTCCTGAATTCCGGATCCGTTATTCAGAGTCCGATTCAGCATCCGTTATTCAGCCGCCAGAGCTTGCTGATTACACATTCCTTGATTCAGCGTCCTTAATAGAGATGGGTGAATGAATCAAATATATATCGTATCGATATTATTTTAAATATATCGAAACATATTAATATATAAAAATAACAAAATATCGATATATTGATATATCGAGAAAAAATATTAACGATATATACTATGGCTATATTAAAAAATATATATATATTTTGATATTTTTTACAAGACAACTAAACACACTTATGTTAAAAAACGTTGTTTTTGGTCGGATACAAGACATGATAAGATCTTAAAAATATCGAATTTGATACGGTTTTCATGTGTGGAAATATCGATATAGTATTGAGAAAAAAAATATCGATCTAATGATAATTATACAACGTGTTACAAAAGTACCCCTAATGCCGAATATGGCGGTAGGGGACCATAAAACTGAACAACTTTTACTATGGGACCAACTCTGAAATCTCGAAAAAAAAATCAGCTGTTTCATACAATTTGATATTTTCGTAATTATTTTTTGTATGAAACAGCTGTTTTTTTTTCGCGATTTCAAAGTTGGTCCCATAGTAAAAGTTTTTCAGTTTGATGGTCCCTATACACCATATTCTATTATATTAGTATATTATACTTTTGTAACACGTTGTATAGAGAAAAAAATATCAACGATAATATCATATTTAAAAAAATAAATATACCTGAAGATAGTAAAAATACTAGCGATGCACGACTCCGAATGATTCTACTTTTCGACTAATTCGTAACTACTGATTTGGATATTCGAATGGCAATTTAGTACCTAGTATACTAATGTCTATGTTCGAATAATAACTACTAATTGCTAAGTACTATAAATGTCAAATGTACGTAGATCCCAACCAAGCCCGAGTCGACCCGCCCCCAGATTATTTAACTGTTACAATCAAGAAACTGACAGAAATCGCAGTTACATTGTTGCTTTAAGTAACATAGTTATCACATTTATAAGTAACATAGTTGTCGCAGTTACATTGCTGCTTTAGTAAGAATAAATGTGACAGTTGTCACATTTATTCTTACTAAAGCAGCAATGTAACTGCGATTTCTGTCAGTTTCAATCAAAAGTTTTTAGCAACGAGTTACATAATCAGGGGGCCGAATGTATCGACTGACTGTTCGTTTGTTCTCAACTCGAGTCGAATAAAATGGAACTGCGTTGCAGCCATGGATTTTTGACACTAATGACATTTTGATGTTCACTATTTGTTCACCACTAGCGACACCGCCATTCTACAGATAAAGCGAGTATTCCGATATTTAAAGTCCCCATAAATTGCGAGTAACGAAGGGTGTAATCACCAACTTTCAAAATTAAATTTGTAGTTTATATCATTATTAATCGCAAGGTATCGATAAACGCAGTTCATTTAAACAAACCCTAGCGTCGTCAGAAAGAGAGAGAAGACACGTCGTAGGAACTGTAGCGGCGTCCGATCTGAATTGTGCTTTATTGTGTCGGAGTAAAGTCGCTATTTATTTAAATGACTACTGCGGCGGAGCGTCCTAAATGCGATTACACTGTCCTTAATGTAGCATCCGTTCTGCCGAAGAACATTTCATCCTGAATTAAGGATGCTAGGTAGGATCCTACCTTCCTGACTGCAATTAAACTTCTCTGAATTTAGGAGCGGCTGAATAACGGATTCGGAATTCAGGAAGGTTTAATAAGCTCTTTACTTGGCGTCGCAAAATTGGCGATTGATTTCACTCGGATAAGATCTGGCAACACTGATGTTTGGGTATAATAAATAAATAATATTATGTTCCTTTCCTTCTTAGAGCATTAAGAACGGGAGATGCCAACAGCACTCTTCTACACTAGATTTTGTTCACCGATTTTGGAGGGGGACGAGGTATACACGCACAGCACACAACTTCATATTCACGCACACTCTTGTAGAAAAACGTCGTTGTTACACACGCACACAAAAAAAATTTCTGACGAATCACGCCAATCTTAACAACAAAAAGCTAGTGATGAGCCGTCAAAAGACCGATGAAATTGAATGATTAGAAGATGAGTGATTGATTACGAACAAGATTATGTTAATATGGTTTTCATATTATGATTTTGTGATCTACACTACACCAACAATCACTAAAATGCATTTATAATTAAATGTTCAACATATTTTCTTCTTATTTACTTATTAAACAAAGTAAAACATACAATTTATAGAAAAACCCAGTGTCTAAAACGTAAAACCCGATTAGGTTTATCCAGTCACTACGTATTCGTCAAAATAGATAGTCGGTATACAACCAAGCAGTATTGAAAAGAAAAAACAAATTGCTTCATTCTTATGAACTAAAAAAAATTATGGATACAACATGTTACAAAAATACCCCTAATGCCGAATATGGTGTATAGGGACCATCAAACTGAACAACTTTTACTATGGGACCAACTCTCAATTCGCGATTTCAGAGTTGTCCCCATAGTAAAAGTTGATCAGTTTGATGGTCCCTATATATACCATATTCGGCATTAGGGGTATTTTTGTAACACCTTGTAAATATTATTTTAAGGTCTTAAAAAATACTTAATAAACACAATATTTGATCGTAAATGCGTGTGCACAGGATGATGTTAAGAAAAAGCTGACTATTGTTTAAATACGAGAAATTCTAAGGCAAATTTTTGGTAGAAAAATAAATTTTGAGTGTTTCTTCACACTTTTGTGTTTGAGGTCATCCAGAATAACCTATAAATAATTCTTTAGGTAGATTGTTAATTATGACAGGAAGAAAACAAGTAAATTTTCTCTTTCCGTTAAAGTTATTTGAGCGGCCCTTGAGAAGTTTCTTCTGCGTAATCTGTCTTGTTTGTATTCTATGATTAATCCTCGGCAAAGAAGCAACGTTATCGAGTTGTTCAGTTAGAATTGCGTAACTCACTTTGTCATGAACCGACATGACCTTGCATTACCTAAAGAGTTAGTCATACTTATCTTTATAGATACGATTTACTTTCTTACTAACTATAAGCTTTAATATTCGTAATTGTAGATTATAAATTTTCTCTAAAAAAGTAGGTTGAAATGTGCGTCCATAGCTTGAAATTCCATATGATATTATAGGATCTACCAAGGATTTGTACAGGAGTAATAGAACTTGGAACGGTATTTTATTTTTGATTATGACAAATTTAGCTAACAGAGCACGAAGTTATGGCACACAGTTTCGATATGAGGACCCCAGTTGTGGCGGTTGTCAATTGATAGGCCTAAATACTTTTGCTGTTGCACCGTTTCTATTGGTTTGCATTGGCAAGATGATACTTTATTGTGCATACAATCGTGATTGTGTATTACTATTGAAACGTCGTGGTCTCTACAATACGAGTTGTTAATAAAACATAATAGTACAAAAAAGTGAAATAAAATAATAAATGCTTGGAAAACAAGTGATTTGTGTTTCATTTTTATTAGGTATTATTAAATTTTTGTATACATGTTCTGCCAAAACATGATTAGTTCGTTCCGAAGTGCCGATGCCAAGGTAGGCTTTATCCAGAAGCCTTGTGTAGATGTGCTGGAAGGCTCACAGCTCCGCTTTTCAAGCCAAAATATAAGCAGTAGTGAATGCTTGCAGCCACCTTAAAATGAAAAAGTTGGTATGATAATATGTTGATACCTATCTACAAATAAAAATGTATTGGTTGAATTGAAAACCTTCTTTTTGGTAGTTAGTAATTTTTTGCAAGGAAAGTTTAAGTAAACAAAAGTTTTGAAATTTCTTACCTGCAGAAGCTGCACAATCGGAACAATTTGACTTGAGGATCTCGGCATCAGTTTACCTTATTTTGGGTAATGATTTTTGTGTTTTATGCTCGGGCTTTGACAGGACTGATTCATAAGATTCTCTCCACTTCTACATAACTGACAGACAGCCGAGGACTAGTTACTATCCCGGGATGACCTAAAAGAAAGAGAAGATTCAAAAAGGAGAACATCACACCCGTAAAACAGTGTCTCCAATTAATACTATGTATAGATTTTGCAAAAAGTCAATACCTACCTATAACATATTAATTATAAAAAATAATATTTGACAATTTATGTGCAGGTTTGATCACATCAAAATAATAGTTAAAACTCATTCAGTTGATCATTCATTCGTTCTTAGAGCATAAGCATTCGTTCTCTTTGTCGCAGCACTACGACTTTTATTATGGTATTCGACATGTGTTTGGTATCGTTTTGCTATCGCATTGTCGTCATTATCTTACACAAACAAAGTGCGTTTTCTTCGTAATTATATTATAGTTTTTTAATAAAATTATACTTACGTGTGATAGAAAATCCCGTTCTTAGTAAAATTTGAATTTTCAGATCGTCTTTTGCACGAAACCACTGCACAATTCACAATTTTTGCGGAGCTGCGATCGGCGACATGTGTTCTTACAAAATGACGGGTGTTCGAGACCAACTAGTTTTTATAAACTGTCACGATCAAATTGGTCATGTACTTTGGTGAAAGGGGAGCGTGTTTTTGCCATCTCCCGTTCTTAATGCTCTAAGCTTTCCTTGGCAGCGTTGCCAGAATGTTACAAAAGTAACATTTTACGTTACTTTTGACCCTCTCATGTTACCTCCATGTTACACGACTCAATATGTTACTTTATGTTACTTTTTAGATTTTCCAGTAAACAAAAAAATATCGTGAAAAGGAACGCGTTCTAGATTTTTTTGTTCGTCATCTTGGTTTTGTGGACTGACTGAATGCGACATATTCACTCACTCGCCTGTATTTCTCAATTTTCCATCACACTTACTTAAGTATGCGCAAGTGAGGCGAGTGGTGACTAGCAGCGAATGATTACAATCGATTTTAAAATTTTAAATGCATTTACAAAATCATTAGGTACAGGTTGATTGTAATGATTTTTTGACCAAACCGTCATCACCGCAGGGCCCGGAGCGCGCGGCGCGCTACGCACGCCGCGACTAGACTTTTACACGAATGGATGGATACAAACAAAGATATAGCCATCTTTCAAACACAACCCACCTATGTAAAATTTTAATATTAAAAAAACTAACTAAAATGTTTTTTTTAAGACGGTTACTAATTAGTTTACTAGTGGATAGGGGTCCACATCAGGCATTTTTCAGCATCGCCAGTCGATTATTCGATCAACAATTATTACGATTTTTTCGATATTTAACAAATGTGACAGGAAACTTATTTTAGTTTTTGTGTAATAAAATGCCATATACAAGGTGTTACAAAAATACCCCTAATGCCGAATATGGTATATAGGGACCATCAAACTGAACAACTTTTACTATGGGACCAACTCTGAAATCGCGAAAAAAAAATCAGCTGTTTCATACATTTTTGATATTTTCGATTTTAATTTTTGTATGAAACAGCTGATTTTTTTTTCGCGATTTCAGAGTTGGTCTCATAGTAAAAGTTGTTCAGTTTGATGGTCCCTATCTACCATATTCGGCATTAGGGGTACTTTTGTAACACCTTGTAAAGTATTGTGTCGTTTTCCACAATAAGTATGTAATGTTACTTTTCTCGCGAAAATGTTACTTTTTGAGCTGTCTCATGTTATATTTGACTATCTGCCACTGGCAACACTGTTCCTTGGTTTGAGTTTAGGTCACTGCTGAGTGCTGAGAGCAAGTAATAAGTGTAATCAAATCACTACGTACGTCAAAGGTCAAATACAGTAGATACGAATAGCAAGCAAGTTTTAATTTTATTAGATGATCTAATATTTGTAGCTGTTCGTGTTTAGTAAACTGTAAGTCTGTAAAGTGTATAAAGTTGTGAAGTTGGTTCGACACTTTGAGTTGCCTGGTTTTGGTGACTGGTGGGATGCAATACATTTTGTTGCTTTGCTTTTTGTGCCATATTCTAAAATAAAGCTGCAGGAAAAATGGAATTCAACGAAGTCATATCATCTTTTTTCTCAAAAGAAATATCTAAAAGCTCTCAATTTATTGATTTGATTGATGAACTTAATGTATATTTAGAACAGTTGGAACTTCCAGAAGCTGTTCAATGTATTTATAACCCAACTCTTTATGCCAGGCATACATTTGAACAATATGTACGAAAGTACTGTAATACTAAAAAGCCAATAATGTATTTTGGGATGAATCCTGGCCCTTGGGGAATGTCTCAGACTGGAGTAAGATTTTTTAATGTGCATGCATTGTAGTATTTATTTGTAAATATATCTAATCACTAATGTGCATGTGTTACAGCAAGGTATGTGAATATCTATCTTGCCCCACCTCTTGTATTCATTTTGTCATTTATTTAACAATAAGTTCATATCCAACATTTCTCAGAAAATTATATGGTACCTAACAATAACAATGATAATTCATCTATCATTCTGAATGTGAATCTGGTGCAAGATTGAGTTATGGGAGTTGTTAAGTATGCTGACATTGATAATTAGATAGTAATAATTGCACATATGTTATAATCTTCCACCAAACATAATTGAGACTTCTAATATTTTAGGTACCTTTTGGAGAAGTAAGCTCTGTTAGAGATTGGTTGCGAATAGAGGGCCCTGTGGGGACACCGAAACATGAAATTACAGCTAGACCTGTCAAAGGGTTTGACTGCAGTAGGACTGAGGTATTTGTGTAAATAAATAAATCTAATAACAGTACATTTCAGAAAACTGGACAATTATACATATAACTATGATGCAGGACAGGAGTTATTTTAGGACTTGTAAAGAAAATCAGCAATACCTGGCCTTGGCCTTCCTGCTAGTGGTTTCCTACTCCTACAGCAGCAAACCAGACGCTACTACCATTGATCCTACAGTCAGTGAAGTTCTAATTCTAACAGTGCAAAAGTCAAATATAGCTTCTTAGCCATACTAGCTTAAGTAGCTCTGTGACCTCGGTAATGGTACCTATCTGTATAGATACTGTATAGTATTGCAACTTGGCCTGTCCCTACAGCCAGAGCAGGTCACAGACTTTATGTATGGTCTGTGCACCCGGTAGATCAACATGTACTAGAGCTACCCTCCTACAGTATTTTAATTTCATCTAATTTTATGAATCTTTCTAGTTTAATGATTGTATGTTATATTTTGGAATCCATATTATAGGATCTACCTTTGTATGAAGTTAGAATACTGTATTGTATAGTATAGATACCATTACCTTGCTGTGACTGTGTGAACGAAAGTTAAATGAGCTAAGTAGCTATATTTGACTTTTGCCTGTGCTTTCACATTGTTAGAACTTCACTGATGAATAGCTGATTTCTTAGACACTAATTGTTGTGCTGACAATGTTGCATATACATAATTATGTACGACATACATAATCTATAATATCTATTACAAATCAGTATTTTTTGTAATACTTAGGATATATTATTTTATATTATATACCTTCTGATTATTGTTTTATTTTTTCAGATAAGTGGAAAGAGATTCTGGGGATTGTTCAAAGATTTATGTGGAGTACCAGAAAACTTTTTTAAAACAAGTTTTGTTTATAATTATTTGCCACAGCAATGGATGAAAAACAATGGCTGCAACCTTACTCCTGGAGACTTTAAGGTGATTGATCACAATTTGATTTAATTTTCAAATAATTAAACTGTGACTTGAAATTGAAATTGAAAAATTATTTATTCAAACAAGATCACATAATAAGCGTTTATTCTTTTACCCATTATGACGTCTTATACCTGACAAGAAAAATGGGTGCAAAAAACTTATCAGCTTTATCAGAAGGAAAATATTGAATTTTTGAGATTTTAGCATTCTCAATGCTATTTTTATATAATACTAAATAAAATACTAGAAAAATACGACTCGCACCAGATCATGTTCTCGGACGGGAATCGACCCCGCGACCTTTTGGTATCCGGTCCAATGCTCTGACCGCTGAGCTACCGAGTCACTAGTGGGAACGTCGAATTTCTTCTAGAATATTAACTCTTACGCTGCAAGCCAGCGCCATTTCAACAATGTACAAGGTATTACCTCGACATTCAACTGAACATCTTTCCAGATATTTTTTAAACAGTTGATTAAGATGAGAAAGCTAGGTATATAATTTAAATTTTGATATTTTAGCATTCACAATGCTATTTTTATATAATACTAAATAATATACTAGAAAAAATACGACTGGCACCAGATCATGTTCTCGAATTATTAAATATATGTATTAAAAATAATACACATAAAACAAATATATATATTGTTTCCAGACATTACATTCATATATATGTTACAATTAATATAGATTAATAAAGAAATAACATTAACATTAATTAGCCCATTTCTTAATAAATAAATTTACAGCAAGCTAAATTCATAAAGTCATTATTCAGTCTAGGTTGTTACGAAAAAAAATGCAATTCATACTGTACGGTTTACACCGCACAAAGCAGGTCACCGCGTCAGCATTTTCATATTCAACCAATTTCGTTCGATACAATAATTTGTAATAAAATATTTAGTCACGTCATATCATTGGTAATGTGAACTCGTACCACAAGCAAATAAACATTTTTATAATCATCAAGGATTTATCATTTATATCAAGATCCAGCAAAATAGTTGAGTGGCAGCATCAAGGCAGCACTTAACATAGTGGTCCTTCGAGAAGAAAGTGATTTAGTGTTTTTTGTGTTTTTCAAGTGTTAGCGAATCGGTACAGTCGGCCTCCCACCAGCGGGTCTCACCGACTGCATTGAGAACAGCGCACATAACATTTGTTAGCACATTAGGCACTGAATTATCAAGAACCAGCAAGCCACAAGAGCAAGTTCAAACGTGGAACCATTGTTGTGAAATACAAGTCCACTGAATCATCAAGTTTGCGCGCACCAAAACTCATCACTATCACGTAAGGTATACCGAAATAATCAAGTAATCAAGTCAAGTAATTTAACGAGTTCACACCAATTTATCAAGTCAACAAGTTTTATAAGTTTTCAACTTAACAAGTAAATTTCAAGCTATATCAAGATGGATATGAGTGACCTTCTTTACCGCCAAGCACTGTTGTCAGAAGAAATCAAGAAAACTTTAATTAACTTCAAAAAGGATGGTCCATCACGTAAGACGCCGGACCTCATCAAGAGACGCCTCGAAGCCCTAGAAAGATATTGGCATGAATACACTTCGAACCATGCGAAGCTTTCAGAATCATTAACAACAGAGGATGAATATTTCGTCGGAGATTACTATCAACAAACACGGCAAAATTACATGGATGCTAAGCTTTACATGGAAAAATCAAGTTTAAGTGTCACTGCTTCAAAATACCCCACTGCTGTATCCCCGATGACGTCACATGAAAATAAAAACTTTCCACGTGAGGAAGCACCCATCTCGCAAGAAGCCGAGCATGATGAAAACACAGCTTTCGAGGATGTCACCACGCAAGAAAGAAATGTTAGAGCAAGTAGACAAGACTGGAATGCTATGCTGAGTACCTCGAATGCTGGTAATTACAGCAAGCTTGATGAGATGTTCAAAAAGCAGTTAAGTAATTTCAAGGCGTTTGCAAGAACCATCTCCAACATCAACGTAGATACTATGCAAGAACGTTGGGAGTTCGAAGACACGCTGAGAACACTTCAGGCACGCTGGAAAGCAATAGATCTGCTTCACTGGGAGATAGATAGTGAAACGAACGGGTCCAACCAGCAATACGAATCAAGGTTCACGGAGCACGAACAAAAATATCATGACATGAAGAAAGCCATAAATAGCAAGCTATGGTCTGTCTCTCACCGAGAGAAATCGACACCCCAACTCGACATCCCGATCTTCAACGGAAACTATCAGCAGTGGGTGTCATTCAAATACCTCTTTAGTGAGACCATACACAAAAATCCGAGTTTATCAAATGCACAACGAATGCAGTTCCTTAAGAGCAAGCTTAAGGGGGAAGCTGAGCGTTTGGTCCAGCACTTACCAATCAGCTCGGAAAATTACATAACCTGTTGGGAAATATTAAACCACAGGTATAACAATAAAAAGTTAATTTTCACAACTCATATGAACACCATGATGAATATTCCTGTGACGCAAATATCAAACGCTAATCATATAAAACGCCTTCATGACGTCACTACTGAATGCCTAAACGCTATTAAAAACCTTGGCGTGAAAATTGAAACCTGGGATCCAATTTTGGTGTACCTTTTAGTTCAGAAAATCGACGCCGAAACTCATAGTGACTATTTAGAGACATTAAAGGAACCTCGAGAACTACCAAATTTGAGTGAGTTTCTCAAATTTTTGGAAAACAAGTTTACTACCATGGAATTGGCACGTCGAAAACAAGAAAACCATCAACAGCGGCCCATTCCATCAGCTTTGAGCAGACAAGATAAATCATACCAATTCAAGAATTTCCATAACAACAAGGTTATAACACAATCTATTTCAAGAAACAAGTTGATTTGTCCCATCTGTAAAGGTTCAGAACATGGAATTTATTTCTGCAAGCAATTCCTGGAAATGTCACCGACACAGAAACATCAAGCTATTGCGAAATTAAATTTTTGCTTTAACTGCCTACACAGTCACAACGGAAATGCATGCTCATCAAAAAAACGATGTCGCGAGTGCAATGAAAGCCACAACACTCTGCTACATGCGGCGTATGCAAAAATGAACGCGACACCTTCCGACGTGACGTCAAGGCTAACGATCAACAACTGGGAATCGAACCGGCGATATGAACGACCAAACAGCAATTCACACGTTACTCAGCAATGTGAGATGCCGGAAATTTTATTGGCCACAGCCTTGATAAAGATCAAAAGAGCGGATGGAGAGTACCACACTATGCGAGCACTTATAGATCAAGGCTCACAAGTGTCTTTGATCACAGCAAAAGCTGCTCAGCTTTTGTGTTTGCCCCGCCAAAAATGTAAAGGAATCATTACGGGTGTTGGCACCAAGGACAACATCTGTACCGGAATAACAAAAATCAACTGCAGCTCAATAACTGGAAATTACAAGTTCACTACAGATGTTTATATTATGAAAACTTTAACTCGAAATTTACCAAATGACTCATTCACAAGACCAACATGGAGCTTATTGCAAGAAATAGAGTTAGCTGATCCTGAATTCAATATCAGCAAGCCTATTGATATTTTATTTGGAGCTGATATCTATTCAAACATTATAATGGATAGAATATATCGAGTCGGAAATACAACACCTATTGCCCAGGAAACACGACTTGGGTGGATTCTGTGCGGGAAGGTACAGACTTTGCAATGCAACGTTGTTCTCAATAACATTCAAGAAATACAAAGATTCTGGGAAATTGAAGATGTACCTGAAAACCATTCATATTCAACAGAAGAAAATAAATGTATTGATTTTTACAAGTCTACAACAACAAGATCACAAGACGGAAAATATATAGTGAGACTACCCCTAAAATCAAACATAGATCAATTAGGAAACTCTAAAAACAAGGCGATTGCACAGTTTTATCAATTGGAAAGAAAGTTGAATAAAAACAATGAACTAAAAATAGATTACCAGTCGTTTATTAATGAATATCAAGAACTGGGTCATATGAAACCTATCAGATGTGATAACGCTACGACGGAGCTCGGCTGCTACTTACCGCACCATTGCGTGCTACGGCAAGATTCAAGTACTACAAAGCTACGCGTAGTCTTCAATGCATCCGATAAAACATCGAGTGGGCTAAGTCTCAATGACTGTATGTGTACCGGGCCCAACTTACAAAAGGACATTTTCACACTAATTTTGGGGTGGAGACAATATCAAGTGGCCTTCACCGCCGATTGTGAGAAGATGTTTCGAGCTATATGGCTACATGAAGATGACCAGTCTCTTCAAAGAATAATATGGCGAGATTGTCAACAAGAACCGTTACAAGAATACCAACTCACCACGGTAACCTACGGCACCAAGGCCGCTCCTTATCTCGCAATGATGACTTTACATCAACTAGCAAGTGATGAAAAAGAGAAATATCCAGAAGCCTCTCAAGTTCTAGAAAATAACTTTTACATGGATGACCTGGTATTCTGTGTACCTTCGCTTAGTTCTGCGCTTCAACTGAAAGGAGACCTTATAAATCTAATGAAAGCCGGAGGTTTCAACTTAAGAAAGTGGAGGTCAAACTATCAAGAGCTACTACAAGATACAAGCCCGCCAGAGCAAAGTAACTACAATTTCAAGCAAGCTGAATCTGCCAAAACTCTCGGTCTATACTGGAATCCTGAAAAAGATGTTTTCAACTTTCAATGCAAGATCAAGCAGGATAAACAAGATACAAAAAGATCATTGTTATCCGCCATCTCACAACTATTTGACCCGTTGGGATGGTTAACACCCCTAGCTACAAAAATGAAGCTGCTGTTTCAACAAGTATGGAAAACAAACTTGGCTTGGGATGACAAGCTCCCACAGGATATTTATCAAGAGTGGCAATCAATTAAAAATGATATTATTCACATAAATAATATTGAAATACCACGATGGTTAGGCTCCGACGTCACGTGTAAGCTCGAATTACACGGTTTCTGTGACGCGTCGCAAAAGGCGTACGGATGCGTCGTTTATAGCAAGTTAATAAAACAAGGTCAAGCTGAAATAAAAATTCTTGTTGGAAAATCAAGGCTGGTTCCATGCAATAAAAGGGTATCCTTACCACGGCTGGAGCTGAGCGGAGCACTACTTCTTTCTAAGGTAATGCTAAAAATCAAGCAAGCTATATCTCCAAACATAGACATCAAGGTTCATGGTTGGATCGATTCTACGGCAGTTCTGGGATGGCTGCAAGGAAATCCGGACCGCTGGAAGCCTTTTGTATCCAACAGGGTACGCGAAATCATCAACATAATGCCGCCTGACAGCTGGCAATATATTAAATCTGCGGAAAATCCAGCAGACTGCGCCAGCCGAGGACTCACAGCAAGTCAACTAATAACTCACACATTGTGGTGGCAGGGCCCGACCTGGTTACCTAAATCTGAAAATAGAACACAAGAAAAAATAATTTATACTACCAACGAAGAAGCAAGAAAATCCAAACAAGTTAACGTCACTACGCACAGCAATGAAAACAACATTATCAAGGAAATTATAGAAAAATACAGTTCTTATTCAAAACTCCTGAGAGTACTTACCTGGGTGTATAGATTTATTACAGAAAAGGATAAGAGAAAAAGTACGTCATGGCTCACTCTATCAGAATTAAGAGAAACTAGAAAAAGGATTATAAAACAAGTGCAAGGAGAAATATTTGAAGAAGAAATAAATCATCTGAAGCAAAAGAAACCTATTTTAAAGAAAAGCAAAATTCTGAATTTAAATCCATTTTTAGACGATGATGGGATCCTTCGCGTTGGAGGGAGGCTGCATAACGCTCCAATTAACCCTGAAATGAAAAATCCAATTATATTACCCCAAAATCATCGCTTCACAGAATTAATTATAAATAATGCACACGAACTCACATTCCACGGCGGAGCTCGTGTTACATTAGCATTTACGCGACAGAAGTACTGGATACTAAGCGGTACTAGAACTACAAAAAAATATATACATAGATGTGTAACCTGTAAAAAACAAAAACCAATCATGCAAGAACAGATGATGGGGAACTTACCCGAAGCAAGGGTCCGTCCTTCGCGTCCGTTCCAGCACACAGGCGTAGATTTCACCGGCCATGTCCTTTTGAAAGCCAGCAAGGGTCGTGGTATAAAGACCACAAAAGGATATGTCGCGGTTTTTGTATGTATGGTGACCAAGGCCATCCATCTCGAGCTCGTCTCAGATTTGACGACTTCTGCATTCATGGCAGCACTTCGAAGAATGGCGGCTCGAAGAGGAACTCCCAGTTACATTTATTGCGACAATGGACGCAATTTTGTCGGAGCAAGCAGAGTTCTCCGAGAAGAATATGAAGAAATTAGACAAATCTTCCAAGATAAAGAACTACAGCAAGAAATAGTCGACATGGAGATTTCATTCCGCTTCAACGCACCATCTTGGCCTTCAGCAGGAGGACTCTGGGAAGCTGCAGTCAAGAGCTTCAAATTCCACCTAAAAAGAGTCATTGGAGAGCAGAAGCTTACCTATGAGGAGTATTCGACATTGCTTACACAGATCGAAGCGTGTCTTAATTCACGACCGCTGTGCCCTTTAACAGAAGACCCAAATGATCTTAACTACATTACACCATCTCATTTTCTCTCAAGCGGTCCAGTTCTAACGGTCATAGAAACGGAACGGGATCTCAGAACACGCTGGCATCTCACTCAACAAATAACTCAAGATATTTGGAAGCGATGGTCAGCAGAATATCTAACACAACTGACATCAAGGTCAAAGTGGAAAAACCCAAAGGAAAATATTAGTATCGATGACATCGTCTTAGTTCATGAAGACAATATACCACCAGGAAAATGGATTATGGGTAGAGTGTGTGAGCTACACCCAGGGCAAGATGGTTTCGTCCGTGTTGTAACCCTAAAAACGAAGGGTGGATATATGAAACGACCAGTCATCAAACTTTCAAAACTTATCAAGCATGAAGACACTGAAACAAGGAGTAATATCGAAACTATCAGCAGCGAAAACAAGTCGCATAAACAGAAATCAAGTAGCTTTACAATCAATAGCAAGAAAAGCTTATATACATCAATGATGATGACATTTTTGATGTTTTTAATCGTCTTATCAAGTTCTGTAGCCCACGTCAATATCACCAAGTTTAGAGAAAATCAAGGTTTATATTTTGATAAATTATCAAACATGATGCTGATCAAAAATGAGTGGAAGCTCATAGTATACTTCGAAATGGAACCTTATCTACAAGGAAATAAGGCACTCGAGTCATACATACAAACGCTCGATACAACATGTGAAACTTTGCGACGACAAACGCGATGTGATGCAATAGTACTCCAGTTACGTCACGGCTACAATGAACTTGAACATTATAATCAACTGTTGCGAAGTCAGCAATTTGACGCCGTAGTACAAGCGCCAGCGCCAAGCAGACTGCGACGACGCAAGAGAGGCCTTATCAACGGTGTCGGATATCTCGCAAACACTTTGTTCGGTGTACTGGATAGCCAATTCGCCGAACAGTATAAAAAGGACATCGACCTACTCCAACAAAATCAAAATCACATTATTAATCTTTGGAAAAATCAAACGACCATAGTAGAAGCCGAGAATAACCTATTAAAACGCACTGAAGCAACTATGAACCAGCAACATAAAATTATAAATCAACACATGATATCATTAGACAAAGCTATCAGCGAACTAAAAAATTCTGCTAAAATGGATAACGTCGTAAGCGACTTCACGATTGGATCTTTAGTTGCGACTAACGTACTAAACAATTTGAAGACTCTGCAGAATTCTTTATTGGACACGGTAATGGATGTTTATCAAGGCCGTTACAACTTACACCTAGTCACTCCAGATCAATTGATGAAAGAGTTGGACAGCATATCAAGCAAGCTACCCAAAGACGTTTCCCTGCCAACAGAAAACATGCAGACAGATGTACGCAAATTGTACAATCTCATTAAGGTTAAAGCAAGAATGATGGATGAGTACCTTCTATTCGAGATAAGAATACCTCTTATCAGCAGAGACTCTTACGAGATTTTCAAATTGATTTCGATCCCTAAATATCAAGAAAAGAATACCTTCACAATAACGCCGGTGTCAGATTACGTGGCAATGAATATAAGAATAGACACTTTTATACCTATGAGCGAAGCAAATA
This sequence comes from Catoptria pinella, assembly GCA_963556745.1. NCBI lineage: Eukaryota > Metazoa > Arthropoda > Insecta > Lepidoptera > Crambidae > Catoptria > Catoptria pinella. Next base: position 5,536,824 of record OY750776.1, read on the forward strand.
TTAAAGAGTGTTTCGTACAAGACTCATACTATTGTCACAGCCAGAGACCCGAATACCAGATGAAAGGTGAAAAAGATCTGTGTTTACAAATAAATCAAGAATGTGTTACGAAAAAAATCTTATGTAAAACTAATTGGCAAGAAAGTTATATTATGAACACATATATTTACACATGTTGCGAACAATGCAATATACGAACAATGTGTGATGATCAAATTACCGCGTACCGGCTGACGGGCACCGGACTTATAAGTGTAGGTCATGGTTGCCTTATCAAGACCGATGATTTTATTATTTATCCCCATATGCCTCATACAAGTGAGGTCAAGGTCTTCCCAAATTTATTTACGCCAACCATCTCACCTATCAATCACATCATCAACATTTCAATTCCTCACTTCAACTTCACAAATCAAGAGCATACGCAGTTCAACAAGGAAGCGGCTGCAATTCAAGAACAGATTCAAACCCTTAAGAACAATGAGGTGACGTCATCAAGCGTATCGTACCATGACATACACCATTACGCTATGATTTACGTCATATTGGGAGTACTGGTAGTAGTTGGTGTAGTAATAATCGGCCACCGCTCTCAATGTCAATGGAGAAGGCGACGAGACGAGCAGACAAGTGAAGAAAATCACAATCAAGCACCAGCACAAGCAGCAGGAGCTGCACCGGCGGCGGCGGCAGCGGCGCCTAACCTTGTGCCCGGCCCGTTCTACCAGCAGCGCCACGGGATTTCACGCGCCGGCGGCAGCGGCCACACGTCGCGCCAGCGAGAGGACATGGCGAACTACGCGCGGCCCATCCAATTAAGAAATAGATCGACAAGTCCCGTTTTAAGAAAATTCAAAGAAATGATTTATGATGAATCAGTTTAGTTATTTACAGCTTATTAACTTTGTTTAATTTTGTTTAACAAGTAACTTTTCTTTATTTAATTTTTGTCTCAGCTTAATGTATCCCATCTCTGGCCCGGGAATATGTACGGTTTACACATTACATATTCAACCAATTTCGTTCGATACAATAATTTGTAATAAAATATTTAGTCACGTCATATCATTGGTAATGTGAACTCGTACCACAAGCAAATAAACATTTTTATAATCATCAAGGATTTATCATTTATATCAAGATCCAGCAAAATAGTTGAGTGGCAGCATCAAGGCAGCACTTAACACATACAATTCAATAAACGTTAGGATAGGAAGGCAGCAACCGTTCACGCGCATGACGCATGAACCAAGCATCGCTTCGCTCAACCATATTTGAGGGAACGTAACGACCCGCCTCAGACGACACCACCGCAGAAATGATTAAAGAGAGCATGACTTATTTAGGCTACCCTTTTTAAGGCATCAAATTGAAAACTAATATCCAAAAGCGTTTCATGGGCCTTTACTTACAAAACTACTGACTATAGAAACATTTTAATTCTTATTTTCTTATCATTGATGTTATGCAGTGGTCATTAAGCTACACTGTTATTATTTAACAATATTTATCTTCAGGTAACACAAATGGAACCATTATTTAAAATTTGTGATCCAACATTTATAAAGGTTTTGGAACTTTATGAAGTTGAAACTATAGTAGCAATTGGAAAATTCTGTGAGACTCGAGCACAGAGAGCCCTTAATAAGTATTTACCGGAGCATTCAATTCAGGTAAAACATTTTTACTAATAAATTATAGGCAATAAGTTTATGTGGTTGCCAGCCGTTCTACAACTACAGGGTAATTTTAAAATCACAATTGACGAACTTTCAGGATGTGTTCAGTCCATGAAAATAAACAACTTTCCCTGAGCAAAGTTGTTTAGTCGAAATACAGTTAAGACTATTAACACAAACCAGAAACAAACTAATAACGGGTTTAGTATGGGGTGGGCTGTGGGCCAAGATGGATAATGCACAAAAATCTAGTGTGTCACCGGCAAGCGACCAATACACAGTGGCAAAGCGACTCTAGACCTTTACTACAAAATGAAGAATAACTTTAACTTACTTTAAACCGAAAAATTTGCTTTGAAATATTACTTATTATTGTTTAACGTCTCAAAGCGTTATATTATTAAGCAAACTTTTTGGTTATTTAAGACCTAGAACATAAGTGAAAACTTACTTATTCTTCATTTATTAGTGAGGCAGTAGAAGCACTTATATCTATTCTGTGGTGGAGTAAAATAATAAATAGTCATCATGAATTTATCGAATCCGTTGTCGATAAATATTAAGGAATTAAGGAAATAGTCGCTAAAAGGGAAGGGATTTTAAATGTGACTGCTGGCGGAACGCCCGCCCCCCGCACCGCACGCGCTATTACGTGAGGTGTGTGTATTGTATGTGTGTGCGGTGCAGGCGGGCCTTAGAGCATTTAAGGGGCGGGCGCAGGCGGGGCGATATACAACATGTTACAATAATACCCCTAATGCCGATAATGGTATATAGGGACCATCAAACTGAACAACTTTTACTATGGGACCAACTCTGAAATCGCGATAGCTGTTTCATACAAAAATTAAAATCGAAAATATCAAAATGTATGAAACAGCTGATTATTTTTTCGCGATTTTGAGAGTTGGTCCCTTGGTAAAAGTTGTTCAGTTTGATGGTCCCTATATACCATATTCGGCGTTAGAGGTATTTTTGTAACATGTTGTATATTGACAGAAGCCGGATGGGCCAGACGGAGTCAAAATTGGCTGGACAAGAGGTCAAAAAGCCTCACTTCACTATCCAGCTTTATCCGGAATCCGGACGGATGGCGACACGAGTCGTGATCCATGAAAACGCACGACCGGTGATGATTATTTTCCGCGACAGTCTGCGTAATGCGATTCTTTGACTTATGACATGTACTTAATTTGATTTTTCAGATTGTGTATTTGCCACATCCAAGCCCTCGATCCGTGAATAACAACAATTGGGACCAGAAGGCTATTGAACAGTTGCGAAAGTTTGACATATTGAAATATTACAAAACGTCACATTGAGAAGAATCTGCTATTTGCGAATCATACAATTTATGTAAGGCAGTCTTACTTAACTAAGTCATATAAATAATTTTAACGAGTTCCCCGTAGAAAATAAATGAATAATCACGAAAGTAGGTAGGTATTTAAAAATCCAAGAGATTTTGAAATGTCTTATTTTAAAAAAGATAGTTGGAAATTTCTGTTCCTGATGGATTGTGTGCGGAATGATATGAATGTAAAAGGAGTGGATGAGGAGATGACGAGTGACAGGAAGGAATGGAAGAGAAGGACACACTGCACCGACCCCAAATAAATTGGGATAAGGGTGGGTGGAAGATGATGACTATTAATCGAAAATGTTTTCAACTAATTTCTTTAACCAGTGTTAATTCTGCTTATGTGTATAAAGTTTCATTAAAATCGATTCATATCGACAAATAAGGACTTGAAAGTTATTAAATTGAGATTTTTCGCATTCACAATGCTATATTAAGATAAATAATATATTAGAAAAAATACTACAAAAAATCGACTTGAAAGTTTGTATGAAATGGCCTTTGCCGTCAACCCTCTTAAGACGTGAAGAGGTAACAAACACACACACACACACTTTAGCATAATAATATTAGTAGGATCAACATTATCCAAATGAAATAGAGCTGGTATTACATTTTAATCCAGCTAAATTCTTGTATAAATATTACAGGCTCTTCTCTCTTTTGAGGAACTAAAAATAAAAAGGTTTACATTTTAACACTTAGGTTTACAACGTGTTAATGAATGAACCCAAGATGGGAAACTGTTTTTACGGACCATCAAATTGAACAGCTTTTACCATGAGGCAAACTCTGAAAGCGTGAAAAAATCAACTTTTTCATACAAAAATTATGAAAAAGCTTTTTTTTGCGATTTCAGTGTTGGTCAAATAGTAAAAGTTGTTCAGTTTGATGGTCCGAAGAAACAGTTTTCCCACTTTCCTATTAACACATTGTATTTTAAGCAGTGATTTTAAGTATATTTTTAGACTAATACAACACTGTCACTCACATACTACGCTGAATCATTCATGAAAGCAGATTTTAAAGTGCCATGTTTGTGAATCACTCATTTGTTGAAACACATCAACTACTTACACCTAGGTATACTCGCGTGCGTGATTTTTCTACTAAAATCTGCATTGAACCTTAACTTGTTAGACACCAAGTACAAAATCGATTAAGGAATTTTGTAAATGTTGTGGTTACCCAGTGACTTACCGACTGTACATGCCAAGTTATTTATTGACATCATCATTCCCATTCAAAATTATTATCCCAATTGTGTTTCATTTTCAGGACATTAATTTTAAACAGGCGAGCATGACTGAGTTTATGATTAGAGCGCTTGAATTAGCGAAAGAAGCTCTTGCAGCCAAGGAAGTACCGGTGGGTTGCGTTTTTATCGCCGATGGAAACATTATTGCAGAATCCAGAAACACTGTTAATGTTACCAGAAATCCCACCAGACATGCAGAGATCAATTGTATTGACGATGTTATTATGTATTGTAAACATCACAACGTTGATTACCGTAGTTTCTTCACAAAGATTTCTGTTTATGTCACTGTTGAACCCTGCATAATGTGTGCAGCTGCTTTAAATAACCTCTGTGTCAAAGAGGTTGTGTATGGTTGCGCCAATGATAGATTTGGGGGTAAAACTGTATTAGATATAAGTAATTTTTTTGAACGAAGTTACTCGTTGACAGGCGATCTATTAGCTGACGAAGCAATGTCTTTATTGAAACAATTTTACAAAGGCACTAATCCCAACGCTCCCGAATCAAAGGTCAAAAAGAAAAAAGATAGTATGTAAAATTGTTTTGTTGTTGATTTCTGTTTTAAGCTTAGAAGTTTACTAGCTGTCCGGAAAATTCTAAGGGAACCTTTGACCGAGATAACATTGGTAGATATTACCTGGATTAACATACAGGCTGCTTTTTATCCTGCTCTAAAGTTTCCTATGGTCCACGCGGACGAAGTCGCGGGCGGCCGCTAGTTTATAATATAAGTTAAGATATTGATGAATACAAAGGATACGTATCAGAAAGTCTAAAGTTAAACGCCTAACATTAAAATGACTAAGTTCAAAATGTCGAATGAAAGTCCAGCGATTAAAATAGCGAAAGTTCAAAATGTCGAAAACGGAAATGTCTAATATTCAAAACATAATGTTAAGTATGTACCTACCTGCTTAAAAAACTACTACTTACTAATACTCGAAAAACTGGCTTGACAAAAAAAATCTATATAATTATCGAACCGTCACAAAGTCTCACGAGAATCGGTTAAGAAATGCGACCTATAGAGGAGAACAACAACTTTATACATACGAAAGAATTTTTGCCCAAGCTGAAACCGAGATGTTTCGTTCGCGCTTTACGCTCGCGCGGTCACTAATAGGAAATAAAAGATTATCTAACGAGGTACGAAAATCATCATTAGTTTTATTTAAATACGTAATAATTATAATAAAGTGACATTGTAGTTGACGAGCGCGAAGCGTCTCCGTTTTAGCTTGGGCAAAAATTCTTTCGTATGTATAAAGTTGTTGTTCTCCTCTATAGGTCGCATTTCTCAACCGATTCTCGTGAGACTTTGTGACGGTTCGATAATTATATAGTTTTTTTTAATATTATATTTCGTAAGTTCGTCCGGCTGTTCTCCTCTTCAGGTCGCATTTCTCAACCGATTCTCGTAAAATTTTGTGAGCAAGTTCGATAAATAAATAGATTTCTTGTCGATTCAGTTTTTCGAAATTTTCTTAATATGGCGGAGATATGAGGGAAATGCTCTAAGGGGAAATCCTATTTCAGCCATTTCAAAAAATGTCACAAACGCGAAGTCTACATTATTCGTAGCACGAACAGCTATCGCTATTATATATTATGCCACGTATTTCTATATTATATACTCTATGAATGCGTCTCCACGTGGCGGTGCGACGATAGAAGAAGCGCTTACTCGTCACGGTATAGTATAGTACTAAAAAACAATCTTGATGTCGCGAGGGCATGATATAATATAATAAATTCAAATAAATCATTGTGAACTTATTAACTTGTTAAGTATTTGATATTTTGAAGTAGTACATAACTACTTTCGACATTTTAAACTTAGTTATTTCAATATTTAGACTTTCTGATACGTACCCGAATACAAAACAGTCTCAACTTAGAATCTTGTTTCTCAAACGCTTTAACACCTAAGAGTATATTATTTTTGTTACTTTTGTATTTACTATTCAGTGTTAATTTAAGGAATCACCTCAAAGTAGGGTCCGGACTTTTCATATTCGGTGTTTTGATATGAGCGCCAGACAAGAAGCGAGCGTACCTATAGTTCTATGCAAACTTAATGGCGACTCGTAACATTGAGCAAGATGATCGATGCGCTGCTGGCGAGAGGTGAGTGGGCACGGCTACGCGCATAGCGGCTAACTTTACAACCGCCATTACGTTTACATCAAAGTATTATATTATCTGTGCATCGAACTGTACCTATCTGTACGACAATGTGCTCGTAATTTTAAAAATATATACGATATATATGGATGTATATTTTTTTAAGTTTTTATGTAAAATGTTTTTAAGTAAACAATCGCATCTAAATTTATCAAAGTTTTTATTGGTGTCCATCGATCCCTTCCAACAGAACCAAGTTTCAGTAGCTCGTTTTTTACCCAAATTGATGTCACCTATCACGTATTCGGGAATAGTACGATCCTGTGTAGGGTGACAATGTCGTAATGTCTCGTTTTCGAAAGTAAGAATTAACTCTCGTAAGTCGTAACTTACAAGATAAATAAGTCTATGCTTACAAGGCTTCCCATAAAAATTTTGGGTGTTTATACCATTTATCGTTATACTGTATCTTAGTAGTGATGTACCCTATGGAACCATTTAACAATAAAAAAAGATTTTTTAAGTTACTGTCTTTAATAGATAGGTAGCCGAAAAGTAATATATTATTATGAGTTACATAATTATGTTAAACTAACAATGATCCATCTAAAACACAAATACCCAAGAAGCTTATTGGACTACTTGACACATTGAATTTGGTTTTAACTTATATTATACTGTTTTGCTTAATCTTAAAGTTAAATAAACCAACAATAACCAGTCAAAATAATCCACATTCTTATTGAATACAATAATATTAAACTTTTCACTTATACTTTACTCTTATAACTAGAGCATTGCAACTCACTGTATCAATATAAAAGTGAGATCTTAACTGAACTGAAATATATACATTCCTTAAGCATGCTCCAAACTCACTACTGACAAAATATCCACAGGGATATCACAGAATATTTTCACTAAACCCTATTACGAGATCTCACAATTACATTCCCACAGTGATAAACGATAATAATTTGTACAACAGAGCGTTAAAATATTTTAGGCAAGTAACTAAATGCATTGTGCTTAAAATAAATGTTCCCACCATTTTATAATTATAAATCACAAATTACTACAACAAACTAGGAAAAACAAGACTTACTTAGTAATATTTACACTAGTTTCAACATTACATTAAAAATTTATCCCTGAAACAAGTCTAATTCATTCTTTAGGACTATGAAAACCATTTACAAGAGGATTCACTGTTTCTGCTTCATCTAATGTACCATTTTGCCCATTAGTGTGCACCTCAATTTCATCAGGTACAATTTCATTAGTTTCTGGTTGTAAGTTATTGGTGGGGCTATTGCTGCGGCTTGAGCTGCTACAAGTATCTGAACTAGAAGAGCTGTCGCTTTCAGAGTCTTCACTAGTCGAACCTTGAGATGCTTGACGTAAATGTTCATTTTCTTGGAGTAGTTTTTCATTGGCCAGCTTCAATTCACAGATTTGATCTTCATGCTCCTTGAGACGTTGTAACATATCAGCCATGCTTGGGTCAACTGGATAAACTGTACTGGATTCATAAGAAGTACCAGAAGTATCTCTGTCTGTTATCATACTATCTTTATCAGTCATAGACATATCTCTATCTGTTTCATTACCATCTTTCTCTTCATCAGAGAATTTAACTTTTGAGCGCTCAGTTCTCTTTAAGAGACTGTCGTACTTAGCTTCAAGGATAAGATATTCTTGAATTAATTCATTTTTTGTCATGTTGGATAAACGTTCACATTGCGCATCTTCATAAACACTAGAAAATTCTTTTGTCAAGTATTCTTCTTCGTCTTCAGGTAAAGAGAAGAAGTAATTATCTTCTGAATCAATACTGAAACTAGAATCGCGTGTACGTGCCGACGGAGTTTGTGCTAAGTGAAAGTTATTTTCTGGTTCAGGTTTGTGAATTTCCATAAGAAATTGGTTGTTATTGAAAGGAGCACGTGATTTAGCAACAACAATTTTTCTGAATCTGTTGTTTCTATCATTCCTTCTTCTGTCTTGCCATGGTGCTTTAAGAAATGGTTTCATTATTTTCCTTTTGGTTTTCCCGCGCCTCCGCTTCTTTTTTGTACCATCAATAGGTTTTTGTAATTCTACGATAGGTGTCGCTTCAATTAATACAGGTCGCGTCGAGTCGCCATCTTTTATTTCGGATACAATATTTACATCCATTTTAAGCGAGGAACGAATCTTAAAAACTTTACTGTGTAAGATTTCAAACAAGAACACAAATAGATAATTTTACTGAACTTGTTAGCACGTCTATTTATAAAAATTCTTTGCTAAATTCACTTTACTTTAAGAGCTCCTCACTACACAGACAAACTTCCACCATCTTTTTTTCTTTATTGTTTTTTTTTTGGCAATTTGTATTTTGAATTGTATTGCCCAAAGAGAAAAATAAATAATGTGTTGCTATTGCCATTGGCCATAAGTATTGACCGAGTTCGTGTGTTCCACAGAGAAAGAACTCCAGTCGAATAATCTTCATCTACGCGCAGTCGACTTAGTCGAATGATTCGGGGAATCTAATTATTAGTATTAGTATTATTCGAAGTCGCGCATTGCTACTATATATTCTCATCTCAACTCTTCTAGGCTTCTTGGTGTCGGACATGACCTAGTAGGGCTAGTAGTATATTCTCAGAAGAAGTTATTTTTCTGAGAGTGTATATTTATCTGTCTGTGGACATGATATTCTAGACTAGTATATTCATCTGTGCATGCAGCGTTGCCAGAATGTTACAAAAGTAACATTTTACGTTACTTTTGACCCTCTCATGTTACCTCCATGTTACACGACTCAATATGTTACTTTGTGTTACTTTTTAGATTTTCCAGCAAACAAAAAAATATCGTGAAACGGAACGCATTCAAGAATTTTTTTATTCGTTATCTTGGCGCACTTGATTTTGTGGACTGACTGAATGCGACATATTCACTCACTCGCCTGTATTTCTCAATTTTCCATCCCACTTAAGCATGCGCAAGTGAGGCGAGTGGTGACTAGCAGCGAATGATTACAATCGATTTTATTAAATGCATAAACAAAATCATTAGGCACAGGTTGATTGTAATGATTTTTTGACCAAACCGTCATCACCGCAGGGCCCGGAGCGCGCGGCGCGCTACGCACGCCGCGACTAGGCTTTTACACGAATGGGTACAAACAAAGATTTATAGCCATCTTTCAAACACAACCCACCTATGTAGAATTTTAATATAAAAAAAAATAACTAAAATGGTTTTTTTTAAAGACTAATTAGTTTACTAGTGGATAGGGGCCCACATCAGATATTTTTCAGCATCGCCATTCGATCAACAATTATTACGATTTTTCCGATGTTTAACAAATGGGACAGGAAATTTATTTTAGTTTTGGTGTAATAAAATGCCATATTAGAGTATTGTGTCGTTTTCCAAAATAAGTAGGTAATGTTACTTTTCTCGTGAAAATGTTACTTTTTGAGCTGTCTCATGTTATATTTGACTATCTGTCACTGGCAACACTGTGTGCATGACACTTGACAGATCGAATCAATGTATTGGATATTTGAATTTTGATATTTATTTTGATTTTACTTCCGCTTTGTTTCCCTTCTGTAAAGTTTTGATATAAGATAAATATCTTGCATCCTTTGATTTAAGGGTTTGTTGTACTTATGCTGTTTATCTCATAGAATAAGCTTTAAATCAATGACGTAATGGCTGACGATATTTTATTCGAATTGTTACATTCCGAAATCATTAACTATGCATTAGAACAATCTAAAGACAATAATGACAAAAAGGTAAGAAAAAAGAGAAATACTTCTGCGAAATTACAATTGACAATGTTTTGGTCTGCTGTAAAATGATTTTTACTTGTATGTACATAATCATTTTGTGCTTGTTTATTTGCATAGGAGGCAGATTTATCAGTTGTGGAATACATTGGTTTTGCTGCTGGATATAAAATAATGGAAAGGCTAACCAGAGAGTGGCCAAGGTTCAAAGATGAGTTAGATACAATGAAGTTTATATGCACAGATTTCTGGACATGTATTTATAAGAAACAAATTGATAATCTTCGTACCAATCATCAAGGTGTTTATGTTTTACAAGACAATGCTTTCAGATTTCTAACTAATTTCTCCAATGGACATCAGTATTTGGAATTTGCTCCGAGGGTATGTTATGTACTCAACTTTGCAGTGATTGGAACAAAGTTACGTCAGTTACCTACTAGTTTCTTACTTGTGTTCAATCTTTATTGTTTTTTCAGTATGTGGCATACACATGTGGATTAATAAGAGGTGGTTTGGCAAATTTGTGCATCAACAGTGTGGTAACAGCAGAAGTTCAGTCTATGCCATCATGTAAATTTCACATACATGTCCAAAGAAGCTAAGCAGAACAACAATTAACTCACCTAATAAATAATTGTTCTTTCCTTTAAACTATTAGCCTATCATAATACCTGAATATATATGTTATTTAAATAATGTATTCTTTTTAATGCACTTTTCTGCAGTTTAGTCGACAAATGCCAGATTCTACAAATGGCAGTTTTTTTAGTACAATAATATAATATATTACTTTTTTTATATTTTCTATCACTTTTTATCACATTCCGTTTGGGGCAGAATTATAGGCTGTTTTTTCTGACAAAAACGGAATTTTTCTTTCAACAGAAAAAACTGGTTAATTTAAAACAAATCCGGACCATATTATTCTTATATTTATTTTTATGAATTTTTTTAAATCAGCCTATTTTGGTTAATTCTTACAATTTCTCTTTCTGCGAAAAGCAGAATTGATCAAAAGTCCGTTTTCGTCAGAAAAAATCGACTTATAATTTATTATGACAAAAGCTAAATCCGACGAAAGTGACAATAATTTTTTTTTGGTTTTGTAATAAAATCGTCCCCAAAGGATCACATAAACTAGTGGCTCAGTGAGCTGTAGAGCTGTACTACGCGTTCACTTCGTGATTGCCGTCGACGACCGTTATGACTTCACAGCTAACGGTACTGTAGACAAAAAAGTAATCATGTTTTTCAACTGTTTTCCATTTTTTTCTTGTTCAAAGAGTGTCATTAATTTATATAACAAGTTAGGTTTGCCATTATGTAGGAACTTTACTTTTTTAATCATTATAACAACACAAATAACGAACGTAATGATTAAATCAACAGAAACAAAAATTAAGCTTTGCGTTGCTAGTTGTACTAGAAAGGCGACGCAGGGGGTGCGGTATGACGTAGCGGGCTGGGAGGTAGCGGCAATGATGAAATGAACGCGTAGTGTGATGTTGCTAGATGGCGCTTAGAATCTTTTTCTAATGGGTGAATTTCGAAAAACTGGCTCAACATAAAAAATCTATAAAATTTTACGAGAATCGGTTAAGAAATGCGACGTAGGAGAACAGACAGCGATGTACGAAAGCATTTTTGCCCTAGCTGAAGCAGAGACGCTTCGGGCTCGCTCGTTCAATAATTAATAATAATACTGTAAAGTTAACTTCTATATATTTTTTATATTTTCAACCACTTAGCCTCGATTAAATTACTCAATTTAGTGTCCAATTTAGGAACGTTAGGGCTGCACACTAGCGCCGCCATTGGAAAAAAAATCTAGTGCTTTTTAAATTTTGAGATTTAAGCATTCACAATGCTATTTTTATACAATACTAAATAATATACTAGAAAAAATAGGACTCGCACCAGATCATGTTCTCGGACGGGAATCGAACCCGCGACCTTTGGATATCCGGTCCAATGCTCTGACCGCTGAGCTACCGAGTCACTAGTGGGAACGTCGAATTTCTTCTAGTATATCAACTCTTACGCTGCAAGCCAGCGCCATCTCACCAATGTAGAAGGAATTAACTTCGACATTCAACTGAACATCTTTCCAGATATTTTTAAACAGTTGATTAAGATGAGAAAGCTATATAACTTTTTAAATTTTGAGATTTAAGCATTCACATTGCTATTTTTATACAATACTAAATAATATACTAGAAAAAATAGGACTCGCACCAGGTCATGTTCTCGGACGGGAATCGAACCCGTGACCTTTGGATATCCGGTCCAATGCTCTGACCGCTGAGCTACCGAGTCACTAGTGGGAACGTCGAATTTCTTCTAGTATATCAACTCTTACGCTGCAAGCCAGCGCCATCTCACCAATGTAGAAGGAATTAACTTCGACATTCAACTGAACATCTTTCCAGATATTTTTAAACAGTTGATTAAGATGAGAAAGCTATATAACTTTTTAAATTTTGAGATTTAAGCATTCACATTGCTATTTTTATACAATACTAAATAATATACTAGAAAAAATAGGACTCGCACCAGATCATGTTCTCGGACGGGAATCGAACCCGTGACCTTTGGATATCCGGTCCAATGCTCTGACCGCTGAGCTACCGAGTCACTAGTGGGAACGTCGAATTTCTTCTAGTATATCAACTCTTACGCTGCAAGCCAGCGCCATCTCACCAATGTAGAAGGAATTAACTTCGACATTCAACTGAACATCTTTCCAGATATTTTTAAACAGTTGATTAAGATGAGAAAGCTATATAACTTTTTAAATTTTGAGATTTAAGCATTCACAATGCTATTTTTATACAATACTAAATAATATACTAGAAAAAATAGGACTCGCACCAGATCATGTTCTCGGACGGGAATCGAACCCGCGACCTTTGGACATCCGGTCCAATGCTCTGACCGCTGAGCTACCGAGTCACTAGTGGGAACGTCGAATTTCTTCTAGTATATCAACTCTTACGCTGCAAGCCAGCGCCATCTCACCAATATAGAAGAAATTAACTTCGACATTCAACTGAACATCTTTCCAGATATTTTTAAACAGTTGATTAAGATGAGAAAGCTATATAACTTTTTAAATTTTGAGATTTAAGCATTCACAATGCTATTTTTATACAATACTAAATAATATACTAGAAAAAATAGGACTCGCACCAGTTCATATTCTCGGACGGGAATCGAACCCGCGACCTTTGGATATCCGGTCCAATGCTCTGACCGCTGAGCTATTTTTATACTATATATTGGGCGATGGTGACATTGGTGAGATGGCGCTGGCTTGCAGCGTAAGAGTTGATATACTAGATGAAATTCGACGTTCCCACTAGTGACTCGGTAGCTCAGCGGTCAGAGCATTGGACCGGATATCCAAAGGTCGCGGGTTCGATTCCCGTCCGAGAACATGATCTGGTGCGAGTCCATTTTTTCTAGTATATTATTTAGTATTGTATAAAACTAGCATTGTGAATGCTTAAATCTCAAAATTTAAAAAGTTATATAGCTTTCTCATCTTAATCAACTGTTTAAAAATATCTGGAAAGATGTTCAGTTGAATGTCGAAGTTAATTCCTTCTACATTGGTGAGATGGCGCTGGCTTGCAGCGTAAGAGTTGATATACTAGAAGAAATTCGACGTTCCCACTAGTGACTCGGTAGCTCAGCGGTCAGAGCATTGGACCGGATATCCAAAGGTCGCGGGTTCGATTCCCGTCCGAGAACATGATCTGGTGCGAGTCCTATTTTTTCTAGTATATTATTTAGTATTGTATAAATCTAGTGCTATTGATTAAGCGATAACTTAGAAAGATACTTAGAAGGAAAGATACAATCAAAATATGATTGACAAGGACAAGCCCAAAACGTGCTTGAAAAGCCATGCTTGTCCGTTTAGGAGGTACTCAAGAGAGTAGTATTTGGTTAAGGGTTCTCTTAGAAGGGTTCTTAATGCTCTAAGAGGCCCCCAGTAACGATCAATTGCAATTGTAATTTTTTCCGTCAATGCCATTGTTAGAGCAATTTTATTGACAATCGCTTCAATTGCACATGTATACGATCAATTTTCGCGACAATGAGCGTCAATTATATAAAAATTGACAATCGCAAATTATCGTTACCGGGAGCGTTTTAGTTAAGAAGTTCTCTTGTCTGAGCTGTGCTCAACTCTCAGCTCAATCACGAAGCTGGCTTTGGTTCACAAGCTCTAAGGTTCACAAGTGTGTATTATCTTATCTATGTTGTGCTCTTAATCAGTGTTGCCAGAAGGTTACTTAAATAATCTTTTAGGTGGTTTTTAACTCCGTTAAGTTACTTCCAAGTTACACCACACAAAAGGTGACATTTAGGTGATTTGTTCGGAATCTGCGGGAAACGAAATGCTCTTTAAATTTTCTGCAGTGGTACAAGCACAGATTAAATATTACATACTTGTCCTCAAACACACACACCAATCGAATTCGTTCGTTCGTATCGTGTCGGTCAATCGTTGTGAGTCAGTTACATCCACTGACCTCGATCCGTCCATCTCACTTTCCCGTCCAGCTCTCATTCCAGCGCCGACAGAGTTTTTTTTGTGAAGTTTAGTTTTGATTATTTCATGTTTTATGTAAAAAAAGTGTTGGTGTACTAACAAAATAACTACGTTAGTTACTCGTTTGAGTCGCTCGCCTTTGTCTAACTGGTTTTATGGGAAGAAACTAACCATATTTCTGTAAGTTAATTTAGCCAGCATCTTTTTCTATGCCTTTTTTGTGCCTTATTATTGTAAAAAATAAAAATGGTTACTTTTCCTAAATTAAAGTTACTTTTTTGTACAGTGAACGGCACACTGGGCTTCCACGACAGGGTAATCATATTCAATCAAATTATACTTAAATACTGTGATTTTAAGGTGCCAATTAAATAGCAGATTTTTGACTGCTTTGTACCTGACGTGCTGCTTACTGTACATTGCAGGTAACTTTTGACAAGACGTAGCTGGCAACACTTTACTTACATTGCTTGCTTGCTTTCATTTCAATTCAATTCAATTTTGCAGAAAATGGCTACCGAAGAGTTGGTGACTGAGCAATTTCAATTTTTAGGAATAGATGTACAAAAAAATGTTGTACTTAAATGTAAGTATCTACTCGTTATCCGTGTAAAGCATATTTATCAACTTTTGCTAAAATTTGCATGGTAAACTTAACCTGTTTGTAAATCTATGCTGCTAGACATGAATGTTCTAGTCAAGGTTGTCCCATCCCATTTTGTAATTTTTTTTTATCAGGTGTAAGTTTGTGCGATGAGTATGATGTAGATCCAGAAACTTTTATTGAGCAATGGATGGCATTTAGTTTGAACCACATGAATGGCGCTCCACCTACTATTGACAATTTGGAGTCTTTGGCGAGAAAGGAATTTTCTAAACGGGCGGTGAACCGGAGCAACGCGCCGCCCGCTAAAGAAGTATCACATTCAAGTACCGGCACTGGTTTGACAGTTTACGGGGCGCCCGACTCTGTTCAGTATCCTTTAATGTAATATTCCTTTCTCATCCTAGCTAAAACATTCATGCACGTGTTTTTTTTGTTTTATCTGCAAGAAACTTGTTATTTAAATGCCTTTTGGTCAGTTCTATAGTTTTCACTTGTTATACTTATTCTAATTTTATTATTTATTGTTTATTGTTATTTATCAATATTATGGCATACCTATGTAATTGTATTTTACTGGTAAATTGTTAACCTTAAATAATACAGACCAGATATTGTAATGCTGTCTAACTACATATCTTCAGTGCCCAAGGTATGTTTATAGTTTTGCAAATGTATTTATTCTATGTAACTATTCTGTTTGCCTTGTGTTGTGTGTCAATGTCAAAAGTATTTAAGTACGATTATAATAAGTACATTTAGCTATGTAACTAAATGTGTGTATCTTCAAGCTCCTAGGAAGAATAAGCAGTAAATATAAAAGGTTTAATTATGGTCAATGGGTATAAGTCTAGTGGCACAGTAGTTAATTCTGTGACTAGATCTACACTCATTGATTGTTTTAAACCATACTTCAAGACTAGACTTGCTCTAGGAAAGAAGAAATTAATACAATGAAGAATAAATTCCATATTTAGGTTATGTTATCATGAAACTGCTTCGACTTGATGATATTTGTGGGCGAGTTTGCTTCTGGTTCATGTCTAAGTAGCATCATGACTAGATCCATACTCGTCTGCAGCCATCAACTCGTTCTACACACACATTACAAGGGTGGTGGGGGTTACTGTAAACAAACTAAACCT
Source organism: Catoptria pinella (assembly GCA_963556745.1). NCBI lineage: Eukaryota > Metazoa > Arthropoda > Insecta > Lepidoptera > Crambidae > Catoptria > Catoptria pinella. The sequence continues at coordinate 5,553,352 of OY750776.1, forward strand.
GATGCAGGTAAATGGCCAGTCAGTTTTTTATAATTAATTAGTCTTATTGTTTTGTTATGTAAAATAATATCAACGCTTCTGGCAACAATTACTAAACGCTGAAGTGCTCCTTTGGTGATATTAATTTATTTTTTGAGTTTATCTTTTTATTTGTATACTCATAAAATTATGCTCCATGCATGAATTACTAAAAATTTGATAATGACAAATTTCCAAATGCTTTATTGCAAAAAATAGTAAATTTTATTTATATGTCAAAAAGTGTTTACTAAATAAGTTAAGTAAGGATAAATAGACTATACAGAGTGAAATTTTTTAATGCAACCTGTGGGTCTATCAGCTAAAAACAGACAATGTATACATTGCTACTTCGTTTTGGCACAAATAAATACTTACCAAAGAAAAGTAGCAATGTATTGCAATGAGGATCAGCGACAGGTTTGAATCCTTGATAGCTTTTATTGATATAATATAAAAATATAGTATAGCTATGAACCCTAGTGAAAGTAAAAAAAAGAAATAATGGAATTTCGCTATTATTTTATGTTTTAAGGTACACACAACAGCACGTCAGGTTATATACAGCTAAACTGCTAAAACAGCTATTATTACATAGCCGGTCTCAAGGGCAACATGTATAGTCTGAGGTGCCGTCGTGTGTACAAAATAAAAACAAATGATAATCAACCAGTGTTTAATTATAACCAGTAACAAATCTTTTTACTGTTTAACAATTTCTTCAGATTATTTAAATCGTAACATAATATAAATAAGTCTTATTGATTATTTATTACACATGTGAGTAACATATGCTATTCCGTTGAAATTATTAATTTGTATTATTTTTTAAGGATTCAAAATAAGTAGATGGGTCATCAGTCTTATTTTTTTAAAATTTTATTAGTATTTATATCAACATTGTTATTTTTTATTAGTTTTTATCTTACTTTCATTTGAAATTAATAAAAAATTGTAGCGATATTTTATTTTATCTAAGCAATCGTGACATTACGTCCTAGCTTACTACCTAGAACTTAAATACATAAACATAATTATGCTTTTAAACTTCGAGCGACTCCGATGATGTGACATTCGCGCGCACGGGCGAGCGGTGCGTGCGACGACCGATGTCGCAACCATCATCGGAGTCTCTCGAGGTTTATATGCTCGGTAATATTATAAAATGTGTTGCAACGGATGGACCGATTTTGATGATTTAAAAAGTATATTGATGAGAAAGCTTATAAGAACACTATAATGTTGGCAATTGAATAAAATGAATGGCAAAGAAAGTAAGTAGGTAATAAGATTCTTTATATGGCCCGCGCCGCATTATGGGGGCTAGCGTCCTCAATTAATAAGATAGAGAAATGAAAATAGCATCAAAAGATGCGTTACTAAAATACTGCCCTACTATACTGAAAACAAAATTGAAAAATGTTTGTCTATTTTCTTTTTATAAAAAAAATAACGCCGATTTATAACCGTTTATTTTGGGACTTTTTTCAAATAATCTCAAACTTCTCAAATACGAAAAGAGATATCAATAAAAACCGGCCAAGTGCATGTCGGGCCACGCGCATTAATTACATCTGGATATTTGTCATATTTATTCGTATTTATAATATGACAAATGACCAGATTCATAATACATAATTATGAACATTTTACAATTTGTTTTGTAGTTTTATAGGCCTTTCATTAACGCATCTTTTTATGCTATTTTCATTTCTCTATTTTAATAAAAGAGAACGCTAGCCCCCTTAATACGTCGGGGGCCACAAAAACTTCCGAATGACTCCGATGATGTGACGTCACGAATCTTCGCTAGTAATTTGATTATAACTTTGATAATTTTTGTCGTAGAACAAAAATGTTTGCACTGCATGTTGTAACTCTTAGCTCTATAAATCTGCATTCTTAACTAAAATCGTTACTGATCCTCATTTAATTTTCAAAATCAAATTGAGAAACCAAAAAAAAACCATTACAGCAGAACGTTAGGTTTCAAAAACATTTGCTACTGAAACATTACATGAATACAAGTTCTGTCGAAACAATGAGCAATCGAACTATTGATTTTCGAAATTGGGACCATGTCGAAATTCAGAATGACACCAAGTATGCGGCTACTTACTACACTAAGTATGTAGATTGTAGGTACTTACAGTGTCTGTGTAAAAATATCACCCAGCAGTAAAGTTGGGTGCTATGCTATTTTTTCGACGCATTTGTAACTTGACTGTCTATCTTGACACGTATAAATAATCAAAGAATTGAGCTGTAACATTGAGTTGTTTACTGATTTATTTATTTATTGTACTACTGAACTTTCCAGTCTTGGTTGCTACTTCAATTCATTAAATAAACTTTTATATGTCTATGTAGTTGTAGTATTTTAAGTGTCGGAAGCATTTTTGTATGATTATTAAACAAAACTGCTGTTGACTGTAGTTATTGTTATTGAATATACTTACTTGGTGTTAAGTCTAGCTAATTCTTCTATTCTTCTTAACTTATTCAAAACTAGGCATGCATTGGTAAATGATTACAGAGAATCAAAGTAGAAACCGAATCTCCACAATCACTTCAACTAGAGCTACGCCCTGCAACATACACTCCTAATATGTAAGTAAAATATCACAGTTTTTTAAGCTTTATTTAAATACTACATGTGTACGTGGTGGACGGAGAAACACCAGTCGATTTTCATACAAACGTGGTTTGAAGCCTTGGTTCTCCGTTTAATGTAATAGTACCACTTGAAAACATTAAAAATTGTGGAATCTCCCTCACTCGAACTCCTCTCCCTCACTTTTTTACAACCATTAAGTTCAAATGAGACTGTGTTTGATAGATTGTAATATTTACACACTCAAACAATGAAATAATTCTTTTGCAGAGATCGCTCTGCAAAATATGCTTCAAGAACAAACCCCGGCTCAGTGGTGCATTCACACGGCGATGAGGAATTGCTTCAGCTTATCTCACAGCCACACAACACCAATGATATCTTAAATATAAGTATCACACAAATGCCCAATGACGATGGCGACTGCTATAATACTAAGTCCATGTAAGCAATACCTACTTGTCCTTATTAACTTTAACAATTATCTACTTCTCAATTTTAAATTATATTATTAATTAACATAATATGGAAAAGGTAACCTTATTTTTAAAGCTTATGGATAATTTGTGAAGTTTAGTATATACTAGGTGTTACAAAAGTACCCCTAATGCCGAATATGGCATATAGGGACCATCAAACTGAACAACTTTTACTATGGGGCCAACTCTGAAATCGCGAAAAAAAAATCAGCTGTTTCATACATTTTAATATTTTCGATTTTAATTTTGACTCTGAAATTGCGAAAAAAAAAACAGCTGTTCCATACATTTTGATATTTTCGATTTTAATTTTTGTATGAAACAGCTGATATTTTTTCGCGATTTCAGAGTTGGTCCCATAGTAAAAGTTGTTCAGTTTGGTGGTCCCTATATGCCATATTCGGCATTAGGGGTACTTTTGTAACACCTTGTTTATGTATACATATTGTTTCATATTACCCCGTAAATTATATTTTTATTTGTATAATAGCAAACTGCGAAGTGACAACCTTAGACGCAAATAGACTATTGTTTTCGATAATCAATCCCATTAATGGGCAAAAGCATAACAAAATTTAGGTCTAGGGTTGCCACTTTGCAGACTTTTGTGGAAAAAAAGTTTTTTCATAAAAGTAGTGGTTTTCAGGGTTTATAATATTGTTTCGGGGTCTTATATAAAAATTCCAAAATACTAACCCAATATTTTTTTTCATACAAAACTAAATCGCATTTATTTTTATGCTCAAATTGCGAATCATTTTGGTATTACGTTTGTATGGGAAGCACACTGTTCGCCGGCTTAACATAATTTATTTATATTTTTCATTTAGGTTTGGTTTTGAGCTACTTCATGAAAAAGCAAGTACCTTTGATAACCATATTAGTTACATATCACGATGTATAATGAAAAAGGCTGGCATCACAGAAGCTGCTTCAGTTAGGCACAAAACACAAGTAGGTAGATTATATTTTTACCTAAGCAAATTATAGTGTATTCTTCAATGTTATAAAATTGCCTGCGCCCCTACTCAAATAGCCAACATTGTCTCCGTTTGAACGCTACGCTTACTATAAAAGCTTCAAAATAATAGTGGGTCGGCAATCGTGACCAAAAGACGCTTAGAAAACGATTTTCGCACAAGTCAACTAGAAAATATGAAAATGTGGTATGTATACCTTCAGTACGATGTCCTGTGCCCTGTTTATCAAAACTTACAAGTCTTTTACTTATTATATACAAGCATTTTCCATATGAAAATCACTATTCCACAAATCCGTTTATCAAAACACGTTAAATTATACGCAAGTGTGATTGTTTTTTTTTATTTATACATTTTTTTTATTTATTCATACCATGTGACACTAATCAGAACATCGTACTGGAATGCATTGATACCACAATTTCATATTTCCGAGATAGGTAATCTCGGGAATATGAAGTATTGTAATATTGTGCGAGTATTGTAATATTGTGCGAGTATTGTAATATTGTGCGAGTATTGTAATATTGTGCGAGTATTGTAATATTGTGCGAGTATTGTAATATTGTGCGAGTATTGTAATATTGTGCGAAAACTAACCTAACACCTCATTTCTCCGACCCACTATAAGCAGTAAACTATAAAATTACGTATACAATACCACTATTATTAATTCTGTGACAATACATCAAAGTCTATGATTTACATAAGTTTGCAACATGTGATTTAATTGTTTATTGCTCATATTTAAGCTTTAATTTTATAGAATGTTGGCCGTTTGAGTAGGGGGGCCGATAGGATATTTGTCTTGTAAGCAAAGTTATTGCTTACAAGACATGTTTTATTTTTTAGACTGAAGTAACTGTAGCAGGCCGAATAGAATGTGACGCAGACGCGAGACTGAATTCAAAATGCGTGATGCTTCAGGGGACATGGGACGAGTCACTCAGCCAAGCGGTGTCAGTCGATATAGACAAGTATGTTCACATAGCAGCACGCTGGATTTACACTATAGTTTATGTTTAATTTCCGAACAATCAATCCATTTTGAACTCTACAACTTAATTAAGTCTAAAATCAAGGATTACGGGTGAAGTACCTACGCTTTCGCCTTCGGCCTTATCCACGTTGCGAATAAAAAAATGTGGTGTTGAGATAAAGAGAAAATATCTTACTCATAAACTTAATTACAGTTTACAGCAGTATTCTCTTTTTCCTGGACAAGTGGTAGTGATGAGAGGCATCAACCCACGGGGCGACAAGTTCGTCGCTCAAGAAGTATTTAGTGATGCGTCACTCCCGCTTCCCGACCATAGAGCAGATATGATGAACTGTTTTGAAGGTACTGCAAGAATGCTTCGAATACATTATCTACACTGTGCATTGCTTTTGAAATTCACTTACAGCTCGCGCAAAATACCACGTGACTTGCGCAGTAGCAATTTTAGGTACAAAAATGTTTAGTGCGCAAGCCTCATTGTCAATGGTTTAGTTAAAGTTACGAGCTGTACCAATATTCATAAGTAGCTGTTAAGTTAATAATGTAGGTACGTAATTATTGTTATAGGTACATTATCGATGTTAATAGTTGCCGGTCCATATACAACGTCAGACAATCTGGACTACGAACCGCTGAAAGATTTGGTCACACATATTAGCACACACAAACCTCACGTGGTCATTATGACGGGCCCATTTTTGGACAGTGAACATTCCAAGGTCAAAGACTTCACAATGGCGGAAACGTTCAAATCATTCTTTGAAAAACTGGTTGATAGCCTAGGAGAATTGAACGATAGTTGGTAATGAACATTTTTTTAAATTCGACCGCATCAACGTTACTTCAGGCCCTCAGTAACGATCAATTGCGATTTAAAAAATTTCCATCAATGCCATTGTTAGAGCAATTTTATTAACAATGGCTTCAATTACGTAAAAATTGACAATCGCAAATTATCGTTACCGGAGCGCTTTCTGATTTTAAAATGCTTATAAGTTTCTTGCACCCATATTTGTCAGCTAAAAAATGTCCTGAATGAAATAATCGGATGAAGCACTACAGTCATATTCAAGAAATTATTTTAATTTATTAATTATTTATTACTCTTTTACTTTGAAATACACACACATACAATATAAAAAGGTTAATCTAATAAAAATGAATCGCCGAAATGTATGTAAGCGCATTACTTCAGAACGACTGCACCAAATAAGATGATTCCTTTTTTGTTGTGTTTGTTATTATCAGGACAAGGTTTGTATTATTTTTCTCTTCCGTCATTTTAAATCGCAATATAAATAATAGATGGCGCCACCCGTGCGAAGCCTGGGCGGGCAGCTAGTGTGCTTTAAAAGAATACATCCATTATAAAAATGAGTGGGCTATTTTTTATATTAAACTGAACTCTCTGATCTCTGAAACTCCATTATGTAAGATTATTATCTGTTTTTATTTTCAGCCCGTTCACAAAAATATATGTGGTATCGAGCTTGAAGGATGCATTCCACGTGAACATCTACCCGACTCCAGCGTATTCCAGTCGACGGAAGCACGCGAACATCAATTTCCTGCCGGACCCTTGTACCCTCAACATCGGTGGTATCATTCTTGGAGTTACCAGCACGGACGTCCTCATGCATATAAGTCAGGAGGAGATATCTTCGTAAGTGATCGCCTGTATTATATTATTAGAAATCGTGTAGACGTACTTTGGTATATTTAATAAAAGTGCCAATCGTTAACATTCAGTTTTAAAGGTTTTTATACTAGTATTATGTAAAAAAAGTTATAGTCACAAAATCTATAGTAACCTATACTCATGACCACAATATCCAACTAGACAATGTATAGCTACATTGTAGGATGTCCTAGTTTTGAGGTCCCACAAACTGCTGGCAGTCTAAGTAAAAGAGGGTGTTATTGTATAGAGGCATGGGCGGGGACCGTTTATCCCGGCTGGCGGGGCACGTGGTGCAGCAGCAGACGTACTACCCGGTACGGGCGGGGGCGGGCGCGGGCGCGGGGGGCGTGGGGGCGGGGGCGGGCGCGTGCGCGGGGGGCGTGGGGGCGGGCGCGGGCGGCGTGCCCGTGGACGCGGCGCTGTGGGCGGCGCACGCGCAGCTGCCCGCCACGCCGCACCTGCTCGTGGTGCCCTCCAACTTCAGATACTTCGTCAAGGTAAACAGTCTTACGGCCTATTTAATTATTAAGATGCTGGGATTAGTTATTTCTTCTAATTGTAAACATTGTCTGATTGATATTCAAAATACTTTCTCCATAGCAAAAATCCCGCTGCGAGAGGTTTTGGCATGTCGAGGGATTAACCTCGATCGTTACACCTTATTACGTTTCCAACAAGACAATTTCATTGTTGCAGGAGGTTAATGGGTGCGTGGTCGTGAACCCAGAACATCTCGTAAAAGGCACAGGGGGTGGCACCTTCGCCCGGGCGCTGGTGTCTGTACAAAAAGAATCCAGGAAGATTTGTGCTCAGATCTTACGTATTTAAGTGAATAAAGACGATTTTTATAAAATATTTCTTTATAATTTTGGTAAGTTACGTATTACTGTTAGTTATACCATATTAGTTATTTTGGAAAAGTACTTTTAGAACCATAGTAGCAAAAACTATATCCAAAATTGAGTAAAATATTTAGTATCAAGATTTTTTTTTCTGGTAGACCCAACGATCGTTGGAGAAGCTGCCTAAGCATTGTTTTTTTTAATAAATATAATTATTAGTCAATTAATATTTTTATACAGGGTGTTAGTATAGTAGCACCCTAGCGTATTATTACAACTATTTAGTTACGTAGCAGCTATTTAGTTACGTAGCAGCTATTTAGTTAGGTAGCAGCTATTTAGTTCCTCAGCAGTTATTTAGTTACGAAGTAGCTATTTAGTTACGTAGCAGCTATTTAGTTACGAAATACTATTTAGTTACGTAGCAGCTATTTAGTTACGAAGTAGCTATTTAGTTACGTAGCAGCTATTTAGTTACGAAGTAGCTATTTAGTTATGTAGCAGCTATTTAGTTACAGTTAGCCATTCGGGTGGGGAGGATGATATGGTTACTGTGACAATGTTGGTTATAAGCATTAGCTTAAAACCTTTTATAGAGTATTCATATCATGGGTGTAGATAAAGTCTTATATGCAACTGTGCATAATTAAGTATTAAAACACTCATGTGATACTATTATCACATTCGTGTTTTAATACCCCTCATTATGCTTCGGTTGCACAAATAACTATTTTTTCATTTTAGTACAAAATATTATATACCTTATGTATAAAAAACAGTTCCGCCTTTTCATAGATAAAAAAAATATTAATTGTAAAATTAGGCAGTTAAGTACTTATTAACAAATCTCATACAAATGCTATCGAAACCACATTCGGAACTTTTACATTACAACATTAACACATTAAAGAACAATAAGATGTACAGTCGTCTTCTATTATCAAGTTGTCTCTGTCTTTGGAGTTAGGCGACGTAGACCGGGTCGCCGACAGCCACGCCGCCGCCCGCGCCGGAGCGGAGCGCCAGCTGCAGCCCCATGCGGGGCGCGTTGCCGAACGCCTTCCTGATCAACTCTTTATCATGTTGGCGGTACCTGAAACGAAACAGTATATTCGTGACTGTATTTACAAATATATTAGTAGTAGTAAGTATGGCGGCTTGCACGGAAGTGAAAAAGGCTTTTATAATTACATGCTATTTGTTTAATTTTTATTTATATTAAATGCTACCTATCCATGCGACTGCTCTTACCAGCGGATTTTTTTATTTCTTGAGAATAACAATGACAAATGATATGTTTTTAAATCTCCTGTGCAATTTGAGTGCTCTATTAGTAAATCTGTGTCTATGCTCTCTTACCCCTTTAGCGTTTGTAACGGTTCATTTTGTGGATTTCGGGAACCAGTTTCTGAATCGACAGTTGTAAGAACACATCTGAAAAATAAAAGATTTTAAGTATGATTATAAGTACTACAATAACTTGTGTCCCTTGTGGGATTCAACCTGCACGGGTAGCTTTGGCGGAGTCACATCCGCGAGACCAAGTCAGCCATCAGCATTAATTAAATTAAATTATTTTTAAAGGCATCCCTATTATAAAGGTCAAATAGTTAATCTATCTGGCGAACTGTGGCCCTACCATGAGTTGATGCAAACTGTTTACGCTACCGTAAACTATCGGATATACTGCTCACAATCAATGCGATTGAAAGAGAATACGATAGTTTACGGTAACGCAAACAGTTTGCATCAACTCGTGGTGGGGCCACAGGTAAGTATCTATATATTGCTCAGAACTACATTTAAAAGTAAATATAAATGTTTATTATATGTAAGTACTTACCTACTCTTATTTTGAAGAAAACTCAAACTAAGAAAATATCGACGAAGGCATTTTCGATAAGTAATTACAATATTATGCTAATACTTAGTTCCTTACCTCAAACACGGCATGACAACCTCGAACACGTTGTCTCCAATCTTGATGAAGTTCCAGATATCCTCATCGTATGGCTGGCAGCCTGACAGGATGAAGTTCGGTCGAAACTGGCGTGCGGTCACCTTGGTTCCGACCAGCCGAGAGTTCAAGTCATCTACTGAGGCTTCGTTGACGAGGTGGTATGATGTGTCGTCAGGGAACGCTCCCTATGGAAATGGAGACAATTCTGGTGAGTTGTTTTCTCTAACTTATTATTAATATACAACATGTTACAAAAATACCCCTAATGCCAAATATGGTATATAGGGACCCTCAAACTTTTACTATGAGACAAAATCTGAAATCGCGAAAAAAAATCAGCTCTTTCATACAAAAATTAAAATAAAAAATATCAAAATGTATGAAACAGCTGATTTTTTCCATAGTAAAAGTTTATCAGTTTGATATATACCATATTCGGCATTAGGGGTATTTTTGTAACACCTTGTATAATAAAAATAGGAGAGGACTCAAAATGGAACCTTGAGGCACACCGTTTTTTTAAGATAGCCGTTGGAGCGCAGACCGAGTTATTTTTATCTGGCAATAGGAGATGCAATTAGAAACGGTAACGGTACCTAACTAATGGCGCAGCTTTCGACACACGAGGTCTAGCTATGACCTATGTGCTAATAAGCGGATATAGAGTCTAGTCTACAGATATGATACCTACTTACTTACCGTGTCATCTTTGGAGAAATTAAAGTATTTATTCCTCGGATCCTTGGAAACGCGGCATACTTGAGCTGCATACAGCACCAAGTGGTAGTTTTGAGATGGTCGGTTTAATAGCCTGAAAAATTGAATATTAATGAAGCGTGAATTATAATTTATATTGAAACATAAATCTTTGATTCGGTCTCAGGCCCAAAATATCATTTGCATTAATTATATTTTACTAGCCCTTCGTTTGGAATGATATCTTGGTTGGGCCCTAGGGCTCCTTCACCTTCGTACTTACTTTGTAAACCACTGACTAGCTGCCAGACCACAGTTGTGTGCGGGTACCTCGTTGCCCCACACCGTGGCCGTTTTAGGAGGACCTGCTGTTGCAGTCACCTGGCATCGAGAAAGTTATGGAAAGCATTAAGTAAAACAACCGACTAGTGCCAACAGCTTTGGTCGTTTGCGCTAACTGTAGAAAATAATGATTTTAAAAGCTAAACGAGAATAATGGAAACAAAAGAAAAATATAAAATTATTGTTTTGTCAACATATTTAACAACAGCACATAATATATAATATTAATAGCACAGAATAAGAGTATCAAGATTTCATCATTTAGATTTCTTATAATATTTGTGGTACCTACCTCTGCTAAATCGACTTTGAGGGGAGTGTCCATAGCAGGGTGCTCCAAGATAATAATGGAACCCTTCAATTTAGGCTCGATGAGCAAAAGTTCTGGATACACTCTGGCTGTTATGAAGTTATACGAATCATCGACTACACACAGGACTCTAGAACAATGTTGATATCACATTTATTATTTGCGAATTTGTACTGTTTATTTGTTCCTAGGAGAAAACTTTTTCCGTTACTTTTTAGTTGAGCACGCAGAACGCCGGTCGGTTGCAATGTGGTCGTAATTATGTCTTCGGTTTTTCGCGCGCTTTTGACGAACCGTTTTCCACGAACGGAAAATTAACCCAAAATTCAAAGAATCATGTACTTATTTAATTATCAGGCATGTCAGTATAATTTTGCTCACCGATCGCGAAGCCAACCTTGTTGAAGTCCCAGCAACGTGCACTCGGCTCTCTCCAAGGAGACGACGCCGCATGATTTCACGGGGTATACGTGCAGGCTCTTCAGGGTTCCAACTGGTCTCCACTTGTGGGGCAGTTTCTTCTTTCTCTCCTCTTTATATAAACGGTAAGTGTAGTAAACTACACCAAGAACACCGGCCGACACTGCTGCTGTTGTCACGTATTGAGCTGGAAAACAAACACAAAAATGAGAAAAAATAATAGTTAGAATAATGTAGGATTAAGATAAAGATAAATAAAAAATGACTGCTTTCGAGTCGATAAACTTTTTATTAGACGATAAAATTTAATACCCAAGTTAGAAGAAAGTGTAAATCGAAAAAAATCAGCCTATTTAAATCATTAGGCATGTAAAAATAACTGTACTACCCGGTCAAATTGAGAATGCTCTGTTTAATCGCATATAACTTGCAGTTTCTAGTGTGTAATGTTGTTATGACGTATGTGTGTGTTATAGCTCGGATTATGGCCCTAAAAGCGATGAGGCTCACTTTACAAGCGTGTTTAAAAAAACTTACATTTATCAAAGGCACAGGTCAAGAAAATTTGATAATATGTCTTGATTTAATCAAAAAACAATGTGGTTTTGTATAAAGCTTTATCACCGCTGGAATCGTACCGTACCGTATCTAAGGTAAACAAAAAATTATCTCACTCACTTCGTCAACAAATCGACTATAATAGTTAATATCCCAGTGAAGATTAACTTACTGAAAATATGATAGAAACAAACAGTTGAAAAATTACGTGTAGAATAATATTTAATGTAAGTCTTGTGTCCAGAAGATAATTATAATAAATGAATAAACTTATCACTTACCTTGATTTGGCATGGCATCCGATTCAACGAGTCACCACAACACAGCTGTCGTATCGACTGACTGAGAATATTATTTTATTTATGATCGTTAGGCAATGAGTTTTCATTGATATGATAATGTGAAGAGCATCGCCAAGGTCGTAGGCACAATTATTATTTTTATTTAATTTAGGTATTCTATTAGGAAACGGTGTGTGTTGTCATTTCATTAAACAAGAAAAAAACAGCTTCAAAATTAAATATCTCTAAAAAGCAAGAAATAATATTCAACTCATTACTTACGCATATCAATATTAATAAAACACGTCTATTGAAGTCGGGTGGGGCGGAAGGACAACTTCTTTTTTTAAATTAAATTTTGTTTTTTTTTCAGGTTTTTCTTTTTATTTAAAAAGCTGAGTAACAAACATCTACTTAAACATCATCCAAACTTTCACTTAAATAACATTAGTACGAGTGTAGGATACGATTGCTAGGATAATTTAATACGACATATTACATTAATATACCTAGTATTCAATTACCTACTGATACCATGAAATGTTACCGTTTTTTCTGTGTAGGCTCAGTAGGTAGGTACATCATTGCAGGGTGTGGAGTGGGCGGAGTACCTACTCCGTGAGATAATTTATTTTCATCACATCTGCTGCCCTTTACTAAGCTAACGCTTTGCATCTTGCGTATTGTAAGGTCTTCCATATGGCGAATACTGGCTGGCAAATAGGAGGGTATCATCCACGTACCGCAGGTTCAAAATCTTCAAGCCACCGATGTAATACTCGGATTTGATTAGACTCGGGATCCGAATTTCCCCGATTCTGTACATATTAAATAGAATCGGGGAATTATGCACCTTTGACGTACTGCTGCACTGGGGTGGATGGAAGTATTTTGACAATACTACGTCATCTCTAATCGATCGACGCTGTTCCGTCCTCGTAGAAACGCATCAAAATGTGTACAAGATAAGATGTTATGGTGTTCCCGTTTTGTCTGCCATAGTGCTATAGGGCTATTTCACAGAACCCTTTAGAGAAATCAATAAATTAAAACACTGAAAAAAGTTCTTCATGTTACCAACGTTTTATTAATAATTTTTAACAGCAAAAAGAAAATACACGAATATTATTGATTTAACTTATTAATTACATATAATATTACTCGTACATGACTAAATTAAGCCACATAGATAGGGTCATTGAGTGAGACTTGTCCTGCAGGCCCTGATCTAAGCGACATCTGCAGGCCCATCCGGGGCGAGTTACCAGCAGCTTTGCGAATCATCGGGTCGTCGCTCAGTCTATAACTAGAATCACATAAATTATATAAAGTACCTAATAAATTCTGGACAACTCAGTCAAGACAAGCGGAACTCAATTCCGCCGTGGAATTTCAAACAGTTATCAGGGATGTAGTAATGATCGATTGAGTCTGCCATAAACCAAATTGTGCCATAGTTAGTGAAAATAATAGGTCTCGAAATAAACATGCAAATAGGGTAACGTATGAAATTAATGAGAATATCATGTGCAAATGGATGCAAATCAATATTTAGCAACAACTTTAACACAATAAATGGCAAAATATGCAAGAAATCTGTGGACCGCCTGCCCTCCATAAATAAATGTACAGTATACACACTGACAGCAACAAATCTTGCATTTATACAACTACTCTACTCGTGTTTCATCCCTACACGGAACATCATCAGGAGCTGTTGCTCTAACAGCTCCTGATGATGTTCCGATGCAATGCCAAGCACTGAGTTGAGCTTGACAAGCTTGGCATTGCACGGTCTAACAGCTCAGTAGAAATTTTGTGGAAGTTAGTGTTATTTTAAACTTGTCTGCTTGTCGATTGGAGTCATTATGAGATGTAGAATTAATTAAAAATTCAAGATACCTTCTCAGCATCTCGAGTGGTTCAGTTTTTGTATTTCGCACGCCAGTCTCTGGATCAATCGTTGTCAACACACATCTGCAAATTGCTTTGGTGATTAACATAAATGGATCTCTATCGAACATGAATAATCGAACTAAGAGCATGCTCTAAGATATCGAACCAGAGATAATAGTACTTTGTTAACTCAAATAGGGTAATATTTTCATTATGTTAAAATTCAGCTAGACGGGTACCTGGTGCATGGTTTTAGAATTTCAAATACGTTTTCCCCAATTTTAATGAATTTCCAGTCGTCTTCTTCATAGGGTTTAGCTCCTCCCGACAAAACGAAATTAGGTCTGAAGTTGCGCGGGGAAACTTGGCAGTCCTTCAAACGATCATTCAGGTCATCCACAGAGGCTTGATTGATTAGATTGTAAGGAACCTCGTCCGGTAAAGCACCCTAGCGGAACAGAAATATTAGAAAAAGTTGTAGTGAATTTATCAATGCTAATGATTTGATAGTAACGCAAGTTTTTTATGGACTAGAAAACTTCCAAGCGGCCGTAAGCTTATTATTTGGAACTTTTCTTCTCCAGAACTTCCTTTGTACCTACGTACCTACCTTAAGTAGGTACCTAACTATAAAAAAATCAAAAGTTTCTGCTTAAATGTCTTACCGTGTCATCCTTTCCAAACTTTGCATACAATTTGTTTCCCGTGCTTTTAAAATTGCGACTGTTTTGTGACGAATAGTACACCAACTTAAAATTATCCGATGAGTTGTCAATTAAACTGAAAGAATTAAGAAAGGATTTGTAATATAAACGAAACAGAAGAAATAATAGTAGGTACTAGGTCAAACCTACGCTCAAGAACATCATAAAAACCAACGGGGTGCTCACACCCGTACGCGGTTTTTTTACTAATGTCCGAAAACATCGTGCGCCAATCTCGTTATTTCCTTACTCACAGTGTAAGTAAGTAGGTACCATCAAGAAATTGAGAAGGTAGTGAGTGATGAGATAAATAATCAAACTTACTGGGAAAGCCACTGGCTAACTTCCCGGCCACAGTTAAGCACGGGGACCTCCACACCCCAGACGGTGGCAGTTTCAGGTTTTTGAAGTGCAGTCACCTGTGAAATACTAATAATGTAGGTACAGCAGGCACTGGAAAAATGGCAGGCTGATGAATTCTAACTCATTATCATCATCATCATCAACTCTCTTTATTTTGTGATATTATGCTCCAGTCATACAGTCTCTTACAATCACACAGTCATAGAGGGAGTCCAATCATCAGTTTGGTTAGACTGGTGGGAGACTGATCGTTTAACTCACTGACTGGCGGCAGACATCTCACTCATAAGATCAATGATCATCATTCAACGTCCACTTTTTAATTATCCAACCATTCATTCAGTGAAGTTTCCAAAACAACGGGAAATGGACCTAATGAAAGATTTCTCGGGAAATCAATTCCCATTTTATAGTACCTACCTCAGCCAAGTTAATATGGATCGGGTCAGCATCAGAGTGCTTTAGAGTGAGGATAGAGTTCCTCACAGTGGGATGCACCAAGAGCATCTCCGGATAGGTCCTCGCTGTCACAAAGTTATTCTTCTTGTCCACTACCATCAGAACTCTGTGAAAATTATGAAAGAGATTTTTTTCAATAATGAGCATAGATATAAGTTATAAAGTTAATATCATAAAATAAACACAACTCTGTGCTCGAAATAAATTATTTTCTTTCGTGTTTCTTGATGATAAAGCAAGTTCGAAGACGGACAACTCTTAGCTTGGAGATTAAACATGTCGCCATAAAGTGAAAAATAAAATTTCTTCAACTCCTAATACGTATTACCTGTCCCTCAACCAGCCATCCTTCAAACCCAAATAGGTACATTCGCCCCGCTCCAACTTCACCGGTGCGCAGGACTTTATGGGGTAGACATAGATGTCTTTTACGGTGCCCACTTGGTGCCAGTCCTCTGCTCGCGGTAGCTTCGTCTTGTTCATCAGCTGGTACGACCGGTAAGCGCAGTAGGCTCCTCCTACGACACCAGCGGCCGCAACCACCGCGGTCACGTATTGAGCTATTAAAGAAGTTTCAAGTAAAATGTTGGCTGTGTGACGGAAAAACCTGACTCGGTCAGAAGTTTCGGTCAGTACTAATATTTACAATGGGACGTTAAGCAATTGATGCTTAACCTAATGTCCCATAGTAAATATACATAATGACGTAGGAAAAAAGAAAAAAAAGTTATTTTTTCGCGCGTATTTACCCTATACCATTATAGAAGCCGTAATTCCAAAACCAACTGGTACTTATTTACAAAGTTAAATAATTTATTAATAAAAAAAAAAATTCTTAAAACACTCTTATCATTTGCATCCGCGAGTCGGCACCAATAATAATTTTAAATGTTAAGTACCAGGGTCACATAAATCTGAGGATCCCATGGAAGTCAAGAGGCGAAAATATTATCTGTGGATCCCATGGGAGCGAAGCCTAGTGTCCGGAGGGCAACAGCTGTCGTGTTCAACTTCTACAGTTGGACTACGGGCCATAAAAAATAAATATTGCAAAAAGAGGTAGTCCAACCACATGTCTGTGAGTCCAACAGTTAGACCATGGGTACGTACATTTACATTCCCTGTGGTACAACCAGTGAGGATCAGTCTCTATTTTTGTTAAGTGACTTTTCCAATAGCCTATGATACCAGAAGAGTAACTGTGAAGAAATGTTCATCATATATCTTAAACCTGAGAATCTATATGGACACACTGTTATTTTGGGGTTAATTATGACGTCATTATACACCCGGTGAACCTTACGTAGTACGGATTAAAGCACATATTTCAATGCGCGTGCATTTCCATAAAACATATTATTAACTTAGGCGTTTTAAAACGGATTTTAATAATTCACTGGGTTTCTTCTGTCCAAGGAATTTTTGAGTAGGTACTACGTTGTATGTACACATAATTAGTTCTTATAAATTCCTTGCTACAAATCGTCGTTATTGAGTAAAACGTAATAATGTGCATTATGGGAAAACCGTTTCTTCAGACCATCAAACTGAACTACATTTACTATGGGGCCAACTCTGAAATCGCGAAAAAAAAGCTATTTCTTACACAGTTTGACATTGTCGTTAATAAATTTTTGTATGGAACAGCTGTTCAATTTCAATTGTATATTCTATGCAAACTTATATCGGCCTTACCATAACACAAAAGTGTCTAAATTAAACAGTGTTTTAAAATCTTTTGCGGCAAAGCCGTATAGGTACCCTATTTATTATGTTTAATACATGCACGTTTTTGTTTACCGGCCGGAATGTGTTATTCGAATTTTAAATAAAGAATGTCTATATAATCGAAGACTTCAATGCAAGAATTTTGTATTTATTTATTCTGTCAAGGTCTTGATCTTGACAGAATGATATTGTTATTATTTATTTATTATTAGAATATATATATTATTATTATCTAGATAGACAGTACCTACCTAGACAGTGACAGTACTATACTAATTCTGTGGCAGTGATAAAAAACACATGTTTTATGAATAAATAAACAGCTTTTATTAGTACCTATGGCTATTTCTAATTGTATTCTTTGCTCAAGGTCAACACGACGATAATTATTATTGTGCTTGATGTGTTGTCGTGTGTACAAGCTTACTGCAACTTCTATAATTTAAGAAAAAAATCTTTTATATATTTTTTTTGTTGATATTTCCAATCACTTGGGTATCTATATTTTTTAAAATAGATTTTTTGTTTTTTTTTTTCTTTCCTTCGTAATAAAAATGTCTCGACTTTCTCCCTATTTATGTGATCCTGGAACTTTGGAGACGAAGGTTTTTCTCCATATCTACTAAAATCTGGCATTTGTGGAATTTGGCATTTGTCGACAAAACTTGATTGACTACATGATTTTATTTTATTTTATAACATATTTAATTAGTTATTCTATCTGTTCTAATAATGTAGGTACTTTTTGGGAAGTGGGCATTTTGGGAAATGTACACACGACAGCACCTCGAGACTATACATGTTGACCTTGAGTCCACCTTTATGCTCTATGTATTAAAAGCTGTTTTCGCAGTTTAACGGGGGCCTTTACGCTTACGCCACATAACTGCGAACTAGATAGGAACTGCAGTCTACAACGCTTTGACTATGACCCAATATTCTTACCTTGATTAGACATGGAACTTACACCAAAACAAAATAATTATAAGTACCTAATGTAGGTATGTTAATTATTAATGTCAACTTTATAATTACAAGATAACCGGCTATCAACTTTGCTATAGGCTAGCTAGTACTTCGCTGGCTAGTGGCTCGTGCAAACACACACAGAACACAATTACTCCCGTGCAAGAGTGAGTGAGGTGAGCAATGTTGCCAACGCTGTCTAACACAAATGAATATACCTGTCTCTGTCTAACGTAAAGTGTGTTAAAAAAGCGTTAAATTAGCAAGACCTAAACAAATAAACGCTAAATAAAAAAAATGAAACTGAATATTTTAATAATAACGGCAATAAACAATTAATACGGTTTTGATCTATGCATGGAGAAAACTTAAAATTAAAAAAGCGCTAGATTAGGCGTTAGGCGTCAAATAACTTTTTTAAGCGCTAACGTAGTTCAGCGCCGACAGCACTAAGTTGGCAACAGTGGACGTGAGCCGTGAGTGACAAAGAGATTTTTTTATAGATGAGTGAGTCACTGCTCACAGATCGCTTGGTTTCGATTTCTTTGGTAAGTTTTATGCTAATTTACACGCTCCAATACAAGCTCCAAACCTCGACCAACTTTAACAAACACTTCGATGCCATTTACAGCTTGACAACTCTTTATGAGTTGACAAAAAATGAGGGCGCCATTTTCTATGCAAACACTTCAAAATCACGAATAACTTGGCAACGCTGACTATATTTTGTGCTGAAAAATTTAAGTTCCATTTTATTTAATTTCATCTCTTTCTGGCCAAGTAGAGATCGTAGACAATGTCACATTTACAAATTGTCGCTGTCACTTCGTTTCGAAAAATGTTAGATGCTCTAAGGGCGAGAAGCAGCATGTCGCCGATCGGCATCAGCTTGTGTGATCTTCCAAGCTCACAAAGCCAATCACCCGTTCACACGCATGGTGTTCTTCTTCTTCTTTTTTTGTTATGGCAATCTACTTTGTGTTAAGTGTTAAATAGTTCAGTGGTAGATTTTGTTTCATTTTTCATTAGAATGCGGGTGCAGCGCATTCCAATGCTGCTTGGAGCATTTGACACCAAGTATATCAAGACAGTTTACTCGGTTAGTTCTGCCGAGGAAGCCACCACTTCAATAAAAGTCTCAGCTTCACACAACCAAGATCGCGCCTATTTTAATTATCCCACATATTGTTCAGTTGCGTAGACACTTGTACCATATAACTGCACCAATTTTAAGACACAATATCCACTATGAATCAATTTAAAAATAATTAAAATAGACACCGAACTGAACTCGACAAAATGGCGCCAAAAACTCACGCATGGTGTTTGTGAACGCTTGTCGAGCCTTGCCAAGCGTGTAAATGAGTCATTAGAGCATTCAGCCATAACTTGGTCTTGGACAGAATGATTAAAATTCATTGTTAAAATTAATGTCAATGTTACGTTACGTCAAGTTAATCAATCAATGTCATCGACGTATGTCAACGTGGAGTGTGTGGTTTTGAGAAATTCATAAGGAAATTCATGGGAAATTCAATTGAACAAAGTTTTTCGTAAATATGTGTGAATTTTTATGCAATTCACTCTAATTTTGCTCCAGATAACCTAATGATTGATATTTGGTAACAGTAAACACTTAATATTTTTTACAACTATGGTGTTACTGGGAAATGATGAAGTGAGTTGCCGTACTGATGAAATAAAACATTTCAGTAAATATAAAACCTATATTGTTTGTTACGAAACAATAATCTCATTTTCTGTTTTAGTTTCTCGTGGAGCTCACCAAACTATTTCAAAAAGCTCGTGGTGAAGGCTCTGTAACTATGACTATGAAAAGATGTAAGTATTTTTCTCTAGCCAAGCCTAAATAGACTTTGCAATATTTAATTATATTATTATAATTTCAGATGATGGTCGCACCAAACCAGAGCCAAGAGATGGTACTCCTGCTGTCAAAAATCCAAGCAACAAATGTCTGATTCGAGCACAATTTAGAAGTAACAAAATATCCACAGTTATAGAGCAAAGGGATGTGGAAAAATTTAGCACTGCATATTCAAACCTCCTTAAAACAAGTGTCAATGGATTAAAGCGTCTAAAGAAGCCTAAGAAGAAAGCAATGGCTACACAATAAACATATGAAAATGAAGACAGTGTGTCAAGACTGGAGATGTGACCCAAATAGTGACTGAACAATATTTATAAAGTGCAGAGCTGTGATGTCCTAGCATGTGACAAACTCCATTGAACTGTGCTCTTCTCTCGTGAGTGAGATGTGAAGAGTTGGTAGTTGAGTCTACTTCTGCTAGAGATGCAGATCTAAGTCGTTGACCATCTGTCCAATGTAAATGAATTTGTATACATACTTTAAGTTAAAAGTTTTTTCAAATAAATGTTTACTTTTAACTTCTCTTTCTATATGCATGTCAAACCCCACCAAAATTAAATATAGTTTGGCAAAATTTGTATTGACAAATAGGAATATTGTTCCTTCCAGTAGCTAAAGGGGGTAGCATCACACTAACTTACACAATGAAATAAAGTAATTTTAAAGCCATACTTTATTTTCTTAAATGAATAACAATTCTCAAATGATAATTCCAAAGGTAACTAATACAGTCAATATCACAATAATGAGACCAGTTAATTGAGAATTTATTAAAACTATCTGTATCAACCAATATAGAAACAACTCAAAGGATAAGTAATGAAATTAGCCTATTGAACTTTAGATATCAAATATTTTTTATTTATTAAATAGGTATTTATTTATTTAAAAGAAAACTAGTAAAAATGTAAGTTCCATGAATACAAATTTACACTTTTAATATTTATGTCAGTGTATAATCATATTATTTTCAATTTAAATGTAATTAATACTGCTAATGAATAATAATGTTGATACATAACTATTAGTCTGAAATCTATATGTTAAAGTCATGGCTGATGGCTGAGTATAATAAACTTCAATACATAGTAAAAAATAATAAAGACATGACTGAGATTTATCATTATCATGGACGAATATATTAATTACATAAGTTTTACACATTAGTTAATAAAATAGATTTGCTTTTTTATAACATTCATTTTGTTTTACATTTTTTTATTTTTACATTGATTAAAATATTACATATCACATTTTAAAATACAGTTAAGCACCTTAAACCACAATAACCAGAGACACCACTTTTAAAACAGAAAATACGCTATAATAGAGAAAATAAAGATATACTTAAAATACTAGACCTGTACAAAAATAAAACGACATTTTAATCAAAGACTTGTGACTTTAAACTGGTATATCATTATAATAATTTTTAATGCAGCAGTTCTGTTTTTAAGAAAAGTAACATGTCAGTAAAATTATATTTTCAGGGTATCTTAAACGAGGTTGAGTCTTAGAAAATATCTATTAATACTAGTATTATAGCAGTGCCCAAATTATATATAATATTAACAGCTCTCAGCCTTTTTATAAAGCTCATTTACTGCAATACCATATTTCAAATATACAAAACAAGTAAAAGCTCAAAGCTCTCACTCTTTACAATTCCTTAAAAAAAAACAATATTTTTGCTTTGGTACATAATTACTTATTGCTATAAATAATATCAGTGGATACGTAGGTATAGGTACGAAAGGAATTCGGTTACTAATTTTTCGAGAAAGATACCATATGAGGCATGCTTAACAAACATCATAAACATCTCGAGTTCCGTACGTGGTCGTTCAACCTCCTGGAGCACGCGCTGTAGATCGTTCGTGCGGTCGTTGCGCGCCGTCAGTACTCCTACAAGTTTGCAGTAAGTAGGGTAGAACAGTAGGGACTATAAAGTCCGCTATATCACGTTATTAGAAGTGAGCCACTTGAGGCACGCGTTCCGTACGTGGTCGTTGCCGAGGCGCGCAGCCTCCTGTAGGGTTATACACGATTGTCGGAAATCTACTCGAAAGCATTCGATTCCAATACATATCCTCGGATAGATTCGAAAACTGCTTTTCACAAATACATTCGACTGGCATTCGATTTACTTTCCGACGGGAAAACGCAATGCATTTACAAAGTTTGGTAGCATAAGGTAGAAAATAAGATCTAAATCGGAAGACTTTCCGATTCGATTCGGAAAGTTAATTTCCGGCAATCGTAAATAACCCCCCTGGAGCACGCGCTGTAGTCGTGCGGTCGTTGCGAGCCGTCAGTACTCCTACTAAGTTTGCAGCAAGCGGGGTAGAATAGTAGGGACTACAAGGTCCGCTATAGCACGTTCTTAGAAGTGAGTCGTTTGAGGCATGCGTTCCGTACGTGGTCGTTGCCGAGGCGCTCGGCCTCCTGGAGCACGCGCCGTAGATCGTTCGTGCGGTCGTTGCGCGCCGCAAGAATGTATGCACTACTTACGTTATGGCAGGTCAGGTAGCAAGATATCTGTAACAAATTGCAATATTTGGCATCATACGTAGCCGACTTAAGAGCGCGTAGTCTGCACACTAGCGCCGCCATCGGAAAAAAATCATAGTGCTTAAATTAAGACGCAAATTGTGAATTATCTCTCTGTAGTGCACTCCGAAGAAGCTTTGTGGTATATATTATCGCTTTAACAATATTTTCTAGCCTGTCGTTAAGTTTTATGGAGATTTTTTGCGAAAAATGGCCACTTTTAGCAATAAAACTCCATCAAAGTAATGGTGTAGGTATACCTTGATAGTGACGCTGTGTATATCGGCGATGAGTATCTCCGCTTGCTCGTCGTGCAGCTGGCCGCGCGCCTCGCAGCGCGCCACCACGGCCGCCGCGCCCGCTTGCAGCACTTGGTCGCTCATCAAACTAAACACAATTATACATTACTCAAAAACGCTTCTAATATGGACATTATTTTGACAACTTTCTTTGAGCAATCCGCGCTACTCGAAATGGAATTTCATTGATGGTGAGTTTCAGCCACCAGCAATTTCCTTTGAAAATCAATTATTGTCGAGTTTTGTTTCAAAATAGTTAGGTGCAAATTTTGCACTGCAAAATAGTACATTGTACATCGAGGGGAGCAAGCCCTATTACACAGATGACGTTTTTGTACATTATAACTTTTGTACATACTTTTATAAAAAAATCTTGTACTTGACCGTTTTTGACATTTCATTACTCTTATCTACCTCCGGGGTATCATATCTTATTTTTGGGTCAACTCACCGTTTCTGAGATATTTGCATTTTTGTATTTTTTTTAGAAGTTAGGATAAATACTATAGTATAGTAAGTAGTACTCGCATTTTTTGTGTAAAGCACTAAACAAAACTTGGTCCGCAATGACTGCTCTGCTGGCCACGTTATAATGGCCTCGAGCTAAGTTTAACAACAGCCCGTTAGTGAGTATCGAACTGACGTTGCTTGCGGCCGACGCGCGGCAGCAGCAGCCCTCTGCATTGGCCCGACCGGTCGAGCCCGCGCCGCGCATTTATATGTTCATACCTAAAGTGCGGAGTGTCACTGGCCTGGCACTACCCTCAAATTAACTTTTAGCCACATCTCAATCCATCAATTTAAGATCGGTAAAGTAACTTAATTTTTAAGTCAGTCGTATGTACATACAGCATATGATCATGTTAATTGTTGAATAGAGCCAAACGGAGGGCTTATTGAACAAATCCCCTTAGATGATCCCCATCAGCTTAGGGGATTTGTGGATTTATTGTATACATGTAACAACTTGCAAGATACATGTAAATTGTTGGTCTGTGGTAATATTGTAATACTAAAGTATTTTGTGTAATATACCTACTGGGAAGATTCCACAGTCCCGCAATACTCTCCAAGAGCAATAAGACAGCTTCATACTTCAAATAATTGAATGTATAATTATTTTAGTACAATTTGTACTTACTTGGCTGCAATTTCTTTAGATGCCCGGATGCATTTAGCCAGAGTTTTCACCTCCACGAACCGATCCGATTGTACCAGATACTTTGCTACGTGTGTGTATATATTCATAGAATCAAGCTTATGTTCCGTGATGATTCTGAAAAGTAAATAAAGTATTTTGATAATCGGTGATCGATAAAAATAAATTAATTAACCATCCAAACTTAATTAATCCAAATTAATTTTAAGGTGACATTTAATATGCAAGTGTGAAAGTATTGCAAAATTTTAAAACCATTCAGTAATCACGCAAAATAACTTGATCCAAGTTTTAGTACCACGTGACTTGCGCAGTAGCAATTTTAGGTATAAAAATGTTTAGAGCGCAATATGGCTGGGTTCAAGTTATATTGCGCGAGCTGTAATTTCAAAACTTTGAGTAGGTACGTGCTTAGGACTGTTTGTACTGAATGACTATTCACTCACTGATGTAATGCTCAATTCTGAACTTTATATTAGAGGCCGAATGTTCCTGATGAGGGAGCATCTATAGGCAAAAAGGATTTGTATTGGTTAAATTTATTAAACTTACTTGAATGCTAACTCGAATCCCGTCTCAATGGATTGACCGGTAGCTAACACCACGGCCACAAGCCTTATCTTGTCCGTGGTCGATCCGAACAGCGTCACGGGTCTGAAATCATTATCTTGCCGACTGCTCTGCACCGATATAACTTCACTGAGAATCTTTTCTGTCAGTCGGCCGCTGGCCTCACACGCGGCTAAGTACTTGGACAGCTCGATCTGTCGCGTCATAGTCGTCATCAGATTGTCTATGGTGGCTTTATCCAAGTTGAAGTGAAACGACTTTGGGTCATTTGCCTCTGCAAATAAAACAAACATAGCTCGTTGAAGCCTCTTCATTCATTTATAACGATTGTTGTAATAGAATGCGATTGCGGAATCAAAACCTCTTGTATACTAATTTCAGGTCTATTAGAATGGGATTAGGTTGGAGGGCGCGAGTAGCGTTATAAGAGCGGACGTAACACTTACTAGTAGCGACGGGCACGCACTGGCCCAGGTGGTGCAGGGCCGCATTCAGGTGGTGCTGGCGCGCGTGCAGCGCGGCGAAGGGCGCGGGGCCCCGGGCCAGCGGCCGCGAGTATAGGAGGGCGCAAGTTGCAGACGCACGTGCATGCTGACCGCTGCCGCATTGTAATGCGTACAATGCATCGAGACGCTTGCTCATTTCTAGCGTGCGGCATATGTGCATTATGTACTCCTGTTTGTAAAAAATAAACAGAAATATTATGGAGTCGAAAGTAGTAGATAATAGTACATTATGATATAAGTGTGGTAAGTTGAAAATTAAAGCCGAGGCTACAAGAAAGCAGAGGCTGTAATTATCAAAGTGCACGTATGTCATACGACTTTTATAACATATTTGCGAGGAAATGAATAAAACTCGGACTTTCTTAAACGAATATTTTTTTTATCATTTGTCAAAGCAGTTATAAAAATTTGAACAATTTGTAAAATTTATTGTTACGTTGCCAGTTGATTATTACGTTGCCAGTTGGCATTGCTACATGGCCACTTGAGCGTGTTTTTAGCAATGCCAGCAAGTTGGAGTATGACTTGATATCAATACCATGTTTTGTTTTCACAGTGCTTTTTAGCAATGAATTGAAGTAGCACCACAATGAGCTTGACTTAAATATATTTTTCGGGCAAAAGGCTTAGACTAGCCTTTTTCGCTGCCTCTGAGACTTCTGGCGGTGTCGAATTATTAAATTCATCAGTACTTGACGACATTTTCAAATAAAAACAATAAAGCAAAAAGAAAAAGCACACGGAATAATTTTTAAAAACGCGCATCAGCGCTTTTTTTAAGGCAAAGGCATAAAAAACTGCCCATATTACTAATTAAGTAATTTTTTTTTGTGTTTTTGTTACAGATAAATGTTGTAATTTATTATCAAAATTAATAAAATTAAAGAGTTAAATGTTTATTTATTATACGGTAGCGGCACCTACCTACCTACGCCGCACATACCACGACACACACGGAACAACAAGATTCTTCACCGTGTTAAGAGATGGCGCCTCGCAGTATGGAAATCCTACATCTCGCTAACGAAGTTCACTCAGCGACTTAGCATATATACAACTTCCAACCATCAACGGTTGGACCGCGGTCCCCGGGCTAATACCATCCAGCCCGGAGGAAGATCTTCCCTTTGGCCTTCCTATCAGTGGCTACCTACCTCCACATCCTTTCCATACTATCCACTCCTACATTGGGGTGACCCCGACGTGATCCAATTTATACCACAAAGTTAATTTTATAGATAAAATGCTGACCTCTTTTCTGACATAAAAACTCTATGTTAAGATTTAAAAAAGTACCGTATGTTTTAGACGGAGCATCTTGATAAACCGTGCGTTTTACATTACCATAACGCACAAGTACGTAATGAGATACAATACGATATTGAAATTGGTGTAATAAGAGACCCTTTACGAGCAAATGTTATAAATTTACATTTTCAAAAGCGGTTAGACAGAAAACAGTTGAACTATTATTATCACATTCACTTACCGACCACATCGTTAGTGTGCTGTCCATATCGCTCATAGCCTTCAACAGTTCATTCACGCGGTCCTTCTTCAAACACTCCATATAAACGCATTCCGTAAACGTTTCCTTGTCCACTAAATTATCATAGCAATACGTTATAACTTCTGTCATATTACTATGCTTCAAATAAAATGCTATATTGGCTACATGAGATCCATAATTACTGAGATAATAAACACATTCTTTATAAAAGAATGGATCAAGTCTTTTATGATTTTGGTCTGTTTTTGGCTCGGTGTGGTTGTTGTTCCTTCGCAGCAGACCCTGAGCGAGGCTTTTCTTTGGTTGAACAACTGCAGTTTGGAAATCGCTGTAATCCCCTTGCTTTATCTTTTTGACACTAGCGAGAGTGTGCATTAAGTTTAAAGCTGGTTCTGTAAGTTGTATTTTCTTTTTACCAACATTTAGTGACGTCAGCTTTTCGTTGGTACTCTGAAAAACAAAACATCAGATTAGTTTAGTTTTCCGTGGCGCACATAGTTTGCCAAGCGCATATTAGGGGTTAATTTGTTGTTAAACATTGTGACATAGACTGTGTTTTAAGATTCATCGTTTTAAAAGCAATACCTCAAGGGTTTTGGATAACTAACCTTTATCGTCTCAGCTTTACTCAGAAGCTGTTGATTGACCGGATAGTTCATGTTTTCCAACATGTTGATGATTTCGTTCAAAAGAGGCGGGTTAGTTCGCGGCCTCCCGTCCGACTGCACACTCGACACCGAGCTCGATCTCTCAGAGTACCTCAAACTCTGAACTCTTCTATTCATAAAGTGGGACTCTGAAGCTTCTTTGCCGTACTCGCAGTCCTCTTCTAGGCAAATGTTAATTGAGTTTTTGAAGCAATGCGCAAACTTCTCACGTGCTTGCTTGAAACAACCAGCCTTTAAGCAAGCTTTTCCCCAAGCTGCTAGCACGCTGTTTCTAGGTAGACCGGATTTTGTCGCGATTTCCAATGCTAATTCCCATTTTTCAGCTTCCAGCAGGGATCGGACTATTTGACCTGCAATACAAATACAGTAAGAGCCTATGCCGACAACGGAGTTGCTAATCGATCGAGTATGCGCATGATTTTTATAAACAGTGTAAAGTTGAAATTCGACACCAGCGTGGCCGTGCGTCTGCGTGCGCGAGGCAGCGGGTCGCGTGCGCCGTTCCCGTCTCCACTAGCCGACTGATGTTATAGTGTAGAAATAGTGTAGCTTCATCTATGAATGTTGGACGAGGCAGTCTACCGACTTGGATGGGCTCCCTGGTGCGGTAAGAGGTGGTGAGCCTGGTGCTTCACCAGTGTGACCATGGCGTCTGCATGCGCGAGGCAGCGGGTCGCGTGCGCCGCTCCCCTCTGCTAGCCGACTGATGTTATAGTGTAGTATAGCTTCATCTATGAATGTTGGAAGAGGCAGTCTACTGACTTGGATGGGCTCCCTGGTGCGGTATGAGGTGGTGAGCCTGGTGCTTCACCAGCGTGGCCATGGCGTCTGCGTGCGCGAGGCAGCGGGTCGCGTGCGCCGCTCCCGTCTCCGCTAGCCGACTGATGTTGCCAGCACCACTGTTAAAATAAAAGAAAATTCAAATCAGCCAAAAATATACCAATCATACTTTTTCGGAGTCTCTCGGAACGATTATAAGTTGTTTATAAACGAGTTAATATTCTTGTTAGGACGTTTTAGTTGACAAAGTCTGGAAAACCTGGGAGAAACGACATCCATATTGTTGGGGAAATTAAGTTACTAACTTCTTCTCTTGTGGCGTCCTGGAGTACAGCTCCGCGGCGGCGAGGAGTAGCGAGCGGCGCGCGCGCACGAGCAGACGCGCGTCACCGCCTCGGGACAACTCGCGCGCTACCTCGTCGCTACGGTCTAGCAGGAATCTGGGAGCAACAACGTTAAAGTGGGTATGAGCTTATGCGTAGGGGGCATCTTACGGCTGATATGGTAATGATGAGAATCAGAGATCACGATGGCAAAGTTGCTTAGCGCATTAAGCCTGCGATTGCAGCGTATAGGCAACTATCGTTAGGGTCGTTCACCTGGGTGGTCGTTACAGCACTTTAAGCGGTTGCTTCCGGCTGCAATTACAGTAAAGTTATTAATACCCATCAAAATTAATTAGGCCCGCGTGGTGGGTTATGTAAGGCCCGGCCCATCTATCACATTCATCTAAAGAAAACCTGTACTCTAGCAGTTGATGTAACAGGACATTTCGTTTTCGTTTTATTAAATGCAAGTACGTGATTTAATAAATTTTACCTAAATTATGATAAGTAATATAAAAGATAGACCTTGGATAATCCAAATTTATTGAGTGCATCTTCATAATAGTAAGGCACAGAGTAACGTTGGGTGTGAACTCGTAGCTGAATTCTGCCCTCACTGCCTCGTTCCTCCCGGCGTTCGTGGACAGACACCAGTCCATACAAGTGACGCCGCTGCCCGCCGAGTCAGAGTTGCTGCTCAACATTAGGTTATCATGCTCGGAGTTGGACTTCTTGTTCATAGTTTGCATGTAGCAGTCATCGCACACACGGAACTTAACACCACTGGGATAGGTTGGTACCTAGAAGATAAAACAATAGGCATTGAAACTGAATCTTTTTAAGAGATAAGTAGTAGAAATAACAAACATATTAATGCTCTGGAAATGAATAAATACTTGATTTATAACCTTACCTGCATTCTTCGTCTAGAACAGGCATGACATACAAGTCTACCGCACCGCCGGCAATGGTGTCTGCGAATAATCATAGAGAATATGGAAGTGCGGCAGAGCATACAGCGATCAGCCGAATAGTCTTCCACCCATTGGTCCTTGCTGGGTACTTGTTCTGGCATCACGAAAGGCTTCGTCGCTGCCTCGATGTTGATGGAGTCGATCGACTGCAGCAACGAATCGTCTGTAGGCTTCGGCGGAACCGGACATGTATTCAATGGATTTTTCATATCCAATGCTTTCTCTGCATAAAACCTCAATAATGCGTCTACCGCGTTCCTCGAAATCACGACGCTTTCTATAGTCTTGATATTGTAATACAAATTGTCACCGCTAGGATCCTTCTTCAAGTTTGGCCATATTTTATTGATTATATTAGCTAGGACGTCAAGTTTAGCATTCATCAAGAACTGTTCTATCATAAGCAATGGCCTTTCGATCAAATCCCAGAACAAGTGGCGCATGCTCACTTCGATTTCGACCATTATTTGAAGTCCTATTTTTATATTTTCGAATGACTTCCAGTCGAAGGAGTTCTCCGAGATAAATTCAATACAAACTTGGAGTATTTCTACATTTCTCACTTTGGACATCTCTTCCTGGATGAGGTCCATAGCTTGGTTCATCGGAAGTCTCGCTAATAGTTCTTGAATGAATTCGGGTGTGGCTTGGTTAGTATACTCAAAAAGTTGCTGTAAGAGACTCTTTACTATAAGGTTTTTCATATTTTCGGAAACATCATGAACGTCCGCCCATTCTAAGCACAGCTTATACTGAAATAGAACAATCATAAAAAAATAGGTTTCTTATTTATTTTATCAAAGGGATAGTTAACAAACAAACCTGCTGACTATCCAAGAGAACTTCAATAATATGTTCTGGATTCCCAACGGACTTCTCGTAAATATCGTACCAGTGACTGGCTCCCATTATAGAGGCTATCTGAAAAATAAATCAATTTGATACATCGAATACTAAAATATGGATATATATGAAACAAAATAAAGATGATATACCTGATCGTAGAGGGGTATTTTAATCATCCAATCTGTACACTTTTCATATAATCCCTCCTCCAATATATCTTGGTTTAAGAGAAATCTCAAATAATCCAATACTTCCAATGCTCCTTCAGCTGGCCAGCTATTTAGATTATTGAGTATTAAGTTTAGCTTAAGCTCAGGACATTTCAAGTACTGGCAGTACCTCCAGTTATTGCTGATCATAGGATTCGTTGCAAGTTTAAAAAGGATCAAATCCCTCAAATTATTTAAATTGGCACTGCACATTTGTTGTCTTTCCGACAGAGAGTCTAAAATGTTCAAACATTGCAATATTTTACCGGATCCAATCAACTGGGGCATGTATATAAAGAGTTTATCTAAGTCTATGGTAGTATGAAGGGATGCTAGGTATTTGTTTCCCCCGAACAATACTTTGAGGCAATTGAATTTTTCTAACTCCATGTAATTGTTGAGGGCTTTGGTGCGAGCATCCATACTTTGCTGTAAACTATTTTCGTTTGATGTGGTGTGGATTTTCTTGATTATGTGAGCCAATACCCAATTATGAAGAACAATATACGTGAGACATTGTGGATCTGGTGATCGCGGTAACGGTGCAAAGTTCGTTACAGGGTCCAAAAATAGATTTTCTTCTGGGTTTTTAAAGTCGTACACAGATTGCAGAAGATTATTGAAAATTTCTTCAGTTGCTTCCTTATGTGGTCCGGTCAGTGTTATCGATGGACAAAAGTTAAGTATCAGTTTTGGTATTAAATTCACATTTAATTTCTTGCAGATCGGTTCTAGGCTTGTAACGGGTATCTCTTTATTGTTAATCATGTTGCCGAATACATCATGTAATTGTTTTCCTAACACAAAAAAGTAAGGAAGGTCTACAGGGGTTTCATTAGATTGATTATCTTCCTGCTCCAACTGTGAAACTGTTTTACAATACATGTAGCACATTCTCAGGTAAGGAATCCTCGTCTTCTTTGTGCCATGTCCTGAGACTTCACCCACATTGCAAATATCCTTGTCGGATGCAGCGACTGCATTCATATATATTTGATGATACTTCTGGAGCAAATTAGGATCTACCTCTGAAGATTCTTTAATATTAACAACATCCACTAAATCATCACAAGATTGTCTTAACTCCTTGGCAAGTTGATTCATTTTGCAAAATTCTTTATGTTTTATCGGAATCCTACAATCAACAACCAGTCCACATATATTATCAATGCAATCAAAAGACTTTTCTGTATTTCCGAATATCTCAAACGCGACGCTAGCAATGTCTTCAACAAATCGAATATAATTAGTTTTTTTCACCGCAGAAATGTCAGTAGAACTCCTCACTTCGGCTAATTTTCGTTCTACAACGTTAATGAGACCATAAGTTATTTCTCTGTTCAAGCCACTGCTTAGTAGGATATCGACGGCATTTATAAAAGGTGCATTTTGGTGACTGTACAATTGCAAGTGCGGGTGTCTTGCTGCAAGTTCTAAAATGTCGAAGGAATTAGGAGCTCTATTTGAAGCCAAGAAACCTTCTACGAGACCCATGACCTCTGTCGATACGACAGACAAGGACGACAGTTCTTTTGTGGGATATCGAGTGTCATCTCTGTAATAAATTATATTTTTTATTTTCGCTACTAAATGCCTTAGCTGTTCCGTGAAAGTTACTTCGGTTGCAATTTCCGAGTCGGCCAGGTCAAACATCTGAAAGAAATATGTAAAGCTTTATCTAGGATTTTATTGCGTCAAAGATGGCAGACAAGCGTGCGTGAGTGAACTAATTCTTGTCCTGTTTGCTAAGACATAATTATCATTGCCTATTTGCCAGAAAGTATTCAAGACATCGGTTTTGTAATGAGGATCAGCGACGATTTATGTTTAGTGGCTTATTGAAAGGAAAGCTTTTGTCACCACATGATTAACTGTGAAGACATTTTCACGATATCTCTTAAACCTAAGAAGTTATACGAGCTAGAACGCTGTTATTTTGAGGGTCCTTAACCTTACGTCGTACGTGATAAAGCACATATTGCATTGAGCTTGGCATTTAATTGAACCCTTATAACTCAATCATTTCTAAATGAATTTAAAAAATCTTTCACTAGGGTTCATAGCTATGAATATGTTTTTATATCATATCAATAAAACTTTATGATTCAAACCTGTCGCTGATCCTCATTATTGAATTGACAGGGGGAAGAGAGGTTTTGAGGGTTTTGGGTATTGGGGGAACTTTATAATTCTGAGCTTTACAATACACTCTGTAGTAATCTGTACATAAATCTCTGACTCAGAGACATAAATGCATCTTATTATTATCTGAGAGTACTGACGGAAACTCACAGAAACTCAGGAAACTAACCCATATAAAAAAATGAAAAAATATACTCTTTGACAGAAACTGTCACCAAGTGAAATAATGGTTGAATGATGATAATCATTTAGTTTTTTCAATAAAAAAAATGCTTATTTTGAATGCAATACATATTATTTTACGTTGCAATGTGGATTTTTAAACCCTCAGGTGTAGATGGTGTCACGCAAGAATCTTACAATTTTAAACTGAAGGACAGTTATCATTACACAATAGATGAGGCAATTAATGAAGAAGATATTGAAATGATCAATAAAGACGCAGTAGTTGGAATATACATAGAGCACGATATCAAAATTTTTGAAGAGTTGAACAAGTATGATAGCAAAACATTCTGTTGTTAGTACCTACACATTTAACTCATTTATTGCATCTACCCCTCCAAACACTGAGCAAGTAATCATAAAGGCCTCAAACTAGCTAACTAACAAAAAAGGACTTTTGGAAATTAGGAGATGAAAGTTTGTATGAAAGTCCGTCAGATTCGAAGTTAGGATCTTCAAATTTTGTGTTTAGGCTGACGATTAAAAATTAATATTGATGTGTCGCAGAGTGTTGTGTATGGAAAATCCTTCATTTTCAAATTAAAATCAGTAAATTCATTATTTTGGCTTATGGTTGGAAACTAAAACAATAACACATTTTTAGTTTTTCCGAAAAACAACCTCTGAGGGGTAAATGGAGTACATTCGATACAGATGTCGTTATTGAGGTTTAACGAGGTGTCGATTGCAAATATAGCATTTATTTTGAAGTCCAACACGGTTAAGGCTAACCTAAATTACGGATCCTGTACGAAAATTACTTGCATCGCTTGCACTTACTTGCGCTTTATCGACCTCGACTTTGCGATTGTCTACATTTATTTGTTTACATACATTTTTATTCGACAGCCAAGCCATGGCTGTCCATGATTGATTTAATTAGCTTATGCCCGGCTTCTACTTTACCGAAAGTTTATCTTTATTAGTAGGTAGGTATTAGTAGTCAAAATAAATGCCAATTTAATTTTTTCATATAACACTGTAAATCGCATTGGATTGGTAGGAATTTTGGATTTTTTATTTAATATAACCCTAGACAAAATACTGTCTTAATCCGAATAACATCACAAGAAGAGTTAATGATGCTCAAATTGCAAATCATTTTGGTAGGTATTACGTTTTTATGGGAAGTTCACTGTTCGTCGTACTCTTAATCAGTCAAATGTTACTTGACCAATTATGTTACGATTATAACAAGTAATTGTTTTAAAATAAATAATATTAGAAAAAATACTAGAAACAATCGACTCACCCGTAGCACCTCAGACAGGACTCGAAGCAGCACTCTTAGGAATCCGGCCCAATGCACTGACCAATTATTATTATGCTACCGAGTCACTCGATTTTTTCTAGTATCTTTTCTAATATTATTTAACTTAATATAAAAATAGCATTGTGAATGCGAAAAATCTAAATTTAATAAGTAATTATTTATCAACAATAATAATGTGTGTTAATACAGTGGTTAATATAGTTATCACCTATTCTATATTTACATACGTTAGTGATAGTTACATAAATACCTACATGTTCGGGCGGTCATCGACATTTAAGAGCGAGTTATGTTTATAGTCTTCGTTATTATTTCCTTCCACTTTAATACACGTTTTTGAATGTAAGGTTTCATTGTGACTAATATGTCACATACTTTATTATATTGTTTTAGCGTATATAGGAAAATCTTGAAAATGATTACTTAATTTAAATTAAAAGATATCGCAAATTATTTCCAATGCTCGGAATGCTTATATTTCAGGCTTGCGAGGCGAGTGTATGAAGGAAAGACTAATTTAGATGACGTGCATTTCAATTGGTTCAAATCTTTCCCAGACTACGATGATGGTATTTTAAACAATGAAATAAATGCAGTTAGTAATAGATTAATTTCTCCAACACTTTTACGAATAATACAGATAATGAGAATGATAACAAAAAGAACTTGTTCCTATGCAGGTAATACCACGGTAATCATATTACCGTGGTAATACTCCGCAAATTAGTCTGTGTACGCGACGTAAAATTATAAAAAAAATAGTTTATTTATGTACATTCTTCCATCATTATTTATTAATTTATCTGTCTCTTTAAAACATGTAACTTTAGCCTTAATTAAGTATGTAATAGATAAAGAGAACAAAACATTATATTACTTAACCGGTAAACAATTTCAATAAGAAACTTTATAAACTTTCTCCGAACTTAGAAATTGAACCAAAAGCATAAACATGAAATAAATAAATTTTGTTGTCTGTTAAAAATATATTACAAGAGTCAATGATTGTATAAGCTGATAAGCAAAAGAGTAATTAATGAATTATCCCGTAGCTGAAATAAAACATACATTACAGCTATTAGTCACGGCACGGACATGTTCCGTGGGTTACCTTACAGAATGATTCATTTGATAACAATATGCATGTATTGTTTTAGCAAACAAGCCATTCACCACGCAAGAGGGACATATCAAATATTGATACGGATTATGACTATAATCAATTGCTTTATGAATATCACATGGAAACTATGATTGAAGACTCGTCGAATAAAACTTATCATATTGATCAGAAGGGTACGGAGAATTTGTAATATTCGAAATTATTAGCCCCACGATGTCTAGCTTATCCATACTAATATTATAAATGCGAAAGTAACTCTCGTCTGTCTGACGTTTTCACGTCGAGACCGCTGGACCGATTTTGACGAAATTTGGTACGGATATAGATGGGACCTTGGGGAAGGACAGGCTACTTTTTATCCTACTGCTGGGCACGAGTCTCCACCCGCACGATATAACCTGTAGTCAACTCGTGCGAAGCTGCGGGCGGAAAGCTAGTTAGAAATTATGTCTGATCCCAGCAGTTCTGCTAATTATATTTCCTCTACCGCGTTTAAGTGCGCCTTCAATGCGAAGCTCTGAACAACTACTAAACTTAAAATTTTTCAAACACCTATTCAAAAACATTACAAGATGATTATTATATCGTATAGCTTTACCGTGTGGTGACGGCCTAAGAATACAAGTGTCACCACTCCTTGACATGCCCAGGAAGTCGTAGGAGCCGACTGTGAGGCAAATACACCAAACACCAGTGTGAGAGAAGGAAAACTTGAAACAAACCCTCTATCAACCCGTCTGGCCAGCGTGATAGCAGTAGGCTATAATCCTCCAAATGTATAGGAAAACTAAGCCACGGCCCCCAGTTCCCGGCAGTCCCGCTATTCCTGGTCACGGTGGCGACCATGGTAACGGCGGGACAGGGGGTGCGAAGAATCCCCGGGCTACGGTAGGCCACCAAAAACAACTGACCATTGCGACCTACAACGGACGCACGCTGCGGCTTGATTCGCATCTGGCGCAACTAGAAGTGGAACTCGGAAAGATTAGGTGGCACATATTAGGGTTATGTGAAGTCCGAAGAGAGGGGGAGGACACCATAACCCTCGAATCAGGCCACCTAATGTACTTCCGAGAGGGAGACCGATTGTCCCAAGGTGGCGTTGGGTTTCTGGTCCATAAGTCCCTATCTGACAACGTTGTGGAAATGTCTAGTGTGTCGAACAGGGTAGCGTACCTCATTGTAAAGCTCACCGAGAGGTATAGCCTCAAGGTGGTGCAAGTGTACGCTCCGACCTCGACACATTCGGACGATGAGGTGGAGGATATGTTCGATGACATATCGAGGGCCCTCCACTTCACTACAAAAACCCAGTACACCGTTGTCATGGGGGACTTCAACGCTAAAGTGGGAGTACAGAATTGCGGTGAATCGGCAGTAGGATCCCATGGTTTTGGAAGCAGGAATCATAGGGGGCAAATGCTTGTCAACTTCCTCGAACGGGAGGGGTTCTTCTTGATGAACTCCTTTTTCAAGAAAAAGCCCCAAAGGAAGTGGACGTGGCAAAGCCCCGACACTATGACTAAAAATGAGATTGACTTCATCATGACGGACAAGAAGCGCATATTCAGGGACGTCTCAGTGATCAACAGGTTCAATACCGGTAGCGATCACCGACTTGTCCGAGGCTCTCTGAATATCAACTTCAAGGCTGAACGTGTCCGTCTGATGAAGGCCAGGCTCCGACCAACACTGCTCCAAACTATAGCCGGGTCTGAAACATTTCAGTCAAATCTGGAGAACCGATTTGCCGCCGTGGAAACTACAACAGACGTTAACCAGAACCTCGAAAATGTGGTTCGGGTCCTCAGGGAGGAAGGCTCGAGATTTTGTAACATGCAGCGTAAGGGTAAGAAGTCAAAGCTTTCCGAAGAGACTTTAGGGTTGATGAAGAAACGACGTGAAAACCCACCCGTCACTTCGTCCGCAAAGCGGGCTCTAAACCAAGAGATCACCAAGCACGTACGACGTGACCTCCGTCGCTCCAATACCCTTGCTATTGAGACAGCAATAGAGCAGAATCGGGGGTCAAAGGTGTTCGTACAATCTCTTGGAAGAAGCCACTTGACGAAGCTGACCACAGCAAGTGGAGAAGTCGTTTCTTCGGTACCGGCAGTCCTTTCGGAAGTGGAGAATTTCTATGGCCGGTTATACGCATCGCATGCATCTCGACCTGATCCCGGAAATGAGGATTCTAGAGCTCCATTAACACGCCATTTCACTGAAGACCTGCCAGAAGTCAGCAGTGGCGAAATCGAGATCGCTCTGAGGCAGCTAAAAAATGGAAAAGCCCCTGGCGAGGACGGCGTTACGACAGAGCTGTTAAAAGCAGGAGGCAAACCCGTACTGAGGGAGCTTCAGAAGCTCTTTAACGTTGTCCTGTTCGAAGGGAGAACTCCAGAGGCGTGGAGTAGGAGTGTTGTCGTGCTGTTCTTCAAAAAGGGAGATAAGACCCTGCTGAAGAACTATCGACCTATCTCCCTCCTGAGCCACGTCTATAAACTGTTTTCAAGAGTGATCACGAACCGTCTTGCGCGTAGATTCGACGAGTTCCAACCACCGGAACAGGCTGGATTTCGGAGCGGATACGGCACCATAGACCACATCCACACAGTGCGGCAGATTATACAGAAGACTGAAGAGTATAATCAGCCCCTGTGTCTAGCATTTGTGGACTATGAGAAGGCCTTTGACTCGGTTGAAATCTGGTCGGTTCTGGAGTCCCTACAGCGTTGCCAAGTAGACTGGCGATATATCCAAGTGATGAGATGTCTTTACGAAGCTGCCACCATGTCCGTCCAAGTACAGAATCAGCAAACAAGGCCCATACCATTGCATCGAGGAGTGAGACAAGGGGATGTCATTTCCCCGAAATTGTTCACTAATGCAATGGAGGATATGTTCAAGACGCTGAACTGGAAAGGACGAGGCATCAACATCAATGGCGAACACATCTCTCACTTGCGATTTGCTGACGATATCGTCATCATGGCAGAGACGCTGGAGGACTTACAACAAATGCTGAACGACCTAGCTGAATCTTCTCTACGCATCGGCCTTCGGATGAACTTGGACAAAACCAAGGTCATGTTCAACGAACATGTTCTACCGGAACCGATTGCTATACACGGCGCCGTCCTCGAAGTTGTTCGCAAATATGTATACCTCGGGCAGACATTGCAGTTGGGTAGAAACAATTTTGAGGACGAGGTGAATAGGAGAATTCAGTTGGGTTGGGCTGCATTTGGAAAGCTACGTCGAATCCTAACATCGTCGATCCCACAGTGCCTAAAGACGAAGGTCTTCAATCAGTGCGTCCTACCCGTCATGACTTACGGAGCCGAAACGTGGACACTAACGGCACGGCTGGTCCACAAGTTCAAAGTTGCTCAGCGGGCTATGGAAAGGGCTATGCTCGGTGTCTCTCTTAGGGATCGCATCAGAAATGAGGTGATCCGTCAGAGAACCAAAGTCGTCGACATAGCACACCGGATTAGCAAGCTGAAGTGGCAATGGGCTGGCCATATTAGCCGTAGAACCGATAACCGTTGGGGTAAACGAGTTCTAGAGTGGAGACCACGCCTCGGCAAACGTAGTGTAGGACGTCCTCAGACACGGTGGAGTGATGATTTGCGCAAGACGGCTGGCAGGAGCTGGATGCGAAGAGCCGAAAACAGATCTCAGTGGCGTGCACTTGGAGAGGCCTATGTCCAGCAGTGGACTGCGATAGGCTGATGATGATAGCTTTACAGGACCGATCATTGTGGAGATCATTGCCTTTGGCCTATACTTTGACGTCCTCCGTGGTCGAGTGGCTTTGTACACCGGTTTTCAAGGTGTCGCCATCTCTGAGGTCCCGGGTTCGATCCCCGGTTGGGTCAATTTAGAAAAACGAACTTTTTAATATTGTCTCAGGTCTGGGTGTTTGTGATGCCACCGTTCTCGGATTGCCATAACACAAGTGCTTTAGCTACTTTGGAATCGGAGCAATGTATGTGATGTTGTCAAATATTATTATTATATATTATTATACTACCCAGCAGTAGGTGTCGTGTGGTTAATATGATGAAAGTTTTACAAGCCTACTTGCTTCTTTGCAGACGCAAAAACTGGGTTCTCGTATGCTATGCAAAAAATTTTAGAAATCCATAGGAGATGCAGTGATAATGACATTAGTTTTAGAGCTATTAGGGGCATTTTCGAAGACTATAGACTACAACAGAATCAACCCCTGAAAGTCTTATTATGGCGATGTTGGAAAATCGTTGGCATATGGATATTCGTCTACATTACAATAGCTATACCTTTATGGTGCACAAGAGGTATTTATTTTATTTTATTTGTAGGTAAAGTGAAATTTACCACACATTCAGTCTATCTGACTGACCATGTGAAGCGGCGAATGGCGAGACAACAAGCGAATTAATTATCTCTTTATTGCGCGTTCAACTCGCTCACGCACTGCCTGCACAGCGGTTAATTAACAATTCGCAGCATCACATACCTATGTATAGTCACGAGCAATAAAATGTAGGTATACAAATTGGACCATGTAACCCTATAGATAGCCATAGCCAGATGGTCTTATGTTGTAGGATAATCGTACAATTCGGAATTTCGAATCTTTAATAAAATCCTAGTATAATTGCAAAAAACCGTATAGTTAGAATCGTACCTCTGTCTCAGATTCTAACTATACGGTTTTTTAAAGATTCTAAAAATTGCTCGGACGATTGCGAAAATCTATCTTAGATTCCAATTATCCGGTTCTTTACAATCAACCTAGGATTTTTGCAAAGATTCGGTTTATACGATTATCCTACGACATGATACATTTTAGCTCATGACTGTACCATAAATTAGACTTTTACTTTTACCAGCCCTTTATATATTTTTATCTATTAGATACCGTTGGTTATTTTAAGCACTTAGGAAATTAGTGAATAATAATAATTTACTGGACTTATTTCTTTACAGGTCTATGTTGCTGTTGCTTATGTTGCGAGTTCTTTAAACCTTATCAATCCATAGACAAAGCTAAGAAATATTTCATCATGAACCCTCCAGGTTTAATGAATACAACAAGGGGTCATGAAATATTATATGAGCCTACAAGAAGAGAAAGAGACAGCTATGAAGAATTTGAACATTTAATAAGAACTATTTGATACTTTGTAATTTGATACTTTGTAATAAATGTTATATAATAATATTATATGGGTAAGTAATACTATTTTTACATAAACTTACCTCCAGAATATGGTTAGCTTTGGAGAAGTCATTGTTATAAAGTGCTAAAGCAACCAAACAATTAGGTTGAGCTAACATGGTGGATATGAAGTCAATACTATTTCCTTTGACGCCAAGAAAGGCTGAAAATAATAAAGTGAATATTAAAAATTTTCTTTTTTGAAAGGTAGTTTAAAATAGTAGGTACCAAATTCAATTATAGATATTTATTTACCATCTTCATTAGCAGATATAGTGGATGCATGCATAGGATGGTCTACATCATGCTTAGAGTTAATAAGCTTTCTCCTACTTTTAGTCTTTTTTCGTAAAGTTTTGACATCGTATTCACGATCATCTTCTTCACTGCTTCCATCAACCTCGACATAGTCGAGACAAAGCTTCAAATGCAATGGGTTTGTTTCTGGTGATAAGGTAGAAACAAGCTGCAATTTCCACATCGAATGATTGACAACCCGGATCAGATTCCTTAATCGTACCACAACATCTTGATCTATTTTATCCAATTTTATATCACTCTCAATCTTTTCTAAACATAGTTTCAAGGTGTTTAACACAATCTGAGTGGTGAAAGCATTGCACATAAAGCCTGCATTATTGGTGTTGATGCTTTTCGGACCTCTAGTCTGCTTCTTAGAATAGAAGTAGGAACACTCAGAATGTGTACCACAAGGGAATTCCTGAGTTTGTTCATAGCATGAAAAAAACTCATATCTCAGAAAGAGACAAGAGAAAATATTTTCTATAACTTCAACACAATATTGCAATGGTTGCAGTGAGAGGACTAGGCGTTTGACTTCCTCTAAAGAAGATGTAGTCTCATGAGGGTCGTCTGCACCTTCAGATGAATTCAATATAGTGTCTATAACTTTGGTGATAGCACAGTAGCTATTGTAAGTGAGGACATCCCAATTTACACAATTTCCATCTTTCCTTCTGTGATCAGTTTTGCTGCTTATTGCCACCAGTTCCCTCATAAAGTCATTATTAGCATTAAGGAGTCTTGATACTTTATATCTGTCAACTTTGGAAAGCCTACAAACTTGCGATATTACTGTTAAAGCACTCTGTGAAAGAACTTGACTGAATATACAAGTAGTCATAATTTTACAATTATTTTCCAAACAAAATTTAATGACAGTGAGTTCCCTTTTTATTTCAGTTAAATAGAACTGGAGCTGTTCATCAGATGTAGTATATGTGTCAAGAATAGAATATATATTTGTCAGCTGATGAACTAACGAAGACAGATCATATGTTTCAGCACTATTAGTCAGGTCAATTAGTACCATAATCAGAATTTGTTTTGTGAAATTGTTTATTTTGAATGTTACATTCTCCATGTCATGGAGTTGTTGTTTGTACACCTCTGCAGCCTTGAGCAGCCAATGAGTTTTATCTTGATAGCAGAGTTCTAGCATATATTCTGGAGTCAATTTGAACTCCTTTTGTGGTTCATTCCTTTGCATAGTTTCTGATGTAATACTCAATAAATCAGGTCTGTCATGTGGTATTAGGCTTAGCAGAATTTGTTTCCTATATTGTCTAAAGGAATCTTCAGTCAGTGGTAACAGAATTTGTTGCACAAATATATTCAGATTTTTCTCTCTCCATTTCACTAGTGATATTAATGTAATCAATTTATCTGAACAATTGTTCTCAGATAGTTCGACTTTCAATACTTCTAAATAAACTATTTGAATTATGTTTGTGACATTTTCATTTTGAGAGTGATCTTGCATGTATAAAAGTATTTTAGAAGTTGTTACTGGGTTATTTCTCAGATTTATTTTAAAGAAATCCACTGTTTCATTGGATAGATCTGATGGTGGTTTCTTTTCTTCAATGTCATAGTGAAATTTTAAAATTTCCTGAAAAATTCCAGAAGCTCAAAAACATAGTATTTTGTGGTATTGATTATGATTATGTCTACTAGTTTTACAATTATTATTTTTTTATTTATTTACTAAATCTAATTATGGTTTAAGAAAAAACATAGTAATTGAGATGCAAACGAATTTTCAGCACAAAGATAGAATATTAGAAAATCTAAAATAATATGATTTTACCTCAAATATTTCATCATTAAGGTCATCAAGAAGGCGCAGGACATACTTCAGTTCTTCCTCTTCCATTATGCCGAAGCCACCTTAAAATATTTTATTATGTACCTACCCGTTCTGTCTCCTAATGAAACAAATCCAAACAACATATCAAAATGACTCAGAAAATAGAATGCCTGGAAGTTTCCTACTTTACAGTTTATCACACATTAAATTGCTTATATGGAAATAAACAGAGTAACTTATGTCAATACCTTATCAAACAAGTGTCTGATTCAGATCACAGGTCAAACACAGTTTCAAATCATTGCACTGTAACTTTAGTGTTTTAAATAATGAACACACATAAACATTAGAATTGTTATTGGTCAAAGGGACATAATATAGCACATCAATTAATGTTATTAATAAACAAAAATGGGCTTGAGATTGATTTAATGTGGGATTTCTTCAGAAAATTATGTAAATAAAACTATTTAAAGGTATTTTAACTACAGACTAAAACTCCTTATAAGACTGGTATCTTGATATAAAAAAAACAACATATAAGGAATATTTCACAATGTAATCACTTTGTAAAATTAAATGTAGGTAGAAGGTATTTTAGATCATTAAAAATAGAACTTACTGTTGTTGTTTACAAAGCTAGAAACATTGGAAAAAATCCTACAGTTGAAATGAAAGTGCATAAGTCTTACAATAAATTCTGACTATTTATTTTATTCGATCAAATCAAAGCTTTTGTCTTTTCACAATACGCACACAAAGAAATCAATTTTTTTAATTTATTAATATGTACATGACTCCCGTCAAACATTAAAATATTTTTTTCGTTTGACGGTCTTTGACAAGTAATTTTGACACTTTT
Source organism: Catoptria pinella (assembly GCA_963556745.1). Lineage (NCBI taxonomy): Eukaryota > Metazoa > Arthropoda > Insecta > Lepidoptera > Crambidae > Catoptria > Catoptria pinella. The sequence continues at coordinate 5,596,881 of OY750776.1, forward strand.
TTGACACTGACTTTTTTCATTTCATGCTAAGGTTAGACATCATACTGCCACAGAATAAAATTAAGTATGTCTACTCTACCGCCTAAATCAAAGCTATGGATAGATATAAGCTAAGCACATACCATGCGTCTGGAAGGATCTAGCGATACCAATACACTGTCCTTTGTCTTTGTCATATCAGAACACAATGACAAGGACCGATAGTGCGTCATAAACTGTAGCAATTTGAAAACAGTCTGCTGGGTCAATTTATTTATTGTTGACCTTGGTGTTAAAAAAAATTAAATTCTAGGCTGTTCGTACGCATAGACTCTTGAATCTTCCCACAGGAAAAATAAAAAAATAGTAAAATGTCATATTTTTCATTATCTATTTTAATTTTTGTAGGTTACTTCTAAAACTAAAAATAAAATGAAAGGATTTTAGTATTTTTTTTGAGAAAAATTGTGTTTTACAAAATATCGTACCTAAAGTTTTGTATTTCTTCAAGGTTTTAATAATTCCGAACTATGACACTCTTATCCAGAAATTATTTTTTGAGGTATGCCACAAAATGGCACAGTTTTCGAGTTACAAATAACGGTGAAACCTTCCCTCGTCAAATAATGACGATTTTAAGTTCCAATAAAATTTCATTAAGTTATCCTTCAAGACTCTCAGCACTAACATGCATTCAGTACTATTCGGATGATAAAAAGCAATTCATAAAGTTTCAAAAGAAAGCTGAAGCACTAAAGGATGTTTTCGAGCAGAGGAGAGAACAATTAAAAGATACAGAGCTTCGATTAAGACAGAGGAGTGAAGAGATAGTACGTGACATTAAGCACCAAAAAGAAATAACAGGACATAAGTTACGAGCAAAGAAAGATCATTTAATAAAAGATATATTGGAAACAAAGGCAAAAGTCAAAGAGAGGCTTGAGGATGTGGTGGAGGTAACGTTTATATACTTATATTAAATTGTGTGAGCTAAAACAAGTGCTAAGTAAATACTTAATGGCAAATATAAAAGCAGAAAAAAACTTATTTAGGCTTTTCTTTCCATTATTTGACATTAAAGAACAACAAGACAATGACGACAAAAGACGAAATTTTATCACATGTAACCGAATAAGATGTGAGCTTAATTTTTAGGTTAAAAATGTCTATTCTAACTAACATTTACACCAGTGTTGTCATTTTTGACGTTTGATGTGAGTGCACTAAGTTAGTAGCACTGCTGAAGCGCTGTGAAGCAAGTTGTTTTTTTTAAAAGAACAGAAATAAATTTCTTAATACTCCATAAATTTCGCTCCCTTCGTAGGGGGGCTTTTCCCTGCCTACCTCCTTTCCTCCCCCCAACCCTTAATTCAATGGTCCATATACAAAATTTTTACCCTCCTTAAAATCGGAGGGGGATATCGCCTTTCCTAACTTTTATTTAAATTCATTTAAAAAAGTAGGCATTTCTGAGCTCCCAAATTTGAGGAGGGGTAGGGGTATATCCTTTTCATGTTAAATTAATTTTATAGTTGTGATTTACACAATGGTGTGGTTAGTTGATGTGACTACGGGTCGGTTGGGGTATATTTTACTAAATATTGTCAAATTTTATTCCAGCGGGAAAATGTGTTTACAGTACCAAACATATTGTGTATGGCTAGAATAGCCATGTCTCCATATCTAGGATATGTAATTCTACAAGATCACTATACATTGGCTCTAGGCTTACTAGTATTTGCTGGTGTTACAGATGTGGTAAGTTAATAAAATATTTTGTTTTACAGACTGCCAATATACAACTGACACCACTTTTTAGAACAACCATACTTTATGAATCTTCTACAATCTTCCGCTGTTTGTTTTTATGTTTCTATTACTGGCTTGTAGTTAATCATAATAATGTTGTTTTCAGCTTGATGGCTGGATAGCAAGAAACTGGAAAGGGCAATCATCAAAAATGGGTTCATTTCTGGATCCAATGGCAGACAAAGTGCTCATAGCTACTCTTTTTATCTCTTTGACTTGGCAGAACTTGATCCCACTCAGCTTAACTCTGCTGATAGTGGGCCGTGACACTGCACTAGTTGTGGCTGGATTTGTCATCAGATACATGAGTTTACCACCACCGGTAAGTTCTAAAACTTAGCTCATCCGGAGACAATCCTCTGAAGAAACTTAATCTCTAATATCAGACAAAAAGATTGTTAAGAACTTTTTTGCCCATCACACTCAACCACTGAAGTACTGAACAAGGGTTAATCATTGTAATAAATTGTTGCAGAGAACACTCAGCAGATATTTTGATGTTACACATGCTACAGCACAACTTGCTCCTACAACAATAAGCAAATTCAACACAGCAATACAACTTTTATTGGTAACAGTTTGTATTTACAAACAGCATTTGAATAATAATCATAGATGAAGTGAACTAGAACTACGTCAGTACTATACTAATTCTGTGCTAGAACCAAAAAATATGCCTTTATTATCAGTTTCTGCATATAGAAGGAACATGGTTCTGATTGGGACAACCTACATTTTATGTAAAAATACTTTGTTTCCTGTAGCAGTCTGGCCAGTTGCCAATAGAACTAAGAACGAAATTAATCTTATAGAAGCACAACTCGCACCAAGAGCTGAATTGCTCAGGTTTGCAGTAATAAGGAAATTAAAGGAACTTAATTATTTCAATTAATTTACTAGCTGGATTATCAACCTTTAAATCATTATCCTCATCTTGTGCCATCTTTATACTTCTTCTTCTTCTTTTTGAGCTTTAGTGGTTACCTTTTGGATTTCGCCAGTGTCCAGTGAAGTTTGGCGGTCAGTAGAAAATAGTTTTTGAGAACCCGTATAGCATCTTTTATTTAACTGACTTTTTAACCTTTAAATAGGTACACTGAATTTATAAGGTAAAATAATGCGTTATGTTGGTAAATAGGTGATTAAATTGACTGTGACTTAGATGTTATCTTTTGAAATAAAAAAAATTGTCAAATCTATATACTTATATAAAAATAAATCCTTACATCCCTTGGTCACGGCATCACGCGTGAACGGCTAGACGGATTTCGCTAAATATTTTTTTGTTGTGTTTGGTATTGCCAGGAGAAGGTTCTTATGAAAGAAAAAATTAAGAAAGTCTAATTTAACCTTAGCAACATAACTTTTTTCATTGTTAGACAGAACAACATCTGTTGGGTCAGCTAATAAATAATACAAATTGTTTCAGGTTGGCACAACACTCGCTTCCCCAGTTTTTGGCTACGTAGACCATCCCGCCCTCACAGCCCTTTGTGGGGTCACAGCAGTTTCAACAGTTGTATCAGCAATTAGTTATTTAGTTAGTAAGGACACATACAAGTTTTTGAAAAAGAAGTCATGAAATTATTATTTAATAAAAAAAATGTTATACACTTTCTTTGTCTTCCAGTCCCTTGTTCTTGGTCTGAGAAATTGTAAACGTAAATTTAGGTTTGCAAATTCTGTATAAATGTAAATAATAAATGACGATCGTTAGCAATATTGTAAAAAGGTTTTATTTAATTTTAGTAAGACTGCGCCAGCGTTAAGGGGCTGACATGAGCCAACTAGCGCCGCCAGTCGATTTTATTTAATTTATTCTAAATAAGCCCAATTTCTTAAAAAAGGAATCAGTCAAGGTCTTGTCAATGACGTCTCATGTTTATTGAATAACGTTACAATATTATAAAATGCGTGCAATAGTTTAAAAACGAGTTTGAACCGACAGTTTTAACAAAATCACGTTTTAAACTGTTTGAATGCCTTTTCCAACTGTGTAAAGTTATTCAATAAATATTAGACGTTATTAACAAGACCTTGACTGATTCATTTTTTTTAAGAAATTGGGCTTATTTATAATAAATAAAATAAAATCGACTGGGGGCGCTAGTTGCCTCATGTCAGCCCCTTAACGATCCGATGTACGGCGGAGTTTTATGTGAGGGAGTATGGGAGGGGGATTTTTTTCTCTACCTGAGCTGATGAAAAGTTAAATTTTATTAGAGCTCTTTTATGTACCCTCTAACGACCTATATTGACCGATTTTAATAACCCATCCTCAGTAAGAGATAGGCTTACTAAAGATTTGTTGCCTAGCTATTTCTGTTAAATGATGAAATAACAAGAGTTGCCTGGTAACAGATCCATAGTAGGCCTATCTCTTACTGAAGACAGATTATTGAAATCGGCCGTATCCCTCAAGTGGCGCCCTCATCTTAATTAAGTTCATAATGTATAGAAAATTCACATGTACATCTGTACAATTTTGAAAGCTAAGGTTCTATGTTTATTTACAAACAATAACTAAAAAAAAACTATAAATAAACTATAGAACCTTAGCTTCAATCTGTACATGTATTTCGATACATTATATAGGGTACTTAGCGAATCGCCACTGTGAGGTATATAGGGGCTACAGGTCGCGCGACGAATTAAGAGCCCTGGAAAAAGGGGAAGGGGTATGCGCAGTAGTCATTTCTAAGCGTAAATTACTACTGCGCATACCCCTTCCTTACCTTAAGAGCTGTGAATGCAATTGGGTTGCTACACTGCTTTCAAACTGCTCGGAATCAGTGATTACATCATACTCTTTTCTACTCGGTAAACTAGACAAATAAGGCACACGCACATCTCTATTGTTATGATTATCTCTCATATGTGCAGTGCGGCCATCTATTAGTTCGCTGATTTAAGAAATAACAAAATACAAATGGAATTAATTTATTCGTTCTGTTCACATGAATACATTGTGGGTAATCCATATGAAAATAATACAAATTTATAAAAAAAAACGTAATAAAATTACAAATTATACTTATTTATACTTATAGAAAATATACTGATATAAAATAAAATAATCGTTTTTCTGGATTTCGCAATCTCAATATGTACCACAAAAGCAAAAAACAAAACTAAGTTCCATTTTGAATTTGCCAATTTCGACATAGGTACTGGCCTAATTTGCATATCTCAAATCAAGAGATCAACTGCTTTTTCACAAAAAAGACCTATAAAAATAAGAGTGTGTGTGGAATGTTGTTTTCTTTAATTTTATTGTTAAGGTTTAGTAACCATACACATCCATAGTAATTTATCCCACATTTATTAAGTATAAATCATATTAATGTGTTAATACTTAGGATTTGGATTAAACTTACAATAATAACTTCATACATATGAATAATTCTTGATATCTACCTTATAGGAGTTACTGGACTGACTGTTAGGTGAAGGTAAGATTCCGAAAGGCACATGTACAAATCTCAAGTTTGTTAATTCAAGGTGATAATAAATTAATAAACTCTACACCAATTATTATTATTATCATATAAATATATTAAGGTACCATTTTTATTTTTGGTATACTGTTTCATTTCAATAAATCTAAATAAAAGCAGAAGCAGCAGTTTCTTGGATTCGAGAGAAGAAAAGCAATTTTTATGCTGTGCTGAATGTTAGTCTACTAGTTATAATGGCTACAAAGTTGGTATTTTTACACAAGTTAGCTTGGAATAAGTATGCAGTTGATTCACTAAATCATGTAGTACACATTATGAATTTTAAATTATTGTCAGAAAATAAAATCATCTAACCAAATTGTAAAGACTAGAAAAATCAAAGAGGCGTAACAATGGAAATGATACTACATAATTTAGTTTTGAACCTTAAAATAAACATTCTATTTTATTCTAACAATAAATGACATTATGTAATCAATAATTAAAACTACATTTAAGCACATCATAACATTTAAGTATAATAGATACTTATAATTTATTTATACAAAAGGATTCAAAATCAAATATGGCAGCTAGTATGTGTAAGATATTATGAAGTAGGAGTTTCCTTATAAAAATAAAATTTGTTCGAACAAAAATATTCTGCAGGTTAGGTTAGCATTATAATAATAACCATATCTTTGGAATCATTACATTTCAAATTCAAAGATCTTGGTTGTCTAATAATACAAGTTTAAACAACATTAAGTATGTTTGTTTTTAACACATTAACTGCTATGAGAGCCAAACACAAACACTGTTGTGTGCAATGGAGAACAATAGATTTCTAAAACATATAACTCAATTTGGCTTAAGGAAGCTGAATAATCATAATCAAACAATATCGAATAGGCACCAATTTAAAACATTGTCACATTAACATACTTAATTCAGAATTCTAAAATCATAGGCCACATAACTGACAACAGCAAAATGTCACAATGTATTAAAATCTTATTCTAAAACATTCTATTGTACATAAATAAAAAGGGTGAAATAGGTTGATTGCACAAATTCTTTTATGAGTTACTTTACAAATTAAGAGATTTAAACAATATTATAAATTGCAATGGTAACAGTATTAAGGCCTGTTTTCTGATATAATTATTATTACACAGAAGTGTAGTACAAAATTATTACATTTTTATAAACAATGTTATTATTGTTTACATACTTTAATAATGATGCAGATTAAGAAAATGAAAGTAAGTTATGGACATTTTAACCAACCTTGTTGATTAGCTCATCACAAATAGCTGTGAGTTCTTCATTATCTTTTATTTTCTGTGCTAATGATTCCTGCAATGAGGATGCATGCACTTCACTCTTTTTCAGCATTGCATTTAATTTGAGAATCTCGGCTTGATGAACTTTTTTTACTGAGTCAAGTTCAGCATTGGCTTTGTTGAGCTGCTGCATAGCATGCTGTCGGAGGGTCTCATATCGAGCTTCCAGTTTTTGTATTGCATCATTGTTCTCCTCTACTGTTCTCTTCAATGTTTCTTCATTGCTTTTGTATCCCTGTATTATAACTTTGCACCTTTCGTACTTGGTATGGACATCATTAAAAGCATGTTCCATTGAAGCCAAATGGGCAGCAGCCTCATCTCGTTCCCTTATTAGAGTTGATCTTTCTTCAGTCCATCTCTTAGCTTCCGTCTCTCTTTCGCCAATCAAAGAAGAAATGGTACGTTCATATTCTTCCATGACTACACTCATCTGTTTGTTATTCCTAACTTTTTCAGCAACCCTCTGTGAGAGAGCTTTTTCTTTCTCTGCATATTCTTCATTTTGATCAGTCAACTTTTTTATTTTGGTTTCACACTCTTCCAGACGCTCTCTTAATTCACGATTCAGATCTCTCAAACTTTGAGCTTCTTCTTCTTGAGTTGTTAACAATTCTTTTACTGCTCTTAACTGTTCCACCGTGTGTGGGTCCATGTCTGAGGGTCGTGTGATAACTGGTGGTGGCGGAGGGATACTCGCACCAAGGCTCAGCAGGCGATCTATAGTAGCAATAGCAGGAGACACAGTACTGGCCTTCACAGGAGTTGTTTTAACCACTCCAGATGGTTTAATAGCTGGTGTGACTACTTGGGTGGGTTTTTCCGTTGGACCACTGTTACTGGGTTGCACAGATAATTGTTGCATTGAGTTCACTATATTTTGTTCTACACCTGACATGGTATGATGATACTGTCCACAGTTGTCACAATCAAACTAATCTACTGTTATAGATTCATAGTGAATAGATGATTCTACCTGAAATAAGCACACAAATTATTGAGAAAACATACTCTGTGTTTGTTTTGTTCAAGCAAGCAAGGTATATTACGAATACACGACTTTTAGCCTAATCTAATTAAGAAAATTGCTAAGGTTAGTTAAATATACGGCCTGATAAAGTAAAGTACACCAGAAATTGAAACAGCCCACGCATGGTGCGTTGCATTGGCACAAAAAGGAATGTTATTACGTACAAATTAGGCAATGTCGCCTACCGCAATGTCCTCGAACCACCTACAATAAAATTTGACTGGGGACAGTCGTTATTACCATTAATATCACTTATTGTCTTCTCTGAGAAGAAATTAAATATTCTCCGGGAGTTATAAACAGAAAATTATAGTAATAAAATTGTTTAACGAAGAAACGAAGAAATATCGATGATGACATCAGTCGATCAGTCACTGCCTTATTCGTTTGACGTTATTTTTTTTTACAGATTATTTACAAATGTTGTCCTAATATTGGTAAAGCAAAAGAGTCTTTATATATACAGCCTTGTCTTGAGTGTAAAAATATCTCGAGTATTCTTTTATTTTGAATCGTATTTGTGGTCCGTATAATCAGTGATTGCAAAAGGATTAGAATAATATTATAAAATCTGAAAGACCCGCGATTTTACTTAGGCCACGATTACATTTACCGATCTATTTTAGTGTCCAGTTTAGGAATCCAATGTTAACAGTTAACAGTGAATTTACTCTAATAACGGAAAGGTAAACATTGTTTATGATTTTTTATTTTCGATTCTCATCTCCAATCTTAAACAATGTTTACTTTTCCATTATTAGTGTAAATTCACTGTTAAAATCGCACTTATTGTACAATATTTTAGTGGCAGCCCGAAATCTAATCGCGGCTCCACCAATCTTGTGTCCTTTTGGGTTGCCACTCGTACTTGATAATAAAATATTGTAGCTGTGCTCATAATAAGTTATATTTTAACAGTGAATTTACACTAATAATTGAAAGGTTAACATTGTTTAAGATTGGAGATGAGAATCGACTAATTACATTAATTTCCGTTATTAGTGTAAATTCACTGTTAAAATATAATTTATTATACGGGTGGCAACTCTAAATTGGACACTAGATTGCAGACGCGGGGCACGCCCAAGTTTTCTTCCAAAATGGATAGATAAGGAGGATGGCTCATATTCATACATTACTGTTCATTGCCGCGCGGTCGAAACGTGGAGTACCTACCTACCGCGCGGCCATACATATAGCATTTAAGTTCTGTAGGTTGAAAAGTCCAAACATTAGGGCTTTATTTATACTTTCTACATTTTCTACGAAATGTGTCAACGATTAGCAAGAAGAATGTGACCCCCTACTAAGCTCCGTTTAAGAGAACTGCGTGGGCGCGCAACCATGGTTAAACCTTTACAACTTTCTGAATATTGGATCTACGAATTAGCGACTTTCATTGTTAGTTTTCTACAAATTCCTTCGTAATGTTGACGTAGTCGTTTTTTTCTACAACACCGTGGCCGAGCAATCGAAACGGACACAAACATTACTCATTTACGCGCGCGCGGGCCTAGATATTATAGGTAGGTAACGTCTGCAAGTGAAGCCAGTCCTAGCGGCTTTATCTCGCTGGTACAAATTATCTATGCAACATTTTCCATACAATGTTTTCGCAAGCGCACTGCGCGCCCAAAATCCATTGTAGTAGTGTTGCATTGCATGTTGCGTTGCACATAACCTTTAGGTACCGGGCTTAACGTGCCTATGTAGGTGCAGTCAACAGCATAGGTATCAATTGATATACAAGGTGTTACAAAAATACCCCTAATGCCGAATATGGTATATAGGGACCATCAAACTGATCAACTTTTACTATGGGACCAACTCTGAAATCGACAAAAAAAATCAGCTGTTTCATACAAAAATTAAAATCGAAAATATCAAAATATATAAAACAGCTGATTTTTTTTCTCGATTTCAGAGTTGGTCCCATAGTAAAAGTGGTTCAGTTTGACGGTCCCTATATACAATATTCGGCATTAGGGGTATTTTTGTATCACCTTGTATAATATAACTCAAGTTATACAAAATAATCGATTTAAAACCCTTAAGCGTTTTAAGTCGATTGAGGAAATTGGGCATGACGAACGTTGTGGAAGCCCAGCGTACTGCTGCTGACTGTACTATGTATGTACACATACCGTCTTATTCATAAAAAGTTATGGAAGGTTTGTTATAAGGAATTTCTTGAAAATTAAATGAAAAATAAATGTGCGGTTTAGCTCTTCTACTTACTTTAATTTTTGTAAGTAGTTAGGTAATATTTGAATCTGACCGCAAAGTAAAGAAGTTATTGTCGCTGGGCGCTGCTAAATCTGGGTAATTTTGCGGTACCCCGACGTGTCGACCCAGATCAAAATTTTACTAAGTAGGTACCTACTTACAAATATTAAAGTAAGTAGAAGAGGCAATCCGCACATTTTTTATTTTTAGAGGTTTTATGAGTCGGGGTTCATTTATTTTTTTAAGAATGTACAAATCGTACAAGCCAAACAACAAAAAAAAGTTTATGAATAATGAAAGTTATAATTATGACGTTTAAAGCCTTATTAGCATTTTAACTAAAATTGACTATAACTCAAGGTTTTTTTATGAATAAGGCGGTAAGCTTTAATCGACTTTAAACTCAACCTCGAATAGCTTGAATCCCTTTTATAAATAAAACAAAATTATTTTTGTTTACAGTTTGTATTAATATCTTTATATTTTCATTTGCTTTACCTAAACGCCAACAATGTATTTATCCGTTTTGTACATTTCATAAGCAAATTCTTCGTCATGAGTCGGATCGAATTCCAACCCTGAAATAAAAAATGGTAACATTAATAAAGACGCCAACACAAAAACTACCACGTAGAAACACATTAGTCTCACTACTACTAACATTAAATCGTGCCTTAGGCGTTTGTGCACAGTGTGTACCTTGAGCAAGGTGTGTATAGTCACGTCTAAAATAAGTACAGTTTAGAACTTTGTCACTTTGTTGTAGTTGTCATTTGTCATTGATTTCTGTTCCAAAAAGTAATAGCTTAAGAGTGACGTTCTAAAGTGTAAGCATATTTATAGACGTGACTGTACACGGAAGTTTACTGTCCGCTCAGCAGCACATCAAGTAAAAATCCATTAGCACATTAAGTTTAAAATTGATTAGAGAAGGTAGTTAGATATGTAGTGGTAGTGGTAGCCTAGCGTGCCGATACACTGGCGTGGCGTAAATATTCCGATAGATGTTGATCTATTGAGATTACAATACAGGGTGTTTCATAATTTAGTTTTTATTTGTATGGAAAACTGCAAGTGACAACCCTAGACGCAAATAGGCTATTGTTTTCGATAATTGATCCCAGAATGGGCAAAAGCAAAATACATCTTAGGTCTAGGATTGACACTATGCAGTTTATCATAATTTTTTTTTCAAAAATGTGGCAGTTTTCAGGGGTTGTATGCATGGTACAGTGTACAGTCGACTACAAAGAGATGTAGGCATACAAATGTACATACATGAATAAATGAAAGTTATAATAATTAAATTTAATAAATATTAACAACATGACTACCCCGCCAAAAACGATCTAAAAAGTTAAATAACAAGTGTCATTGCAGTCCGGGGACTCCTTTGATTTGATAAAAATTGTTCCACAAAATGGTCCCCCGACTGCAATGACACTTATTATTTAATTGTTTAGTTCGTTGTTGGCGGGGCAGTCATGTTTTCAATATTTTTTTAATTTAATTATTTTTATTTTACACATTTTACTGACAAATTATATAGAGAGCTAAGCATTTCAAGTGCTCACCTTCATAGAAATGCTGTATTTGATATAATATGTCGTAATAATAAGGGATGAAATATGATTGCATCTTACCAACATATTCTATTTCTAAATTAAATCTGCCAGGGATCTTGTCACCACAAGCTATACCAAAATGCGTTACTCTGTCCAGCCGTATTCTATTCTGCTTGTCCTGCACTCGTCCTTTTGATCCCAAAATGAACTTTGAAAAGGGTATCTGTAATTAAAATAAAGTAAAAAATTACCTGTTGAAATTATAACGGCAAGTACGATTCAAGACAAGATTATTTCTGAATTAGAAGCTGCTGTTATCTTAGTCACGGTTACTCAAAGTGGGGTACGCGAACTCTTAGGGATTCGCCATTTGATTTAGTTCATTATAACTAACGAATGGGATAAAACGAGAAGTAGGTACTTAGGTACGTTCTGTGAATAAATAAAACCAACGAAAACTGCGTGCTCAGCACAGCAGCGTTTCCTTCTCATCTCAGAGCCGCCGAGAACCAAACAGTGGGGTGTCCTACTGTTTGCTATGATAGTTCACTATTTTATGTATCTTACTTGACTATTTTAGTATGGCTTTATAGTCTATCCCGAGATAAACAGTGATAAACTACTAATATTGGTAGGACCCACCCGGCTCAGCATTTTGTCCATCATCCATACGCTTAGGTCTATCTCTCTCTTTCCACTGCTCAGTAATTGGTTGGAGCAAGAACTTAGGACAAGGACAATAATATCGTTCGACGATGACCGGCTCGTTAACTCGCCAACGCCGAAGAGCGCGGAAGCGGCTGATTAAACCAATCTCGCCCTCGCTATAGTGTGCACTTTTCCCGAATCCAAGAGACAGAAAAAGATAAAGCTATGGAACAATGCGGTTTCCGGTTTCTGTATCTATTTTGGCGCACTAACCTTTGAAATTTGCCAATACGGTCCACCTCTCGTATATAGAACATAATGGTAGATGTCATTCCATGTTATATCGTAATATCCTTCGCAGGAGATGTTCAATAAATAAGAGCGGCCATCACCTCTCACTTTCAACACCAACGTGTTGTATAAATGCCAGTCGTATGTAGCCTCACGTTTGAATGATTTCTGTAATAAAGATTAACTTTTTTATTAATGGTAATTATTTATGTACGGCGGGGTGACGCGAAGCGGGGCCGCGAGCGAATTTCTAAATGGCGTTTGATAATAAACTGGCGTTGAGTATTTCAACCGCGCAATAAAGAGAGAATTCGCTAGCCACGCCGCCGCGCCGATCGCTCTCTCGCGTGGCCAGGCCATTGTATTTAGGTAGGTACTCACTCGTATTCTTTTAGATCTCATGGCAGCGTAACCAGCTTTTTTTATCCGACCATCCTTAGGCACTCTGAGGTCTAAGTTCCCGTGGAATAGCGCCCGTCCAGCCGAGCTCATCTCGAGACTACATGTGCTGTAGCCCTCATTGTGGTCACTGTCACTTGTCGTCACAAACTTATCAAGAACATTTGGTTCGTTGAAACACCAAAGGAGGTCCGTTTCACCTGAGAATAAAGAACAATTTCGTTATTATAGTATTGTCAGCATCAGCGTGCTTAGCCTGGCTAGCCAATTTACCATCTTTCTATAAGAAAACAACTTTCAATTGAAAAACAAAAACTAAAAATTTTATAATTACATTCTTTGACTATAGCTTATGACTCAATGTTCAGTGATATAATCCGTTTAAAAGATCTGGCAAGTCGTTTCTATCTATCTCTTGTGTTTCATTGATCAGGGTTGTATAGGATAGTTGCCATCACAGAACAAAAATTTTTTTGTGGTTGCTGTGGTTGTTACTTAACTTTGAAGATTCATCTAAATCGTAAAACAAATCAGATACAGGCAAGATACAGCACGGGAGCATAATATTGTACCTGAAACTTTTCTAAGTAAAAAAACAAACATACAGACAAACATAGAACCTCCTCTTTTTTTGAAGTCTGTTAAAAATGGATGGTAACCCATGCACTTTTTTGAACAAGTTCTCACGCTTGCTCACTAACTATGAACACTATCGTAACATTGTTGACAAAGGAATAACTTATATTTTGACATATTCTCAGATAAGTTAACATGAAATAAAATTAGCAAGATAATAAAATACCATGGTTTTATTAAAATAGGTGTCTACAGGTATAAACACCAAATTAAAATTACAAATAAGAAGGCTGTAACCATTTTTGTAAGGCACATTATTTATAACATAAGTATTTGATGTTGATGATGATATTTTATCAACATGATTTACGTTATTTCTATATTTAAAGCCAGGAACCACATTCATGGAAAGCCATCCCCATACAAAACTACAACTGAATTCTATTGATTAGTCAATGATAATATAAATTGTTTATCATGATCATGACTTTAAATACAATAAGAATTGACTCCTAAAATAAACCATATAATAAACACAATGTACTGTCAAAAATTTGAAAGCATAATGTATCTAAAACAATTCAGTTTTAGTTTTAACCATAATCTTCAATTACATAATAATTACAAACAAAAAAAGTCAGACAAACACTAACACCATTTTTGAAAGTCATTAAGAATATTAATTAATCAATTTAAATTAATAGTTTTAAGTAAATTACTGAAATAAAAAATAATACAAGAAGTAGTACACAGGGCAATTTCAAAGTATAATAAAATTTGAGATTCATCACAGATATGACTTTTTGAGACCAGAAGCATGAATAGAGTTCACAGATTAAGTACTGAAGAGCACCATTAAAATAAAGGAAATGAGCGGAATGCATAAATCAACGGACTTCATTAATAAGTTGATCACATATTCGTGTTAACTCTTCGTTATCCCTCGTCTTCAGGGCAAGAGACTCTTGAAGTGAGGCAATAGTTATTTCATGCTTTTTAATAGTAGCATTCAGTTTTGTTACTTCAAGGTAATGACACTTTTTATTACTGTCTAATGTTTCATTAGCTTTAGCCAAGTTTTCTGATGTGACTTGTTTTAAATTATTGTATAAAACTTCATACTTTTTTATGCCTACTTCATATTCTGATATTTTTTGTTCAAAAATTTTCTCCCTTTCCTTAACTTCCATAATAATGCTCTTACATTTCTCATATTTAGCCAAAAGATCATTGAATGAAGTTTCCATACAACTTAAATGGCTTAGTGCTTGATCTCTTTCAGATAATAATTTATCATGAATCTCTTGATATTGAATTTTATCTTTTTGTTGCTCTCCAATTAATGAAGATATGGTTTTTTCATATTCTTCCATGACAATGCTCATTTGTCTGTTGCTCAAAACCTTTTCATTTACTTGCTGAATGAGTTTACTCTCTTTCTGTTGTAAATTGTCTCGTTCATCAGATAATTTTCTTACTTTTGATTCCAATTCTTCAATAGTATGCAAGTGTTTGTGTTCTACATCTTGTAAAGCTGACCTCAGCTCCCTATTTTCTTGTCTAAGCAAAAGAATTTCCTGATCTTGTTTTTGTAAAACAACTCTGAGGGACTGCAAGCGATCAATTTCATGGCCATTAAAATTATGATAACGGGGACTACGTGGAGCAGCTGTTGGTGGAGTACTACCAGCAATACTGATAAGTCTGTCAGTGGCTACTTCTGAAGGAGTCAATATAGCAGAGACGCTGCGAATAAGAGCTGGAGGTCTTGTCTGTGATGAAGTAGCTTTTGGTTGTTCACAGCTTACCACAGGAGGGACAACCTGCATAGGCTTATCTCTTCCATGCATTGTTTGAAGGCAACCAACCGACATAGAATGTTTTGGTGAAGCAACATGACTATCAGTAAATCCAGATGCAGCACTTCCAGTTTCATAGCCAACATCCCCATCAGTAGAGTCTGTAAAGTCAGTGTGAGTTGAACTTACACTTTCCTTTAACTTTTTAGCATATAGAGGATCAAATTTCACAAACAGACTTTCTTTCCCTCGGTCTATAATACTGTGATTGCGATTTGATTCTGCACACTTCACTAAATAATCTAAGCTACTTGCATCAATAAAATCATCATAAGGTGGCAGTTCTTGCATAGTATCAAACTCAGACCCGGTGAGTAAATCACTAGTTATATCCGCCAGCTGCTCTGTTGTTTCAGCTTTTTTCTTCGGTGACATGGACATTAGATCACCCATTGAAGACACTGGAGTGATAAAGTTGTCCTCTGAAGCTGCCATACTCCCTTGAGCTGACATCATCCCTGCATTTACTCCACTATGATTACTTTCGTTGTGGCGTCCTAGGAAACTTTGCAATTTTTGATAAATATTCTGTAAATTGCTATTCGCCTTTTGTTCAGGAGACTGCTCAGTTATGATAGTCGAAAACATTCGTTGCAAATACCCTGTATGGGCGCACTGCTCGTAGACACAAATAGATATAGCCAACACAAGTTGTGCTTGCTTGTCTTCTGTTATTTTTAACTTGAACAGGAAAAAAAGGAAAACAAGACTAAAAATGGACTAAAATACTCTCAACGACTTTTCAACGAACACAAAATTCGAAATCACACAGACAGATGACAGCCTGTCATCTGTCTATCTAGTAGTAGTAGTAGTAGTAGTTATATTCGTCCTTTTCAGGACAGGCGAAGGTCTAAGCCATACTGCCAGTTCTAGAGTTGATATTGTTTCATTTTTTATTAGAATGCGGGTGCATCGTATTCCAATGCTGCTTGGAGCATTTGGCACCAAGTATATCAAGACAGTTTACTCGGTTAGTTCTGCCGAGGAAGCCACCACTTCAATAAAAGTCTCAGCTTCACATAACTAAGATCGCGCCTATTTCAATAATCCCACATATTGTTCAGTTGCGTAGACACTTGTACCATATAACTGCACCAATTTTAAGACACAATATCCACTATGAATCAATTTGAAAATAATTAAAATGACACCTAACCGAACTCGATAAAATGGCGCCAAAAAACTCTGTCTATCTTGACAGGTAAAACCAAAGACTAAATAAAAAAACATGACATGAATACTAGATCATTGTTTGTCCTTAAAAAAGAACTGGGTAAGTTTTTATTTGTGCCAAAACGAAGTAGCAATGTATCATATACATCTGTCAAAACACAGTTAACATTAAACTTTAATGTATTTAGTCGATACCGCCGCAGTATCTCTTTTCTAATACTAACTCTGACATTGGAGTTTTTGGCGCCATTTTGTCGAGTTAGGTTTGGTGTCTATTTTAATTATTTTCAAATTGATTCATAGTGGTTATTGTGTCTTAAAATTGGTGCAGTTATATGGTACAAGTGTCTACGCAACTGAACAATATGTGGGATAATTGAAATAGGCGCGATCTTGGTTGTGTGAAGCTGAGACTTTTATTGAAGTGGTGGCTTCCTCGGCAGAACTAACCGAGTAGATATCTTGATATACTTGGTGCCAAATGCTCCAGCAGCATTGGAATGCGATGCACCCGCATTCTAATGAAAAATTAAACAATATCTACCACTGAACTATTTAACACTTGACACTGGCAAAAATTACTTCCAAGAGGAAAGTAGATAGCCATAACAAAAAAAAGAAGAAGAAGAACTCTGACATTGGCAGAATTGTCATTTATTTGTCATAGACTGAAATAGTCCGACCGAAATTATAACTTTGGTAGGAATTTTGAAGAAGACTGTCTTCTTGTCTGTCTCTAGGAGAATTTCTAGATTCTTCTTTCTTTTTCTAGATTCTAGACTATACTAGAGTTTCTAGACAGTCATCTAGACTCTAGATTAATTGCTTTGCTTATTTGGTCTGAGTTTGCAAAAGATTGCATTAGGAAATTGTGGTTTATCAATATGGGACTCTTATCTATTTATATTAAAAAAACATTTAGCTTTGCCCTCAAAAAGGACTCCTTATTAGAATGGCCATGTAAATGCTTGACATGCTGTTCGGTCGTACCACTCCCTAAACACATGCTACTTCAGAGCGTGACCACCTTTAATATGCAAGAAAAAAAAATATAATACTAGCTTCCGCCTGCGACTTCGTCCGCGTGGACATTCGAGAAAATCCACAGAAAACCTTAAACCGTAATAGAAAGTATTCTGTTACAATTTCATAAAATTCCGAACAGTCGTTCTTAATGCTCTAAGTTTTTACGTGATTAGGCGGGCGGGTCCGCACCATAAGCGCATTGCCTGAGGAAGTCGCGGGCGGAAGCTAATTTACACAATTCAGAGGTGGATCCAGAGTCATTCTATTTCCGTTCCCGTTCCTCAATAACGACATAAATTTTTTATTCACCCCATTTAGTCAAAATTTCTAATTTACTTTATTTTTCCGTACAAAATTTTAACCCCTATTTCAACTCTTTAGGGGTTGAATCATGTCCACCGTGTTGGACTTCAAAATAAATGTCATTTTCGCGATCAACGTCCCATAAAACCCCAATAATGACATCCACATCGATTTTTAGGTTTATTTACCCATTTCACCCCCTTAAGGATTGAAACTTAACTTAAGTGTGTTAGTTTCCAACCATACGTCTAAAAAATAAATAGTCATTTTTACTTCGAAAATGAAGGATTTTCTATACACATTGCCTTTGGAATCTCTAGACCAGGGAATCTCAAACTATTAGAATGGCCATGTAACTCAAACCTTTCGACCCCAAAGGCTCGATATCGACCACTTTGGGAATCCATGCTCTAGATCCAGCAGATATATCAGTCAGTCACTCAGTTTTCTTTTACATATACACCCCCTTACTAATAAAGATTGTTTAACAGATGCTAAGAACAGCAGCGGTATCGGCTAAAAACATTGAAGTTCATGTTAACTGTGTTTTGACAGATGTATGTGATACATTGCTATACATTTGTTTGTTCCTGACTGCAGACGACCCAATTCCATTAACTCCTTCCTCATTAATTCAGCCTCTAGCTGAGGCTTCAGTGCCGGAGCTGGACAAAATAAATAGTGAATCATTGAATGTGCGAAACCCGGTTTATGCAAAAGTTGAGAAATGATTTTAGAGAACTTTTCTGACCGAATATTTGGGCAACCTAGTGCAACGATCTGGTAGAGCAAACCGACACTCTAATCTTCGTATTAGGGACATTGTCCTCATTGATTTGGACGACAAACGGTTGAATTGGCCGTTAGGTTTGGTGGTTGAGATGTTTGGAGGGCCAGACAAAGTAAGTAGCAGAATAATTACATGTCCCTAAACTATCAAGCATGGCTTGTCAAGCACGTAAATGCAACGAGTTTTGGTTGAAACTGAACTAAGACCAAGGCCAAAGGTTTGGTTTTGGTTGAAAATCCTGTTTCCATCTGACACTAATATTTAGGTACTTCTGACTGTTAGTTAATGGTTTATCTGCAGTTAGTTTATTAAATAACATCATGTTATTAAATTAACTGCTGATAAACAATAAAATACTAGGGTATTTGTAAGAGAAAGAAATAGATACACAGCTTCAAAATAATAATAAAGATTTAGTAGGTTACCTGGTCGTGCCACTAGAAGAGGATCTGTTTCAATTAAATCTTTCATTTCTTGGCGTAGTAGCGCCCACTCGCTCTTTAGTTCCTTAAAACCAGTTTTCACATGTTCTGCTAAAGATACCTTGTGAGCAGTATCATATCCACCTTTTCTGTCCCGCTCCCAAAATAAACAACGACTAGGAAGGTATTGAATTGAGGGAGCTTTAATATTACGATATTTGTTTAGATTATCACTTAGAACCGCAAACTGTCGACAGTGCCTTAAGCAGTGACAAAAATTATTTTTTAGTTTTAGCAACGAAGTCATTGTATACATAGACAAAATATATATCTTTTAAATTAAAACTGTGGACAGTTTATATTGATTTATCCACTTTGTTTTAATACTTTTCTCTATGTTTATTAAAATAAATAGGTAAGGTAAAAAATAATTAATTAGAACATTAAAATTTGTAACTTTTCAAACATAACCTACAAATTACAATTCCGTCAATCAGTAGTAGTAGTAGTAGTTATATTCGTCCTTTTCAGGACAGGCGAAGGTCTAAGTATACTGCCAGTTCTTGAGTTGAAATTGTTTCATTTTTTATTAGAATGCGGGTGCATCGTATTCCAATGCTGTTTGGAGCATTTGGCACCAAGTATATCAAGACAGTGTACTCGGTTATCCGTCAATCCCTTAGAGCATTAAGAACGTCAATCCTTAGATGCTCTAAGCGTCAATCAATCAAAAACAAACCACAGACTATTAAGTGTTAACCACACATAAGAATGCATTGTTGGGTGCATTCCACTCGGCTCATCGCCGAGTCATCGATCACCATAGTATACATTTTAATAAGGACGTTGCTTTGCTTTTGTTCTTAATGCTCTAAGGCTTTTGCTATTGATATTTTCAAATATACCCTCTATTCATTCAACTGGTAGAGAAGATATAAAATAAAATATTTACTTTGATTGAGCAAGTTGAGTTAGCGAATGTTGCCGGTGGCCACGAACGCGCGAAGTTAAATAAACGAAGGTTACTTTCACTTTTGAAGAAGTCTAGTTATTCTACTTCTACTTCAGTGAGCTTCAGTGATTTATAGTTGTGATTAGAGTCGGTTCAGTAAACCATTTCTTGCATTTAGTATGATTAGGTTTTAGAATATATTGAAAAAATATCGATATAGAAATTATATAGAAAATTGAAAACAAATATGGGTACCGAAAAATTCAATGATAGTGGGGTAAGCAATTACACTGTAGTATTTTTATCCTCAGACCAATTTTGGTCTCAGCTTTTATCTATTTAACTAAATAAAAAATTGCTCAAATACATTCTCCGTCTAATGGTCAACTTATACTGAATAATATTATGATTAAATTCTTTTAGGATGATAAATCGGAATTACTTTATCCACCAAACATTCTTCAGAAGTTGGATTTCAATAAAAGTCCTGCAGTGTTTAAACCAAAAATCAGTGCAGCGCAACCTGGTGAGAACTGGATGGTGGTAAGGCCTCTGCAGCGGTCAGATTACGACAAGGGCTTCCTCCAACTGCTGGGCCAGCTCACAAGTGTTGGAAATGTTTCCAAGAAGCAGTTTGATGGTGAGTAATATAGAGGTATTTGACAAATTAATTTCAACTCTTTTATCTGGTGGAAAATGTTAAAATGTCTATGAATTATTAGTCTTAATTAATTTACTCTTTGTATTTCCTTCCTATCTTTAAATAACTTAAAAAGTATAAACTCAATAGGCAAATACAAGATTAATATTTAGATGAGAATTAAATATTTAGATTACAAAAGAAAGAAAATGTATTATTTAACTTGTGTAAGAATAATAATAAATAAATATTATGATGATATAAATAGGATATAATTAAGTAACCAGCTAAGTAGTAGCAGGGGGGCTTACTTCGTGCTTAAACTTTTAAATGTTCCATGCCAAAGCAAATATTACCATATATATTACCATACCATAATCTGACCATGTGGTCAGAACTGCACAGCAGTTTTCAAAGTGGTCCCTGGCAATATGTAGCACACTAACCTACTGCTTGCGGCTCAATCAGCCATGCCAGCACATGGGGAATGTTGTGTGTCAATTGAGACAGAGCTACGTGACGTAACGTTTTAGTACTATTACCTCAGAATATATTCTGTGGTAATAGTACTAAAACTACAATTTTGCTTCACAAACTATTTTAATTTAATTGCAACTTTCGAATAATTTATTTAGAGTAATTAATACAAGTGTTCTGATTTAATAATTAGTCTATTTATCCTTACTTGTCTTATTTAGTAGATAAACAAAACAGTTTTTTATAGTTGTCGCTATTTAAAAATAATATCTTATTAAATAAAATTGTTATCAATAAATATGTCTTTTGTATTCTATGTGTGGAAAACCATTTGATGTATTTTATAAATGTTTATTTCAGTAAAGAGCTGGGTAAGATTGTTTGCCAAATAGGACAAGTAAGGATAAACAGACTGTAGGTAATTTATTTCTATTTGCATAAGTACAAACTAAATCAAGTATTTTTTGCAGAGTTGATAAAATATTATTAATTACAAATTCCACATGATTTGTACCGGTTGCTCATTTTATCATGTTTAGTAGAATTGATAATCTTGATAATAATAATAATAATAGTAAATCACACCACCTTATCAATTGATTATCAATGATGTCAAATAGAACAGCGATAAACTGGTTGTGATTGGAGGTGCGTATTTGTAGAATGTTGAATTCTACTGACATTTAACAAAACAACCTTGAATACAAGCTGCTATGTGATAATGAGCTAATGACCTTATGAGAGGCTCTGTTCCTGTTCTTTATTAAGTTGCAATAAATTGAACAATCTATTATAATTTCTTTGTCACTATAAAATAAGTAGGTAGTTAAAATTCCTATTAAAATACCTACTTGTAGAAGAAAGTAGGCTGAAATAAAATCGAAAATGATATGTATCAAACAAGACACGTTAAGTAGGTGTTTTTTGCATTAAACAATTTCCTAGGCAAAAGTGCTACAGAAATGATTTTGCAGTATGAGTTATCCCTTACCAGGTTAGGAAAGCAACCATTTCAAAATTGCATAACATTTACAGTTGGTAGGATCACAACTACCCTCATGTGACTTAATTTTTCTCGCCATTCGTTAATTACATGAAATAAATATACTGGATTTTATGCCAAAATAAGATTCATATAAAAATAATAATTATTTATAATAATAGTCTGTTAATTGTAATGACGACCTTCATAGTCTAGCGGTTAGCACATTCCAGTCTTATCTCTGTTTGAATGTTCTACCCTACTGTTGCTGGTTACGATTTCCATACAACTATACTAGTGGGATTTGTGAAGCGGAAGTAGTGTATGTACCTACTGGTATGTGATATTGTCAATTTCCAATTAAAATTAGGTTTACTGTCATAATCATATTTTGTTACAGAACGGTTTACCCAAATGAAAAGGTCTGGCGGTTATTATGTCACCGTTATAGAAGACACGCGTATTTCCAGGATCATTGGTGCTGCCACTCTCACTATTGAACAGAAATTCATCCATAACTGCTCATTGGTATGTACCTGCCTGTTCCAGTTTCTTATACTAGAACTAGAGCCATTAATGTTTCGTTCCGGCTCCGGTCGAGGTCCCGCGCCACCAGCTTACCCAGTGCCTGAGTAAATCAGTAACTTGAATTTTAAAGCTGATTAAATCATCATGTATGTTTGCGCATCGTGAGCTTACAAATATCTCGTACATATGAATGTGATGATGAGCTGACAGAGCTTTCGTATATAACCCACAATACGAAACCACAAAATACAAGATCAAAACTAGAATAATCTAGAGAAAATCGGGAAACTTTTTAACTATTGTCTTGCTGCCAAGTTGTTGCCACTCACATATTGTTAATTGACATATTAATCTTTTTTCCAGCGAGGTCGCCTAGAAGATGTAGTTGTTAACGACACCTATAGGGGAAAGCAATTGGGGAAATTGTAAGTTTTTTCTTCTTTCAATCTATTATATCTAGGTTCATACGATACGAGTACCTTAATGGCCGATTTTAATAATCTATCTTCAGTGAGAGATATTCCTACTATGGATCAGTTTCTAGACAACTGTTGTTACTTCCCGTCATTAAACAGTTAATATCTAGGCAACGAATCTTTAGTAAGCCTATCTCTTATTAAAATGTATTTTTTGATATACCTACCTACTGGCATTACCGGTTTTTTTTAAATGTAACACAACGGGCTACGACGCGATGTTAAATCGTAATATGCAGGTAGTGTAGAGACTGCAAAATATTTACAAAATCAATGCAAATAAACTGATGCATGGAATTTCGAACTTGGGAAATATCTGCTTAACTTTTCTAAGGCAGCATAAGTACTGCAAGATTGCATCATCTTAGCTACGGTTCTTGATTACGACCTAGTCAGACTTACATACTTGCTTTCATAAATATAATACTTACCCAATGTTTTCTATTTCATCTTATAACAGGATAGTGGTCACCGTCTCCCTCTTGGCTCAAGAACTTGGTTGCTACAAGATGTCTTTGGATTGCAAAGACAAACTGATCAAGTTCTATGAGACCCTTGGCTACAAGATGGAGCCAGGCAACTCTAATGCTATGAACATGAGGTCTGTATCTCTATTAATAATGTAAAACACGTCAACATCATTTTTTGTCTCGCAAATTCAATGTCCTAGGCAGCATTTTTTTGACATATTTTATTGAAAATAACAATTCATTCAATAATTTATAAATTAAATTGACCTTGACATCAGCGGTTGTTGTTGGATGTAATATTGTTAAATATTTTAACCAACTTTAAAAAAGAGGAGGTTCTCTGTTTGTTTGTATGTTTTTGTGTATGTCCACCGATATCTCGAAGTCGACTGGACCGATAGAAATGATTCAAACGTTATTTATTACATTCATATTCATATTCATATTCATTTAATCTCCATTAGGTTAACTCCCAAGTTGGTCCCATTTTTTAAAGGAGAATGACCACTAATGATACCACCTTTTTAAGACCTGTGCCTCAACAAAATAAAATCCAATAATATTGTATTCTTTTTTAATTTCTAACGATATATTTTGAAACTATCTTTCGTTTCCTGATGTAATAGAAGAGTTTTATAGAGTAGCTAATTGATTAAACTTATCTTAATCACCGTTCTCCATAAGTACTTTTTTCATTCAATGCGTTTTACGGCACTTTTTTTTCAAGCCCTAAAATTCAATAATATCGTTTTCTTTTATCATTTCTTATGATATACGTATTTAAAACTATCTTTCGTTTTCTGAGATTGAAGACAGTTTTAGTGAGTACCTAGCTAATTGATTTGACTGATCGATCTCAGTCAACATCCTTCATATTGTCTAGTATCTATAACCTCAAACACTATAGAAAATGTAATATACAACGTGTTACAAAAGTACCCCTAATGCCGAATATGGTAGATAGGAAACATCAAACTGAACAACTATTACTATGGGACCAACTTTGAAATCGCGAAAAAAAATATCAGCTTTTTCATACAAAAATTAATTACGAAAATATCAAAATGTATGAAACAGCTGATTTTTTTTTCGCGATTTCCGAGTTGGTTCCATAGTAAAATTTGTTCAGTTTGATGGCCTCTATCTACCATATTCGGCATTATGGGTACTTTTGTAACACGTTGTATATAAATAACACCAGGAAAAGAAAAGTAAAATTAATTACTGATTATACAGCTTAAAGCCTTTCCAGTTACTTAATTCAATTACAATCACAAGGGCACAAAAAGATTTACAGTGGTACCTATGTTTTGTACTTGGAAAATGGTCATTCTCCTTTGGAAATCGGTTCAGTAGTTTTCAAGAAATCCTGAAAATACTATAACTTCGGTTACAATTACATGACGATTTTTATAGTTCCTTAGGTATAACTCTTGTCAATGAACCGATTTAAATGATTTTTTTTTCTATTTAAGGTTCGATGGGCCATCCTGACAATTAGCCGCTGGGACGGCCGACCTGCGCTCCAAACTGTAAGTAGACTACAGCAGCCAGCAGACTTCGCAACACCACCTCGACTCGACACGTGCACTCCATTTCATCTGATCTTATTAACTCATCATGTTTCACATTGTTTTTCATTCTTTTTGTACTGTCAACTGCATGTCAAGCGTGGCAAACACTAATAAGGGTTGACTAACGGCCAGAATTATTAATAATCAATCTACAGATAGGGAAAAGACTGATTCAGATTGGTTGCTATGCAGCGTTTGATATTAATAAAGAATGAACAACAGTTGCCAAGGCGGATCAGGCCTATCCCTATCTGTGGATTAATTATTATTGTTTTCTAATAAAACTTTATAATTATATTTATGTCACGCTTGGTTCGTTAGTTGATAAAAGGTGCTATAAAACTTGTATTTACGTAGGTTCTGTTTCTTGATTCAAATGTATCAAAACTGTGCATCTTTCAGTTTATGAAAATGTTAAATGTATTATATTTTTATTCTTAGTTGCCTGTTCCCCCTTCCTCTTTTGATATATTGCTCACTTTAGTTGCAGATTTGAACTTTGTTATACCTTTATCAAGTTCAATATTATGTTTGATTTGTTGTGATTTCTGCTTGGTGTGTGGTTTTACAGTTGCAGGGTCAGTTTTTTTATCGATCAAAATCGGTTGATCAACATTTGTGTGATCACCAACTTTGATGGAGTGAACAACTGATTATGGGTGTCCTAGCACATAATGTTGTATTATTAAGTTGAAGTATTTCGTTTTAATATGCTTTATTATTCTAACAAAATTGTTTATTTATGTTTTCAGTTGCTTTTGTATTTTAGTTTACATCACATAAAGTACTTAGTTGTACAGTCGACTTCATTAATATGTTGGCACTTTTGACAGTATATCAACCTTTATGCCTTTGTACCAACATATTAATGAACTCGACTGTACCTGTTGAGATTAGTGTATTAACTAAAATTGAATATGCTCCATTAAAATTATATTGCTTAATTCCATTGTTTATTTTTAACACTCCTTGTGAATAAAACTACTAAAAATATATTTTTTAAAACTTTTATTTACAGAAGTGTAAATCTCAATAGCAGGCATTAAGAAATTCATTTTCAAAGAGTATCTTGCAAAAAATCTGGTAGACATGATCGCTTCAAATCTATTATTTAGGTACTTATGCATTTTTCTGCTGAAGACTTCGTGAGTAACACGAAACTTAAAAAAAACTGTATTAATACCTACTTTCTTATTTTTCCAGTGGTTAAATAAAGACAGGATCAGAAATAAATTATAAAATATAGAATTTCATTCATAGTATTTTGAGTAAATCTAATATTTCGAATGAATTAAGTTAAAACTTTTACATAAATATCTGTAAAATTAATAATAAATAAGTAATGATAAATATTCTACAATACATTTAAATAATTTCTCATGTTCAGAGGTAATTTTTAAAGATCAGACAAACCTTAGTAATACGAAGAAAACTTTCACCAGTGAGCAAATCTGAACTATTTGGGCTAGCAAGAGTAGCTATATCTTTCTAAAGGAGCTCGGAACAATAAAATTTACATTTGATAAATGGGATCTGACCATAATAATAATTCATAATATAAACCAATTATGAAATGGAACTATTCATAGTTATAAATAGTAAAAAAACATACCACTTCAGTCTGGTGGTTCAATATTATAATACATATTTTATAAAATATGCAATAATACATATAAAATACTTTTCCTATTATTTTAACGGCTATCAGACCTCGATACTTGAAATCACATTAAAAGTAGCAGCTCTGATTGAACCATTATTACGTTGTTGCCATAAATGTGTATTATCTCAAGTACCGGCCCTGGAATGTTAAATAACAACATACACCATACAAGCACTTACAACAAATTGACACCCTCACTTGCCGATAGCACATTCCCAAATTGTTGTAGGAAAAAAGCAAACACATATTTTATACTGTACATTCAAATATTATTTTACGCATAATTACAAGCTAGATTTAAGTAAAGACGAAAGTTTACCGACACGTGACGTGAAGTAAAGAAAAACTTATACTTACCGTATTTTCTTCTGTAGGACTGGATTTTTTAAACTAATACAATAACATGTTATTGGAAAACATCGCCTCCGAACCAGTTAACTTCCTTACGAACACTTCGTATGTACAATCAAAAATTGTCATTTTATAATAGCTTTACTGACTTCTAGTCTCACTTGAGCGTTCTATTTGGTGCATCTTAATTACAATTCTTGTTCCCTAATATCAACCTCAATTTAAAAGAGGGCCTAGACAAGTGGCCAACGCACCGAAGTTATTCTATATCTACAACCGATTAATTATGTTCTGTCAAGAGTCAATACTGGTCGCCGGTGACTCGCTCGACGGCGACAGTGACGTAAAATAGATGTTTAAGCACTTGGTCGCCCGTTGAACAGACGATTTTTATTAATTAATCTGTTTTTGCAACAAAGTATGTGCTGTTAATTTTTCTCGTATTTTTCTCTATTAGTATTGCAACTTCTCTGCACTAATGTACAAGACCCGTATTCAAGTCGCTCGCTCATCTAAATGTATGTAAAACTTTTCATGTAGGTATTGAGATTGTGGTGCGACCATACAAAACTAATAATATAAACCACGTGACATTTCGATGCTATGCTAACCCCATACACTTTTTCTATTCTACTAGCTAGAGCGTTACCGCTTATTGAAGTTTTTTAGTCTAGCTAGGCCCTCTGGACTGCTGACAGCTATGCTATCAGATGTATTATGATGCCGTGATGTAATGATACTTAACCACTTTTTTCTTTACATGGACATAATTGGTGATTCCCTTCAACGTCAAATCTGGATCAAAGAGCTCTGACACATAGTCAATCAATATCCAGGGACGGGACTGCAGATATTTAGAGTTCGAAAATAAATAGTTGCTTTTAAACAATGGTAGACATATTGTATTAAGAATATTGTGATTAAAATATAATATAATTTATGTTTTTTTATACACAACATAATTTTACTTTGAAGTACTTTTTAAACGTCATGTTTGTCGACGCGCACACTAGTCCGAGCCAACCTGGGTGTCTAGTAGAATTTTGATTTGGGTACTCTTATATTTTTTTTTGCAATGTCATACAATTTCTTTACCTACCTACACTTGAAGGGTATCGTGTAACTTCAAGGAAATTTGACGTATAGTTTTGTAACAAAATATAAAGCAGGTAGACAGAAGAGCTGCTCGGAACAAATCGCGGTTTTCCGCACACGCACACATACACATTTCTCATAGGTAATCATAGGCCAACCCGACTATTTTCTGTACAGGGGCCCTATTTTTGTATCCTTCGGCTGGAGTCGAGCGCTCTTTATTACTAAATATCGTGTTTTTGAATTGCTCGTTGGTCAGTACAGTGCCACAAACTTATGACGCGGTGACCAAAACTGGATCTAAGTGTTATTACCTAGGTTACGCCGTCGACTACATAGACGACAGCGACGCCGTCACCGGGTCAGGTTAGTTTGGGCAATGCGTGTTGTCAACGGGGATGCACACTGAGGAACTTATGGCATCAAAACGACTGTCCTAAAATCGTTTGATTGGTTGTTTCAAATGTCAAATATAATTTCTGACGTATTTTAACCAATCAAAACCATTGATAGCGGTCGGTTCGATTAGCTTTGCGTGTGGATCCCCATTGTGACATTACGTCGCATGTGACTCATGTCACACGAACGATTTCAAACGGCTGATTCAAAAATAGGGCCCTTGTCGCAGTTACTAAGAGTTCCTAGCGCAACAAAACAAATGACAGCCAGAGCGGACCTTCTGTCTAAACTTTTTATTTTGTATTGTTGTTGTGTACGTTCAATACAAGTGGTGTGAAGTAGTTGCCTTATCGGGTTGACTAGAAGGGCGGCGCCGTGACCTTAGTGCCCAACTTCATGGG
The DNA here is from genome assembly GCA_963556745.1 of Catoptria pinella. Classification (NCBI taxonomy): domain Eukaryota; kingdom Metazoa; phylum Arthropoda; class Insecta; order Lepidoptera; family Crambidae; genus Catoptria; species Catoptria pinella. Next base: position 5,625,771 of record OY750776.1, read on the forward strand.
TCCCTGGCTGCGCGCGTTGCGTCTCGCCTCCATTTCCCGTTGCCTCTGTAGCTTCCTTTCCTCTCTTTTTCGTCGCATTTCTTCCATTTTCGAGGCATTGTTTTCTGTAAATAGTTTTTTATATTAGAAAACAGCAGACAAACAAAATCTTATGCAAATAAAAGCGAAATAATTTAGGGCGTGTTCATTTAATAGTCGTATAGTGAGCCACCGACTGACTGTGAGCGTGAGTGGCGGGCTTTAGGAAGCTTTAGTTTATTTTTTACTGTCATTAAAATATTGCAAGTTTTGCAATTGAGCGCGAGCAAGTGAGCGGCTTTTACGCCTTCAGCAAACGAGTGAGCAGTTTGTACGCCTTCAGCGAGCGAATGAGCGGTTTGTACGCCTTCAGCGGGCGAATGAGCAGTGGTTTTTACACCTTCAGCGAGCGAGTGAGCGGTTTTTACACCTTCAGCGAGCGAGTGAGCGGTTTTTACGCCTTCAGTACGCGACGTCTCAGGCATACTGTAGGCACACCCCGGACACTCCATACAACCGCCCCATTATAAACAGACGACGTCAGGTGTCGTAATTGTACACGCGCAACTGCGTGTAAGTCTAGGGCTAGTAGTCCAGTTTGTACTGTATGAGCGGCGTTCAATTCATAATTCGAACTTTTTGGTAAATAAAGATACGACGCATTGCTTTGAATATAAAAATAAAATTGACAGTTGACAAACACGACTAAACGAGCACACGAACATGAACTCGCGGGGAGGGTTGAGGCAATGGACGTGGGAAAAATGAAAATAAAAAAAGTTAATTTTTACCCTATGCCATTATAAAAGCCGTAACTCCAAAACCAACTGTTTTTATTTCACTTCGATACGATAAGTATTTAGCGCGCACGTACGTTTATGACTAGTCCATAGAGTTACAAGTGAATGCTCACCGTCAGCGTTCTCCTCGATGGGCTCGAACTCGCCGTCCTCCCAGCCGCCGAGCGAGTCGTTGCTGTTCTGGTGCGAGGTGGCGCGCGGTTCGGTTCTAGCGCGCACGTACGTAGCGTTCGCGTTGTTGAGCGCTGGTTCTAGCCATTGGGAGTTGTTCCACGTTTCTGATGGACTCGCCAACTCCGCTTCAGCCGCCTGGAACCGAATACGGTCTTGAAACGGCTAAAGTAAACTGTAGGTATACCTATATATTAATATTTTGGACAACACCACCTCCATTGTTTTTTCACGATAGTGAAATAGTGTGTGTAACTTTAAAATGAACTGTGCTATTGAGTTAGGATTAATTTATTAGTGTTTATAGAGAAATATCAAAGTATTTACATAATTGGTTTTTGATAAGTAAGGCAGGAATAAAAATTCTTCAGCCCTGCCCTTTCAGTATGTCGACATGAGCACAAACTGCGCGAGCTGCTGTTTGCATTCTCCCAAACGCACTTACGTGTGCAATCTAGTTTGTACAAGACGTAGCGTAAAAGCCGGGCGATATACATAAGAAATGGGGTCAGTAACTTTGGATTCAGCAATGTGTAAGTGATGTCCAGCCCGTAGCAAGATCACCGAAACACAAAATATATCGCGTGATATAGGGATTTATAGACACTCGGCTGTCAAAATACATTGTCTAAAGTTAAAAGGATAAATTGCTATATCATATCGCGTTTCGGTTATGCTAGGGGGCAGAATTGTTTGTTTCTTCTGTTCTAATGTATGTATGCTGACCAGTTGTTCATGCAACGTGCGCCACTCGTCGTTGTACCGTTCGAGTTCAGTTATATGTATGCACCTTTAACAGTTAACCAACCTTTGCCTTTGTAATAAAAATAAACATCCTGTCAAAAATGCCAACATATTGATGAACTCGACTGTACCAGCCTTCTTACAGAGAGCACAAGCTCGGGCGCCGCCTGCGCACTGCCGCTGCTTGCGGGAGACTTGCTGCTCACGCCTGTATATTCCGCGAGATTATAATGAGATGGGACTTTGTCAAAGTAAATCGTAAATGACAGTTAAGCAGTCAAATAGCGTCAGCAATTAATTCTGAATCTTATTTAAATAAAATGAATTTAAAAAAATGTTAAAAGTTTTACCCCTTTTTCCACTCATTATTAATTAATCACTAAAATAATCATAATAATATATAAAACTCGAGTAGAAATCAACGCGCGCAGTTCTACAAAACTAGCACTATGCGAGCATCTACGCGAGTTTGCCGACGCTACGGCAGGCCGACGGACCGTGCGCGTCTCAGTTACAAAAGGTAGCATATCCCCTTATCATCGCGGGCGGATTATACCTACAGGTTATTATACAACGTGTTACAAAAGTACCCCTAATGCCGAATATGGTAGATAGGGACCATCAAACTGAACAACTTTTACTATGGGACCAACTCTGAAATCGCGAAAAAAAATCAGCTGTTTCATACATTTTGATATTTTCGTAATTAATATTTGTATGAAACAGCTGATTTTTTTTCGCGATTTTAAAGTTGGTCCTATAGTAAAAGTTGTTCAGTTTGATGGTCCCCATCTATCATATTCGACATTAGGGGTACTTTTGTAACACTCTGTATAGTATGAATAAGTGAATACTGACCGGTTGTTCCTGCAGCGTGCCCCATTCGTCGTTGTCCCAGTCGTCTTCACAGAGAGCTGCGAGCGCGGGCGCCGCCTGCGCGCTGCCGCTGCTTGTGGGAGACTTGCCGCTGGCACCTGTACCTATCAGTACATCGGTAATACTTGTATCTATACACTTTTAAATAGAGAACATTTACCACAAAAGATTTTACAACACTGTTCAACAAGTGTTTCACTTAGACACTGTTTAAATGTGATGCTGTCACTGTTTTGACATTGAAAGAGACGGCATCACATTTAAACAGTGTCTAAATTAAATGGGGTTTTAAAATCTTTTGTGGTAAGGCCGTTAGAAACTAACATAAGCCATATAGCACGCGTCGTAACTGATAACGCGCGTTATAGTCCTTTATTAAACACCAGCGAATGGAGCTGAACACTGGAAGGTACTCGTAAGTATTTGTTTTATTTTTGGGTGTTGTTGGAAGGTTGCGACTAGCAAAATTAAGGAAGGAACCGAAGCGAAGCGAGGGCGGGTCGCTAGTTATACATATAATATTGATACAAAATGTACGTACTACCTGCGCTGGAGTCGATCTCGCCCCACGCGGCCATGTCCCAGTGCTCGGGATCGTAGTCGGATACTGATTCGCTGTGCTCCAGCGAAGTCATCGAGGTCACCGACGAGGTCGTAGTCGACATACTGCTCGATGACGGTTGCTCTGCGTATCAAATAATATTTTGAGTATCGAATGTAAACTAGAAAACTAAAATATGATCACCAAATCATAATTAAACTATAATTTAGTGAGTATGTTAGCCTTCAGTCTAGGTTAGAATGACTGACTAATCTAAATAAACTAAAATACAACTCATTATTATTAAATTAAATAAAGTGGGGTAGCAGCGGCGTTCAAGAACACAGTTCCTATGCGCGCGGTAGAAAGGAGTGAAATTTGACTTTTCTTATGCCTCACTAAAAGGATCAGAAGTCCTATTTTTGAAATCATTCGGCTGTCGAATGAAAATGAGTAGTAAAGAGCGCACGCGCCAGCTGAATGACTTCAAAAATAGGGCCTCTGTTTCTAATAAAAAAAAATATATCAGTGAAAGTGGCGCCACCATTGGAAGACCAAGTTATAATGTTTGCACTGCATAGCAACCATTATAATAAATATAAATAAATAAATATTTTACAACCTCACATACATTGCTCCGATTCCAAGGTAAGTAGCTAAAGCACTTGTGTTATTGAAATCAGAGACAACGGTGGTATCACAAACACCCAGACCTGAGACAATATAGAAACGATCATTCTCTACATTGACCCAGCCGGGGATCGAACCCAGGACCTCAAGAGATGGTGACGCCTTGAAAACCGGCGTGCAAACCACTCGTCAAATAATGATCGCACTGTGTATGACTTACCCAACGAGCCTGGCTTGGATAGCGCCGACTTGGTGGAGTGCTGCACGCGCGAGGTGTCGGAGTGTGAGCGGTAGAACTTGGCGGTGACCGCGGTGACGGCCCAGCCCGCCCACGTGGCCGCCGCGTTGCTTAGCGACGGGGTGGCCGTGTGGACGTCCGCCTCTGAATAACATACATTATTGTTACACTTAAATACTATTTTAAGTATTTCACTGCCACGACATACAGGTCCATTTTTCCCACTGGGCACTCTGGGCACGTGCCCGGGGCCCCGCGATCGATAGGGGCCCCTAGTTCCTGCCAGATCGCTAAATGATTACGGATGCTTATTACCTAAAAACATATTTAGGAATTTCGAAAACTTAAACAATAATTACTGACAACAAATACTACTACTTACTAGCTTTTGGCATGTTTAGATAAATTTAAGTCAAGATCATAGGGGCCCCAAATGAGCCCGGGGCCTCAAATAGGTTAAAGACGGCCTTGACGACATAAATGTGTCACAGTGCATTGTTTTGTGTAGTTTAGACTATGGTGATCAAATGTTTAATAGAAGTGTTATATCGTGATATAGAAGAGATCATAATGTATGAAATTCTATTAAAAACGTTGCACTGTATGCAGTAAAGACAGAATGCGGACGGTCTGCTTAAGTTGATCTTTCAAAAAATGACATACTTTATCGGTCGTTTATTACTGCGACGCAATGCACACGCATACGGGCTGTAACTTGATTTTGTGTATTCCAGACCTTAGTCTATTCCTTACCCATTCCTTCCTTCAAACTTGGGTCTTCTGAAACCTTTTCAAGCTTCCCGAGAAAACCCTTTATAGTTCTAAAAGCGGCATCGCGAACCTGAAATCAAATGAGTCCATTCAACTCAATACAGTAACCATGAAGGGGTTATTGATCTTGGTCAATCAAAATCTGAACTTTACTTATCTCGCTCAATTGAATATGGGTTAAATAAATTGTACATATCATAATGGAATTGATTGATTAGTAGGATGCGACTCAATCGTGAAGTTATAACGACGATGACTTATAAATATTTTAGAAAGTTTATATCAATGTTACATATTTTAATCAGTTTCCATTAGAGTAGTCTACTATTCTATCTTGCTAATATTTTTATATTACTCATGAACTTCTGGATAAGTATACTAATTAGTATTACTTAGACCCAAACTAAAGCAAACACAATTATTAAGATTCGATCCAGCCAGTCTGCCTGGGGTCATGGTTCATCATAATATGTATATGTCGTGGAATATTAGCACAAATCGGATCTATACAAAAATCCTAGTATGATTGCAAAAAACCGGATAATTAGGACTTCTGAGACATATTTTTGCAGTCGTCCGAGTAATGTTTAGGATTCTTACAAAAATCCAGCGTATCTTAGGTAAATCGCGAATGACCATCATTTTGCGCTCGCTGATTGGCTGACGTCAACTTTATGGACTGACGGATGCTATGATTGGCTATCTATAGTCCTATAAGAGTCTTTTTCTGACCAATCAGACTAAATCGACTCATAGACTATCCAATCAGCATTCAAGTTTTCGATGGTCCGAAACATACTGGGATTTTTACAAAGATTCTAAAAATTGCTCGGACGATTGCGAAAATCTATCTTAGATTCCAATTATCCGACCTTGTCCTGGACCGTGACCACATATACATGTTTTGTCATTCTTGTTACATTAGATAACTAATAAAAAATAATATACCTGCTTTTCCGGGTCTGCTGTAAGTGGACATAACGCCGGTAGTACCCTATTAGCGACTTCAACGAGTAAAAAGTACTGTTGCGTCGCTGCAAGCGCCAAAACGCCCGCTTGTCGCGCTGGTGGGAATGAATCGCGAGTCGCACGCACGAACGCCGATACGAGGACTTTTTGCCGGATTTGAGGGTGAAGGTGAGCTGCGATCTTGCCTAGGCAGACCGTGGTGTTTGTTCTGTGGTAAGGATGAAACTTTAATAGACCACACTAATAAAGTGACATTGGATATTGAACTTTATGTATTAGACTTTCGAGTTGAAAATCGGTTAAGCATATTGTGAACTGATTCATAAAAATAATAATATGAATATCACGATATGAACGCAAAATATCACAAGAAAAGTACCTAGTTGTCTTATCACAGGATGGAATTAATCACAAAACAAAATCTATGTTAATGAGGCTGATAACAATAATATAGGTTTAAAAAATACCTTATTCCTCCTTGATCATCTTTAGCTTGCAGTCTAGCAAAATGTTTTAGGACTTCTACATTTATATTGTTGTAGTTTAATTTAGGAGCCAAATGCACTATTGACTTTACAGTTTGTTCCCTTATGATGGGGTTAGTGTCAAGGAAGCCATTAGCAACTTGTGGAAATATTTGGTCATTTACCTGAAAACCATGAAGCAAGCTTTAGTTTGCAATCACGTCGATAGTACCATAATAACCGGAAGTGATATTTTGCTGTCTATTTATTATAAAAACGACGCAATTTTTTTTTCGATAAAGCTATAGTCAGTTTATTCAGTTCGCTAGTTAAATAAATAAAATAATAACATCACATACATTGCTCCGATTCCAAAGTAAGTAGCTAAAGCACTTGTGTTATGGAAATCACAGACAACGGTGGTATCACAAACACCCAGACCTGAGCCAATATAGAAAAGTTCGTTTTCTAAATTGACCCAACCGGGGATCGAACCCGGGACCTCAGAGATGGCGACACCTTGAAAACCGGTGTACAAAGCCACTCGACCACGGAGGTCGTCAAAAGTTGATTTATAAATGTTATGAAAACGTCTCGGAATAGCGACTGTTGCTTAATATCGCAATATGTCGGGCGCTGCTTATCGCAGCGCGCACCGAGTGTGGTTGGCTTGGTTAGCGGGCCGCAATTTGTAATTAAGTAAAAAATTCAGACTTTTTTAAATAACGTTCTGCAAATAGACTTTATGACATCAAAATCACTACAATGTGTTAACCGCATTCAGCAATTGACGTTATTTTGGCATACTTAATGTTAATCAATTTAATTCGTTTTTTGTAAAACTTGTTTCTAACTTACAGTGGCATTTTGTAGATGCATAATGAATTGATCAAGTTGCTGTAACAGTCTTGATCTCGTAGTGCGGTCATTGGACGCAAACAGTTTCACAACACATGGCACTATTTGTTTCTGATAATCAGCATCTTCTAATAGTTTTCCTAACTGAAATAGAAATATAATTATACAGATTGTTTTTCTCAAGTCAAATATTACACTAATGAGCACACATCCCCATAACTCACAACAGCTGTACTTAGTATGTGGAAGTATCGAAAATATTTTTATAAATCTATTCTGTCTCATAGTCAAATCTTCTCTCTTATCAGTCCTAAAATATGATATTAAAAAGAGTGTCAAAGGATAAATGTTACATAATAAAGTTTGCAACTACCTTAAACATAGGTGGTAGGACAGCTGAACCAGCATCTCCATAGTGAAATGCAGTCATTAGCTGTGGCAAGATTTTGTGTATACAAACAGCCTCAGGAAAGTTATCTAAATATCCAGTCAGCATGGAGAAAAATTTCCCTTTCTCTGCTTTGTCTTTGATTTGGATTTCTTCTAAGAACAGCATTGAATCAATCAGATCATTTTTAAAATAACCACCCAGTTTGCGACACCTGAAATATATATATTCAATCAGAAAAGAACTTGGATAATTATATGACATGATCATCAGAGGCTAGAAGAGGCGAATATGTCTGATTTTGTGTCAACATCTAGGACTAGGATTCCCGTCTGAGAACATGATCTGGTGCGAGTCGTATTTTTTCTAGTATATTATTTGTTATTATATAGTTTTATCTGATTTCAATCTATAAAAGAAGTGGTTTATCTATAGCACATAGATAGGACCTTAGGGAAGAACATAGGCTTGCTAATTATTTCCTGAAATTCCCCAGGGAAACAAAAGCTAGTGTTAAAAAAAATTTAGTTGTTGTGTGTAATGTAATGTTGTAATTTGTAGTAAGTATAGCAAGAAGTGTGCACAATTTATTCACAACATTGTGTAAGTTTAATTATTATCCTTACCTAGCTATAATGTCAGCTGGGTTGGGTCTAGAGGCCGGGTTTGCACTGACCAGTTCACAGTACAATGTGCACAGCTGTTTGGGTATGTGGTCCACCGTCTTGAGAGCTGGTTGATTTTTTAATGGACCATTAAAGGCTTCCCATATGAGGCATCCCAAACCCCACATGTCTGTTGAACTTATTAATAAAAAAGCAGGTAATTTATAATCTTTAAGAAATTTAAGTGAAATAACTTGATTCATAGGGCATTATGAGACTGAAATATTATTTTTACAAGTCAAGAGAAAGAAGTTTTTTTTTCAATATAAGAGTAACTCACCACTTAGTGACAGCTTTTAATTTACTAGTATCCTTTTTTTCTGGTGGGTCATATATCTCAAGAGCCGGTAGTATTTTGATTGGAATGGGGTTGGATGATTCTTGACTCTGAGCTGACAAAAACTCAAAGCCACCAAGTTTCCACTCCCCAGCCAGTGTCACAAACACTGAGTAGAGGCAAACATTGTTATGTCTCATGTTACCATCATTATTTAAAAAGGATAATGCTCTCTGTAAAAGAAGGATTAACGGTTAGTTAGGGTGTAGCCCTTAAACTTAAATGGAAATGGGCGGGTCACCTATCAAGGTATAATGACAAAAGGTGGACATTAAAATCCACCAGATGGACCGGACCAAAAGGCAAAAGAAAAGTAGGCAGACCCAGAAAAAGATGGTCCGACGATATTGTGTCCGTGGCAGGCAAAGACTGGTTAGAAAGTGGAAAAGACAGAAAGAAGTGGAAAGAAATGGAGGAGGCTTTTACCCAGATGGGATCCATGTCTGAAACAACTAACTAATAAATAAGTTAAAAATAATGTAAGTGATATGGAATAAATAGCTTTTTTATTTTTATTTATTTAGGGTGTAGCAAAGGGGGTGCAGGACTTGAATTGTTTTCGTTTTACATTATGTGATTGTTTCAGTTAGATACGGCGAAAATATAGAACTTTTATTCATTACTTTTTTTCGTAGACATTATAGTAGAAAAATAAAAATATACAAGTAATTTCTACACTATTTTGTACTTATGGGTCTAGTCTAGAACTTAGAAAAATTTTGTATAGAACATAAGTTGGGATAGACACAAAAGCAGGGAGATGGGGGGGCAGGGACTCAGTTAGGTTATAATCGACGAGCGACCAAGGACGCGTGAGCGGTCGAAGAAGCACCAGAAATGACGAATTGTAAAACCCGCAACCCCCTATAGCTGTTTTTCGTTGTTTTGTCCAAAAAACAAGAACCAAATCATGAACCCTCTTTGCTACACAAGGTAGGAAAAAAAAGAAAAATTTTGCAAGTACCAGCTCCATTATTATTATTATTATTTAGAAGGGGGGACACCAGCGAAGCTGGACGGGTGATCAGTCTCCCTAATCGGAACCATTTCACCCAGTTCCCCAAGTCCCCTGAAAGTTGGGAGAGGCGGGTTATCATTTAAGTCCCAGCTCCTTATGAAATCAGTAGATGTTTTGTCTTTTTTGTTTTTTTCAAATTTTTTTTGTAATTCATTTTGTCAAAAAAAAGTTAAAGTGCATTTTTGGTGCACCCCCTTTGCCACAGCCAGACTGGATTAACATTATTGTCTGTTTATTATAGTAACCAAGTGAAAGAGCAAAAATTACTGAGAATAAATAAATTCATAAGAATTTTATCTACACACTGTTTGTATTATATATTTTTATTGACTTGGATCAGTGTTTGATCAACTGGTCAAATAAAAGAAGTGTTTTTACTCTTAAAATTATAAGCACTCTGTTGCTTTAAATTGTTAAAACTGTTTTAATACTTACAGTTATCTGAAATATTCCCCAAGCTAGGAACAGTTCCTTTTGTTGGCCTTCCAATTTCATATCTTCTAGATGAGTGGCTAAAGGCTCTATATATTCAGTAGCTACATATAAAAATTTCTCAGTTTCACAACTATCTAAGTAATGTAAAAGGCTAGGGTGTCTCATAGTCTTTAGTTTCTTAAGAGAGGCCTTTGCTATGTCGAATAGGGTTTCTGAATTCTTTTGAACATCATATAAGAAAATTGATACTTCATCCTGGGTGCCTCTTTTCTTGCCCTTATGTAAAGACCAGACAGATCTGTCCTCCAAACCACGGACTGGGTCTCCTACTTCAAATGGAAAATCCTTTGTTGGATCACGAGAGAAAAACGACCACATTTTGCGCGAATTCAATGGATAACACACTCGCTTACAAAAAACTGCATACTTTTGTAAAGGTAATACACTAAATATATGTTATCGAATATTGTATAAGAAAAAAAACATTATTTCACTAATATTTTATAAATCCAGACACTTGACACAAAACTGTTTAAAACTCCTCTTGAACAAAAATAATTTATTTCTTCGACAAAAATTGATGATGATGATCAAGTCAAGATGTCAAGCTAGATGTCAGTCAACCACATCACAGACTAATAAGAGAACCACATGTCAACATTGACATAAGTGACAGAACAGAACCATCCTCTAAACAAAATAACCTTTGCAAATCTTCGTTAACGAACGTTTCGCTTTCGAAACATGAATGGAATTGACATAAGGTTTCGTTAAAAAATTTTTTTTCAACATCAAGTTCATATATAGTTCATATAAATTATACTTTGGCTAGGAGGGAACGCAATCGCACGCTGCACACAAACGTATGGAATTACTATTTCGGATTTCAGATATCAAGAAATCCATGATAAATACTGAAATCCATCAGATACTAGCCTACACGCACATAAATACCATGTAAATACCATGGAATTTGGTAAATAATGGACCACACCACAGTATTCAATGTGTGTTTAATCTAGGGCTAGCGCGCTGGTAAATAAATGTCAAATTCACATAACAGTCTGTGATAACATTTCCACGGTTCCCAACTTAGGGGTTTTCCCCCCAGATTTAGGGGGTAAATAAGTGAGATAGGATTTTTTTAGGGGTCTGAAATTTTTAGGGGTATTTTTAGGGATTTTTTTGACTCTTTAATATTTTTAAATTGATAATTACATAACTAGTTTTAATATTTATTTCTTGACCTAGCGACTCATAGCGACATCTAGTACGTAATTCTACAACCACTCACTCCGTGGTGACTGGCGGCAATACTGGCGCCACTGGCGGTCATTTTATTGTCTGTGCATATGGCGGTTGTCCTTCGGTTGTTGTTGTGTATAATGAAGTTTTTTTTTTAACTTGAACGTATCTTTGACATTTAGCTTACGTCAGATAGGATACCGCGCCAAAAATAGATTAAGATAAGAATATTATTTCGATTTTGGTTTGTACTGTGTGTCGACAAGAAATGTGTTAATGATGCCTAAGGAAAATAAACATAATAAAAAAACGTACAGTCAGAAGTACACGAAGATTTGGGAAACAGATCCAGATCTAAAAGGTAAATAGATTTCATTGCATTTTTGTAATTTATAATATAAATGATCAAGACAAACAATTCAGTTCAATATTTATGATTTTTTACAATAGTATCATCGGCGTCATCTAACTACGACGGCAGTACTCGTTCTTCAATAAAATTTAATAAAGGTATCTTTATTTAGGTATATAATAGGTATTGGTGGAGTGGATGAGTTTTTAGGGGTTTTTAGGGGTTTTTGACACAAACTTTAGGGATAAATATTTTTGAGAGTTGGTAACACTGAACATTTCATCTGTGGTGTGGATATTATGTCATGTCAAATTGTCAATCAAATAGAACAAATCAATCAAACAAAATTCTCAAATATTTGTGGTGTGGAGGTTGTTATTCTTTTCTTTGCTGTTCCAAACAAATATTTTATTTCAGGTGATCTCAAATTTGTATTTGAATCATCAAAATGTCGAAATCAGTTGCTCGCTTAAAGTCTATGAAGAAAGTGGCCGATAAGATAGACCACACTTCAAAGTTAAGAACTAATATTCCAGCTGGTATGGCTGCTGCTGGTCCTCCTCTGGGCCCTATGCTGGGTCAGGTAATGACTGGGTATATACAGTTCTTTAATCTAGCGACTGTGTTTTTGGTCTGAGTGTAACCTTTGCTTTAATATTGCAGCGCAACATAAATATTGCAGCATTTTGTAAAGATTTCAACGAACGTACTGCAAACATAAAGCCTGGAATACCGTTACCAACACGAGTAAAAGTAAATGCTGATCGGTCGTATCATCTTATTATCCACCAACCACCAGCCTCGTATTTTTTGATGCAAGCTGCAGGAATTAATAGGGGTGCCATGGAACCTGGTTAGTTTCTTTTAATATGACTTAATAAAATATTCTGTAAAAAACAAAGTATACAGGATTCCATTTAATGTAAAAATGGTCAATGATGGATAATTTCCTACTTTCAGTGAAGGAGATAAGTGGGAAAATCACACTAAAGCACTTATATGAAATAGCTAAAATTAAGTCCCAAGATCCAACACTAGAATGGAAGTCTTTGAAAGAAGTATGCACAATGCTCATAGCAACTGCAAGAACTTGTGGCATTCAAGTTGTACAAGGTTTAGATGCTAAGGTAAAAATGTTTCTTTTTGTAAGTATAATAGATTTTATTTGTATGCATTTATTAGGTAATAGTTGGCCTCACGTTAAAAGACTGCTGACACTCATACATTCACTTGTTATACAGCTGTATTTTTACGTGACACAACTATAGGTATAGATAGTGTAAAAAGGTATATTTTGTAACTATGTTTTCATTATTATTTTTCTGACGCCTGTAGCACACCGCCACAAAACAATACCAGCAAACCCCAAAAGGTTCCACCATGACTAACTTGTCTTCTATCGACGACAATATTGATGATACATCTACAGCAGAGGTGTGCTACAAACGTGAATGTTTCTTATCCAAGATGTCTAATATATTTTCACCTCTCCAGCACGGAAAGGGTGCTTATGTCACATAAAAACTCGCAGCAAAAATTGGTTTTGCTGAGACAAAGAGATTTTTAATTTCTAACACCACCTTTTGAAATAAAAAGATGATAATTGAAATGAAAGAATTTAAGTGACAAGGATGAGACTTGTAAAATTAATATGTGAGAAAAGGTTAGAATGAATGCTTTGTTGTTGGACAAAACAACAGGAATCTTTACACTTTACTTTTCTGAATAGGTTTAAATGAACAATTTTTGTGATATATTACAAAAAATTAGTGTCCAGGGTTGAAGATAGTTGTCTTACTCCAAAAGAGTTGAGAGAACAAGTTTCTAATGCTGAATTTAGCTTTTTACCAGAAAAGTCATGTGAAAATAACTATTCTTACCCATGACATTTTTCTCGCTGATGGAGGTGAAAAGTTGTATGTTTAACACAAGACCAAATTTTAGTGAAAAGTTGTATGTTTAAGTTTAGACCAATTTTTTGTTGTCTCATGCTTTTAAATCACTGTGCTCAGTGGTCTATATTAGAATCACACGCAACACCTGTGATTCTATTCTAGACTACTTCGCGAGTTTGTGATGTAAAGTCAGCAGTCACAGCACAAATTGACTTTGGTCTCTAGTATAACAAATAACAATTTTCTAGGAATATGGAGAATTTTTAGCCGAGAGAAAACGAGTAGTAGAAGAACAAAAGAAATCATTACAAGAAAAACGAGAAGCAAAGATGCTGAGAACAGCTTAGAGCTTTGCAAAGTAGGTAAATAGAATTTGTAAATTAGATAGTTTATTAGATTATATTCCTAGTTATTAATTATTATGTCTATGAATAAATAAAAAAAGGACAATTATTTTAATAATTTTTATTTCACAATCATTTTCAGATTATTTATTATTAACAACCTTTATAGCGACATTGTTTCTAATGCTTTATACAACCAAAGGTAAATCCCGAGTGTACTCAACTAAATACCTTTTTATAAAAAAATAAGGAAATACTCTACTGAAAAAACCGAGATTTTTTTACATAAAAACTGAGATTTTTTACTACCATGAAGTATTTTAAAAGATTTGTTTATTAGGACCAGTTTACTTATATTTTGGACAATTTATATACAACCTAAACTAACAGTGGAAACTAAAAAACTAAATCAAGCTATTGATAACATTGCTTCACTGTAAAGTTTGACTTTTTTAACTTGCTTATTTACAGCAATAAATCTATTGAAGGACAGATAACAAAGAAGAGATTATAAACAATAGAATCTACTTATATCAATATCACATTTAACAGTCTCTTGAGAAAAACCTACAGAGAACAACAAACATAAGAAAAGCCTCACCTCTATGCAATACTTGAAAAAAATACATTTTTTATTTATTTACAAGATAGAAGTGCCCATATTTGTCAAAAATAGTTAATTTATTTTGTATAAAAATATTTTACATTTACTAATTTGTTTTTAATAGTTAGCAAACACACTTGTGTGTTCAACTGACGTCAACTTTTGTAGCTGTATTAAAATATATATTTATCCCAAGAAATGGGAAAAGGTCAACAAATTATTACAGTCATCTTTATATGTTTATATACAGTACATTTAAGGAGACCCGGCCTTTTATGCTAAAGTTGTATACTTTTATTTTTTCGTGGTTCATAATCTGCTGTACTTAGTCTCTTCTACGTGTCAACCAAATGACAGATTAATGCCAAAGAAGTCAAATTGACATTTTGTTTTCTAGTTTGAAAAAAAAATAATGAAAAAATAAAATATTTTTATTCCTTTAACTTAACAAATCAGTGATTTATTCCTTCTTTTATGATTTATACAGCCACACTTTTACATTTCATAGTGACTTTTCGGCCCTTTGCAAATTGAAAGTGGATCGGAATGTTTTTCAATGACTAGTTGATTCTGTAGTGTTTCCATATCAAAAAATATTCATAATTAAGTAACTTCTTTTCTTTAAGCGCTAAAAATAAGACAGAACTTGATTAATGTGGCAAATATAATTAAATAGTATACAAGTTAAGCATTTTTTCTATGGCGAGGGCCGCTTCTCCTTTGAGTCAACAGCAAGTAAAAGCATAAAAAAATAAATTATTACCTAGGTACCTGTGTACTTACTTATAGGATCATTATCTATATGGAGTTTTAGTGGTAACTAAGTTATAAGTGGCACATTTACTTATCAATATGTTTTAACATAAAATATACTGATCCCATGAAATCTTGTACTTGAATACTGTTCAAACAGATCACATTGCAGGAAACAATAAAAAAAACAAGAAACAATTTCCTACACCTAATTTGCTTGTAAATAAATCTTTTTTACCTAAGTATAGTTTCAATCAAAATGTGGGTACATATTGAGAGACACTCCAAATAAACAGTTTGTCCATAATCAACACATTTTAGCGGTAGACCTCTTTAGTTTAGGAGAGATTGGCAACACTTCTGGTAGCTCTGTTACTTTTTGAATAGTAAAGTCTGGTAGGTCCGATGATTCCTCGTCATTTTGCAGTGGAATCCATACAGTACCTCCTAATTCTGCTTCTTTGCCGCCCTGAAAATAGAAAATATAGATTTGTAAATGAACTATTCAACTACTGCAATTACAAGCTTCGAAACAGTTATCATAAATCAGAGACCAAGTATACGTCGTTGTTTAGCTACTTCAGAATCCGTGGCGCATTAATTTACTGCGTAGGTACTATATTAAGTATATAATTATTGCGCACATGGCATTTAATATACTATACACTATTGTTAATTTCTGTTGATGGAACTCTTTCACTTGAGTGATATAAATATAGATTTTAAAGGAAAGACTATAAGTACCTTTATATCTGTCTCCAATTTATCACCAACCATGATGCAAGTTCTAGGTTCGACGTTCAGCATCTTGCAGGCTTCAAGAAAGATTTCTTGGTCCGGTTTCTCCCAGGGCAGGTCACCGGACACCAGCACGCAGTCGAAGTACTTGCGAAGGCCGAGGCGTCCAATCTTCTGCCACTGGGCTCGCGATGGCCCGTTCGTGATCAAACCGAGAAGGTAATCCTCCCTGTACCACATTCATCGACCAGCCTTTTGTTATTTTCAGATCCGAGAAATGCTGTAACTCAGCACATGAATAATTCAAGGCAAATGACCTTGCAGATCTTGAGACAAATAACGTTCCAGTTTGTTAAGCTGAATTTAGTATTACGACCCTGGAAATTGTATACTCAGAATTGTAATAGTCACTGCATTGCATCATTTCCCGTTTCTGTTCAAGGGTTCCTTAAAAATAGATTAATATTGAAACATGCAAGATCATTTGATGGCTTGTTATCATGAGGTTAAAAAAAATTTCAAATGCAAATTGTAAGTAACATTGTCCACCTAAAAATTGCAAATGAAATAAATTATCTTACAACTAGAAAAGTACTATGTTGTGATATTCGTGTTAACATGATTAGCATTATGCATTTTTGAAATGATAAAGTATCTATCCAACATAGCACTCTTTTGGCATTTACATATACTATGGAGATGTTTATGTTCATTAAGTTTAAAATAATCTTGTATGAAAAAACATTTTGTATACTTTCATGTGGTATATTATGCAAAATATCTCCATAATATCGTTTAATTTTTTGAGGTAGTGGATTACCTTCTCCTTGATGTACTCCCTCACACATTTTACAAATACAATTCAAACCTAAGTGTTGCGCACGCGGCGCCCCGAGTTTAGTCACTCGATGAGCAACAACTGAACTGTTGAAAAACAAGTAATTTATTAGCAACATGCGTTCAAAGTTAGATCAACTTATTTGTGAAGGCATTATCAGTGGTGATTAAACCATTTTCAATTTGAAATTAAACCATTTATTGGTTTTAAGTATTTTATTATAATGCCTCCCAAGACGTTGATACTGACTTTCATGACAGTTTCTAAAAAATCAGTATTCAACTGATAAATCATAGTATTATGTGGCATGCTATACGTGATGTATGCAATTTAGAAAATAAACGGATAACACAAATGTAACATGAAATGATGTCCTTAATTTAAACAAACAAGTGATAGGAGTTAAACAAGTTACCTTTAAAATGACATACTTTTGGTATTTTTAGACTGTCGGCACATAAGAAACAGTTAGTGTAAACCACATAACACCATGCATACATTTTAGCAAGTAAAGCTGTTCCAAATTTTCAACAATATAATACTGTCTAGGATACCGGATACCTATGGTTAAGGTGTACAGAATATGATTATAGTTCGTGGGTGTAACATAATAAAACAATGGAACAACTTTTACCGCGGTTTGTAAAAAAAGTTTCATTGCAGATAATAGTTGACATTCTATGTTATTATTATCTAGCAAAGAAACATTTTCATTTTTTGCACATATTTAACTAAGTCATAAAAATATATATAAGAATAATTACTATTAATATCATGAAGAAATATTTTACGATTTTAAATGATGAATTAACGTCGAGTTCAATTAATGAAGTTGATTTAAAATATTTCTGCATAACATTTGCGTAATGTTTTGAGTAAAGAAGTATTGAACTTACCGTAGCGTCTCTAATAGATGTATCACATCATTAGTAAGAGCCAAATTCTTAAATCTTAAAATTAACCATTCGGCGGATATATTTTCTGTAACAAAAATAGGTCAGTGTGACTTTCAAACGTAATAGTATCGAAATTGAAATAAGTGAATACGTAAGTCATATTTTAGTATCTGTTTGTTTTGTAGAGATAACTAAACACATAGCGCAAATTATAACATTATAAAAAGATAACGGGCCAAACATTTTAAATCATGTTGAAGATTTAAGAGCTATGGCGTCATTCTCCCTCCATTCACATTTACGTGGGTAGTTTTATTTGTAGATTTGTTACTAAACGTTTAAAAAAGAATCACAAACTGGATTGATATCGTTAAAATATAATCAGTTGGGTAGGACAGAAATCCATAAGAAAGTCTTGATAATTATTTGACATGTTAAATTTCACTCAATTCATTGACTTGACAAAGGTATATTAGATACTGCGTATAAATCAACGAATTCATTAGGCACTTACAATTTACTTAATATTTTTAAAATCAATAAAGAACTCATTTTCTTATGGCGCAAGTTGACAATAATACTTATAACATAGGCACATGTTGACAATTTCAGCAAGGTTTCGGCACACGGCCAAACAAAAGGGAACCTACACATTATCGAAGTGTGATTAATGGCTGGAATAAGATTTGCTTGCTACGGATACACGTGACGAACTGAGTGACACGTGATAATACGGGACTATGTATGTAATTAATATAGTAGTTTATCAGAATCGATCTATGCGATGGAGCAAAGCATATCGAACGAAATAGTCTGTAGGTGGTAAGAGAGTGAGTGAGGGAAAGAATCTCGCATGTATTTAATATACGCGCGTCTTAGCTGGCCAAGCTGCATCTTTGTGACAGCAAATACTTTGTAGAAACGCGATGAAAACAATTTTGTACCCGCCTACTCATATTTATTCGAAAATTATAATAACTTACAATGTTTACGACATTGATTTGTGGGTAGGAAGGAAACAAATTTATTTGAAGACTGGTAACTTTCCTTTACGTCAACTTGACTAATATCATCCGTTTGCTACTGGTGATGTACAGACAGGGTTGGTAAACCCATTTCATGGTATCGTTGTTATCGTTGATCGAATGGATAAACTGAAATGCAGTTGTTAACTGACTGCTGCGAAAGTTAACAGCACCGAGTCTGTTAACTTTTGCAGCAGTCCCCTGAGGTAGTAGTGATCGGCATACGAGCCCAAAATTAATGGAAAACCGCAAATCGCCCATAGGCCAAAATAATTGTTTTGAGCCACAGTTCTTAAAAAAAAACTCCCTTAGGACAGAAGATAAGGTGTCATCTTTTTTTTAATGTAATATTTTTTGTTCTACAACCTATCGTGTGTGAGCCGGTTCTAAAAATATATTTCATCATTACATTTCAGCCACTTGTTTTAAATTAAACCAAAAAACATTTTCAAGACATACTAACTTTGGGCTCCTCCAGATACGATACGGTTGAATTATTTTTCATAAAATATTCCTCAAATGATATGTAATATTCTTATATCTAACCTCAAGTATACGTGTGCCATACGGCTATTCTATACATCGATTTGCGGTTTTTTTTGCGTACGACTAGCACTACAGCGAAAGTCGTCGGCAAAGTCACCGATGACTCTACGTGTGCAGGCCCCCTACGAGGTGGACCGACGATCTAGTAAAAGATCATGAAGAAATGGTATCGAGCAGCGCAGGACCGACCGTTGCGGTTGGCCGGTGGTGATCTTTGTATATGCCGATGCGGCATCGGGCGCGTCGTATCGTGCAGCTGATTGATGATAGATTACTTACTAGCGATATGTCTGTAGTTCTTTGGCAGGGAATTGCGCCACAAATGGGCGGGCCACTCATCCAGACTGAAGGAGTCATCGTCAGGTCGCGCGCGGAAGGCTCTCAGGAATGTGGTTGCACTCTCCACCGCTGCTTCCTGCGGCAAACCGTATTCTTGCTGCAATACTTCCACTAGCTGCAAACGTAATGATACCAATTATTAATAGTCAAGTTTTTCTCAAAAAAAAAGGAGGTAGGAGCTCGGTGGCGCAGTTGTATAGCACCTGGCCTATTGATTGTGGAGGTTAAGCAACTTTCGCAAAGGTCGGTCATGGGATGGGTGACCAAAAATGTATTATCTCGAACTCCTTCGTGCTTTGGAAGGCACGTTAAGCCATAGAAGTAATGCGTTAAGCCGTTGATCCCGGCTGCTTTTGAAGTCGTTAGCACCCACCAATGAGCATTGGGCCCGCGTGGTGGGTCATGTCATAGCCCATCCTCCTTATCCACCCATAAGGAAGGCCTGTACCCCAGCAGTGGGGACATTATAAAATGGCTGATGGTCAGTCAAGTTTTTCTCTAACTCGCATACATTGCTAGATATAATAAGTAATTTTAGAGTATGCAATTGGATCGTATATAGTTAGTGCATTTGCTCTGTTTGGAATAAGAAAACCCAAGATGTGCATCTTGGGTTTTATTTTTATATTCAGCCCAGTTAATTTACTTACGACCAATAATTTTTAATATTGAAATAAATAATCATTCTGTAAATTTGAAATAAAAAGAACGAAATGCTATTATTTCTTTCTGATGGTTAGCGACCGCTTTTAAAATCCGACTGAATTAGGTCACATTTCTGAAGTGCTTTCGTTCAAGGAAGTATCTGAAGTTCAGGAATAGCTCGGGTCAACGATCTGACGATCTGCCGCGTGGTTCACTCACCTGGTTCCTTGGCAAGCTCTGCCAATGTAAGCGGATACATTTAGTTAATCGCAACTACCTCGATGCCCATTACGAATCTATTCAAGTAAGTAGGTAGTGTGTACTTTTATATAAAGGCAGTGTGACTGGAGAATAAAAGTGTGCTATTGATATGACTCCTTTATTATTATGTTTTATTGTAACATTGATCTATTATACTCGAAATTGTGTACAAGATGATAAAATGTATGATTGCTATTAAAATTTGGCATCTGTAATGTTGATATTTCAGTAGTGATTCTATAATATACGATTGTGTAAAATGTTCTATTACCACAGTACTATAAAGACAAAAAATATGAGAAAATATGAAAACAATAATTGAGAACTCATAGATAAGAAAAGGTAGCAATTGTTTTTATTACAAATTAAGTACAGTTAGACATACAAACAAAATTATTAATCTTTGAATATTAGTTAATCACCAAACAATTTTTTGCCCAAATCCATCATTCTGTGACTTCTGCACATTTTCAGCGCTCCACCCTTTTTCAATACTGGGATGACACTTTCATTTGAATCTACTAATCTACAGAGAAAATCTTCAAAGGCTGATTTTATATTTGGTGGGAGAGTTCCAACTTTCACTTTGGCAAGCATTTCAGATATACCTTCTGCCCAACCACTCTCTATGGCAAACTCAGATATCCATGGAACTATTGCTAGTACACCACTCATGGTTTGCATACCCAAGAACCATAAATCAGCAATTTCATTCCAATGTTCTTTGTAAGTCATTGACACTACAAGTGCAGTGGGGTCATTAGATTCATCAACCATGTATGCATCCCAAAGGAATCTTATTGTTGATGACATGTATCTACATATTGAAAAATCATTTTTCTTAACCTTAGTTGCTTGTTGTTTCAATAATAGTAATCCTAAAACAGCCATGTGTCCATGAAGCACAAGATTGTCAGGAATATCCTTTAATTCGGGTAAATCATTGAAGATAAACTTAAGTAGAGTGTTGAACAACATGCTGTTCTCAACAACCTTGGGTGCCAATACTGTTAAATTCATGAAAATATTACAAAGGCTGACCATAGCAGCCCTAGAATCTTTCATATCTTCTAGTACTCTAGGGTCAAGTTCAGGTTCTGGTTGTGTCTTCGCTTTACCCCTTTCAGACTTAGGCACCGGGGGCTTTTTGTAGTGCACAATTGACCAGTGGAAATTCATTGCTTCATATAAAATGTCTTCCTGCTTCAAATTCAAGACAATATCCCTGGCTTTGTCTTCAACCACTAAGTGGCAAAGAGCTGGCAACATTAATCTCAGTAAATCAATTTGTCCCATGAGAGATGTTTCTGTATCCATAGATTCACCATCAGATTTATTTTTCTCAGCTAATTTTCTAGCTCTGTATGCATGGAAGGAATCATTTGCCAGTGTAAACATGAATGGAAGCAATGCATATATCTGTTCCCTCATGGCTGTGGTCTCTTGTGCAATCCAGGACACCAAAACTCTCACCATAGCACATACAAAAACTTTTTCTTCATCAGGTAGTTTATCCCTGTTTTTGTCATTAGACACTTTAGTCAGAATTGAGACTACAGCATTGAAAGCTCCTTTGAGACTTGTATAAACTGACTGTTTCTCCTTCTGTTCTAAATCAAGTTGGTCTGTAGCCATATAGTTTATGGATAATTCCAGGACAATAAAGCAAGCAGTAACTAAGTCAGCATTAGCAAATGCTTGTTTGAAGCTTCTATCTTCTAATTGCATCCGAACTTCAATGGCACACAGCTGTAATAGTAACAGGAAAAACTTCTTTGGATTCTCTTCATCACCACAATCTATGCACCATTCAACTCCAAGTAGGTCCAGAATATTAGCAGCCAGTTTCAAAGCAGGGTCTCTTTGATTTTTTCCAATTTTACTTGTGAGAATATCATAGAGCGCTTTATAGATGCTCATTGGCCATGTTTCATCAGCATAACCAGGTAATACTGTAGCTTTGTTGCAACTGTATAGGAGAGCACTCAAAATAGTAGCCAGTTCAAATTTTCTATCAGACTGATCTGTAGCAAAGTCCAATGAAATTTTGTTTACCAAAGCATGGAACGGCTTAGGATCATTTCCCCAAGCGGTGGGGCCATATCTACTAACCAGTTTAACAAGTATGTTGAGTGCTTCGTCTGTTTGGAAACTTTGATGTGAGTAAATTTCTGACATTTTAGTAATTGCACCAACTTCTATAAGGGCTTTTTGGCCAGTTTCATTTTCAGCGATGCACTGCAGGCATGTATAAGCTTCACTAATAATTATCAGGTTATCATCATAATCATCATTATCTGATGTTTGTACAATATCAAGGAAGAATGGTATATTTGCCAACATTTCAGGATGCGTGGACAACTCAGGGTCCTTGCAAAATGTGGTGAGGACTGATAGTGCAACTGATTTGTACACTGATGGCGGGCAGTCATCTTGAACACTGTTGCTTGTGAGGAGTTTCTTCAGAAAATTGAAGCCTATAGCTTCAAACAAGGCCTTCTTAGCCTGTGAGTTGCAGTCCTTGCTTTTCACTAACTTTGTCACCATGAATAGTGCAGCGAACTTTTCGGTGTCGCTTTTTGCAGACTTCAGAATGAGAACGCATTTTTTTATTGGCTCCGATATGTCACCCATTGTCACAAAACACTGAATGCGATTATAAAGCGCAGCAGTTCGCGCTCCACTAAGCGCAGGGTGCCGCAGATGAATCGTCCGACGGCGAGTTTCGATCTACATCACGTTTATAATTAGAGTGAACGCTCTTCCAAAATATCTAAATCTGGACGTCGAGCTCACGTTCTCCAACTATGAAAATCTATTTATAACCACACACTGGAATGAACAAGCACGCGAAACTATGAGTCGAGCCGTCGACGTCGAGCGAGACTCGAGACGAGATCGACTTCAATTCAACTTCTACAACGTAGAAACTTGCGATGCGATGACAGCGCGCGCACTTCGGTCCGTACATTCATCCATGACCGTGGCAATGTCATGTCATACGAAATATTCACAGAAAGTATTAATTACTTGCCTTATTGCATGTCCTCGTATCTGCTTTCCTAGTTTGTATTAACGTATTGTCCAAATCAAAAAATATGGCAGAAACATCACAATTTTCCAGGTATAAATTACTTGCCATATTTTTCTAAAGTGAGCACGTACAGTAGCAATTGAGAAAAAAATTTATGTCAAATCAAACAAATTGTCAAATGAAACCTACAAAATCGTGACGCAATTTTGGGTTGGGTGACGTACGTAATGACAACTGTGTACAGTATTGCCAACAAGATATTTTGTATTCCACCGCTGAGCAAGTTGGTATTTTCCATAGACTTTGAAAAATTTTCGCTGGTATTTTCCCAAGGTATTTTCCATCAAAAAATCGTCAAAATGTTATTATTTCTCCGTCATCAATAAAATCCATCAAATAAAATACTTATTTTTTCATCGGTAAAATTGTACGCGTAGCATGCCTTGCCATTTTTAGGATTCCATACCTCAAAAGGAAGAAAACGGAACGGTAAAATCGCATATTTCGTCAGTCAAGGGAATCAAAATTTATAGGGTACTTTGACCTAGAACTATGTCTTATACTTCAAGTATAGGGAAAAATCTAAAAACTATACATTTGTAAAGAAAAAAATATAGTCTTTATTTAAAGTACGTAATCAATCATTGAGGTTATGCAACAGTTCGAATTAATTAAATTGGATATTGAAGTAATTTGTTTAAGTACTTTGATTAGGTTGACACCTAACTAATGTAGGTGTTAACTGTTAACCACAATTTCACTTATAAAACACAATAATATGAGTAAGTAATTATACGTTTTGGAAACTGAATTTCAGAAAAGCTTTGAAAAAAACTGCAAGATTCGATTCCTGAACTATTTATAATATGTACCTACAATCTACAAAGAACGGAACCCTCGGTGGGCGAGTCTCGCACTTGTCCGGTTTTTTATTTCAAGAAAAAATGTATTTTTTAAATGGTGTTGACAATATTTTCTGCACTTGATTTACTTTTCTTTTGATTTCACCCCAATCATCACGCCGAAAAAGTTCTGACCGACATGACTAGTACCTACACAAATATAATATATAAAAAAACTTTTAATTTTAGTAAAACCTATTCCCTTTATAAATCCGTTAGCGGTTAAAATGCCCTAAGCGTCAAAATATGTTCTTCTGTTTAGTGCCTGACTAAACAGAAGAACATATTTTGACCTAAAATCTGACGGAAAATCCGGTAAGTTGGCAACACTGTCTGTGCATCTCTTTTTTCTTGTTGGTCCTTTTCTATTTCAAGGGAGGAAATAATGTTCAAGGCAAGATTGTAATAAACGCTACCGCCATCTAGGGTTTACTGACAGATGTTTTTAACTCGATGACCGACAGCATTCTCTGGGACCGTCCGTGCTTGAGTATGAAATTTGTAGTTGTTAGTTTCATATTTCTCCAATAGATAGCGCTATATTTTTGGCATACATGTCTCAGCCACAGACAATTCTTTAGATTGGCCACACCGCTTGAGCGCAGCGAAAATTTTTCTAAGTCTATGGGCCACACACAGACGGAATCTGATTGTACTTCTGACGTAAAGGGAAAATATCGATAATGTATGAAAATTCCGAACGGAAAAATAACGTATGTACTTTGCGAATATCTACCTAAATTGACAATAGACAGTGATCCGCTACAACTTCACTCGAGATTGTATGGCAAAGAGAAAATGTTACAGTTACGTCGTTTTGTGACACAAGCGCGCTGAAGCTAGTTACTTCAGTTCACTGAGCAAGTACCTAATCACTCTTCAGTTGTATACATTGTTAAATTAATCATGTGGTAGGTCCATAGATTTGTATGGATTTGCTGCGTTGAGCGTTCGGAATTCGGAATCATTCGGATTTATAGCTCTGCCAGGTAGCGTAGGTACTCTCCAGCAAAGCCACCTAAAATACGACCTCAGGGATCATACATGTGCAAGTTGTCACTGTACATGATGAAACGTACGTACACACGACGGCACCTCAGACTATACATGTTGACCTTGAGACCGCCTTTATGCCCTACGCAATAAAAGCTGTTTTCGCAGTTTAACTGTATATCCTGACATGCTGTTGTGTGTACATGATGAAATTATCATGTACGTATAACGAACATAATTTTAAGATATGATTGATCAGTATTCTTCATGGTGGCTCTGGTGCAGAGTTCGGTAGGTAGTTTTGAAAAAAACTGCAGTGCACCTACTTTATCAGGAATTTTTTTATTTGGCTGACGTTTAACCAAATAAAACAATCCCTTATAAAGTTGCATCAGTATTCGTATGAAGTCGGTTAAGCATCGTAGGCTATGCTGAGGAGCTGGAAGAGTGGGGGCGGCAGCTTGAGGCCCCAGCAGCAGGGCACAAGACGGTGGAGGCCATTCGCCCTGTCCTCAAAGAGAGAAGGAAAGGACGTATGGGTCACTTACCTTCAGATTGACGCATGTGCTTTCCGGGCACGGGTGCTTCGGAAGGTACCTGTGTCAAATACAGAGGGAGGAGTCACAGGTTTGCCACCACTATGGAGCACTTCAGGACACCTCGCGCCACACTCTAAAGGAGTGCCCAGTATGGACGGTGCAGCGCCAGGAGTTGGTTGCTGTGGTTGGGCCAGACCTCTCGCTTCCCAGTATCACAGTTACGATGCTGCGAAGCAGAGAGGAATGGCAGGCCGTGGTCTCCTTCTGCGAGGACGTTGTATCGCAGAAGGAGACCGCGGCGAGGGTTTGCGAGGCGGACGTCGCAGCGAGCCAACTCCGACGTGTGCGGCGGGGGAGAACGAGACGCCAACGTGTGCGACTCGTTCTCCCCTAGCTGCAAGGGGGGTGCAGTAAGGCCCTCTGCCCACCATAGGGTGGAACCCTAACGGAAAGCCTCAAACGTGGAGCGTGTCAACACGATCCCACAGACCCGGCGGTAAGGCGCAGGTCTTCGAGAAGAGTTTAGTTGGTAGTGGTGCATTCTCCCGTCCCCCCATCTGGCCCGCCCACCATGAGTGGGTAGCCTTATGGGAGGCCGGGAGAATGCTTCCTCCCCCTGCCATTAGGGCAGGGGTTAGAACCACCAAGCCCTGACGCGAAGCCTATTAGGCTTGGCGGGAGGGCTGGGTGCGGCGAGGAACATGCCCCGGGTAATAACCTGGGGGGTGATCGACCCCAACATGCCGTTTGGTATGCGTAAAGATTGCATTCTCCTCTTGATACAAAAAGAAAAAAAAGGCATCGTAGGCTAACACCATGGTGTATCTATCAGGGTATAATGCTTAAAATAAAAGTGTGTATAGGTGCTTACTTAACTAGGTTTTTCTTATGTCCTTCAATAATAACACCATACAAAGAACTAATCAATTTAGCAGATTGGTTTTTTGAACGTTCTATTTTCTACAGCGAGCGGACAGAACAGATGGGGGACAAAGAGATGTTAACAGGGCTCCTCTCTGGACTACAGAAAAGGGACAACTTTAGGGCGATTGTGTAAGAAATTTATACGTGGCACTCGTTCAAGGGTTATTAGATTTCCTGTCACACACAGCCGCCCGCAGACCGTATTTGCCAAACATTGCGATGCGAGCCAATGCCGATTTCTTGCGTAAACATTTTGTGAGGACATTATATTTTCTTGTTGGATTTTTTTTCTGTACAAATTTATAATGCGAGTTATTGTGTTCTTATGCAAGTAGGCGCAAGTGCGGACCACGTGGACACTTTCCAGAATTTGGAATAGATTTTTTTTATAGGTATCTGAATTAGTTAAGTTTCTTTTTATTTTTAACATATCACATGTCTGAAGGGATAAACAGCCTTTCTCAAATTAAAATTCTAGTCACTTATACGTACGAAAATAGGTAATGAATAAAAATTGTACCTGGGGACGGAGCTGTACCTAGGGACAGTTCACATTAAATAGACAATTAAAAAAAACAATTATAGACTCATAAAAACACATACCTACTCTATTTTACTAATTTGTATGCTTTACGACACGCTTCATACAAGTTTTTAGTAGATTCAGCGCTATTGTCATCATTGTCCTATACGAAGCATGCCTCGCAAACGAAACCTTCACCCTCATCATCAGACACAGAGATTCGGAACACAACAAATATGATACCTATGATTACAAAAAATAAAACTGATTTAACTTTGAGGTTAAAACTCTTACAAACAGCAAAAAAGCACAAACTAAGCAATAAACAACACAAATCATACTGTAAACACGATCAATCATCAAACCGATATCATACCTAAGTATTTTCAAGGTAAAACTCATTTAAATTAAATAACTTACCTACTAAGTATTTGGTGCAAAAACTTTCAAAGTCGGCGTATTAGCAACCGAGTACAGTCCGATTCAAACTTTATGACTTCTGTGAACATTGTGCGAGACGATGCGCAGAACACAAATTCGACGTAAATGTGTGAGATGAGAGAGACGTGTAGTGGGCAAGATTCATTCTAAATGAATTTAAAGTTTTTGATGATTGTTCTTGTCCCGCTGTCCGGCTTTCCGGCTGTACGTCTGTTCTCCTCTACAGATCGCATTTCTCTTTTCAACTGATTCTCGTGAAATTTGGTGAGCAGGTTCTATAATTAGATTTTTTTTTCGATTCAGTTTTTCTAAATTGCGGACATTTGGGGAAAATCATATTTCAGCCATTTCGAAAAATGTTCATAAATGACACAAACGCAAGGTCTACAGCTCTACTGAGCCACTAGCTAGTATAATAGTAAATAATCGATTTTATAACTTCGGTTTAAGTCATGTAAATAAAAGTAGTCTTTGTTTGTCCATCCGCTACATTCATGATATTTCAAATTCATATAGAATAGAAGTCTTTTCCGCCATTGTGTTCTTATCGGGTCGCTTTACAGTTCGGGGGTGGCGAGTAGCACCCCCCAACGGCAATTAACTCGCGATGCTCATTAGCAGACCGTTTTCATTCGGGCTACGTAATCCGACCGGCTTGAACCAACTTTCTTTGGAACACCTCGATTTACTGTATCACGTTTCCGTTAATGTGCTGATGCTACGCAGCTGCCATGGCGATTTGACCCGTTTTTACCGCCAATTTCACGAGCCACTATTATGTGTCTGTTTACTGGAATTGTCTCTATTTAACTCTGTATTTAGATGGTAATAAAATGATTATTGTGCTGTCGCCGCCCCTATTGCCGACCTTTTTGCCAAATTACTCTGTGCTGGGAACAGCGTTTTGTTTACGGTTTCATACCACATTATGCACCCGATTTGTCTATTTTTTTAAATTATACTTAGGTATACTAGTGGCTCTGTAGAATCTCCGCCATTTTGTAAAATTTATTTAAACTGAATCGACAAAAACACTTAATATAGGACCTGCTTACAAAATTTCACGAGAATCGGTTGTGAAATGCGACATGTTGAGGAGAACAGCGGGACAGACGTAAAGCATTTTTGTCCAAGCTGAAACGGAGACGCTTTGCGCTCGCTCGGTCAATAAAGACTCCAATTGGATCCTCTTAAACTATATCTCATCATCTTAGAGCATCATCATCATCATAACCCACTGCAGGATGTTGGCCTCTCCGGTGAGAGGATGATGCTATTATCTCCACGCTTGGCAGGCGGGTTGGAGACGCAGTGTTTTTTGGACGGCTTTCATCGGAAAATCCTGCTGTCGATTTTCTGGTCTTCTCGAGACGCCACATAGTTAATACTAGTTTATTAATGAAACAATCAGCGCTATTGTCGCCAAGCCGAATTCTCATAGCTTTAGGGCGTTGACAACGCGCAAGTTATGACCTTTCATAGGCTAGGGTTTGGTACCATTTTCCAGCAGAAGGGTTCTATGTCTGTTTACAACTATTGATCCAAGTTTCCCTATTAAACTTAATAGAAGCCTTTAACCCAGAGTGTAACAAGGGCGAATATAACGTATCGAATTATCGACCGATCATTACTCATTTAGAGTAATTTCCGTCGATTTTGCTGATGTACGTACATATGGTGCAAGCAACTGGGTGCGGTTTATTGCTAAACGAAACGAGCGCTTCCGCATACCTTACACGAACATTATAAATGGCTATGTTTACTTACACTTGTGTTGTTTTTCTTTTTTAGTTTCATACAAATTGGGGTATAGCAGTAAGACTGGATAGATTGAACTTTGACATGATATACAATGGGTTGATGTTAAATGACTTCTAGTCAAGGTCAAAGCGCATTTCGTCCTCGACCTTTTTTTTAAAACCAAATTATCTAAATCTCAACACTAATGTTTGCATTTGCAACCTAGTACATAATACGGGACTTTATTTAGCTGCATAGTGATGTGCAATCCTACATGACTTACGACTTGAAGTCTTATCCCAGAGCAAGCAGCGCGGCACAAGGCAGGAGCCGTCTGCAACGGCGCAACATTTGTCGGCGGGGCGCCGGGATTATGTCGGGAACAGATGCCGAGACTTAACTTCGCTTCCTGTAGAGATGTGGTATGTTACTTCACTGTAGGCTTGTTACTTAGCTTCCTTTACAATACAGTGCTTGGAGATTTTGCCTGGAAATAATTCAAGAAGTTTTGATTTCTTGTGCGTCAGGTAACATTGAGTGAGGGCTCAAATGCAAGGGCTCGATCACATTTTCGTTTTTTTAAACTTCCACACAGTTTTCGAGGTCGCAAATTTAATGTTTGATTAACAGCGCTCAGGGCTACCTGACGCACAAGAAATCAAAATTATTTCCAGGTATAGTATAGTGTGTAGTTTTGAAAGAATCATTTTGAGTTCAGTTCATTATATCAACATTTTATTTAAATTAAACGACAAAAACATATTCTTGTTAATACCTACGGAAATTGGTTTCTAGAAAAATCTTGCAACCCATTTAGTTCAGACTAAAACAATATTTGACAACTTGGCTAAAAGCCGTCTAATTTTAAGGAAAAGAAGAAACTGCAAACTGACTTTCATCTGCCCCTGTAACAAAAGAAAATCTTGCAATATTCCAAATAAAAATAATCAAAATTATGAGTTTCCACGGGCCCGAAGTGCTCGAGAGTTTGTCCAATTGTCCATATCGAAATAGTACCCCCTTTTAGACAAAGACAAACCTTTTGTTTATCTATCAGAAATTACATTTCGATTTAGACAACATTGTTCTCACATTTGTTGCCTTAAATCCCCATAGCGTAGTAGATTATGTTACGTTTTAATCCACGCCGGCTATCAAATCTTGCTCGATACTTATGTCTTCTAGATGCTATCAGCATGAAGCTGGCTAGCCAATCTGGTATTGGGCCTGAAGGTAAACAAGGATGGCACTAAGTGCTCTGATACCCGGGTGCGGTGATTTATACCGGGCAAACATCGACACGTTATCACCGCCTTGCACCTGCCTCAACCGCTTATCCGGATGCACCGGTTAAGAAGCTTTGCGGTTTTGATGCATATGAATTAAATCAAGTGCTTCTTATGATGGCGATATAACAGTAGGTGTGATATAG
The DNA here is from genome assembly GCA_963556745.1 of Catoptria pinella. Classification (NCBI taxonomy): domain Eukaryota; kingdom Metazoa; phylum Arthropoda; class Insecta; order Lepidoptera; family Crambidae; genus Catoptria; species Catoptria pinella. The sequence goes on from OY750776.1 coordinate 5,656,703, forward strand.
GTACACCCTTAATTTTTAATTTAATCTAAATATGAAACGGTGATATCAGACCACTTTATTGAATATGTGTGTGCAGTTAAAAATTAAAAGTCAATAGTCTGAAAATATTGGAGAAATCTTGATAAATCAGCAAACTCACAAATTCTTTCCATAATTTAGGTAAACAAGACAGTCTGTTAATTCATTAAGTCTATGAATGAGCTCTAAATCCAGATATTTTGGGACACAATCAAAACTGTAACAAATATCTTGACTAATTTATGAAATATTGAAAATTTTGATTGCACATACTTGATAAGTGAAGGGACGAGATACACCCATTACTTTTGAGATATAGGTATCTACTCAAAATTTATCTAAGCGAAAAGTGGCCACTTTTAGCAAAAACTCTCCATAAAACTAAACGACAGGCTAGAAAATATTGTTAATACGATGAAAAGTACCACAAAGATTCTTCGGAGTGCACTACAGAGACATAATTCACAATTTCGTCTTTATAGCACATTTTTTTTCCAATGGCGGCGCTAGTGTGCAGACTACGCTCTCTTAACTGTAACTTTTTCATTTGTAGAATAATAATTTGTAGCACTATTAGCACAATACCGAAAAGAGTTCAACTCTTTTTACAGCGTTACCAACGCATCATATTATTATGCAACTGCCCGGTTTCTGAGGTACTTTATCGGAGGAGGTTTATCTGTTCGATAAAGTGCCTCAGAATCCAGGCAGAATTTCCAAACAAAGTTAAACTATTTGTTAGAATTTCGTGCTTAGATTTGCGAAAGGAGGTTCTATTCTAGTCCAACTGTAACATACCTACCTACAAACCCTAGACCGATGTAGGATAGGAATGTCTGCTTGTATCTGCATACGAGTCTATCTCAACAAACGTCGGCTTGTGTTCCTTGTTCCTGGGTCAGCCATCTGTAACACGCTCTTTACAAACTAGACAATGCCATGACAAGCGATAGAAAGCCCTTTTCAACCACTTCATATATTATGCATGAGAGAGTAATTCATCTTTTGAATTGTGGTGTTAATTAAATTATTACTATTAATATTCCTGTAGGTATGTATAGGTATCTATAGGTAATGAAAAAAATCATTTTTCGCCACTGTAGTCAATCGATGTGCGTCTGTCAAAGTTAAAAATGGCGTGCGCCAACAACAACGTCGGAAGTGAGCTAACTCAGAGCCTCCGCCAGCATATTTATTGCTTCCCGATCGCCGCGGCCCGATTGTAAACTGCAAATAAAACTAGTAATAGGAATTTAAACAAAAGACACAAGAAAATTGTTAAAACTATGATTTTTTTCGGTTTTTAGTAGCGAGATACAAAATACAAACAATAAATAAATATACATGTTGACCTTGAGACCGTCTTTATGCCGTACGTAATAAAAGCTGTTTTCGTAGTTCAACTGTTTAAGTTACCTTGCTGTTGTGCGTACATAACTGTACCCTTAGCATGATCACCGAAACTCTATTATATATTGCGTGATATAGCGTTTTATTGACACTCAACTGTCAACGGCCGGCGGCGGCCGCCCCCTAGTCTTCGCCGTCCGGGGCAAGTGCCCCTCCGGCCCTCCTTAGATCCGGGCCTGGTTTCGGTGGTCATGCTAAGTGAACTGGACTGGACAGTGGCGTGTATTCGCTCTTGCCCGGCTACAATATAGCAAATAAAACCAGTATTCACATGCAAGGAAAGGTGAAAACTTTTACCAATCGCTGTGACGTAAAGTCGATGTTAGCTGCATCCGTCAAAGCAGGTAACTGGACTTAGCAGCTAACAGTACTTAGACATTTTAGAATAAGGGGCTTAAGGAAAATAAATTTGAAGATAAGTTGGATAATTTGCGAATTATTTTTAACGTTTGGTTGGTTCTCGATCGAGCTGTGATCTGATAATGGCTGTTCCGGGGGAGTGAATGGAGGAGATCCTGATCGCTATAATACACACCCAACTGATCTGATCAGCATTCTAAGAGATGTAGGTTTGTAAGGACCAGAGTTTTTCATTTTCAGGTCATACATTTTTATGCCATTTTCGCGATCTTTTTAAACTCTTAGAATGTTGATCAGATCAGTTGGGTGTGTATCGCGATTTGGATGTTCCTTCTCCATTCACTCCCTGGATAGCCATCATCAGATCACAGCTCGGTCAATCCTTGGCGGAGAACCAAGGCTTCAAAGTTACTTCGTTTGTATGAAAATCGACTGGTATCCTTAATTATGTGACCATCACTATATTATATTGTACAATACAATTAAATTGATAATAGTCAGTGATCCGCTGCAACTTCAAAGATAAAATTTTACAGATTAAAATACGTCGATTTGTACCGCAAGCGCTTTCAAGTTGGTCATTTCAGTTGTACAGATGACAGCACGTCAGGTTATACAATTAAACTGCGAAAACAGCTTTTATTACGTAGGGCATAAAGGCGGTCTCAAGGTCAACATGTATAGTCTGAGGTGCCGTTGTGTGTACATTGTTAATTTAATCGCATTGTATTCTAATTTTAAATGATTCGGGAAGACGAATTCGCAACAAACACTTACAAAGTTAAATCGCTCTGCCGATGTTTATGAATAAAACTGAATATTACGCCATAAAACTGTGGTAAAACTGTCTCGCAAATTTCGTATCCAAAAAAATAAAAACAGATTATACTTACCTACTTATCCTCAGGCGAGTTTGTGAGCTCGGGTCTCCAAACGGTTATATGCCGGGTCCCTCGAGGGCCTGAAAAACATCGCAACAGACCTCCAACAGCCGATCACAGATTAGGCAAATCGGTCGTACTGATTTACATAATAAGGATGCAACCTCTTAAGAAGATCGGCCTACTATTAGCATTTAGATTGTGCTCCTGGATGAAGGCACGCAATCAATCAATCGATGCCTGCATTATTCGGGCCCTTTGAACGAGCACTCGGGGCGTCAGTGCCCGTAAATATCTGTACCTTCTGTGAAAACTGATCTAACTCGAGTTATATCGATTTTGAATTTATTTCACTATTCAAGTCATCGAAAAATTAGCTTTTTTTGTGTCTAATCGGTGTATTTTTACGACTTATATCAACAGAGATAAATTTTGTGCATAGTAATATAAGTGCTTGCTTTTCTATGATTTTTTTGAAATAAAATGTGTATATTAATATATCTCTAGTTAAAACAATGTGTACCGAAACTTATTTCTCTTTAAATTAGTGTCTAGAAATATAACTCGTTTTAAAACATTACACACAATTCAATAACAACTGACTTAAATTGTGCGTAGTGATTTATCTAGAATTATATCAATACACACATATAATTTCACAGTATGCTAGTTTGTGAACATTGATTCAACTCGACTTATAGCATCAAAAATGAAGTAATAATCAAGTTTTATTTTGTGTTTATCGATATAAATTAAGTTGAATCAATAATCACATATAGGTTTGCGATAGGTGTAAAATGATATAATTGACTCATATCAAAAAATATTATGAATAAACGAAGTAAAACGTTTGATTACTTATTGTGTAAAATGATATAACTGCCCAATAAACCCCCCGCGACCTCCCCTTCCCTCCTACCCTTCCCCCGCGCCTGTGTGGATACGACAGTGTGTTGTCTCAGTATTGCACCGACGTTCATGCGCTGCGGTCACATCAGTAGAGTCTCCGCGACACTAAACAAGATGAATTGAAATGTAAGTTGTATCACTTTACACAAAGCATAATACATTGTGCCATTTTATTAATAATGGGCTAAAGTCATTGATGGGATGAAAATCTGCCCTATGTTCCTTGAAATAAGTGTGAGATTGCTTCGATGCATAATAGTGAATTGTATCAATATACACTAACTTTTTACACCATTGCACGTTATTTTTTACAAGAAATTAAAAATACATAGTATTTTTTGATTCGGGCGTATTTTTTGTTTATTATTATTCATTATTGCCTGTCTTACTAACACGTGGAAAAAGAGTCGTGTTTTTAACTGCTTTTTGACCCCCGACGCAAACAGAGAGGTGTTATAAGTTTAACGTGTCTGTGTATCTGTCTGTGGTATCGTAGCTCCCAAACGGATGAACTGATTTTGGTTTAGTTTTTTTTTTGAAAGATAATACTCAGCTGCTTGAAGATCATCAGCTCTTTTCTAGTTGATGACGGGGTCTGACTAACTTCTTTATGTCCGATCGATTCGGAATTTGGTACAGTATTACTTCAATGACATTGAAAGAACATGGTAAGTTAACCATGACCTGATCAGCCGTTAGAAGATCATCAGCTCTTTTCTAGTTGATCAGGGGATCTGGCTAAGTTCCATATGTCCAGTCTTTTCAAAATTTGGTACCGTGTTACTGCAATGATATTAACAGAACATGGTAAGGTAACCATGACCTGAAGCTTAAATACTCAACTCCTCACCAACATACAGCAGAGGTATAGTGTTTGGGATCACTAGAATGGTCTTTAATGAGTAGATTGCGAATAAAGTATAATAGGTGGTGATGATGAGGCATCATCTAGAATCTGAAGGATACCCAACTCTTCAACAACATACAGCAGAGATATCGTGTTTGAGATCACTAAAATGGTCTTTAATGAGTAAATTGCGAATAAAGTATAATAGGTGGTGATGATGTGGCATCATCTAGAATCTGAAGGATACCCAACTCTTCAACAACATACAGCAGAGGTATCGTGTTTGGGCTCATTGGAATGGTCTCGATGATTAGGTTATACTCCTAGATTGGTAATCAGGACTCATCAGCTTTTTGAAATTGAATTCAAAATTTGGTACCGTGTTACTTCAATGATAATGGCTGCCAAAAATTTAGTTTAAAAAGCTTCAAATAAAACTGAAATTAAAAATTTAATAAACCCCCGATACAAAAAAGCTAACTCTTAATAAAATACCCCCTCTTAATAAATAACTTGATAATAATGATGATTTTGTATGGGGGGTTTTTATTAAGAGTTAGCTTTTCTGTGTCGGGAGTTTTTAAAGAATAATTTATTTACTATCATTAAATGTACTATTTTGGGAGTAAATTCATTTATTTTAATTTGCTACTGAATGGAAATGGGACTTATGAATGGTTTTTTTAAGATCGGTTTATTGCTAGTTGTCATTTACAAGTTGGCTAAGTTTGAGTCTGAATGACTGTAGTGATGATTGTGTTGTCTTTACATGAAGCACTCCGTAGTCAAGTCAATATTAAGCCAATGGGATCAATTCCCGATCACCGAACCGAGCTCAATGGAATAAACATTTATATTCATTTTCTTTTCTCTGAGTAGGTGTTTAAATACCAGCCTGTTTTCTTTATTATGTTACGTTGAATTTCGATACAACAACAGTTTTAACAAGTCTAAATATCTGTTATGTTTTGTTTAAGTAAACCTTTAAGTTTAATATTGTTTTGTTATTGTGACGCAACTCCCTACCCTGAGTTTATCCAAACTATTTTTTATTTTATTAAATTGAATTATTAAAACTAAATTAATTATTAAGGCTAGAGTTTAACCAAAATAGCTAATACCGGCCCCCCCTCCGGGGGGAGGGAAGCGTTGCCCCACCAACTAGAAATCTAAGTAAGTATAGCTTAGACATCTCGCGCTATCCGCAACGCTCTGTGGAATTCGACCCAGACGATAATTCCTCCACCGGTTTAATACGAAATTGTTATGTAGTTACTTTACTATTGCAAAGGACGAACGAGTACCATAATGATCTCCCTGAATCCTAATCGAATAGCTGTAATTTCCCTAATCGAATGCTGCTGGTAAGTAACCCCGCTTTTAATGTGTTTGCGATCGGTTCTTACCTACTGTCCCTAATCGAATTGATAATGAACCCCGCTTTTAATGTGATTGCGATCGGTTCCTAACTACATTCCCTAATCTGTACACCCCATAACCCCATTTTCCCAACCCTAATAGCAGGCAGACCATTAGAGTACGACACGCGGAACATGCGCGCACACTTAATACACAACGATATGTTACGCAACAACAACAACGGCTAAAGTACTTAAAATACGCAAAACAACCTTATACTATTAGTACACTAAGATAAGTCGCATAATACTCAACCCTACGCCCTAAACACTTAACATTATGAATGCAATTGAGACTCACCGGGATAATCTCGTGTAGCTTACGCGTACTCGTACGACTTACTCTAAACAGCCACCGCTCTCGTACCTGCCTCAGCTCTCATACCTGCCTCAGCACAGCACATCTATACCCACATGCACTATACCTCATGGACCAACGATCGTTACGAGACTTCCGTATTAGCCTCTGGACACTTAACACGCGCGCGCGCACTATCCATTTCACTCCCGATGAACGGCGTGCGTCATTTACCACATCCAAGACCCGAATGCCTTCCCTACACATTTCATAATATCACCACGAGAAAGTTTAAGGGTTTTTTGTAACGTATTTTCAAAGCTATTCTCCTCACATCTGTTTAGCTTCGTTGGACTTCCCCAAATCATCCATTTGTCTTAGCTTCCCTTTGTCTATGATCCGAAGTTAAATACCAATGGTTTTATGATTCCACATGCTGAAACCCTGCTTTTGTAAAATTAGGAATACATTTGTCTTAATGTCCCTTTGTGCATCTTTCTTTTGAAATTTCTATTTAAAATAAAGAACTCCTACAGTCTTTGAAGGTCGGGTTCGCACATTAAATTATTTATTGTTTCAAAAACAACTTCCGCCTCAAGTTTTGTTTTATTAGTTTGGGAATAGTTTTTTTTGTGTTAAACATGCGCTATTAGGATGGGCGTCACATTCCCCCCTCTGAAAATCAGACGGCGAGATAACTCGAGACGTATGGGTTTTCACAATAGGAAACTGTTACATAACCAGGCTATATTGTTCTTATACAATGTCCAGTATGAAATCTTTGGCTACCTTTTAAATAATTAAGGTCTCAAATTAGTTTCGTACCTTTCTCATATGAAACAATAATAAATAGCGAATGACACCCATACTCCGTATCCTACATTCTCCATTGCAGAACGTTTGCTCCTAACGTATTGTATTCACAAGGCGTCCGTTATTAACCTTTAATACACGTCCAGTTGTCCAATAAGAAGTAGTAAGATGTTTTAAAGTTTAACCCTTTAACTCTATACCTCTTTTGGTTCAGTATGTAAGTACTCACTTACTGCAACTATGCGCTAATCCTTTCCGAAATGGATGCTCTATCTGGGTTTTCTCTAATGATCAAATATTCCGCTCCAATAAAATCTTATTAGAAAATAACCTCTCCATTCCACGTTCGGTGATTGGTGAGTTGTAGTGTACACAGCTACAATGAAATGCTTGCATTTCTCATTCGAAATAATTGTCCTTAAATGACATACCATTAACACAAAATATAATTATAATCGTTTCCTTCTGCTAATTTTTCCTCCTGAACCCATAACGTAAGAAGAAAATTGATATCTTTCTCTTATTTTCGAATTTAAGTGGAAAACACCCATATGACATCGTGTAAAAGTCCCAATAAAGTTAACCTCTTAACGAAATCGCCATGTAGTCGAGCGTAATTAAAAGAGACATGTAACTTATCTGCCCCTTTCATTACCCTGAAAACTGTGGACGCATCACCCGTATAGTCCAAAATACCGTAACCCTACGCCGCACCGATTTCCGAACCAACTCCGATAAAACACCTAAACAACCCAGCATCATGCATTTTTACTACAAAGTCTTGTACTTGTTTGGCGTTCATCATATAAGTCGCACGACACCCACCGCTGGGCACAGGCCTTGGTATTTGGTATGGAGATGAGACATGGAAGACCTGAACATTTCTCATGAATAATTTTAATCCATAAGGTTCGAATATTTTAACCTAAAAATAAAGCTAAGTAAAATAGTACAGATGAGAACTATCCCCACCACTAATTAAAACACATAATAAGGCTAGTTTCAAGAAACTGTTTGCACTTAATCCTATACGATAACATTATACTGTCTTATAAGACAATAGTATACGATGATAAACATTTTTTTGCACTCTCCCCTCTCAGACTGATGAAAGCTCGTGTTAGTTTCAATGTGGTCTAACCCATTTAGTTTTCATCATAACGCAAAGAATTTCCATATCCTTAACATATAAAGTAGAATCAACGCTTGAATTGTCCTTACATCTACTTAGCATAATACGCTTCTAAACCGTTTTTCCTCATTTCAGCTTTACGTAGTTTTGCTGTCTTAAATCGCACTTATCACTAACCACTTCCCCTAAATAGGTAAATATTGATTCCCTGAACCGAACAGGTTTATTGAGTGCAATATCATCATCATATCAGCCGCAATATCATAAACCATTTTAATTTCAATTGATAACTTAAATACCATTTCGAATATATATGATAAAGAACAGGCTTCAGCTTATTTCCACTCCATTGACATCAGCTATTTTTAAATGGCTGATTTTCACTCCATATACCTACACTTAAAATGAAATTACAGATTAGAGCTTTCCCTTTTTTTTCCACTTTATCCAATTGATCAACGTACCTGAATCGAACAGGTTTCAGCTTATTTCCACTCCATTGACATCAGCTATTTTTAAATGGCTGATTTCCACCCCATATACAATTAAAATTACAGATTAGAGCTTTCCCTTTTTTTTCCACTTTATCCAATTGATCAACGTACCTGAATCGAACAGGTACTTTCTAGTTCCGCAGCGTGTATAATTACAAAATAAATCACCAAATTGGGTTCTATGTCCTAATCGTCGAGCAGTGCACTCAAATTGCACGGGCTTAGCTTGGTTAATATTTATTCTATACTTAAATGACTAATCGGTAACTTCGGTTACGATTATAGTTTTTCGATCGATATACCTAAATCCTGAATTGAACATTTCGAGTTCCATTTCCGGTATATAAATAATGTAACTTAAATTACTAGTTTCTTTCCTCCTTTAAAGTCTTTTTGCAATATCCATTGTTAGTCCAGCTACTTGAATCGAATCGTTTGCTTCTATATATTCAATTAAATAATAATTCACCTGAATCGAACAGGTAAGCTTTGAATCTTTCTAATCCCAACACTCGAATGGAGTAGATTCATAACAACATTGCCATGTCATCCATCATGAATGCGCGTATGTATGTACCTAAGCTTTGTTAATTCGGTAAACAATAAAACATCAGTCTTCAATAGTCGCACTTAACTTAGTTTTTCATCTGGTGACAATGGTTACGTCTATCGAGCCATTGTTTACTGCCCATAAATAAATGAAGAAAATAATTACAAAGTAATTAGACTCTAATTACTATGTTTTTTATTAGAAGATATGCATAACTTTATTATTATCTATTTATATTTTTTTCCAAATCACACGTTCTAACCTACTACGATAACGTAGACTTACTTATCCTTAAATTAATTAATAGTTAAAAAAAATAACAAACGACGCCGCCTTCGCAAATTCGTTCAGTGAGCAACCGAATATGTCCATGATATCAGCCGTATTGTTTAGCGTGCGTCCGTAGTGTTCGAGTAATGGTACTCCCCTTTTTTATAAATTAGTGCGCGCGCGCGTTATAATAAACAATGGTGGCCGTTTCTGCCGCCACACATACCTAACGTTCTGGGACACACAACTGGTCTATTCTTTATCTTTATATACGCATCTTTACGCATCTCTGTTGACGACAGAAACACAAACTGGATGTCGTTAACTGTCGCTATTGGCGCCATGCCCCGTGTGCAACTGAAGCGATTGAGCCGGGAATTACCACGCGTTGTTGATGATTACGATGCTCGGATCGAACCATATGAAATTGGGATACAAATAGGTTGAGTTGACTGTTCGTAATAAACTTTCTATAAACACGCAGACACAAAATACACAAATAATAATATAATTTTGACATAACACCTTAACCTTATACAATATACCTAATAAACCAACTGCCATTAATGTGTAAGATAAATGTTAATTAAGTAAATCAAAGTTAAATGCCCCCCTCAAACTCTTGGTTCTGGCGATTACTTTTATATTAACAACTTCCGTTATTCATTGGGTTCGACTCAAAATATTCGGAGACCGTTCAGTAGAATTAACAGACAACCTTTATTAATGATTTTTGATATCAACACGCTTAATACTAGTTCTACATTAATATTCCTAATTAGTTCAGTCAGAATATTCAAAGTAACTATGCAATTACAATTCTTAGTTTTGTCATGGCTGTGATCGTTTTAGGGACCAATACGTTGTGTGAATAAAATCCTACGGTATAAGAAATAACGATGTCCGTTGTGTTGACCTGAGTCAATACATTTAATGACGGACATCCTGGTCACGGCACCACTTGTGACGCAACTCCCTACCCTGAGTTTATCCAAACTATTTTTTATTTTATTAAATTGAATTATTAAAACTAAATTAATTATTAAGGCTAGAGTTTAACCAAAATAGCTAATACCGGCCCCCCCTCCGGGGGGAGGGAAGCGTTGCCCCACCAACTAGAAATCTAAGTAAGTATAGCTTAGACATCTCGCGCTATCCGCAACGCTCTGTGGAATTCGACCCAGACGATAATTCCTCCACCGGTTTAATACGAAATTGTTATGTAGTTACTTTACTATTGCAAAGGACGAACGAGTACCATAATGATCTCCCTGAATCCTAATCGAATAGCTGTAATTTCCCTAATCGAATGCTGCTGGTAAGTAACCCCGCTTTTAATGTGTTTGCGATCGGTTCTTACCTACTGTCCCTAATCGAATTGATAATGAACCCCGCTTTTAATGTGATTGCGATCGGTTCCTAACTACATTCCCTAATCTGTACACCCCATAACCCCATTTTCCCAACCCTAATAGCAGGCAGACCATTAGAGTACGACACGCGGAACATGCGCGCACACTTAATACACAACGATATGTTACGCAACAACAACAACGGCTAAAGTACTTAAAATACGCAAAACAACCTTATACTATTAGTACACTAAGATAAGTCGCATAATACTCAACCCTACGCCCTAAACACTTAACATTATGAATGCAATTGAGACTCACCGGGATAATCTCGTGTAGCTTACGCGTACTCGTACGACTTACTCTAAACAGCCACCGCTCTCGTACCTGCCTCAGCTCTCATACCTGCCTCAGCACAGCACATCTATACCCACATGCACTATACCTCATGGACCAACGATCGTTACGAGACTTCCGTATTAGCCTCTGGACACTTAACACGCGCGCGCGCACTATCCATTTCACTCCCGATGAACGGCGTGCGTCATTTACCACATCCAAGACCCGAATGCCTTCCCTACACATTTCATAATATCACCACGAGAAAGTTTAAGGGTTTTTTGTAACGTATTTTCAAAGCTATTCTCCTCACATCTGTTTAGCTTCGTTGGACTTCCCCAAATCATCCATTTGTCTTAGCTTCCCTTTGTCTATGATCCGAAGTTAAATACCAATGGTTTTATGATTCCACATGCTGAAACCCTGCTTTTGTAAAATTAGGAATACATTTGTCTTAATGTCCCTTTGTGCATCTTTCTTTTGAAATTTCTATTTAAAATAAAGAACTCCTACAGTCTTTGAAGGTCGGGTTCGCACATTAAATTATTTATTGTTTCAAAAACAACTTCCGCCTCAAGTTTTGTTTTATTAGTTTGGGAATAGTTTTTTTTGTGTTAAACATGCGCTATTAGGATGGGCGTCACATTATTTTTCAAAATTTAAAACACATTGTTCTGCTTATCCTAGTGGATTTAAGCGCTAATGAAGCAAGATTTAGTATTTTATATGATTACCAAAGTGTTAGTAATAAATTACCGAAATATTTTTGGGTTTTAATAACAGCAAACATTACCTCATGATATTATTTAGTATTTTATCATAAGTTATATCACTATTCACATAGTATACGTACTAGTTATATCGTTTGTGATAAAAGTTATAACAATATCCACATCGATTTTTTTCAAAAAAGTTGTGTAAATTGATATAATTCGATTTTTTTAAACGATTCTACAAAACTAAACTCTAATTACTAACATTTAGAGTGTGTTCAACAATGTTTGTTCTACAACTTTAAAAAAAACATACAATTGAAAAGGCAGACACAAAAAAATAAAGTCAGTTAACATTTTACACGAAAGCAGATTTTCATGGTGAAAAATGATATAAGTCTTATTACATCAATATACACAAAACAAATAAATGTGATTAGTGATGTAACTAAACAATTTCATGAATACTGAAAAATCTGTAAGACATTTCTCTTTAAATAATACAAGAAAACAAAGTTAGCTTAATCATCTACAGTCTACAAGCACTTATTTTATTTTATCATTCTCAGTTGAAGAGTGAGATTTTTTATAACTTTAAAGTCAATTTCCCGAAAATCATGTTTTTAGAGTTATACCTCTTTTCACGGAAGGTACAGATATATACCAACAGATATACGACAGATTATGGAAATTGAAACCAAGGCAGGATTCAGCTTTCCAATCGGGCGATGGCACAGTCGGCCTCAGGAGTAATTCAACATTTTTGTACTGTTTTTATCGAAGACTATTTTACACTCCACAGAATAAATAATAAGTACCTACTACAAGTTTTTAAGAACACATCATGGCCCGCATTTTCATTATACTTGCAATAAAATTATCTATTATGAGCGCGACATTTGAAACGCAAAATGCCTGTGTTACATAATGCCTAAAATCAATGTATAAATAGCAATTTGGTTTAATAGCAAAATGCTTAAAACTCAATTTTCCTAGTATTTATTATGAGCGCGACGTCTAAAACGCAAAATTGCATAATTTAACCTACAGCACAAAAGATAAGATGACAGTGGGGAAATTTTATGAATAACAGATTATCTTCAACGTCTGTAATAGGCATATGTATAGACTGTACCTGGTATGTGTTAAAAAGAGTGATAAATTCGACATCCGCAGATTCGTTAGATTTATTTATCGTAAGATAAGTATTACGAATCTGATTATTTATTAAAGAAGTTAAATTAAAAATATGAGCTTGCAACTTCTGCAATAAATATTTAGTTATATTATCATTATGCGGGCAGCGCAGGACTAATCGTCGTGATCCTTGGGGGAAGCCTATGCCCAGCACCAGCAGTATCTATGTACAACTCGGCCGACGTAACATGACACTGACCTGGGACCGTACCGGCTAACGCATCGAACTTCAGAAAGTCTGCCGAGCTTCAAATTAAAACAGATAAATCGAGCCCCTATTGGGCCAAAATGGCGAACCCCAATTCATGATGTCACACGAACACCGATATCTTCTAAATAACTTCGGCGAATAGTACAATACGAAACTCTTTACTTTGATTTATCTGTTTTAAGTTGAAGCTCGGTAGACCCGCCGAAGTTCGAAAAGTTAGCCGGTAGGGCCCCTGACTAGTATGATTTTTGTGCAAAATAGTGTGCTTATAAGTTTTTGGCAGCGGCTAGGCCAGTACTTTTAATTTTACTAAAAACCACAATGTTTCTCAAAGCGGCTAGATAGAAACTAAGGTAGCGGGTAAGGTAACGGGAAGTATCGAGTTTCGAGCTAAGTGTGTCATGTTAGGTCGCCCGACCCGAGTTCTAGTTCGGAAAGGTATTTTTCTGATAAATTCAATCTGAATTTATTTAAATTTGATATGGCTCGAAAGCTGTAATAGTCAACTTACCGACTTTACAGTCGAATTTAACGAATAATTTCTTCTATTCGCCGTGTGTCAGAAAAATTCAGATTGAATTTATCAGAAAAATATTTTCCGAACTTAGGTCTTTTCTATGGAAAATCAAATGTTGGCCCCTATTTTCTTTTGAGCAGTATATATAAATAATATAAAGGTATAGAAATAAAATAAAATAGAAATTAGGTTCAAGCAAAAAGATAAACAAATTAATTGCATTTCTGAGTTACCTACCTACGTATAGGTAAGATAGGTAACATGTTTTTACGCAAAATAATAAATGATTACTTACATATTATTATTGACCAGCATAAAGGTAAGAAGGTACTTACATGCTTGGAAATTAGGTACTAATACCCACTTTTTACATAATTTGATAACCACCAAAGAATTTTTACAACACCAAAACAAAATATTATTCCAATAGGTACATTATTATAAATATAAAAAAGTGCAGTGTTTCTCAATGGAATACCACCGGTTCCTTTATTTACTGCTGTTTGAAAGACTCAGTAGATTCGGCTACATCTACAGTGGTGTTATAAAACTGTACAGGTTAAGCAATTGACAAAAAGAAAAAAAAAAGAATACAATATTGTTAATTTTGTTATTAGACTGATTACTTTTGAGCTTATTATTTGTCTAAACTATCAACTTTTAAACAGAAGTGACCGATATTTTAATAAAAAAAACTACAGCAGCTGCTGCATTAAGAATTTAATTTGGTTACATTTTGTTGAATCCAAATCGTAGCTAAACAAAAATTTTATCGACATACAAGTACCTCAGTAGATAAACAAACATTACTCAAAGAAAATCGGTAATCAAACCTTTTCGTTCATTACTTTTCGTTTCCGTTATTTACTTTAACGTTTATCCCGGAATCAGATACAAGGGACATGGCGCAAGTTAGGTACCGAAACTTTGCTCCCGCGGGCTACTTGTTTGACAGTTTGTTTAACTTAAAACCTTATAAATAGTGTTCCCTGGCGAGGGAATTTAGGATTCCATTCTACAGTTTTCCCCTCCGAATGAATCTGCCCGGAAGTACACACGCACATGTGTATGCACGTACAGGGTGGAAAAAAAGTCGGTAGTTGGAGGGCATAAATATCTGTCCTAAATATTGATTACGGCAAATTTTGCTGAGAGGAAACATTCCTTTATTTAAAAAAATAGTAAAGCTGCATTCACACATTTTTGATAAATCGCTAATCTAAAGGGCTAAACTACTTTTTTATCTTTCTTGGGTCTGCCTTTAATTTAAGATACTATGTTATTTAGAAGAAATTGACCCTATTGATTCATATCATAAAAGTACAGGATGTAATTTTTCGGATTTTAGCGCGAGGTGATTGAACAAAAATATTTGAATATAGTTTACTTATTTTTTTCCTTCCCCTTACTTCCTTTTTTGTTTCTTTTCACTATAAAATTTGCCATCATCAATATTTAGGGTACTTTTTACTTCCCTCCAACTACCTTTTTTTTTCCCACCCTGTGTAAGTTCCTGGCCAAAAGAGGGGAGTTCGACGCAAATGATACACGATTTTGGTAAGCAATACTGTCATTTGACTACATTGCTGTCATTTGGTTACATTGTTAAACTTTTTACTTAAGAGGCCGCTACCGTGAACTTCCTATACAAACGTAATACCAAAATGATTTGCAATTTGAGCATAATTAACCCTTTTTGTGATGTTATTCGGATTAAGACAGTATATGTCTAGGGTTCGATTAAATAAAAAATGCAAGATACCAAACCAAATAAAAATTTACAGTTTTGTATGAAAAATTTAATTGGCATTAATTTTAACTCTTATAAATTTTCCTAAACTTAGTAGTTTAACCACTTGTGTTATGGAAATCGGAGATAACGAAGGTTCCGCCATACACCCAGACCTGAAACAATAACGGAGTTTTTCTAATATTGACTTAGCCGGGTATTGAATCCAGGACCTCAAGATAGTGAAACCGGTGTAGCTACCCTGGCACGACACGACATTTAAAAAAAATAAAGTTAGCATGAATTAGTTACTTATTCGTAATAGTTTTTTTTAGTTCAGTGTCGCAACAAAACAAAACCACTGTGGAAGATTTTTCAACATGGCCGCCTGGGAAATCATCGCGACATTAATTATCCGTTTTTCTGCCCATCTTGTTTATGCGGCATACCTAAACAGGCTTCTGTGGAATCTGTAGTATTTTACGATCATAAGTTTACTAAAAACTTAGCTGTAGGCCTGAATACGTTTGGTAAAGTAAGACTTAATTTGAACAACTTGAACTTATTTGTATATGCAAAACTTGATTTTGCATCATTTCAACATATACTTAGTTTTCATCTTTTAATTATAGAATACAAAATAATATAGAAATATCAATATTATTATTCCTAATTCGTTCTGTTATAAAAAAAATATTTGATAGATGATTTAACTTGTAGTAAAAATATCAAAAAGTATACCTACTAGGTAATGATTACTTTTTAAATGTAAGCAACTTTAAGTTTTGAGTAAAATAAACTCTAATGGGGAAAATATGTAAATATTAATTTAGCATCTAAAAGTAGCTAATCTTAAGCTATTTTAGATGCTTAGTGAACCTAAAATAAAAAAAGGAACGTTCCTTCTATTTAAATCCATTTTAATCACAGAAATACAACTACTTACAATCAACGTGGCATGCTTAAGTTTACATTAACACTTTATTTTAAAATATAATATCATAATTTCATTACGTAAATAATAACTACACATTGGCATTTAAATTAATTTACCTTAATCCTAAATCACTGGCGATACACTTTGGAACTGAACAAGTAATCTATTTGTTTAGAATTTCATGGTCCTCTATTTTGGCAAACGTTCACAATTTAATGTAGATCTGCGATTTGGCGAAAATTCCATGTTATTATCCTTCTTTCCGAGTTCTACTTCGTTGCTGTAGTTCAATTGGACCATCCCCATTTTTCTAGAGGCTGAAGAGATGATGGTAGCTACAGTCTCTGCCGGATGAGGCAATTCCGGCATTTGGGACACGTACTCACGGATTTTCTTTCTGATATCGCTTCTATCCAATATACTTTCAGTTTGAGTCTCAGTGGTATCAAAATTTATACTTTGAGCAGATGCGAATGAATCATCGATGGTATTTGACACATTTCTTTCTTGGTAATAAGATAATCTCAAATGAGACTCGTCGTCTATAAAATAACCTGATGTTTCTTGATACGATGTGCTGGTGTTACTTGATTCAAAGGTTTCGTCTTTTTCGGCACTCATTATTATTGTTGGAATAAAATATTATTTTTATTTAAAAACTGTTTGATATAGTATCGCTTGGATTAGGCTAGTAATTATAAGCTGTCAAATGGCGACGATTTTAGTTGAACTACCTTCACGCAGGTGAAAATAAAATGTCACCGTATAGTCACGGTAATAATAAAATTACCGTGGTATAGTTACTTATATAAAGTACGTCGTACGTAGGGCTACCATCCGTCCGGGTTTCCCCGGATTTGTCCTTGTTTGTAGGGCGTCTGGGGAGCGTCCGGGCGGGGTTCTTAAACAGAGTCCGAGTAAAACCCGGACATTATTTGTGTTACGGAAAAGGGTGTTAGGTTTTTATTTTATTGTAAAATTGTTTTTCAGGTGCGTCCGGGTAAAATTATTTATTTCCCTCAAATGTCTGGGGTCTTTGAAATGTTTATCCAGGTTCCTTAATTTAGGTGATGGCAGGCCTTCGCCTAGGAAACCCTTCTTGCCACTTGATACTCCCATTTGGGGTGTCCATGAAAACTCACTATTACACTTGAACCCCCTTGGGTGTCCACGATAAATGAAAGTTTTTTTATAAAGCGCCTGTTTTAGTGTATCACAAATATAGAACAGAATTTCTATTAAATTACCTGTTAAGTTTAAATTAAGCTAAAACAAAATTTATGACGACAGCCCAATACCTGCGTATTTGTTAATTGGTTTACAAAAAAAAACCATCACGAGCGAGTCGGACTCACGCACTGAGGGTTCTGTACTTTCATTCTAAAAAAGTACTATTTAGAGACATCGTTTTATTTTTCCTGTAATGTTTACATAAACTTCTATCACATAAAGTAATTTGTCCCCGCATTTGCAAAATAGTTGGGCAAACGACTTCTAAAACTATTCCAAACAAGTTGATAGCATTAGTAATTCTCGAGATATCCAGCTGTGACAGACAGACAGACTGAGTCGCACCGTAAGGGTTCCTTTTTACCATTTTGGTACGGAACCCTAATAACTACGAAAATATGTTATTTTTTTCGATCTTACCGAAAGACTCTCTTTTATTTACTTAAGCACTTGAGATTTTGATAGTTGGGTTTTTACCTCTCTAGGTACTTGGATACACCGAATCAATAACTTAATCTTTAAGATAAAATAATAAAAATAATGACCTAAATCATTTTGACAATAATTTAAGGGTATTTCTAATAATTATCTCAAAGTGTCAAGTTATATAAGTATTTAGTTTTTAGTCAACAATATTGAAGACTACGTCCATTTCCATAGGTTATTTATTTCAGTTTTCATTAAATTCGTTGTTAAGCTTACTTTTCCTAAAGTTTAAAAATATGTTTTTTGAAACAAAAACAAACTGAAATATTTGAAACGAAAATATCTGGAAAACTCGATGTGCGAGAACATGATATTGCTTTTTGATTTTTTATTTTTTTACTACAATTCGATGATAGCTCGTTAGCGCCTGACAATAAACGACACTAAATTGCTAAAAATGGTGGTAGTCGCTGTAACCAGTATATGAAATGAAAGTTTTTAAATAACTAAAACATTTTGGTCAAACCTGTGATTTTTCAATATTTTTTGCAATGACTCAATAATCTTTATCTTACACTGTGTCTTATGTTATCAGTTCTGTTGTCGAGAGATCTCCTATCTTATCAATTGACACATTTACTATAAAATCTGTTGCTTAGATCAGACCATCACCATTGGAAATCACAGGTCTTTGCAAAATGAAGTTCTTGGTACTGTTAGCTTTGGTCGCTGTGGCCTTATCGGCTCCTCAGCCCAAGAAGGTTTTCCACGAGAATTTTGAGGACTTCATGGACCTCATTGAAGATCGCGCCGGTGATGAAATTGTGCATCTAATGTCACATTATGTTGAGTACGAAGAGTTTCAACAAACTTTGGCCTTTATGAATACTGCTAACTTTAAGAACATAGTTTACGAGATGGAGGATTTACCTGAATTCCGAGAAGTAAGTAAAAATATCTTATTATTAAATTTTATATTTTGAGCATTCACAATCCTATTTTTTTATATTGTAAAATTTATATTTTATTTAGGTATATGTTTATTAAATTTTTTAAATATTTATTACAATATAAAAATTGTAATAAATATATTGTAAATGCTCAAAATCTAAAATTGGTGAGGTGAGGTTTTTTTCTAGTAAGTATATCCTTACTAATATTATAAATGCGAAAGTCCGTTTGTTTGTTTGATACGCCTTCACGTCTTAACTACTGAACCGATCATCATGAAATTTTGCATACACACTGTCAGGGGTACAGAGAAGGACATACCTTTCATCCCGAAAAAAATAATTGTTAGGTCGCTAGTTCACAAGTTATTTAATATAGTTGAAAAAATGACTCGCCGTTAGCATTTCAGTAGAGAATCGAACCTGCACCACTGAGATTCCCAATGCACTGACCAATTTATGTCGTTTCTTGACATGAGTGAAGGTTGACGTGATAACTGGTACCTAGCAGAATAGAATTTAAGAAACCTACTTACCCAATAAGCTGATTTGTTTATTTTCTAGCCTTAATTATTTCTTTTAACGAATTTAATGCTGAATGCTGAATGACAGAGTTGTAATCACGTGTTTATATGACCTTATGGTCGGCTCAAAATTAGTACAATTAATTACTATCCAGTATTTAGTTCTGAGGTTGACTATACATGACTTATTAGATAAAGTTGTATATTATCAATTCAATGTAGGTTTAATATCCGTTATTGCTTTGCTTATTTTGGAATCACATGAGTATTTCAAAATTAATTTGGTTTCATGTTTTTATCAACAGATGCTTGATTTCCTAGAAGTCCACAGCATTGACATCACTTACTTCATCGACCGTTTCAACTACTTATTAGGTAAGCATCCTGACCACTGGATAATGAAAACAATCTGATATTAACAGTTCTTTCTTATTTTTACATACTTAAAAAAACCTGATAATAAAAACAAAAACAGCTTCAAAATTAAAAACCTTTAAAAAGCAATATAGGATTGACCAAAATTTAGATTGACTAAACATAAAATGCTTACCTACTGTTAAAAGGCATAACCATCATTTGGCATAATTTTTTTTAATAAATAGTATGCTTTGTGATTATTGTGCCATTCGAGTTATGCCAAGTAACTTTAGGACAATCGAAACGCTCTCTCTCTCTTAATCGTTCCCTCATAACTGAGGATCGTGAGCACTTGCCACCATTATTTTCAGTCCATAGTTGCTCTTACTGCTTGATGAGCTTGCTAATCTTGCTTAATCAGACCAATTGGTTGGCAAACGACCTCGGGCATGCGAAGGGCATCCGTTGTTATTAGAAAAGGATTCGTGGAATTTTAAAGGCCCCTTTAAAGAAGTAAAAAACTGCTACTTTTATCAGTTTTGCTATCTTCTTCTAGAAATAACTTTGAGGTAATGTAATGATACCTTCTAAAAATACTAGATTATGGTTGTTGTGTGATTGTGTTGAAAATTCCACGATAAGTTTAATTGAAATTATGTTTTTTTATAACTATATTAAATAAAATTCACCGCGGCGCCACTTTTGGCCTAGGAACCACCTTAAGTATATTTTTATTTTCCTTTAGAAAACCCTGACAAGACTAGGAGCTCTCGTCATGAAACCAGCGGTCAAGATTTCAAATCATTCATCCAGGACAGTATTGCTGTGTTACCTAAAGCTGAGTTAGCAGAGCTATTCGTTCAGAAAATGGCCGAAGATGACGACTTCAGGGTTGCCATCGAGAGTATCCAGAGCGAAGAATGGAATCAGATTTGGGAAGCACTTTGGGCGAACGAAGTGTTCAAGGCTGAAGTCCAAACTCTGGCTGAAAATGGAGTCGACATTGATGTCCTTTTGGATGACCTTGTTGCTATCTTTGGACAGAACTAAACAAAAAAATACTTAACTGTACATATGAAATAAAATACTTTAATAAATATCTATAAATTATTTTTAAACATTTAGCCCTTATGAAACATTTAAACTATATTATTGAGGCACTGAACAGTTTTTAAACTTTCTGTGTCGAAAAAAACATACTTCACTATTTCCATTTCTTCAGTATTATGACGTTTGCAATATGGTAGAAATGAAATGCAAAACGGATGACAGCAGATGTGGCAACAACATTATTATAATCAATTTTATGATAAGGTATGTAAGAATAATAATGTACTGTAATGACGCTGGAGTTAGCGGTAGCTTATGAAAAAAGGTATTATTTATTTACTAGCGGCCCGCCCCGGCTTCGCACGGGTACAATGTAGTTACTAATGTGATGAGTGTGAAGTTATTAGACTATACTACAGGATATCTATATATAGTGGTGGCCACATAATTAAGGACGCCAGTCGATTTTCATACAAACGAAGTAACTTTTAAGCATAGTTTCTCCGCCAGGGATTGACCGAGCGATGATCTGGTGATGGCCATCCAGGGAGTGAATGGAGGACATCCAGATTTCTATACACACCCAAGTGATCTGACCAGCATTTTAAGAGATGTAAGGATATGTTTAAAAAAACCGCGAATATAGCATAAAAATGTATGAAAATCTTGCAACTGAAAATTCTGACCAGATCAGTTAGGTGTGTATTGCAATCTGAATCTTCTCCATTCACTCCCTGGATGGCCATCATCAGATCGCAGCTAGTTCAATCCCTAGCGGAAAACCAAGACTTCAAAATTACCTCGTTTGTATGAAAATCGACTTGTGTCCTTAATTATATATAGATATCCTGTAGTATAGTCTAATAACTTCACACTCACCACATTAGTAACTACATTGTACCCGTGCAAAGTCGGGGCGGGCCGCTATAGCTTAAAAGATCTAAGTGTGCAGACGACGGGACTCCTAAACCATTGATCCGATTATAATGAAACTTTAGAGTTGTTCTGCTTACGACCAAGAAAGTCCCTGGCTAAAAAATCGGAGCTTTGCAAAACGCATGCCTGGTGCAGCTAGTTCTAAATAAAAATATGTTGTGCATTATCAGGATTATCAATCTCTATCATCCAACACTTCTCTATAATTTACAACGTGTTACAAAAATACCCCTAATGCCGAATGTGGTATATAGGGACCATCAAACTGAACAACTTTTACTATGGGACCAACTCTGAAATAACGAAATAAAAATCAGCTGTTTCATACATAAAGTAAAATCGAAAATATCAAAATGTATGAAACAGCTGATATTTTTTTCGCGATTTGAGAGTTGGTCCCAATACTAAAAGTTGTTCAGTTTGATGGTGGTCTCTATATACCATATACGGCATTAGGGGTATTTTTGTGACATGTATACCTACCGCATTTCTTGTCATGTTATCCGGTTGCAAAATAAAAAGGCTATTCGGCGAGCTGACTCTCGAGCAGGTGACATTAGAGCTGACCATGGGAGAAACAATCACTGCGCAGATCTACACCAGCCGCTCTTAAACTTTGTCCCTGTACTTTATTAATTGTCATAGCATAGGCGACTTGACAGAATATTGTATTCTTTTAAAATTAATCTGATAATCAGATGGAATAATTTTGCATCTTATTACAACGCAATAAGGAAAAAATGTCAGCACTGACAACATAACGCCATAGGTACTATTCAATCAAATGCATTCTATACCTACTCTCAGGGGAAATGACCAAAGAGAATATAATACTACGTTGAGATGACAAATGATATTTATTTTTCTTAATTAATCAATCAAATGCACTAAGAAGTTTCAATTCCGACCTCGAAGTCAATCACCCCAAAAGTAGCTTTCTACCACTTTTTAACCCTGTTAGGAGATAAATACAAAAAAAATTTGAAACACGTGTTCAATTAATTTTGTGAAAGAATGTGTATGCCAAATTTCAAGTCAATCGGGCCAAGGAATCGCGTTCTCCCATACAAACTTTGCCACCCTGTTTCACCCCTTTAGGGGTTGAATTTCGCAAAATCCCGTCTTAGTGAGCACCTACGCCCTAAAAGCAGCCCCCATGCAAAATTTGAGACTCCTAGCACTTGTAGTTTCTGAGATTTCGTGATCAGTGAGTGAGTGATTTTCCCTTTTATATATATAGATTGATCCATTCAGGTTATTAATAAAACTAAAACAGAGGTCAGTGCGATTTTGCCTAGTCTAGACTAGTGGCTTAGTTTGTGACATTTTTGAAAATTTTTCGAAATGGCTAAATATGTTTTTTTTTCGAAAATTTTCGAAATACTGAATCTACTAGAAAATATATATAATTATCGAACCTTCGAGAATCGGTTGAGAAACGTGACCTGTAGAGGAGAACAGCCGGACAGAAATACGAATGAAAGTATTTTTACCCAAACTGAAACTATTTTTTGTAACTATTTTAACCTTTTTCTTAATTCAAGTTAAAAAGAAATAAAAGAGTGGTAATATAGAATGGGTGACAACCCTTGATGGAACACCTCCGCTATGTTTATTTGTTTTGAATACCACGAATGCCTTTGTCACTACAATATCATATTTCTTTTCAAGTGTTCACTGCGAAGACTTATCAGTTCAATACAATTTGATACATTCTTTTTATTTGAGCTGTTATTTCGTGAAAAATGAGAAATGCTCTCATTGTCACAGTTTTTGCATGTATTGGATTAAGTTTCGAACTCATTGTGCCTTTGCGAATCATAGAGGTGAGTAAAGAATAATGAACTTTAGACAATAATAAAAAGGTACAGGTACACTGACTTTTTTTTAATTAACACCCTGTGAATATTAGTTCATAAAACAATAAGAAAAAGTTTAGGAACAAATTTAAAAGTGTGACGTCGATCTTTGACTTTTAGAAGTTTTCTTGAAAATTATTATTATTAACAACGTATCATATTTTTTCGTTTAATTTAAGAAAATATCCATGAGTATACAAATTATAGTCGCTATTATACAACCAGTGATGCCATTTTTTGAGCGCAATGCTTGTTCCATAGATTTTAGTTCGTTGCCCCAAACTATGCAAAGCTTGTAATATGGGTGCTATATAACTTATATACTTTTAAAATATATAAGTACTTATTAAACATAGTAGCACCCAGACCTGTAACAGATATTTAAATTCATCATTTCAATTTCTGCCCGGCCGGGGATCGAATGGGACCTCTTGCTTGGTAGACTAGCATGTTGACGACTGCACCACTCAGGTCGTCAAGTATATGTCGTTATGTGGTATGAAACTGAACTAATCAAAACCTTTCATTAACATATTTTTTGTTTAAGCTTGTAAATGAAACAAATTCAGTATTTGAGAATAATAAAGAACAATCAGAAGAAGAAATAGAGACAAAAAATGTGAAATTAATTGAACAATCAAACGATCTCAAAAGTGTCCAGAATCGAATAGAAGACAAAGAATTGTACGACCAAAGTAACGGTGAACAAAGTAACATAAGTGAAAGATCCTTTATTTTCATAAATCAGAAATTTAAGAAACCTTTGTTTGGTCCACTTTATGGTTCATTTTATAGCCCATCAGAATTTCTAACTGATACTCACACACATAAAAAAACTCCTAATAACTTCCTTGGAGGCAATTCTGTCGTTTATTTAAATTCCAGAAGTAGCCTTTCATCTGTAAACGTGCAAGCAAAGAATTCTCATAAACCTCAACAATTCACATTCCCAGTAATAAAACAAGAAACAATAGATATTCAACCTGAGGTTTTCGATAAAATGTATACTTATAACGGCATGTCCCATATAGCAGCAAAAAAGACGGGAAATACAGAAAAATCACAGTATGTTGAACTAATTAAACCTTCTATGCTTAAATCGATAGACCATGTGACCCCAAAAGAAGAGAAAGACACGAAATGGTCAAATGTTGACACGTATAGCTATAGCAAATATCAAAAAGAGAAAAAACCAGAATCGTATAAACCATATGAGTCAAAACAGCTGTCTCCAGTTAATCCAGTAATTTATGAACCCGACGAGTTTGGTTACCCAAGTCTGTTCGGACTAAGAAGTAATAAAACTGAAGAAATTGAAGTTCATAGTAAAATCAATCCAAGAAACGATTATAATAAAGCTTTGATCAAACCGAGAAAAGAAAATTCAAGTAATATGTTAATCAAAAAAATATTAAATGATAATGATGAAGTGAATCAACTTTTAGACAGATATATTGCAGATCCGATTACGGAAATTGTATCAAACGAAATGTTTGATCGAAACATTGAATGTGAATTCAATGATTGTAATTTACAATCAAAAGCGCAGATCGAGAATAAGCAAAGCGTTAAAAATTACTGTAAATGCGGGAATCATCGTTTAGATATAAAAAAACTGAATGATTTTGGGACAGCCGATACAAAGAAAATATATGCAACTACTAATGAAGTACTCCCATCATCAAAATCATCAGAAATTAATGATTACGGACATTTGTTAAGTGATGAAACTAACATTGATAAGTAAGTGAATTTTATAAAGATTGAATATTGATCAGGAAGTTTAAATGATATTGGATTAAGTTAAATTATTTATTCTTTCAGTGTTGTCAGAGACTTTCTGCAATAGCTTCGGCGCTTCGACAGGTGAATGAAATATCTATTGAAATTACTTAAAATTACTATGAAATGAAATAACTAGATAATAATTGAATAATAGTTGGTTAAAGCTGTTTATATCAAATATTCCCTTGCCAACAAATTCGAGAATAGAGTGATTCCAACTATAATTTCATAATTGAATAACTTTTTTAATTGGTCGTATCAGTGCTATTATATTTTTGATTAATATTGATGATTCTTGTTTTTGAGTATGATTTAGTCATAAGCTAATAATAAAAAATATGTAGTTGTATGTAATCTTATTCAGATAGATATTATAGTAATATGACAACTCGGATCAAGAGCTCTGTCGCAGACTATGTCATATTTTATTTCACATCTCGCTGCGCTCTGTACTTGATGAAGCCTTTTTAGCAAGGGATTGCCAATTTGCCATTAGACAACACAATAGTTACTTACTTCTTTTAGGTATATTCAAACTATGTGAAAATGAAAATTTTTGATCGCGTACTATTGTTTCTTTTGTAAACTGGGAGCATCGATAAACTAGTAAGAAACAAATCACCTTGTATTAAACGATAACGTATTAGAAAGATAAATAACAAAACAACATTGATACAGGATGGGACATTCAAATATAACTGCCCTTTCTTAAGCATGATGCCGGTCAAAATGTGTTCAAAGGTTAATAGACGTTGAAGTCGGAAGCTGGTCATTCACCGAATTGCGTTCTTAGCTTGGAGTATGCCAGTTGGCTTTAGAGCGCGTAAATCTAGATAACGTACGCTCAAAGTTATCACGATGAGATCGCTGCGCGCGCACCCGTTTGTGGCGCTGCAGAAATGAAAGGCAAACACTGCAGCCCCCACAGATGTCCAGATAACCAATAGTGGAATATAGGAGCATACTGGAAGTCGTACAATTTAAAATGTTTTAAGAATTTAATAAATCTTAAGGCTTAAAGTAACTAATTGAGACTCAAGATTTAGCTATTTATTTTCAATCCACAATAGTACAATTGTGAGATTCTGATGTGTTAATTCATTTAAAGTAAACAACACAACACACTTTTAATCAACAATTTATTACATGTCTTGCTCTATGATAGAATAATATGTGCTGTTAAAAGTAACAACTATAATTTGGACCAGACATAAATTAAAATCGATTTTTGATCAGGCAGGAGTCTGCGCGGTTTATATAATCACATGAGTTTGTAAATATATATCCCGCGCATATAACTAATTCCTTTTGTTTCTACTCGTTATTCCTGACTAAAGCACTTCCAGTTTCTTTAGATCTGTTGTTTTCTTCTCTGTATTTGTTGAGGGAGATGACTTCGCTCGGACTCGCGACATTGTTCGAAAATATTTGTATCTTCTTCGACTTGAAGATTTGACAACTGTAACGTTTCAAGAATGTTTGTACAAGAGCATTGGTGTTGATCTAACATCAACTCTGAAGTTCCAGAGGCCGTGTAAATACATAGATATCAAGTTAAAAACATTTATCAAGTTAACATTTTGACACAGTGAAGTAGTTTTTATTTATTTTATTACCTATTCAATCATATAGCAAGCACCATCCCCTAATAAATTAAGACAAGGATAGAAATAAATTTTCATAAACCATGAAGTAGTTTATAATCGCTCTATTGGGGTCAGAATTGTTATCTTGAAACCATATGAAGAATACCCATAGTGATTGAGGATTCTAAGGTGCTTTTTAAGATGATATCTGATGCTAAACGGCAAGGTATTTCAAAATAAAAGTTACTTTTTCCAGATAATTTGGGGTTGCTGAAAAAGAGTATGCTTCTGAAAAAAAATAGAAAAACTGGAAATCGGCTTTTCAGGATGATAACGATTGTCGATCGATCGATTGACGATCGGGCCAAGTTTTGGTACGCTCACGATTGTGAGGGTTGATAAATAAGACCATTTAATACAAGAAATTAAACAATCATCAACAACAGTCAAAATCATAAAATGAACAGTATTAATTATTTAACATTTAGAGTTTATTTTCCTTAGACACAATAAACAAAAACTAACATAAGTATTTACTTATAAGTATATTTTTTTTCAGTCTTAATCATAATTCTCTCTTTGGACGTAACTTAAATCACATTTTTTATAATTATAAACACAAAGGAGCCACAACAGAAGCCATAACATCTTCCTCCTTGTTTTCATCGGATGAGCTGTCGGGCTCTTGCCCTGGGGTTATCCAATTTTCGTCTTCATCGGAGTCATCTAGAAATCATTAATTGCGTCCAAAAAAGCACCATCATTAAGTACTATACGTTTCTCCTATTCATAGTGATGGTCTTCTTCTTCTTATCAATACGGGCGGTTTCCGCAACTCGACGTCTGTTGCGCCTATTTTACGTCTGAAGGGTGTGCGGCCGGATCACTCTAGCCAGCCCAGCTTCGTCAGGGACGCCCCAAGCGCTTTCACACTCGTGATCGCTTCCTGGACGCTGCCCGGCGAGCCGAGGTACCTCGGTAGGGGGCCACCCTCTGCATTCTAGCAGTACGTGGGCGGCTGTTTCTTCTTCCTCCATGCAGTTATAGTGATTGTTTAACATCGAAAAAATACCTAAAACAAAGCACAAACCGTCTTTTATATGTATGAAAATACTTACTTTTAAAGTGCAAACCGAGAATCCATTGAACTTAATCAGTAATCCACTATACTTATTCTCAAAGACTGTTTTCTACTCATTGTTATCACAATAAAGCAAAAACAAACCCTTATAATGGCTACCAAAACGAAAAATGTAATCACCACGATGACAGGTCATGACACGTTCACCTCTCTGGTACTCGGAGGTTCACCTACGTATTATTTTACTCTTTGCGTTCACTTCGGCCTCGGACGCACACTGACCCACAGAGATGCCATCTGTCGCCGCGAAAAAACCGTAGGCATAAAAGACTACCCTCACTTTCGAGCGAGTTCGCCCCCGTTCGCTCACCGATTCCAAGTAAGCGTATAAAAAATCGTAAAGTCATTCTCACAAAAGTGAGTACTGGGTCCGAAAAAGCTATCATCAGGTGAGATCAAAAGTAACGAAAATTAATAACGGAGGAAAGCAGGAGAAAACCAGCTCTATAATTTTCTTTATTTACGATAATTCCTTTCTTAGCGGATGCCTACGTCATAACTAGTATTATGATACAATACTTTATTAGTATAGATCCAGGGTTTCTTAAGTGGTATTAGTGTGTGTATCAGGGGTCCGCAGTTATCCCTTCCCATAGAGAAACTAACAATAAAAGTGCTTTTTTTAATATAAGGCTTTTTTTCTTTTCCCAAAATATTACTAGTGACCACTAGTAATATTTTTAAATTCCGAAAGTGATTGCAAAAAGTTTAAAAAACACTGGTATAGACGTAGATGGTTGCAATAAATTATAGCAGCGAGTATTTAATCAACGGTGTTTAGAACATAGTGGGAATATGTATAGTAATAAACAAAATATATACTGTGGTTATATTCTATCACTAACACTATGCACTTAGAAGGAGATAGTGTTTAATTACTTACATGTAGAGAATAATGAACTGTGCGCCTGCAAGATGGCAGTCATTAGTGTGGTTGAGGATATTTAGAGTAAATTGAAATAAAGTGCTAGAGTTCATTGAAATGAAATTTTTAAGTGCTTATTGCCGATTTGTTTGAGAAGACATTAAGGAAGCCTAGGGCGCCGGCAGAAATAATTCTCAGTTGATGCAGTTTTTAGTTTTTCATGTGGGGTTTACAGGGCTCAAATAAAATATATATAAATAACTCTAGGTAATGTTTGATTCCAAGATTCCCAAGGGGTGCAAGTGCACCACCTGGCACCACCTTACCGGCGTTTCTGAAGTTGCATTTTCCATACCATTTTTTTATTACTTACTACCTCTTTTGGTCAAGCAAAAAGAGTTTCGGCAAGAAGTGTATTTCAAACGCAAAAAGAGTTTTTTTAAGTTTTCTTTTTCTTCTAGTTTTTTAAAGGGCTTCTGGAGACAAAGTTCTAAGAAACCGTTGTAGCTACTACTTCTACGTATAATTTATCTAGAGCTCGTTGTTCGTTCGTATAGCTAAACAAGTGTCACGTACACGTTTTACGCTACGTTCACACGGAAACATGCCGGATCTGATTTTTGCAGGATATAGTTTAGTCCCATTATAATTTATATGTACGAGTTTTCGGAGAGCATTCGGTTTAAAGATCCGGCAAATAATCAACCCGGGCAAAATTTAACATCCGATTTTACGACTGAAATCAGATTCAGTCACACGGCAAAATACCGAAAACGGTTCAGTGGCAATACATAACATGTGTACATAACATAACATGTGTGGCGTCTGCAAAGAGGTCACCACTCCTCTATGGTTAATAAGAGAAAAAGAAAGATCGTTTCTGACTTCTGTCTTTCGGGCTGTTGTCACAGAATTTTATCGTTGAGAGTTTTCTATTGTAAATTAATATTATTCCTGTTTTATATAATGTGTCTCACCTTTGTAAATATTCACTGTACATAGCATTTGTGAAGTAAACTATGTCTATAACCACTCAAGCTGTGTTTATACTATTAAACCAATAGTAAATTTGCCGAGGGCATCTACAACACACTTCCATTATATTTATCAACGAAAGCAAGTATAGTGCGGGCGGGAACCAAAGCCCGCACATTTGGTGACCCCGACGTGATTTGAACACGCAACCTGTGGCGTCTGCAAAGAGGTCACCACTCCTCTATGGTTAATAAGAGAAAAGAAAGATTTTTTCTGACTGCTGTTTTTCGGGCTGTTGACACACAATTTTATCGTTGAGAGTTTTTTTATTGTAAATTAATATTATTCTTTCCTTACTCGTCCGTGTTCCTTCCTATTTTTATGTGACTCATCCATGTAAATATTCTCTGTACTAGCATTTGTGGAGTAAATAATAAACACACGTTGGAAGTGTTTCCATCATAGTTTTTAACAACGAACACAAGTATAGTGCGGACAGGAACCAAAGCCCGCACACATGCGTTTACACGAGCGTAGATTCGGTTTTTAAAACAATGTCAGTTATTATAATTTTTTTTTTTATGTTTATTTTTATAAATGGGTGTAATTTGCCTGATAAATTCTATTCTATTCTGTTATTCTTCACACGATGACACACCATTCAGTTTTTACAGAAAACCAAAACTGAATGCCGTGTAAACAGAGTATTCGGTTCTGCCGTATACGGTAAAAATCCAATCCGGTAAAACTTGACTCTGTGTGAACGCGCTGTTACGGGTGACGGGCGTGACGTATCTGCGTGACAGCGCGCCGCATCGCTTTTTAACGATGCACAACGTTACGTTACTGCGTGTTTCGACAGGTTTTCAGGACTTTTCAGACAAGGGATACTTTTGCATGGATGTTTTGAGATTTTGTATCAATAATGGCTGAAGTATAAGTAAGCATCGAAATAAGTAATTAAAGATAAATCAATTATGTAACGTGAACGCTTCCTAATCCATTAACTGCTTACTAGAGAATAAGTTACAGAAGTGGTTCAACGCGCCCAATCAATAATCAACCAGGGATTATATTATGCATAAATCACTAAAATATAGGAAGAAAATTATAACACCCAGAAGACCATTACTAAGTGAAAAATAAAATTTAAACTTCAAAGTTTTACAACAAAGCTGGCGCTGTGTAAATAAAAAACTCGTTACTAACAAACTTACTGACTAGACTAGACAGACTCCAAGACAAACTAAATCATAAGCATAGCGAGTACGAGCCAAAAGTTGTTCGGAGATGTTACGGACTTCACTTAACTTTGTAAGCTCTAAACACCGAAACTTAATCTTGAGTAAATCCTACTGAAAGAGAGTGTTCACTTAATTACACAAAGGTGCTTGGAAATAAATTTAGAATTCTGCATGTAGCACACGAAATGCTTGGCATTTAGCCGGAATTAATGGCTCAGTGAAAGTTTTGCGCTTTTTACTGCGATTGAGAGTTGTAAACTGGCAAATTCTGGCGACACTTACAATATTTAAGCATTACTGGGTAACGTTTGTGTTCATCGACCTTCAATAACTCTAATCTACTTACATATAAAACTATATTAATATATCTATATTAAGTATAATAGCACTTACGTAGTTTTGTACTTGTGCTACAAATAAATATGTTTTATTGATTTTATTTATTTATTTTGTCGCCAATCCGATCTATTGATCGGATTGGCGGCTTTGCAAAAGTTCTACTATCGGTGGCGGAAATCCAAAGTGCAAGGTACGAGATTTCAATATCCTTTAAGAAAGCTATTTTTTTTCTAGTACGGTACGAGTATGTATCTGTAGGAAATAATTCAGTGGTAATTTTAATGTATAGTTGTTCTATCTCACGAAGAACGTTTTGCTATGAATGTTGTTAGGCGTGCACATGCACATTATTTTAGTGTGCGTAATACGAGAGCGTGCAGACGCACACTAAAACAATGTGCATGTGCACGCCTAACCTAACACATTCATAGCAAAACGGCCTTCGTCAGCCTGACGAAACTTAGCACAAAAAAATATTTGTATGACGAACAAGTGACGAACAGTCTTTTTGAGGTCAACTATCTCTGTCTCTTTTGACCATAATATGCGTGTCCCTTTCATGAGCTGTCAACGTTGTAATTTCGTTCCGTAGAACAGTCTAAGGTCACAGACCATGCTGCCTCGTCATCAGTTACATATCTTTTTTTGAGTAGAGTTTTTAAATGCTTAATTCATTAGTTTTTTGTTAATCCGTGAAGAAAAGTCATATTTCGGTAGTAGTCAATCCAAGAATATAGACAAACAAAAATACAATAGTACCCGCTATATTTTAAGAGGTCATTCAGAATAGAATCGATTCTTGTTGAATAAAAGTAAAAAAACATTAAATGAAAAATATTAAGAACCAAGAATATCCCATTAAGATTTCGTTCTCGATTCTGAATGAATTAAGTTAGTGATTGATTAATCTTGAATTTAATTATAAATTCACTTCTAATAATAGATTGTAAAAGTTAGCAAATAGATATCTCGGATTAGTAGATATTTTCTTAGTCTATCTGCCAGTATTAATTTGGATTCCCTTATAACTATAAAGAAGTGCTGTATACGCCTATAAAGGCATAACAATAAGTTAAGATTATTTATGCAAATTGTTATAAATGTAAAATATGTAATTTTGTCGCTGGAATCTCTTTATCAATAAATAAATAAATAACTCAGAGACTGAATTGGGTTAATTTTGGTGTTTCATTTATATCTTGAAATATATGACTTAGCTCACAAAAAGTTTTTAAGCAAATATTTAGTATGGGATTTTAATCCACTCAAAAGAAAATTATACGATGTTTGACGACCTACGTGATCGAGTGGCTTGTTACACCGGTTTTCAAGGTGTTGCCATCTCTGAGGTCCCGGCTTCGATCCCCGGCTGGGTCAATCTAGAAAAAGAACTTTTCTATATTGGCTCAGGTCTGGGTGTTTGTAGTGCCACAGTGTCTCTGATTTCCATAACACAAATGCTGTAGAAATGTTTGTGATGTTGTCTACTATACAAAAAGTTACGAATATCTTAAGTAGTGTGACTTAATGCAATTGAAACGTAACAAAAAATAGATAAACAATATGCACAAACAGCTACTTGCCTTTTGATATAAGAGATAATTCTGAACTTACTATCATGAAATCACAATGACTAAAGATGGAAGCCAAAAAGGATCACATAGATATATGTTTTCCTTCAGTAACAAAAAGGAAATCTGCTTCAATAACATGGAATGAATCATGAAAGAAACTCCAAATTCATTCACATAACTGACGGCCAAAACCCTATTCATATCTGACTACTAAAACGCTTACAGGGTCTTCAAAAGGAAATTGTATAACCCTTAGACAGGCATGTCATTCGCAATCTGAGTGTATTGTGTGAACAGACACATACCCGTATTACATTAAGCATAGAGTTCAAAATTGGCTGTAAATATAATTGTTATCTTAGGTCGGTGTTCTAATTTTCGATTGTTCAGGTGAAGTGGGGACTGCTTTGACGTATAAATAATAATTGTACGGACGCGAAACTTTGTTCTCGGCTGTACAATAGACGGCTTAATTCAAACTGGATTAATTCAACCGGTATTCATACCCCGGAACTGTTCTTTTGGACGTTTGAAAATGGTGTTTTCACAGTGAAAAATATTTATACGTGTGTCCTACGACATAATACCTAGAAAGCAAACATACTAATACTTAAAATAGTCAATAGTCAATCGTCAATATTTCTTTATTCAAATAAACTTAATAATTAAGCACTTTTGAATCTATATTTTCCTACCACCTGTTCCAAAATTTTTGTAACTGATAAGAAGAACAGGCGCAAGTAACTTATCAGCTTTAACAGAAATAAGTAAATGTCGAATCTCGTTTAATACAAATGATAAGCGTATCTGATTGATACATGTTGATGCGGGAAAGACATCCCATTTGCAAAATTCTAGTTACAAGACGTAGCCTCGTACAAATGCGAAATTGCCCTGAATAAAAGGTGAAAATTAACTAAACATCAAAAGTGAACTGCCAAGATACTTTATTAGTGTTAAACAAAATTACTATGAAAGTATCCGGTATAGGCTCAATAAAAGTGGCTAAATTAGCCTTCCATTCTTGCAGAGCTACCGTATCAATCAAGGCACGGTGACGTGCACAAAATTGAAAGACTGCTCGAGTACCTATCCGTATTTCAATGAGAATCATGATCTTATTTTGAATTACTTCATTGCAATCTTTTCACTTTCTATAGTCAGTAGTTTTGTAAGTAAAGGCCTGTGAAAAGCTTTTGGATATTAGTTTTCAATTCAATGCCTTAAAATGGGTAGCCTCAGTATGTCATGGTCTCTTTAATAATTTCTGCGATGGTGTCGTCTGAGTCGGGTCGTTACGTTCCCTCAAATATTGGTTGGCGATGGCTGGTTCATGCGTCATGGTCGTAAACGGGTGCTGCCAGTGGGCATGGGTCTGCTTCTTGAATATTGAATCATATGAATTGTATTTTTTGTAACAGCTTAAACTGAATGAATTTGATTTTGAATTTAGCTTGAACCCTGTAAACTGATTCATTAAGAAACGAGCTAATTAAATAATGTTATTTATTTAGTAATCTTCGTTAATTGTAACATATATGGATGTTATGTCTAGAAACGATATACTTATTTGTAAATATCATTCCATCTGATAAAGCTGATAAGTTTTTGCGCCATTTTTCTTGTCAGCTAAAAGACGTCATATTGGGAGGTAGGGTAAAAGAATAGTGCTTATTATTGAGCTTATTTGAATAAATAATAATTTCATTTCATTTCATTTCAATAAGTTCTAATTTTGTTGAAGAAAAGTAGAACACTCTCAGTCTTACCAAAAATTCCGAGCAGGAAAATAACATTTGTATCTGCCTCATATAGAAAGTCTATGATCTGCCTGAACGATTATGATTCCAATATGAAATGAATAAATGAATGATGAACACATGCAAATGTTTCGTAAACTAATGTCACCAGTTTAGGGTTTTCAAGGATATCTGCTACTAATCAGTAAATATTTAATTTTAAAATGTTTCATCCACAATATTTCCTTTTTAGCCCCCCAGACTGTCCACAAACATCCTGATTGATGTTAAAAAGCTAAGTCGTGACCGTTCTCTGAAGCATGCGATAGCTTCCGAGACGGTAATATTTTTGGACGACGCCCCCTTAAAATGTCCTTAAGACGTTAGCATACAATAGTTTTACATAATGTGCAGAAGCTGCTGTATACAGGGTGTAATTTCTTAAGTGTGCGACCCGAAAAGGGACCGGCTCAGTGACGCTATGTGAACAACTATAACTAGGCAAAACTCAAAAATTCGGAGTAAAAATAAAAAGAGTCTCCCATACAAAATGTGGTTAAGTGACTGAACATTTTGTATTGGAAGCCCTTTTTAAAGTACCTATCCGATTTTTTTTATTTTACCTAGCAATAGTTGTTCACACAGCGACACCGAACAACTCCCTTTCCGGTCGGACACTTATAACCAAACACCCTGTATTTATCTTGAGTTGTAATGGATGTTTTGTCGGTTCTTTGGGATATAACAAGGAATGGATGGGAATAGTTAGTTAGGTAATCGTATGCAGATCGTCGTGTATCTTTATAACACGCGTTAACAAGTGTTTAGCGTTTTAAATGATATTTAGAACAAAAGAAAGTGTTGTATACGACAAAAGATAAATGTTAGAAACTTTAATAAATAATTTGTCATGAGCTATAAGGTATTTTGGATCAAAGGTATTTTAATAAATATCGGTATTTATTTTAAACAAACAATAATACTTTACTTTGTTTGTAAACAGTGATTTTACAAATCTAGCAATTTTAAAGAAAGTTTAAAGTCAATAACACTATTTGGATTACTAAATGTCCAACTTATTCACTTAGCAAAAATAGATTGAAATATGAAATGAAAAATCTTAAATAGATTTTCTAAAAGATATTCCATCCGTTCGTATTCATAGTCACGTAACAACAATTGTATTCATTTTGTCGGACGAAATAATAACACCTAAGTCGCACAATTAAATTCAACAAAAAGTAATTAAAGGACTTGCTTGGCAGTTTATTTTGAACCGGCAGCGGCGTCCGCCCACATCGCGACACGCTGCAAGTAGTCACTTTAACGATAAAAAGATAGGCAGGACAAAATAAAAATTAGGAACTATTGTTCCGTACAAAAATAATGTAAATATTGTACAAGTACAAAATTTTACACCACGCGTGCCCACTCTTCTTAGTTATTTATCTTCTCTTTTGGAAGATCTATGTGGCGATATAAAGATAACTAGTTCACGGATCGCGTAATTTATGATTTAGGTGAGTAATCTATGATTGCAAATAGTATGTCACTGTAACGGTAAAAAGTGAGTCGAGGGTACAAAAGAAATCTGAGATATTTTTGGTAGTTTTTTAAAGCTCCTTGAGTGATTAAAACCTGTTTAATGCTTACTTTTCAATTGGACTAACTAACTAAATAATATAAGTTGCCGAATGAAGATTGATTTCTTTTAGTTAAGGTTACATATACCTCTATTTGTAAGATAACTTTCGATAAATCAGATTATAGCGATCCCTAAACTGGAAAAATAAAAACTTTTCGGCGGCGTCACTTGGGATGTTTCACACCAAAATGAAATATTTTATTACGCGCCGCGACAGTGGCGCCACGACATACCAACGGGGACCTTACACAACAATGTACTCAGATTTTTAGTAATTCGCAAGTGCGAAAGAGTGTTTTTTATGTGTTTTTATATTCGCGACCCGGGACCGCCAAGCTTTGTGACATCGAACCGTTAATATTTGTTACATTGTGTTTATTTGTTGAATGCTTGTTTTTTATTCCGATGCTCGCGTGGGTGTTGGAAATGTTGGGATATCAGTTAACTTTTGCCTTTAGTTTATTGTTACAATAACAGCGAACATGTACCGATTGGCGATTATTACGAGATCGTTTCATTTGATTTCAATTCCGTACTTTTGTATTTATTGCATTTTCGTCACGAGTTCACAACTTAGTGATAAAATTCTTATTCCTACACAAGGAATAAGAATTTTCCTTATCGTATAAGAGATAACTGGCATCTGGTTTTATATTTCTGGTAACTACCTACGTATTTCATTATAAACGATGTGGATTGTTGAACTTAATTAACAGCATAGGCTAAGCACGAGTGTGATACCTGACTTCGAAAAGTATAACACCGATTTCCACGTCCCCGTAAGTTCACCGCTACCATGAAAAACTTGACGCCGAAGCCATGCGATCTGGAATAATCAAACTTCTAATTCACCAATACGAATCACTTAACAACGAATGCACGCTAACACGACTTAAATATTATTTTCAGCTTTCATTGGTGTTTTTTTTTGCAAATTCAATATTTTGTTCCTCGCAGCTTTGTTTGGAATGACAAGATCAAGTTAAGCTTCGAATCAAGAAAGCTCAAAAGTGATGAAATCTTTTTGACATTGGTTGCCCTGGCGTAATTTGGACTGAGCAATTTTTCATATAACTTGCTGCCCATTACACCGTTTACCGATAAACATCCCAGTTGCGAAAATTTTCAATACAGAAGCGCACCGTTCCAACCATAGACATAGAAAAATTTTCGCTGGCATTCTATGTCTATGGTTCCAAATGTATTTGAAAACACTACCGTCATTTGTTTTTTTTTCGCTAGAAATGCCTTGGTAACTGCAAACGTGGGCTATTTACATAGGTCGATTTTAGTCACCTGTGACGGTCGACTTTAATCACCTATATTGTCGCTTGAATCGCAGGAGACACATCGGTGACGGTGTCGCTGTAGTCGATGGCGTAACCTAGGTAACAATATGTATTAACGCTTAGTTCCAACCGGCTCAGTGAGTTTGTTCAGTCACCTGCAGCCTAGGCCGCAATGCCATTTACACAGTCGATTTTTGCCATGCAGCAAAAGTCACTTTAGTCACCCGTGTACTACATTAGTGATTACTTTCTCTATGGTAACTGCTTCAGTAATGAATACAATTATATTATAACTGATTTGACCTGAGATTACCTGTACGAAATGTCTACGTCAAAAAGATGCGATTTGTTTTGAGCAACTATTTTATCTGTTTTATATTTTGTGGCCAGTGTGCCGGTTGTGATCCGCAAACAGCGAGTGGTTTGCGGTCTGCCCGCGTGCCGTCCACTTCCAATAGTATCAATAATTGAATTTCGGGCACTTTAATCACTATTTAGAGAGCGGGCAGCGAGGTTGCACCACTTTGCCGATAATCAAATTTTGATATTGTCATTTGGCAATGCAATGTAATGAAATACTAGCAACTTAGAAATTTTATTGAGATTAATTGGTTTGTAATTTTTCTTTCTTTAACAAAGTGGGAAATTAAAGAAAATTTTGTTAAACTATATTCACAGAAATCTCTGATCTTGAATTTTCTATAAAACAAAACCAATAATAAACATAATGAAAACTGGTTTTATTCGTTCTCTCTTCTTATTAGATTAAAACCATCAGTAGTTATGAGCATTGATTTTAAACATAATATTAACTAGTTCGAATTACTAAGTGTCAATACGTGAACTGAACCAAAGTGAACTGTAATGTACCGTGAAAATAAACAATTTCTGTATATTTACAAGAAGTGATTACTAAACTGAAAGAATAGACTTTGCTTTTGGTTCTTGTTTTTCAGACTAAAACTTTACTTTAATCCCGAGTTTTAGATTAGAACGTGATTTTTATTGAAAGTTCATAAAGTTGTTTCCTTTACATCCTTAAAATTTATTTGGTGTTGTGGTAATAAAATATTCTATAACAATTTAATATTCTATAACAATCCTACGAAAAAGTTATTTTCTTCATTTTTTGGCCACCTCTTTCTTGACACTTGAAAACGAATATTAAGTTATGTATATTGTTAACTATATTGACGTAGTTGGCCTGCCCAGGTACACCTTATACATAAGGAGAAATCATGTTACAAATTTTCAAGCGCATAATTTCTTTACTGAGAAAATAATTCCTCTTTAAATTCATCATGTATCTGGCGCTGGCCCTTGTATCTACTGAGAATGTAACATTTCTTCATTGTACTCCATAATTCATCAATTAAAATCTCATCCCAAATGACACACTGCAGGAGCTAAAGATACAGTTAGTCCGTTTTGTAGATAGGGATCAAAAGGGAGGTCGACACAACCTCTCTGAGTTTTCTTCTGCCAGTTCTTTATCTGAGAGGTCTCCCAATTTGTGAACTGGTGGTAGATTAAGTAGCTAGATTTTGTTTTCTAAATTACTTTTATCAATTTAATTCAGTACTAATAATTAAAAACAGAACACAGCTGTAAAATAATTTAATAAACTTGAATGCATTTTTATAAAATTCCGAGCGGGTAATATTCTAAAATTATGAGAAGCCTTTTTGTTTTAGTCATCCCGTGACCACGGAAAAGTCATCCAGTGACCCTGGGAAGGTGTCGAAACGTCAAGAAATCAGAAAACCAATAAATCCAAACTAAATAATTCTAAAATAACACCTGAATTAATTATATACGCGCTGTAGTCCGTAAAATGTGTTTCATTTCTAATGAACTGTACGCGCGAAAGTCTTAGAAGTGTATTTTTATTCATTTGTTAGTCACCTCTTTGTTACTCGAAATGGAATATTAATATAGGATAAAGTAGAAGAGTGTGCAACTACTGAGTTAACGAGAGCCTACCCAGATCCCTTGGGAGAAATCGTGACGGACTATTGAGCTCGGGGCAATGAGCCACGCTCATCTCGTTTCCCGACCGCCGCTAAACGAACCTTACAGAATTATTCAATTTTACCACTCACCGACGGCTACTGGCCAATCAGGAACTTAATAGGCTCCTCCGTAATACACAGGTGAATGCGAATCTCTAGAGAAGTTGTAGGAAACGGGATTTTATTATTCAATGATGGTATTATTGTAATAAGGGGATTCTATTTGGCGGAAAATGTATTGGGGAATATCTGCTTTATATTACGTTTTTTTAGTGAGTGACGAAATTTCTTCTATGTATTAACAATATTATTAAAACGTGCAGCACTAACTTGAATTATTTGTAAAACGATCCTTTACGATCGCCAAACAAGGTGAAATAAAGTTTAGAAAGTTGTTCTATTGATTGATGTTGAAAGCTACGCCGTAGCCGTACTACGTCGTAGCAGTGCTACGACTGCGTTACGAAAACGACTTTGCAACCAAAGTGCTTTGGATTTTGATTGAAGATTATTTCTTAATGTTTAATAAGGCTAGCATATATTGAAAGTTCTCCAAGTAAAGTACTGAAATAAACTAAAGCATCTAACGACTAGAGTAACTGGAGTGAGCAATATATCGACGTACATACAACACCGTCTTAATCTAGGGGTTTGCTTTCAATGTTCATTATTCCGGTCCGATTAAGATGCGATCTCCTGAATTCAGGTGCACGCTGCATCAAGTAAGTAAATAGAGCCTGGCAATGAATCACCCTAACTGTTTTCCGATAAGGAGCTGGGTTCTTGGCCTCTCCCAGGTCCGATATAGTTTGTAGGGTTACCATTTGTAAGGATTTCGGCTGACGGTGGAAGCGCGACACGGGGATAGCATCTGAAGTGACATTGTATATCTTGTAAAGTAAATTTTACAACAAAATTTTGCTTTATTAAAGGAAATTCACGCGATATATGATCCTAATAGTGCAATAATAAATGTACATTAGTTTATTAATACTATGGTATAGAATACTATTATACTATGTGATAAAAATATGTGCCTATAATAGAAAGTAACTACGAGTAACTAACTATAAATTCTGCTTCATGTGTTGTTTTTTTTAATATTTTTTGTGAGCCAGTAATCTGTTGACCCAATAATTACTATTTTATTTGTATAACTTATTAGTTCCAAGGTTTAATTAATGACAAATAGTTTTAATTAGATTATAATAATGTGTAGCTCTATTGCTACAACAAGGGCATTCCAAAGTAATCAGAAACTGAGAATTACTAATATGGCACATACCACGACAAGCATCCTCTCTGTAGGGATGTCATAATTAAACAATATATCTTATCATAAAAGATTATTTAATTACGAGCTGTGAAAATAAAAAGTGTAGAAATGTTTATAAGTTTGTAAAAATTTAGGATATTTTTGTCAAAACGGCATTCTGAATTGGATGGAAAGCAACGTTCTAACTTGAGAATCTTTTTTTTCGTCGGTCAAAACTAAAAAAATAGGTTCGATACCGTTCGTAAGACTCTTACTGCCACTTTATGTACTCCATCGAGAGCCTTTTTTGGGGTGAAAATAAGAATGAATTATATTAATAACGTTTTGAGAGTAAGTAGCAAAACTAATTTAATGTCACTGTATAATTATGTATTAAGCTTCTCTGTTCATACAATTTAACCGGTTATGGTAACCCTAGCAAGGCCTGTTTTATTGTGCCACTATTTTCAGTCTATCGCCGGCGAACGCAGCTCGGGCGGAAACTTAGATAAAGTCGCGACCTCCGTAATATACAGCCTTCCATACCGCTACGTTTGGTGCAAGACGGACTCTTTATGACAAACAACCAGTTTAATTGTTTTGTGCGAAAGAAAGAAGCTTAAGGAAGTTTGAGAGTCCGTTTATCGTCTGGTGTTCATATTTAACGTCCATCATTTACAATCTTCTGCTTAACAGTCGTATGTACTCATGACTGAGGTGCGTGGCAACAGGAGGTGACTTGGTGCGCTTGGGCTCTCCAGGCAGTCTTGTTTTCTGCCATCTGTGCCCGCAGCAGGAACATTTATCGAGATAAAAAAAACGCGCGTAAACAAGGTTCGAGGTTCGATTCGAGTGTGTGGGAAATTTGTACAGATGGCGATCTACCGCCGTAAAACGAAATTTCTCATAGACAATATTACTCTATCGAGTACTTTTACGCACAATTTTTTTTCTCGATAGATTATTATTATATAGATAGATTAGTGTTAGGGTTACTGAACTAGTACTTCAAATACTTCAAATTAGTAATGCACACAATGCCTCTCTAATATTGTTTATTAATGTTCCTTTCATTATTTTGTAGTAATCTGTGGATAATGTGGTTGGTTGCGCAATTAGCAATAATATATATTGTAAGCCTGTCTTGTATTATACATTGTACAACTGTTTGTTATCCCTAGTAAAATAAAATAAAAAATAAAATAAAATGAACACTCGTCTGCAAAGTCGATTTGCACGGACCATCAGGTGATCGCCCACGACTTCTCGTCCCTTTCACGCGGCCTAACTGTTCTTGTTTATCAGTTTTACACCCCGTGTCAAAAGTACTTTATTAGTCGCTGCATGAAAATTTAGCCTGTTATTTTAATTTTTCTCTGATGTCCATCTTTCATTAATTGTATTCCAAATAATATAAGAACAAATTATTATCATCCTTTGGGATAGGCAAAGCCATACTGTCAGCTCTTGGTTTTATGAAAAAATCTTTAACTATTTTTTTTTTTGGCTTTATTAATTTGGTAACCTTATCTTGTAGAAAACTAGACTCAAGTAGGTTTATTTAGTATATTAATGTTTTTGAATTTATAAAACGTATTTTTTTAATTGCGTAACGTGAATTATCTTTTGTGTAATTAAAAATGTTCCCTTTTTTACATATTCGTCTCCATGCTTCACATTTAAATACGACGCCATTTCTAAGGGAGAGGTAATTCTAACTTTCGAACAAAGTTGTGCCTAAGGGCGATTGAACTATAAAATAGGATATATTCAATTTTCGGCGTAAAGCGAACAATAAAACCGATATCGACAAAATGTTTTCCGACTGAATACTCGTGAGGCGAAATGCTCACGGGGGCATTCCCGAAATTTTATTTGCATTCGCAGCGTTTGAGACGGCCCGTTTGAAGAGGGTCGTTGTCAAAGTAACAAGGGTTAATGCACGCAGTACAATGCTTCCGTAACGCGAGTTCGGATTACGGGACGTGACTTCCGAAGGAGTTCCGATGCTGGTGTGTTTCGTGTGCTAGTCACAAGCCAATAAATATACGTATTTATTGACTAGCTTCCGCCCGCGACTTCATCCTAGATATTAGACAAAATCCTTAGGGAACCTTAAAGAAATCCTTAATGCGAAGAGACGGTCAAAACTGCAATCGTTTAAAAAAATATTGACATATCAATATCTTCCCAAGTTTTCAAAAGTATAAGACTAATGTGTTTGTATTTTAGCTTTCT
Organism: Catoptria pinella; assembly: GCA_963556745.1. Lineage (NCBI taxonomy): Eukaryota > Metazoa > Arthropoda > Insecta > Lepidoptera > Crambidae > Catoptria > Catoptria pinella. The sequence goes on from OY750776.1 coordinate 5,700,117, forward strand.
TACTAAAGTACACAAGTAAGGACAACGAAGAACTTGTAAATGTTTGTTTGAATAAACTTAAATTACTTTTGCAACTTTAGCTGACTTTTTTAACTTAATACCTGAGGGCAATACTAGTAGCTAGTAGAAACATAACAAAGAAACTACTACTGAAATTCGTTGGTTGAATAGATACTTGTTGACCAAGCAAGCGCGAAGCGCGGGCGAAGCGTCTCCGTTTCAGCTTATTTTCGTGAAAGTTTGTGAGCAGGTGATAAATAAATTGATTTTTTTGTTTGATTAACTTTTTCGTAATTTTTCAAAACGGCGGAGATATGTGGAAATCATACTACAGCCATTTTAAAAAATGACACAAACGCGAGTTCTATAGCTCACAGAGCCAAAATAAACAGGGCAAAAATGCTTTCGTATGTCCAAAAATTTCGAAAAACTGAATTGACAAAAAAAATCTAATAATTATTGAACCCTGCTTCTCAAATTTCTCTAGAATCGGTTGAGATATGTGACCTGTAGAGGAGAATAGACGGGCAGCCGGATAACGGGAAAGACATACGAAAGCATTTTTGCCCAAGCTGGAAACGGAGACGCTTCGCACTCGCTCCGTCAATCATAAACTAATATGGGTAGGTACTATTTGTATTGTGTTCGAACCTTAGTGTATTAATAGTGTGTGTAACGTTATGACTGCATAATTCAGGAAATTTTAATAAACAAGAAACTTCGATGCACTAGGTGGTGTTTTGCGCTTGGATTGTTTTATACGTAGTTGGTATTTCACGTATTTTATCCGCAAATCTCGAGTTTGCGTATATGCGTCTAAAGGCACAGTCAGTCTTCGTGAAGCGAAACGTCTATTCGCAAAACATGTTTTCTCAAATTAAGATTCATAGTTACTTTCCAGCTGAGATCTCTCAATGTCAGAACTTCATAACTGTTACTTTTCCTAAAGAAGCTCTTCGTAGTGATTGTGACAAAGAGTTTCTTAGACGTCTTTATTGGCAGTTCTATTGGCAAAGTTTATAATATAGGAGTCGGAGCGCGGCGTCCCTCCGTTTATTGTTTTACTTGCGAGGGGCTTATGCTGTACTGGAACGGAAGACGTCAATATAATATTGTTAAAAGTTGTTATTTTATATCCATTTAACACCTTTTGGTATTTTTGTAATGTTTCTGGTCTTATCTTATCTTTTGCGATATCGATACACTGACCATAAAGCTATATGTTTAAGAGTTTAAAATTGTGCTACTTACCGACTACTGGGAGACTCATGTGGTGATGGACATAAATGGAATAAGAACCCAAATAGAATCATAATTCAAAGAACAAGTTTATTTTATTTACACTTATCAACTCAATTGAGTGGAATAAGAACCCGATCAGAAATAATCTTTGCATTGACACTTGTCTAAACATCAACATCAAAGATCTTCACAATATAAATCCCAGGCTTACTGTAGGAAATCAATAAATTTATCGTACGATCGTTGCATGAGAATTTGCTTTAAATATTTTAACTTTGAGAAATAAATTGTCGTTAAATAAAATGCTGGGACCCAGTAGCTCCGATGTTGCGGCATGACGCTAACTACATTCTCTCGCTGTATTTTATTCACTTGACGTTAGTTGCAACGTGTGAACCATGTCAACGAAGTCGCGCAGTTTCTTCTTAAAATACTTTGTAGAAGCTTGATAAAGCCAACTTAGCAAAGAAAAAGACGTTGTTTCATAACAGTGAGCTTGATGAAGCCAAACAAAAATAAAAAATATGTATCGAAGAAGTTTTATCATACAGGAGGGTCTTAAACGTGTAATGTGAGTTTAAGTGTTGTTTGTCAAAGTAACTAAACTAAATAGTTGTTTTAGATAGTTTTGTCAGATTTGCGGAGTAGATTTTTTTTGTATAAACAAATAAAAACTAAGAATGACAACGAACTTTTAATTATTGAACTAATAACACGTTCACAGATAAGTCATTCAATCAATCCTGCTAATTAATTGCTTCTTTCAGTACTCTTTGCAAAGCCAGCGTTATTTGAACTGTAAATGCTTAAATCTCAAAAATTAAAAATACTAAATACCCACTTACTTCAAAAACTAATAATCATAATGCGAGCAACGCATTGCCTATTGCTATTGATAATTCCTATTTACTAGTGTTCAATTATAAACTGAAATAAAAATGTATAGGTAGGTACTAGTTTTTATCTATCTATATATATAAAAGGGAAAATCACTCACTCACTCACTGATCACGAAATCTCAGAAACTACAAGTGCTAGGAGTCTCAAATTTTGCATGGGGGCTTCTTTTAGGGCGTAGGTGCTCACTAAGACGGGATTTTGCGAAATTCAACCCCTAAAGGGGTGAAACAGGGTGGCAAAGTTTGTATGGGAGGACGCGATTCCTTGGCCCGATTGACTTGAAATTTGGCATAGACATTCATTCACAAAATTAATTGAACACGTGTTTCGTATTTTTTTAATATTTATCACCTAACAGGATTAAAAAGTGATATAAAGCTAATTTTGCTGTGATTGACTTCGACGTCGGAATTGAAACTTTTTTGTGCATTTGATTGATTAATTAAGAAAAGTAAATATCATTTGTCATCTCAACGTAGTATTACATTCTCTTTGGTCATTTCCCCTGAGAGTAGGTAGAATGCATTTGATTGAATAGTACCTATGGCGTTATGTTGGCAGTGCTGTCATTTTTTCCTTCCTTGCGTTGTAATAAGGTGCAAAATTATTCCATCTAATTATCGGTTTAATTTTAAAAGAATACAATATTCGGTCAAGACGCCTATGCTATGACAATTAATAAAGCACAGGGACAAAGTTTAAGAGCGGCTGGTGTAGATCTGCAGTGATTGTTTCTCCCATGGCCAGCTCTAATGTCGCCTGCTCGAGAGTCAGCTCGCCGAATAGCCTTTTTATTTTGCAACCGGATAACATGACAAGAAATGTGGTAGGTATAGAACATGTTACAAAAATTCCCCTAATGCCGAATATGGTATATAGGGACCATCAAACTGAACAACTTTTACTATTGGGACCAACTCTCAAATCGCGAAAAAATAATCAGCAAAAATTCAAATCGAAAATATCAAAACGTGTGAAACACATTTTGATATTTTCGATTTGAATTTTTGTATGACGCAGCTGATTTTTATTATAGAGAAGTGTTGGATGATCGAGATTGAGAATCCTGTTAATGCACAACATATTTTTATTTAGAACTAGCTGCACCCGGCATGCGTATATTGCAATGCTCCATTTTTTTAGCCAGGGACTTTCTCGGTCGTAAGCAGAACAACTCGCCAAAGTTTCATCATAATCGGATCAATGGTTTAGGAGTCCCGCCGTCTGTACACTTAGATCTTTTAAACTATGCATAATAAACCGCATCAAAATCGGTCCATAAGTTTGGGAGCTAGGTTGCCTCAGACAAACAGACACACACAAGTCTAACTTATAACACCCCTTGGGTATGTTGTGTACGTCGTATATACATATAGTGGTGGCCACATAATTAAGGACACAAGTCGATTTTCATACAAACGAGGTAATTTTGAAGTCTTGGTTTCCGCTTGGGATTGAACTAGCTGTGATCTGATGATGGCCATCCAAGGAGTGAATGGAGAAGATTCAGATAGCAATACACACCCAACTGATCTGGTCAGCATTCTAAGAGATTTAAGCATAAGAATTTACAGTTGCAAGTTTTCATACATTTCTATGCTATATTTGCGGTTTTTTTAAACATATCTTTACATCTCTTAAAATGCTGGTCAGATCACTTGGGTGTGTATAGAAATCTGGATCTCCTCCATTCACTCCCTGCATGGCCATCACCAGATCACCGCTCGGTCAATCCCTGGCGGAGAAGCAATGCTTAAAAGTTACTTCGTTTGTATGAAAATCGACTGGCGTCCTTAATTTTGTGGCCACTACTATACCTATATAGATATCCTGTAGTATAGTCTAATAACTTCACACTCACCACATTAGTAACTACATTGTACCCGTGCGAAGCCGGGGCGGGCCACTAGTCTAAATATAAAAGGGAAAATCACTCACTCACTCACTCATCACGAAATCTCAGAAACTACAAGTGCTAGGAGTCTCAAATTTTGCATGGCAGCTCCTTTAAGGGCGTAGGTGCTCTTTAAGATGGGATTTTGCGAAATTCAACCCCTAAAGGGGTGAAACAGGGTGGCAAAGTTTGTATGGGAGAACGCGATTCCTTGGCCCGATTGACTTGAAAGAGCATCATGTGCTTTTGGCATACCTACCTGTCCGCCATTTTGAAAAAAGTCGGTTTTGGAGGCCTGTGATAAAAGTGGTGCCAATCGATAGAATAAATTATTACAAACAAAAAGTAATAAGTAAAAAAATCTCGTACGTGGTATACTTTCCGAGATATTGGAGTTCAAAGTTGAAAAATAAAATCTGTAATTTTCTTAATCAATCGATAGAATAAGTCATTACAAACAAAAAGTAATAAGTAAAAAAATCTGGTAAGTAATATTCTTACTGAGATATTTGAGTTTGAAGTTGAAAAACATAATAAGTATTTTTTTTTAGATCAATCGATAGAATAACTGGAGCACACTTCGTCAGCTGAGCCATGGACGCTTCCTACGTACATAAAATAGCTTAAACACAATCTGCATAGACATAACCACTAAATCCAGAATATGATTTTGTTTATCAAATTCAAACTCGAATATCTCAGTAAGTATATCACTTGCCAGATTTTTTTTTTATTACTTTTTGTTTGTAATGACTTATTCTATTGATTAATGCAGAAAATGACAGATTTTGTTTTTCAACTTCAAACTCAAATATCTCAGTAAGTATATCACTTACGAGATTTTTTTACTTATTACTTTTTGTTTGTAATTACTTATTCTATCGATTGACACCACTTTTAGCACAGGCCTCCAAAACCGACTTTTTTCAAAATGGCGGACAGGTAGGTATGCCAGTCTTCATACATAAATGACCGATGGCTTTTGGCAAAGACATTCTTTCACAAAATTAATTGAATACGTGTTTCGCATTTTTTTAATATTTATCCTCTAATAGGGTTAAAAAGTGTTAGAAAATCTTTTTTTAGGGTGATTGACTTCAACGTCGGAATTGAAACTTCTTTGTGCATTTGATTGATTAATTAAGAAAAATAAATATCATTTGTCATCTCAACGTAGTATTACATTTTCTTTGGTCAGTGAATATTCAATGAAACGTACTATGAACATTGGCTATTTTGTATGGGAATCACCATTTCGGGTTACATTTGACAGCTAACTTTTGATAAAGAGGTTTTAGTCTGAATAATGATCTTAGTAATGATAAAAGGACCGTAGTATTGCTTTCGTTTTAGTATTCGGCTGCTTTGTTATTAACTTACTAATTAAAAAAATAGCGCTGGTTCTCGAGGTAAAATTGATAATCATTAAATTGTAGGTGATACGAAGTTCACAGGGTCCACTAGTACAACAATAAAGTTAACTGTAGTGTAGAGTAACTATATTGTTTTGTACTATACCTGATACGTACGGGTTCAAATCAAAACCGAACACAAACAAACGGTCAAAATTAATACCACCGCTTACAAGGATTAAGATTATTCAAAAGGTAAACAGCACATTGCTTTGATATACGCCCGTCAGCGTCTGTTGTTTCAAAATGCATTTAATTATGGACTTTATCCCATCAGCTAATGGGTGAGAATAATCAACTTCGTACACGAGGGTCGCCGACTACTAATTTATTCAATGGCAGGTAAATTTGTTATTTAATGCACGAATGACAGTAGGTATAAACAGATTTACATTTTAATATCTTTGTAGTACGATTTGCATAGACACCTGAAACGTTTGCGTTTTGAATTCGCACTCAAATTTATTCACCAACGCATTGTTAATAGGTTTTGTTGTCGGCACTTTTATAATGCAAGTATTTATAATAATAATAAGAATATAATGGTTATGAATACATACACATTATATTCCTGGTGTATATGTCACAGCCAACTAGCTTAATCAGTCGTTCAATTAATGGCTAAGCCTTTTCATTTAACGGCGCCGTTAAATTAGCAGCCTAAATGATATCTAGCTATCTAATTAGATGACTAGGCAAGTGACTTGGTTTAATGACGTTTAATAACTTGTAATTCCTGTTTTCAATTAAATCTGTAAGCAATAAGAATAAATACCGACCAAACGAAGCTGAAGTAAAAGTCCTCATATATTTCCGTAAATTGTATTGTATTTTAATATGTTTCAGATGCGATGGGTATCAAGTCAAAAAATCCATTAGGGCCGTATTCAAAGCAAATGGATACACAAATATGTAGAGGGGTGTATTCTCGGAAGAAACGTTTCTTGGTGCATTCCGTGGGGCGTGACGTGGAACGGAACGCGCCGCGGAAGGAACGCGGCGCCGCGCCAGGGCTGCCGCACACAGGAATTTATAATAAAAACTGATAAAAGTATTTTCTGTTTGCTAAATAGCTCCTAGGCTCTTGTGAAATAATTGATATCACACGGATTTACATTCTACAAAATTCAAGTATTCTTAAATAAATCAGCCAATTAATGTCATACTGAATGCTCCAAATTTTTTTAACTGCAATCGGTGACTCTAGGTAAGGCCAGGTCTCGGGTGTGACATGGGTGACCGTTTGGGACTGCCATAAAGAATATTAAGCAACTTTGAAAAAAGGTCGGTTTTGGGATGGGCGACCGTTTGGGACTGCAATAATCATAATCCACCATGCCCCTCCCCCTCCTTCCTCCGTTTTATCTGCTAACCAATTTTGAAATGTTGCTGACCAATTAGATATTTTGGTGACGAATTCGATATTTGGCTCTCCAACTGTTTATTAAATTGTTTACGATTTTAAGATTGTTTGCAGATCAAGGTTTGCTGATAAAATATTTGTTGGTTGGAAAATAATTAAACTGCTGATTTTTTTTAACTATTTAGATTACTTCAGATCAAAAAAATACTTCCCAAAAATAATTTAGATCGGGAACCCCTTCTCTAGCTCGTCATGCTACAGGGGCTTTAAGGGCAAAATCTCAGAACTGAAACTGTTGATGATAAATTAATGATCATCATCAGCCGCACGACACCTACTGCTGGTTATAGGTTAACAACGATCGGTTCTGTGCTGTTCACATCCAGCGGTTTCCCGCGGCCTCTGTCGGATCGCTGGTTCACCCTGTCGGGGACCTATCCACGGAGGCAATAAATAGAATAGAAAATATTTTATTAGAGTCTCTAAAACATACCTAACAAGGACCCTGTTTCAGAATGTTGCTCTGTCGTTCAGAGAACTCCACAGCACGCTGTTGTTCTGACAGGAAGATTTTGTATAAATTAATATTGTTAAGAAGCAACCCTACAGTCGAAACGCGAACTAAGTGGCTGCTTTGTCGCGGCAACATCCTATGCGATGCGTCTTTGCAAGGCATGTTTAGTGCACCATCTATTATGTAAGGTTGCAAGGACGAGGTTTTGTTTAGCATTTTCAATGTCGTGGTGACTGGGATATTTGCATACTGTGATACTTTTTCTATTGCACTCAGTTCATGCTTTATACGTAACTTGAGTGTGAATTTATTGCATGGGAACTTTGTTAGATTACAGAGAACGATCTCGGGTATAATGTTAAATCAATTCTCCTAATATCTAAAGTGAATTACTGTGATTCATCGTAGTGCGTAATAATCGAAACTCCTTCTTCGTCTCGTGTCGAGGTTCCACTCTCACACGAATGCTGACCAGTGGGCGGCGGTGATTACAGCTCTGGCCGTCGCGTCTTGCAGGTCCAGCTCAGTGCAGGAGTCGAAAGGAGTAGTGCTTTGTATGATGAGAAGCCCTCTGTTTACAGAGATGACTGTCAGGGTTCGCTCCGAGAAGAGCCGTTGGTGTTTTATTGGAACCATCGTGTTGAAAGGATTTTCCGTTCATCAACTAGTGTTGAACGTTGCCCGGGGTGCGTGAGATGCTGTAAACTTAGTCGTTGGGGACTTCGTAGGTGTCGTGCGGGGAGGCTCCTTCCATGCACCCTTCCTCAATCGAAACTCCTCATAAATTAATATCAGAAACAAGTACTTTAGCGCAAGCTTCCAGAAATCCAATCCAAATTTAATAATTCAGAATTCCATGTGCTTCATAAAATCATGGCATTTCTCATGGCCACAGCCGAATTAACTGTCTCTGGGGAGCGCTAAATGTAATTCCAGTTTGCGATGCGCCACTCAATTTTACGGCGGCGTTTTAAATGAGTCGGTTTTAAAAGGATTACGAATCTGATACACTTTTAACAAATGAAAACACAGTTTTCTGACAAGCAAAAACAAAACCATCAGTTCGTTTGTGATGTAGCTATTATTGGTGCCTTGTTGGGGAATAGACATATGTCTTCGAAAATAATAAGGACTTTTTCCTGGTTTTCGGTTTGTGGACTGAAGGCAGAGAGTATTAAATCAGTTTTCGTAAGCATCATCCTTTATCGATTTTCAGAATTGGTATTCCAAAACACTAACTCGGAAATGTTACCTACACGTTGTTATATAATAAATTTTGTTTGCAATCTCTTTATCCGTGATATCCGTTGTCCGTCAATTCAAGTATTTAATGTTATAGGTAGGTATTAGATCTATTTTAGGTCTTCGTTACATTTTTTAAATGTTTAGTGACTCAGAATAGTATTTACCTAAATTCATTCAAGTTTCAGTTCTATAACATTATTATTAGGAATAATGTCGCCTTGTTTTTGTACGAAAAATTTTCATTTAATATTTAGTTTAAGAGTGCTTAGGTATATGTCCCCGGTTCATTACAAGATAAGCCAGCCAAACGGAATGACTGATATGTTCTGGTTAATTTAGGTTTATAAAACTGGATCATTGGATAGTGAAGTAGCCCCTTTTGAGAATTTTGCTATCTATTATAACTACAGCCTACAATGTTTCACTGAGCTAATAGTTTAAAAATTTCCCTTTAGTTCAATCACTTTTTATCTATAAAAATTTAATATGTTACCGCTAAAGTACGGAATACGTTAATGTGCGAATTAACTGGTCAAGTCCGTTAAATTGCGTAATTTTTTTAAAGTATCAGATTTCTGAACTTTACCCAGTTAATTTGCATATTAACGGAAGCTACACAGTTAAAGTGCTGAAGACAGTGAGTGAAATAGCTTCAGGAAAAAATTAAAGACCTGTATTGAGAGTAAATTTTACAAAAATGTCGTTCGTAAATTTTTCGCACTTAATGGACTCGATCAGGTAATCTGCAGATTAACTGATTAATCTGCACTCTAACTGGTTTACGCATTTTAACGGTGAAATTATACTTAACTTACATAAACCCATGTTTTCCTTTTCAGTAACAATTATGGTCGAATCTCGACTATTTGGCAAACACTAGTATGAACAAATGGATGTCTGTAAAATAGCTGGAATAAAGTTTAAAATGTAAGTATACCAGCATTTAAAAATAATCTGAAAAAGTGTGCTGGACATCCTTCAAGTGACCATGCAACATGGCTAAAAAGTAACAAATGCGCACATTGCACGCTTCAAATTCTTAGGTAAACAACACTCGCTCGTTTAGCAGGGGATGAGTGTCCACGATTGCGAGTAAACATTCCCCGCAAACACAAAATATAAAGTGGATAGAAGAGCCGCTCGGAACATAACACGGTTTTCCGTGCACGCACACATATACATTTCGTACCGTACAGGCAATCTCAGACCAAGTTAGAGCAATACCAAAGTAGTTTGTAAGTGAGCTGAAACTGGACATATACAATGTATAGCTCTGTCGCAATTATAACCAGATCAGTTGGGTGTGTATAACGATCTGGATCTCCTCCATTCATTCCCTCGATAGCCATCATCAGATCACAGATCGATCAATCCCTGGCGGTGAACCAAAGCTTTCAATTAACCTCGTTTGTATGAAAATCAACTGATGCCCTTAATTATCTGGCCAACACTGTAGGCACTGCGTGAGTTAGCATACCTGTACCACGTACTTTACGAACTTTTAAGCAAGCGGTAGAAAATTCCATATAAGGCTCATAAAAAAGCACTAAGCTGTTGCTTTCAAACAAGTTGCGAAGATGTTCGAGTTATAAAAAGTCCATAACGCGTTGGTTCGGTTTTATTCCCATCTTTATTCCAGCCAAGTTTACGCCGTACTGCACTCAGCGCATCCACTAGATAATAGCTGCATCCGTCGTTACGGATTGACGTCTTTATTGCATACTTATTCTACTATAAAACCACACTAACTTTGCTGGTGGACCACACTTATGGTGTTAGAATTGAGTCTTTATTTGTGGGTCGTTAAAGTTGTAGTTAGTTTTTGACCGAGTTTGACGTAAGTTGGTGATGTGCATACGGACTGCAGTGGCATCCTCGTGCGATCCCGCGCCGATACTGCTTGAAATATGAATATTGTCGCTTCAATTTGAGCAGTCTAGTCACGATTATCAGACACGTTTCCCTCGTATTGTGCATCTCCGAGAATAAATGTAATGCTCCGTGCGAGACATAACTATTCAAACGCTTTGAAAAGTTTGTGAAGAGATTGATAGAAAAGAGATGCAATGAAAAATTATAAAAGCATGATTAGTTAATTTGAATAATGTCTGTTATTCACTTTCCCCTTTGTCTAAACAGATACTTTTTTAAATCAAAGCTTTCAAAAATGTTCGATTCAAATAGTAATTCAATACAGTCCTTTCAGTTACAATGAAGCGAAAAAATATGAAATGTAATATTATTATTAAAATTAATAACTATACGAAAGAAAAAATAAGACTTGTTTTGAATATAGCATTAAGCCCTCCTCAAATTGATTTCAAAGGCATTTTCCTTTTGCGAAATAAATGCTTAGATTTCCTTGGAACTTTTAGAATAGCCTTTGCAAATCTGATTATGGTAGTGAATGGAAATTTAAAGGTGGGCAAAGCCACCGTAAGAGCCTTAGAGTGGGTGGACTAAGGGGCTTTAAGGCGGCCGTCTGACTACATGGCGCATGCAGCCAGGTGTGGTGATTGTATTCTGTTTGCTGTGTTATAGAGCTTGAACGAGGAATGAGCTGTCAGACTGGGCCCGTATACCCTAAGATCACTGTTCACTATAGGGCTTGCACTAAGTTAATTTAGGCTCTATTATATTGTTTAAAATCTAATAAGGATGAAAAGTGCTTCGATAAATATGTACCTATGGATTTTTTTATTGAGCAGACAGAACATATTTGTTCATATTTGATTGAATCAGGCATCACTTGGCGGAAGTCCCAAACCATTGTGAAAAATAAATATATGTAGCTTACTCCCGCAAAAAATTTTTGGCGGGAGTAAGCTACATATATTTCTCTTTTCACATATTTGTTTATTTCTTATGTTGTTTTAGGCTGAGTACATAAATAAAGTGCCAACGAATTTAACGTTTTCCTTTTGACAAACAAAACAAAACATACTCTTTAAAACTCACAGTTATAAAAGTAGCATTATTTCGTATTTTACTTTCCTAAAAATCTCCTTATTTATCTCCTTAAGGGTTGAGTCCTTTGTAGTTGCTTTCAGCTGTGAGTAACCAGAGCGAGTAAATTTGTACAAATGCTTCTCCAACGGTGGACTCGCGTTGAGATGAGTATGTAGATGTAGGATGTAGGAGCGTCCGCAAACAGCGTGCAAAGGCAGGGCGAGTAAATGGCGCATTCCATTTTTAACTTCAGTACCTAAGTCTTTCGCCTGGTACGTGGTACTTATATCTATACTGTGGCCTTAGAAAAAATCTGTCAGAAGAGTGCTCTCCGCTTATTAATGACCCTATTCGTTTAAATATAAACGCTTACTTAAAGTAAATAAAATAAGTATAAACGACGTACAAGCTTAAAAATATAAGCACTAAATAATCACACTTGTGCGACAATTTATGGTAATCTGTACCCTTAGCACGAATGTCTATCGAGAAAAAACGCACGTAAAAGTACTCGATAGAGTAATTATCTATGGAAAATTTAATTTCGCTCTTCGGCGGCAGATGTACAAATTTCCCATACAAAATTACTTTATGGAATGTTTTTACGCACATAATTTTTTTCGATAGCTTTTCGTGCTAAGGGTACAGACATTGATATAATATTATATTAAATTTATTTACATCACGTAATTTTATGCTTAGTAGTTCAATATGCTTATTTTTAAGCTTTAAGTTACCAAAGGGATACTGCCATAATAAAAGGAGGTTATTTAAAAAAAAATCTCATAGCCGACCCTTCCGAAATTAGCTTAACTGGTACAATCGCACGCAGGACGAATGCGCTAATCCAATGAGCTCCTGTAACATGATTGGACATAACTGTAGGTAGGTGATAGGTAGAGTCAAACGGAGAAAACCAGACAGGACGTATAAATACAGAACAAAGGTGAGTATAAAATTGTGCAGAGAAAGAGTATTCTTACAACGTGTTTTTTTATATCCCATAACTCTAGGATATTAATGAGACCGGTTTTCACCAATTGATTCCTGAGGAAAGTATAAGTTTATAATAAGTTGAGGTTTTATGAAAGTTGATAGAAATATGACAATAATTATTGAAGATGTCGGCAAAAATTAAGTCAACTGGAAGCTTGCATCGGAAACGCTGCGTAAATCTTTTGAGCTCTAACAAATAATGGATGGAATTGTTCCTCTTTTATAGATTTACAAATAATTCCGCGATATATCTATTTTTTAGGAATAGCTTACTATACCCATTAAATCTCAAATCTTCAAAAAAATTGATTACGTACAATGCGGTGATTTGGAAAGCTAATAGCTTTCCAGTAGGTATTAATCCTCATCAACTTAAATATGTTACCTGTAGCATTTCATGCACATTATTTTAACCATTTACACCACAACATATAATGAGTATCTTAGGAGATGCAAAAAATTAACGCGTTAAAATAAATTCAAGCGAGTTTCTTACACTGATGACGGATTACACGAACGGAACGGAAACAGACTTTTGGAGTGAATGGCGGTGACGACTGCTCGGTACTTGTTTTCTTTTTGGGTGTTGTTGGAGGGGAGCATTTGGCAAAAAAAGGAAGGAATCGAAGCGAAGCGAGGGCGGGTCGCTAGTGAAAAATATATTTTATAGGTTAAGGACGTAAGAGTAGTAATAATAAATGAAATAAACCTATGAAATTAATTACGTACCAAAAAGGTGCATGTGATCCTAATTACTTACTTCTGTTTTCATTAAGCACCTTATATAGGTTGATGTCACAGTTTCACAAAATGTATATTTTATTTTAAAATCAACGAACCGTGTTATTGATTCAATCAATCAAGGTGGACGAAACCCGTTGGAAAGTTGCTCGAATGAGGTCGCTGGTATTCTACCGAGTGCCACATTTAGATCACCTGCCCTGATTCTGTTGCTAACGATTCTCGATAAAATTCGATTGAAACCGTTTGAAATGGTTTGAAATTAAGGAAATTAAACAGTTTCAGGTGCTAACAGAGTACTCTGTTCTGTTAGCAACCGATATTTTTTTGCAACAGAGTTACGTAATCAGAAGGTTGTTATTTTCTGTCTTCTTCCTATTGTGGAGTTAGAAGGCGTAGAATTACCCCTTTGTCTAATTAGTTAAGGATTGATGCAGTCGAGAAGCAATTAGTAAGCTAAGGAAATCAGTTGTTTGTAGCCTAGCCTTGCATAAAGTATTTTATATATTTCGAATTCTAAGGGCCTGTTTCACAATCAAAAAGTAAGTTCTGAGTAGCTTATTTGACAGATGATTTGACATATTTTTCATATCACAACTGTCAAATCATCTGTCAAGTAAGCTACTCAGAACTTACTTTTTGATTGTGAAACAGGCCCTTAATTATGTAAAATTACAACGATAAAATAAATAAAAAATATTTGAAGTAAGTTAGATGTCGCTACCAACAAAATCAGTCAATACTCGAAGACTAAACAAAATAAAGACGCAAATGAAGATTGTCAGCGGGACTGAACCACCCGGCTTATAATCCTGGATTTAAGGGGATCCTGGGCGTCAACAACTTATTATTAATAAGGCCTCGGTTCATTACAGGGGCCTGCTGTCTCCCCACTATGATTTATAGGGCATTTAACTTTTATGGCAGTGCTAAGTGGCCCGACTCACGGCCGAGAAAACTCATCTTGGCTAATGTAAGCTGAAAAGTAAAACAAATTGTCTCGCTCGGTTGTCGCCCGAAACATGTTTCTCGCTTTTTATATTTTCGTAAAATGTTGAATCGTGTTTTTAGAGTAGTTTGTATTTTTTTATTTTATTATATTTTAAAATATATTGTTGAAAATTAGATATGTGGATAATAATATTTTTTTTATTCGTTTGAAACGTTGTCTAACACGTAACTATTTAATTAAATTTTCATTCTTTTTGTATTCTGAAATGGTAAAACGACCGTTTGCAGAGAATTTATAAAACTTAGTACCTTCTTTGAAGGTCAACATAGAACACTAGACTTTATTAATAACACTCGTAAGTGTTTGATTTCTAAACTGGAACATCAAGGCAGTTTTATTTGCTCAACATTTCAAGAACGAGCGAATACGGGCTACGTAGCTAAAAAGACGGTCTAATTAGCAAATATTCTGAGTAAGGCGAGCTTTCTTAATTCAATCAACAAATTAAAGGGTAAACCTGTTTTATGCTGTGTAATGTTTTCGTCAAACATAAAAAACCAATCAAATAAGTAACTTTTATCTCCAAATTAAGCAGATCTTGTATTGGATAAAGGCAGTGTAAAACGTTTGACCATCAGCCATTTGTAATGTCGCCATTGCTGGAGCATAGGCCTTGGAGGATGGACCATGACCCACCACGCGGGTCCAATGCGGATTGGTGGGTGCTAATGACTGCAAATGCAGCCGGGACCAACGGCTTAACATGCTTTCCGAAGCACGGAGGAGCTCTAGATAATAAATTTTTGGTCACCCATCCCGTGACCGACCCTTGCGAAAGTTGCATAACATCCGCAATCGCTGGGTCAGGCACTAAACCACTGCTCCACCGAGCTCGGTGGCGCAGTGGCATAGTGAGGAGCTGCTCACTGCCATAGTGAGGAGCTCCTCACAACGGTTATAGACAAGTAATTGTTTATGTTAATCACAAAAAAAATTACGTATTTTTGCCTTTAGTTATAGTCAAATATGAAACTATGAGTATGAGTGTTGTCACCACTAAACGAATTTAATAATTTTCCGGAATTTGCTTGGTGAGTTCGTGAAATATGTAGTTAAATTAGTCTCTGGTTCTAATTGCATTATCTGTTTGTAACAAAAACTTCGATGACACTCAAATTCTTATTCGAATAAAAAGTAACTAATAAAAATAATTAGCCTTTGTGCTTAAGGTACCTACTTCAAGTGATGAGTTATGAGAAAAATAAATTACATAATGGCTCAAGTATTCTTCTCATCAAAAAGTTTGAAGCGATAGACAGCCCAATATATCGATTAGGGACACTATTCGCGTGAAAATCGTATTACCTTTCATTATTCGCCCGAGTGGGATCTAAATAGGTTTCCACAGAGCGTACGCAAGTTGTTCTTTCTTTCTAAATAGGTTGGAAATAGCGTCACAAAGCTTACAGGTCAAGCCTTCGTTTTGCTATTCAATACCCTTTATTTTATTATCCGCGCGCGATGAGAATGGGATGGAACCTTGTCAAACTGAGACACGTTTGTTCGCCGGCCAGTCTCAGGGATATCCAAAATCACGGTGTCACGAATCCGAAGTGAGGAAACTTTTACTGCAGCAACTTTAAGTAAGATAACAAGTAAACAATTAGTTGATTAATTCAATTATACTTAAGTAATTAGTCAATTTTCGATTTACTTTGACAAGGTTTCATACCATTTTTTCAACAACGTGTAAGTATTACTGACATAATAAGAAAGATATTTTATAACAACCTTTAATTTGGTCAAGTCAAATAATGAGTCAATTGTATAATTTTGGTGCGTAATTTTAGACGAAAATAGATATTTTTGTTCCATTTCGACAAACCTTGTAAAATACCATTGTATTTCAAATAATAAAAAAATACCGAGACGACAAAAACAGTAACCTACTTTTTCCCTAATTATTACGGCTTCTGAAACATGATGTGTTTTTTCTTTGTTTAACTTTTTTGTTAGAAGAATAAAATTATATGAATAATAAAATGAAGGGGACAGGAAATTTTGGCATATATTATTTATCTCTCTGACTAGCCGAATCATCACCATCATCATATCAGCCGCACGACAACCATCATTGTAAACATTCGGCAAAGAGTGAGCTGTAGACCGTATTTTATTAAGTACAACTTACTTACTTTAACATCAATACATATATGTATTAAAAACAGCAACATATGTCCATAAAAATAGAGTCCCATATGAAAATGTTAGAGTGAACGACGGAAAAACAGCCCTTATTATAAATCCATTCAAAAATTTAATACACTATCATTTGTAAGAAAAAAGAGATTCAAAATCATTTCCTAACAAATTAAAGTCATTATTAATACAATAGATGAATTTTTAGTGACAAGTTAAAATAGATTTAAGAAATTCATTAAGCAAAACTATATTTTGTATTAAGGCGCGTAGTCTGCACACTAGCGCCGCCATTGGAAAAAAAACATAGTGCTTAGACAAAGACGAAATTACGAATTATCTCTCTGTAGTGCACTCCAAAGAAGCTTTGTGGTACTTTTAATCACTTACACAATACTTTCTAGACTGTCGTTTAATTTAACGGTAAAACTCCGTTAAACTAAACGACAGTCTAGAAAATGCTAAAAGTGGCCACTTTTCGCCATAGCTACTATATGTCTTCTCTTGTAAGTGTGTTACATGTATTCAATAAATAAACCACTGTCGGGCAGGATCTCCACCGCGATCCAGTCTAGCTAGCCGAATGATCTGGGTCAAAGTCAGGTAGTGTGGATTCAGAATACGTGCCTTTTTGTTCGTCATGACGTATACCTAGTTCTATAACATTAGATACGTAACACTGTTTATTCGATGTAGCCTTGGGTCAGAGACTTCAGAGTGCCTAACTTATACGAATTACGAATGTGCGATTAAAGTTTGTGTGATGGAGCGTTATTGCTATTAGGCAACCTATTTGAATTTAAATTTTACCTCTAATTGAGCAGAAAAGTTTTGACCTAAACAACTTAGATTTAGCTTAGATTTAGCTAGTCCGTGAAAGTAATTAGGTCCGCTATGTTTTAGGAGTTAATAGTTCTTTTTTAATAGCCCTGTTAATAACGCTAGAATCAAAAATCCTTATTTTAATCATTCACACTCCAAAGTAGAAATATTGTAAACACGACTTCGCAAGGATTTGAAATATAAGAAAAATATAAATATAATAATACACACTTTCGTGCCTGCCTTGAGAGTTACCTTCACCTTTTTTGTTACTCACTCGCCATCAACGTTACAAAAGAGGCTTCATTCTCATTCATTTTCAGATTCAAAGGGCGAAGTCTTGTATCACAACCTGTCCATCACGTGACTGCAGCTATTGTGGAGGAGCATCCACGCACGCGGGTGATGCGCATGTAGACACCGCCCTATCCAGAGAAAATTGAAAAGACTGTATAAAAAACGCGATGAGAAAAAGTTTCCAAAATCTCTACTTTTTTCGGGGATAAAGATTTAACGTTAGTTATGCTATGGTTGTATGGTGTCTGAACTATCTGAGTCTTGTGTTAGGCAACATGACATACAATACTTTGCTCCGATGTCAAGACTATAATCTTCTGATAATCGTTTTTAATATTGGAATAATGATACCACGGGTATCATTTCCATCAAGAAAAAAATCTACAGTGTAAAGGGAAGGAATGTTTAAAATACCTAACGAGGATGATAATCAAATACTTAGTGGACCTACTCGTACGCTACATAACAGAAGCATACCTACTTAATATTTTCTTAATCAGGATTAAATACTTGTAGAATCATAGACTTGCGTGAAAGTATCGTACTGAGACTTGAATATTATCGAAAAAGTAGTAAAATAGTCTTGAGGTAGATTATGGCATTGCTTACAGAGAGCAAGAGAGTTGTTTTGTAAAAAAAGCTAATAATGTCCAAGAGTTTGAATTCGAATTTTACATAATAGCTTCGTTTATTACTCGGAAAGGCATGGATGCGCGGAGTCTTTAAGAAATTAAACTCATTTTTTCTAAAGCGCACGCACACCAAAGAGGTCGGAAGTAACAAAGCCCAGTTTCCAACGAAGCACTTGGCAACATTGCACGGTAATGTTGGCACCCTTTGCGACCTCTCAAGTGAGCCCACGTCTCGGCTCTTCACGCGCCGCTGCGCCTTCTGATGTCGAATGATTGTTGCCGTTTCAATTACAACTAGAGGCTTTTGTAGTTGATTTTCCGTTGTTATTTAAATCGAAAGTTGTAAAAACTTAGTTTTTTCATAGTTTTGAACTCTACATTAAAAAGAAGAAAAGGAAGATTGGTAAGGTAAGAAATCGTCCATAGAAATCTTGTTTTTAGTGTTCCATAGCACTTTTTATTCATTTATAAAATATTTAAAAAAGTCACTTGGTTAAGTCGAGACCTGCAGAAAGCGAGATAGATCCATTTGCAAACTCAAAGACAGCGGTGGAAACTCCATTTTAACTGACAATATGGCAATCGTCCAAAATTAAACTAACTTTTAGTTATTACGCCCATCATCAGGAACTCAGTGCAGCGTGGCAAATATTTGTGTAACAAAACTGGAGCTTAAAACAAACACTGTAGTTGTGAAACTAGTGTTCCTCCAGTCGAGATTCGAGCCAGGGTCATCAGCATTCGGCAAGATATATTCTATTAAATCTTCTATTCATTTTTTGTTACGGTAAAACTTATTTTCCACTCGAAAAAGTGCATTTAATTCATCGATAACAGTGAATAAAACGCGATTTTATTCACTGAGCGAATAAAAATATTTTGAATTTGGAACAAGCACATCAAATTGAATTATGTACAAAAAAATACGTGCTGAAAGTACCTACTGGCTGCTATGGATCTATTCCATAGAGCCATAGTATACAATTAAACAAAAAAAAAATCCGCCAATTTTAGTTCTTTTAAGTGTCTTATCTTTGGGTTCTTTTCTATCTATAAGAGGGAGATAACATGTTCAGTTTAGCATCAGTCCATTCCATCAGTCTGGTATGATCATGAGTCTGGAAAAAATTCAAAGTCTATTCAGACTGATGGTATGGATGGACTATGCCAGACTGATTGATTATGTAATCTCTCTCTTATTGTGGTTGTTTTATATCATTGGAAAGTTCTGATTTCACTAATCTCTAATGTTTGAATATTACCGATTACCTAAATAATAAAATGTGATTACTATAAATACATAGGTATAAGTACTACTATTTATTTTCTAGCAGTAAATGGTACAAAGTAGAGTACACAACTCGTGAAAAAAAAAACATCTCGGTCCTATGTATCCCTCGTTTGCTCAGGATTCTATTCTAGAATCGCTGCTCTCGGGATCCAACTTAGTCCGTCGAATTAGATACCCTTTTTTCACTTGTTGTATAATCTACTATATATTTTTTAAATTTTGAGATTTTAGCATTCACAATGCTATTTGTATATAATACCAAATAATATACTAGAAAAAATACGACTCGCACCAGATCATGTTCTCGGACGGGAATCGAACCCGCGACCTTTGGATATCCGGTCCAATGCTCTGATCGCTGAGCTACCGAGTCACTAGTGGGAACGTTGAATTTCTCCTAGTATATCAACTCTTACGCTGCAAGCCAGCGCCATCTCACCAATGTACAAGGAACTGGAAGGAAGGTAGCTCAGCGGTCAGAGCATTGGACCGGATATCCAAAGGTCGCGGGTTCGATTCCCGTCCGAGAACATGATCTGGTGCGAGTCGTATTTTTTCTAGTATATTATTTGGTACTACTATATATTTGTTTGCTGGCAACCCTGAAGGGGACATAAATGAGATGCAACGGGCCCGGAGAAGGACATTGTTTTAAGTCAAACCTATTCCGTTGTTCTCCGTAAAGTTCACTTTTAATTTCGGTACGAGCATACGTCCATGCTTAGTTTACATGGTAGTATTTAAATCGAAGTATGAGAATATAAATTTTTATCGATGTACACTGTAAAATTTATTAATTAATTATACAAATGGTCAATATAAAAAACGATATGCTATATATTATAGTTATGTGCTACAATGCAAACCTAACTTTGTTGACATCATTTTCAAAGTATTAAGCAAGTAAGATCTCTTCAAAAACTTGTGTGGTTTAAGTGCTTTTGAGGGAGTGATCTGCCAATAAAACTGATTATTTTAAATCGAGACATCTATGTCTGCTATTTCAAATATTTCATTTATAACTAAGTATCATTTATAAAAAAATATCTATATTATTATATGGAACTTAATAGTCGCCATAGTTACATGTGAACATAGAACTAAAGAGACAAAATATTTTTTTAGGTTACATTACCTAGTTCCATGTGGAACTAACAACATGGAACTACATTTGACGACCTTCGTGGTCGAGTGGCTTTGTACACCGGTTTCCAAGGTGTCGCCATCTCTGAGGTCCCGGGTTCGATCCCCGGTTGGGTCAATTTAGAAAACGACTTTTCTATATTGGCTCAGGTCTGGGTGTTTGTGATACCACCGTTGTCTCTGATTTCCATAACACCAGTGCTTTAGCTACTTACTTTGGAATCGGAGCAATGTATGTGATGTTGTCAAATATTTATTTATTTATTTATTTATTTACTGGGGATGAAAATAAATACTGAGCTTAAAATAAAAATTTAAATGTACCTTTTGGTTCAGTTTTTGACTGTAGGCACCTCATCAATTTTCCCTCTCCAAAAAGTTATCCAAACACACAACCGCATTCAATCATGAGCGTATTTAATTGGTTGCTCTCAGTGATACAAACATTCGCTTCTCTTATAATATTTGCTTTCAGTCTGCATTATTTACTAAAGCTTGTCTTTGCTAGAGACTTGAGGTGTGGTTTCCGTAAGACCTTCTCGGTTTCCAATCGGCTTATACATTAAGCACACGTGAAAGGTGTCACAAATACGCAAAGCATTTGAAATAGACATGACTATTATAATGAAGCTCAGTAATACTTTTGCAATGACGGCTAGAAGTTCAATAGAATATTGCCTTTGAAATAGGTACCTTGACTCTTAAAGGTTCAAATGACTAAGCTATTGAAAAAAAAATCTTCTTCTTATTAAGAGTATTTCTTACTACTAAATACCTTAAGGGGCTGACATGAGCCAACTAGCGCCGCCAGTCGATTTTATTTTATTTATTCTAAATAAGTCCAATTTCTTAAAAAAATAATCAGTCAAGGTCTTTTGAATGACGTCTAATGTTTATTGAATAACGTTACAACATTACAAAATGCGTGCAATAGTTTAAAAACGGGTTTTTACCAACAGTGGCCACTTTTAACAAAATTGCGTTTTAACCTGTTTGAATGTATTTTCAAACTGTGTAAAGTTATTCAATAAATATTAAACGTTTTTAACAAAACCTTGACTGATCCCTTTTTTAAGAAATTGGGCTTATATAGAATGAATAAAATAAAATCGACTGGCCGCGCTAGTTGGCTCATTTCAGCCCCTTAAGGAGGAAACATACAATGGTGGAGATGTTGAGATTATGGTTACTGAGAAATACTTATAATAAACCGGCCAAATGCGTGTGGGATTTTGCACATTTAGGGTTCCGTACCAAATAGGGTTAAGTGGCGAGGCTTATCAGAATATGTGTTACGCATTTGACCGCAAAATTAAGTTGGTTTGTAATGGGAATGTGAGGGAATTTGAAAGAAAAATTTAGATTTATCAAAATATTTGTATTTTTTGGTAAAAAGTAGTAATAAACATTATTACCAAACAAGTTCATAGGTCAATTGGATGATTTGGAAAGATGCTGACTTTGGCGGCTACTTATGCCTTTGTTTTATAATATTTTTTAAAACAAAAAATACAATCTTTGTCGATATAATGAGTTCTAAACAAATTATACTCCACACGTTTGAGTAAATTTTTTTTTCACGTCCCCCCCTTTACTTGTAAGCCCCCTTCTAAAATATGTTAAAATATTTTTTATACTTTACCTGGCTTTGGTTTGGTAAGACATATGTTTAGTGCAAATAATAATATGAAAACTGTAGCTTTAACAGTTTAGCTGCTAGAGTTTTATAACAGACTACGTACAGACTGACGGACACATGAGTTACACCCCTTCGGGTACGGAACCCTAAAAACGACATATTAATAACTGTTTACCTTACTGTCGGAAAAAAAGTAATATTCTGTTATGGAGACAGACAGACAGTATAGTAGTGGTAGCTAACCAAAATACTAAGAAGACTGATGTGGACTGATCACAAAGTTATTTTATCAATAAAATTTTCTATGCCTGTAATACTTACTGTATTTACAGCACCATAAGTCCACCTTCGATAATGGCAATTGATTTGATTCGATGCGTTGACAACTTACACTTTGCTTCGTTACTCTGCTACTCTGAATGGCGTTGTCGTTATTAACAGAGAATACGTGCTTTCAAAGCACACGTCACGATCTGTTATAAAAACAGCTTTGATAGTAGAAATACCAGCAGACGGATGTAGAATACCGGACCCAATTTACTAAAGTGAAAATGTACATTTGATTTTGCTTATCACGTAAATCAGAGCCGTAACAGAATCTGAACTTGATTCCGTCGATCAGCACTAGACTCTTGTTAAACAGGATGGTGAAATAGCAAGTTATTTTTATGACGTAAGTATTCAATGTGTACCACAGCACCATGTAAGCCTTCGATGGGCTCGCTGTGACGCCTCGGAAATGACCCGGCAACTGCTTTGAGCTGGATGCATTGTCCACTCACACTCGCCCGCACGCTTCGCTTCTCTACTACACTGCGTCACTGTCATTGTGCTCAGCGAATATGTGCCTCGAAATTTTATTAACGCTGTAATTCTAGTTGCGATTTTATGAGATTTCTCAGTCATAACTCATCCAGTGTACAGTGACTAAAGCTCATTTCAGATTCTACACTGTATAATAGCATATCCCATATAGTCCAGTGGTTCCCAATTAGTTTTTTCCCATGGTGTCTTTGAAAAAATGAAAGGTCTTAGTGAAATATTCGTTTCAGATGACAGCTGTCAAACTTAAAACAGCAATATCTCCGAAAGTACTCATCCTAAACTGAGGTGTCTTTGAAGAAATTAAAGGTCTTAGTGAGATCTTCATTTTAGATGACAGCTGTCAAACTTAAAACAGCAATTTCTCGGAAGGTACACATCTGGGCAGGTGACCTTTTCATTGAATGATTACCAGATGAAAAAAAGCCCTAGAGATAGAGCCAAATATAGATATAAATTGAGGCGCGTGTCCCGAAGTGTCAGTTAGTGGCGAAATAGCCAAAGATAGATGCGTAATAGATCCGGAATCCTCAAACAGAGATGTGTAATAAAACCGAATTACGCGCGAATAAAGTCGCGGGAATCAGCTAGTATTAACAACGAAACCTCGTGCAACACAAAATAGGTGTTTGTTTGTGAAATCATAATTATACTAGCAGTTTTAACAGTTTACAAAGCGCTTTAATTTGTTACAATAATTTCTTTTCGTGTCATAAAATTTCGCTGTGGAGCCGAGTCACCAACAAAAGAATGAGTAATGGCTCCTCGAACAAAGTTGAAAATTTCGAGAAACTTCCTTGGCACTACAAGGGCCCCCGTTATCTCGTGATTTGTGATTTTGCTTCCTGCTATTTTATGTCAGCTCTGGTAACAGGTAGAGTATAGCATTCAGAAAATTCAGTGTCTTTTTAATGTCTGAATAGTAAGAAAGTAAAGAAAAATGCTATAGAATGGACCTTACAGTACTTTTTGAAATCGTCATCTTTGTGAGCCTATGCATAATCTTGATTTGCAGTCATTAACAATCTTCTACATAAACAAAAAAAAAAACAACTTTTCAAAATTCTTTTGCAACACAAATTTAGTCATTCAGAAATAAAACGATCATTTTATTGAATACAGAATATTTTATTCAATAAAAATAGATCAATCAAAGAATTCGCATTCCATTCGTTTCACATATTTTCGGGGAAAAAATGTCAATAATGCGATTCAAAAGCATATTTTTTCTTGGTACAGTCGGCTTCAAAAGTGCTTGGACTTGTTAGTATCGAGGCAAATATTCCATTAATTTTCATTTTGTGGGTAATTGAATATTGTTCAGTACGTACGGAGAACTAAAGTACCTAACCGACATCGCTCTAAGGATTGCTCAGCTGAAGTGGCAGTGGGCGGCACACATAGCGAGAAGAACCGATGGCCGTTGGGGCGGAAAGGTTCTAGAATGGCGACCGCGCACCGGACGACGCTCCGTGGGTAGGCCCTGACAAGGTGGACCGACGATCCGGTGAAGGTCGCGGGAAGCCGCTGGATGCGGGCAGCGCAGGACCGATCGTTGTGGAGATCCTTGGGGGAGGCCTGGCAGTAGGTGTCGTGCGGCTGATATGATGATGATGTAATATTCGTAGACACGAAATTACATCTTCCACCATGATATATTTTTGTTGTGTGCTCACATTTTAATGCACAAGATAAATTATTCCTTCCAAAAACGCAAAGTGATTTTAGAAAAATTATATGATTAGAAACTGTTTATTGTGTCTTTTACATATTTTTGGTATACCGTACATGGACGTGGCCTAGATTCCATACATTTTGGGACACCCCTTTCGAACACTACTGCTATGTATGTTTTATAACTAGTATTAGACTGCCCAATCTTCAAAAACCGGAAAAATTACAAAGCTTGACAAAGTCCGGACAAAATACTTAAAGTCCGGACATTTCCGGACAAATCCGGGCGGATGGTAACCCTAGCTCTGAGACACTGTTTCCAAGATATTTGCTTTTTGTTATATAAGGACAGTACTCATACTCATAACCAAAATTTGATCTTTGGCATTATTGTTATAATTGTTATAATAATAACGATAAAAAAACAGTGGGTGTAATGAATTTTTATACAACTTTTCTCCCTTCTCAAGCGGGAGTAATGGATTTTTTAGAATGAGAATAAAGAATGGCTCCTTTTTTGAAAAAAGTAATAGAGTGATTTCCGAGTAGAAGTAGTGTAAAAAACCTATTATTTCTTTGTTCTGTGGAAATTCCCATTAGCGACAAGTCTCGTGAAATAACTGAAGCAGTTAATAGTAACACGCGTAAACAAAATTCCCATGTAATTACTGGTAGGTGGCAGTTAAAATAGTAATTACACAACAATTAGGTTGTCCAATACAAATAAAAAAATGTCGTCCAATAAAAAAATATGTTTTCTGTGGTAATTACATGAGTACGTAACGATTGCGTGAAATACCTGTTGTGAAAACGCATTCTACCTTATGCTAATATATACCGACTATAATACTATCCATACTTTACACCAGTTTGGATTTCAGTATCTTTCAGTATCTATATAAATAAACATGAATCGCCGAAACGTATGTAACTTCAGAACGACTGCACAAAATTATATTTTTTTTTTTTGTTATGCTTGTTATTATCAGGACAATGGTTTGACAAAAAAGTGTATGAAAGATTTTTTCTCTTCTTCGTCATTTCAAATCACAATATATCTAATAGATGGCGCCACCCGTGCGAAGCCAGGGCGGGCAGCTAGTAGTATATAAGTTTGAAGGACCTATGGGATGGGGTAGCACATCGACTACCTTTTGCTGCGAAAACGAATATCAAAGGGTGTGAAATAGGAGATGAAAGTGCCTGGAACAAAGTTCACGCGGACAAAGTTGCGGGCGAGCGGACAAAGTTGCCATCTCAATTATCATAGTCATAAAACGTTTTTATGAAATCAAAGTTTAAATGATTGCTGAGTTTAAAATTAGCCTTTTACAGCTTATATTGCCTAAAACAGTGATCTTCAAAGTAAAGGCATGACTAATGAAGGAAGATTATCTAAAAAGACTCGTCTTTATCATACTTTTCGGCGAACTGCAAACAACAGCCGGATTTGCAGCAGACAGTCCATCCATTAAAACGCTTTATAAAATTCAGTTGTGAGTTTTTCCAGTTACTATTTGATTAATGACTAAGAATGGAGGCTAAAATATCTCCACTGTCAATTTGGACAACTGCATTACTTTTGGAATTGACTTTAAGGTTTATAGTATTAATGTACTTAAGGGTGTTATAGGATTACTCGAGTTCTGTTGACAGCCATTAGCGTCTTTAGTAGCACTTTAATTTTTTATTACATACTATGTAGGATTTGACTTACGTTTTTGTAAGGGTCTGAAAGGGACGTAGGCAGTTTGATACTGAAATAAAGAGCACTAATGTAATATAAGTCAGTATGAACAGTCAATTCTCACACAGTGCGTAAGAGTGCGCAGTGAAGATTTTGTTGATAGACAAGCAAAAGATTTTATAAAATGTTTAAAGGCAACTTTGAAAACAGCATTCAGCATTCACCTTGTCTATCTTGACTTACATCAAATAACAGAGGTTTTTAAACATACAATTATAATATTAGAATACACAAAAGAAATATCACAATACACAACCTTCATCGACAGGTAGTTCTGGAAATTACAAATTAATTTTCGAAATCGCGAGAAACGTGTCCTTACTTAAAGGCGACAAGCTACTGAATTGTTAAAATTCCGCAGACGACTGATCAATTCGAAAGGGTTGCCGAAACGGGAAAAGTTAGGCTTGAAAAATTAATTTAAAAGGCAGGTGACACTTTGTAAACAAAATGAAGGAAACTCTTCCCTTCCGCAGTTTTTTATTGCCCAAGATTACAACACTGCTTAATTTATTCTCAAATTTGTCTCATCGTGAAAAATTTGCCGTCGCAATCGCTAACAAAAGAATGACTAATGACTTTATAAAACAAAGTTACATGAACGGAGGCAACTTTAAAAGCTTCCAAGGGTGTGAGTTATTATCTTTGAGTTGTATTGTTGCGATTATAAGTTGGCGGGTTTGTTCCCGCGTGTTTTGTGAGGTCAACGTTAGTTTAATTACTTAGTGCCTGCTCCTGCTAATTTGTAGTTTTAACGAGTTTTGGGACAATAACAAATACTCGTAATGTTATATTTTACTTGAGGCTCTATTTTGAATATTCGAATTGGCTGCAGGAAGTATTGAACTGGTAGTAATCAACTTTACTTGTGTTATTTCGTCTCCCGACGCCGCTCATCGCATTATAACTAAGATGTGTAGGACGAATTAGATTCCTATATGTGCGCGGTGGAAAACCATCTCATAGCGCTACCACAGCAGAGATTTTAAAAATAAGTTTCCAACGCATTGTCTTAAATATCTTTACTCTACAAAAGCTTTTGTTACATATTTATCTACATAAAACAAAATACCTACATACTACTTATATGTACAAACATGATATAAATTATGTTTTTAAGTTAACGGAATACTTTTCACTGATGATGTCCATTTATGTATGTTTATGTTTTTCAGTTATACCTACCTACAATTTAAGCAATATTGTAAAAGGTTTCAACGAAGGAGTGGAGTTGCCTGCCATTGTATATAATTTATGCTTATTAGGAACCCTATACGACGCGTGGCTCGACACGCACTTGTCCGATTTTTTATGAGAAAGCTAAATGATCTTATCTTCTACTTTCTGACGTTTAGTTTTATAAGATGACTAGTGACCAGCCCTTGCTTTGCTTCGGTTCCTTCCTTTTTTTGCCAATTGCAACCTTCCAACAACACCCAACAATAAAACGAATGAGTACCTTCCAGTCGTCACCTCTATTCGCTCCAAAAGTCTGTTTATTATAGGAGTACGGACGGGTTAATGTTATAACGGGTGGTAGAGCGTACATTTTATTAGCAACAAACATTAGATGACAGAGGGGCGCGGCCGGGGCGTGGGGGGCGCCCGCCGGCCGTCGATCGCTCGGTTCCCGCTACAGTAGTAAGAATTTTTTCTCGCGCGTTTTAATTTTGCGAATATCAGAATATATATTCGTTTAAACTATATAGTGTGAAGGGCTAACATAATGTGCATGAAAGCTTAAGGTATCGAACGCATTTGATTTGATAAGGATTAATGCTATATCCGTCTAAATATTTTTTTAATTAGCACATTAATTATGATCATTTAAAATAGTTATAGTAAGCTATCCTAAAAGATAGACATTCCAAACTTTTATGTAGACCTATAAAAAAAGGAACAATTTCATCATACATTATTTTGTTATAGCTCAAAAGGTTCAGCGTTTTGAATGCAAGCTCGCAGTCGGCTTAATTTTTGCCGACATCTTCAACAATTAGCGTCATATTTCTACCAATATACATAAAACATCAACTTATTATACACTTAAACCTTTCTCAAAAATCACTCCATCAATTGGTGAAAACTGCATGAAAATTCATTCAGTAGTTTTGAGTTTATTGCGAACAGACGGACGCGGCGAGGGACTTTGTTTTATAAATGTAGTGAAGTGATATTTATTTCCCCACTGCTTCTGACACTAGTCAAAGTCTATTTTAACTACTGTTACATTCTTATTTTGTTTAATTATAACAATTTGTCTACTCACAATTTTCTTATTTTCTAGTTTCTTGTCCACTATTCCATTCTTATCTTGTTCATTTATGACAATTTTTCTACTCACATTTTTCTTATTTTCTAGTTTCTTATCTACTATTACCTTATTATCTTATTTATTTATGTCAACTTTTCTACTCACATTTTTCTGATTTTCTAGTTTCTTATCTACTGTCACATTATTATCTTATTGTTAATGTCAATTTTTGTAAATTATACATGATTCTTTCTTTCTTATTCTATTAGGTACATCTCATTTTCAGAAAACAAACTTTTCTTATTACTACTTTATTACTTACTACTACATACTTCTTTCTTTTTTCATTTTCACAATTTGTTTAATGCTTCATAAACAATATTTACTAATATTGATGCATCATTATATTTCAGCCCCCTAGCATGATCGATGAAACACGATATAAATATATCACGCGATATATAGCGTTTTATCGACACTGACAAAAGACAATTGATTTTGACAGTTGAACGTGACAAATCGCTATATAATATCACGTTTCGGTGGTCATGCTAGGTATTAGGATATTAAATCTAGTGTGATAGTCATAGTGATAGTCTAAAAGTCCCATAAAAGCTTTTACGGTAGCTTACCCAATCAATATGTTTAGGTTAATGCTATTTCCTATAATTGAGTCACAATTCAATTAGGTGTATATTGTTTTGGGTCACTCGGAACCTATCAAACGGGGAGGCCGAAAATAGTGAGTCACCGTTTAGAGAAATGTGAACAAATTGTGGTTCCAACTTCGGGATAAGCTTGTGTCAATTATGAATTGAGAAGGGTCCTCCTTGGTGCGACAAATTGAATGTCCTAAGTCTCCGCAGTCACAGGAGTGACTGGCAATTTTTACCACTAAAGGCCCGGATTATCAGTTTGCCAGGGTATATTTTCTAATACTGGTTCCGTGGAAGGTCGGTTCCCGTAATTAATATAAAATGGTAGGGTTCTTGTGGGATTAGAAAGGCACTTTTTGGGAACGTGACTTACTAAAAAGCTCAAACTTCTATTTCCTGAAATGATTGGAATGAGTTTTCAACAGAGACTGAACCCTGATTTTTGCTACGTACTAATATGGTTATAATTTCTCTTGTTTATCTCACTTTTAAGATATGAACTGTTATCTTAGTTGATAGTAATTACTATGTTATGTTAGTAACCGTAGCACCTCAGACGGGACTCGAACCCGCAACCTTGGGATTCCGGCCCAATGCACTGACCAATTATGCTACCCAAAAGTCAATTATGCTACAGAAAGAAAAAAAATTGTTTGATGTTTATAAGACAAATAAATTGTTTTCTCCTACAAATAATATATTAATTGTCATCTGTTAATCATACATGTTTTTTATTTACTTATCTGTAAGTGGTTCACTTGACTTGTTTAGACGAAGAATGAAAATTACAAAGATCGACATTCCTAAGCAATTTTCGTTCTGTGACCATTATGTTAACGACCTAATATGAAATTCTTTTGCGGAATAAGTTATCTTCGGTTACTTTCATTGCTAGACTAAATGAAGAATGTCACTAAGTCGATTAAAACACTTGAAACCTTGTGAGCGCGTAGTCTAAATATCTAGAAATACATCTGTTTTGTATCATTTAAATCAAGAGAGTAGTTTTGACAATAATTTTAGTTTGTTCTTGTTTGTGCAGTACATCCCTTAAAGGGATGAAATGGATGTTCAAATTTTAAAATTTAAACTTTGTGATTTTTCGAAATTCAATCCCTCAGGGGGTAACCGGCAACGGCAACGGGGAAGCAGGAGCAGCGCGCTTGGAGGGGATCCGCCTATTAACGTAAAAATGGTTGATCGGATTTTGTTATCATTTATCATGGTCAAAGGTTCCCTAAGGATTTTCTCGAATATCCACGCGGACGAAGTCGCGGGTGTAAGCTAGTGTATTTATAATTCCAATATTTAGCGATTGAAGTTAGTCGTTTGTGCGTTTGATTAATTTCCTAACCGTTCGAAGTCAATCAACGTTATTCACATTAGCTGGCCGCAACTTGGCACAGATTAAATTCAATTTTCAATCCAAGCGAGGTGTAGCGATTTGGTCCGATGAAATAACCAATGCTGGGAATAAATCACATGCAATTTGGAGGATCAAATTAACTTATGGTCAGTGTTTATTTATACATTGGAGAAGTTTTTTAAATTATAAATAGTTCTATTTACATTCGTTATTAACAATGTTGCCAGAGACTTTTAGCACAGATTACTAAATAGTGGTTTTAGTGCCAGACTATGCCATTTGAACATAGATTGCAAATAGTACCTTCAAATTAATTTAAACTGTATGAGAAATAAAGCATAACGAATCGTACATTTTATTTATTATTCTATTCCATTCTGGGTCACTACATTAGTCTGAAAAGGATTGAATCAGAGTTTTCAATCTGACCGATACATTTTAATTCAACTTGACGTAAGAATAATTAGCGAGAGAAAGTCGGACACAAGCTTGCGACAAATATTGGGAATAACAGCGACAAATACGTTAAAATAATTTTCAATGTCTTGAGTCAATCGTGAATCTCCGATTATGTGCTGCCTCTTGTAGTAAATAGTAAATTCAAATAATATTTTTAAATTTTAAGCAGTCTTTTGTTTGAAGTATGTCTGCTTTTTGAAAAAAGAAGGCTGGTAGCTAAAGCAAGCTCAATGTTACAAGGCTATAAATGAGAAAAAAAAGTCAGTCGCGTTGGTCGCAGTTTTGTGCGGTTGATCCGATTCGAGCAACGGTTGGTGGTAAATTAACTCTCCGCGCTGCTAGTTTATCTCGTTTCCAACCGAGTAGGGCCTCCTCGACCGACGACTTCGATTAGCTCCATTGTGAATCACCTCTGGCACTTAGGCGTTAAGTGTGAGTAAACATGACCCTTTCTTTGGACCAATCTATGATTGAAACTTGGAATGCCTTTTAATACTGAAAGGGGATAACAAGACTCAAGCTGAAATTGTATCTTAACCCATATAACTTAAATGAAATTTTGAGTAATTTTAATTTTCTTATATATTTTTAGTAGGGTTAACGTAATTTAATTTATCTGATATTATAAACAGTATTTTATTCTAGTATTAGTTATAAATATTTTCTGTGTGCTAGAAATAAGAATTACCTACTTTTGACAGCTCTATTTACGCTATTTTTAGAGTTTCATTATTAAACACTTATTTATGGGGCATTTAAACCGATTTTCCGGGCGACTTGCTAGGCGACCTTAGTCGACTAGGGCTTTTCATCGACAATCGATTCGCCACCTCATTTAAATCAGTTTTGCGACTCGATTTTACAAGCAATGGTCGATACAAAGCCCTATTTGACTAAAGCCGCCTAGCAAGTCACCTGGAAAATCGACCCCTGTAAATGCCTCATTACTGTGTAAAGTAAAAGTTTAAGATGACGTTTTTAACTATGCAGCTGTTATACCTCTTCAGATTCATGTGATAAAACATAAAATGAACCTTGTTTGGGAAAGTTCACAAACATAACATAACTTTTGGATATTTTAGTTCGTGTAACGCAAGCCACGTCACTGATATAAAATTAGTTGGGACATTTAGTTCTAGACTAAAAGCGCCACGTAGTTGGTATCAATTAGTCTTTGATCACGTTCTACTAAATACTAACTACAAATTGGTTCCGTTTATATTGTATGATGAAAAAAAAATTGTAGTGAAAATAACAGCAATTGACGGTAAAATAAAAGTATTGTATGTTTTAAAGAAGGCTTTGAGTTAATTAGTATGGTTTTATTTAATTCTATTGTTTGGATTTTTTTTAATAAATATTAAATTGGTAATTGGGAAATGCTAATTACCATTTTTCTTAAATCATTATAAGTATACATAATTCAAAACGATTTTATGAATATTAATGAAAAGCAATGAAGCACGGTGTTTTTCGTTTTGATATGTGAAATTGGTTGACATATTTCAAATAATTATTTTAGATTTGCTATTTAAAGTTGAGATAAAACAACAATTTCGGACACTGCGCGAAATAATTCTAGTAGGCGGTCCATCAAACAGTTGTGAAAACAGTGTTCTTTTTTAATCCGTAAAAATGTCAAGAAGCAATGGTACCAATCTAGTTTTTTTACCACTCCTTTCTAATTAGTAACTTTGATGTCTTAGCTTTAAACCCTTTTAATAGCTGTCGCATTGATTTAGTAAGCAATTACTAAAAGATGAAAGTTATTCAGCAATTTTAATGTGTTTTAAATGTTAATGCGATCATTTAAATGAATTAATGGAGCCACCTTCGTGTCAAAGTCAAAAAAGTAATAAAAACTTAAATAGTAATTATATTCGGTGTAAAGACAAACACTTCAAAAATTCTTAAATCATTTTTAAATTTGAATACTTAATCATAAAGTAATCTTGAATTAAAAATGAGCTACACTTAGTGAATCTATAAATAAAATTATAATTGGCTTTTAAAATCTTTGTTTTTTATTTGATCTGCACTAATTGTCTACCACCTTACTATTAATAGGTATAAAATGTTCTATCTCACGAAGTCTGTTCGGCTATGAATGTTGTTAGGCATGCACAGCACATTGTTTTAGTGTACGTCTACACGCTCTCGTATTACGCACACTAAAATAATGTGCATGTCGTGAGGTAGAAGAACTATACTATCAGGTGCAAAAGAGTCATTAGCCATGCGTAGTCTCTGATTCTGAACCTCCTGTTTTACCAGGTTAGTTTTACCAGTTATTTATTAGTCATATTGTGTATTTTTATTTTCTTTTATAAGCATCAAATGTTTTGTAGTAGCATTTACCATGTGAGAAATACACGTGGAAAAGATCACGTCTAATTAATCAGAGTACATAAAAGATTATATCAAGAAACCCGAATATAGTTTTCCATCAACCTGATGAAATATTGCTTCACAAATAAGCTCGCAAACTCGTTCTGCAATATGTTAATTCAAAAGATAACCCTGATTCCTTGGTCCGGTAAATAAAGTCCTACTTAAATCTACCTAATGATTTCGTGTTTAGCATCTACAAATTCGCACAAACTTTTGCAGATTAATTCTTAAGGAGTCCCTCAATATTTACTCTTAATATTTTCACCAGTTTCTCTTCTTTTTAAAGGAACATTTTTTTTATCCACTCGCCTGTAAATTAATCATCTTACTCTGCGAAAATATCATTTTAGGAATTTAAGTTGATAATCTGGGAGTTCATATTGGGGGAATATTCTATTTTCGACTTTATAATGATACTGAGATCGTTCCCCAATTATTTTCGTTTTGGGCTTAACATTCCAGAGTTTGAGATGTGTTTGAGGTTGTTATAACTATATATTCGTATTACGTCGGGAATAGCTTGTACAAATACTTATTTTGACAATCTTGTAAATAATGAAAGAATTACACATTTTTAAATAGTATTAGTAGTAGGATGTATTTAAGTGACATCACATTAAATTAGACTTAAAATCGCGATCTCGTCCGGTTTGTTATTGGACTTTTTTCCTTGTTACGTTTTCTTACGATTTTCCATGGATTCTCTAAGCTTACTGGCACACGACCGACTTTTATTCGGACCAGCCCTTCTATTGTCTAATTTCAAAATCTATCGCAATCGCTTTCAAGATGTAACACATTGATGCTTCTTTTTGGCATAAATAAAAACTTACCAAAGCAATGCAGCAATGCGTCACATCCATCTGTCAAATGAAAGCGATTGCGATAGATTTTGAAATTAGAAAATTAGCCCCCTGATTAAAAGTAACTTGAAGGTTTAGTTTAAGTATTCTCCGTCACAATAGTAAGACAATTTAGCCGTAGTAAGTAAAGTACTCATTGAATGGATGGACAGATGGACAGCATTGGGACAGCTGTTTCATTTTATACATATATTTCTGTGTCTAGCAACACTGTCTGAAAAATGCGCTCTTATGTGACCACCATTGTAGCTGCGTGTTGCATTTGTAAAGGGTTAATTCTATCAAATCTTTCCATTTCTACATTTATTCCTTAATCAATCTTGATTCGATATTTTTGTATTGTTAACTATAAATAGTGACCAATAAGCAACCTTAATTCCAAATATGTTTGCAAATCCTCAAAGCAGTCGAGACCACTACAAAGTCTTTTAATGATTATCGGTGAAGCGTGTAACGTGCCTCCGAATGTAATATAAGTAGGAAAGCCAAATGAACATTTTTCCGCATAACTGCCGAGGAAGCCTCATTACATAGGTTTATCTACACGTATAGGCTTCTGGGTTCATTATAATGCTTTAGAGATGCACTACAAGTTTTTCTTGGTATAAAATTTCGGATACCGAATGTTAATAACTTTTTTATCGAATGTAAACAATGGATTCTGTTTAAAGGTTTGATTTTTTCATTTGATTAACCGGAATGAGCAAGTATAAATAAAAGGGTCGAGTCTAAATGAACAAATAAACAAAAACTGAATTCAAAATTAATAGATTCAATATTTTTTTTTACGAGCATTGCCCGACTACGTAGTCTGACAAAAAGTCTGGATCGGGTGTTAGGGAAATATAGACGATTCAAAAGCGCTTAATTACCAAGTTTATTTGAATAAAGATATTTTTGACTTTTGCCTATATTAAGTTTTTTCAGAGTTTGATATCACTAAATTCGGAATTTGGTATCGGTATCGAAACTCTGTTAAGGGATTGGGATAAAGTAAGTCTCTAGTCCTGAAAAAGTATAAATATAAATGGTTTTTGTTCACGTAATGGCTTACGTTTCCGTTAACGTTCTCATGAAATACAGAATATATTTTAGATATCAGATATCTAATGAGGTCTACTTTTGCCACGATTAAGTTAGATGGTTAAAATAAATTATGTAACTAAAAGATAAAGTATAAAATTAGGGTAAAAAGTGTCTATGTTGTTTATTTATCTCGAGTTCACGTTAAAAGTGTATTAGGAATGAGATGTATAAATTACATTTTTTTTTATTGAAAACTGATTTAAGCGGAGATTCCTAGGTGCTTGTTACGGTCTAAGGCGGATATTACACAAATAAATGTCCTTTAAATACTTTTTAGCTAATCAGTGTGTTTTCTGTCACTTTCTTAAATTATGAATTGAGTTTCAACGTAAAAGACAAAACACGATCTGAGCTAAACATCCGCTATTATTGTTTAAATTACATTAGTTTTTTTTGTGAATAACACAGTTAGCTTATACATACATAAAGTTGTTTTTTTTAATAAAACAGCAAAATCGCGCTAGTGGTATCGCATTGCAACATATTGCAAGAATATTATAAAGATGATGATGACGATACTATGATGAACAAGGCTTTTTTTCTCCCCTGCGTTCACCTCTAACCGGATCCCGTGTGGCCATGGTGACAATCTTCCACGGAACTCGGCTCCGAGGTGATGATGAACAAGGCTAGTGAGTAGTCAAGAAAGTAATAAGTAGATTTTTGCGATTATGTTTTAATAAGATTTTTTGAATCTTATACAAGGTGTTACAAAAGTACCCCTAATGCCGAATATGGTAGATAGGGACCATCAAACTGAACAACTTTTACTATGGGACCAACTCTGAAATCGCGTAAAAAAAATCAGCTGTTTCATACATTTTGATATTTTCGTAATTATTTTTTGTATGAAACAGCTGATTTTTTTTTCGCGATTTCAAAGTTGGTCCCATAGTAAAAGTTGTTCAGTTTGATGATCCCTATCTACCATATTCAGCATTAGGGGTACTTTTGTAACACCTTGTATATCCTCACTATCAATAATAATAATAATAAAAAAAAAAATCAGCATCATTTGAGTTTTCTTCAAAATAATTTCAGTTCATTCTTATGCTGTTATGCTTTCCACGCTTTCACAATGAAAGCGTGGAAAGCATAACATAGAGCTGCATGACACCAAACGATTGACCACAAAATGCTTTGTGAGTGCGGTGGCCCGTAGCCTTTAATGTTCACATTCACAATTACCACCGGCTCACTCGCTCCTATTTGCAGTATTTGGCACGATCACGATCTCACCTGTCAAGATGTAGGATAAGCTGCAACCACACTTTAACAATATTAAAAAAAAAACCCGACTGCAAATCATTTAACCGAAAATAATAAAACAAGTTCTGTTTTAAAACTTAGTATTTTTATTAAGATAAATAATATGAGAAAAAATGTTATAAATGCATAAAAATGACTGCGATTCGAGTACTTGTTTTTGATATAACTTTTTGTTTGAAAATACCTAGTTTTGTTTGTTTTAACTAGTTTCCTGGCGTTTGTATGATATAAGGTAATAACATTTTTACACATACATAGGTACACCGCGAAAAATATTAGCCTTTTCGCTGTTGGTTGGAAATCTAAATAATTCTTGTGGCATGCTACAGTCAGCAACTTCTTTGACAGATATCTCACAGTTTGAAACAGTAACACATAGTTAATTGGTTAAATTACTAAATTGGTCAGCGAATTTGCTGACTGTATTCGTATACACTTTTGAGACTTCCGCGCGTACTGTTCATCATTTCTTCCTTACTAATAAATGCGAAAGTAAGTTTGTTTGTTTGTTACGCCTTCACGTCTTAACTTTTTTTTTTTTTTTTTTTTTTATGTTGCAAATCTTATAATTAGTTATAACTAGATATGTTAACCGTACATCAACCAATATGTATTATACAAGGATACATTACACATGTTTAACTTTTATCTACATTATTTAAATTTATTTATTTATGTTTCTAAACTTATACTAGTGTCTGGCAGACCGTTATGAAAATTTGATTTAATGTTTAATCATAAAATTAAGCACAAAACTTATTTTATTTTGCTTTATATTCAGTAAAATTTTACTCGTTAGTTCATATTATAAAACAAAATGCTGTATGTAACCAAAACATCTGGTATAGTGTGCGTTTACTATGTTGTTTACGAAACTTGGTACGTGCTATCGCATCTTTTGTATGCAGTTTATTTTTTCTCTCTTTTCTTAGTCTTAAGTAATTACTAAACTGCAATATCCGTCCATATGTCTCATGAATCAGAGATGTTTTTCCCATTGAGTGAGAATCTTACCTTGCCGTAACACAGTCTCGACTAGCACGGAAGGTAAAGAACACTTTTTGTTGTGACACCCTCAATTTACAATTCTGCCTAAATTCTTTTTTTACAATAGTAGATATTGTATACCTTTAGATGATCGAAAATAAGTGAACATTGTAAAATTTGTAAATTTAACTTAATGTTGTGTTTGAATAAGAAAATCGACAAAATTGATGTTGGGTAAGATTGCAGATATATTTTGATTGTTGCAACACATGTAACTTATTATTGACAAATAAACTTTATTATTATTATTATTATTAACTACTCAACCGATCATCATGAAATTTTGCACTCACGTTGCCACCGGTACAGAGAAGAACATACGACATACCTTTCATCCAAAAAAAGTATTATTCCCGAGGGAGAGCATAAAAAAAATTAAACGCAGACGAAGTCGCGGGCGGCCGCTAGTAGAAATAAAACACATTTACGGATTACAGCGCGAATCAGTCAGGTGTTATTTTAGAATTATTTAGTCTGGATTTATTGGTTTTTTGGTTTCCTTACATTTCCACTCCTTTCCAGTGGCCGTGGTCACGGGATGACTAAAGAAAAAGGCTGCTCATAATTTTATGAAATAACCCACTCCGAACTTTATAAAAATGCCTTCAAATTTATTAAATAATGAGTAGTTTTTTTCCCGGAAAGATGTCGAATCATCGGGAAATCAAAAACCAATAAATTAAAACTAAATCGTTCTAAAATAACACCTGAATTAATAATATACGTGCTGTAATCCGTAAAAAGTGTTTAATTTTAATGACTGTATTCGTGTTTATCTAATTCCTAGGGCGACTGTACCAACAAACAGCTGGTCGAAATTTTAGTTTATCGACGTCGGAAACGGGAAGATTAACGTTGGCACGAATTCCTCATAACCGTGGCATGTCGATAAGGCAGGGGCGTTCGTTGGTTTGCTAGTGATGAATTTAAGAAACAGTCGAGTTTTCATTTTTATTTTATTTATTTTTATTTAATAATGTTTATGAAACAAATGTTACAAAAGGCGTACTTAATGCTAAAAGCATTCTCATGCAGTCAACCTTTAGAATTTATTTTGTAGTAGCGGCCACCGATTTCGTGTCTGTAAAATTCCGCTTCCCGTGGGAGATTCAAAGAAATCTTTGTTAATGCTCGCCTCATTATAAAAAACAAATTTTTAGGTTCCAAGGCCAAAAATGTTGGCCTTTAGGCTGTATTTTGATAAGTCAGTCAGAATTTTTCACAAACTGCGCAAATTGGGACAATGCTATCGAAAATGTTTTTGGAAAGGTTGTATTAAACTGAGCTTTCATCATACAAAATTTATCTGACCACCAGAACTAGAATGGCTAAAATAGTTTCTCATGTTTTTAAGTGGAAAATCAATTATCGTTTACTAACTCATCACACCACAGGAAACTTAACTGTTGAATATAATTGAGTGTAATACTATGTCCTGCAGTGTGACAAGGTGGTGACAATATTCCTAAAATAATAATAATTGTTTCGAAAGTTTCGAAATGGAACGAACGTTATCCCAATAACAGGGTTCAGTTTTTGAAGTAGGTTCTCAGAACACTTTACCTTTTACGAGGGACTGGAAACATACTGGGAAACAGATGCTATAGTATATGTTCACAAAAGGCTTTAAAGATGCATTTTTACAATTTTTTAAATACAGGGTCATTTGTAAAACACCAACAACCTCGCAGGAGTAGATTACTAACATCATAGTCAACAAAATTTTTTTCTACTACTTTTCCGAAAACAGACAAAGAAATAATCGAGTTTCATACAAAACTCAATCAGCTGTTCGGACATTTGTATGCAAAGTAGTTTTTTGTCTGTTTTTGGAGAAGTCGTAGAACAGATGTTGTTGTTTATGCTGTGCTATTGCTTTTCAAATTCTAGATTGGTTGCAGGCTTACGAGTAGTCCCGCCATTGCGACCCACAAATTTAACCGTGTGGGTTGGTTATGAAGATGTTAGTCATTTTGTTTGGCATGATTTCCGTCATTATTAGCATAGATAATATAATGCAAAGATTTAAATCGTATTATGTATGTTTTTAACTTCCGAACAAATTCGATTGTATAGATTTTTGTTTGTCTAGTCTAAAATAAACTCACTAGGGAGGTCGATAAACATTTTGTTTAAATACAATATTGGCTTGGCACGACAAATTACAATTTAGATAGCCAATGGCCAATAAAATTCGATGAACTGTAAGAATATCTTAGCGTTTATAAATAAGTTTTATACCGCGGTTTAAATTGAGCCGGAAACGTTCACTTAAAGAATAAAGAACGATTGACAACATAGATGTTCTTTGCAACGCACCTCCAAAGTTGTATGTAAGTTGGCACTAATGAATGTAGTGTTCCGTTTTTTTTTCAAATATATTATTTTGAAAGGGGTTTTTGTCTGCATTGGCGCATTTACTTCATGTTTTTATTAACTTTTAAAAGTCAAGAAGGTAGTAAACTGCTTTCACAGTTTTATTTCAGAGTTCTGCATAGGCTAACAATTTTTTTTTTCAGACCGACACTCATTCTTTTATGAAAGATTCGACTAAAGTTAGAAGCATTTATTCTATTTTTTTTTTAATTTATACCTGCGGGGTTATACCTAAATCTTGCTCTCTTAAAAGTTAATAAATATTATTATGTTTATAATTCTTCATTTTATGGCAATATAAATTAAGACACTGATATTTTCTTCAACGGTTTTGTTGTTTAGCATTAAATGAATTTATTAACTTCAAGTTTTATAGAATGAAACGTGTTCCAGCCAGTTTATCCGGAGATTCGCCCGGAAAACTGTTTTAATTTATTTTTTCTTAATGAACCCTAAAATCCTGAATTATAAAAGAAGAAGCTTCGTTTCGTCGTCTATTTTGTCATTTCACAACTCGCTTTATTAAAGGTCGGCTTTGGGGCGTGAAAATTAAACGCTCTTTCATTTTAAATTAGTTGAGTTGCTTCATGAAATTTTCCCAAATTCTGATCTGATGATACACTTGGGTTCCTACGTTAGTTAATCATAGCATTTAAGTATTAAGTTAAGCTTAAAACAGTCAAGTGTGTAATAAAATC
Organism: Catoptria pinella; assembly: GCA_963556745.1. NCBI lineage: Eukaryota > Metazoa > Arthropoda > Insecta > Lepidoptera > Crambidae > Catoptria > Catoptria pinella. Next base: position 5,741,056 of record OY750776.1, read on the forward strand.
AACTATCAGAATCAGTTACATTGCTGCTTTAGTAAGAACCAATGTGACAACTATCTTACTTAAAGCAGTAATGTAACTTTAAACAAATTTGGTTTCGATCGAGAATTGTTAGCAACAGAGTTACGTAATCAGCAGCCGGGGATCGGATCGGATTCAATCTATTAAATTCAGTAGTATTTCATGTTCCAGCTTCTGCCCGCGACATCGTCCGCGTGGACTTTAGGGGACCTTCTATGTTTCAACAAAATCCGATCAGGTGTTTTTACGTGATTAGACGGGTTCCTACCCAGCGCGCTGCCTCGAGGCAGGATGTTTGCCGCGTGCGGCGGGTTCCCATTCTCGTTCCCGTTCCCGCTTCTGCTCCTGTTCCACTTCTGGAACCCCGTTTCACCGCTACAGGGTTTTAATGTACGTAAAAAGTCAAAATGTCTATTTTTGAACATTATTTTTCCATTCAAAATTTGAAGCCCATGTCCACCGTGTTGGACTTTAAAATAAATGCTGTTTTTGCAATCAACAATCCGTAAAATATTAATTAAAGGGTACTTAGACCATTAAAATTCTTGACGTTGATAATTTTTTTTACTGTAGTCAAGCTGTTGTTTTTCTGACCGTATATCAGAAGTGATAAGCTGACGACATTTTAATAATATCTTATACTATTTTTCTATAATGATTATTAATTTTAAAGTTTGTCATTTTATAGGATGCATGATCAAAACTTATTACTGACATTGTACTGGGAATGTGACATACCCCTAATTTTATTTCTGTAATCAATGTGTTTGCTTGAAATTGCCTATATCAGTCTTTTTATTCTGATTTTTATTAATTATTTGCATGCCTACATCAAAAAGGCATATAATACTGTAGAACTTTAAACATAGTATTTTTGTACCTTGTAATATTTGCGAATATTTTTTTCTATTTCTATTTCTAATGACATCCATATAGATTTTTGGTTTTATTTACCCATTTATTATTATTATTTCGAAACTGACAGACTCTATTATAAATTTTTATCTCCTATTTTATCCCCTTAGAGGTCGAATTTCCAAAAATAATATTTAAATAAATAAATATATTTACCAGGTAATTTGCAGATTAACTAATTAATTTTCACTCTAACTGGTTTACGCACTTTAACGGTGACATAATTTTTTTGTTAGCTATACTTTTGTTACTATAAATAAATTATTGCTAAATTATTGTTACTAACATTAAATTCGAGCCTTTTTCGAGAAAAAAACTGCCTGTTTCATTTTCACGCCTAAGTCGTTGAACCAATTATGATGAATTCCAAGCGGATGAATCACGATCAAAAAATTAGTTTTATTCAGTATTCGCACAGAGTATTCATTTCATGTTTGTACACCATTCAATAAGACGTATTTTGATAATATTTGTACTTAAACTAAAAACTTTAATTAAAAAAAATAAAAATTAAAGTTTAATTTGAAAACAAGGATATACGAAACTCTTTTGTAGAAATGCAGTGCATTATTTTATTGGACAATGTTTAATTAAGTAAATAAAGATAACGAGTGATCTTTGTCTCTCTAAAGTAATTAACTCAGTCGCGTCGAGTAAAAACTCTGACGTCAAATTCTTTATAATAAAATTAATTTGCGCGAACAGCAAAACAAATTTGAGTTAAAACAGTCGCCAAACAAAGCGAGAAATTACGATTAATTTCTACAAAACATTTTCACTGGCCGAGATCAAAGATTGTGAATTAGAAATTTTCTGTTTCTCTCAGTTATTCGGAAAATGATGCCGGGTACTTTGTTAGTTCAGCGATTTATAATTGAAAGCTTATTTTTATAAAATCATTAATCTATATTTTGTTTTTATTTCCATGTGGAATCAAACACAAATTGAGTGCATCTACTAGATTGATTACTAGTAGACTACTAGCTCTAGATTGATTCGTAGATTTATTAGGTAAACTTGGCAAATTTAACACGTGTACGAACTTTTACTAAAATTTCTGTCAAAGTAATAATTTCTTCACTGAAAAGCTTACAACCAAATTAACGTGTGTCATTATAAATTTAATATTAATAAAAATCATTAAAAATAAAATTAAAATGAAAACCGCCCTCGATATTCTGGTCGGTAGGCTGTTACATCGTTAACTTTCATTCGGTCAATGCGTTAATTTGGTTCCCAGTAATTAGTCTGCCTAAGAGTGGCATTCGAAGTGGTAGCATACGGGGAAAAAGGAAATTGCTAATTAATTTTGTTACATGTATTTTTACACCGATAGCTAGGAAATTATCAAAATCCTAAAATGATTCCAAAAAACTTGAATCACCAGCAGCAAAACACTACTCTACCGAATAGTAGTGTACCTACAGTCTACTGTGGTAGATTTATTCCTCCGTTTCGGCGATTCCAATTCAGGCGATAAATTCGGAAAAATAAATTCCGCTGAGACCTATTTTTCTGTGTCTATTGGTCTGTCTTCAGCGAGTCGCTTCAACTTTCAATTCAACTTTGAGAACTTGTGATTATTGTGAAAATGTAACGAAGTAAGATATTCATGGTGTTTCGGAATTTTCTTTACATTATCATCTGGTGGTACTACAGTATAATCCAATACGGTCCCACCTTTGTTTATTTAGTATTATTATAATTATACCTAAATGTTATTACTAACCTAAACTGCTAAAGGCTACGGACCAACTTTTCATCGGTGATAGAATTTTTTATTTGCCGACTGAAAATTGGTGTCCGATTGACGGTATATTAGCGCGAAGCCTAGTAGTTCTACAATCGATTTCCATATTAAAAAAACAAATCTGCAGAATCATATACCGTAAAGAAAAACCAATGACTTAATAGATGAGAAGCATATCCAGCGCATTCTAGATTCAGGTAAGGAAAGCTCACCTGGTGGAGAGGGCTTCGAGGCAACCACCCTTGCGAAGGTAGCGTCGCCTGGAGCCACTAGTCGACCGCGCGCCGCGCGATGCAATAGACGTAGTACGCTTCGATGCTATCGCCGCGTTAGTTTAACATGACACGTAACGTTGTTTTGAGTCAAACTTTAGAATCACTGCGGAACTGTTGCATGGTTGTGTATACATTCAAGTGAATTTGGAACTGCGTTATAATTGAGAAATATCACGGTAAGATTACTTAGAATGGTGCTAATGTGTTTGGTCTTTTAATTTTTGGCTTGGAATTGGAAAAAAATGGTTTAAGGATTGAATTGGATGATTCATTAAGGACATTAACTAATATAAGATAGAAAATTATCAGTTATACCGGCTTTAAGCTGCTCCTATCACATGCAGGTAGAATGGCCTTATAATTAGTATTTTCATTACGATGATATTTTTTACTTGAAATGGTTTTACGAAGCCTAAGAAACTACGCTGGTGACGAGTCAAGTTTTTCTAGTTTTACTTAACATAATATTATGAAATGGTTTAGTTTTCTACACTCAATACATAGGTACAGTCGAGTTCATTAATATGTCGGCATTTTTGACAGTTCATCAACCTTTATGACTTTGTAATAAAAGCCAACATCCTGTCAAAAGTGCCAACATATTAATGAACTCGACTGTACCTCCCCTCGTGAATAACATACTATCGAAACATTAGCATGTTTAATATTTTGAGTGTTTAGTATTTTTTTGTATTCTGAAACGATAAAACTGAAAAAGATTTAGATTTTTTTGTACGTATATATCAACTGACACGTACAAATCCCTTTTCACTTTTCATATACAAGCCTTTCCTCATATCAAAGATAAATATTACGAACGCACGATTCTAACTACCTGCCTAACATTTCTTCCTTTCCTCTTATTTGAGTGGTTGATGTAACCAGGTCATGTTTGTTAGCTATTCATTAGCAAAAGAATGGAGTATCAAGGTCACGGCAAAATTCGTTTATTCAATTTGGGCCCTCACTACCTCTCGACCAGTTAGGCTTGAACTTCGAACTTGCCCTGCCCTGTTTAGCAGGGAAGTTCAACAAAAGCTTTTCGCCCTATTAGTTTTCTAATGAAACTGGAAATAGTCATTTGTTTGTTAATTTCAATTTAAAAATAGCTCGTAATACAAAAGACGAAAGTGCTTCTTTCGTGCACATTTCGCTACGATTCCATTAAGTTTATTTTTAAGCTACTAATCTGCTATGTTTAACTTAGATGTTGGTGAATGTTAAGTTTATCATGAAATATCAAAATTCTAATACTTATCAAATGAAGTATCGACTTATTATTCATCTCTTTGAAAATCATAAAAAAATTGAATAATTTCGATTGTTAATTATCAAAGCCAGAGTAACTATAAAATAAAGTTGAATTGAATTTGATTTGAAATTTCTTTTGAGAATATGAGCTAAAGTAGTAAGTAAATAATAATAAGGAAAGACCTCGGAGTGAAAAATAGCAAAATAGGCTTCAAGCAAATTCCAGTATTATATTACGTAGAATGTTGTTTGTGTAATATAAATACCTTTAATACGTTTACTCGAATGTATTTATTGCAATGCCAATAAATTAAACACTTTACGCTCCGCAGCTTTATTTTTAAATGTTGAAACTTTATAACCCCAACAAATAATTAAACTTATTTTGCATTCTCAAGTTTTGTGTAAATGTTGAATGTTTTAGGTAACTTCTGCTTACTTTAAGCTGAGCAGTATTTTTTTAGAAATATTGAAACTATTACATACATACTCAAAAACGCTTAATAAAATAATTTTGCAGTTTTCACTGTATGTAGACTGTTTTAGAAACTTTTGGCTGTTTGTTTGCAAAAAATATCTTTCAAGCAAGACCGTAGCTCAGAATGTATGCATATAAGATTTCAAACAGTATCTATAGATTTGACTTTAATTTGCTTGCAAAAAATATTATTTGCATACTTTGAAGTAGCACCATGACACAGAATTTAAGCGACTATTGCCTTACTAACTGCCTAATTTTTATAACACCCACATTTATATATACCTACCCTATTTAATGGCGAATAAAGTATTTTGTATCTGTACTATGTTTGTAGTAAAATCTACTAACAGTAAGAAATTTACTAGAAAAAAATAAAATCAATATGAAATTATTTTTTTATACGCTACTTAAAATTAAAGTACTAATTCACACGTTCAATCTCAAGGCAAAATTGCTTTATGAATTTTTCTCTCATATAACAAAGAAAATTGCTACCGCTGAATAGAGTCACTAATTTATTCCGTGCTCATAAACTAGGCTGTCGGCTGAAAGTACCGGAGTAAAGAACAATTTTTAAGGTCCTAGATCGGTTCATTAGTTGCTGGTGATTTTTGACGACCTCCGTGGTCGAGTAGCTTTGTACATCGGTTTTCAAAGTGTCGCCATCTCTGAGGTCCCGGGTTCGATCCCCATTTGGGTCAATTTAGAAAACGAACTTTTCTATATTGGCTCAGGTCTTGGTGTTTGTGATACCACCGTTGTCTCTTCCATAACACAAGTGCTTTAGCTACTTACTTTGGAATCGGAGCAATGTATGTGATGTTGTCAAATATTTATTTAATGAGACTGTACTATTATAAGAAGTGCCTGTTTAAAGTGTTAAAACTCAATGTTATTTTTGCAAACACACTAACTACATTTAAAATTCTAAGCAGAAAGTAACTAACAAAATAATTGTTTTATTATCTCCAAATGTCCACTTTTTCCTTCCGTCTAAACTATAATCACGTAGCACCGTAGGCGTGGTTCAACGCGCAGTCGGTGTGTAGCATTACTACAAGTTATTTAACAACCGCGCTATGTTCAGCTCATTCGCTCCGTTTATGGAGATTTTCTTTTTGTGATAATAAATAAATAAATAAATATTAGACAACATCATAAATATTGCTCTGATCCCAAAGTAAGTAGCTAAAGCACTTGTGTTATGGAAATCAGAGACAACGGTGGTAAACACACACACCCAGACCTGAGCCAATACAGAATAGTAAGTTTTCTAAATTGACCCAGCCGGGAATCAAACCCGGGACCTCAGAGATAGCGACACCTTGAAAACTGGCGTACAAACCACTCGACCACGGAGGTCGTCAATAATACCATGCACAAGAACATTTATTCACTGAATTTTAAAGAAAGGAAGGAAGGTTTTTCACTTAATTTTTAACTTAATTATTATACATGTCGCTCGATTAATACTGTATTTTATAACTGAAAAGTAGCACAAGAGGTAGAACCTATTTCGCAGGTTCCGCATCTAAATCAAGCACGTCTTCTGGTCTAATTAAGAAATAGAACAGAATTTTGATTAAATTATCTGTCAAAAAAATTATTTATATATAGGGGTGGAGACGTTATTAGCCATATTACAACATTCAACTTTTTGTTGCATTGTCGTCTCCAGGTTTTATTAGCCGGAAACTGATATTGAACTTGCAATATTTTACATAGGTAATCGCAAAAATAAAACAAAGCGTTTCTACGTAATTTTGATCATCCTAAGAGGCAAAGTACTCGTAAGACCACTATTACGTATTGAACATCTAGATAAAGTCTTGAGGCAATCATAGTCCAACTCATTATGCTTATATTGGCTTAAAAAGCAAGAACCCTTGCTATTTGCATATTCAGTAAGATTGCCTTATCCTATTCTGCAGTGATTTGGCAGAACCCGTTCAGTTTTTTTTTCTTTTGAGGATCGTTTGAAAGATAAAAAAGGTTGCCAAAGAGGTAAGAATACAAATTCTTTGACAAAAACTTTGCTTTAATTACCTATTATTATGACACAGTGGCTTATATAATTTTTTAACTTTATTTGTGTTCAATAACACATATATAAATATTTCACACTTGTTAGATGTAACATTTCAAAGCGACGATGTTAATTATCATGTGGTCCTGTTTCCACACTGAAATTCTTATAGTAAGATTTTTGAAGTTTCTTGCAAAATCTTACAAAATTCATACTAGGTCGCGGGTTCGATTCCGAGAATATGATTTGATGCGGATTTTTTTCTTGTATATTATTTAGTATTCATGCTAAAAGTGAAAATTGCAAAACCGAATGTTTCACATAACAAAAAAAAGCACTTCCTTAAAATCTTTTTATAAAAAGTATATCAGAAGCAAAATCAGTAGATAATTCTTAATGGTAAAACATCTGGGGATGGACGAAATCTAATATCAGACATTTTCTTTTATTAGTTCAACCTTCCGAAAACTCATTATTTTTCTAATTGGAAACCTTCTTAATTGATTTCGACTATAATTAAGAAAAAACTTTCGTTTTACTTACAGCGAGGGTTTGCTTTGCAAACTGAAAAGCTATAATCGATATACGTTGTTAAAATTGAATTAGTCTTTTAGAATAGATATTTTACGAATTCAGGCAAAGCAATTTAAAAACTCGACACACAGATTCTCAGATTTTAGTTGGTTATTGATTGATGATGATGATGTTGTAGAGCATTGAATGCGAACATAAGATTACATTTGTACGAGTATATCGCCTTCATTAAATCGTGGAGCGAACCGAATATTGTCAATAAAAAAATTGAGATAAAGTTGCTAAAATGATTTACTTTAGAATAAAAAAAAACAGATTTCACGCTCCACGCAACTATGAGAGTACATTGAAAATGAACATAAAAGATAAAAAGTATTATGAATAGTAGATACTACTAGATAGTTCAGCCATTGCTCGTCCGTTGAAATCGGAGAGAGTTCCATTTTTAAGACTGCCTCAACGTGGCTGAAGTACAACCCACTCCCGCCTTAGGGAATCTCCTTAGCCCTCATCTGTCGTCCAATCATCTACCCAGTGGGCTCATTTTGTTGCTTATTCAATCTTCAATCAATTCAATTTTGATTAAGGCCCACAAAAAAAGTAAGTCTGATTTTTGTCTGTCAAATCGTTTTTTTTAATTTTTCGATTATTCGAAATTTCTCCAAAACTACCTAACCGATTTTCAAAATTTAAATGCCATACAAAAGATCTCCACGCCTTGCACATTTTGACATCTCTTTCATAGAGATTTCTTCAATTGTCACCGATCTACGGTCATGTCGCACTTTTGGTTGAACATCGGGCACATACACTGGTAATCACATAAACATTCTCAATGTTAATATTCAGTATTACTCGTATTTTCACACTGTATGAGGTCTCACAGTGCCCGCGGACACATAGCATCCCAACTACCAATCACACGTAATACGTTAATCAAACAAACCAACCACAGCCCCCTGAATATGTGACTTTGTTGCAAGTATTTGATTGAATCAGGCATTACTTGGCGGAAGTCCCAAACCATTGTGAAAAGAGAAATATATGTAGCTTACTCCCGCAAAAAATATATGCTGGATGCACCGCCCTCCCGCCCGCAAAAAAATGCACATGCACACCACAAAAATATCAGTGCACAATACTTGCATTTAGCATGACAGCGACACACCTTGCACCTTCACCAATTAGACTACTCTACACGTGTTTCGTCCCAATCCGGAGCATCCTCAGGAGTTAGATCGTGCGTGAACCAACACCGAATCGGTGCATGTGCATTTTTTTGCGGGCGGGCGGGCGGTGCATCCTGCATATATTTTTTGCGGGAGTAAGCTACATATATTTCTCTTTTCACAATGACTTTGTTGCAAACAACTCTGACAGAAGTCGCAGTTACATTGCTGCTTTAGTAAGAACCAATGTGACAACTATCTTACTTAAAGCAGCAATGTAACTGCGGTTTTAATCGATTTAGATCAGAATTGTTAGCAACAGACTTACGTAATCAGCTACCAGAACTCTATTTCAACGCAGGGCGTACGCATAGGCAAGAGTCGTTTGATTGAATATTGTTCTTGAATATCTTAGTCGTAGTTTTCATTCTAACACTTGTATGTAGACACTTAAGCGTGCAAGGCAAAATAAACGTCAAATTTCAACGGCGACAATGCGCAAGATAATGCCGTTAAAAGAGATGGATTAACCCAGATCCCGACGTAACTTTGCCGGGTGAGCGTGATTAATGAATTTGCTGAAAGAAATATTCCCGGACAGATAAGTTGTCTGTCTGTCGCCGCTTTATTCTTTGGTAGTTCCAGGGAAAGTTTCGCTCGTTCAACTACTGGTGATTATGCGGCTAAATATGTATACTTTAGTGTATGTTCATCACATGGTCTATGAAAAATAAATTGTGTAATTGTAGTGCTAAATAAATAATGTATTGACATTATTTATTTATTTAAAAAGTTAGGGCATGTTTAAAAAAATCTGTGCCTGTGCAGATTCTCACTTCCGTTAAACAATTAGATTAAGATGGCACCCAGACTAAAAGTAGCGACGCGGTGAATTTTTTTCAATATTGTAAGTTTAATACATAATTTTAATATAACTTTATTTAAGACTCATAGTCTAGTATTTTTAGAAGGTATCATTACACTCCCTTGTAAACGTTTCTAGAATTAGATAGCAAAACTGCTAAAAGTGGCCGTTTTGGCACACATTGCTATCTACTTCTACGAATGACTACAAAGGAATGTTATGTAATGATACCTTCTAAAATACTAGACTATGGGTCTTGAAAATTCAATGTATTTTTTTTATTAATATTCTTGTCCATTAACAAATTTAAATTAAAACCTCTGTGGGTGCCACTTTCGGTGGGTTGTCCACCTTAACTCTAATTGAAAGAGTGAATACTACTGATATAACGTGACACAATCTTTTCTCTCTCTAGACTAGAGATATATAATTTTCACTACATTAAATATGAAAAAATGATACACTGGGACATTATGACAGTATGAATTTGAAGTAATTTCAACAAAGTTTTGAAATAAAGGATATTCGCATAACACTAATGTTTTTATTCGCATTGCCTTAACTTATTTTAACAATGTCATTTATTTGGTAAACAATATTTTTTGAGTATGAGTCTTAAGAAAAACTTTTTTTAAAAAAAGTTTATTTTTTGTTATATAATTTAGTTTTATGTATTTGTTTTGAGCATTATCATTTTTAAATTAAATCTGAAATATGCTGATATACATATTTGAAAAGTATGGTAAACATTGGTATTTTTGATAGCACTAAAGTCTTATAACACTTTGATCAATGAAAACAGGTTTTCTGCTCAACTACTCGTTCTTTGTCATTAGATATTATTCAACATAAAATGTGTGGTATTATCAAATAGATTTCATAGTAAGTTTATTAATCATATTTCTATAACACTAAAGTTTTCTGTCACAGTGTCTATTCAATTTGAGCAATGGTAGCAGGTTTTCTGCAAGTTGTCCGCTAAACTACATTAGCGCCACCTAGCGAGAGCTTCGGGTCGCTGAGCTGCCTTTGATGAAGAATTTCTTCTAAGAAAGCCTTTGTTATATTTTCTACCAGAACCCCTTAAAATTGAAGATGAAGTGCCGCATCTTATAGTAAATTGTTTGGTGAGAAATCAGTGGAAAAGGCAACCATATTTTCTGTTATTATAGCGTAACTGGACCGCGTATTCTAAAAATTTCAGTAAAATAATACGAGCTCTACATACGTATTACCGGACTCAAATTATTTTTTTTGAAGAATGTAAAGTTACAAAAATATCCAATTTGTTTGTGAAATAGACTGTTCTAAGAAAGTTGCTGCAGAGTTAATTATCATCAAAGTTCAGTGGTTTAGACGTGAGGTAACGAATCAAATCACATTCGTATTTATAATATTACGTAGTATGTATTCTGTGTTTTTGGCTCTTACAAGTTGGATTTCATAAACAAGTTTTTCGATAAAACCGGTGGCGCTATCGCTTATGAACGATACCGAGTTCGAAATATGAACAAGCAAAGTTAAATGAGATATAATGGGCTCTTTACATGGGTGGATTTTAGTCACCTTTTTTATGCCGATGAAAATCCCCCTTCCAAGTCGCTTGTAAAATTGAATCGCAGGTGACACATCGGTGACGGTGTCGCTGTCGTCTATGTAGTCGATGGTGTAACCTAGGTAACAAATGTAATACATATAGTTCCAGTTCTGGCCACCGGATCAGATAAGTTTGTTCAGTCACCTGCGACATAGGCCGAATTGTCATTTACACAGTCGATTTTCGCCGTGCGGCAAAAGTCGTGCTGCTTTAGTCACCCGTGTAAATCCCACATAACAGTACTTGATTTGTCAGAACGACAACATAATAACGCTAAAGTGCCATTTTATTAAAATACATTTATGAATAATGAATGTTATATGACGTTTAATAAGCCATATCAGCATTTTGGTGAAAATTGTCTTTATCTCTATTTTTATGTTTTTCATGTATAAGACGGTAAGGCTTTAATGAGTTGTTATGATGTCGTGTGTTGCCAAATTATGTGAATGTTGTATTCAATTTTGTCCCAAGTTTTACACCAGTCTAATTTTCTTATTGTAACTTTAGCACGTAATACCATATTTCTAGGACCAGTAAGAAACGTAGGAATCTCCGATCTTTCATATAGTGAAATCGAGCGTGCACACTCCGATAGTGCACAATATAGACTATTGTGTCCGTTCTTCAGTATCCAAGACAAGACACTAGATGGTACCCATTGTCCACGAAGCTTTGAATTTTGATTTTTATGACTTCTTTGTACCAGCGAAAGGTCAACGCGATTTAATTTTTCTATCCTTTGTGAAGAAAGCGCTGCAAGTTATTGGAATTGTGAACTCCCAGAATGAGTTAGAGTTAGTTTATTTTAGTTTCACTTGTATCGTGACTTTATCGAAAACTTTCAACGTAAAACATTTAAGATTATTAAAAGACTGGCCTTGCTACCTAAGATCGCCAGTCTCCACTTTAGAATATTACTTCTTGATTTATATTTTTAAGCATTCTTTATAGAGAGGTTTATAGTTATAAGTAGGTAAATAATTTATGTCAACAACCCCATTTATTGCTAATCTCGTTTGTAATACAAAGCGTGTTGCCTTCTTTGTTAAACAAAATAGTTTTGGACATAAAACTCAGTCTACATTCTCCACTTTGCACAACTTGTCTAAATATAGGGGTTTGGAGGTAAATGAGAGACTATGTACTTGTTCCAGGTGGCCGTTCAACGGAGTATCGCCGCTAAAAGAGTACTGAATTATTCATCAGAATATTTAGTCCTTACAAAGCCTCGTGTGTGTTCCAACTTTACGCTAACTACATCGCCAAAATACTTTATAAACTAAATGGACGACCTCGCTTTTACGTAAAATCGATTTGAATTTCAATCTAATTAAAATGAGAACCAAAAAAATTCAATTAGACGTAGTGTGAAATGCGTTGGTGAATAAAAATCATTAGTTCTAATGGGAATTGACAATACTGAAAGGTGTCACGTACAACGAATTAAAAGGTTATCACTGCCTTTGATTAACTAGAAAAAAATGTACAAAGGCGAATTTTTTGATTTAAATAGAATTATAGATAAATTGGTTAGTTATAAAGATGCCAAATTAGGAAGTAGTGAAATGTATGATTATAGTGAAGTTTTTGAAGGCGTTTATTAACACGATGAGGTCTATGTTAGTTGGAGGGATTTTAACAACGTGGGCTGTTTTGGTGACGGCTACGGGCGAGTGGAGCGAAGATGCCGAGGATTTAGGTGAGTGATAATATTAAAACCTACTCTAAGTATTTTTGGGTTAATTTCGTAAGAAAGTTTGGGCAATCACTTGATCACAATAACAGTGCCACACATCAGTGAAAACACACTTGAGAGCAATGAAATCGACTCAGTAGCTCAGCTAAGTTTCTTTCAACTACTTCAGCACAAATTAAATTGATGTACATTATTAAAACTGTTAATATAACTAAAAAGTAAATAATTTTAAAGCTCGTTAATTAATCTTTGAAATGAAATTTGCATTGAATTATTTCAACTGATCCTATGTCGGAAAGAACTTTAAAGAAACCAAGCTCAATTTCTTAGCTTTAATTTTGCAGTCACGAACCACTTTCGGAATTAAAAAAATATCTAAGAAGAAGAATATTTTAGGAGAAAAACAAGCCTTAAATTAAAAATCACTTTTATTGGTAGCTCCATTTCTGGAATGGTTAACTACGGACCCGATCACATGCTACGGACTCCTAATGGGTTCGTAGACCACACTTTAAGAAACCCTGCTTTAAAGTGTTGTTGGAGTATATAAGGAATTGCGCCATTAATATAACAAGTTGTAAATATAAATATTCGACTGAGTTTTGTCAAAAAAAACTTTGAGTTTGAATAAACAATTTCTAATACAAGCTACTATGCAAATAATTTCTTACCAAATACATTACCTCGAAATAAAATTTATATTGATTTTATTTATTGAATTTTAAAAATATATATCACACTAAATAATATACTAGAAAAAATACGACTCGCACCAGATCATGTTATCGGACGGGAATCGAACCCGCGACCTTTGGATATACGGTCCAATGCTCTGACTGCTGAGTGACTCGGTAGCTCAGCGGTCAGAGCATTGGACCGGATATCCAAAGGTCGCGCTCCAATGCCAATATCCAATGCTCTGACCGCTGAGTGACTCGATAGCTCAGCGGTCAGAGCGTTGGACCGGATATCCAAAGATCGCGGGTTCGATGTTTCTAGTATATTATTTAGTATTATATAAAAATAGCATTGTAAATGCTAAAATCTCAAAAATTAAAAATATATATCAATTAATGCTACGCATTGTATGATACAGACTTTTTAACAGTCACCCCTCATTTATATGACAATTTAATTCATAACTTGAAAGGTTTTAAATAGAACTATGACTTTAGTTTCTGATTCTAAGAACTTTGTCTGTGGCCAAAGCCATTGAATGCTTAAAAGGTCAGGAAAATAAATACGACTAATATAAAAAAAGTAATACTAAACACGCCTTCTATTCCGAAACTACAACGAACAGTTATTACATTTTATACTATTGGGTTTGAGTCTCATGGTATATCAAATTGTGGAGTTAATTAAAGATATGCAATCATTTTGAAAATTGCTCTATTCTGTTTGCCATGATGCGTGATTAAAATTTATACAGGGCGTCCCAAAAATTTGCCACACGAAAAGAAAGTACCTTAAATATTGAAGGTATAGAGAATTTTACTAAAAGAAGAGCTTATTTTGATTTTTAAAATAATTGGAACTGTATTCAAAGATATTTGAAAACCGCCTTTTTAACTAGGAATGCAACCCACCACATATGAAACAATCTTTTATTATTAAGATACCAATCGTTAGTGTTACTTATTGGGATTAGTTTTTCTTGAATAACATAGCATCATAAACAAAAGAAAGATCATGCAATATTTTTTAATATTTTTGAATGCAGTTCCAATTATTTTTTAAAATAAAATGCAGTTTTCTTTCAGTAAAATTTCCCATCTTCAATATTTAAGGTACTTACTTTCCCTCTGTGTGGTAAAGTTTTGGGACACCCTGTTAAAATTATTTAAATTTTAATCATGCATGATGATACATTTTGATATAATACCAAATAATATACTAGAAAAAATACGACTCGCACCAGATCATGTTTTCGGTCGGGAATCGAACCCGCGACCTTTGGATATCCGGTCCAATGCTCTGACCGCTGAGCTACCGAGTCACTGCACATTTTGATATTTTTGATTTTGATTTTGGATGAAACAGCTGTTTTTTTTCGCGATTTCAGAGTTGGTTCCATAGTAAAAGTTGATCAGTCTGATGGTCCCTATATACCATATTTGGCATTAGGGGTATTTTTGTAACACCTTGTATATATAGGTATATATATATTATATAAAATGTTAATCATTCATTTTGCTAATCTTAAATAACTTATATTAAAGTTTAAAAGTGGGTCTTATAAACAGTACTTATTAGAATAAAAGGTTCTGTTTCATAACGTTCCCTCCATGTAATGTTGGAAACTAAACTAGTTCCTTACTAACAATAAATGAAACTACGCTTTCGCAATAATTCTAGGCGCTACTGATTTATTAAAATTACCACTTACCCTTGCTATTACGTAGTTGGTATACAATTTGGTACATGTTTTTACGAAACAATTACTTTGAACATAGCTTTTCTGAGAGTTATTAAAAGGTTATTGTTGGCTTTGTGTTTTGTATATTATAACAACTCGATTTCTGCCAATTCCATTTTCTTAAAGCCACCTTAATGTTAGAAAAATGTATGTGATATTTATTATAATGCGATTTAATGTAAAAACAAAAACGATATTACTTCAAAATTGTATTTTACTTTATAAGATATACAAAAAAAATATTACATTTAATTATAAATGATTGTGTTTAGTGCAATCGTTATCCGAACTTGGGAAAAAAAATATACTTGAATATAAATGTAACATTACCGTTACCATAGAATACCAAGATAAGTAATGTTTTACCAGTTTTTACATAACCATCTCGATTACAATACCGAGACCAGTTCAAACTTATTCTACTCAAATTGCACAAGTCCTTTGTTGAAGATCAACTGGAACGAATGTTCTGTTATTCGCATACTTCCAAATATGCAGTATGCACACGCAAACAAGATATCTGATTGCACGCACACCTGCATGGAATCCGTAAACGTGTCTCGGATGCGACACGAAGGCTAAACAATTTGCATTTGTATTTGAAGCTCCCTATTCGTGGAAAGTTTGAATGTTCCCGTTTTGAAACAGTGCAATCTTAGATCGGCTGCCTTCCTATTTCCATCGCTGGGTTTGAGGAGTCCACGAATGCTTGCTGGCGTGACGCCAGACAATTTCTTTTGTCTTCGCCAATGCTCCTTCAAGTATCATCGATGTGGATATTTCGATTAAAGTGGGAAGTTAAGAAGTTTTCACATTCCAAAATGTTTCTATGCCAAGTTAGTTCATACTTTTATAACGTATCCATGTAGTGAATCGAGGCAGAACGTTTACATTTTGCCATATCAAATTAACACATACATATTTGTCGTAATACATAAAGAATAGGTACTAGATTTCGTCCGCGACTTTGATCGTGTAGAATTCAGTTTCCCCAGGCAATTTTGGAAATAGTATTATTAGCTTTTATAAATCTTAATTAATCGAAGAAACTATTTTTATTTTTTTTATTTTATTTACAAAATTCTGACATGACATGAAATGTTGACTACATTTCATTGTTAAATGGAGTTAGTTTAATAAATAGAGAGGCTAGGGTTAATCTGTTAAACAGCCATTAGATGAATCGATACTCTCAAAGACATTTGGTTCCCATTCGACAGAAATGGTGATTTAGTTCATTGAACTTAAAGCTACCACTGCAGCGAAGAACTTCTGCCATCGTTACGACTGAAAAGGCTGAAAGGATTTTAGTACAATTTAAAACAGACTTCCTATCTTAGTAATGTGCTACTAGCAGATGATTTTTTTTTACCTGCGTACCTACATTTGGATAAGATTTCGTCGATTTTGGGTTTTTTGTCGCATTAGAACATAAAGGGAAGATCGTCATATTTTAGTTGCTAGAACCATTTGTTCAATACGCTTAAATTACGGTGTAGATAGGTAAGAACTTAAAAATATACAAAACCACTAAGTAATGAACATGCTCTTTTCAATTTAAAATGGCCGACTAGATAAAGGCGTGGACGCAAAGTGCTGGTGAAATTGGACACCTCCATTAAAAATGCATTAA
The DNA here is from genome assembly GCA_963556745.1 of Catoptria pinella. NCBI lineage: Eukaryota > Metazoa > Arthropoda > Insecta > Lepidoptera > Crambidae > Catoptria > Catoptria pinella. Next base: position 5,757,688 of record OY750776.1, read on the forward strand.
AGGCTTGCATTAATTTAAGTTTTAGAAACTGCTTTTAAAATTATCGCTTGTCATTACTTGGTAGTTAGATGTTTTCAAGTAATTAATAGTTAACATTTTAGATTTCTTACTACTCGTGTATTTTTTTTATTCTTATTCTTTTTTACATCGTTATAATATAATAATTATAATAATAATTCATTTATTTCAGGCATAGACCCATTTAAAAAAAGCAATACAGAAAGCTTATGTATTCAAAGGAGAAATATCGACCTATCTCGTATAAAACGACGTTAGAGATACCAAGAAATAATAAACGTGATAACTTGTTTAGTTCCTCATTTAACAAGACACGTTTCTTTCATCTCCAATTGATAGGTGAATATATTATAAATAAAAACGGGTTCAGAATATTTTCCCATTATATCTAAATTAAATATTAACTGCTTATTGAAAAGTTAGTCGTTATCACTTAGTTTGTACAGATTAAACTGTGCTGTATATCAATCAAAGTGCTTAAAACTTTGGACGTCTTAAACTCCAAGATTGCATAGACTGGGAGACATTCAACATATCCATCAGTAAAAGAATGTTCTTGACGATGCAAAGTAATTGTTTGGAGATGCGCCAGCTTCAGCCCCGTGGGAAGCACTTATCCAAAAAAATAGATACAGCAGTGCAGTACATACTTTTTTATATAACTTAGAAGGATAAAGGTGGAAAACAAATGGTATGCGATCGCTGTAGTCGATGGACTTTTTCTACACCAGAGGAATAATAATATCACACGCATTATTTTGACGACATTATTTTTTATTTTATTTTTATTTTATTGGATAAGGGCAACATACAATATTATACATATGAATGAAAAGTATTATGTATGTACATAGGCTAACACAGTTTCCACTAAGAGGATTTTGATTGAAGACTTCCGTGGTCGAGTGGTTTGTTTGCCGGTTTTCAAGGTGTCGCCATATCTAAGATCCCGGTTCAATCCCCGGCTGGGTCAATTTAGAAAACTAACTTTTTCATATTGGCTCAGGTCTGGGTGTGTGTGTTCACCACCGTGGTCTCTGATTCCATAACACAAGTGCTTTAGCTAGTTACTTTAGTTACTTTGGGATCAGAGCAATGATTGTGATGTTGTCTAATATGCATTTATTTATGTATTTATTATTATTATCAAAAAAAGCTTTATTCATAATTAGATATAAGATTTTTTTGTACTAGCGCAACACTGTGGCGTCATAAAGTAAAACTAAAGTCTATGATCATGAGTAAATATTTTATTGTAATTGGTAAAACAAGTTTTCTTGGTTTTCGACGCATCGACGACGAAAGTATGGCATTGATATGGCAGCTCACTGGGCACCGGTTTTTGTTCAGCGGACGTTTAGCCGTGTTAATTACATATTTGGAATACGAAAATAATAATGTTCGCGCGAGCATTGACTCAATATGACCCAGTTTTTGCCGCGGACAGTAATTAACAAAAATCAGTATGCGTTTTTCAGTTGTGCTGCTATTGATTGCACATAGGCTTTATCAAAATAACAGATTTGTTTTTTAATTAAAAATTGGATGCTGGTTAGATTAGTGTTGTTTTAGACTGTATTTATTAAGTTTTTTTATACAATGTACTAAACCAGAATATGGTAGATAGGGACCATTAAACAAAACAACTTTTAGTATCGGACCAAAAAATCTGCTGTTTCATACAAAAATAAATAACCAAGATATGAAAATGTATGAAACAGCTGATATTTTACGCGATTTCAGAGTGGTGATTGTCCCATAGTAAAAGTTGTTCAGTTTGATGGTCCCTGTCTACTATACTCTGATTTAGCTAATAATTCTGTTACACGTTGTAAATACAAAATGTAGATTGCAAAAATCAGATCAGTGAAACAATTCTGCTTTTAATATATTTTTTGCGGCATGCAAAAAAAAGGTCTACATCTCACAGCGCCACTAGTATAATAATATACGATCCACAAGGATTTTTTCATATTCCGCTCCGTTTCCGCGATAATGAGGAGATATTTTAAAACTGTCCGAGGGTCAGGCCTAGAGGTGACAACTGAAAAACGTTGCGGCCGTGAGAGAGCGCCACTGGGCAGGGCACGTTTTGTCCACGTCACCTGGGGCCCAATCACGCTAATTTTCAACGATAAAACCAAACCAAAATCGTTCAGTTTTGTTTACAGAAAAATACTCGCTTTAAGTTTGGTAAAATTGTTGAAAGCTAAGCCTAGAGAGCTTAGGATGCCAATCTTGGACAATTTAAATGAGAATTTTAAATCTAAACCGAAGAAATGACAACGTAACGGTTTTGGTTTTATCGTTCAGAATTAGCGCGACCTGCTAAGTCCTATTGGGATATATTCCGGGTTCGAAAAATGAATGGAACTGACTTTCAGCATTTAAGAATGCGACACTATATTCCGAGTCCTTTTCATAATATTTATCAACTCTCGGTGAACAGACTATAGTCAAATGTAACCTACTTAAAAATAGTTTACAACAAATTAAAAGTGAGTCTTCCATAGAAGACAAAAAAACGTGATAATTAAAAATTAACGTAAATGCTTGTATTGAAGCACGTTTAAATAACAATATTTTTAACACAATTTCCGTTTCGTCCGAAAAACCTTTTTCGTATTCCGTTTTTATTTAAAAAATCCAACGAGATTCTTTCGTAAATTGTTTTAACGAAATCAGGATACCGTGGGGGTGTGGAAATCGGAGCAGAATGGAATGGGTGTGTGCAACATAAAATGGTTTCGATTCAGCGCGCCGCTCGCCGCCGGTCACTGCGCCCTACGTTAGCTTATGTTGGAAGTTGACTTCGTACTGCGGCATCCTTATTTTTTGTTCAAAGCTTCGGTGAAGCGTAATGTAGTGCTCGTCTTTATGATCATAACACGAGTGTTGTATTGAAGGGATTTTTTTGGATACTTCTCAATCCCTTTTTACCCTTGCAAAAGTAACTTAATTTTACCACATTCGCAGGGCGAGTGCGAAAAGTTGACTTCGTAGTGCGACATCTTTATCCAGTTTTTGTTTGAAGCTTCGGTGAAGCGGAATGAAGTGCTCGTCTTTATGATCATAACATGAGTGTTGTAATAAAATGCTTCATATTTTACGAATGCAAATAACATTAAAAAGTGAATTTATGATTTGGATACTTCTCAGCCCTTAACCTAACCTCACTTAACCCACTGCGCTATCTAAAAATTAAGTTTGAGGGCCTGTTTCACAATAAAAAGTAAGTTCTGAGTAGCTTACTTGACAGATGATTTGACAGTTGTGATATGAAAAATATGTCAAATCATCTGTCAAGTAAGCTACTCAGAATTTACTTTTTGATTGTGAAACAGGCTCTTATTATATTATTTTCAGAATTTGATTATTCTTTTCTAGGTTAGAAATAGGTGTTGATGCAATAAAATAAGTAACGAATTTTAGGTAAGCACCGCGTCACTTAATTTAGGTACCTTAAGATAGATTAATATTACAAATAAAAACATAGTTTTGACAAGAAAAACAAGTGGAACTAGTATTACCTAGTAGTAACGATTATTAGTAAGTATATTAAGGATTTACAGTATTGTCTTATTTTCGAAATAACAGACTAAAAAAGTTAGTATCATCAGCAGTCTTCCAAATAATATTAAGTTCAGTACCCTTAGCACGAACATCTATCGAAAAAAAGGGGAGTAATAGTACTCGATAGAGTAATCCTCTATGGGAAATATAATTTCGCTTTTTGGCGATAGATGGCGCTGTAGAAATTTCCCATACAAAATTACTCTATCGAATGTTTTTACGCGCGTGATCTTTTCGATAGCTGTTCATGCTAAAGGTGCAGTTCTTCGTTATTGACAGGCATATTCATCAAATCTTATCGGTTCCTTATACAATCTAATTCAGATTTGCTCAATGTATTCAGTTGAGTAGTGATGGATCGCCTTTCGGAAAATTGATCACTTTTAACACGCACAACCTGTATTCTATTATTATTTTATTCTTCCATGCTTGGTATAATTAATTAAAGCTGCTTGGATAACGTTCGGAAAGTAAAGTCTATAAAATATCTTAAAGAATTAACTACTTTGACAAATTAATATAATTACGTCCGAATTGAGTTTTTTTTATTATTTACCCCTAGCACCAAAAAAAACGAGCGTCAAAGTACTCGATAGATTAATTATATCTATGAACATTTCTCTTTTTTGGCCGTAGATGACGTTGTACAGCCCATACAAAATTACTCTATCGAATGTTTTATGCGCGTTTTTTTTCTCTATAGATGTTCGTGCTACGGGTACAGAGCAAAAAAGAAAAGATTAGACTATTGAGGTTCTTCTCAATATTCTCAAGTCCATTTTATAAAATAAAAATCTAAGAACCGGATGAATATTTTCACCTTTGTGTCGAACTCTACATAGAATCGATTCGCAGATTCATAAATCGATAAAATCATATACTTAGCCAGAATTAAGTTGAATTAGCGTCAACTGTGATTAATGGGGAGTAATGATCGTTCGTGTTACAACCAACTTAAGCGATGACGAAATTAAATTACAGACGTGAGTAATTATAGTAGGGCGTCACGGTATTTTTGGGTGACCCCTTTTTATAGTTCTTGCAATGAAATTGTTATAATTAGTGGCGTTTTGACGTGGCATAAACCGCCCCTTGCGAATCGTGTGTTGTAAACATAAAGGCTTTATCAAGAATTTTACATTCATATTATATGAATATTAAATTATTGGGCTTTATTTCATTTGACGGTTTGAGTTCTATCGGTGAATTAATGTTGACACTTTAATAACATAATAATTTATTCCGCCTCTTTTTCTTACCTATTAAAATGTTTTTTTTGTTACTTTGCAACACTGCACCCTGATTGTATCACTTTATTAATATCGATATGGTATCAAAAGGGTATCAATGATGATGATATGACATATTATTGATACCATAATGTTACATTTATTACATTCAGATACTTATTACAGTAACTATTGACCCTATTTCGCCTGTATTAATAGTTCCTAAATAAATTACGGTACATTTACTAGAATCCTATAGATCTGATTTTTTTATGATATCTGAGACCGGAGTATCGCATATTCGTATCTACCGTAAAAAACTTTGTGCGTGCTAGGCCTGTCACTCAGATAGCGATACTTAGCGACAGTCGCTATCGCAAAATGGCTTCATAATACCTTTCAACTCCTCGAGAACAGACTAGTTTAGCTTTAATATTTTTTTCACTACCTATCAAAGTAAGGGAAACGATGTTGCATAATTACGACGAAAGAGGTCGTACCGATATCTCGAACACTTCGGGTAAGGCTTAATTAGCGTTTCAAGAAGTTAATGAGCTGACTCGACTGAGATCCCCGTTTGCCGACAGCCTGTTTATCTCGGCATCAGATAATAAGGCATTCAGTTTAATGGGTAAACGACAAAACAGCAGATTTACTTTATCAAAACAAGATTATTTTTTTATCTAATAATATTAAGAAAATTCAGTGTGTGTTTCCATTTCAAAACCTTTCTGCTCCAACGCCCATCATGTCTTAAATATGTTCAGTCAATCTTCGATTCATTGAGTAACATCATAACCCATGTGACTAGGCAAAATATAATAGATTCGAAAGAGGTTAAGCAGATAGGTGTCAGACAGCGCTGTCGCAGCAATATAGCAGTTATTCATATACCATTTTTTTCACTCTATGACGTTTGTCTTCATAAATACCTGAACCCCGTCTATGAGGTAATCCATCTGAAAGCTGATGATAAACTTTAGTATGTTTTACGTCAGAATTTTGAATCTAAAATACCAGCAAGATTAAGATATATTCAAGTTCGTATTACGATGGTAACTACGAAAAAATAATATAAATACAGATTAAGACGTGATTAAAATTGGGCTTCCCCGAAAAAATTTCAATTTATTATCTTTTATCATTTTGAGTAACGTCAATTAATGTGCCCTCCATGAAAGCGTCATCAATAGTAGCTAATATTACAATGATTTCAATAACATAGACGAGCTATTCAAAACTAAAATTGTGTCACAACCAACCTTCGCGGCGCATCAACTGTTTCTATCGGTCGCTCGCAAAGACTATTAGAGTTTCGGTGCATGCACCGTAAATTAATGAGCAATTTTCGGTACTGTATAGCCTGTCTAGTGTAGTATACACATAGAAATCTTTGTAATATTATCGTAGATTTTAATATCAAACTATTCCTTTGATGTTGTAGCACAGAATAGATATAAGTACCACGTTATAGGTTCTTCACCTCTCTATAGAGGCTTGTAATCAAGACTGAACGCAAATTATTTACGAATTAATTAACTGTAACCGATCAAATCAATTATTCCTTAATAATAGACAATTTGGTGACATCAAAGAACTTATTTTAGTTGTGAACCGTTTATGGTAGGTATTTTAGATCCTGTAATTGTATTGTAAACTATGGATGGTTAAGTAAAATTTTAACACAGTTCAATTCTAAATAAGAATGAAGTTTATGAATTTAAAAAAAATACTTTATTTTTTTAGTGAACATCACCTACTATCTGAGTCAAGACTATTTTTTAAATATGTGGTATTAATAAACTTTAGTGTTCATAGTTTCAATAATTAATGAAAATTCAAAGTTCAAGTGCTTAAATCTATTAACTTATCTCAAACACTATGGGGTATCACATTGTTAACTACTTGCATGAGGCTATAGAAACTAAGTTAAAACACTTATTCACTTCAGCCCTGATAATTAAACAATATTTTGTATAGCAAGTAAAGATTAGTAATATAAGTTAGAGGGTAACTATCAGAGTTGAGAGACCATGATCTAAGGTGCATTCACTTATTGGACCACTAGTCAACCTAGTTCTTGACTATTTCGATGCAAGATCGTTTATAAAGTTTCTTAGCTCTTGCGACTGTTTCTTGTTCCTGATAGCCAGCAACTTCCCTACAGGAAATTAAACGATTTACATATGAAAATCTTATGAAATTTTCCGGCGATACGGGCTACCGGGGCAAGTTTCTCAGTGAAGATATTCGGACGCTCTTGATAATTCGCTTTGTGTCTTTTGTGAGCCGCCGATAATCTAACCACAATGGCGGGAATACGGGCTTCCTTCGCCAACTTTCGGGCGATAATTTGGAGCGAACAATGAACGGATCATAGAGAGTGATGAACAAATTGATGAATTGTAAAGTTTGGGCAGGAGCAATTAGGGAGCATTGTTTTTGCTGTGAAAAGAAATTAGACGCACCGCGTTTGTTGGAGGTTGGTTTAATGTTTCTTTAATGTTTTGCTTTCCTTGACGTATGTTTTAATTATGGTACGTAGTTTGTTTTAATTTTAATACTAATAAATGCTTGGACAATTTTTGGCCTGGACACAACGCTTATGACTTATTTAATTGAGCGTGATCTAATATTTATATACTTCTAGAGACTTGATGGTACTCCAAAGTCGTTTTGTGATAATCAGTGTACGTAATATATGGTTAGTTAATCGGTTTAACTACATACTAGAATACTAGATAATACTCTTTTATTCATTGTTATATAGTTACCAGCTCATTAGCTCAGCTACCAAGTCGCTTGTTAACCTCGCCAATTAATTCAGCTTCGAAGCTATAAATCGAAAGTAACTTAACTTACACTTAGTCAAAGATTCGGTTATAATAAAGAGAATATTGTTTAAAGAGATAGCAAAAACCTTCGAACCCCAACCAGGGAAGTTTGAGAAAGAAGTCATTAGCGAAGTTGGCAACTTTCTCGCCGTCGAGAAAATAAATATTTCCAGAGTTGCTTGATAACAATTGCGCTTTTGTTTGGTCTTTTTGACGATATTTAAGTTGCGCTACGACATTGATGGCAGACTATAGATTATGTTTTAAAGTAGTTTTCATAAAACCAAATGGTGCATCCAGATCATCGCCAATAGGATGTTATTGCGATTTCTACTTGTTTTAACAAAAACATTATCATAAGTCTCCATTGAAAACATACTTTCAGTAAAGTATTTTTTATTCAAATCAACCTTGTTTATTTTCCAAAGTCGTTTAGCTTTAGAAACGTAAACGGGTCTTTATTAACTTCGAGCGGTAATATTTGAATATTCATTCCACGAGTTGTCGCTTCATATTCTTAAATAGCCTGAGCACATTAAGGCCTTAATAAAATTGGCCCACTTTTTTGGAGGCTATGAATTTTACGCACCATAATTTCACTGTACTAAATGCTCAATAAAAAAGGGAGGGCCATTTCTTGCGGTCCGGGAACAGTAGCAGTGAGGAAGGAAGACATTGGAGTGACGTTAGTTTGATATACGAGCTAGGGCTTTTGTGTGTTTGCCGTTAATACGGGCGCACAATGCGCCCCGACAGCCTTCTGGAGTTACGCCCGACTTAAGGATGTGACTGTCACACCGGTGAGTAACATTGTGTGAAGTTTGAATCGAAAAAATTGAGGTTTCTGTTTTAAATGGTTATGGCTAAGGACAGACATCCGCAAGTAGAAGAAGTCACTTAAGTTTCTGTTTTTAAGTATGACATTTTTCTCCCTTAAAACTTGTATTAGTGTGACTTAATTAGGAAGTTTCTGGTGCTGCTTGTAATATTTCAGTAAAAAAACCCAAGTAATTTACTAATAATATAAGGTTAAACGCACATGAAATGTAAAGACTTCCTCATTAGTTATTGGTTGGTGCCAGTATAGTATAAAGGATTTCCGTCCGTACTATACCTGAATAGGACTAAATAAAAACGCATTTGCGGTTGCTGCTCTGGTCAAAGATTACACTGACCCGTGACTACACCAAAAACCCTATAAAAACATCAAAAAATCTTAAGTAAAATCATGGTTGTATTAGAAAGACTGATTCATTTAAATTGCATTTCTGTGTAAGTGCAGCCATCCATTCACACCCAAGAAGTGGAGGTGTGAGGGCATAGTTAATTTTGGCCTCTGTCACTGTCAAAAACCTGGGACTGCCGATTCGGGTCTTCCTCAATATGGAATAAGGGAGAATCTTCGCACTTCAAAGAGGGAACTGGTGCGATTTACCGAATACTCTAGGAAATTCTAGGAAGATATATATTCTAGGAAATTGCCGAGTTGAATATTGAAATTCGATATGCCGCTTTGATGCTAAAGCTTATAATATATGGATAACTTGTGTCCAAAATAGTTTTGAATATGAACTAATAAAATACTATTTGTAGATTGTTTTTTGTATTCATTAAGAATATCGTAATTAATTATTGACTAGTGAGGTGTTATTAAAAACGCATATGTTTTTATGATTTCAAAATCATTCAGAACTCAAATACTTAGGATGCGTTCCGGTCATGCGATCCTATCCGCAGATCGCTGCGATCTATGCGATGTTTGGAGCTATCGTATAGATCCCATATATCGCATAGATCGCAGCGATCTAAGATCGAATCGCATGACCGAAACGTATCCTGTGTGTTTGATTTATCATTCAGTAGGTAATATACTCGATAAGTAATAAGTAATTAGCTTAAGAGTCGCTACACTTTGATTAAGTTATGAGTTTCCAGGATATAGCTAGTAAAAGTGGATATAGCTAGTGTTTTATCTTAGTGTTACAAAATGTATATAAATGTATATTTTGTAACGCAAAGAAAAAACACTATATTAATAGAAACGAATAGAATTAAATAATGTCTCACAAATAACTAAGCTCGTTAACCACAATAAAACTTTATAACTTTTTTATTTTTTATGATTGGAAACAAACGACTGATTAAGGTTACTTTCCCTGATTTTTCTCGATGATACGCGACACACCATCGCGCCGTTGCATTCGGTATGAACGCTTAGGAAATAATTGTATGCACATAATTTATTTGTGCACCGCTTTGTGTAGCCCCGAGAAAAGGGGGCGGGGTGCGTGGTGCATCGACATACGAGATAATGGATGAGGCTTTTGAGGTGATTGCCGGGTACAGGTCTATCTCAAGAATCTCCACAACGTAAATATTAAATCATAAGCACATTTTATTGGAATTATTAATGCTTATACTCGTATAACTATACTTTTTATTTAAACAAAAGTGTGCTAAATATAGATTTGAAGTTGAAACAATGATTTGTTATTAATAACCAATCAATTAATTAAAAGCAATAGCTCAACCATATTATTTGTTGTATGGCCTGTGAGCTTAACAAAGTTGTTGTCAATAAATTTAAAAAGTAACATAATTAAAAAAGTCAAAATAACTTATATTCACTGCAAAATTCTTTAACCTCAAAACACTGTAATATATATTTTTTTAAACTAGCTGGAATATTTTTACAGAATTTAATGTTTAAACTACAAAAGCAACAGTCAAAGTTAATTGATTAGTGAATTCAAATGAAAAAGTAATTGTTCGTATCACACTATGACCAACTGCTACGAGCTACGGTATTCGTAGATAGACGCACGAGTTCTTCGTAGTAAACAAAACGAGTGCTTGTGATAAAAGAGCGACACCATATCCAGCAGTTTGAGGTAAGAGAGTCAATCCCTCAGTGGTTTAGGATTCCAGGTGTAGTGCGCTTCCACCTTCAGCCTTATTGTTTGACTGGTGAGATGAAGGCCAATCACCTACTCGTTGTATATAAAAAAGTATATGAAAAATACGCGTTCCCAAGATACAAACCTCTTCCAGTAGCCTGACCTCATTGGAGACTGCGAGACGAAAACCGCAGGTGTTTCATTATTCCGTTTTAATGGCGTCAGCGCCATCGGGTTACGCGTCAGACCGTCGCGTACAAATAACCAGGCGTTGTACGAATACATTTACACGTGCAAGTAGATTAGGCTTTGCTTACTCAGGTCCAGAAGTTTTCAAGCAAAACGGTCGCTAAAGAGATTTAAAATAAGGTTGGTTTCAGGTTGTGGTAGTTTAAGCTTTAAATAAAGGTGAAACTGTGATAAATGGACAGGAGCAGTTAATTAATGGATTGGACTGAAAATATATTATATATATTATGGAATAAGGAAAGTTTTAACAAACAATGATAACAATTTCTGAGCAATCAACATAAACAAATCCACTCTAGTTTACCTTAGATTCGCGAACCTCCGCGCTCCACGAACCTGCAACAATGCGCCAAAGCAAATATTTCTTTTACACTTTGGCCATAGTGTGTACGTGTGTGAACCAGGTTCGCATACGTGTTCGCACACGTATACACTATGGCGCAGTACAGGATAAAAAAAATGGTGTAAATAAATGTGTAAATACCAAATAAATTTGCTCAAGAGCCGATACTAAAATTGGCGTGTAAATATGAATTAACAAAGTGAATCCACTGCAATTCTCGTTTTGATAAACATTTCACTTTTCAAACTATTAAACTATCGCAAAACAGTTTCATAATACGCGTAACAAATATCAATTCAATTTGCTTGAGCCGATATACAAAAATTGACGAGTTCTCCCCCAAGCCTATAAATTTGGAGGGAAATAGGTACTTGTAGTGACGGAATAGTAGCGTCAAATATCTTGGCAGCGGATGATAATACGATATTATGTAAATTGTTTACGCCACTGGCTGGGAACACAGCTTTAGCCACAGTCAAAGCGAAATCAGTAATGATAGACAAGCGTCCGTCATTTTTTGTTGCGCTGTATAGGAATTTTCCTAATTATTTAAATACTGTAGTTACCATAAGGAAGTTAGAGTATTAGTAGTAAAGATGTAACAACTGACACAAATTTTACTTAATTTTATCATAGACTGCGATTTAGGATTATAAGAACTTACGAGCGTGTTGGAAAAAATGTCTCTGTCATTTTATTTATTTATACATTTTGTACACACAATGTTAAAAAGAAAAGTAGTGGACGGAAATAAAGTACAAGGGCTCACCTTATTTCCAGCCGGGCCCAGAACAGGAAAGGACATTTAAAATGTTATTATTTATCTCCAAAAAATAGTATTATCGCTGTCAAAAGTTCGGATTACCAAAGTCAAATATTACACGAACTGGTTTAGGTTTAATGGGTCTTCTAAAAACCCAAAAAATTATAAATTCTGATATTATTATGGTACAGTTTAATATTTAATTTACTGATATAATTTGACTGTGACCCAGTCGCGATTCTTGTTACGCTCGAGTTGTTACGACGGCAAAATATAATCCATTTTAAGATACATTTGCGGTCGCAACGTAAACAAATTGAATTAGAAACAATTACTGAAGAGACATCCTTGAATCGACGAAAACAATGACAAGATTTTGTATAAATTAATTTGTGGCTGTGAAAATGGATTTTGTCACTTAAGAAGTAATAAGTCAACTTTTGCAATCAAATGTTTGAAAGGGGCCATTGGATTTGGGTAATAAGATTGTCTATTTCCTAAATCACAATGGGTTTTCCAACAATACATTTTACGTCGAATCACATTGTATTAAAATGTATAGGCTATAGAAAATCTTATTAATGTTTTTGAATAGCTAGAATGCTTTTGGAAATTCAATTGACAGCTGATGTTGACAACTGAAATATTAATTTACAAACACTCATTGTAATCATCATAATTATTTGTAGGTAATGGTATTAAAATGTATGCTTATTTAGTTTTGCAAGCTAAATCTTTGTAAACAAAAATAAATAAGGTTACAAATCTTATTACAATTTCTTGGATAAACGAAAAAATATTTTCGAGCGTTCTTATGATCTTTCTGCTATTCGCGTGCTCGAGTCATCGTCAATGCGAATCAATAAATTCAACCCTTTTTATGATTCAGTCATTCGCTTTTATTGGTGTTGTACATGTGCGAGGCGTGCATCATTCGAGGACGATAAAAAATTCCGAACAGCTCTTTATGTCGCATATGAAAATCGAAATAAGTTCGCTTTATTTCTTACGGATTCGGTATCAGCAGTTTTGGGATACCTACGCATCGTTACGATTTCATATTAAGCCTAGCCATTTACATTAAGCCTCAAATGTGATATCGAATGTTGATATAATATCGAAAAAGAAAGAAAACTATACAATACTAAATAATATACTAGAAAAAATAGGACTCGCACCAGATCATGTTCTCGGACGGGAATCGAACCCGCGACCTTTGGAAATCTCAAAATTTAAAAAGAAAACTATGTTAGATTTGATTGAATATAACAAATAACTGACATCAGAGACTACATTACGATTGAGAGGCCAAATTTAGATGAAGAAGCTTAGCTAAAATAATATTAAAGCACCAAGATATAATGTTAAACGAAATTCTGTAAGGTGAAATAAAACATCTTTTCCGATGTTTCCTGGAAAGGTGCCGAATTGTCGTGAAGTTAAAAAACTAAACTAAATAACCTAGACAATCGCTGCGATCCCTAAAAGCACAGAATAAATATAACAGAAAGTAAAAGTGTCTTATTTTATTTAATAGTACGCATGAAAATCTTAGAAGTGTATTAAATTAGTTTTTTTAAGATATTATGTTAAAAAAACATACACGTTACGAACCATATCAGCCCGTCGTTTTAAGTTACATAAAATCACTCCAAAGATCGACGATCAAAACTAAGTTGAAAAAAATCTATAAATGCGAAAACATCCCAACAGAAGATCATGTTGAATCACCCGAACGCAGTCTATCACTGCCACAGCGGGATATTTACCGAAAGAAGACAATTAAAATGGGCGCAAAAACTGACGGGGAAAAGTGACGGGCTCAAAAAAGTTCCATTAAACTCCGAGTTACAAATGAGCGCTGAGCGCCCGCGTTATCCTGGTTATCTTCCTGGGAAAGGACCTGCCGGGATATCGCGTTTTGTTACGCTTAGGTCCCTTTTACACGAAACCTGAAATATTAGCACGAACTCACGGAATATGTAACCAAATGTCTGTAGACGTACAAACAGAATGTGCGAAATGGACACTCTGTAAAACAAACGAAGACTATTCGACCTTTTATATAAATTGTTGTGCTTGTTGTTGCGCCTAATTAAATACAATAATTGTTTGATTGTTCTGGAGGCAATGATAAGATTGATGAAACCAATTTTTCGTAAAATGACCATGTTCCAAGTATTTTATATTCTGGGTTCAAATTCAAATTGCGTAAAAATTTCTGATTTCATGTTCTAAGGCCGTCGCGTCTCATGCTCGTATGTAGGGTGCCTTGCCATTATCGGGTTCCGTCACATACTTACAATGTTTATTTGGAACAGACACGGAGTTAGAGTACCTAATTGGCCTCAACTATCGCGCAAATTGGCTTTTTTGACAACACTCAAATCGTTTGACAGTGCTTCAAACGTTCGTTATTTAATAATATCATACTATGCTGTGTATAAAACAACAGTTGTTTGTAGCTTTTAAATGGCAGTTGTCTGTTACTCTATTGCTAAAAAGTTTTTGTTTTTCACAAAGTAAAAACAGATGTTCATTTTTCTTTTGCCTGGGAATGGATGAAATGGAAAAGTAACTATCCCAAAAACTGAATAAAAGTTTGTGTGAGAACTTAGATACATTTTCTGTGATTCAGAATTCGTTAATTTAAAAAAAAAATTGCTCTGGAGCATGGGTAATTTTTTTTAAATTCTCAGTACTTGCTCAATGTTTAACATAATTTCAATAAACTCTTACGGCAACTCGGGAAACAACGTAAGTCAAAACGTGGTGTAAGAAATTATAATGGCTCAGCATTCTTTAATAGCACTATATTCTTGCAAATGTTTCAAAATTTCGTACAACTTCCCAAATACCTGCCTGTCTCAATCGGAATGGCGATAATAACGAATATGAACGGTTCCGAACGCAATATGGAGTCGCGTCCCAAATGATTGATTCCTTGCGTTCGATTAATCGTGTTTTACGTATTTCACACATACGTTTGATAAATGAATTCCCCATTCCGATGAATAATGTAGCGACGAATGACGTCGTAATCCACGTGTGGGACAGCCGTAAAATAACAATAAAAGAACCGAAGACCTAAATAGTTTATGACTTTTTCAGTTTTTTTTCTCTCTGTTTGATGAATTGCTTCGTTGAACATAAAAGTCTTCTAGAGGGTAATTATAGCTGTTGAGAATTTTGTTACCGACACGAATACATTTTATACTCACTATTTTTTTATATTTATATTGTCTACAGTAAAGTTGGAATACTTTTTTGAGATTTGAGATACCTCCTTCTTTTTTGAAGTCGGTTAAAATATAAATAAATAAATAATAAATAAATATTTGACAACATCACATACATTGCTCCGATTCCAAATTAAGTAGCTAAAGCACTTGTGTTATGGAAATCAGAGACAACGGTGGTATCACAAACACCCAGACCTGAGCCAATATAGAAAAGTTCGTTTTCTAAATTGACCAAACCGGGGATGGAACCCGGGACCTCAGAGATGGCGACACCTTGAAAACCGGTGTACAAAGCCACGGGACCACTGAGGTCTTCGTATAAGCGTGGATTAAGCTCTTAAATCGTAAATCACGCTCTATAAAACTTTTCGATCAAAGCATTACGTGCCTCAAAAGCAAAGATTACATGAAATTAAATCAACTAACGAGTTACTTAGGAATTTAATCCGATCGTAGTTTGTGATACAAGACTATTAAATTCCTTATTAAACTTGGTGTACAAACTTAGTTCTATGAGGAATAATAGTCGACAAGTAATTTGGTTTGTATTTGGATATTCATTAAGTCATTTCTAGTGTGAAAAGCGTGCAATTAATTTTCTTATTAACTAAGATTTTATGAAAATAAAAAGTAGATTGACTCAAAAAAGTAGCGATTGATAAAAGTACCTTAATATCACTAGATGTTCACGAAAAATCCGTTGAACGCCCCAAGAATACTGCCGTTTGTGAAAATAAACACGTTTTTATACTCCAATAGCGTAAACCGATGGTAATACGGAATATAGAACATCGGCGATTGTGTTCGTTGATAACACAGGCCGTTATTTTACCGCGATAAGGCCGCGATGATTTAAGGAACGGAGATAAAGGCGATAAAACCGAAGCGATTTACTGCCGTAAATAAGCTGTTTACAATTTTCTTTCAACGGTCTGATGACGTTATCCTGTAGATTATGAAGCTTTTCTGTTTCTTAATTGCACTAATTTTCCGCGCTGTTTCCCTAATTTGAACGTAAATATCCGGTTAGTAAGTATTAATGATTTTTGTTAAAATCTGTGTTATTAATTATAACTTGTCAACATTATAATTTGTTCGATGATAGATTGTGCTACAAATGCTTCAGATGCTCACTTTAAACTGATTAACATACGCATGAACTGCGTTGTTCAATGATTTGAACAATTCAATTAAGTATTTGAACAACAAAAATTCTACGTATATGTAGAGCTAAACTATCAACTCTGCAGTTACATTGACAACTGATGGAACTTACTTACTTATAATATAATACGATTTGTTATGTCCTATGATATGAAGCAGAAACCGTGTAGTACGATTTTTGCATTAATCTTAAAACGACTTTGTTCAAGTTGTACAGTTGAAACTATATGTAGCATCTCTCTACGACCTCCGTGGTCGAGTGGCTTTGTACACCGGTTTTCAAGGTGACGCTATCTGTGAGGTCCCGGGTTCAATCCCCGGTTGGGTCAATTTAGAAAACGATTTTTTCTATATTGGCTCAGGTCTGGGTGTTTGTGATACCACCGTTGTCTCTGATTTTCATAACACAAGTGCTTTAGCTACTTACTTTGAAATTGGAGCAATGTATGTGATGTTGTCAAAATATTTATTTATTTATTATTTATTTATCTCTAAATATCTGTGAAGGTGCTGTAATACGATAATGCTCCAAATAAGTATTTTCAATTGTATTTTATTTCCTTACACGTGTCAGTATTTAAAAATAAATCATATTCTTATCAGTAAAAGTATACCTAAGTATTCTTCTTTATGAAATTCCGTATTTGTAAATTTCTTTGTTCGTGAAATATGAGAGTGGTAAAAGTTTTTTCTTTTTCATTGTTAGATTGACTGTTACAAAAATAACACTTAAGTATATATAATAAACTATTTAAATACGTGGTAACCTTGTTTTGAAGTTTTAATAGAATTACCTAACAAAAGTATAATATTTTTTGTTGTATGTTGAAAAGTATCCGATAACATTTTTCAAAAACAACATTTTACAACGTTGTTTACGGTAAATGAGACATCTCATGATACTGTGGTCTTCAAAAGGATACAAAACAAATAAATATTTGACAATATCACATACATTGCTCCGATTCCAAAGTAAGTAGCTAAAGAACTTGTGTTATGGAAATCGGAGACAACTGTGGTATCACAAACACCCAGACCTGAGCCAATATAGAAAAGTTCGTTTTCTAAATTGACCCAACCGTGGATCGAACCCGGGACCTCAGAGATGGTTACACCTTGAAAGCCGGTGTACAAAGCCACTCGACCAAGGAGGTCGTACATAATATTTTATTGTTACATTATGTAACGTGTATAATGTAGTTTATTGGAGCAACTACCGGCAGGTCAATACCAAGCCTTGAACTTGACATTATCCTGTTGCGTGCGACAAAAAATGAAAAATAATAATAACGGTCAAGCTGGTTTTGTATAAAATTTATGGGGCCAGTATAACTTAGACGTGGTTTCTGTGAAAATAATGTTATATGATGTTCAAACTTGTCTGTGTTTTGTTTGAATGTTTTAACCGATTTTGTATTTTTTTTTTTTTAATTTTGAGATTTAAGCATTCACAATGCTATTTTATATAATACCAAATAATATACTAGAAAAAATAGGACTCGCACCAGATCATGTTCTCGGACGGTAATTGAACCCGCGACCTTTGGATATCCGGTCCAATGCTCTGACCGCTGAGCTACCGAGTCACTACTAGTGACTCGGTAGCTCAGCTTAGATTTTAGTAGATTTTGTATTTTTCGTTTTTGTCGTTATTTGAAAATGGTTTAAAAAAAGTTTTTTTCGAAAAATTTCGAAACACTGAATCGACAAGAAAAGCTGTATTAAATCCAGTACAAAATGTTTACACAACAACCGTTTTCAACAGCGAAATAAAATCTATGGAACAAGCATTCCGCTCAAAAATGGCACCACACAAAAATGACAATCAAGTGGGCGAGGCTAAAAATGCTGGCATTAAGCTATGCAGCGCAAAGCGACTGAACACACCAGGTTTCAGTCGCATAATAGCGACCATAATCTGTATATTCATAGATATTTTCTATACTCTTCTAATAAACTCTCACTTTTCTTTAAATAACAAACTGCAATTATTGTAAATAACGCTAACGTCTGTCACCGGGCGTGGCTAGCCCGATCAAATGCTGTGCGAGTTGTAATTTATGAACGGAAGATTATCTTTTCTCACCAATATTTTTTTCCCTCTAATATGGGAAAAAAACTCTAATTTGGCAGCCCTGGCTGCACAAAGGATAAGCTACAGCCTAGACCGTAAAAAATAGAGAGGTCCTGGTTTTTTCAAAATGTAGCCCAATGTCATATCTCTAGGTGTTTTTTCATCTGTCCAACCAATGGCTTTCAACCGATTCCAAAATTTCTTTTTCCAAACGGTTGACAATCTATTTCCCTTGGGTTTTTTTTAATGTTTTCGTTTTCAGAATAATCTACTTTTTGTCCAAAAAAACGGGAAATTTTGTCGTTTTTTCACCATATTCGATTTTAAAAAAAAGTTACGAACAGATTTCTTAATATTTGGTATCATGCGATGCCTCGTAAGTTGACTGCCTTTCGTTTATCTTTATAAACTGAAATATAGCCGAATGACACTCCCCCACGAAAACGATCTGATAATCATTTTTGTATGTTAAAACATAAATATTTATCAAACGTTTGAGAAACGTAAAACCCGACTGTAGGTACAGACACGTCTAAAAATATGTATACAGTCTAGATTTTTGGTTGTAGTTGTCATTTGTCATTGATTTTAGTTCAAAAAAGTATAGCCTTAGAGTGACAAAGTTCTTAACAGTAATCTGTATACATATTTACAGACGTGACTGTACAGTCAGTATGTGCTACTGACAGTTTATACACAACTTACAACCTTTTCAAGTTATTTTAAACCTTAACGTGTTGTAAGTTAAGATAAAAATACATTGAGTACACTTCTCACGTTGTGATTACAAAGAGTTGCTGCTGACTGTACCAACTTGAGTACAAATCCTTCCATTTCATTGCGTTGACATCCGTGTGGTTGTACGATAAAAAGTGCTAAATCCAAGGCGGCTTTTATGTCAAAGAAACTTTGATCTCCTTCAGCCAATTAGGGATTTTGATGTTTATGGAAGGATGAGACGTCTCGGCTCATCTTAACACGTATTTATAAAACTTTTTTTGATGTAAATAAAATAAATAATGTGATTTATTCAAATAAAGAAAGCGGTGCTTTGCTAAATGATTATACGGTTTTTAACCCTGACGTCAAGTGTCAAAATAAAGGTCCTATTTGATAAACATTACAATTGTCAATTACCACGACAATTTAATGTCCATTGCGTCAGCCAATTTGAAATAAGAAAATGTACTAATCAAACTGCACACTAACATCGCAATGTTACAATGACTGAATGAATTACTAATAACAATGACAATTCAGTATCTGTTACCGAGCCGGCCTTTTTTGAAATCTTTATGGTTTTTTTGCCATTATTTTCCAGAATTCCTGTTTTTTTATACTATAATATATTTTTCCCTTTAATTAAAAATTAATTAATATTAAAAATAATTGTCACGTTTGTTATATCGGGCCCAGGCCCCCTAGCATGACCACCGGAACACGGTATATACCGCGTGGTATTGCATTTATCGGCACTCAACTGTCAAAATCCATTGTCTTTTGACAGTTAAACGTGATAAATCGTTATATCATATCGCGTTTCGGTTATCATGCTAGGGGCACTGGTCGAATATAACTTTTACCTAACGTCACAACATTATGGTAATCAGATTTGCTAGTTTTTATAAAGCTAGTTGAGTATTGCAACTCTAGTATAATAATTATTATGAACGTAATTATTGGCATCACAAAGTACACACCAAAGAGTTGAGCAACTTCTGAGGCCTGAACTGACTAAAAACGTCGCAAAATCATTTGGTACAAAATATGAATTCATTGCCGGTTCCCAGTGATTATTCAGTAGGCGGAGTGTTTTATGTGTCGAGCAACGTAATATTACGTCGACGGGCGGCGCGCGGACAACTGTGCCGCATGATTTAAAGCTCTCTCATTGCACTGCACTACATTCGGGAAATTTTGTACTGTACCCAATTAAGCTTGCGGGAAGATATTGAGAAACAAAAACAAAAACTTTTGTATGACGTGGAAGTGGCAATTATAAATAACCGAAAATTTACACAAATTAAAAAAACACTGAATGTGTTCATTTGTTGCATATCTACCTAGTTATCTACCTATACATATTAATACCCGCACTAATTACTGTGAACGATTTAAATTTAATATTAAAAGTTTCATATAAATATCAAGGCACAAATCATAATAGACATTTAAATTATTTCCAAGAATTTCGTCAACGTAAAATAGCAGATGGGAAATCGTACAATAATTCCAGACAAATTTTAACGAATTATTTTCGCTATTAGAACAATTCCTTTTGGAGCGAAAATCTTATCTTCATTAAATAAAATTTACTTTATGGCTTCCGAGTATAATATTTTAACTCATGATAATTTTATCGCATTCACGTTTACGCGAATTTCATTAGAAAGATGCTCGATGTCTATATTGTTAGATCCTCGAACTCGTTAAAAACTTATTCCACTTTAACTTAAATGTTTAGTTTAGGTAAGGTTTGGTAAGGTTAACTCGTAAGATTATTAACGGAAACTACTATAGGCTTTTTATCATACTTATACACATATTGGGTTAATACAACGATATGCATTGTTAATATTTTTATCAAATTAGAAATTAAAGTCATTAAGTATTTCTTTTAGAAAGAAAGCGAGAAAAATAATTTATTTTGTGACCAAATTACAGATTTTAGGGATCTTTCTGACGGATGTGTAAGTTTATTATTACACTAGCTAAAGGATATTGAATTTTCTCGATTAAAATAACTCTATTCAGTAAATCCATTTAAGTTGGTGTTGACATCGATTAGTGTGCGAGTTATGTATTATTTGGACAATGCTTATTTCATTGAATGAAACCATTACCTATATCAGACAAAAAAAACACAATAGAGATACAATTTAACAATCAGTGCGTCCATCATTGCCTTTGCCCGATTGTGTATAACCAAATCAATATCGAAAGTACCATTATAAAAGCGTAACTCAGTGAAGTCACAATAACCATAATGTATGAGTACTGCAATTACAATGCAATGTATAACAACTTCATATGGTTATTACAATAAACTATGTCAGGATTTACACTATACATATACCTGTTTATAAAAATTAATAAACTATGTCACCTTTTGGTGTAAATCACGACATAGTATATTCTAATAACGGCAATAACCATGGAAATTCAAAACAATAAACTTTATAAGGTATTGTAAAAATACAGCTATTCATTAAATTCATTTATTTTGTCAACTTTGCGCTGTAAATAAAATGGATGCACCATTCTCGTAAGATTTTTAGTTAGTAAGTACGGAGTTCAACAAAAATAAAAAAAAATCGTGCGGCTGATAAAAAATTGTAAAAGATGTAACTTAATTAAGCTGGCTGAATGGCCACAAAATTTATATTTTGGTGTATCCGTCGTTCTTTTCTGGCTCCCGGTAGATAATTTTACATTTGCATTGCTTCATGCTAATAAGAAAAAAGAAAGGCAGAGATAAGGCTGTATAGACGGAGTTCCCTTTGTCCGTCGCCTGAAGAAAATAACGCAGAGATTTAACAAAAGAGTTTATGAAAATCACACACATTGTGGGGCCGCTGTGAGAGTAATGAATACTTTGTGAACATTGTTTGAGAGGAGTTTGTTAAATTAATTATATGTGTTCTGTTTGAAATACTCTCTTGCGAAATAACTGAGAACGGCAAATTTGTTTGAAGACAGTTTTTGATTAAAATGTTTGATAAGAGTCTGTTTTCTTTGGTGAAATTATTATGAATAAAAGAATTAAAGTAATTACTGAATAAGATGTGGAAACACATTTTTACTGTGTGGCTAGGTATTACTGTATTTTGAGATATAATGATAAGTAAAACGGTTTATTTAGTTTAAGGCGCATCCCATACCAAAATATACCTCAAGTGGTGCCCTCATTTTAATTAAATTTATTGCTCGCTAAGTACATAATGTATCGAAAATTCACATGTACAGATTGAAGCTATGGTTCTATAGTTTATTTACAAACAATAACCTCTGTAAAATATAGTTCATTGTAGTAGTAGTAGTTCGCAAAAGTGCTAAAAGTGACCACTTTTAGCACTTTTGCCAACTACTATATTCTATATATCTTATCTTCGATATAGAACCAAATAATTATTTTTTAATATCTCACATTGACGAGGAAACGGTTCATATCATGGTACTTTAACCCACTCTGGGAGGGTTCCGTTCCTCTCAGTGTACCATTACAGGCACCCTATTTGTAAGGCACTTGTCCCTCATAGCTCCTTTAATAAAGGTCGCAGGGAACCCTAGACGGTATAATGAGCTGTTGCTTTACTCACAAAGATCTATGAGAGTTACTTTTTATATTACGCAAGTGTTTATTACGGGCTTATATTATAAGGAAATATTGCAGATTAAACTTTTACTGATATGTAGCAGAAAACCCCATAACCCTAAAACGCAATATTTCTTTTTTATTAAATTGAGATTTTTCGTTTACAAATGCTATTTTTATATTAAGATAATTTTTTTAATTTAATATAAGCATATAGCTGTTTCATCATGTTTCTTTCGAGTGTCGGGGGTAGTTCCTCACATTGATGAAATTACCTGGCTTCCAGCGAAGAAGTAAAAAGTGGTGAGTATAAAATATTTAGTATTGTATAAAAATAGCATTGTGAATGCTAAATTCTCAAATTAATAAAAAATAATTGATCTTTTTTTATTAAAAATTGTAAATAATGATTATTTCAAATGGTTTTCAGGTTTTGTGAAAACGAAAAATAACGTTTTCATTTGTGTAAACACTTATGGTAATCTGCGTTAACACAAGGTTCCCATATGAAAACAAAAGCTAAACGACCGACGTATAACCAAACCACAGAAACGATATATAAGTAATTACAGCAGACGCGATAGTAGCAAAATGTCAACATGTCCCCCGTGGGAATTAGCGGTGTCCCGTGTTGATAAAAGCCTATTTTGTTAGGCCTCAGACGAGATACGGAAATGAGCAACCGAAGGCATTTATCTTCAAAGAAAAACCTCTATTCGGAGAGCAATCTATTTCATTGCTGGCTCGAATGGTGGAAGGAAATATGTTTTTTACGAGAAAATAAAGTTAAAATGCGCGGATACGTAAAGTCTATACTGCCGATGGAGTATTTGATAACGGCATTTGTTTGCTAGAAATTGTTTGTGACTTTGTCTGGGTGCTTTTATTGGTATTGGTGGTAGACTCGTAATATAAATACAATGCCTTGCTTTACATTTATCCTCGAAAAAAACTCAAATGCTTAGAGCCTGCGATGATTGATTTGGTGATAATTTGCAAATATCTCCTCTCATTGTTACTATAGTAATATTTATTTTGTTATTTTAAAATAAAATGTCATCATTTAATATCTTATAAACTAAAGAATTAAAGAAGTATGGAAGTATAACTGTCAAAAGCATACTTCCTCAGACTCAATCGAGCCTAAAAGTGTTCAAGTTAATTTGATAAAAGAGTTCGCGACCAAACAAAAGGCATTAAAACGTAAAGGAAGCAGAAAGCGACAGAAGAAAAGTGAACGATTACAGCAAAAAAAGGGCCATCAGACGAATGATAAACGAGGTTAATTCACGTCCTGTCCCTGTTTTATTACTGCCAGCCGATTGTAAAAACGTATTAGTGGGCGTAACACTGCGGCTTGGATCTATGACACTCTAGTCGGCCTTTTTATACCCAATAGAGGTCATTTGTCGTAATTTATTGACGCGTTATTGCCCAGGTGATGCGCTATCAATAAAACGCGACATGATTTCCAAATATAGTGGCACTATTAAGTCGAAAGTTATGGTTAGTGTTCACGCTCTGAATTGTGATTAGGCTTTTATCTGAATGGGTTTCTGATTGACAATAGATTATTTGACAGGAACCGCGATAAATTCTAGTAAGGTGCATTGTTATCTTTATTACTTTCTCTTTGAAAGCGTTGAGCTTTTTTGAGTCTCAGTACACACTTTTGGGTATACTCACCCAATCTTAACTCGTCTTTATCTGCATTAGTATCTGCTTATATTGCTTACATTTATCTTAAAAGCACGCGATCTCCTCCTCAACTATAAATCTAACTATCCCAAAGAAAATCAATTCATTTTCAAAGAAAATATTAACTAACTTTTGTGACCGAACGAAATTCATCGCGTGTTTGAATGACATAAACATTATTGTGCTTTTAAATCAATTAGCGCAGGGTCGGAGTGTTTCAAAAGCTTTAGTAAAACTTTTGCTTTTAACAATAAAAACTTCAAGGGCTTAATTTCTTTCGAAAATCTTAAAGATGATATTTTATTGGTAGTCTTTAAGCTTTTATTGCTAAAAACAAGGAGCTTCACAGAAAAAGTTTATTCACATTGTTCTCACGTGTTATATACCAACTTTTTGTGGCTAAACAAAGATGGCGGACTGTCATGGCCGCTCTCTAAATCAATTAAGCGCAAGACGCCGTCCCAAGCGGTTTAATAAGGACTTATGATGACAGCGCGAACCATAAAACGTTGACCATCGGCCCTACAATGAACGCTCCAGATAATGGAAAATAGTCTAAAGGGATTTTTTTTATTATAGCCCCCCGGTATCCACTCCATGCTGTGACGAGAATTTGTGGCGGTTTTTTTTCTTACTGCCTTTATCTCCGCACATCTCAAGCTCATACTTAAGATAAAAATCTTATGCTACTGGAACATTATGACTCTTTTGACGTGAAAAAATTTATTTTTTGTGATTTGCGATGACTTTTTTTTGCCTGCTTCAGCTTGGACAATAATGCTTTCGTATGTCTGTCCAGCTTTCCCGCTGTCCAGCTGTCCGTTTGCTCTCCTCTACAGGTCGCATTGGCAACCGGTTCTCGTGAAATTTTGTGAGCCGGTTCGATTATAATATAGTTTTTTTTTGTCGATTCAGTTTTTCGAAAATAAAACATATTTCACCCATTTCGAAAAATGATCAAAATTAGAAACGCTAACTAGCTTCGAATAGATATAATAAAAGAATACAGCTACCAAACACCGCATAGTTTCGAGACTTTTTTAGCTGACAAGAAGAATGTAGTTGTGTGTAGAAGTATGTGTTTGATAAATCAATTTTAAAACCTAAATCAACACCTTTCACTATAAAAACCTAATCAGAAAATTTAACGAACGAGGTACCATTTAATATGCTCTTTTCTTGCACATACTTAGTGTAAAATGAAAAGATATAGGACACAA
The DNA here is from genome assembly GCA_963556745.1 of Catoptria pinella. Taxonomy (NCBI): domain Eukaryota; kingdom Metazoa; phylum Arthropoda; class Insecta; order Lepidoptera; family Crambidae; genus Catoptria; species Catoptria pinella. The sequence goes on from OY750776.1 coordinate 5,783,307, forward strand.
GATAAAACAGATTAAATATGTAATGAAAGTAAAAATCTATCGACGCTATCAATTCCTTTTAAAGTTTGTTTTTTCCACGCACCATTCCAAACTTTGTTTTATTGGTTTCGTAAAAGCCAATGACTGGAGACGGTTTTCTCCCTAGGGTGTTCAGACATAAGTTTGTTTTTTACGTTTGAAACGAGTGTTGAACTGTTTGCAGACAAGCTTTCTTTAGTAATGAAAAGTAAATTCTATTTCTTGTTCACGAAGACATCAAATCAATGTAACTATTCGCAGTGACTCTCGAATATCAAGGAAGTAGCAACCAAGGAAATATTTGCTTATTCCAGTGGCAATTAGATTTTATAGGAATTCTAGCAGCAATTTGAATTTTAAAGGGATTCTTATATTTTAGATACTGTAGAAGTAATATTTTGTTGCATTTTATTAATTATTAACTTTGCAAACAAAATCCTTTGAACGTTACTGATTTTTTTTAATGACGCTTGTCTTGTTTTTACGGATGTCGCCAAACAGAAAGCAGCCAGCGACAAAAAACTATAAAAATAGAGACTTCAAATAATATTGCCTTAAACTACATCTTATTATCAACAGAGTAACGTTGAATAAGTGATGACAGGGGCACTACTCTTCTGTAGTAGTGTAGAAAGGCAAACTACAGCGCGACTGATGCCCACATTAAAAACTAAAACATTTGTAACGTAGGTAGCCATTGTTATTCAAAAACGACTTTCATAAAAACGTCCCGATTCGAAAAATATTCGCGTATTCCGTTCGCAATTTAGATTTTTATAGCTAACTGAAGCGTCCTGTCCATTCCGATATTTTCCGGAGGCATATTGATGTCGTATATCACAAAACTGCCTTGTTGCCCGAAGATTTTTGAATTGAATTTATTGCTTATAGCCCGTCACCGAAGAAAAATTATGTTTTATGAGATTTATCTGTAAAAAAATCTGTCAGAAACAGTGTTTTATTACTTTGTAATCATATTTACATACACAGTGTCTTGTAATTGTATTTACATTTTTTTTAAACCTAAGCTAAGGACCAGTTCGATAAAAAAAGCTCTTTAAATGAGGTATAAAACTCAATCAACGCTCAAGTACGTGATATAGAAATTTGACAAGGTGACTCTGAAACAATGATTTGTATAATCGGATCAAACTTCCTAACCCTTCACGTTGCAGTTAAAAGTACCATAAAACTTTTCCCCATGTTGACGTTTCCGTACAAAGTGTCTGCATGGTTGGCTTAGCCTGTTTCCTGGAAGCCACCGAAGTGACGCCAAGATGTCCTATACTTAACTCAACTTATGTAAGTTAAGCTCGTTACGGTGGCTAAGTACTTCGCGACATCATCTTTTTATGTCTTTCGCATTAAGTAAATGCTTTGATGTTATCGCTTGATAGTCTAAAATTGACGTTTCTATTTATAAGCGGTCGACGTGACAGAACTAAGTGCTTTATTAATAATTAAGCTAAAAAAATATAGATCGGTCAGGTATTGAAGAACTAAATTCTAATATTGTTTTCGGTTTGAATGGTCGACCTTAGAAGTGATTTATTTATTAGGAATTGCAACACTCAAACTTATACAATAATATTATACAAAAACAAACTCGGCTAAGTGCTACAATTACTTATAGGTAAACACCACATTCTCCGTTACAATACGCCAAACAAAAGAAAAACTAATTAAAATAACAAATTAAAACGAAATTATTGTACTAGGTACATAGTTCTATGTGTAACTGACATAAAAAGTAAAAAAAATAAAGTTGGTAATAAAGGACGATCAATCTGACAGGTATTCACTAACGGTAGAAGTCAGTGCCTTGGGGCTATCAAAGTGTATGTCGATTTTATCACTGATGCCATTCGGAATTTTACAGAACCTTGCATAAGGAGAATTGGCACCCAGAACTGTTCTTCTTAATGGCGGACAAAGTGGTGTGCACGGCCTACGAGGCATTCTTGCAGGGGCACGAAAGTTTATAAGACTTAATAATTGCGGACATGTAGTGATGTACGCTTTGATACTGCGTCACACTTACGGTCTTCGCCCATGAGCGATTAATCGCTGAGTAATTTTTTGTCGACTCCCACGAGCTACAAAAAGTAGCTCAGCAACTAATAGCCCGCGAAATGACACTGACAAGTGACAAGCGGTCTTAGTCCTAAAATTAATTAATTAGATTTTTTTATTTCTGTTTCATAAAGCGAAATTTTATCATACCGTGTTTCTAGCAGAAATTATGATTAAGATTATGATACATTTTTATTCTTGTTCCATATCGGGTAGATACACTACGAGCCTTAAGGGTCGGTTACAGGCAAATTGTTCTGGGATTGTCATAAGTTTATATTATATAGAAAACGTAACGAAAACATCTAGCTCTGACAGAGCTTTGACTAGTCGCTAATAAAATCGAATTGAAGATAAACCTTGTAGATGAATGTAAAAAAAATAAAAAATGTGAAAAAGCACTGTCGTATTCTTTTATCTCTGACATTAATAAGAACAAACATCTAATGAAATTTATTTATTTATAGACAACAAAGATCAAAGAAGTCGCCGATTATTTTTTTTCCATGACAATACCTAATTCTGTTCTGCGTAAAAAATTCGCTAACATTCAGATTTATTTAAAATAAGAAGATTTTGGGCGGAAATTTCAGTTTTTTTACACAAAACTGAAGAAAACATTCAGTGGGTTCTTTATTTTTGATATTATTGTTGTCCATGGAATCTATTGAAATTAATTTATGTTCAAAAACTTCAAATTTTTAAACTTGTGAAAAATCGGCAGTAATTATTGCACGTTTTTGGTGATAAGTATTTAACATTTTTTACGTTTTATCTATCATCGTCAAATTAGATTTTCGTAGAAGATGTAAGAGCTATCCTTTATTAACACTTTTTTATTAGTTTTCAAATATTCAGAACGGGAAATATTTGAAAAAAATAAATTGGCAAACTTTTTTTGGTAGAATGAAGCTCCCTTATTTATTTTCTGATTTGTTAATTCCAAATGATCTTAGATTTACATACCTTTAGCAAAAGCTTGAAATTGTTAAAATTGATCCTGGTTATCCGCTTAATAACACTGTTTTAATTTATGATAAGAAGTTACATATTTTAATACACTTGGGACAAGAAGCTGAGATGAGATAAGATGATACAAATACTTACATTGTTGAAGTTATTAAGCCGTTAATACTAAGCCATTACACTTAATATGTCAAGCAGCTTCGTCATCGGATCGCTTAAAAATTGGTATTTGTATTGGTAAAGATGTTATTACATTATTATGAAGCAGTACCCTTTTAAACAGAGACTGGAATGCAAAATAATTATCTTCATATATTAAAAATTTTATAAATTGATATTATGTTTGAGCACGTTATCATAAAACATAGAAACAATTAGGCTTCCCGCCCACGAGCTATTAATCGCTGAACGATTTTTTGTCACCGAGAATAGAACATACAGAGTTACTAAAGTCATTAGTGGGAAACGAAGAATCAAAATCTTGATATCTTTTGGTTTGATATGCCTTATTTATGTAATAAGGTGCATATGGCTCCAAGCCCATCTTCACTCGCATAATTGCTATCACATCAGCATACTTAATCCTGCCACTTGTATCGAGGGACTGACCTGTCATCGTGTCTCGCCCTTCTGAGGGCCCTTGCGACCCGCTTAAGCCCCCAACGCAGGTGGCGACCTCTCCAGACCACTTTATGTTGCTACGTTGCACATGTTATTAGGGGTCTTTATACGTACAATATTGTATGTAAGTGTGCCATACAAAGAGTAAATTTATGTCAGGTATTTTTACAACGGGTAAGGGAAGTTTTTTTTCTGCGATCAATGTTTATTGAGATATGATGCTTTGAATGTTGACATCATGGCGGCCGCGTAAAAATGCTCCATACAAAAAGTATCAAAATAGTTACGTCACATTTCACACCGCGCAGCTTATTATGTATGGCGCGCAAAATAAATAAGCAAAAAAAATTTTACAATAATATTTCCGTAATATTTTTTATTTTTTGTAATTACGCATGAATTTTAATAATCAAAACTGTTTTGTCACTGCAGCATTTTAATTTTTTAAGATTTTTTTACCAACTCTGGAGTCTTAGAAATCATAGTAAAATTCGTCAAATCGAGCCAAACTTTCGCGTAGGGGTTTATTTCGCTTCCCTTTTGACTCTAATAGAATTAACTAAACCCAGAGAAATTACTAAAATTTTTATATAACGTTCTACAATATAATATTAAGTGAAAGTATATTAATTCCCACATTGAATTAAACTTCTTTATAAAAACAACCCTCAATATAATAACCACCCCGAAAACGTATGCCTTTTCTTTCAGGCCCAAAATTATTCGTTTGTGCAAATGATAAGGCTTTAGACATTAACTTAGCCGGTTTCATTTACTCCAGACCTTTTTCATGTTTCCCCCTTACTTAAAGGAGTTCCCCTACGTCTTTAGGCCTACAATGATTTAATAATTTGACAACACTGCACTTAAGTCGTACGAGAGATACTTCCACCTTTCTTTCCTCACAATTCACATAAAACGACCAAGCTTAAGCCTAATTGATTCACGAACCATACGGCATAGATAAGCCGTACCATAACGACTGGCAAGACCCTTAATTGTATAACAATTTACCCCGAATATGGGGCACGATAAGCTTGCGTTATGAACTTTTTTTACGGCCGTAATCCCGAATCAAACAGTGTAAAACAAATGACAGTCGACATCGTTAACCCTCAGGTTGATAAGTGATGTTTATATTATGCTCATGTGTTTTTTAAGGTCAATCAAACCACGAGCCAATAAAAAATAACGCGTTTATTCAAAATAATGAGTGACGTGTCAGTGATAAAGAGAAAATGGGCGGCGTTTCTGGCGCGTTATGGTAAAATTTTGTTGCATGTCGAAATAACCGATAAATGTAGACTGCGGTTCGGAAAATTTCTGGTTGCGGAAATATCCGTATTTTGTGTTAGCGTTCCAGTTACGTAATGTAGTGTTATTAGCATTTGGATGTTTGAGCAAAACCATTATGAAAGGGTAGTTTCAGTTTCCAAAGTACGTTTATGATTGTGATCGATCGTAAATATTGCATAATACTCGTATAAATGAACCGCGTCTTGGAGGGTGAGTGGTAAAAGCAAAAATTAGTATAACAGGATAGTTTCAAAGACTTATTTATTCATTTTCTTATTATATGTGACTAGTGACTGACCGCGACTTCGTCTGCAAGGACAATTGTTTTTCTATTACTCGGGAATCCTATCTATGTTACTCGGGAAACCTATCTATATTATTGGGTATCACTAAGCTTACACTAAGTGTTATTATTGCATTCATCATATATAGAATTTTATGTCTGTATCATCTAACATTGATGTAATGTTACCTTTGTACGAAAGACAAATAAATGCATTATTTTTATTATTATTATTTACTTATATTATTACTATTAACAGTCCTTCTACTTTTACTATTTAAATTGAATAGGTCTTGTGTTGTTGATCACACTCTTAAAGCATTTTTATTTAAAAATAAGAAGAAATGGTCTCAATAGATAGATTAAAGAATTGTTTATTGTCTTCTAATCACTTTGGATTCATCCATTATAAAAACTACCAAGCACTCCAGATAAATATGATTTTATCGGACTCCTTGGAAGGTATTCAAAAAGCGAATATCACGCCTCGTCATGGTTATATTGTCTTCTCTGAAGCACCACATGACTATGCGAAACCTTTCAGTACGAAGCCTGTTTGTTTTTCGGAAGAAAATATTTTTATTTCACCCCAGGGAGGTGAGTTCTGGGGAGTTTCGTTAACGGCAGTTTGGGGACCGCGAGATTAAGCTCCGGCCGAAAAGACGTGCATCCAAAGCCAAGATAAATAAAAAAAAGATTAAGTTTTTCTTGCGACGACACAGTTTGTTCTCTATGCCACTCACTTCGACTGTTTACTCTGCGTTAGGTTGCAAAGTGCCTGTTATGTTTACACTAGTTAATGCTGCGTTACTTGGTGGCTTTGAGGTTAATATTCTCATTTTACATCATAAAAGACATCTCTCTTTGATAATAAAAATTATTGAGTGTAATGAAGCTTAACATTTTTGAAATTTGAGATTTTAGCATTCACAATGCTATTTTTGTACAATACTAAAAAAAATACTAGAAAAAATTCGACTCGCACCAGATCATTATTCTCGGACGGGGATCGAACTCGCGAACTTTGGAACTCCGGTCCAATGCTCTTACCACTGAGCTATCGAGTCAGTCGACCTAGTCGATTCCCGTCCGAGAATATGATCTGGTGCGAGTCGAATTTTTCTAGTATATTATTTAGTATTGTATAAGCTTAACATTTATTTGTAAAATATAATGTTGTTAAGTACGTGTTGAAAAACAACTAGTTAGTACAAAGTTGAGCAATATTTGTATTTACTAAGACATTATTAAATTACTCATGACATTTAGAAACTTTTCGTTTTATAAATTAACGATATTAAATGTTTAGCTGAATATTTATTAAACTTGAAATAAGGATTTTATTTGTTTTAACAAGATTGATAATCAAAAAAGTTAGATACCTATACAAACAAGAAAATATCTAAGACTAGGTTGCTCGCGACTTCGTCAGCGGGGAAAGTTTTTTTGCTATCCCTCTGGAACAGTACTTTTTTCTGGATGAAATGTATATATGTATGTACTTCTCTCTACCCTTGACAACTTGTATGCAAATTCTCATGGTGATCGGTTGAGTAGTTAAGACTTGAAGTAACAAACAAACAAACAAACTTACTTTCGCATTTATAATATTTAAATTTAGATTTTTCGCATTCACAATGCTATTTTTAAATTAAGATAAAAATACTAGAAAAAATCGACTCACCCGTAGCACCTCAGACGGGACTCGAACCCGCACCCAAATGGATTCCGGCCCAATGCACTGACCAATTATGCTACCGAGTCGCTAGTGGGAGCGGCGAAATTTTCTAGTACTTTTTAACTTCTTCGCTGCAAGAAGAAATACCCCCACATTCGAAAGAAACATCTTTCCATATAATATTAGTAAGGATTGTAGTAGGTGCCTTATTTCGTCTTTGTTTTTTGTGGAAAGTATTCACTTGATTCATCAAACGTACACTTAATACCATGTAACACCCGATTACTTAATCTTAGATTATCCATTTAATACAAAAGAAAATCTTCCGCCATATTACGTAGCAAAACACTCAACGAATTAATGAGAGCAAGCAAATGCATTTAATTCAACTGAAACTTTATACCCGGAATTCTTGGGTTGGAGAATGCTGCAGTGTCGTGTTTCCAAGGTCTATAATCACCCTGGAACAGCATCCCCTAGCTCGTTTGTCACAGGCCTAATAGAGGTTTTTGCTTAATGTGTCCATTCTTTCTGCGCAACTTTTTGTCCAATCCCTATTTATTTGTCTTTGTGTTGCGCATTTTCGGTCTGCCTTACCCTTAATTAGAGAAGTGAGTTTCGCATTCTTATGTGAGAGTACTGTTTCGATGAATGGAGCTGTGAATTGACTTGTATTTGTTAAGGGACGTCTCTAAGAGTTTGTAGTCTAGTGGAATGATACAGTAATAATCGAATCATTTGCCAAACGTGACATAATTACAGAAATGAAGTAGACATGTATTTGAACTAAGGGCGCTTCAACAATTGTGTTATTAACTATTTTATTTAGTAGGTAATTTTAAACGTGATATCCACTGACATAGGGATCATAAGGGCTAGGAATATAAACTTTTTAGTATCCGTACCGTTACAAGGTAAATTTCGTTTCTAGCTTAGTTTTGGATAACATAATATACTGTGTATGTATCTTTAAAATCTGCGGCCTCCTAGACTAAATCATCGTTGTTACCATAATATCCACTGAAAATGAGCGAGCTCAGGTGCCATTACAACCAAGCACTGGCTTAAGTGATTTCACGTCGGCATAAGCCTAACGAACCCTAGTTTCGGGCGGAATACAATAATAATTCAGTGCTGCACTTGAGTCTTGAAAACAGTTGGCAAGAATAATCGTGGACGATAAAACGTGGACAGTGTATTTGTAAAGAAATTTAAAGTTACGTTTCTAACTATACAAAATTTAATGTGAAATAGCATAATTTGTATTCTCTTACATGACATCTGCGTGTCTGGACATAATGACATCAATCTTTGACATTATTAAATGAAAATTGCACACTTAAGTAATGTTTTTATCAAAAGAAGTAAATTAATAATCAAGAATTATCTTTAAGGGGTTTTAACAGAATCATCAGCACAGAAATCATCAACAAAAATTACGTTAGCTCCACTATTGGTCAAGAGATAGCGCTGACCTAAAACTGCAATAACTATTCTACTCTGCAGTGTATTTATTATGATGGTACGGAACCCACAGTGAACGAGTTCGACTCGCTCTTGGCCTTTTTTTTATTCTGAGCATGACGAACTTACTTTATTAATAAGCTCGTTAACGAAATTAATATCTGAAGGTTATACGGTCTCACAGACTGCTTAGATTGTCTTAAAACAAATCTAATTAAAATGAAGCCATAATACACAGTCTGATTGAGAAATTCGGTAACTTCCAAAATTTAAACATAAGAAAAATGCGTAAAAGACTTTATTTTTAAGACGGCAAGGTAGGGAATGTTTAAGCGAGATGAGGCTGTACTGGTTGAATGATATTGGATGGCAAAGATATAATGTGTACCTTTAATTTGCAAAGTCTACAGTCTCTAAATGGCTGCCATAATCCCGTTCATGGCACTACACGGTCTAATTAGGGCGCTCAAGTAGGTTAAGTTTACATTGTGGTTTAACATGTTAAATAATTTAGCTGTACGTAGGTAGTTTCACTGTCAAATCATATCCTAAAATTAAAATAATTAAATGGGACAGAAAGCTAGCTAATTGAATCGTGAAAAAAGATCTGATTACGGTAACTGTTTGTATAGTCAAAAGTCAAAATTTCTTTATTCAAATAAACTTAATAATTAAGCACTTTTGAATCATCTATATTTTCCTACCGGGAAACGGGTGTTCCAGTTTTCCAATGCCATGTAATGTCGCGTGATTATTTTGGTGTAGCTCTTTTAGAAATTATGTCTTTTGATTTTGCTTCATAGTGGAATAGGTGCCTATCTATTCCATTCATCAGGTCCCGAGTTCGATTCGTAGACTTCGTTATATTATGGCAAAACTAACATTTCTGCATTTACTGAGTTGAGTGTTTGGGATACAAAACGGTGACCATTTCTTGTTTTCTTATTACTATCATAGCGTAGGGTATGCCATCTAATTTAGAAGTTACAATAGTATGTCTCTTTCTTTTAATGCAAAACTTGAGTAGTTAGCCAGAGAGTTACCAATGTGCTACTAATCCGCTATCCAACCAACTTAATTAAGTAATAGATTTTCTTTCTCATCTATAAAATAAAAATAGTAGATTTGGATATTGGATATTCATAGACTAAAATAGAGCGGAAATACAATTATTGAGCCGTATACATAGAGATAATATGGAGTGGGAATTCTATCGAATGGAATAGTGACAATTAGGTGCGGATGTGACGTTTCAGAGGTGAGAATTGCGTTAGCCAGAGTACACACGATACCACTTTAGCCTTTAGACTGTACAAGTTATTTGATGAAAGCAAATAGGATTTTGATATCTCCGTTCTCAAAATAGAAGAGAGAGATGAAGTAATATTGACCATTCTAAGTCTATATTCATTGTTAAGGTTTACGTATGTTAGATTTTAATATAGATTAAAATAGTGGTCACGAGTCACGACCGACAGCTGTAAAGGTGCCGAAAAAAAAGAACTTTGGGAAAATAAAAAGACAAATTTTCAATAAAAGCGCGCAAGAACAATGATCTGTGTGAACTGAATTTTATATAATAGATCTATTCGATCCCAATATATATTTTTATGGGATTCTAGGTATTGCATGTTCACAAATAAATGTAAAATTCAATAAAAACATCCTTTTTGTTTTTCATGTTAGTGTGAAAATAGTTTTATTTAATCTTTTGACCTTTGCTATTTTCGCCATTCTCCAAGCTATTTTAGTTACGAAGTTTATCTATACCTCTACTACTAAGGTGGGTAAAACTGACGTAAAGTTTAGGGTTGAGACCTAGGGACTCAATTCCATATTTTTTTTTACTTTCTCTCTAGCGATGGTCGCGCTACCAACGGAAGGTACTCGAACGCGCAACACTGTAACCACGTTTACACAGAAGTTATGATTGAAATTTATTGATGGAGTCCTTAGGACGGGCCTTACAAAATAAGGGCTAAAATAGATGTTCTTGATTTAAAACCGTATCTGGCTTTCGCAATAATTTTGCTTATTCTCATTGTTTTGATTTGGCAATTTTAATCATGGTTGTTTATTTATTGAGTCTCTCATTTAGTTAAATTAGTTTATTTAAGCTGTAATCAATTATTAATGCGAACTGAATGACATGTAGCTGCATCTCATCATAAATTGATAAAATAAAATTCGAAATAAAATTCGACGACCTCCTTGGTTGAGTGGCTTTGTACAGCGGTTTTCAAGGTGTCGCCATCTCTGAGGTCCCGGGTTCGATCCCCGGTTAGGTCAATTTAGAAAACGAACTTTTCTATATTGGCTTAGGTCTGGGTGTCACGAACACCCAGACCACCGTTGTCTCCGATTTCCATATCACAAGTGCTTTAGCTACTTACTTTGGAATCGGAGCAATGTATGTGATGTTGTCAAATATTCAATTATTTATTTAAATGCACAGGAGTGCTGGTTATCCGTTAAGAAGTTAGTTTGGTAGATGAAGATTTAATACTAAGCACTTTTCAATAAAACATGTGTTATTATTTTAGATAAATACTCATCAAACTGTGGCGTCGGTTCAAGGGTGTGTAATGCAATGAGTCCGCACCGACTCAATTCCATGCGGTGGCCAGTCCATTGTCCCAACTCTGTTAGCTTTTACCGATTTAAATTCAATAAAATGAGGCTTTGATATTATTATTATTTAATTTTGTTGTGTACCAGTCTTTATGGCCACAATAAAGCTCCATCTAACTGCGGCGTCGGTTCAGGGGTGCGTAATGCAATGAGTCCGCACCGACTCAATTCCGTGCGGTCGCCGGCCCCGGAGGTGTTAATTCAAACGCGACTGTGGTTTGTACTACGTAGTTTATACGCCTGTCCCCACTTTAAGGACGTCTCGCTTTATATGTGATTACGCAGTCTTAAGTGTCTCATGAAATGTTGGATAAGACTAAAAAGTTAGCAAGGTATTTTTTGATATTTTCGCTTCCTATAAAATTGAAATTCTGATTATTTTCAGGTGAGATTTTTTGTCACCGTATCATAGATTTGGGTGAAGTAAAGGTCTATCCATTTATCTCTGGTAAGAAAAACCTTTTTTGAATAAGATAAATAATATATATGAAAAAAATACTAGAACAAATCGACTCACCCGTAGACTTTTATTTAACCATTCACAACAGACCTTGTACTCGTCATACGGGTAACAAAAATAATCGCGATAGTGAATAATTGTAACTGTTAACACAAATCATTATAAAGTGATGGCAATGATTCCATAAACAAAAAAAATCAGTCGTTATTTTCAGTACGAAACAATCAATTGCTTTGTCTTTGAATCTATGACTTTGAATTGGAATGCCATCTGAAAATTATATGCGTATAGGGAGCCCTCGCGTGTATAACAATGGCACGTAATTTAGTTTTATTATAAGAGAATATCGTTATTGTCCGATAGTTCCAGCTGATTGGAGCCGCCGAGACTATCCAATAAATGATTAATAACTACTTTGATTGGGCCAGCACGCATGTTGATAGCTCAATAAGGCGATGAATGCGCGATCCATATGTGAATGATGACGGGTATAACCAAAATGATAAGAGTTTATTAAAAAAAAATCCATTCCATTCCGTTAACCACAAAGACAACTGTTTAGCTTTGGGATTACTACTTAAAACTTGGCTCCCATGGCTCCAAAAACTTGATCTTATAGATCAAGTGTTTAGAGTTGCTAGGAATTTTTAGTTTATTTTTCAATTAAGTACATCTAGGTATACTCGAGTTTGAGGTTGCATGCAATCTAATACGTTTAAATTCTTAGTTTATTTATTTTGTTCACTACTTTCAGTCTTAATACGCTTCAAAATCTGACGATATAACTACACACATGTTGTAGCAAGCAAGGGAGATGCCATTACATCGCTCATATGGAGCCACTTGAGCGAGAACAGCAATCAGTAACTGAGCCGACGCAACCGCACGCTGCATTCATACCGATTATATTTGCACCGCTTTAATTTATTGCCAGCTGTGTTATATTCGATTTCGGCCAAAATCTCAATTTGTAAATAGTTGCTTATTATTGATTGAAGAGGAACTTGGTCAAATGTGTAAAACGGGGTATAAGCACCGATTATTTAACGTATAACACAATGTTAACATTAAACGAACTGTAGCTACAGCTAGCTATATGTTTCTAACCCCTGACGCAAAAAGGGGTGTTAAAATTTGTCGTATGAGTCTGTCTGAGGCAACGTAGCTCCAAATCTAATGGACCGATTTTGATGCGGTTTTTTAAAGTGACTTCTAATCTTTTTATACTTTTAATATTAACAGAGACTTAATATTGAGTTCTTCATATGAATCAAGAGTTATTAATCTTTTGATTAATAATTCGATTTTTATGAGCATTTATCTTTAAGAAGTTAATGCCCGCCGCACTAAGCGTTCAATTTTCCGCCTCAAGCTAAGCTACAAACAGTGTAACTTTATAGAGTAAAGTGCCAAAATGACACACCTGATATTAACTAGATCACTTTTCCGATTGTTATCATCCTCCACACAACTTTCGTCGGCGTAATTAGCTCAACTCATCTACTCAACTACACAGTATAACTTCTCATCAGTGTTTCACTGCCTATTATTTTGAGAATATCAAAAGTTAAATTCCTCTGACGTTAACTTGTTGAGCAGCGACGCAATGCCGTAACTTCATTCGCGAGAAGCGAACTTGCGAAATTTATATTTAAGGCCCAACAAAGTTTAACCTCGCAAACTCCAGTTTTAGAGACAAGGCAAGCCAACGCGAAAGGGAAAAAGGAGCGACACTTTAGAATTTTAGAAAATGGAAACTTGGCTGTTTCACGGATACGGTCGCGGGACATAAATTATTGTTGATGGCGTCAATATAAGTTTGTCAACAATGTTTGGAGGGCCTGTTTGTTCTATAAGTTAGCTTTGCAGGATTTGTCAACGTTAATAGGATGTTAAAAGCTATAGTTCTATCTAAATAAAAAATCTGTTTTGCTGCTGCCGATATTTTTTAACGGCTATTTTATTTTATTTTTTCAATACGACGCGAACATAAAACTATGTGCTGTTTATTATTTAATAAACCTTCTATATTTTTTAAATAACCGACTACACAATACACCATATTTCCATGAAAACTGAAAAATAAATCCCAGATTTTTCATTCATATTTCAGCAACACGAAATTGATTAATGTAATAAAAAATACGGTGGAAACAGGAAAATAATTGACAAAACTTTTACTGCATCATTTAGTGATATCACAGAAATAAAATCCTGTACTTACTAGATATTGAGAATGATATTAGCACGTATTTACAGGGAATAAGAAATATTTTTTTTTTCGCTTAAGCGGCTCTCGTTGCAAGCGAAGTTTAAAAATACTGCCAGGATAGTTCTGTTTTATAAGGTTTCATAAATATTTCTATAGAAACATGCAGTGCAGTTTGTCTTAACCTGATATGTATTATGTGACGTTGGAGTCTCAGGTGCGGTAACGAAGCTATCATATTTTAGAAAATGAACCTATAAACTGAAAGATTTATAGGAGCTTCGGAAATTTTGTTATTGGGATTTTTAGTAGGTACTAGCATAAAGAAGTTGACGTATCTATTTCTTGGGGTGGTGTTCGATATAAATTCCTTTCAATCTTATAAAAGTACGTTCAATTACAAAGATTATTTAGAAACATAAAATTTAAAAAGCCTTAAAGTTGACATAATTTATACGAAACAAGTGATTTTGAAAATGGATTTGAATTGAAGAATTTTAAAAATTGAGCATTATTTAATATTCTCTCATACACCTTCCAATTAAAAAAACTTTATGCCGGGCCCAGACTTTTATAACGTGTAATGTAACGTGAAATGTAAGGCTTCCCGCCCACGAGCGGCTTTTTGTAGCTGCGATTATCGCGGCGTTAATCGCGGCGATAATCGCGACGTTTTTTTGTCGCTGGCTAAGTAAACCCTTTGTCACTCTTGTCAGTGTCATTTCGCGGGCGATTAGACGCTGAGCTACTTTTTGTAGCTCATGGACGTTTACGTATTGAACTCTGTATGTTCTCTGTATTCTCGGCGACAAAACATCGCTCAGCGATTAATCGCTAGAGGGCGGGACGCATAATGCGAATTCTGTAAGAGGACCAGCGTGAGCGTGTCTACCTATAAACTGCACTAGTTGCGTTACGTTTCACGTTATATTACATTCCACGTTATACAAATCTGGACCCGGCATCAATGTAAAAAAAAACTATAATTAAAAGCTTATATCGTTAACGCGATAAAATAAATAACATAATATTGTAAAATGAATCCAATCACAGTTTTCTCTCCCTCGTGAACTTTCTGAACAATAGAATGTGTCGGGTCAACGCATTCTGTCCAATATAGTAGAGTGCACCGAAGGCTGACATATGCCTTTTTATATTTACACTAGCAAATGCTTGCATTTCTTTTTGAATAAAACATAAAAAGTTTGTGATGTAGTTTTTACATGTCTTTTTTATTATACATATAATCTAAAATTACTCATTTAGCAAATTAAAATGAGAATGTCCAATTTTCAAGTTAACTGAAGTAGAGCTAAACGGATTTTTTACTAAGTCGTAATCTCCGTAAATCCGTATTAAAGGTGACTCGGATACATATAATTTTTTTTCTTATCCATTTTGCTGTTGGCTGTATCGGGCGACGCAACGTGTGGAAAAATTAAGATAAAAATACTGTGGAGGATTATTTACCTTAAAAAATTAATTACTACAATGTAATTAGTTGTGATTTTGACAGCTCAATTCCGTTGTATCAATCACGTTGAAAGCAATATTCGAATGAAACGACCTGTGTAATTTCCATGAAACGGCAAACGTTGCATTTATTGAGCCGATATTTTAACAAGAAAATTTGACTATTTCAACAGTATTTGTCAAGTAATGAATTATCAGTGACTCGGAAGATCTTTGGACCGATACTCCTGGAGGTTCGTGACGACCTGTTTGACAAGTCGTTTTTCTAGTACTTATATTACTTAACAATAATTAATACGTTAAAACTAAAAAAAACATAGTTAATTATTGTACTGTTTTTTAAAAAGATTTTTCTACGATAAAATTTAGCTTATAAAATTGCATTATAAATGCAATGTAAAAAAAACATTAAAAAAAAAATATAAAGTTTAATCAGGTTTAATCTGTTCATAATACTTATAATTTAATATTTACTATTAAAAAACAACCTCAACTTAAAATAATAATCTTCATAAAATCACTAATGCATTGCGGTCTGCTTGGATAGCGTGAAGTATTCAAAATTATTTATGACATGCATGAATAAATGAATGTAAATGAACAGCATTCCACATTTTTACGCATATTTTCTTCTATGCAAAACGTTTTACTACCCACACAAAGTGAGAGTCGCTCATAAAACTTGAAATAGAATATTTGAATAGAAATATCGACTTTTTATGAGAATAATCACTTTTACTAGGATGGTTGTTTGAAAGATAGAAAAAAAATTCAAAAATATTTATTTTCAAAAACCACAAAATATTAACACTGCTATTTTTGAGGCCTTCTTTTAAAAAGACTTTCTGTGCCAGATGATGAAGATTAGTTTTTGATAAGTCGGTCACTTTTACAAATACAAATCTATATTTGTGATCTTCATCTTCTTTCAGTCTTAGTACCAACTTTTGTTGAGGTCGGCGAAACATCCTTAATTCTGAAAATAGCCTAAAACCTTGGTCTATGACTCACAAGTTACATTCAAGTAAGGGCGCGGACCAATGATCCCATGATCGAATATGCTATCCTTCAATCAATCTAAAACCACCCTATAAATAACTGCGACAAAATAATGAAATAAAGAATTCTTTAAACAAAAACTCAAATTACCGAAAATATTATAAACCAACTGTTAGAACATTCTGCTTCATATTTGGATCGTTAGTTGGACCAACGAAGAGATCCAATTTTTCTATTATCAAAAATGTTAGGTGACCTTTACTCATCGTTGAAGATTTAAGTACTTTTGTGAATGAAATAAATTTGTTACTTTACTACGTTCAAGATTTTAATTTGCAGGTCGAAGTTATGAAATTAACCATAATGTTTTTTGTCCTGTCAAGAATCCACTACTTTATTCTTAAGATTTTTCTTTTTTTTACGACGGTGCCGATTGTGGGAGTGAGACAGATGATCTTACTCACATCAATCCTTGTCAGGTGCACTGTGGACTTTATTATTTTTATTCAACGTTTCATATTTTTATAACGGATGGTGAATACATTTCTGCGTTGTCTTAAGGTGAATTTAAAATTTCCCTCTTTAGAATATCCATCGAGTGTTGGGTGGAATAATGCAGGTAATCAGGCTGGGTGGTGTTTTTGTAATAAGGACATTAGTCGGATTAATAACAAAAATAATGCTTTTACTGTTTATAAAAAAATGGGAATAAAATGTTGCATTGGTTAGGGCATCAAGCAAGCTTTATTATTTTTGATGTATTCGAAATCCCCCCGGATATCATTGTGATCCCATGATAAGTAAAAAAAGAAAGAAAGACATTAATTTATTGTCTCACACAGTGTGTGTATGGGTGTGTGTGTGTGTGTGTGTGTGTGTGTGTGTGTGTGTGTGTGTGTGTGTGTGTGTGTGTGTGTGTGTGTGTGTGTGTGTGTTTGCGCGTGCATGTGTGTGTGTGTAGAATTGCATGTGTAGATAAGCATGCTTAATTTCATAGTTCATAGTAATTAAGTAATGATTACTAATAATAATAATTACTATTTGTACTGACTCGATATATTATGAACTACGTTCCGTGTCTGGAAGATCTGGTGAAGGTTACGGGCAGCGTAGGACCGATCGTCGTTGAAGATCCTTGGGAGAGCCTATTCCTAGCTGTGGGCGTAGTTCGGCTGATATGATGATTGACTCATACATAGTCTGATCAGCAAGAAAATAAAACTTGTAGGCAAAACACAACTGTATTATCTCTTAGCTGGTATCGTGGGTCAAGAATGACCCAAAAGAAATTAATATTAGTTATAATTTTTTTTAATGACAAAAACAAAAGTCACATTAAGACCAAAATCAAAGAAAAGTTTTTAGTTTAAAAAAATAATCCATTTTATAGTGCCACAAACATTTTGTGGACGATGGAATATCTTTTATAATATTCCAACAACGATGAATATTAAAATTCTATTCCTTGCTCATGAAATTATGAGAGAAAATTTTGTTAATGTTTGGAGTACCTCGTCCCTAATTGGAACGCGGGAACGTATATGTGGTTTCAGGCGTTCGACTACGTAACTCTAAATAAGTGAGCTATTTCTACTTTGTAATTATTTCTTTGTATGCTTAGTAGAATTCTGTAGTTACAACTAACAATACATGGAATATATAAAAATAAGCAATATATGAAAATGATATTTTTGTACTGCAAAATACTTATTCTTCATTTAATAAAATAATGTTTTTTTATAGCCTTAAGAAAAATAAGTTCTAAAAATATTCTTAATTAAAATTATGATGGGCCAGCCGTTCTGCTCTTCTATTCAGTTCTGCTAGCTAGCACAACCAATATATTTAATTTTAACACGTCAATATTAAAAAAAGGAAATAAATGTGTTTTCTTAAAGTTTCTCTATATATTTTTAATAACCAAAATTATTTTCTTTCTTTTTATAAGTTTTAACATGGTTATTTTGTAGCCATTTTAGTTTTATAGAGTTTTTAAACTAATAAATTAATGTAAAAAATATTGGAGGCACTAGTGGATGGACGGCTGTAGTGTACGCTGTGGTGTAGGCCTCTTAATAGTGCTACCACAGGGTAAAAATACTATCTGTGCAAGATGATGAAGATTAGTTTTTGATAAGTCGGTCACTTTTACAAATACAAATCTATATTTGTGATCTTCATCTTCTTTCAGTCTTAGTACCAACTTTGTACTAAGACTGTCCATCCTCAATTCTGAAAATAGCCTAAAACCTTGGTCTATGACTCACAAGTTACATTCAAGTAAGGGCGCGGATCAATGATCCCATGATCGAATATGCTATCCTTTAATCAATCTAAAACCACCCTATAAATAACTGCGACAAAATAATGAAATAAAGGATTCTTTAAACAAAAACTCAAATTACCAAAAATATTATAAACCAACTGTTAGAACATTCTGCTTCATCTTTAGATCGTTAGTTGGACCAACGAAGAGATCCAATTTTTCTATTATCAAAAATGTTACGTGACCTTTACTCATCGTTGTAGACTTTAGTACTTTTGTGATTGAAATAAATTTGTTTCTTTACTACGTTCAAGATTTTAATTTGCGGGTCGAACTTATAAAATTAACCATAATGTTTTTTTGTCTCGTCAAGAATCCACTACATTATTCTTAAGATTTTTCTTTTTTTTACGAGGGTGCCGATTGTGAATAATAATCTTCTGTAAAACTAACGTACGAAAGTGTAAACTATAGTTAACCATGTAAGTGGTGTTAGTGAATGTTTAAATTTTTGGGCAATTCTTTTTTGAAGTCAGCCACAGATGTTTTTCTGACAAATATGAATTTCGCTCTCATACCTACGAGTTTTAGACTGTTGCTAAGAGCAGGATACACGCAGCGTAAATTAAAAAAAAAAAAAACAGATATGTACTATGTTTCGTTATCGGATGGCTCACCTTTATTTGATTTTTTTGGTTGCCAATATTTAGACCGAGGCGAGGTTGCAAATAATATTTAAAAAATGTAGACGATTATTTTATAGACGTTTCTTTCGTTATATTTTACTGATTGCTTGTTTTTTTGAGATCAGAAAATATTAATTGTGCTCCTAAGCTTTTCTCAAATAATACGAGTACCTAAAGTAAACAAAGTTTTGTTGTTATTGTATTGATTAAAATTTAGTGCTCGGGAAATATTTTTTATCAAATTGAAACAAAAAAAACCTGAAAACAAAAACAACTTCAAAATTAAAGTCGGGTGGGGTTCCCGCCCCGGTTGGGTGGGGCTCCCGCCCCGGTCGGGTGGGGCGGGAGGACATCTTTTATTTAAATTCTAAAAGCCCCACCCGATTTCAATACACGTGTTTTATTAATTTGATATGCGTAACTATCATTAGATTTGAATATTATTTCTTGCTTTTTAGAGGTATTTATTTTGAAGTTGTTTTTGTTTTTGTTTTCAGGTTTTTTTGAAGTCGGTTTTTTGTTTTTTAAACAATTTTTTTTTATTTTTAGTGTACCTTCTGTATTATGTCAGTACGGGTGCGTACTTTATGGTACCCAAAAGGAAAAAACCAGTAGATACCACTGTATTTCACGAGCTATAGCACATTCTTGTGGCCCGGCTACACAACGTACAAGTGGCCTGGCCCGGCCACGCTTCTATCAACAAAATAAATAGCTAACTTTATTGTTATTAGTACCCCTCATTTTGATTTTGATTGAGATTTTATACTTATTATTGTTCTAATTATTCATGACTCCCATGACATTAGGCCCCATATCTCCGAAGATTATCGTCGGATCTCAATGAAACGTATATGGGACTAAATTGAAAGTATACCCAATGGAACAAAAAAACAATTATTAAAATCGGCACACCAACGCCAGAGTAATCGGTGTACATACAAAAAACAAAAATACGGGTCGAATTGAGTACCTCCCTCCTTTTGAAGTCGGTAATAAACTAGAGTTCGCATCACCGACGTTCATTACTTTCGTGTGCTATCGGTATGAGCGTCAGCTGTCTTTTTACATGACGCAAACTCTACCTATAGTAAAAAAATAACAGTATTATTGCGTAAACATTTATTTTTTCAATTATAATTTAATTACCACCGGCTCAGAATTATAATATACGAGCGAAACATTGTTTAACGTCGACCTCTTTCCGTAATTGGTTCATGCCCGGCCTCACCGTATGCGGTTTCAAGGATTTGAACTAGCCCTACCCTGAATATAGTGCACGTAGTCTAGGTGTAATTATGTTACGTGGCGTTTTAATTTTGTTGTAATACATCAGGCATCGGAAGAAGTTGAAAATTCAAGGAGATGATGACTCAGTAAGTGATAATAAGCAGAAATGTTTTTTTTTTCTCAATGTCCACGTTTTTTTGCTTCGCAAATAGCACAAACACCATAATCGTTGTAGCACGCAACTGTGGGTGTGTAGCATCGCCCGCCCGGATGGAGCGCGCTACGTAATTTTCGTAGTACATGATGTGCTACGACCGTGCGATATCCATGTCGGCCAGTCCATTTATAGAGCTTTTCCTTTTGTGATAACACCATACGTGAATTTTTTTAGGTACTTATTCAGTGAGACTTATTTAAAAAGAAGAGTGAATCAGTAAAAAGGTTATTTATTTTTGATAAATTCAGTGTCACAAAAACCAACTGACTGAAAACAAAACATAAAACTCGTCTTGATCGCCATAAACTTTTTATTTGTAGAGTATTTAATTTGTACCTTATCACGGTAAGTTATGACGCTAAATTTAACTAATTTTCAGGTAGTGCCGTCATTTACTGGCGATATTACAAAATTGTGTGCCCACCCTAGAAATTTAGGTACAGCCATAAAAGTCATAATTTAGTGAAAGGGCAAATTTTGTAGCTGGTTTATAACTTTTAACCCGCGATACGTTGATTGCGTTTATAGTGGAGTTCGGGTTAATTGTTTAACAAGTGGCTTCGAAGCAAGATGTGGTTGGACATCCGCAGGGTTTGATTCAAATTAGTTTAACCCGAATTGTGTGTTTGAAATACTTGGTGTGTTTGTGCTGCTCTCGCTAGCAAGTGGTACGAATTTTGGCACAGAAATGGTACTGTCGAAACAGAATGCTAGTAGGTACCGACTGTTGAAATAAGCAATCGAACTAGTTGCAAATGCAACCAGTTCCATTTAATAAGCAAGGTAGTTTTTTATAATTTATTGAAAGTTTAAGTATGGCAACAAATTTGTAACTGTATGTAATCCTTGCTTGCAATATAGTGATATTGATATTGCTTGCTAGATTAACTAACTGATTTACGCACATTAACGGCAACATATTATACATATAGCAGATTATAGTTATAATTTATAACATATGAGTCTTGATAGTAAACAGAATGGCCCTACTCTCAAAAGTAATTTAACATTAATTAATAGTTATTCATGCAACTCTATAGTGCATAAATACCCCTCATTATAATAATAATTATACTATTATAATGAGGGGTATCTAAAATTCGAATGTGAATATCACATGAGTGTTTTAATACCTAATTATGTTCAGTTGCATTCAAGACTTTATCTATGGTTCTTTTAATGTTGGCTATAAGCTAACTGTTTCAGAACCTTTTATAGAGAATTTAATGCATGGGTGTAGATAAAAATAATAAAAAGTGCTGGTAGAAGTAGAAAATGATAAAATGAAACTCGCCGCACATAGTTAAACGAACACTTATGCAAATAGATAAATTTAAATCTTACATTCCAACCGAGTAAGCAATCCGGGGCCTTGACAACTTAAATCGAAAACTCGAGTAATGTATTGTTGTTGTTAGTTTAACAAAGTTAACACTAACTTTTCGTCTCAAGTCCGCATTTGAGCCTAAACGAGAGCGCATTTCATTTTCACACTCGCAGCTTGGAGTCGTTCCATTTTGGCAGGGCTGCCAATCGTTTAAATACTCAAAATTCGATGCTCGATGGAGCAGACTGGTGGCTAGCGGGCCAATGTGCAGTGAATTTGTAAATGTCAGCGTCACTTTTTGTCAGTAAAAAGAATATATATCTGAAATGAGCATGAGTTTTGCCTTTCGTTGCCAAATAAAAGAGGTGGAACTTAATGTTACGATATAAAATGTATTTTTACTCAACAACGAATTATTATGATGTACTATGTAGTGTTATGTTAATTTGCATGTGATCAAGTGGACATAACATATAATGTCTCTCAATAATGTCTTTCTAGAGCATGAAAAGAAAAGAAGAAAGAGCATGAGACGTTTTAAGAAAATATTTATAATATAATAATATCTTAATTTTTTTAATAAAAAGTTTTTCTTTTTTGAAATATTTTTTTGTTGCCTAGGCATGATGCCTATTATGCCTAATCTCATGACGTTCTTCTTCTTCTTCTTATTTAAGCCACAAAACATTGATAAGTTTCCACAAAACAAATTATTTTTTATTCTTCGTTGCAACTTAAAGAAAAATAAAACGCTGCTGAAAAAGTATAATATTTAGTAAGTTACAGAAAACTGGAAGCCCTGCCTGTAAGTTCGTCGAGTCAACTTCCACAAAGCTTTTGAATAAAGACTTTGTTTGCATTCGTGCTCTTTCACACTGACATTTGCGTTTCTTATGAGATACGTAATAGGTATATCAGTTGTTTGTTACTCAAATGTATACAAGGTTATCTGCAATATCTTCTATATAACTTTTATGTAAGTTCACAGGAGTAGATTACTACATCATAAACAACAAAGTTTGTTCTACGACTTTCCGTAAAAACCAAAAAAATATCAACTTTTAATACAAAACTCGATCAGCTGTTTGGACATTATTTTGTATGGAAAGTCTATTTTTTCAAGTCATAAACAAACGTGTTGGTTGTTGGTGTTTTAGAAACAATCCTGTAGAGACTTGGATTTATGATTATTTATTTTTGAATAATATAATAATCGAGACTCTGAGGATAGTTAAGTATTTTTAAATTTGAGATTTTAGCATTAACAGTTTGTTATACAGTACTTAATAATATACTAGAAAACATTCGATACCAGGATTGTCTCAGGCGGAAATCAAACCCGCGACCTTTAGTAGTCCGGTCCAATGCTCCTAGTCGAATTTTTCTAGTATATTATTTAGTTAAGTAAAATATGTCTGCTGGTATACACCGGCACACCTTCTTGCAAAGTGCAGTGCGGTTATCTAAAATGCAATTTGACTGTCAATCTTCGATTCATCGAGTTTCTGACAGATGTCAAGTACCTATTGCTGAGTCACTAGGAAAAATATCATACATACCAATATATATGACTGCGACTGCCAGACAGCGCTGCTGCAGCGACGAATTCGATAAGTACTGCTAACTTTAGAGAATAGCAAAGCTTTGATAAACATCCTTGGGAATTTATGTTTAATGATTAATTGAGATTTTTCTCCGTCAGTTCTTACTGATCACAAATTATAAACGTAACAAAAATAACTTATTACCTAAGTGTTAATTCTAATAAGTAATAAAAGGCATACATTAAAAAGAGTTTTTTTTTTTAATTCTAACCTAGTCGGTATAGCTTAACGCTTCCTAGAAGCGTGCGTGACTTTGTAATTATGTAGTTTTTTATTTTCCTCTATGTTATCTAGTTACACGTCAAAATGTCATGTCACAACAATGTTTTGTCACAATCCGATACTTATGGGCATTTAATTTTCACAGCACAGTTAGATACTCATTTTACTAATGGCATTACTTAACAGTAACAGTATAAAAGTATGTTATATAAGTTTGCATGGTAATGAGAGTGCGTGAAAAATATTTTTAAATATTTTACGATAGTATCTGCATTTGCAATGCATTTAAATTATTTCAATTAAAATCTTCAATTTTAGGTCTTGCCAAAGTAACTAATACATACAGAGACAGTAAACAATATAAAGATGGGAGTAACGTAAAAAAGATCACAAGAAATTTTGTTACTCGTAACTTTTTTATGGAATAGAGATGTAGAGTCTTCTCGGTCTTTACATTTCGTCGAGTGTGTACTACATGATGTACACACGATAGCATATTAAATATACAGTTGAACTGCAAAAACAACTTTTGTTACATATGACATATAGACGGTCTAAATGTCAACATGTTACGTGTGATGTCAGTCGTCTGTACAAAGCTGAAAAAATGCTCACAAGACTAAAGAAGTAACATTTTTATTTTATTCAATTCTTTTTTTCAGAAACCTCGATTTGTGAGCAAAAATGTACATTCCACTTACCCTATTTAGACCTTAAGTCATAGTGTTAGAATTTTAAATACCTCACCTTAAAATCTTATATCTTATAATCTATATTATACCTCTTCTGGTTAAAAATGATAAGTACCTATCGCTCAACCCTTTTTTAAGACTTTTTTAACCGCATTATCTGTAATAACCGCAAAACGTATTAAACGCAATAATAAAAATAATGAGGCACAGATCAGTAAAATCATTTTTGAGGTGTAATCCTATATCTTGAAAAAAGATTACCCAAAATTTGGATTTCTGCCCAACACAACCAAGTTGATATTATAATAATTTAGTCTTTGATACACAGAGAGGGTAATATTTACCTTATAAACACACAATTTGTTGGACATGGCGTTTAGCAAATAGGGATTCATTACCCCAAAATGTATTTAACTCGTGGATTATTTGATTAGCCACTCTACCAATGTGACATAATTCTGAATTTATAATGTATACGTAGGTACATAAAACGTAAGCAGAGGTAAAATGTAAATGTGTAATGATTTGCTGAAAACTAAACAACTGACTGTGCTATTTAAATAATATATTTGTATTGTAGCATATATAATTTTTACGCCTTGATTGTGCTAATTGTATAGTAGATGTATGGCTGGTTAGTGGTTAAGCAACGGTGGTTCTCTATTATATGCTATAAATTTGATATGAAAATAAGGAGAAACACGCTGCGTGAGGGGAAAAACAAAACAATACTTACACATTATAAATCGATTCCCATTCCGAATGTAAAATAAGTACTCGGTTAAACGTGTGCTCTTGTGTGTATTTAGCGAGTGTTCTAGAATCGATACAGCGCAGGCGATGATTGGTGCAGATCACTAACGAACCCTGACGCCGTCGCCTAACGAGCTCGCCACTTGTTGACTGCCACTGTGATCTCTAACGTCTAATTAACTGCTTTATATTATTTCTTCTTGATTCCGAATTCGATTGATTACATTTTGGTTGTTTATTTTTTCTACGAAATTAGAAAAATATACCCGTGAACACGTCGTTGCTGCGGTGACAAAAAACAGTAAATGCAAAAATCATAATAATTTATGAAACCGAATCAATGCATCGAATTAGTATAATACGATTCAACTTTATTGTCCGCTGTGAAGTTAGCCACTATGCATGCGCGTAGCCGTGCCATACCACACGTCTCTCTCACACACTTATTACATCGAATTTGTTTTCTGCGCATCGTCTCGCGCGATGTTTACAGAATTCATAAAGTTATACCTATACCTTTCAGCCTGGGCCAAAAAAACGGAATGCGTGAGCGTTGCCTTTATATGTTTAAGACAGTATCTGAATGCTGTGTGACGGCTGCTGCGCATCAGTCGCGCGTTTGGTGTGACATATAGAATAGCATTTCATACATTACAACGTCGTTTCCCGTCACGCTACGCAACAACGCACTGTGCTGCAACGCACACGCATTCGTTTCGACCCAGGCTTTAATAAAATCACGTTATTAAAAAAAACTATTTCAATTTGATAAGTTTTAACTTTGTTATATTTAGTGTTTTCTGCTTTTTGACAAATAAAAACTAAACATTTGTAAAACACACAGTATAACCTATGCCTACGCATGCATCAAAGCCTTCCGAGTTATTTTTAAAATCATTATTTGTCCATTAATCGTGTTTTTAGCGCGCCATAGTTCAATAAAAAATAATTAACTAGATCGTTAAAGTTTTATAAAGCTCAATAGATTTTAAAAGAAACAAAACGTGGTTTTCTTTCATCAGCGTCGTATTAAAATTTCATTTTTATTATAGTTTATTGCAGTATTCAGGGGCATTTAATTAAAAACATGCAAATGTACGGTATTGGGTTAAGGAGGCCCTTCAAAGGTTCTTTCGAGACTTTTATTAAAATACTTGTGAATTGTTGAACGTTTAGAACAGTTAGTTATTGATTAATTTTAATAAGGTTTTCATTTACTGTTCATAGAAATGTACTTTTAACATTAACTTACAATCAACCTTTGTCTTAAATCCCATTTTTAATGGTTTCTTTGTATTAATATCTCACTGAAGTAATAAATGTTCTGTAATTATATTTTCAATACAGTTGCTCGAAAATGTGTGTTTTCGATGACAGTACAGCGTGCGGTAAGTTGATTTTACCGCACGCCGTGCGCTTTTGTTTACGGTTTAGTACAGCGTGCGGAAAGTTAATTTTACCGCACGCCACCACCATGCGTTTTGTTTACGGTTTTTTTCAAATTATTTCAGAAGGTACCTATAATGTTTATAAATATATTAAAAACGTAGTATGGCACACGGTTGTTAAGGTTTTTTAAAACTCTTGACGATAGTAAAACCTCGCCTACGGCACGGGCTTATAAAACGTCTACTCGTTTTAAAAACCTCCTTACCAACCTTGTATCATAAACTACTATTGTTGTACTGTACCATATTTCGATTTATTTACCTAGTAATCTTATGAATGATTTGAAAATATTTTACTCATAATTTAGTTTTCAGATGTTTTGACTATAGCTACGAATGAATGTCCGTCTATGCAAATATAAAATGTGCACGTGCAATCATTTCGCGTGAAAGCCATCTGCTGGAAATCAACCGGTGCAAACATACAGTCGAGTTTTATATCGTAGACTTCTGACCATCAATTAAAAAAATTGTAGAATCCAGCAGTAATTACTACTCACAAAACTTTTCTCAAAAAACAAAACAAAACAGAGAGACAACGATAAAAATAAAAAGTATTAATCGCTATGTCCATATTATAAGTTCATTTGGCATGTCCATATTATGTATTACATAGAAATTTCCACCAATTGGTCGTCAGGAACAGTCATTTTACTAACCGGAACTCAGTTTTATTGCAAACTAAACCGACTTTAGATCGTATCGGGCCTTAAGCGGTCTGACCTAGTTACCTTTAACGTTATGAGGAGCAAATATTACATAACGGGGAATTTAATCTGTATCCTACTAAGCAAGATATACTAATAATTGAGTATGAATCCCTTTGGGACACGAACTGAAAACTGAACAGCAGTGCCATAATTAAAGATTTGAATGGAAAGTCCGAATTCATTTTTAGTTGACCACCAGGCTTCCTTATGGGTGGATAAGAAGGATGAGCCATGACCCACCACGCGGGCCCAATGCGGATTAGTGTGTGCTAACGACTGCAAATGCCGTCGGGACCAACGGCTTAACGTGCTTAAACAAAAAAAATCGAATTTGCTGCGAGTTTTTACGCGCCGTAAGCGTCCTTTTCGTGATGGAGAGGTGAAAAACTAATTAACTTACTAAAGGTCAAGTTTATTTACACATTTTGCCGTCAAATGTAACACAACGCGACAACTAGAAGATGACATTGCACGCCTACTTTTTGTGGCTGCGATAGTGTGGTATACAATACAAGTGAAAAGATTCTTACTTAGTCCTAAACAAAGTGTTATTCATAGGGCGTACAGAAAGTCTAATTCCAAAAGGGGGGAAACTAAACAAGAATGACGGTACGCAAAGTTTGCGTGCAGCACGTGAATCATAGAACACGTAACATTCAAGCTCTGATGTGATGTTATTCTAAAACCAGTTTTATTATACCCTAATAAAGTTGGTTTGACATCAAAACGAATTTTGAATTGCTTATTACAACTTCATTCATGGCTACTTTTGTAAGAACCCACGAAAATTGTTTAATTCTTACAAGAATTTGGGTTGCATTGCAATGTGGTGTATACCACTTACTTGTTTTACTTATTTGAAACACAATTATTCCAGAAGTATTTCGTATTCATGGAAAAACATAACAACTTGAAATCTAATATTCGAGTAAAATATTAAATTATAAATATAATAGGAGGTTGTTATGGAATTAAAATCTTTATGTCTGTCAGAAGTGTGTTAAAACGCTCAACAAATATTTGATATTTTTGTTTTTGTTTAAATCGGTAACTTTTTCTTTTTTGAAATTACTGTCAAATAACTTGAGTTATTATGAGATCCATGGTCAAAACGCAAGTTGTCATTGTGACAACTTGTTTAAAAACCATGTGGTCTAATTTGCAACTAGTCTTGGCTTGGCTAGGCTACATTACGAGGGATGGATATGAAAAGTTGCAAATATTAGTAATAGTGGTTTAAATTTTGATTGCTGTTTTCTTTCCTGAGTGTACTTTTTCCATACTCAACTAGGAACTGTGAAAAAAAAACACCGAAGCTTACTCGCAAAAAATGTGCTCAAGCAAATCTCCACATCTTTATGATTTTCACTATAACATTTTGCACAGTTTTCATTCATTACTGTTACAAAGCTGTCCATTTTATCGGGTTAGTGCTGTGAATTTTCATTAGTTATGTAAGAACTTAATTAAATTAACACACAAGTCATTAAGCAGCCTACTTTTAAAGGCATGTGTGGGGCGTTTTCGATGTCATGCGACACTGTCCCTTATAGACTCAGAATAATATAATGATAATAGTCAGGTGTGATTTCTAACGTCTTTGATGCTTGTTTATGATTGGTTAGTTGTAACTAAGTAGCTAAGGAGCTCGGTGGCGCAGTGGTATAGCGCCTGGCCCAGCGATTGCGGTGGTTAGGCAACTTTCGCAACGACCGACCCTTGCGAAACATGGGATGGGTGATCAAAATTGTATTATCTCGAGCTCTTCTTTGCTTCGGAAGGCACGTTAAGCCGTTGGTCCCGGCTGTTTTTGCAGTCGTTACCCACCAATCCGCATTGGGCCCGCGTGGAGGGTCATGGCCCATCCTCCTTATTAACCCATAAGGAAGGCCTGTGCCCCAGCAGTGGGGACATTAAAATGGCTGATGTTTAACTGTGCATGCAACAAGCTCTTCATTTTTGGTCGTTGTTGCTAGCTAACTAGTGCGCTGCGCGTGCAAAAGCCCTAATGCACCTTTTATTTAGATGACACAAATTTGAAACGTTTAAGCTGAAAGACGTTACTAAAATTGTAAATTAGCTTTAACATCTTACCAAACCTATTATTAACAAGGCAAACGTTGTAGGCGTGATAATTATCTTACGAATAATTATCTATATAAGATACATCAAAAAGAAGCAGCTTTCGTATTCGTAAAAACTAATTAGGCATTGATGAATACTAATTCAACTTTTATAAGGGAAGCTTGATAGACTAATTAATATAGTCTAAACGGCAGGTACCAAGAATATTAATAAATAAGAGAAAAACACCACTATCATAACATTTAATTTTTTTTTTATTAAAATCATAATGACGCGAATTGCTTTACTCTTTACTCTATGAATAATTTAGTGATCGAATTCAAAAATGAGTGCGTCCAGCTATGAAGATAGGTTGTCTAACTCCAAAAGATTTGAGAGAAGAAGATTATAATGCTGAATTTAGTTTATTACCAGGAAAGTCACGTGAAAATAACTTTTCTTAACTATTCCACTTTTCTCGCTGGTAGAGGTGAAAAGTTGTATGTTTAACACGAGACCACGTGTGCTTAAATCAGCACTCGCAGCCCAAATTGACTTTGGTCTCTAGTATAACAAATGACTATTGTTGTTTTAAGTGTGATATGCTGTTGAATACGGCTAAATAGACTTAGACTATTTTTTCAAATTTTTTATAATAACACCACATTTGTGTATCACCCTATTTATGGCAAATAAAGCAATTTTATTTTGTTATCTTTGTATTTACCTTTTATATTAGAATATCACCTAAGTTATTCAGAACATTCGTTGATATGATTTCATTTCGCCATTGTTGATTGATGATTTTATTTGCATAAGTCGTTTTATAACAAAATAAGAAATACAAATATAACAAAATAAGAAATATAAATATAACAAAATAAGAAATATAAATATAGCAAAATAAGAAATATAAATAGTTTTATATACCTATTCCACAAGTTACTTTCATTTTAGTGAAATTGACCACAACAGAAGGTTTCACACATCCAGGTTTCTCCAATTTTGGGAGCTGACTCGTAGGGGTTGCGTGCTCAAAGTCGTTTTGAGCTAAGTTCGATGCGGCAACTTATACGGGGCACGTTCGCCCAATACAGGTATACGTAATAACCACTTTTATTTTGGGGTCAAATGCAATGGAGAAGTGGCCAGTACGAAAAAGTAGGTTATTAGCTTTAGGTAGGGCTGATTTTTCAATCTTCAGTTAAGACAGAACAGTAAGCTTCCCATACAAACGTAATACCAAAATGATTTGCAATTTGAGCATAATTAACTAAACTTGTGATGTTATTCGGATTAAGACAGTATATGTCTAGATTTTTGTTAAATAAAAAATCGAAAATACTAAACCAAATAAAAATTAATGCGATTTACAGTTTTGTATGAAAAAAATAGTCATTTATTTTGAATTTATTACGTTTGTATGGGAAGCTAACTGTTCGCCGGCATCTTAAAGCCAGTATATTAGAAATTATCAATATTTACCTATTTTTGTTACAACGGTAAACAATCAAATATTATTTATTTTGAGAAGATAAAAATATATGTTGTGGTTTCATAAACGATCTTGATTATTTTACGATTAAAAATACAATATTCGTATCACCACTCGACTATAAAAATATGCAAAGACTAAGAAAATTTACATTATTTTTATATTTTTTGGATTATACTTAAATTTATTAATCTCAAATTCACGAAAAATATGTAGAAAAATAGAAAAATATTGAACTTTTTCAAAAAGTGACTTAACTTTAGTCAAGCTCAAAATAACAACAAAAACATTGACAAAATGAAAAAGTGAGGTTATTTTCATTACTCTTCACACATAAAAAAATAGATAGAGACAGAGTTTTTGGAATATACTGGCCTCAGATATCAGTCAGTTTAAATATTTACCAAATATAAAAAAGTCTTTCTAAATATGTGACAGAAATAAATGACAAATATTTTCAATTTGGCGGTTTATTACGCTATCAAGCAGTTAAGTTTTATCTAGGCATTGAAAAATCAGCCCTCCATCAAACTTTACAGAAAATTGGCTAGGTATCAGCTAAGAACTCATTAAAAATACGTTGAGATTCACAAAAGAGGTATTTAAGGACTAGTATAGGTCTACCACTAGAAACAGAATTTGGTTGCCACTGTTGTAAAATAAAATTAATGATACCAAATAATATACTAGAAAAAATACGACTCGCACCAGATCATGTTCTCGGACGGGAATCGAACCCGCGACCTATGGATATCCGGTCCAATGCTCTGACCGCTGAACTAGTGACTCGGTAGCTATATTATTTGGTATTATATAAAATAGCATTGTGAATGCTTTAATCTCAAAATTAAAAAAAAAAATAATGGTTGTCGTAGGTTTACATTTTGAAGATCAGTCAGGTTAAATTGTTTTATATATAATAAAAAAGGAAGAGATCTTTTAGTACTTTGATTGCTACATTATTTTTAACTCCTTCTCTATCATGTCTGATATGAAAGCTTATTTTAATTTCCAAAACTTCAACTGTCCCTTAGTCAGCATATTTTAGAGACGATGTTACAGCCGGCGGTAGTAAAAACATGTTTCCATTTTTAGTTTCTCCAGTGTTATTATTAAAACTGTAAGCTGGCAAAGTTACGTCAAAAATAAAACCTTTTAAACAATCAAATCGGCTTTTTAAATAAACTGTCTTTCTATATTAACTCAGATTATAGATAGGATTTCAATAAGTATAGTATATCGGTCAATTATGCATTTTGATAGTAATCAACGCGAGCGAACGCGAAGCGTCTCCGTTTCAGCTTGGGCAAAAATGCTTTCGTTTGTCTGTCCCGCTGTCCGGCTGTACGTTTGTACTCCTCTACTACAGGCCACATTTCTCAACCGATTCTCGTGAAATTTTGTGAGCAGGTATTATAATATTTTTTTGTCGCTTCAATTTTTCGTAGTTTTTCAAAATGGCGGAGATATGGGGAAAAATATATCTCAGTCATTTCGAAAAATGTTCAAAAATGTCACAAACGTGAGATTTACATTTAGAGAGAGCTACTAGGGCTATTCCTTATTTTTAACCCCATTTACAAAAACAAGAGTGTTATAAGTTTATTAATCCTCGACGCAAAAAGAGGGGTGTTATAAGTTTGACGTGTGTGTGTGTGTGTCTGTCTGAGGCAACGTAGCTCCCAAACTGATGGACCGATTTTGATGCAGGTTCGATATGATTCTTATCTATAATCTATGAAAATCTGTTCAGCCGTTTTAAAATCAGCAGCTCATTTCCTACTTGAAAAAAGGGTCTTACCAATTAGGTGTGTATGTGTATCCAGTTCCTCATTCATATAATCCACGGTAACGACATGGATGAGGAAAATGAGATTCCTTGACACCCATATAAGGAAGACCTATGCTCCAGCAGTGGGGACATTCTGATGACTGATGATGATGATACATAGCATCATGCACTTATCATATGGGGGAACAAAGCTGTAAGTGAACCTTACCACTGTTTTTCAGAATCAATTGAATCTCATTCATAGTTTCAATCCATCCATTTCGAGGTAGTAGTGATGACGTCTACGTGGCAGTGCGATTTTGAAATGTACTGCTTATGAAATCCAGTACGATGCGAAATGTGACAGTCGTATCTTGACTGTAATTGCGTTTACGTTTAACTGTAATGTTATGTTAGTAAGATTAAGTTTCGTCACCCTTTAGTCTCCTACTTTTTATCATAAGGATAAACGATTAAATACAGGTAAATATTGAAGGCCATATTCAAGAATGTAAGGTAACATATTCTTAATTCCCTGGTATTTTTCGTGGCGTAACTAAACTACCCTAAACCTTCAGAAATAGTTAACAAAGACGATCGTTTGGTTTATCACAAAAAATTACGCTTACGTGGCTCACGTGCCTCAAACCGTTTCGTGCAGGGATGCCTCTTCCGTCCGTTATGAGGACAGTAAATGTGAAGACAGAAAGGTAAAATAAAATTGTAAAAAATATATAACTAGTGGCTCCGTGAGATGTAGACCTCGCGTCAAAAAGTAGCTCAAATTGTATGTTGCTTAAAAACAAATAAATACTTATAATACGCAGTCATGAATATCAAAATTCGAATATTGGCCAGAAATGTTTTGATTGATTTTGAACTATGAACTTTTGAGTCTTCTAAAAATATAAAATAAAAACAAATTTCGCATTGCGCCGCTAACAAAATTAGGTTTGTGTTATTTTTGATCATTTTTCAAAACAGCTGCAATTGTTTCTTTACATATCTCCGCTATTTAAAAAAAATCGATAAACTGAATCGACCATATAATTATCAAACATGCTCATAAAATTTCACAGAATCGGTTGAGAAATGCGACCTGTAGAGGAGAACAAACGGACACCGAAAGGACATACGAAAGCATTTTTGTTCAAGCTGAACCAGAGACGCTTCACTCGCGCTCCGCGCTTGCTGGGGCAATAATGCTGGAACTACATATTAGGTATTTGCGTAAAACGTTAATAAATACCATTATTCACAGAGATGAGAATAATATTCGTAAGTACATATTTTAAAAATTTTATTTCTTACAGGACCAAAAGATTCTTTTCAAACACCCGGGACCGGGGAAGTCTATTCCTAGCCGAAGAATGCCTGTCTTAATAGTATTTAATTTCCGTTAACACTAGGTTTCTGTTGGTAAGTAAGGTGCCAGTAGGAAATGAGAGAACGGTTTGTAAAATGCGTGCGTTCTCCTTGGGTATTGTACTGGTGTCCTGCGTGTATTCTACTGAGGCCGCTCACCAACGGGCAGGCCAAATGTTTGCCTTCCAACCTTCTTGTGAACATTATCTGCATGATCAAAAAAAATTTCCTTACTGTCTGTAACTTTGCTACAGGTACGTGTCAAATTATCATAATGCACGCCGCGCCTTACCGTTTTGAACGCTAGGTACTCAATAACAAGTACGTACAAGATTCGTGATTTTTTGAATCAAATAAGCCTTCCTGTTGAAAATGTATTTTGACATAAGTGGCTTTCTCGAAGTTAAATTACAGCACAGATAATTTCATGCAAATTCAATTACGTTTATAAATTATACTAGAAGATTGGTGATATCCGGAACTTGTAAAACTGGTCCTTAAAATCATATACCTACTCAAGATCTGTGGTATTTACACGAAAACGTAATATTATACAGAGCGATTTATCACTTTTAACTGTCAAAAGACAATGAATTTTGACAGTCGAAAGTCGATATAAACGTTACATCAGGCGATATACAATATCGTGTTGCGGTGGTCATGCTAGGGGCTGAAACAGGTCATTAATGTTACGCAGTTAAAACTTTTAGAGCAGTGGTTGCGCAGAGGGCCCGCGTGGTAGGTTATAGCCCATCCTCCTTATCCATTCATAAGGAAGGCCTGTGCCCCAGCAATGGGGACATTAAAAATGTCTGAAAGTTAAAACTTATATAATTCGAAAACATGATAAAACCGTAACAATTTATTACGTCTACTTATTCTCTACAAAACGTGTTTTTCCAAACACACTCGGTAGTCTCGGTACAAAATCGCGGCGAAATCAAGATGAATTCTTCACAATAGTGCTTCCACTGAATGGAGATGCTTAGAACCCTTTGTCACTGAAATTGAGTTTTGACTTGTTTTATTCGGTTTGTGATGTTGTATCTTGCTACACGCTTATGTAAGCCTAGTACTTGGGATTTATTTTTTTCATTTTACCTCTACTTTTTTATGATATTTAAGAATTCTTGTGATGTATATTAAACACCATTTTCCATAGGGTCTCCTATTCTAGCGGAAGCGGGTGTTTAATATGTTACATCACAAGAATTCGCTATTATGCGTCTGCCTAATCGACGAAGTAAGTATTTGTATCTCCATAATATCATAGAATGTACACCTTACAGAATTATTAAGGAACTATAACTTTTGTTTCGTGTCAGAGAGGTTGCAAGAGCTCTGTAAGGATATTATGGGGTTCATACCTTGGACTCACGAGCGCCTGTTCATTAAATGAATTATCGGGAGATAATAATACCTACTAATATGTTTTATTTTATCCCAATCATCACTTATTAAAAATCATAAATAATAATTTTATCTACTTAATATTAATGAAGTAGATAAAATCGTCCGTGCTCGGTACATACCTTAAAAGGGTAAATTAAACCAAATACTTTCCATACCACTTTAGTAATTAAACCGAAATGCACCGTACAATCATTGTTGGAGTCGTCACCTTATACGGTTAATGTGCGTGCATAATAAAAGTTACTGAAAGAGCTCTAATTAACTCGGCTGAGATAAATGTCGACCCTTAAACTGAGGCAGTTGAGCCAGTCAGCCTCTTTCGGCGAAGTACTTTGTTTAGGGGTCTGTGGTAACTGAATACGAGTATAAATAGATTTACCTAAACAAGATAATTTTAAAGTCACGTGACAAACTTTCAGGTTGTGTTCAGTCCATGAAACTGAACTGCTTTCTCTAAGAAACATAGGTCTGTGGTGTAGTGTCGCCTGAATTTGACATCAGCCATTTTTAATTCTTCCCCCTCCTGGGGATAAGGACAGGCCATAAGGAATTATGGGCGGATAAGGAGGATAGGCCATAACCCTATCACCAATGCGGATTGGTGGGTATACAACTGCAAATGCAGCCGGGACCAACGGCTTAACGTGCCTTCCGAAACAGCTCCTCCGAGCTCGATATACTAAATATTTGGTCACTAATCCCATGACCAGGGGGATTTCTTTGGTAAGTTTTTATTTGTGCCAAAAAGAAGCATCAATGTGTTTCATCCTGAAAGCGATTGCGATAGATTTTGAAATTAGACAATAGAAGAGCAGGGCATGGCAGGCTGGGCAGATTGCAGGGCCAAGAGCTAAACCATTGCGTCGGTGACGCAGTGGTTAAGCGAGTTTAGTTTAGCTCCTCAAATATAAAATTTTTCACCTTTACCAGCGAAAAAAGTCGCCTGAATACGAATATAACTATAAATATTTGTCCCAAAAAAGAGAAGTCAATTCTTGTTGTCCTAGAAAAAGGAAAATAATATTTATCTCTCTTTTGAAGTAAAGAACGAGAACTATTTCTTCGGTTCAAAGAATAACTGTACCTCATTTCAGATTTAACTTCACGTAATATTTTCAGAGTTCACGTTGCAGTGTATTTTGCAATACAAAAGTAGTGGGGAAGTGATGTTTTAAGATGGTTTTGTCGTTACAACTTACCTTAAATGAAAAAATGCCTCTTGGTCACTAATTTGAAAGCACCTTTTATTTCACATTTGAACACATTACATGTTATTATTGCCTTATAACTAAACATAACGTTTAAGACGAAAGAAATTTAACTCGATTGAAACCTATAAAATCTGTAGCTCTTTAACTCTAGAAATCGAATTATATTGCAATTCAAAAAATTGTTTTTAAATGTATTTAGCAATGAAAAAAAGTTGCAGTATCGATTTTGTTGTCAGCAATAGGTATTTCGGTCCTCGGTTAGGGTTTTTACCCTACTCATCTCGTTTTAACTCGTTTCTTAGAGTGTAATTTCAATATACTGAACACGAGCTAAAAGCATTTCGACGGGAGCTTCACCAGGTTTTTTCATTAAATTACTTTCGTAATGAATAAATGTATTACACTAGGGATTCCTTTTCTCACTTTTTTCTTCCTTATTTTATTATAACTGTAGAGCAGTGTCTTATGCCCCAAGTTATTTTTTTGTCTAGGGCGTAATAAATTATGTTTAACGTCCCCTTTTTTTGGATGAATTGTAAATGTAAATTGGCTGACCCCGTACTGTCATTTGTCTCTAAATTGTATAATGAACAGGATAGAAATCAGTTTTTTTTCTCTTACTGCGGTAATATTTAACTGATTCAAAAATAAGGAGGAGGTTTCCTGTTTCTCACCGATTACTGACAGTTGAACCGGTCAATATCAGGTTAATTCCAAGTTGATCCAATTTATTTAAATTTTGAAATGGTTCGGTAGTTTTCAAGTAATCTTGAAAATACTCTTATCTAGCAAATTTTAATATCTCCTCAAAATCAAAAAGAAAGTACCTACAGTGATTCAGTTATTGTTAATTTTATGATTATGACTTTCCAAAACAAGCCGTAGGCACGTAAGTTAAACAACTTTCGCAACGAGATGGGTGACAAAATCAATATTATCTCGAGCTCCTCCGTGCTTTGGAAGGCACCTCAGCCGTTTGGTCCCGGTTGCATCTGTAGTCGTGCGTGAGCATCAAACACTGCATTGGGCCTGCCATATCCCAGACACATCCTTCTTAAGGCCTGTGCCCCAGCAGTAGGGACCTTACAAATGGCTGATGTGCAACCAGACAGGGTAGTGGATGAGAACTGTTTTGAGGTGGATATTATTTTTTGGCTGTTTTCATGAATAATAAAGAGCAGCAAAGAGCAGCACAATGCAGCTCCAACTTTAAAATTTCATTATCCTCGAGATGTGTGGAAAAACTAACTGTGGCATTATAATTGTTTTGTTTTGGCTAAAAAATGAAACTTAGCTTTGGAGAAAGATCTTGTGATTTATTCAAAGAGTTTTATAGTACAAGTTTTAGTAACTATACACAGAAAGTCTTTCATCTTTACTTCGATTCCTACTAGAAAATGCTACGAGAAAATGTAAAGTTTCTTTGATTCTTGTATTAACAAAACAGACTCAAATATAAACAATGCAAATAAATTGATTAAGATAACACATAAAGAACTCCTTCTTTGAATTCATCAAAAATATGATGTAAGTAAATTACTATTATAAAAGTAAAAAATTTTTTTGGAAATTTTGAATTATAACGGCTTATTGCAAGACCTAATTAACTACAAATAATCATTAAGTACACTTAAGTACCTAAAAACCTCATCGAATTCACCTGGATGAATTTTCTGTAATGCAAAAACTTATTATCTTCTAACTTTTCAAAAGACGTTATGTCATCTGCATCAAGTCATTAACTACCATTTTCATACTTTTAGGTAAAAATGTAACACTATTATACTGCATTTAGTTTTTTTCATACCTATTGTATTTACTATGATTATGCCATGTTCAAGATTGAAAAAGTTCATTAATTGATTTCTCATTATTTGATTTTGGTCACATAATGAGTTCTTGCAATAAGCCGACTATATAAAACGTTTTTCTTTTGTTTCAGTGTCAACTGTCGACGTAGATGCGGTTCTTGGACGTACAGCATCTTTACCCTGTGACGTCACACCTGATACTAATGAAGACAGAGTGTACATGGTCTTGTGGTTTAGAAAGAGTGGAGGAAAGCCTATATATAGGTAAGTTTGTGGCAAGACTATTTAGTTTGGTTAGTATGGTGAACAGACAATTAAACAATTTATATAAAATATTAAAGCGCGATAAGACAAAATAACTTTTCGTAAAAAAAGGGGCTGATGTCACTCTGTTATATGATCACCAAAACTGCGCCAGCTTTATTAATTAAATCAGTTAGCATAGGGAGCCAAACAATTTGATTGGATTTTTAAAATATTTTTTATAATAAAAAAAATACATTACTTAAATTATTTGACTAAGCAATCATGCGTTTCTTTTTAATTTGATCAGTTTGTTGCATTCCAAATAATAAAATAAAGCTACCAGCAAAGCCAATTTAACACATCACAGGTGTTTGCATTAATCTGAATGCAAATAAGATTTTCCAAATTTTGTAATCATAGATTAGGAAGTTCCCCATTAAATTTCTCTTCAATGATTTCATTGCAACTCCTACACTTTGAAAAACTCAATAAATGGATTTAATTACAAGTTTAAGTCGTATCTAATGAACTGCGAGGCACCACCTTAAACGGATCAGTGGAAGCCGGCTGATCCAATTAGAATTTGGAAGCTCATACAACGAAACACACTTAAGATTTCACGAGCGCTCGTTAAGAAAATAGCAAATGATGGTGTGGACCAAGTATTTTGTATAAATTTCTCGATATTGCCCTTAAGACAGGCCAAATAACAGTTTTTCGAAGGTTTATTATTTATCTATCTAGGTTACTAATACAGAATGATTATGTATGAGACTGTTTTAGACTTGATTGAATGGAGGTAAAGCAATGTAATTTGAGCATCATGTGCTCTTGGATTACCTACCTGTCCGCCATTTTGAAAAAAGTCGGTTTTGTAGGCCTGTGATAAAAGCCAATCGATAGAATAAGTCATTACAAACAAAATTAATAAGGAAAAAAATCTCGTAAGTGATATACTTACCGAGATATTTGAGTTTAAAGTTGAAAAACAATATCTGTCATTTTCTAAATCAATCGGTAGAATAAGTAATTACAAACAAAAATAAGTAAAAAAATCCCGTAAGTACTGAGATATTTGAGTTTGAAGTTGAAAAACAAAAACACCACTAAATCCAGAAAATGATTTTGTTTATCAAATTCAAACTCGAATATCTCAGTAAGTATATCACTTGCGAGATTTTTTCTAATTACTCTTTGTTTGTAATGACTTATTGTATTGATTAATCTAGAAAATGACAGATTTTGTTTTTCAACTTCAAACTTAAATATCTCAACAAGTATATCACTTACGATTTTTTTTTACTTATTACTTTTTGTTTTCGATTGACACCACTTTTAGCATAGGCCTCCAAAACCGACTTTTTTCAAAATGGCAGTATGCCAGTCTTCATACATAAATGACCGATGTCTTTTCAAATGGGAATAGTGGTGATATATTTTATTAAACACAAAACCTGAAAAATCTCGTGCGATGGTAAGCTAAACAATGATCTCTTCTAGGGTTATGAAAACACTACTGGTCAGATCTCTGTATTTTTTTATCAGACCACATCTAATCTATGTTATTTCAGATAAAAAAGAATTATTTAAATCGGTTAGTAAGTGGTAAAGTTATGTTAAAAAATACATAAAAAAATACCGTCGACTTGATAACCTCCTTTTTTTGAAGTCGGTTAAAAAAGGCTTACAATATTAACAAAGTTTTTCGTATTCCTTTTGAAGGTATAATACGCTGGAGGCAGCTATTTAATAATTCCTGGGAGGCCTCGAGTATGAATGAAAGGCGCTTGTAATATCTGGCTGTCGTCAAAGATAAATTGAAAGTAATTTTGTTGAGACCAAAAACACATGAATTTTGTCATTTGGATTGGATTAACGTCTGCATTTTTCGAATAGTTATAAAAATTGTTTAGTATTTTAAAGTACATTGTTAATCAATATTTGTTTGAGATTCTCTTCAATTCTGTTTATGTCTTTTAAGACATAATAAACTTACAATGGTTTCCTTTAGGAAATTCTCGGGACATGATGTAAATAGTGGCCTTATTAAACATATAAAGTTTCAAAGTCCTAAAAAACCTCGATTTCGTCACTGACTCACTGATGTTCATCAAAATTCTTAGGGTACTTCCTGAAGTCCTAGAAAGCTGAAATTTAATATGTTAGCTAGTATTAGTAAAAACAAAAACAACCAAATTATAAAATTTGGAACTTTTACCCTTTAACCCCTTAAGGTAGGGGATGGAAGTTTGTATGAGAATTTTGATGCTAGAGGTCTAAAAATAATTGATATAGGGACTCCTTGTTAAGATAGAGAGAGGGCTATGAAAAAAGGTATCTCTGATATGCAAGAAATACATCCCAACGAAAGGAAAAATAACAAAATAAAAAATATTTTTAAATTTGAGATTTTAGCATTTACAATGCAATTTTTATACAACACTAAAAATTATACTAGACATTTTTTTTCTAGAATATTATTTAGTATTGTATAAAAATTATTGTCGTAAGCAACTTACAAAAAGAAGTGAAATCCCATCAAAAACATTTTCATGTAAAATGTTGCCAAGATGAGACCATATGCCTCCCACTACACAAAGTTATCAGACCTCATGTAGAGCCAAGCTTCTAACTCTATACGCCCTAACTCTACAAGCCCTAACATCACAAACTCTACATCCTAGTCAAAATATGTGGCTTGGCCGTTTGGCATTTTGTTCAAATGTATCTCAAAGCCTTCCTATTTATCTTCACCTCTATTATCCTAACGAACCATATTAAATTAGGTACGTAATATCTTTTTATATCCCAGATAATCATGTTGTTGAGCGTTTATAAATTGTTAAATTCACCTGAAAACAGCAGGGTGTGCAATCAAAATCTTCTTTCAGAGCCACTTGCTGTATAAATTAGGGGGCGGAGGTTGGAAAATTGAGAAACGCTGGCTGGACCGGAAATTGAAAAACTTCTGTCGGGTTCTTTTATTCTAGAATTTGCCGTTTTTTGCAAAAAGGTTGAAGGAAGATGTGCCAATGAAGTCGGATTTATTAAAAACTTTTTTTAAACCGTGTCCACGTGTCACGAATATTGCTCAATTTATTATTTTAACTGTAACTTTTATGGTATTTTGTTTACTTGTTTATGTTGGACTGCAAAATATTGACTGTAAGATGTAGTGTGCCAAATTACTATTTGATAAAAAGTGCGCGATTTTAACATTATGCTATCAATTTGGCTATATTCGCTGTAAAATTGTAGGAAACAAGTGCCTGATTGGTAGACAACTGACAAGCTAGTGATCGGCCTCGATGCAATTATCTGCAACATTTGTTTGAAAGATCTTTTTATGTGGGATTGACAAGGGTGATTAAAACCGCACGACTTTTGCTGCACGGCGAAAATCGTCTGTGTAAATGGCAATCCGGCCTAGGCCACAAGTCACTGAACAAACTTTGCTCAGGGCCTAAACAAACGCTGGGCTTTTCGATAATTTGAATAGAATGAAGTGACATTATTTGTAAATTGACATTTCAAAATGTCGTGATTGTCTATGGTTAGCTACATCTGACACCAAAAACATACAAATTTCTATTCTGTTCAAATTGTAGAAAGCCACTTGGCTATACGGCCTGATCCGGGGGCCAAAACTGGAACTAAGAGTTATTACATATTGTTGCCTAGGTTCCTAGGTATATGGGATCGGAACGCAACCAGTGTGGCAGGGATGAGAGAACTCCATACATCACATAGCACACTGTGTGTTTGAGTCTCACGCCATCGACTACATAGACGACAGCGACGCCGTCAGCGATGTGTCTCCTGCGTTTAAATTTAACAAACGACTTGCTAGGTGATTAAAATCGACCCATGTAAATAGTTCAGATAGAAAAATGTAGGTATTACTATAAGCTACATTATATTACATTGAGTATGTGACACAGATAGATTATATTAGAGAAATGCTATGTTTTCTAGAATACCTAATACCTTACTAATTAAAAGATTATTATTATTATTAAAGATATAAATTATACATTACTATTTTCTAAGTATTTCAAGTGTTATATAGATTATTCTGTTGAGTAACATTTTTGCGTTATATACTTATAAAGTATTTAAAATTGTTTACTGCAATGACCCCAGTAATTGTCTGTCCATTATACGTGTTACTGGAATTATCTGGACGCCAAATGACTGAAACAAAATTGAAATCCCGCCACAATGCACGTAATGTGGAAAATAACGTACAGTTCTCGAACATGTTACACAAAACCACTCTGTGATGGTTTAGCGAAATGTTTTAATTACACGTACGCAATTCAGACATGTTCAATTTTGTTTAATGTCGTGACAATCAACTCGACATGTTTTGAAAGTCGTTTATTAGATGTATCTAATAAACGATTTTCCGGTCGAATAAACGACTGTAGTCCGGTATCTGCATGCCTGAACTGTGAAAATAACACGAAAATTTTTATTATAAATCTGTGATGTGTTATTTGGCTGTATGACTTTATATTCCTTTGTGTAATAAAAAATATGGCGTTCAATAATTTATGGCGCCATTTCAGCATTTTAATAGGGTATTTTACACCATGTAAGAAACAATATAAAAATGCATGTTTATGATAGATTTCATAAAAAGTGAATGAGAAACGTCGATATTTATTCATAAAAATGCAATATACATTTTATAATTCAATTAAAAAAATCGACTTTTTTAATCTATTCTTCAAATGTTCAAAACGCCATTCGCCATATTGGATTCCGACGTGACGTCAGCCCGACAGTAAGCAAACAGGATTTCGTACTCGTCGTACTGTGTTATTTTATAATTTTATGTGATTATCACTTTTATGCTTTATTTTACTAAAATCGCATCATGGAAGACGGTTTTGTGAAAGCACAAAGTACTAATCTACCAACAATATATAAATAAATACGATATGGTGGCGAAATTTTTTGCGTCCAATCCCGATTTCTGTTCTGCAGAGTGGAGAAATGTTAAAACAGCAATGTAAGTACCTATCATATCAAGTTTACATTTATCATAACATTAAGTAATACACAACACGATAATACCCTGTGTTTGTTTACTATTACAATCCAACATAACCTATTTTTTTTTTATTTTGTTATCAGGTCCGGAAGGGAATCTGACGACGCAATAGGCTATGTGCAGCTCAAACGGGTTCAAAACACGTGCGTTGTAGTGTACGGTATGCCTGGAACATAAAGTGCGTTCCAAGCCCTATGTACTGATTGACACATAATGTGAATGAACAGGAAGAGACTGTGAGTAGTGTTAAGTGCTACGATTGTCCCTCGTCAGAAGGTGGCTGCAAGCATGGTGTTACGATGTACACCGCCGAACCGAAGCCCTGTCGTCGTGTACTTCGGTTGAGTTTTAATGGAAGAAATCGAATATGGCTAAGGTTGGCTCATCGATAAACATTTTGTGTGCAAAAGAAATTTCTAAAAGAAAATCTAAGGAGATGGTTGCAGACAGCAGTGTGCGATGCAAAAGGTTAATTTATGGGGAAACGCATAACCTTGATTAGTATAGTTCCACAACAAGTGATTGATCTACCTTTGCATGAATTTAAAAATCATGTTAAAAAGACGCTCATGGGTAATGGTTATTATAAAGTAGACAAATTATCTGAAAGACCAAAATGCATGGAAAAAATGTAACACATAGCTTGCAAATATAAGTACCTACTTTGTTGTTTATAATCTGTTGTATTGTATTTGGTAACTGTTGTAAAGTAATAAAGATA
This sequence comes from Catoptria pinella, assembly GCA_963556745.1. NCBI lineage: Eukaryota > Metazoa > Arthropoda > Insecta > Lepidoptera > Crambidae > Catoptria > Catoptria pinella. Next base: position 5,827,789 of record OY750776.1, read on the forward strand.
TATTTCAATTAAGTGTTTATTTCTGTTATTCATATAATCAAATTTCCAATTTAAGTTAAAGAGACAGGACATAACCGAGTGACCATAAACTTGACTGATGACAGCCAGATTAACAATAGCAGATCATGATATAATATTTAAGTTTGTAAATATTGTTACTTATTTCTGTTAAAGCTGATAAGTTACTTGAACCTGTTCTTCTTGTCAGTTATAAAACTCTGGAATGGGTGGAAAATATAGATGATTCAGAAGCGCTTAATTACTAAGTTTATTTGAATAGTTTTTTGTACTTTGACTTTGACTATTCTCCTACCCTACCCTATGTATAGTGCATATGTATTCACATATTTTCCACATGCACATGACATTGAAATGAACATTATTATATCCTTAACATCTTTATGGTGGCCAAGTTGACCCATTCTTCAAATCAACTCGGCTGTGATGGACCAACATCATCTTTATACAGTGAGTGCACCATGGAAATAAAAAAAACTATACTTATTATTTGATATATTTATTTATTATAATATAATAATACCTTTTATATAAACTCAAAGTTGCCTGTGTAAGTATTAATCCTTCAAAACACATGATTGATTTTGAATCAAAAAATGCAAGTGTTAGGTTATGTTCACATCGCTTATCCTTCTTGCATATCCAGTAGACACAAAATTCACGAGACCATCAGGTGAACAGGATATTTTTTTGTTTGTTTTTTGGATTTCTTTGGATCTCTTCTTACGTTTCAACCAAGTTTTTCTCATTTTGATGTCACTTGGCACTTGAACCCACTATTTTAGTGGAGATTTTACACTTGTTTTACAAGGTATTTCTTGGTTTTATAAAATTGAAATAAAAATTGTGCTGGTTTATTACGACCTCAGGAATAATATAAACATGTTTTCAAAAAAAGGTGTAATTCCCTATTATTTGTCAAAAGCACAAGTCAAAAGTGTTTTCAGTTTAAAAGAAAATGATTTAAATTCGAACGCAGCGTATTAGTACTTAAAAGTACTTGTGAATGTCGAAAATAATGTGTCATTGTTTATACAGAGTGTTACAAAACAATCCGCAATGCCGAATATGGCAGATATGGACCATCAAACTGAACAACTTTTACTATGGGACCCTGTATATGGTCATACATAAGTATACCAAATAAAACAACAAGCGATATCGGTATATTATTTTTAACAATGATAATTATAATTTATTCCATAAATATCATTTAACGGAAACAAAAGCTACTAATGAAAAAAACGTCATACATAATAAAGTACGCATGGTAACAAATTGAAATCCTACTTTACACACAATGTTTATTTCTGCCACCAGTTTCGACGTCCGAGGGCGTTCGTTCAACAAAGCACTCCAGTGGTCAGACCCGGGTGCATTTGGGCCACGAGCTTACTTCGCGACGGTGGCCAGGCCTGCAGCACTGACCCTCAACTCCGTGCAACTTGATGACGAAGGAGTCTACCGGTGTAGAGTAGACTTTAAGAACTCGCCTACAAGGAACTTCCAGATACGCCTCACTGTGATTGGTAAGTAACTTATATTATTAGACAAATTACACGTTCTAATTTTAAGTTAGTTTGTCACGGTGCGGTGGCCAAAGCTGCAGCTCCGATTCTCAAGTTCGTGCAACTTGATCATGAGATCTACTAATGTAGAGTAGACTTTAAGAACTCGCAATTCATGCAGCTTAATAATTAAGGGTTCTAGGTACTAGTGATGTAGAGATATTTAATATTTCTTATTTCTCAATTAAATTAGTACTAATAGCTTGAGATTCTCCAATACTAGAATATCCAATACATTTAGTTCCATATTTTTGATCACGTTAAGATTTTACTTACAGCCTTTTAAAGTCTCGTAGTATTCAATAAAATGTTAAGTAGTAGTAGTCGGGTTATAGTTAAAGCAACATGACATTTTTTTTAATACATTTTGTATTTTATTTGTTATATTTTGCTTTATTGAACAATATTAGCTTTCAAAACAATGAAGTTAGTGAGACAAATAACATAAAAATAGCTCGAAAAAAAGTAACACATATAAACGAAGAGCGAAAGGGAAAAATACCGGGTACCTATCCAGCTACTGTTTGTTGGAGAGAAAAACAAAAGCGCTCGTAAAACCGGATCACAAAAGTTTCTATCTTAAATGGAAATTTTATGAGGCGGCGACAGGGAATCAATTTAGTCATTACGGATGAATCGTGGGTCCACCAAACCCCCGAGTAATGACGTCGAGTGACATTTTAATTATGAACTGTCGACTATCCCGCCCAGCATTGCTGATAAAAACGGTGCCTCGCGATGACACAGATAAAATCTGCGCGAGACAGGTTAAATTTAAAAGGAAATTAGATTTGAATAGATCAAATGGCCGGGCTATCAGTTGCGGTAATTTCATTTGTTTTGCCGGAATTTATTGGCGAGAAATTTAGGGATCCGGGCCTCTTGCCTTTTGCTCAGTCGGTGGAGAATTGAGTTGGCTGTCGGCTTCCAATCCAATTGTTATATTAATTTGTCTTTTAAATTTTGCTATTTAAATAAAATTATTGAATTAAAAAGCCAAATTGCTTAAAACCTCCTAAACAAGTACCTAATGTTGTATTTTGAATTCATACTAAGGAGGCTCGAAGTCATGGTTGATTGTGAAAAAACATATGACCATCGGCCATTTTTTTTTCGCCACTGCTGGGGCACAAGCTTTCCTTATAAGTGGATAAGGAGGATGGGCCATAGCCTACCACGCGGGCCCAATGCGGATTGGTAGGTGCTAACAACTGCAAATGCAGCTGGGACCAACAGCTTAACGTGCCTTCCAAAGTACGGAGGAGCTCGAGATAGTAAGTTTTTGGTCACCCATCCCATGATCGACCCTAGCGAAAGTTGCTTAACCTCCGCAATCGCCGGGCCAGGCGCTAAACCACTGCGCTATAGAGCTCCTCGATAAAAAACATATTATTATATCGTTTTAGAATGTTGAAACAATAATCACTTTTTACTTATTACATTTTTCGTATGAAAATGTTTGTTTGGTTAGTTACAGCTATTTATCAGGCTGCCCATTATTATTTGTAATTGTAACACAATAACACCACTGTAAAAGTTTTATTTTTAGGAAAGTTTTTATACATATATACATATAACGTAGATAAGAACTCACTTATTTCCACTTACCATTTTTATTTACTTTATAATCAATCATTAACCGTAATTAAACAAACGTTTTCTTCTAAACGCCTAGGTTAAAATTAAAATTCCTCTCAGTTACTCGTCAAACACTTTCCTTACATAAATGCTTTATTGATATTATTGCCAACCCTAGGTAAGTGGCTGGAGAAAATAATTTCTAACGGAAAACATCCAATTAAAATAAGATTCTGCGAACGCCGAGCAAACTACCGCTGAGCTTTTCAAAGAAATTACCCCATTCAGGGCGACGAAAGAAGCAAAGCAAAGAGATGAGAGAAGTAAATTTCTTTCGCTCAGAACAAAGCATTTTAAAATGAGCCTACATCGCATATATGCAGCTCCATTGAAATCCATTACGTTGCGGCTCAGAGAGGTAATTTGCTATGAGCCTTTTGTTAGCGAAGGGACGGCTAGCACAAAGAATTCTCACACGCGTAATCGGATATTCATAATGTCGCAGAATACTAAATTACTGAAATATAAATGATTCAACTATTTCCTTCAAGTAAACACGTCAGTTGAGCTAATATTCTCATTATAGAAACTTTAGTGCAAATAAAAACATACACGCAGTGGTCATAATGGTCATCTCATATTCTCAGAGTTACAAATAGTACAATAGGAGTGTGTTTGTATTGAGATAACAATTTACTAGTCGACGCTTTTATGAACATAAAATAGAACGAACACAAATGAAACAATGGCATTAGATGACGACCTCCGTGGTCGAGTGGCTTTGTACACCGGTTTTCAAGGTGTCGCCATCTCTGAGGTTCAGGGTTCGATCCCCGGTTGGGTCAATTTAGAAAACGAACTTTTCTATATTGGCTCAGGTCTGGGTATTTGTGATACCACCGTTGTCTCTGATTTCCATAACACAAGTGCTTTAGCTACTTACTTTGGAATCGGAACAATGTATGTGATGTTGTCAAATATTTAATTAGTTTAATTTTAATAGATTATAATAATAAATAACTTTGAAAATATGCTTTAAAATTAATACTCTCTCACAAAATAGGGTTTTGATTAGGTATCTATTTCTAATTTTTCTAAAACTATTCAAATTAATACAACATTGCTATAGTCGCGGAACGCGGTTGTGTTTCCTTAAAATTTGATAAAAGCTAAACATTTGCGCTCGGCTTTGTCGATCAATGTCCTATTGGGCACACCTGTAGCGTTCCGCAATAACAGTCTCAGGGATATTGAGTTTGACAATCGGTTTTGTTTCAGTGCCTCCGCATCAAATGCTGCTTTACGACAAATCTGGCGCAGACGTGTCAGGTGTAGTAGGGCCTTTAGAAGAAGGTGCGGCATTAGTTTTAGTCTGCGAAGTGCGCGGTGGTAAGTCAAACAATTTTATGTTAACTTTTTTAAGCTTTTATATATATTCTTTTTGGGATTGATGTGTCTGGAAACTGAAACTCAGTTCGCAAGAAAGATATTGGATAATATAATATGTCTGTCGAATGTAGTAAGTGGTAATTTAGAAAAACCATTGTTTTAAATGTATGGCTTCAGCGTATAATATTTATAGAAGATTGCTTCAATCTATATATATTGAAGCAATCTCCAAATATACCTTAGATGTAAAAAAAGAAGAATAAAATGTGAGTTCGATGTTCAGTGGTTTGTTGTTTCCAAGGACTTAAAGAATTATATTAAAAAAATATTATAGTTATTTTTGCATCTGTAGTATAATGAGGGTATTAAAACACGAATGTGATAATAGTATCACATGTATTGTACAGTTACATACAAGACTTTATTTACACCCATGATATGAATCCTCTAGTTTTGAAACGGTGGCTTATTGCCAAAATTGAAACAACCAGAGTCATGGTAGGCGTTATTCGAGCGAGTGGCTGGTCGCGCCCGTCTGTCATTATATCATCCAAACGAGTGTTATAATGTTGTACAGACTGTCATAATGCAACTCCTTCGGGCGTGGGCGAGGGAAGCGCGACCGGCTGTTTTCGGATATTTTGGTTACCATGACACTGGTTGTTTTAGTGTTGACTTAAGTTAACTGTTTCGGAACCTTTTATAGAGGATTTAAAGCATGATTGTAGATAAATATATTTATGTCTTTGTTTACTTTAAGTTGCTTTCATCATTTTCGTTGCCTACAAAATTGTAAATAATTATTTATTATGCATAAAAAATAAAATTATAATTAATACAATAAGCATGATATTGTGGCTATTATGCTATCAAACAAAGCGCGACTAATTATGACTAGAACGCACTAATATCTCATTTCGATTACAAAAGTTACATAAAAATATACATAACTTTTTCATGTTTTAAAAACCAAATCCCAGCAATTGTACGTAACAGTATAAAAACGAATATTAAGCATTGAAATCCATTTTTCCATCTAACTGAACATGTCCACTCCCGTCAACGCAAAGGTAACGTCATAACGAACAATTCAGTTATTTTTTTTTCTATTGCTTGATTTCTTTTATGGAAACACTGGGCGAGATATTCCATTCCAATGGGTTCATTGAAAAGTCCGCAGCATGGGCGGTTGGCTGTGAGCCAGCAGGGATTATCTTTGCTTGTGTGCCTACCAATTGTGATGATGCAGTGGGTCAGACAGAGGAATTTAGCCTTTGGGCCTTATCAGGCCTGTATTTAATTATGTGACTTCCACGCGCGTCAAACGAAATGCCACATCGATTGAAACACGGGCGAGAGTCTAATCAAGATAGTTTCATCTACCACGCATGTTACTTGATATCTTCTAGATTCTATCGTTGAAAAATACTTTTGATTGATTATCGAATAAAAATTATTAATAATTTTTGGCGGCCATTTTTAAGTTTAAAAAATTTTCTGTGTCTGTACGTATTTTCGTAGTGCCTAAACGGATCAAGCGATTTCAATGCGGTTTTTTTTGAATTGAATTTGAATTCAATTGAAAGCAAAATAATCGCAATCTCGATTATTTTATCACGTTTGATGGAAATCTATCTAGCCATTTATGGAGATGCATATAAATTTGCCCAGAGTGTACATTATTTTAGTTAAAGCACCACTTCTGTATCTTTTACCGTTTCGGCAGGCAGTTGACCATATCCATATCAAACGTGGCTAAGAACCATCTCGATTAGATTTACTTCCAATAAAAAAAATGCATTGTAATCGCTTTATCCGTTTAGGCACCACGAATATACGTACAGACACACAAACATAGGTTTCAAACTTATCACATCCCTCTTTGCGCTGCGTCGGGGGTTAAAAAAAAGATACCTATACTCATACATAAAGTAGTAGATTGTCCTCATCTCGTCCTTGCACAATTTCATTGACTCTTGTTTAATGAAACATCTCTTTTTGATCAACACAAAGGTGTTTTTACTTAATTTTTATTCTTTTCATGTATATCGCAATAAAAATAATTATATTTTCGTATTCCACGTTCACCGTGTATTGGCTCTACTTTTTTCCTTGTCATACCCCTAGTATATGGAAGAGAAGTCCGAGATAACTATCTAGAAAAATAGCACCGCAGTCACGTCTGAGCTCTCGACCGAACCCTATCTCAGGTTTACCTTAATTATTATTTGGACGTTATCCTGTTCACTTGTAATATCCTAACCGTTTAGATATTATGCCTTTATGATGTATGGCTATTCCTTCTTTCTTATCGTATGAGGATTAGTGACCACCTCTGTTATGAGAGTTTATCAAGCCGCCTGTAAAGCCTCTAACTTGGCTTTACGACTGCTATCAGACGACAACAGCCGGAACCGATGGTCTAACGTGCCCTCCGAAGCATGGAAGCGTTCAGTTGTAATGCCACTTAACGGTCACCCATCCGACACCTGGCCGGATCGAGCGTTGCTTAACAAACTTGATTGAGTACGATCAGTCTGTCAAGCTCCGCCATGTCAGCTTCATGGCTATCGATATAACTGTGTCACTTTGTTGTCCGTCTCTTTGCCTATCTGTCAAGGCCCTTTGTCTCGGTAACGCGTGGAGGTATCGAAATTAAAATCATAATTCTCAGATCTACAGTCCCTGGAAGCTAGGAAAAAAATAAACTTCTAAGTTAACGTAAGAAAAACGACCGTTTATGCCGCAAAAAACGTATACTTCGACATAATTCCGCAAAAAACGCATATTTCGATACTCTCAAGGGAATCATAGGCTACTTCTCCTTGACCTAGAACTATGGACAAGTAATATCGTCTTATACTACAAGTACAGGGAAAAGTCTGAAAACTATACATTTGTATAGTCTTACAGTTTATATGTTTAGTCTTAATAGTATAGTACTATATTATCTGTGTCTTTATTTAATTGCCTACAAATTTGTACGGAACCCTCGGTGGGCGAGTTCCCGTTTTTTGAATGTGATGTAGCTTCGCTAAGTTTATAAACGTTTGATAATCAAGTTCAAGGCGACGCATTGATAAACTTTTTTGTATCGACTGTCTCGCTCAGACTCCCGTAAATTACACTTGGGATAGTTAAGTGTAATTTACGGGAGTCTGAGCGAGACAGTCGATACAAAAAAGTTTATCAACTCACGGCAAGCAGTTTCGCAACGAAAAACCGTTTTTTTTATTAATATAAAAATCTATATTACATATTAGAAAAAATCCAACTGGCATATTGAAGTGTATGTTTAGTCTAATCTACTAACACAATTAAGAGGCTTCAATCGGTCAGGTTTGCCTGTAAAATGCAAATCTCTGTTTTAAAAGAGGTTTCTTTGATATTTTTTCTCTCTTAAAAAAGTTAACGAATCGTGTTTCTGCAACTGACAAAATGAAGTAAATGAACTGAATAATCAGGTTATCAAATATTACCTTCATAATATGTTTTCTAATTGATGAGAAAAATCGTGACCTCTGCCACCAAAATCTCCAATGCGTCCTCTTAATAATTAAAATATAAATAATACGACCACAATTCATTAGAAATAATTAAGTGGGACTATTTATCATTCTGTCTGACTTTCAGAAAAGTCTGAAGCATAGAATACAACCTTTTTCAATTTTGCCAGGTCGGCCAGAACCAGTAGTCACGTGGCTCATAGACGGTACCGTGGCTCCTCAGTACATAGGCGTGAAGACTGATACTCATGTAGTAGTGAATCGCTTGGAGCTTCAACATCTGAAGAGAGAAGACCTGAATACCACGTTCAAATGCAGAGCAGCGAATACTATCCTGGTCCCACCACAGGAGAAGACCGTTAGGCTTGAGATGAATTGTAAGTCGTACAGCTCAAGCAAAATAACTTGACCCAAATTTTAATACCACGTGATTGCGCAGTAGTAATTTTAGGGACAAAAGGTTTAGTGCGCAAGCCTCATTGTCTATGGTTTGGTTCAAGTTATAGTGCGCGAGTTGTAACTTGACCTCTATGGTCGAGTGGTTTGTACGCCGGTTTTCAAGGTGTCGCCGTCTCAGAGATCTCAAGTTCGATCCCGGGCTGGGTCAACTTAGAAAACGAACTTTTCTATATTGGCTCAGGTCTGAGTGTTTGTAGTTCCACCGTTGTCTCTGATTTCCATAACACAAGTGCTTTAGCTACTTACTTTGGGATCAGAGCAATGTTTGTGGTGTTGTCTTATAATAAAAATTAAAAAAAAACTTCTGTTATACATTCCACGCCTCAGAAAGACTACTTCGAATAGACATAGAAAATATTCCGTTTTCGAAAACCAAACTACAATAATCGAACGAACGTTCTTATGAGGTCCCAAATCAAGTGGTCCCAACAAACATGGTGGCTACCATGTTTGTTCATATTACTTGATTTGGCAGCATGCAATTTTAACACGTTTTTTGTTGTTTCTATGTTTATTTCTAAATGACTTTTAACCATGGAACAAATTTTTATTTGTGTCTTGATACATTTATGACATTTTGTTTTGTGTCTAGAAGAGTCTAAAAGAATTTACTTCAATCGACTCATTTATTGACATTAAAGTACAACGGATAACAAAAATGTCTGTCTTTGGTGCATTTGTATTTAACCCCTGCGGCAAGCTATTATTAATAAAGAAAATACGTCGTAGCTCATATATGTGGTAAATCCCAGTTTAACTGTCCTTCATTACGTTACAATCCTTTCTCATTACTTTTAATTTATTTAACTAATGTGGGGTTATAAAAATACGATAAAGGTTTATTATGAATAGCCGAGGAATTTAAATTAAGGGGTTTCACCATCGAGTCCTAATCACACAATGAATCTTCATTTATATTCAAAGCTAAGCTTTTGCATTTAGTACAATTAAGTATTGTTACGAATATGATTAACGAAAATGGGGTGTGTATCGAAAATAAATTATGAAACTTAACTAACTTTTGATGCACTAATTATTTCGTAATAGTATATTATGATACAAGTGAGCTATGTTCTCAGCAGAGCTCATGAGTTTCATACGACGTTTTTCAACACATTTTGCAAGGAAAAAACAAAATATCATTTACCACACAACAGTGACAAATACGATAAAAACAATATGAAAATTATGGGATAAGGCGAGGAAGTTTTTTCACACACCCATTGCTAGAATATTTTGCGAACAAAGGAGTGATTGAATATACAGCCTACTTCAAAATTATAATTTTAAGTGATATAATGCAAATACTTTAATATTTTATAACAAATTATTGTGACTTAAGTATGAATGATTTGATAATTATAAATGTTTGTTGACTTACACATTTATTTATTTCAAAAATGTATATAGATTTCTGCGGCATAAAACCTCTTTGTTATTACTAAAAAAATAACTGCATTACCCGGTTAAATTGAGAATGCTCTGTTTACCCGCATATAACTTGCAGTAGGGTACTAATTTAACTTTGTAGAGATAATTGTATTACGCACTAGTGAGTAATGTATTATGCACGTGCGTGTTATATCTCGGTTTATGGCCCTAAAAGCGATGTAATAAGGCACATTTTACAAGCAAGTGTGTTGAAAAACTATTTTTTACTTTAATTTTAATTTTTAGATTTTTATCAGATTTTCCTAATAGTGGCACTTTTTTCTGTATCTGGTTTCTCATTTATCGTGGCAATCAACTGCATAAAGAGTTATATTTTACTTCTAGCTTCTATGTTTTTTCATAGTGGCACCCCTCTCCGTATCGCTGCTTAATCGTCCTCAACAACTGGTAGCCGATGAAGCCTCCACATTACGATGTGTGGCCGAAGGCAGTAGACCATCAGCTCAGATCACTTGGTACAAGGACAATAGGAGTTTTGAGACAGATAAGGTGAGCAAATGAATTATAATGTTAAGCAAGTAGAGTAACTAAAATCTGTGAGGATGAGAGAAACCGTACTTTGTAATTTGATAATAGTTTGAATTGTCATCATAATAATTAATTAATTTCAAGTTGTTGATGTTCTTTAAGGACGCCATTTTTTCTTCTATGAACCTTTCATTTCATTTCTTTGACGACCTCCGTGGTCGAGTGGCTTTGTACACCGGTTTTCAAGGTGTCGCCATCTCTGAGGTCCCGGGTTCGATCCCCGGTTGGGTCAATTTAGAAAACGAACTATTCTATATTGGCTCAGGTCTGGGTGTCTGTGATACCACCGTTGTCTCTGATTTCCATAAAACAAGTGCTTTAGCTACTTACTTTGGAATCGGAGCAATGTATGTGATGTTGTCAAATATTTAATATATTTATATTTATTCATGAACATTTAAGACGAATTTAATAACTTGAGAATTACTAATATTTGATTGTGCTCATACTATTCATACGATTTATGAGTCCGGACTAGGATTTATAATATACTTAAACTAATAAATAGCCTTGCCAGGACAGCTGGTAGAGTTGCTGAATCGTAGGAAAATTAAATATTGAACTAAACAAATCCAAATTAGACATAACTCAATACAATAAAGAGAGCTTTAATTCATAAAAGTATTTTACGAGTATTTTGAATTAGTTAGAACAACTGAAAACAGAAAAAAAGAACAGTTGTACACTTGTAACATTTTTATAGGTAACAGTGCAGTCAAACGAAACGTGGTCAGTAAGCAGTCTGGGCTTCACTCCGTTGCCAACTGATAACGGGGCGGTAATAAAGTGCGTCGCTTCAAACCCAGCGTTACCTACTAAAGCCATTGACGACCAACTGCTACTCAACGTAGTATGTAAGTATTTTATTATTATTTATTCTGTGGTATTATAACCAGCAAAATAAATATAATATTTGTCTTTTTTTTAGTAGGACCGTCATCACAAATTATAACGTAGAAAGAAGAACAGCAACAGAAGAACATACCATTAATTTGTTCGTGATATGAAGGTTTTTTCGCGATATGTTCTGAGCGGCTTTTCTGTTAAATTTTATATTTTGTGGTTAAAATTGTTTGAAGACTGACAAATAAATCACTTCCTCTGTAGTCTAAAAGTTTACTCACTACAAACCGAGATAATTCAAGAAGGAGAAATCATAGAAAATGTAAATTCTGCATCTAATTTTCCCTGTCTTTGTCAGTGATTTTTTTTTTCAAAACAACTTCACAAATTATCATTAATTATTTTATCAAACAATACAAACAACTCTTAAGCATACAATAATTTCCTTCACATCCGGGTTTAGAAATCCTATTGACTTATACTCCGGACTATCAAACTATAGTTTCTCAAGTTCATTGTACCCGAAACACTTATCTATTATTATGCCAGAACATTGTATCCTCGAGTATTCAACAGTTTTGAATTACAATGGAGTCGGATGGCATTCAGTAGTGACGTAAAATAGTCATCGATGTTTAGTTGGCAACTATTTTGCCTAGGGTCGATAAGTCAGGCGAACTATACCTATTGGACAACATAATTGTCTTTGTGGTTATTTGTTACTTCAAGTTTAGTAATATGTTGATGTCAAAGTGTTTTGTATGCAAAATAATTCAATGTGGAGGTTATATTTAGAATTTAATATTTGGTATAAGTGTAGGATAGTTCTCAACTAGATAGATAGATAACATATTTATTTCATAACTACAGACACACACATAAACAGTGTACAAAACCAGTGAAACTTAAATGATCTAAATTTATCATGCATACTACGTTAATATTAAGTATGTGTACAAAAGGTCACAACTCAGCGGTGTATTTGCTTTTTTAAAGAAAATCACTGATTTTCAGCCGAAACCATAGAGGGCTAACTAATACACTGGTCTTCTAAACTTAGTACCACACTTTGAAAATTGTAATAACTTTTAAAATACACAAGAAATTCTTTTCGAAATAAAAGGCTTAATAACTTTCCAATGAAATGAAATGAAAAATTCTTTATTCAAATAAACTTAGATATTAAGTGCTTTTGAATTGTCTATATTTTCTTACCACCCATTCGAGACTTTTTTAAGCAGACAATCGATAAACTTCTTGAAAAAAAAACCTTTTTTTTTAATTTTAAAACTCTGACTTCTATTGTTTAAGAGAAATTGCAATTTTTAAAGTGTTGTACTAAGTTTTGAAGGCCAGTGTAGTCAGCTTGAGACTAAATTACAGAATTATTATTTTGACACCTACTTGCAAAGGCAATGATTTTGAATGAGCTTCATTTGTCTGATTGATTGGATCGATTTGTTTTTTTTACCCAGATAGTCCACTGGTGAAACTTAGCTTGGGCAGCACGTTAAGGCCGCATGACATCAAAGAAGGAGATGACGTATACTTCGAGTGTAATGTTAAGGCGAACCCTAGGGAACACAAGATCTCATGGTACCACAATGTAAGTCGCCATTGTTCATAAAAATGGAGACAATCCACTTGAAGAAATTTGTATTTTTGTATCCGATATTGTCCCATTTATTATATTCCTTGGTTTTATGTAGGTACAAATAATTTTATAATTGAGTTAAAATATCGTTTGTCTACTTGCCGCCTACCGGCTGTAAGAGTTTTTGCAAACTATATTCACCATCGAAACATAACCTACATATAAAGTGGGGATGAAAAACAGTGTGGGGTGTCGTTGGATAGGTCTTACAAAAAAATATATGTTTCTGAAAATCACTTTTTGACTCAGGGAGCCATTTGCGAAATGTTAAATAATATAAGTTTATGGCCATATGGTAATTGTATGCGGAACCCTATAGTGCGCGTGGGCCGTCACACACTTAGCCAGTTTTTTATAAGTAGTAAAACAAACAATCTAATGTAGGACAGGCCGGTGACACAGAACATGTCATCAGGCATCATCCTGAGCACGCGCTCCTTGGTGCTGCAGAAGGTGACGAGGGACGAAGCTGGCGGCTATTCGTGTAAAGCCACCAATGTGAGGGGGGAGACTTCCAGCGAAATTGTCAAGCTGAGAGTGCAATGTAAGTACTTAATGATATTTCCTAGAGGAAAGCGGGAAAGAACGAAACACTGATGGCCTTACCACAAAAGATTTTCAAAACACTGTTTAATTTAGACACTGTTTAAATGTGGTTATTGTCAAAAAAGTGACAGAATCACATTTAAACAGTGTCTATGTTAAACACTTGTTGAACAGAGTTTTAAAATTATTTGTGATAAGGCCGTAAATCTCGGTGTAACACCTTAAGTACTATTATTATATTCTGTGGTCTAAATTTCCGAGGTCGATTGTATATTGTTTATTTTTAAAATAAGTTGTAATTTTCTCCTTTGTTGTATTGTGTACACAGTCAAGTTGACGAATTCAAAGTAACTTGACAAACCTGATTGGGTTTGTCATTCTGTTTCACTGTTTTAAATAAATAAAATAAAACAATATAAGTACCTGTAAATCATATTATAAACCTGTCAAAAAGCCGGTCTTAGGTCAGCTTCTGGAAATACGCCTCGTTTAACTCACCAACAAACCGGTCTAAGTTTGCATTCAATCGTAATTCCAATTTATACTTACCTATGTAGTAAACGTGCTCCGCGTAAATCGTACTTGTTTAGTAATAATATACAGTTTACAACCATCGATTTACCTGTCGCAGAGTCACAAATTCTAGCGTGCAAGCCCCCTAACAAACATTTAGCATTCGCATTAATGCTTAAGTCACACCGATTTTTTATGTATCGCAAGATCAATCTAATCTTACCAAAGAAAAAGTATACCTAATATTTGATTTACTGTTTGTTACAAAATTCTGCCCGGTTATAATAGTAGTTTATGATACAATGTTGGTAAAGAGGTTTTAATAAACATTAACAACCATGTGCCATACTACGTTTTTCAATATATTTGCGAGAAAACATTATAGGTACCTTCTGAAAAAAAAATCGTAAATATTAACGCACGGTGGTGTCGTGCGGTAAAATTTACTTTTCGCACGTTGTACTAAACCGTAAACAAAAACGCACGGCGTGCGGTAAACTCAACTTACTATCATCGAAAACACACATTTTCGTGCAACTGTATTGAAATACTATTTCCAATTTTTGAAAACCTCTTAATTATAAAATTTTAATGACCATTGCATTTAGAACAAACGATTACCTTTACTTATGTTCTTTCTTACCTCATACATTTCGATTTCTACTAACGTAGCAAACCGCACAACGCATTTCGTTCCACGTAAATCGTGCTTAATGTAAAGCAATAAGAAACGGTTTACAACCATCGATTTACCTGTCGCACAGTGACAAATTCTAGTGTGCAAAGCCCATAACAATTTACATTTGCCATTTGCATAACCGCTGTAAACATCGGATACAATGATATGTGGGTTCCTAAAACGACGTAGTGTTTCGTGAAATACTGCTAGTCTACCATTCAATTAACAATTTCCTTCGTTGTTGTTAACGAACTTTGCCATGTAACTTAGAATTCTTAGGTATTAATTATCAATACTTCGTAGTGTAGTACTGTGTTAGCTCTTACAAAGAAACAAGATGAGTGAAAATTTTAAAATAAAATTGAGAGAAAGTAACTTTACTGAATGAAAGAAGTACAATCAACTTCATTTTATTCTTGATAAAATGTTATAAAGTTTGATTTGTCTAACTTTACGAGTTACATATTTATCGCATCTAGTCTACCATCAGATAGGTCATTATATAACATGACAAAGTCGAAAAAATAAATGTTTTAAACAAATTCTAAACACACAGACTGATGATAAGGTGGTATAAATGTAAAAAAGAGCCGTCGTAAAAAAGCACATTTCCGAAACCCACAAATACCAGTTCCCACAGCAATTCACATAGGGGTCATTAGCTACACCCGTCATTTCCATAACCTATAAACATCAGACAATGATGTGTGGGCACCTAAAATGTCACCGCGTGAGCTACAAACGTTATAAATACAGTCGTATCTGCGAATATTCAAATGATTGGGGGCCGGATCGACGTTCCGAGTTCCTTCCGACCGTCCGCATAGTAATTGCCACTGAAACTCAAAGGCGGCAAGCAGTAAATCATCAAAATTATTGCCTAATATTGCTGTGATTCAGAGCCTTCGCAATCTGTTGTTCCACGGCTCTACTTTAATTCAGAGAGCTTATTTTAGTCCATTTTATGGACGTACGCCAATGGTAGGCTGCCGAATTTCGACTGTGTTATTGCTGTATACTGTTAATATTTTTCATTAATGTGTTACTTGGTTTATAGGAAATCAATCCAAAAATACACATGTAACTGAGAAATTGGGTTTGAGTATTAGTTTCCTGTCAATGTGACTTTTAGTAACCTGTGTGAAAGGGGCTCTATTAAAAATAGAACAAAGAATGCAAACGTATACTTGTTGCTTACATGATTGAATCTTTAGTTTTGGAACCATTATGGTAGGTGTATATCGAAATAAAAAGAACTGTGTTAATAACCAGATAAGGCTCCTTTTGTCTGTTCAAAAACCAACTAAACCGAGTAATTATATATTTTTTCTAGTATCTTGGTATGAAAATCTAATAGAACTCCACATTTTTGTTGAGTATCAGATTAAAATTATCTGAACTGACTTGTAAATAGACTGACTGACTATAGGTACGCACTTCCTTCACCTACATTCCGCGGTAATTATACAACGAAACCCGTAACTCACCGAGGTCCGGTACAAGAGTTATTGTAGGAACAATTCTATATATCATTTATCAAAACTTCCTTCCGGAGCGGACCAAACTTTACGGCAATTGTGAGGTTTGACTCCATGTATCTACAAGCCTACCTCTTTAGGTATTTGTATTGATTGAATTACAGTTGTGTCTCAAATATGTACATTATTATGGTCAATGGCTACTGCTGCTTAAGACCTTTGTACGGACATTTACCCCCAAATTCCCCCTTTTTTTAAAACTAGCGACCGCCCGCGACTTTATCTGCGTGGAAAGTTTATTGCTATCCCTCAGGAACAATTATTTTTTCGGGATGAAAGTCTTGAATGTCCTTCTTTGTACCTCTGACAACGTGTATGTATTTCATGATGATCAGTTCAGTAGTTAAGACGTGAAAGCGTAACAAACGGACTTTCGCATTTATAATAATTATAGTAAGGATTATATCTAAAAATGGTTGATAATAAAAATAAATTATTATGGACGTTGGACAGTAAACGAATAAAAGATCAAATTGAAAAAAAAAGAAAACCAGAATGGATATATTTACGCAAATTCGCTTCCAACCTCCAAAAACTGGTAGCAAACACATAGCAAACCTCAAAATGACATGTCTACATCTACACTAGCGCCAAGTTGATGCCAATGAACCAACTGGTGGACAGTTTGTGAATCAGCCAAGTTATCCTACCATTGTTTAGATGCCCCAGTCTGCGGAGATTCGTCCCCCCAAGTGGTGGGGGCAGCGTTGGACGAGGCACTGCGCGTGAGATGCTCTGTCCACGCGGACCCTGCTGACGTCACGTTCCTGTGGCAGTTCAACAATAGTGGAGAGAGCTTCAATGTATCTCCGGCAAGATATGGTGACTATATACTTTGTTTCTTAATTATTGAGACAGTTTCTTACCCAATGCCTGCTAAGGAAAAAAAATCCTTTTTTACTATATGCCATGGCAGTCAGTTTACACTTCTTTCTGTATTCAATATTTCTATTTTTGTTTGGATTAAAAAATACTATTAAGTATTATATATTTTTGGATAAAAATAAGGGTGTGCATACTGCATGTGTGTTGCTAATAAATAAGTCCGCTAATATTCATGGTGAACATCAAGTCAAGTTTATTAGTGCATGACAGACTTATCTAATTAAATTATATTACATCGAATTAGACTGAAGTCATTGCCGAAATTGTTGTTCATACTTCTGTTCTTTATTAATTTTACGAGTCAAAAGTTTTGCTTCTTTATAACTCATTGAAAAATTATAATTCTCTTAATTATTTTTACAATAGCAACACTCAACGGCAGCATAAGTGAGCTACGATACACCCCAGCTAGTGAGAGAGACTACGGGGCGCTTACGTGTAGGGGAACCAACTCGGTCGGGCGACAGGAGCAGCCATGCGTCTTCCAAATAGTTCCTGCTGGTATGTTTATTTTTACCATTATTTATTTAACTATAGTTGACGTAGTACCTAGTGAGCCCAAGACACCCCAGCCAGTAATAGGGACTGCGGAGCGCTTATGTGCATGGAAACCACCTCAATCTTCAGTCAGTAATCGGTCATAAGCAGCTATGCGGTTTCCAAAAATTCCAGCAGTTCTCAAATTTATAACATTATTTCAACCTATGTAACTGTAATTTATGAATCAAGCAGATATTAAATTAGCGGCATGCGTGACCAATAATAACGATGGTGATGAAATGTAGCTAATGGATGATTCATTAGTTCTATTTTCAAATATAATTATTGGAATCAAATCAAACTGTAGGATAACTATTATAAATACTTTCAAACTTTACTTTTAATTTTCAACCAATCTCAATGCCTCTTTATAATACTTATCTAGACATTTAATTATACCTACATATTTTATTTCATTAAATAAATATAGTAAATAATATCATTTGCACATTAATATAATAGAAAATTAATAAAAAAACGTTCTTTTATACCATTAGCTCGTCCATCTCCGCCAAGAAACTGCACAGTGTCAGCAGGGAATCTCTCCAACTGGATCGAAGAGAGTCACGAAGAAGTGGGCGACTCTTTGGTGGTCCGCTGCGTAACTGGTTACGATGGTGGTCTACCACAGTCAGTTGTGCTGGAAGCCTTGGATTCTGACAGTGATACTGTCAGATTCAACGTCACTGCTGATGAGTCATGTAAGTAATTTAATTTCGTTTTCGATAAATAAGTTACTTTTTAGCTACGGTTTGCATAAAATGATTTCCAACATAGATGTCAATTCATCCAAGGTATCAATCAAACCTATTCTTTTGTAATCTTAATTTTTACGTCATGCTTTATAACTTTATAGATAAAGAAAAATTTTATTTTAAATCCTAACAATTTTTATATCTTCTTTATCCAGTTGCAAGAAATGTTTCAACATTTTTTATCATTGCAACAGATGGTGTAGCAGTATTTTTGGTACCAGCGGGTGTGTTGTGGTCAAATGGGAACTCTTTGCGTCTGACCGTTCATGCGAGGAACGACAAGGGTGCTTCTGAACGCATCATGGTTCATGCGCTTGCGTACCAAGACCCTGAGAGAAGGACAGGTATGAATAAAACTAATGTAAATTATGACTATTAAAAAAAAATATAAATTTGTATTTTTCGCACAATGCTATTTTTATATTAAGATGAATAATATTAGAAAAAATACTAGTAAAAATCGATTCGGGTTAGAGTACTGTTCGGGTGAGTTGATTTTTTCAAATATTATTTATCTCAAAAAATATTTATTTATTTTATTTCAATAAACTTTATATTCATAAAACAAATGTTACAAAAGGAGGACTTGATGCTAAAAGCATTATCTCCCAGTTAACCTTTAGGAAACAGATATCAATGAAGGCAGTATATAAAGTAAAATAGTAATAAATACAGACAACATAATGTATTTTAATACATATCTATATATATAAAAGGGAAAATCACTCACTCACTCACTCACTCACTGATCACGAAATCTCAGAATCTGCAAGTGCTAGGAGTCTCAAATTTTGCATGGGGGCTCCTTTTAAGGCGTAGGTGCTCACTAAGACGGGATTTTGCGAAATTCAACCCCTAAAGGGATGAAACAGGGTGGTAAAGTTTGTATGAGAGAACGCGATTCCTTGGCCCGATTGACTTGAAATTTGGCATAGACATTCTTTCACAAAATTAATTGAACACGTGTTTCGTATTTTTTTAATATTTATTACCTAACAGGGTTAAAAAGTGATATAAAGCTACTTTTGCTGTGATTGTCTTCGACGTCGGAATTGAAACTTTTTTGTGCATTTGATTGATTAATTAAGAAAAATAAATATCATTTGTCACCTCAACGTAGTATTACATTCTCTTTGGTCATTTCCCATGAGAGTAGGTAGAATGCATTTCATTGAATAGTACCTATGGCGTTATGTTGGCAGTGCTGTAATTTTTTCCTTATTGCGTTGTAATAAGGTGCAAAATTATTCCATGTAATTATCAGTTTAATTTTAAAAGAATACAATATTCAGTCAAGTCGCCTATGCTATGACAATTAATAAAGCACAGGGACAAAGTTAAAGAGCGGCTGGTGTAGATCTGCGCAGTGATTGTTTCTCCCATGGCCAGCTCTAATGTAGCCTGCTCGAAAGTCAGCTCGCCGAATAGCCTTTTTATTTTGCAACCGGATAACATGACAAGAAATGTGGTAGGTATACAACATGTTACAAAAATACCCTTAATGCTGAATATGGTATATAGGGACCATCAAACTGAACAACTTTTACTATTGGGACCAACTCTCAAATCGCGAAAAAAATCAGCTGTTTCATACATTTTGATATTTTCAATTTGAATTTTTGTATGAAACAGCTGATTTTTATTTCGCGATTTCAGAATTGGATCTAAAGTAAAAGTTGTTCAGTTTGATGGTCCCTTTATACCGTATTCGGCATTAGGGGTATTTTTGTAACATGTTGTATATTATAGAGAAGTGTTGGATGATCGAGATTGATAATCCTGATAATGCACAACATATTTTTATTTAGAACTAGCTGCACCCGGCATACGTATTGCAATGCAGGGACTTTCCCGGTCGTAAGCAGAACAACTCACCAAAGTTTCATCATAATCGGATCAATGGCTTAGGAGTCCCGTCGTCTGTACACTTAGATCTTTTAAACTATGCATAAAAAACCGCATCAAAATCGGTCCATAAGTTTGGGAGCTAGGTTGTCTCAGAAAGACAGACACACACAAGTCAAACTTATAACACCCCTTGCGTATGTTGTGTACGTCGTATATACATATAGTGGTGGCCACATAATTAAGGACACAAGTCGATTTTCATTCAAACGAGGTAATTTTGAAGTCTTGGTTTTCCGCTAGGGATTGAACTAGCTGTGATCTGATGATGGCCATCCAGGGAGTGAATGGAGAAGATTAAGATAGCAATACACACCCAACTGATCTGGTCAGCATTCTAAGAGATGTAAGCATAAGAATTTTCAGTTGCAAGTTTTCATACATTTCTATACTATATTCGCGGTATTGAAATGAAATGAAATATTCTTTATTCAAATAAACTTAGATATTAAGTGCTTTTGAATGGTATTTTTAATGATATCATTACATCTCTTAAAATGCTGGTCAGATCACTTTGGTGTGTATAGAAATCTGGATCTCCTCTATTCACTCCTTGGATGGCCATCACCAGATCACCGCTCGGTCAATCCCTGGCGGAGAAGCAATGCTTAAAAGTTACTTCGTTTGTAAGAAAATCGACTAGCGCTTAATTTTGTGGCCACCACTATATATAGTTATCCTGTAGTATAGTCTAATAACATCACACTCACCACATTAGTAACTACATTGTACCCGTGCGAAGCCGGGGCGGGCCACTAGTATAATATATATAAATAAAATTGACTTTTAAGAAAAACATGGTTATATTGAAAAAAAATACCTTATATAAGTATTGAAAAACGCACCTGTGGGCTATAAATTATGATATTATATGAAAATCATAGAGAAAAAAATCAAACTTACATAACAGAACGTGACTCGATAAAAATCTAAACCAAACGGAACAGTTAGATTTAGAGGCATCGCAAACAAAATTTGTTTACATTAAAGTGAGATATCGTATCAAGTCAAGCAACGTTGTGCAACATCATTTGAATTATTTAGTGTTTTGTCTAGACAACGTGCAACAGATGTCGACAAGCAGATGAGGTGTACGGAGCACAGTTTATTGCGAGATGTTTGCAAATTAAACTAATTGTTGTTTCCAGTTAGAATTTCATTTGGAGTTTTGAACTTTGCTCTTTGTAGTAGGATTTACTATTTATTATTTACTATTTTTTGTTATTCTCCGCGGTAATTGGGTAAACATTCATTATACTCCTTATTAACTTACAATAACTCTTCTACTCTACTCTCATAGCCAATTAAAAAAATAAACTATTACTTGCACTTAATAGTTTGAGATGGGAATTGACAACCTTGATGATCGATTTTCAGGACTAAAAGGCTCTAATACATGTCTAGTGAATCTACCATGACACGACAGATGTCGACTGCGGTATCATAGGTATTATCCGACCGTATCTTGTACGAACGATATGTGGAGATGGGCAATATTGAAATTGTGAATATGCTGCCAAGTCGCAGTCTGATGCACTACACCATTTCACTACGCTAATTTGTAAATTTTCTGGCAGTTATGTGCTATGTGTAAGATAAAAATTGATGTTTCTGGAGATTCAACTTGATCAACTTTAAAATATTGGTATACTTTTCTTTACATGGGGACCTAATTTTTTTACAGAATTCCTTGATCAGATACTTTACAGAATTTTTCGAACAGCTCATCTTAAAAAAATACTGTCTCGTTTGCTCGTTTTCATTATTCTATTTCCAAAAGGTGTGTGTATTTTCATAACTTGTTTTTATTTGTCACGTAATTAAAGCAATCAACAACCTTCTTTTCGTTGATATCATTACTTTTTATTTTTATTTTTTGGACATACTTGAACAACACCGGGTTTTTTTTCCTTGGTTAATTTAATGTGTTTTTTTACAGATGGAAGCGTTCATCTCATGGCCGGAGTGTCAAAGATTGCGTTTTGGGCCATAATAGTGACAATTGTAGTAGGCGTATGTGCAGCTGCTTTTACAACATACTTTCTTCGAAAGAAAAGGTATTTCAATTGTTTTTTTACATTTATATCAATTCGTTACTTCCTAGCTTTTATTTATACATTGGTTGTGAATCAACCACCACTTATTGTTGTTCAACATGCTACTACATTTTTTACCAAATGAAAGGTTTTTAGTAATACATTCAAAATTATTTTAGAAGTAGACCGCCTACTAAGCAACAGACGCCAGAGTTGCAACTGAATGCTGCCGATGGACAGTACGTAGTTGCGTACACGCTGAAGCCACCTAAGCAGGCACAGCCGGACATATTGAATCCTCCGCCTGGTAAGTGACATTGTATCGGAAATTAATTAATTAATTAATTAATGGAAAACAAACAGCATTTATATAATAATTATGGAAAAGGTACGACTAGAGCAATCATGCCTATATCAGTTTTCACACATAGAATTAAAACAATCCGGATAGAAAAAAGAAAAAGAAAAACAATAATAATAATAATACCATGCACTAATAAACTAGTAGCAAAAATTGCTTTATCAAAATTAAAAATAACACTTATTAACAAGAGAGTAATATATGAATATATATATAGAAAGCCATACTAGTACCTCTAATTATCGATCAAAGGAAAACCATATTATTTAACTGTCGAAAAAAAATTACATTAATTTTATTTTTAAAATAATTCGGTCCCACTGTAAACAAGTCAACATTTTCTGAATGATTGAGATTGAAATCAGTTAATACCCTGTTAGGGTAAGAATTTGATCTATAATTTGCAATACATGTATTTACATGAAATTTAAGGTAATGTCGCCTTATGTTAATAATAATATGGACGGGCAGTTTTATGTTTATCAAAAAAAGTAGTTCACTACACGCTAAAAAGGAAAGTTATGACGAGAAGACCCAGCTACAGAAATTTTCCACTGAATGTTAATTAAATCAGAATACCGGCGATGTTATAGCTACGTATAATTTATAGCTGAGACAAAAAAGATTTAGTTAACTGAAATTTCCATCTTTGTATCTCAACTTGATGCTCAGTTATTAACTTCATTTATTTGGTTTGAAGTACAAATACATATTTTAAAATCCGCCCGGCATTTGTAGACGGAGGTCCTCCTGTGAAGAGCTCGGAGGCTGTCAAAAATGGGCCACTCCACGAGCCAGAGTGGTGCGAAAGCGACAGCTCACTGCATTCGCGCTCATGCGACCAGCGGACCGTGAGTGCACACCTTTATATTACGATTTTATTTTGTTTTTAAAAGCAATGAATAACGGCCAGGCTCTGTGGTATGGAACAGCTTCTGATGATTTTTAATGTATATTTTTGGGCTTGGAATGATTTTAATTATTTATTATTATGTCTACGTAAATTCGTTGATTGACAGTAATCCCTACCTACCTTTCGTAGCTTATTGTTGTTGAAAAAATACCTAAGCTAACTTTCTCAATCATAGAGAAATAAAATTAGAACTTTCAAATAGGTAACAGAATGTATAATGTTATTGAAGAATAATAATACTATTCACCATCGTCAACAAAATTTTGGCGATTTTGAACTTCAAATTCATTTGTTTCTCAATAACACGTATGTTAGTTCAATTCATTTTAAACCTTTAAGCCACTAAAGCAACACATCGGTTTGTTCGAAAAATGTATTCGATTTATGAAATACATAAAATCGCTCTGCATTTTTAGAATTCTTTTTCACTAAACGACAATTTCTCGTAAAATGCATGACTTTTTTAGCGATACACGTTTTAACACGAACGGTGTCACATTGAAACAAAGGACAATTCACAAAATGTATATTGTTCACTAGACAAATTGCATTTATACTTGATGATGATGATAAATGATGTTTCATAACATTGGATATTTAAAAAAAACGACTGATATTCAAACTTTTTAATTATTAACGTTATAAATATCGCATTCGCTTTTCAAGATATAGTGAAAGTAGTACTAGAGTGTTTAGTACAAGTTTATACTGTCAACGATAACCATCGGATATACTGCTCACGTTTGACAGTCAATCAAGGCAATAGTGGTCGATTCTAGTTTGCTAAACTGATTGATATACTCGAGGGTCGGGGTACTGACCTGTTGCCAATCACATTTGCAAATCACTTCGCCTTCGCCATAATATTCTCCTTAACGCTTCGATATCGGTAAATGCATGGTTTAACAAAACAAGGTCGGGCATCGGTTTTTAGGGTTCCGTACCAAAATGGTAAAAAGGAACCCTTACGATGCGACTCAATCGGTCTGTCTGTTACAGCTGGATATCTCGAGAAGTACTAATGCTAACAACTTGAAATTTGGAATAGTTTGAGATGACGTTTGCCCAACTATTTTGCAAATAAGAGAGAAATAAAAATATTTATATATTTTTTGCAACAGGGACTAAAAGGGGTCTTAAAAATTCGTAGTGAGGCTACTAGGGCATATGGGGGATCATATGAAAGAGCGCTGCTTGCACATTCTCAAACTTTTTTTAGGCAGCATGGTTTTCGACTTTTGATGAAAAAGGAAAAAAAAAACCGGTGAGCGGGGTCTTATCTTCGAAGTTTGCATAGAGTTGCAAAATCTGAAACTATTTTATGTGATAGAAGTTTATGTAAAGATTACAGGAAAAATAAAATTATGTCTCTAAATAGTAAACTTTTTCAGAATGATGGTACGGAAGCCTCGGTACGCGAGTCCGACTCGCTCTTTACCCTTTTTTGTAACACTAAATCCATCTTTCATAAGCGAAGTGATAGCATAGATTTGCAAATGTGACTATCTAGGGGCAGATGTTTTACTGCGGGTGTTACGGTTACGAGGTCATTTATAAGAAATAACCATGATTCATCATTTGACTGATTGATTACGCTTTCTGATGAAATTCTTTCTGAGGTAAAATCATTGTACAATACAATTTTCACCAAACATAGGCATAAACCAAATACTGCAATGCACTCTCACGAAATTAAATACAAGTTGTCACGAAATGCGTTCACGCCGCATGCATCTCGGTGTGACGACGATGGTTATTACTATGCATTCATCAGTTCTAGGAATGCATCTACAGTATGTTTCATAGTAGATTTGAAGATTAATTTGCATTCAATGCCGTTTGAGTTTCGCCGCACGTGTACCGATGCCGTAGCAATAAAAAGGAAGTTTCATTTAACTCAAAGTTAAATATTCAGCGTGCCTACTGTTTGAGTATTTTGTAAATATGAAGAGAATTGGGTTATGTCAGAATGATCATCGGGTCATCTTCATAATTATGGATGCCACAACTCGCAAGCGACAATGAATGAACGAGCTACGTGAAACTTTGGTAGAATCTCGGTGTGGCCGGCAAGCATCGGCGTAGTATGACCATGTTGTACTTAAGAAATTATATCTCTTAGAAATTAGTTCATTTATCTCATTCTCATCTAATTAAAAGGGTAAAATAACATATTGGAACACTTTTTCATAGTTCTATTGCTGCTCAGAAACATCCGCGCTCTGCGGCATTGATGAGCGGTACCCTTTTTTTTTTTTGATTAGAGTGAGGGCAAATACAATCTTTAGGTATACCAAACGGCATGTTAGACTCGGTCAGCGCGCAGGAAGCCACTCCTGGGCTGTCTCTCGCCGCCCCCGGCGCCCCCGTCGAGCTCAAATAGTAGGCTCAGCGGGGGAGCCGGGGGGTTCTTACCTCTCCCCAGAGGAGGGAGAGGGAGAGAGCCTTCTCCCGAACTCCCCATAAGGTTACCTACTCAGGTAGGCTGACTAGATGGGGTGGTCGAGAGGAGGCACCACTACCAACTAAACCCCTCACTACTTGCTCTCTCTCCGTCGATCAGTCATAGGGGGTGCGGTGGCAATCTCCCTCTGACTCGACGGGTGGCCTGGCTTTCCAGGCCCCTACTGATGAGCGGTACCCTTAATGTAGGTATTGAGTTAAAAAACTATATTCACTATCGATAACTATCGCTCTGTCTAGGGTACCTCTAGGGTATCGACTGATGTAGTGACATGATTACAACGTGATATTTTAGACACGTGACTTTCAGGGTGCATTCAGTAAATGACACTGGAAAACTTTCTTTAAGAAACTACTACTAATACATTAAAAATTTTGGGAACATCTCATACCACACTCCATACAACCGCCCCATTATTTTTTTCGCCCCGCGTTTTTTTTGTCTCTCATACTGATTGAGCCATGCCACGGCATGCCGCGGGATGCCGCAGTACAACCTGCCGTGCCATGCCGGCACTGGGCGCCGGCCTTAATTAATTTAGTTTTGGTTTACTACCTACTTTTATGATCGTAGCGATATCTGTGTTGTAATACGGGAACTAATTCGTCATTCCTGCTTTATCGACACGTCGCTATCGAGATAAACTACGATAGTTTCTCAGTTATGGTTGGGTGTTTCAATTGCCTCGGTGTTACTTTTGTACCAGTTGACCTTAATTATCTTTCAATCGATATTGTACTTTTTTACAGTTGTTATCACCGAAGACAGCGTCAGCGGTGAAGCCTATAACTTCTGGAAATATGACGTTAAGTAGAAGAGAACATCTTATAGCCGAAGAAATTCCAGGACCAGAAAGTTGTGTATAGAAATTGTAGTAAATTGTAGTCAAATAAATTTGTAATTTTTGTAAATAGTACTCGTATGTAATGACTGTGAAATTGTGATAAATAAATTGTAAATAATTGATAAAAAATAACTAAGAAATAAAACCAATAATTGGCCGTTAATTTATTTATTTCCTTCGTATGTGTTTCTATTCAAAGTAAATATGTCGAACTTAAATTATTAAACAGATTTAGCGGTGTTCAAAAGAACATCCTTAAAGGCGAAGGTTTATGACTTACAGCCAACAGGTTATCAAAAAAATAGGACCTTCATAAAACAGTTAACAAATTAAGATTATTGATTTTGCACTTATTTGGTGTATAGTTTATTATTCGAAAATAAAATACTCTTTCTTATTCTATTGAATGAATAAAGCATAACCAATTTACTTAGGCCAAGGCCACACTAGAGGTGCCAAGCTTAGAAATAAGCTAGGAGCTACGCTTGTGTACAAGATACACGATGGCCACATACAAGGCGCCTAGCTCGGTGAGCACAGAACAAATATGTCACTCTCTAAACTAAAGAAGAATGCATTTCCCGAAAATATGATTAATACCTAATATTAATTGAAATAAAATGCGTATGTACACTTACCATCCTTGTTTACCTCTTGTGCAACTTCTTCCCACAGCTTTTTTAGAATAAGTACACTTATGGTGTTTATTAGAAAGGTTCCAAAGTGGTTCCCTTTCAAAACCGCGGAAATTTATATTTCTTCCATTGTTAAATTACAAAGTCACCAAAAGACTATCAAAAATTTACCAACACGTTCGTTCGCTATGCGACTCGCTTAGTGGCTAACCAGGGGGTCTAGCCAAAGTAACATTCGCAAATCTTTGTAAACGCTTCGCTTTTGAAACATGTATGGGGTTGACATAAGGTTTCGTTAACAATTGAAATTTAAAACGTCAAATCCATACATTTTTGGAAGCGAAGCGATAGCGAAGATTTGCATATGTTACTTTGGCTAGACCCCAGGGCCCCTAGCTAGCTTTGGCTAGGGAGTCAAAGTAACATTTGTAAATATTCGTTATCGCTTTGCTTTCGAAACATGTTTGTAAATGTGACATTGGCTACGGGCTCTGGTACCTAGGCGCGTCGCTCACAGTGTGGCCAGCTGCGATAGTATGCAATACATCCATTCGCTAGGATCAGTCACTAAGCGAGTCGCTTGGCTCTTAGCAATAAGTGAGGCTTGTTGTAGTGTGACCTTAGCCTTAAGAACAATATTATTAGGATCTTTTTATTTTCCTTGTCAATATTTACTCTGTCAACATTGTCTTCGCTTTGTTTCCTTTTTAACATGACATTTGCCGATATAGTACTGAGACTCGAGACAACAAAGCAGCAAAAATATTTTCTTGGAATTTATAGACGGCTAACTTTACAACCTTTGTTCTATCTGTGATAAAAAACAACAGTTAAGGCTTGGGCCGTACTGGCGACAAGTACGAGACAAGCTATGCATTTGTATGGTGTTGCCGCGACATTGTCAACGACGTCACCGTACATATAAATGTTAGACAACGTTGCATTCCTTGCTCTGATTTCAAAGTAAGTAAGTAGCTAAAGCACTTGTGTTATTGAAAATTGAGAAACAACGACACAATAGGAAAAACAGAATATTTTCAGACCAGATTCAGGCGTGACGTTGTAAGCGGCCATAATGGCGTGTAAGGGAGACCAAATTCTCCCTATGAGTTACACATTAAAAGGATATTTACGTTTATTGAACCTCTATCTTTGGTTAATGTAATTAGTCGGAGGAACCGGTAGTCCCTAGTCAACATTAGTGAACGCGTCGACACGCGGCGTTGCATGTCATCAAATCAAATCACGGTAATGGAATCATCAAATGCGAGATGTGACTTAAATAGACATCGTTGGAATCATCAAAGTAAATGTGGAAACCTTGTTATAACAAATAATTGACATACAACTTTTACTAATAATCTTTCTTTCTTATCGTATGAGGATTAGTGGTAACCTCTGGTGTTAGAGTTTATCAAGCCGCCTGTTAGGCCTCTGACTTGGCTTAACGACTTCAGATGACAACAGCCGGGACCGACGGTTTAACGTGCCCTCCGAAGCAAGAAAGCGCTCAGTTGTAATGCCACTTAACGGTCACCCATCCGACACCTGGCCGGACTGAGCGTTGCTTAACAAACGTGATCGAGTACTATCAGTCTGCCAAGCTCCGCCATGAGCGCTTCTTTTACTAATAATATTTTTTTATTAATATAATTAGTTACAATCTTATAAATTGCGCCCCATGTTTTTAGGTTTAAAACTTCTGTATAGGGTTATAAATCTTTACGGGAGAAATTATTTTATTCTTTTTAGTCCGTTTAAAAAAAGTGTGTTTTTATAAAAAAAAAATATTTACATCTTTACATTACATTTATAATAATTTTAAAGATAAACGATATTTCTGATTACAAACTACCTACTTACTATGAACCACTAAGCTCTAACCTTATTACCACGAAAATGTTTAATAGAGAAATAATTTTAATACAAGCTCGGCTCCTAACGCGAGCATCTACTAAGTATGTAAATGTTTCAGTGTATGCGGTGAATGCATCCAGCTAATCGGCGGAACGTGAATTATGTAGTCGGCCTCTAAAGGAAATCCCGTAAGCGCAATAGCGAACTCTAACGTAATCCTGCATCTAGCCAGTTAACCAATTAGGGGAATTCACAAACTTTATTTTAGTGTTTGTGTGGAAAATGGAAAATCCCACCCAACTACCTCTTCTATTTCGGGAAAACAATTAGTTTTAAGAGAATATGCGAGCATATTCGCTCGGTTTACTTTACTTGTTTCTGTGTTAGTTTAACGTAGAATCCTAAAAATTTTCTTGTTTATTTACAATAAATTTTTGTTGAAATATTAAGTTGATACAGCACCGAAACTCAATAAACACCTATGTGAAATAATGAGAAAGATAATTATAATATCTTTTTGAGAATTATAACAACGTGTTGAACCAAAAATGGGAAAAACGTGTCTTCGGACCATCAAACTGTATAACTTTTACTATGGAACCAACTCTATGAGAAAAAGCTGTTTTTTTTCCCGATTTCAGAGTTGGTCCCATAGTTTGATGGTCCGAAGAAACGGTTTTCTCATTTTTGGTTCATTCGTTAACACCATGTGGAGATATATCTAGATCGAGAATTTGTATCGTAGCTAATATTATTTAAAATAAAAAGACACTTTCTAAAAGTAGCTAAGCACTTCCTTAATTTGTCAAAATAACTTTTTCTACTCAAAAAGTTGCAAGCCTACAGTTACTATTCACAGAATATTTTTGTTTACTCTGTGCAGTAACACCATACCATACCATATCATTGTGTTCATAGTAATGAACACAACAATTAGCTTGACTTATGGTACCTAAGTATCCATAATACAAGCACTGCATGGTTTAAAATCATGGACTCAACAACCAAAATCTTATACACTAACATTTTACGTATACACAACAAAATCCACATTCATCCAAGAAGGCGGAATTAAATTAACTCCCGTAATGAACCTCATATTTCATTGAAGTGCGTTCGTCAGCTTACTTTATCTAAGTTCAAGAGCTTAGACAAGCAAGCATTTCTTTCGTCACGAATGAGTACGAAATTCCCGGGCGTATGCTCGTTTCGCTCGTAATTTTTCATTGAGCCTGAGTAGGCAAGCCTCCAATTAAGTTTCTCTTTGCCCTCGGAAAAGGGGAAGAAAAATGAACAACAAGAAAGGGACAGTGCTAACGTAGTATGATGTCAAGCAACCTTTCTGCTAACTGTTCTGGTACGTGGGAAACCATTTTTATTGCAGTATCATTAGGACTTTCTAAGAACCATTTACTGAATGAAAATGTTAAAGAAAAAGTGTTGTGGTAAGTACGTACATATTGCATACATTATTTGTATGTTATGAAAATAAGGTCTACTCTTCTATTCTTCTTAACTTATGCGGTCTTTAATAATGACTTAAGTGTTTAAGTTACCTGCTTAAAATGTACCTACTTATATGCGGATATAACTTATTCAGTTATGATAAAATATGAGTCCAGTTAAAGCACAGTAACAGTAGTAGTTTAAAAGTTGTATGTAAGTTCTTATTTACACTTTTTAGGGTTCTGTAGTCAAGTCTACAAGATAGACCTTATAGTTTCGCCATATCCGTCTGTCTGTCTGTCCGTCCGTCCTGCGAGAGGCCCTTGCTCAGAGGCCCTAAGTACTAGAAAGCTGTAATTTAGCATGAATTGCGATGTGCGTTGCATGTGTATTACGCAGAAAAAGTTGTAGAATAAAATCATGAAAAAACTTTTTTTTTGTGTATGGTATGATTTTTTTTTTCTCATCAATCTCATAGTGTTGGGTGTCGTTGGATAGAACTTAGGTTTGTGAAAATCACTTTTTGATTCAGGAATGCGTTTGCGAAATATTAAGCTTCAAAGTGCAAAATGTAGGTTAGGGTCAAGGTGTTCTTAAAAAGACTTCTTTTTATTAAATTAATGTTATACAATGTCACGAAATATTAATTCAATTTCTCAAGACAGACACGTAAAGTAGCGGAATCACAGATTGCGCACGACTGCTTAGGTTCGGTCCAAAGGAGCGACCACTGCAAAGTTAAAAAAAAAGAATGAAAATTACAGAAGTTAACCTTCTCCATATGTATGTGATCCTGGTACTTTGGTGACGTACTCGTACTACGAAGAAATAGTAGTACTACTTGCTCAGTAGTGCCGTGGGTAAAAATATTTTTAGGGTATATTGTATCGCAGGGGAACAATATCTCCTTTAGCACTACTAGCGTTTAGATAATAGTGTCACGGGAGAGAAAATAACCAAAGGCACTACTGGTAGTGCCAAACGGGAGTGCCTAGGGGGAAAAAGGTTTTTTACAAGAAGCACGTTCAATGTTACTGACAAACGCGATCAAACCAGCTAAGCTATTGCGATTATTCAGTAAGTTGTAACCTACTCGTATAGGAGGGTAGGAGGCGGAGCAATTGCCTTGACAAAGTATTAGCACTTAGTGTGTGAACACAGTTATTCAAACTTTATGTAACTGTGTTCACGTATTACATAATAAGATTTATTTAACTTGTGCCAAATTTTATATAGCACCCATAAAATATTAATGGCGGCATTTCTTGGGTTGAGGTGTAAATTAAACATTATTTTATTGGCATCCAGACGATAAATCTACTCACCTACGGACCTCATAAAATTGTTTAGCTTGATTGAGTCAGTATTTTTATTGTATAGTCCCGTGAATCAATGGCGAATGTTTGAGTAATAAAATACGTTTTACGATTGTTTTCACGGAAAATTTGTGGACCATGAAACGCTCTTCCTGGGATCTCTACTGCCACTTTTAAGAGATGCAAGAATTTGTAAAAACTACCGCTAAAGTAAAAATCTAAAAATACTTTAAAATGAAACCTCTTTTAGGTAGGTAGTTCCATTTTCGATTACATAAGATCGTCTTTTGTTTGGGTACAAACATTATCTGTAATCGTTAGCGAGTGATTATAATCAGTTACCCAGTGTTTTGTCTATTGTCATTTATTAGTAAGAGCGTTTTAATAATCTTATTTATTTCATGAGATTTGCAGGCTGTGAAAATAATCTATTTATTTAGAGTATTTATTTTCTTTCTGTAACCTTTAAAAATGTTTAAATGGGAAACATTTAGTGTGACATGTCTAAAAAATTAGTCGCATTTTACGCTGTGAAGGTTTGGTGTTTCGAATCTGCCGGATACCTCACGGATAAAGATCATGGATTAAAAAACGTAAGTTTATAGATAATCTCTAATCCATATTATATAAGGCTCTTTAACTTATATGAACAGAGTTGGTATGATTTAAGCACAGTGATTTAAGCCTGGGGCAATGCGTGTGCATTGCGGCACAGCGCGTTTCGTTGCCTTTGTCCATATGACAGTAGATGTCACGCGGCTGCATCGCATCAGTCGCGCGTTCTGTGTGACATATACCTTAGCATTTCATACATCACAGCGTCGTTTGCCGTCACGCTACGCAACGCAACTCGCTTTGCTGCATTCGGTTTGACCCAGGCTTCTATTGGCCTGCCAAAGTTAATGTATTTATTTTTTTAAACAATTCTCTTAAGGAATCTCTCCGCCGAAGATTGTATATGACGCGAACACTCTTTTTTGGAGCACAAAACAATATTTTAAATACTGGCAGCTGAGCCCCTCAAAAGCAGTCCATAAGTCATTACACTATGAAAATAACTATGTAGGACGTGAATAAGAGGACTAAGTAGGACGTAAACGTCTATGTAGAACGAAGCGACTGCGTGTCCATTTCAGCTGGCAAAAGTGCTCGTATGTCCGTCTGTTCTCCTCTAAAGTGACCCTACCATGAGTTGATGCAAACTGTTTTCGCCACCGTAAACTATCGTTTTCTCCCTTTCGCAGAATCGTGAGCAGTATATCCTATAGTTTTCGGTAGCGAAAACAGTTTGCATCAACTCATGGCAGAGCTACAGAACTGGCTGCACTTCTCAGCCGAGTCTCATGAAATTTTGTGAGCAGATTCTATAATTGTATAGATTTGTTTTTGTCGATTCAGTTTTTCGAAATTTTCCAAAATAGCGGGGATATGGGGAAAACCATATATCAGCCATTTCGAAAAATGTTCAAAATGTCACAAATACAATGTCTAAAGCTCTACAGAGCCACTAGTTACAAACAGCTTTCATCTGTAACCAGTAACCATTGGCCCGAAAGTCTAAGTATTTGCAATACTTCACTATAAAAAAAAGGTTAATTAGGTTACCAACTGAGCTGTATTTACTGACAGCGTATCTTCAAAATAAAGCGCTATGCAGCTAAAAGCCGGCTATATAACAGCAAACAGTGATTAAGTTTAATACCGGTGTTCAATCCGCTGCAGTTAATAATCCCGCTGTAATTGCTACAAAATCAGCCGCTATTTGCCCTCCAATGCATTGTTCACGGCTCAGTGCGTCCGGCTCACTAATTAATACAATATGGTGTTGTGATGATAGCACGAGTCAGCGCAAGCATTTAAGGGTTATAAATATTAATTAAAAAGTTCAATACAAAATTCAGTTTGACCACAATTTCACAACGGGATCCGGAGCTAACTGAGGTTCACGCTTTGACCAGGGGCCCTATTTTTGATCCTTCGGCTGGTGTCGAGCGCTCTTATTACTCATTTTCATTCGACATAGCAAAATCCGTATTTTTGAATCGCTCGTTTTTCAGTAGTTATCAGTGTAGTACAATGACACAATCTAAGTGACTTTATTGTTACCTAGATTATGCCATCGACTATGTAGACGACAGCGACGCCTTCACCGGTTCTGGCTTACTCAACAGCACCTTTCCAATAACGAATTTTTTGTTAATTCGAGTGTGTTGTCAATTGTGACATTAAGTCGCATGTCACACGAACGGTTTCAAACGAATGATTCCGGGGGCCCTGGGGCCCTATTTCGAGACGATTTCGAATAAATGAATTAAAAAATAGGGCCCCTGGCCCCTTATTCGAATGCCCGTCTTTCTATTCATTTGAACGCTAACGTTAACTTAGAAGTTCAAAAAGGCTTCTAATGCGAAATTAGGGTTAGATACTCTATTTATGTGGTCAAATTTGATCCCAGAGCCTATTAAGGTAATAGGTAATATTCATATCATCGACTTATTGCAAGAACTCATTATGTGGCCAAAATCTAATAATGAGAAATCAATTAATGAACTTTTTCAATATTGAACTTGGCATAATCATGGTAAATACAATAGGTATGAAAAACTAAATGCAGTATAATATGTTTTATTTTTATTATTCAAATCAACAAGAATTAAACTCTTAACAAAAAACGTGTCTTTTGCTTCTAATCCCACTTTCTAATAATATTCTAGATGCGAGAGTTTGTGTGTTTGTGTGTGTACTGTATTTGTTACCTCTTCACGCCTAAATGGCTGGACGCATTTGAATGAAATTTGGTTCTCAGTTAGCTTATAACCTAGATTAAAATATATAATACTTTTTATTCTGGACAAAGGTTCCCTAGGGATTATTTTATACTAGGGCCAACGCGGACGAAGTCGCAAGAGGTCGCTAGTCAAAAGTTAATAAACAAAGTTAATGACATCTTGCCAATAACATTTTATAGCAGTCTTAAATTATCAATTTCTTAAATTAGATATTAAAATTAAGTAAGGAATATTTTCTGAAAGAATATCATTCTAAGTTATTGCAGAAATTAAAAATATCCTTTTAAACTAAATGATAAATAGTTCTAGCCAACGGTTACTGAAAGTGATGTAAATTAAGCATTTGCTTAAAAAGTCTTTATATTCTTTTAATATTTTTTTTGCATTCACCAGAAAGGAACATTAAAACAATTTTTCATATCAGTAAAAAACACCATTGCTGGCTAGTGAGTTTCGGAAAATCCAAAAGTATTAAAATGGTAGTTAATGACTTAATGCATAGGACTTAACGTCTAAATTTTAAAAGTTATTTGTAGTTAATGAGTTCTTGCAATAAGCCGACGATATACAATGGTAGCTTATTGTCGATAAAAATTCGACCAAGTATTATTTAAAAAAGAGAAGAAAATTATCATCATAATATGTACTTTTAGAAAATGCAGAGCGATAAAAAAAAACCACATTCAAATATTTCATGCTATTTGTCAGACGGGCAATTCATCTTTGGGGTTGTTTACTCCGACGTGAAATAAAACTGAGAGTGTGTTCAAAACGTGTTTACATTCATATGTCCATAGGGGACTATTTTAATAAATTATTTTATACTGGCATCCTTATGAGAGGCGAATAAAGACGAATTTCGCACGAAACAGAGATTACGAGGCGGTAAAAAAAGTCTCCCTACGATTTTTTCTCATTCAACACCCATACGTGTCTTAGTAAGCCGATTTTTATTACGTTTCAAAGCTTAGAAAAATACAGATTAGAATACAAAAGACGAAAGTAATGACTGTGTTTTTAAAGGCACCCACTACACAGAAATATGAAAGGCAAATCTTTCCTTACAAAATGATTTCATATTTGAGCCTCTCAAATGAGAAATCAATATACATAAGTACGACTAATGAACGCCACTGTACTTATACGTAAAGAAAATCCATGTCTGTTCGTAAATTGATCACATTACAAATGAATAAGGTACCTTATTCTGTGTGTCGTAGCGTAGATAATACATCACAATAAATAAATTAAAAACAATAAAATATAATCAAGGAGCTCGGTGGCACAGTGGTATAGTGCCTGGCCTAGCGATTGCGGAGATTAAGCAACTTTTGCAAGGGTCGGTAATGGGATGGGTGACCAAAAATTTATTGTCTCGAGCTCCTCCGTGCTTCGGAAGACACGTTAAGCCGGTGGTCCCGGCTGCTTTTGTAGTCGTTATCATATTCTGAAAAGACCGCACATTCGCAAAACACGATATTCGCAAAAAATCATATTCTCATAACATCATTATTTGTGAAATATTTAAACATTTAACTGTACATACTTGATTAGTAAAGAGTCTTTCCTTTATACGCCCTTTACATTTTCAGATGTACTCAAATATTAACCGTGCATATATATATTTTGCAACAGGGACTGAAAGGGGGTCTTAAAAATTCGAAGTGGGACTACTAGGGCATGTGGGGTATCATATGAAAGGAGCGCTTTGTGTTTGCACATTGCACATTCTCAATTATTTTTATTTTAGGCCGCATATTTTTCGGCTTTTGATGATTAAATTGGCCCCATAGACAAAGTGTTCAGTTTGAAGGTCTAAGCCACACCACAATTTTTTCGACTGTTTTCGATTTCACCTTATTATTCTAAGATTCACCCTGTAGTTTAAAAAAAAAGGAGAAAAATCTTTACTACTTTACGCCTACATTATTCATAAAACAGCGATTAATTACTCAGGTACATTGACTTTTATTGCTTCCTCTAACTGCTACCTAACACCTAGTGAAGCTCAGAA
Organism: Catoptria pinella; assembly: GCA_963556745.1. Lineage (NCBI taxonomy): Eukaryota > Metazoa > Arthropoda > Insecta > Lepidoptera > Crambidae > Catoptria > Catoptria pinella. Next base: position 5,864,820 of record OY750776.1, read on the forward strand.
AATGGATATAGGTGACCGAAGCGGAAATCCGAGCGGGTGCGAGCTAAGCGTTACCTGCAAACTTCAACCTTAGTTTCTGCGGAATAAGTACCACGTACGAAAGATGTGGGAAGTTGCCGCGAGCGGGTTAGCTAATTGGGAGAGGCGGGTCGGATGTGCGAACAAGGCAAATGAAGATTTATCATCGCTTGGTCCTTTGGGCTCAACGGTAACCTGTTATCACGGGTTACGGATATTTTTGAATTTACACCATTCCGGATCGTCGGCCACTGTTTATTTGTTGGTTACTTGACCGTGAGCTTGAAAAGGGTCACACATACAATTACTTTGGAATTAGGATGAGTGTAACTCGGCTTATGCCGTCAAACGCTGCTTATGACGTGAGTGAAACGCCTATTGAGGATATTTTATACAATTTTATTGGTATATTTCTTATCCAAGATTTTTTTAATTAAATGCTTTTGGTCTAGTTAACAAAAGACAATTTAAAAAAGGTTCTAATTATAGCGCTGAGAAAATATTATTCATTTTCCACAAAGTGTAATGAAAGTTACTGTAATGAGATGACTATTTGAATGAACAAAATATTTTGTGATGAAGTGTTTGTTTCCGATATTAATTAAATATATCTCAGAGCTACTGATCTGTGAGATGTATAGACCTCGCGTTTTGTGAAATAGCTGAAATAAGTTTTATTTTTCAAAAAACTGAATCGACATAAATATTATATGTAATTATCGAACCTGCTCACAAAAATTCACGAGAATCGATTAAAAATGCGACCTGTGGAAGAGAACTGACAGACAGCCCGACATACGAAATCGTTTTTGCCCAAGCTGAAACAGAGAAGCTTCGCTCGCGCCTCGCACTCGCTCGGTCAATGAAAAAATGTCTTCCCGTCTTCCATCATAGGTTAGTATAATATATACGTAAATGCGATTTTCTCAAGCAACGTCTATTCCAGTAAAAGTGGCGTTTACACGTCACGAGTCCGTAAGACGTACGAGGCGCGGACGTGACAACATGCACCATCGCTCAGGACCCGCCGAGACACAGTCACTTCCTCCCCGGATATTATTCTCTGACCGATTTACGTAACTACTTAAGGTGCCTCTTCTTAGGAAGACGAAACACAAAAGATATTTATGTGCTCAACTCTTGATGGAAAGTACCTTGCTAAAATTATAAATAGTGGTAACGATAACACAATGACAAATTTTACATTAATTACACATTCATGAAAGAAATCTGAGATAAACTAATTTTTGTTTCGGTTAGTGAAACTGGAATTAGTAACGGCATTAAGGTGACGAATCGCAGCGGATATGAAGCGAGCGTCGTGATACAGGGCTCATGTCCGGGGCGGATATCGCCTGAGCAGGCATGAGTGGACAACGGAGCATTCCCGGAATTTCCCATAAAGAAGAATACTGTGTGTTCATAACAAATCTTAACAACAAAACAATAATCTTGTCGTCAAGTTTTCGAGTCAAGTTTTGTGGTGATTAACTGATGAACGTCTTCTCTACAAAACCATCAAAACTTGAATGAAAAAATTTAAAGGTTTCTTTTAATCTCTTTTCTAATAAATAAGTGATTCTCTCTCTCTCTCTCTCTCCTTGAATTATTTATTTTGGTGATACTTCATACCAAAATCAAAATTCAAAATTACCACTACTGGTAATTTTAAGTAGTTGAAAATAACTATCACAATAAATACCACCTGCAATAAAACCTTCCTTCTGTTAGTGGAACAATGATTAGTTACGTCATTAAGTGACGAAACACAGCGGATATGAAGCGAGCGTCGTGATACAGCGCTCATGTCCGGCGCGGATGTCCCTGAGCAGGTATAAGTGGACAGAACATCCTGTAATGGACCACGTAAAAAGTTGGATGATTGGTAACGCTGGGTACACACCGGGCCATCGAACGCCAACGAATGACTTTTTGTTTCAATAAAAATAAGGAAATAAAAAGAGTGGGAATGACGTTCATTGGCCGTCGTATACCCGGTGTGTACCCAGCCTAAGTAATAAGCGTTTTATTCTCAGTTTAACAGATAGAAAGTTACATCAATCAAATCTTTAACCCCCTTATATTAAACAATGATTGTTTAACTAAGAAGTTTAACCAAATAGTTTGCTTAGATTAGAAATCGACGCTTTGAGACGTCAAACGTAAGAAAAGGAGTAATATTGTTAGGCCAAATTTTTGGTTAAATAAGGCCGTAGGTGTTATTTATGATAGGTATGAAGAAATTGTAAACCAATTTAAACTAGGAGTATGCTATGAAAGCATATTAGCTTAAGACATCTACCGGTTCCCGTCCACGAGCGATTAATAGCTGAGCGATTTTTTGTCGCGTGGAATAGAACATACAGAATTCAATACGTAAACGCCCACGAGCTACAAAAAGTAGCTTAGCGACTAATCACCCGCGAAATGACACTGACAAGAGTGGCAAAGGGTTTACTTAGCCAGCGACAAAAAAACGCCGCGATAAGTGCAGAGCTACAAAGAGCGCGCAGCTATAAAAAATATCTCGTGGACGCTGAATGCATATAAAACTCTAGATTCACTGATTGATAAAATTCTAGATTCACTGATTGATTGATTGATTGTTGACATACGCGTAGAGCCCTAACGGCTGAAAGTAGAGACACCATAATTGGAGGGTAGATACCTTTCATGGCATAGGTAAGCACTAAGAAATGGTTTTAGAAAAATTCCCGCTATACAGGGTGCTACAGGCTGTTCCAGGTTGTATATGATTTTTTATGGGAAAAAATGAGTGATGTTAAGGGCAAGGCATATAATCTTTAGGTACGTAGGGAGGTATAAAAAACTATTCCGCAACTGATTCATTGACGTCATATATCATACACGTAGGTACCTATTGCCCAAACCGTTGCCTGATTTGTAATTAAGTATAGCTAGAGTAAAAAACTAAGCGAACAAAGATTATGTCAGAGGATAAGTAAGCATGGAACAAAAAATAAGGTCTACTGAAAAATATTGGTAATCCGTGACTTTCAAAATAAATGCCCAACTGTCTTCACGCGAACGAAGTCACGGGCAAGAGCTAGATATTGATTTAAGACTTCGGAAAGAAGTACTTAAAGGGTTTTCAAAATAATTCCCTAATATCATCTATTTTATTACCATTCATTTGAAATAGCCGATTACCTCTTAATTGTCACCAGCTATTGGACTTCTAACGGCTCTATTGAAAAGCTTACATCTGTGAATTGGCACGCAGCCAGAAGATAATCCGACTCGTCGGCAATACTTGGTACCTCACGTACTCTTATTCGGAGGATCGAAAAACTTTTCTAATATTCCCGATCTGTGGAAATATGGCATAGATTTGAATGCTGATCAACATCGGTCGGATTGTGCAGTGTGTGCAATCGAAAATTGTGAAACATTTATACTGAAAACTTATGAGTTCTATTACGTGAGAATAATTTAGATTTATATTTTTCATACTTACACCCGTATTCAAGAGCAATACTCAAACGACCCTTCTCTATGCGAACGCACTGCGTTGAAATACAGCTCTGTGATTGGTTAGTTTTTTTACGTACGTGTGATTGGTAGCTGGGACGCTGTGCGTACGCGGGCACTGTGAGACCTCATTGTAATGTTTGTGAATACGGACGTTAGTGTTTTCGTTCTAGGACTTTGTACAATCTAATTTTGGCTCGGAACATCGCAACAGACGATACGCAGAACATAACTGAGTGAGAGAGGCGAGTGGTGGTGCACGGTAACGAAAAGAATATCGAAATAATATGCGATTTTTTGCGGCATAAACGGCCGTATCTTTTTTTACGCTAACTTAGAAGTTTATTTTTTTCACAGCTTCAAGGGACTGTAGACTTGAGTATATAGTTTTAATTTCAACTCAATACTTCCATGCGTTCCCAAGACAAAGAGTCTTGACAGACAGACGAATAACAAAGTGATCCTGTAGGTTCCGTTTTTTCCTTTTAAGGTACGGAACCCTAAAAATTAAAAAGACTTTAACAAGCAGAAACAAAACCATTAGAGCTCGCGATGAAATCCGTTTTCAACAAGAAAAACCATTATGCCTCTTGTTTACCACAAGTGCCAACTCGTATAAATAATGCAAACAGAAAGTTCCGGGCATGTTTTATAGTGAGTTTTATCGTTTCGAAAGCGAGCCGGTGAAAAACTAAAAATGGCCGAATGCATTTCAAATTAACAGGCCTCCCTTTCGGCGAGCGAATTCCAATTTTTCAGGAATGTAAAAGCGTTCGTGAAACAGCTAACCTCTTTGCGGGCTGTCGCGTTTATTGGCACAATGGAATTAGCATAGTAATGAAAAATATTGGGCGACTGGCGGCCCCGTCCCGTCTGGCAGGGCTACCGCTGCTTGTGGACATCCACAATGTTTCATCAAACGTTGTTATTCTACAAGCATTCGCATTTGAGAGTAATTCTTTTCTTATTTATAAATTGAAAGAATTAAACTTTTAAGTATCGCACATTGTCATAAGCACATCACGCTGTTTCAATCTGTTAGATGAGCCAAAAGTAAGAAAAACCAATTTGTAAAAACATAAATTATAAATGCATAGGCTGACTGGATGATGTTGGGACTCCCTCGCTTCTCTAATGCATCAAGTATGTTCGCACAATGCCAAACAGAAGGGTTTCATGACGTCATTCGGGAGAAAGTGTCGTCACTGCTGGGGAGGATGTGAGGGAGTAGCAAATAGCATCCTGAAAACTTTAGCGGATGATCCTTCGCGCGGATGATAACTACTCTTAGTGTTGTCCGCGTGGTTGGCCTCTGAGGTATTCGTAATCTATTGTTTGTACCTAAATTTACTAACCTATATTTTTAAATATCTTTCATTTACTAACCCATGGATCTTAGTTGTCTGTAATAAATGAATTTGAAAGATAAGTATTAGCTTTTTGTAAGTCCGAACAATGAATATTAAAACGATTTTCTTTGTCCATTCCTTATCAAATAAGTAGCTTAATCGGCTTTACTAATTCGAAAATAAAACTATTTTTAAACTGAAGAAGCTCATTACTTAAATAAAACTCTTATGTAACTAACACCTTGTATGGATTTTAATATCCGAAATAAATATTTATTATTATTAGACAACCCTATAATGTCCCTAATTTACCACCATTGTACAGAACGAAATAACCTGTTATGTTCACTGTTTAAAGTCATTACGACTAATTTACACGACCGAAGTGAGTTAGTCTGCTATCAGTGGCGTTGAAGTGATAACGACTGATTTTGTACGTGCATAGATTTATATTCTAAAGCTTAACAAAACTTTGGTGGCAGCAACGCTTCTGAATTCAATAATTCTGTGAAGTTGTACTATTAATTTGGAAACTAAGACAATGATTCGGTGCTGCACTTTGTTAGTGTTGTAGCGAATATGTTAGACTGAAATAGCTAGTTAATTTTAGTAACGAATATAACTAGCGCCCGAAATGGAATACAGCTATAGATATTTAGAAGTTACTGGATCTCTATACCTATTCAAAGTCGCGGCTTAATGTAGCTATTAAATATATAATATAAATATTTGACAACATCACATACATTGTTCCGATTCCAAAGTAAGTAGCTAAAGCACTTGTGTTATGGAAATCAGAGACAACGGTGGTATCACAAACACCCAGACCTGACCAAATATAGAAAAGTTCGTATTCTAAATTGTGTAGAACCTAAGTTTATTATTACCATGTATACCAAGCAACATTCTGGCCACTAACCGACTATATTTTGTAATTTTAAAATACCTGTCATATATTGACTTTAATAAATATAAAGACTATCAGTCGTAGGCTATAATTCGCGCGCGATTAGAATGGGAAGGGAACTTGTCAAAGTAAATTGGAAATGACAGTTGAGCAGTCAAATAGCGTAAGCAAAAAAATCTGAATCTATTTAATTAAAAATTAATTTAAAAAAAGTAGAAAGTTTTACCCCTTTTTCCACTGATTATTAAATAATCACTAAAGTAACCACACATTAAAATATAAATCTCGCATTTAAAATGAAACTCGAGCAGATATCCACGCGCACAGATCTACACACAACCATGCCCTTACTAATAAAGATTGTATAGCAAGTTACACAGTGTTTTGTCCCTTTCTTTTTAATGTCAAACTTAAATAGTTTATCAGAGAATAACCATTGTGTAACTATACATCTGCTATACAATTTTGATTAGTAAGGGGGTTAGCATTATGCGAGCATCTACGCGAGTTTGCCGACGCTACGGCTGGCCGACGGACCGTGCGCGTCTCAGTTCCAAAAGGTATCATCCCATTCTCATCGCGCGCGGATTGCACACCATCTTATAAATAAATATTATCTAATAGGTACTCGGACAAAAAAAAAATGCGCTGCTAAATTACTTTTACATCGTACTATATAAGTTTTTTAATGACTTTTTTCTTATAATACACAATTTCGTTGTTTCCTACTTTACTTTGTGTTTTCAAATCTGCTTAAATTTTATTTCATTAGGTAACCTTTTTGACTAAAGACTACGAACGACTGCCCGTTGTCATAACCTCAGGCTATGAATTATGTATAACTCTCCAAAATGCTAATGTATACAAGATCTTTGGAGTATTTTAAGGACGATCTCGTAATTTATACGTATACATGAAACTTGTATTGTATAAATGCCTATTATAAATTGCGTAATGAATGGCAAATATGGCAATTGCGGAAATTAAAGCACTTCCGCTTAGGATAATCATAGGATACGAGCCCATCGCGCTAATTTTCAACGATAAAACCAGTTCAGTTTCGTTTATATAGAAAAATACTTGCTTTAGTTTTGTGAAAATTATCAAGAGCTAAGGAAGCCTAAGCCAATTAAGCCCAAGATACCAATCTTGGATAATTTAAATGATAATTCTAAAGCTAAACCAAATTTTTTAGGTAAATACCTAAATGACAACGTAGTAACGGTTTTGGTATTATCGTTCATAATTAGTACCTACAATTGGACCCCTGGACAAAGTTATATGCTTCGATGGTTATGCCGTCCTAGGTCCTAGCTAAATAATGTCCCTAAGGGCTGAATTTTAAATCCTCAGATAAAAGATATAAGTCAGTTACATTATTACGCGAACATAATAAAATTTATTCAAAAAAATCTGACGAATAAATATGAGAAACGATTCATTGTGGCAGCATAATACGTTATCAAACGAATAAAACTTTATCCGAGCATCGAAAAATCAGCCCATTAAATAATAGATTATCGCTTATTCATAAACAGTTAATGAATTGTAATAATTATATATGTAATAATATATTTAATTCTCTTAATAATTCGTGGAATTATAACATCTCGTTACCGTTTTCCTTCATCCGTTCTTCACTTGTTCAAAAAATATATGATTGTAGTGCATGTATTGGAATGTGATATTATAATATACCCTTATCCTGTTTAACGAGCAGCCGTCATCACCATACGTATGTAATCCTTTGATACGTATCTCCGCCATAAAGGGGTTGAAAGGGGTATAACTTTCTGTGACACTGGTTGAAACAGTTATAGAAGAAATCATCGAAAACTACGTAAAAAAACTATATCACTAAGGGATTGGTTCCTTATTTTATAAGCCAAAGATATTTATAGTAACTATAGATATGTATGAAAATAATTACTATTTTGTTTCATTGTTTGACTCTTTTTAACATTGAAAATGTTTATCCGATCGTTTTTATGGGGAAGTGCAATTCGGCTATATTTTCGAAAGTTATGAAGATAAATCTAAAAGCAGATATACAAGGTGTTACAAAAATACCCCTAATGCCGAATATGGTATATAGGGACCATCAAACTGATCAACTTTCACTATGGGACCAACTCTGAAATCGCGAAAAAGAAAACAGCTGTTTCATACAAAAAATAAAATCATAAAAAATATATAAACAGCTATTAAACAGCATATTCGGCATTAGGGGTATTTTTGTAATACGTTGTATTGTCTACCATTTGAAAAAATACATTTTGGAATCATTCGAAAGCCGTGGGCTAGGCAGTTGCCCTTTTCATTGAATGATTACCAGATGAAAAAAACCCCTAGAGAAATGACATAGGGCTAATGAAAAAAAACCCCATGACATTGGGCTTTATTTAAAAACATCTTTTACGGTCTAGGCTGTGGCTTATCTTTTGTGTAGCCAGGCCTGCAAGATTGGAGTTTTTTCCCATTTTGGGGAAAATAATAATTATTAGGGGAAAAAGAAAATCGTATCATTTTGGGGAACAAAAAATCGCGTTTGGGGAAATTTTAACTGTGTTGGAGTTTTATTTTGAGGTTGGTCGTATAAGTTATGTGTAAAAAAAAGACTAAATAAATGTAGTAAAATAATAATGTTTATAATAATGTAATAAAATGGAATATTTTTGTATAAAATTCATTAAATTCATTTTCAATCTAAAAGGTCGTGAAAGGCACGAGATTTATTAAATTTTCATGTATGCACAAAGAATCTGAAACATAAGATTTTTAATCAAAACTTGATCGCACCCAACCTTATTTCAATTTGCCTTATCGATACTTTCCTTTTCCATAAGCTTTTAAAAAAAGTCACGTCTGCGCGCGTCATCGCGCATAATCCGCAGATTCGTTTAATTAATAGCCTTCATAAAACCTATTTACTTTATTGTAAACAATGTAGAAGTTCATTAACTAGAGGCACGTTGTGGCGGTAGTACGTGCCTCTCAGGTGTAAAGGGAGCGTTTAAGTCTTGTCGTGGTCTTGAATTATTAAAGTTACGCCATGTTTTGAGCTTCTCAGAGAGATTAGTTGTAACAAATAGTTAAATGCTCTTCGACTTATGAAGTCGAAATGTACCCTTATCCTATTGTCAAAAAATCAAAAAAATATGATTTTTTGACAATATTATGATACTAAATAATATACTAGAAAAAATACGACTCGCACCTGATCATGTTCTCGGACGGGAATCGAACCCGCGACCTTTGGATATCCGGTCCAATGCTCTGACCGCTGAGCTACCGAGTCACTATATATTATGATGATAACTAACTTGGAGTAGTCTTTATTCTTCATTGCTTTTTCATAGAAAAATTAAAGTAAGTAAATTAAATAACAAAACTAATTATTAAAACTAAAAGTAAGTCTAAAGCTTGTTTGTTTACATTATTCTTTTTTTTATTACATCGCCGTCAAACCCTAAAAGTAGGTCTTTTAAAGGTTTTCTATGATCAATTTAACTCTTAGTACCCACTTAATCCCAGTTTGAAGCCAAGAAGTGACAAAATTTAGAATTACGACGATACTGAGAATTAGGACGGAACCACTATCTGTGGACGGAACCGAAAATTTTCGAAAACGTTTGATGATTTTAGTAAACTAACTTTTAGTTTACGAAAATCCTCAAAAATTTTCGAAATAGTTCACCACATTAGCTAGCTATTCAATAACATTCTATTGAAACAATAAATTTACTCAATGCTTACTAAAACAAAACTCCTAAACTGAATACATAGCCAAGTATTTCAGAGGTGACACGTAGAATAGGACTACAAAAGGGAATCCAATTCAGTAAAAAGAGTAAACTATAGATTTATCTCACTTCGCCTTTAGAACATAACGAATTTTATTACTTTTCTGCTGTTCTCGGCGAAAGCTTCAAAGGTTTTTTCGGCCGTTACAGTATGAAAACGATAGATAAGAGAAAAGCTAACAAAGCTTAGGATTAACACCCTCGAGATAAAGTGTGTCTGCCAATCCTTCAACCCATCAGTCGTTAGGAAAGATGTCCAGGATTGAATGAAAAAAAGGAGTGCTTGTTTTTTTTGCTTTCCTTGAACTGGGCCTAACTGCCTTAAATTAACATCTTAAAAATATGGGTATATCCATCACTGTGCTACAAAAAGACAGTTGGCTATTTCATACACAATAAGTATCCTACATTGAACTTGTTTGCAGACGTGAAATGGAAATCAATTTTCATTATCATTTTTTAATAAATTTTTTCAGACCACCCAAGAAAGTGAGTAAAAATTCATAATCCGTCATTAAATAATAATGGCCGTAACTGTCATAAACAGTTTCAATTTATGTGTTTTCAATACAATTCTTCAAATCAATAAGTTTTCTAAAAATCTGGAGTACCATTTCAGTTTGCATTTGCAATTTCCAAGAGATCCCCCGAGCTCAAGTATCGCTGGTAACTCCCACCTTATTGAGACAGCTTAATTTCAAGGATCCTTAATTCCGTGAAGTATGCTAAAACTAGCGTTTATGTCGCGCGTAATTCTACGAGACACTTTGATAACGATCTCTGAACGTTAACGTTTAGATTACAACTGTAACTCTTACACTGAATTTACTGCTTCGGCAGTTTGAAGAATCTTACCGCTTGTTTTAACAATCAAACTATTTACAAATAAATATAGAAGTTTTTAAATTTTGAGATTTTAGCATTCACAATGCTATTTTTATATAATACTAAATAATATGAGCTGAGCTACCGAGTCATTCAGCGGTCAGAGCATTGGACAAAGGTCGCGGGTTCGATTCCCGTCCGAGAACATGATCTGGTGCGAGTCGTATTTTTTCTAGTATATTATTTAGTATTAAATATAGAAGTTCCAAAGCTTTTCATAGGGTAATAATAATATTTTCAATCAATCGATAAAAAAGCAAATGTTTAAGATCACATCTAAGGGTACTATACTCTTAGCACGATCATCTAACAAAAAAAAATAATCTTATTTTTTCGTTCGTGCTAAGGGTATAGACTAAGGGCCTGTTTCACAATCAAAAAGTAAGTTTCGAGTAGCTTACTTGACATATGATTTGACAGTTGTAATTTGAAAAATATGTCAAATCATCTGTCAAGTAAGCTACTCAGAAACAGGCCCTAATTCTACCAAACGTTATTTATTTGTTCAATCAAATTATGTATCACTTGGTTCCAGTAACTTAAGTTAACATAGACATATTTCTCCAGTTCGCTTTATAATTTGTCCGTAAAACACAGCAGCTAACAAAGTTAGCCGCAAGGTAAAGTTTTAATTGCACCCAGGCAAATCTCAGTTTATCTTTAGCGGTCTCTACGAAACAGCTTTGTTGACTATAAATTCAATTTGAACGGAGAAAAGATTACGGTGTTATTTATTAGATGGACTTTGAATCAATTTGTGTTTGTAGCCTATTGAATTGGTGCCTTTGAGGTGTTAAAAATAGCAATGAAAACATTCTTAAGTATAAAAATTTATTATTTTAATTGATTTTGTTGATTATGTGGATTTCATTTTTTTGCTAGAAATACTAATTTGAGTTCTTTTTTTCTTCTGTTTTTATTTTTTCAAAAACTAGAATGCTAATATAATTATGATCAGTAACAAATCATTAAATCAAATATTATTTAAAACGACGGTATAGTGAGTGACAATTTAAAAAACCAGGGCCCTATTTAATAATCGTGACAATTTGTCACCTGTCATGACAATTTTATATCATAGCTACACCGCACTGTAAACCAAATTGTCATGACAATTGATAAATTGTCACGTTATTAAATAGGGCCAAGGAAATCAAAACCAAAGTTAACGAGTTAAAAAATCGAAATATGTAGAATAGAAAAGCCAAATAAACCTTTCGATACCTATTCACAAGAATCCCTTTAATATGCATCTGAACGGATTCATGCACGTTTCTAATATCCAAAGGTCTGTTGGGTGATATGCCGTGTATTGGAATGTCAGGTTTCAAAGAACATGCTCAGAATCTTCAAATAGGTGCAACCACAGTTATATCCCACACTATTTTACAACCAAAGTTGTAAAAGGAAATTTACTCTAAATTTCATTCGACCTTTTTTAGGGTTCCGTACCAAAATGGTAAAAAGGACCATAAGGGTGCGACTCAGTCTGTCTATCTGTCTGTCTGTCTGTCACAGCTGGATATCCAGAGAACTACTAATGCTATCAACTTGAAATTTGGAATAGTTTTTGATGAAGTTTGCCTTGTTTGAATATAAATATTTTTATTTTTCTGTTATTTGCAAAATACAACTATTTTGCAAATAACAGAAAAATAAAAATATTTATATATTTTTTGCAACAGGGACTGAAAATAGGTCTTAAAAATTCGAAGTGAAGCTACTAGGGCATATGGGGTAGCATATGAAAGAGCGCTGCTAGCACTTTCTCAATTTTTTTTTTATTTTTTTAGGTCGCATAGTTTTCGACAGAAAACACGAAAATTATTAAATAAATAATAAATATAAATAAATAATAAATGTATTCACATATGATGGTACGGAACCCTTAGTGCGCGAGTCCGACTCGTTCTTGACTGGTTTTTTTTCAATATTGGCTTAGAACTCCGCTTTTCTACTACAATCAACATAAACATCGACGCTCAACAATAAAAACCGACGATGTTGATAGACCAAGTTAAAATGTTAGTCAAGCTGTGCTGTCAAAGCAAATTGAAGTTTATTTCGTAGGTGGAGTAGCAGGAAATCCTTCGCCGCTACAAACCAATTGGCTAGTACCGAATTTTAATTATGTCATAAGACTGTTTCGAAACAGTGTTTGAAACATTGTTGATTGAGTGGAAGTGCTCGGAAGGTGAGCAAAATAATTTATATCGAATTATCTGTTATCATCTTTAAATAAATAGGGTATGTAGATTAGATACCAATATTCACGGGTATTGCATTTTCTCGCGATCTCTTCTCACATTGCATTAGATTGTCTTGATTCAAACCAACTGCACTGCACAGCACACCTGGTATAGCTTCGCACAATATCGCCGGCACAACTCTAAGATCATGTAGGATTACGTAAAACAATGGTGCTCTGCAACGAACCAGATTTTCGTAACGTTCGCTCGCGTACCGCTAATTCCGAGAAATAAAACTGACTTTTGGGTATGGTACTATTGATAGCGAATACAAAGTTAGTTTATATTGCTGTTTTATTGTGTGTTGTCAAGGATATTTACCCTGAGTTCATTCCTGAGTTTTGCAAAGAAATAATAATTATTATAATCGGTAAGATACAACTGAAGAAAAATCAAGGTTTAACATCATATGTCTACGCTTTTTTTTTCATACATAGACCTCTATTTTCTTTTTGTTGCTCAGAAAAATCAATCGCTAGAGCAAGTTTACCGTTTAGCAATGACCCGTTTATAGATGCCGGAGAGTGCGGGCACACCCCGAACACTCCATACAAAACGTGCGTTTTAACTACAACATAAACAGACTACGTTTGTACACGCTGCGAATGTGTGCGTGAACCTTTTAGGGTTGACTCTTGACATCTGTTGAGCTCGTATGTTAGTATAAACAACTCACGCGCGCGACACGGCCCTTACTACCGATTGTGGGGGGAGGTGGGGTATCTCGGATCGGCGGGAGGCGGAGTGTGGCCGTTCTGTACGTCACTACTATACTAATTCTGTGGTGCGGGTGCGGTCAAGTGACTTCACACCAGTGAACATATTTCTGCTTGACTGAAAGAGATAGAGCTATGAAAAAATTTGCGATATCAACATACATATGCCAGAATAATTTAACCTGAAATAAAAACCCGCTATAACAGACACCCCGCCCTACAAGAGAATGTAGTAAGGTCTAGCAATTATTGGCACGTGTTCCGCTCACGTCCGATACCTTACCGGCTCCACTGCTCCATATTGACTTACAATGTGATCCGGGAAAGGACACATTCTTACAGGAAGGTTGGCCAGGTCAAACTTAGAGGTTGATAAATTATTTTTCTGTTAGAGTAGTTTTACTGTATTGCAGTATTTGTGACAGTGGACTAAAAGACACTTCTATAATTTTTATCACGCTTCTGATGGACTACATACCGAATAGCCAGCGTACTGAGTCGATAATCATGAATTGCTAATCAGCATTAGTTCATTGTGGGTTCTTCATCTGTTTAAACGTTGAAAGTTTCTTTATGCTATTGGTGATTGGATATTCCATAATTCCCTTGAATTAATATTGAAATCAGCAACTTACCTTAAATTATTATTTATCTTAAAATAAAAATAGCATTATGAATGCAAAAATTTAATGATTATATAGCTGCTGTTTCATCTTTATCGATTGTCAAAACATCTGGAAAGAAAGATATTTCGAATGTGGGGGTATTTCTTCACATATATGAAATTGCGCTGACTTGCAGCGAAGAAGTAAAAAGTACAAAAAAAAAATTGCCGGTCCCACTAGCGACTCGGTAGCATAATTGGTCAGTGCATTGGGCCGGAATCCCAAGGGTGCGGTTTCGAGTCCCGTCTGAGGTGCTACGGGTGAGTCGATTTTTTCTAGTATTTTATTGAAATATTATTTGACCTACCTTAAATTGCAGTCGTAAGCTCGAATTCTAGGTATCAGCGATGTTTTTTCCTTTTAATGCTACTAAAAATGTGCATATTATTAACACATACTTAACAGTTCCCATGGCTTTCTATTGAACTTGAGAATGAGGTTAGACACTGACAAAGTAACTCATAATTGAGGAGAGCGTTAAAAATATTCGCAAGGCGCAGGTCTCAGAAGCCCTCCTTATCACAGGCTTACATAATTCAAAGAAAAATTCGTATTAAAAATCACCAGAGAAGTGCTTGAATTTATTTCGCACGACGAAGCGTTTCGTTTCTTCCTAGTTGTAATATAAATAGCATGAAATTCTCTAGTGGCGCCGCGGCTCCATGAATTTTTGTAGCCACATATTTCTTGACAAATACTTAACTTCAGGTGGTATGTTTGAAATTGGATCTTTTTGAATTGCCTTCTCCGGTTATTGGGTGGTTGATTTATGTGTTACCTATATGTAACGGGTTGTTTTGGATCCGATACGTAAGTTACTGTGGTTGTTTATTGGCAATTACTTAAAAGTAATATTATTTATTCACGTAAAAGTATTTAGGTATTGAATTAACTTAAAGTTTTTAAAGACATTTAACTTTGTACAAATTAGTAAAATGAAACTATAGTAAAAGTAAATGTGTCTTTTTTTAAAAGAACCTCAATTTCAGCTGAAGGCCAGTAATTGCCCCTGGTACTACCGTTGGTACTACCAGTAGTACTATGGGTATTTTTTTTGGTCTTTGTACTACTCACGTGACTAGTGGTAGTACTACGGGAAATTAACTTACCCCTGGTACTACCGAACATTTTTGTCAATAATAGAACACCATACAAACCTTACCCAAAACAGTTGTCACGTATAACCTAAGTTAATATGTGGAAGCATGATTATTATAAATATTTAAATTGATCTGCGGTTTCATATTGAATATACAAGACCATATTTATGAGTCTGTATTTATACACCTACCCTCATTTGACGCGACGAGGCTCCATGGTGTACATTTTTCACTGTCGTCGTCAACGTTTTAGGGTACCACAGAGGTTAATAGAAATATATACAATAGAGGTTAATAGAGCTAGGTTTTCTTTCCAATTTCACCTCGAAAATTATCTAAGGTACCAGTCTATATCTATAATTCTATCATTACTTCTTGGTGCGTTCAACAAAAGATCGAACGTCTTTTCTACAGTTCTTTTCAACACAAATTCTCCAAATATAGATTTAACAGCTAGTGTTCAATTTTTCTGAATAAATTATTTTAATATTTTAGAGATAGTGTACTACTACCACTATACTCTATCTGTACCATTTTTTTTTTCAGTTTTCAAAAGTAAAAAATAAACAAGGGGTCAAATTTTACGAACATATTTTTAGGTAAAGTAAACGTATACCCAATAATTGCAGTAGAAATACAACTCAAATGTCAAATTTTTCTCATTCCACTTAAGAGCAATGACGAAAACGGCATTTACAACAAACTTTCAAGTCCTTATTTTCTAATTAATCGCTCTAATTTAACTGTAACATTATTAATAGAAAAATATTTCAACTGACTTTTCAGATGCCTCAAGTAACTACTGTTAAATACTTGAAAATGCAGATTAATATAAAATTGCTATGGAGAGCTAAGATAAAAACACACTCATGTTTTAATACCCCTCATTATGCGTCAGTTTCATAAACTACTAAAACCTAATATAACGTTATTAACATTATCGATGCCATATATTATCATAGTGTCAGCTTTATTTTTATGATTCTACTTACTGTCCCGAATCTAACAAAATAAATAAAAGAACCAACGCACTCATACTATTTGCGCTTGTCCTGTTTTTTCAGTACATATAGTATTTATCACTGGCGTTATCTCGCTGGGATCATATTTTCACTGGATGCAAACATCCGGCAGCAAATTATGATCGCTGTGTAATTTATCGTTAGTCATGATGTGTGATACATATCTATGATACTTGACATTATTATTATTACTCCGGGGAGGTATGGGAAAAATAAGAAAATAATTTACACATTTTCTTATCTTTCCTTCAGGCGCAACTTTGACTTTATGTAACTTTTATAACATTGTAAAAGCAAAAAACTTGTTCTTTTGAAATATCAAATTAGGTGCTATTTTCAACTTTCTGCTTTTTTTAACTGAAGCGCAGTTGATAGTATGTGTACAAGTTTTCAAAAAATGAGTGACGTTTTAGAATTTGGACGTTAATTTAATTCTCAAACTCATATTTAACTCAAACAAGATAATATTGAGAGAGGAAGTTTACGACCTGCATAGAGGCATGTTTCGTTGTAGAATAGGTGATTTTGTGCCTCTCAAGGCGATCAAGACAAGTGCTTCGAGCTCTAAGCCCGTTGCCAGGAATGCTCCAAAGTTTGGCATGAGTCCCAAAGCTGATGGCGGTTAAGACTCTTTTATTGGTGAGCCTTTTTACTATAAAATTGTCGGTTATACATACATGTCAGGGCGGAAAAAGTTTTAAAGTGATTTTTTGGGTTAAACGCCTTATTTGATACTGATAAAACTGATCAACTGTAAATGAACATTTGCAGTTCATTACACATGTACCTAACTCAACTCCAATTGAATTCTACTATCGCGCAGTCGTATTGTACGTATTAATTTTAATACGAGCCGTTTTTCTCATCTTCTGTGAATGTAGCGATTACGGATACTCTTCTGATATTCAAAATTAGTATTCTCTAAAAATAGTGCTGCACATCCGATATTGTCTTTTTAAATTTTACGCTCATGAATAAGAAAAACTCTTATCCTTCCTTTCTTTTTGCGTTTTAGAACGAATTTATGGTTTGTAGTATTTCACAGAACTGAATTTTGCTTATAAGTCTTAAACCAAAGCTACTTCAGGCTCAAGGAGCTCGAGATTTCAGCTCATAATAAAGTTTTTATTCACTTAATTTCATTTCTTGTTGAGCTTCTTCTGCTTTTGCGGAAAAGGATGGTACTGCAATTCTTCGCTACGGTAAACATTAGATTGTAAAACGGCAAGATAAATAAGTTCTTTCTTTGTCTACATTATTATAAAAAGTAACGCTGTTGTAATTGCAAGTAGTACCTAACTTAGTTTAAAAAGCAAGTAAATATTAAATATTTTTTTTAAATAAATTAACAACACATAATATACCTACAAGACGCATTTCATCAATTTTAGTAACACTAAAGTAACTACTATAACCTTTTTGCTGTTTTTAATGATCTTAGCAGCAATAATTAGTGACAAAGAGAAATGCCCCATTCAGCTCATTACCATAAGACACGTTTGATCATTTCGCTGACCATGACTGATTACAATCGCCCCAATCAAAAGAGCGGACACGTGTTGCCACAATGTCCTCATCAATAATCAGTATGAGAGTATACACGACAGCCCATCAAGTAAAACAATTGAACTGCGATAACAGCTTTTATTACGTAGGGCATAAAGACGATCTCAAGTTCAACATGTTTAGTCTGATGTGCCGTTGTATGAACAATCACGCGGACATCCCATAAATCATTGATATTCGTAGGCCGTTATCATGTATGTCATTATACGCTAAATTCGGTCATTTTCCAATGTAATTACGCGTTGAAAAGCGTTACGTGATACTGAAGTATTCAATGGACGTTTTATTTGTTATAATAAATAAATAAAATTTGTAATAAATAAAGCAAAAGTTACCTATATAAATAAACGAATTCGGTGAATTTAGTCTTAGTTTGAAATAAGGAGCGTTTGTACTGATATATAGACATTACCAGATTCATCAACGCCCGAGCGGTCGAATGCGGCCGGACAACAATAAAAAATCTATTGTGTCTCATTCCGGGCCTTGGTTGCTCATCAACAGCCATATTTGTCCTTAGTGAAATCAATTTCCCTATAATAAATTCTCTGATGTGAGATAAAATTAGGTCAAGAATATGTACCACAATGTGTCACAACAATGTGTATATATCACAACATTATTTACAACAGTTACAGTTTAAAAAGTAACTAAAAAATACATGCACTTACTTACTTACTTACATAAAACTAAATCATGCATGTTTGTTTTTAAACTCGAACCCTAAATTTTTATTTCTTAAGTTCGTCTCTTTGTTTAAAAGACTTGAAGAAAACTTGAATAGATTTAACTAAGATCTAGCCTTACAATTTCAACTAAACAACACTTACCTGGAGTCAATATAGGTACTTTAAAATCGAACTGTTTCAAAGCGAAACAATGTTGTAGAAACAAAATAAAACTCGCAATAAAACTATCCAAAGTTTATTTTTATTTAGCGCAACGGATGTATTCAGTTCTCAAGAAAAAGTATATTCCCATCAGGCTTGCGATATGGCAAACATAATTGATTAGCAATAACATTAATATTGAAAAAAAGAAGGCATTTATTTAAATGACATTAAAAAAGAAAAACCTCCTTCGAAAAACCTTAAAAATACTATAAAAACAGCGTCAAAAAGAAACAGCTCTAAGAAGCAAGAAATAATGTTCAAATCTGCATGATTACTATTTAAGTACGTACGCATATCTGATATTAAAAAAAACCTCTTTTGAAGTCGGGTGTAAGTAAAAGTCCCTTTGTGCCTACGCAGTTCAAGTCTAGTTCAAAACATCCTTGACCATAGTTAGCAACCTAATTTATTTTAGATTTTCATAATCCTACCAATATTTCAATCACTACACAGTTCCTACTTGAATTTAAGGAGTTCCCTTGTGTATCTTGGAAACCAAAGATCCAATTCCAATGAAATTAAAAATATATTATCTTTCAAGTATCTTCTTTCAAACAAAAAAAGAATCATCTAAATCGGTTCATAAACGAAGAAGTTATGATGGTCGGTCATTTATATGAACTTATAACATTCATGAAAACTACTGGACCGATTCCAAAATTTCAAAAAATGGGACCAACTTGGTAACAAACCTAATGTAATAAAGTTTGAATCATTTCAATCGGTTCAGCCGTCTTTAATCGGTGGACAAAAAACAAGTAAACAGAAGAACAGAGAACCTCCTCCTTTTTTGAAGTCGGTTAAAAAGAGCAGAAAAGTCGTCTTATATATTTATTAGTCCATTATTAGTTAGTCGACAACATGCTAAATAAAAGAATAACACATTCAATTAATATTTTGTGGTTTATTTTGGCTTCGGTGCATACTGAGAGTAACTCGTTGTGTACCTATTTGTTTTAGTTTACAGTCTTATGTAATGTAGCCCTCGGGTTATTCCTTTTTTCGGGTTTAAGGGTACCGTCCTTTTTTGTACTCCTAACAACGTGTATGCAAAATTTCTTAATGATCGGTTGAGTAGTTACGACGTGAAAGCGTGACAAACAAACAAACTTACTTTCGCATTTATAATTATTATAGTAAGGATGTCAATGTCACTCATATCACGGATAATGACTATTTGTATGTGTGAAATAATTGAAAACCGGACGAGTAGTTACGAAGATACTTCCTACATTCAATCTTTACCTCTTTATAGTATTAGTATGGGCAAAGTAAAACAAGAATTTCAAAGTTATTTAGCCATATAAGCTAATAGTGGCTTGCGGGAATACACCAAGTCAACTGAGATTTGCGCTAAATACTGTTTTCAAGGCGGATTCCTTTGTCTCCGAAGCTTTGTTTACTTTTACAATTGTGGAGAGAACAATACGAAAGGTCCGAAATCTACCAAAAGGCTGGTACAAGAAGTTTTAATTGCTTCGGAATAAGTCCACACCTAACGATTGAGTTCCAATTTGGATTGACTCGATCCATTTGCTTAAAATCTCAGCATTGAGTTCTGGAACTTTCAGTTCTTGATGTCTGTTTATGTTGGTACACTCGAGAAGTTACTTCATTGGATGAATCGGGATCCAGCTTTTGTGGTTGTGAATAGCTTATTAAACAACTTTATTACATTGAAAATCGTATTTATTCAACTGAAACGAAGCGAAATTGATGACCCAAGATTGCTCAAAGAAAACTTGTGGAAAGTCTCTGTACGTTAAAAATAATATTTCCTGTAAACTAAAAAAATAAAAGACACACTTACATCAAAACCAGCCTCCTAAAAACCATGCAACATCAAAACATTTAGTTTATTAGCGCTAATAAATGCACCAGTTTATTTACTTCGAAATTTATCGGCAAAGCACACCTGCGACCACTCGTAAACTTTGTTACGCCGTCTTGCTTTGCGCGAAAGCCTTATTGAGTCGGCGCGATAAGTGCTTTAGGGCCGACCCACAGGCACCAAATCTGGAATCGTGTTAGGGGTGATTCGGAATGAAACACAATTCAGTCAGGCTAGGTTCAGGCAAGCTCATGATCGTCTACTCATCCAATCTAGGAAGAAATTCTACTGATTTTTTAACTTTAGTCGTTCTGATAATAATATCGAAATTTACGTAACATGTACCAAGTGCGACCGATGAAAGAATGTACATTTTATAGATTTTATCATGTAAATATTATTTTAAGTTATTTTATTTTCCGGTTAATAGAAAAAATTATACAGTAATGTTAGATAGGCAAGGGCTTTGACCGCTATCACGCCTGGTGGTAAGCGATGATGCGGTCTACAATGAAACGCGCCTGACTAGAAGTAACCTATTCACTCGCGACTTAAGAGGGCGTAGTCTGCACACTAGCCCCGCCAGTGGAAAAAAATCATAGTGCTTAAATAAAGACAAAATTGTGAATTATCTCTCTGTAGTGCACTCCGTAGAAGCTTTGTGGTTTTTTTTATCGCTCAAACAATATTTTCTGTCCTGTCGTTTAGTTTAATGGAGATTGTTTGCGATAAGTGGCCACTTTTAACAATAAAACCCCATTTAACTAAACGACAGGCTAGAAAATATTGTTTAGGCGATAAAAAGAACCACAAAGCTTTTCTACGGAGTGCACTACAGAAAGAAAATTCACAATTTCGTCTTTATTTAAGCACTGTGATTTCTTTCCAATGGCGGCGCTAGTGTGCAGACTTTGCAGCCTTAAGGCCTCTGCCTCACATTTTGCGGGAAGCGGGGCGGCGGTGGCAGTGGCGGCGCGGGAGTGGCATGATTTTATGCGTAAAATCAAATGGGCCGGACCTCGAAAACAGCGGCGCGGCAGCGGTGACAGTGGTGCACTCCAGTGCTCCCGCGCCGCCACCGCCGCTGCCTCGACGTCCGCAAAATTCGAGGCAGAGGCCTGAAGATGCAATACAGTTGACTTTAGGAATTTTGTCGAAGTCAATTGTGCATTCTCTCGTCGGCCACATTTTAGTAGAATGCTTTTAGCTGTATTTTGTTGAAGTTGCGTTTTTGTTAAGTCCAAATAAGTAAGTTGTAAACTATAAGCAAAATAAGTAAGTTGTAAACTATAAGCAAAATAAAGGGAACAATATTTTCTGTCACCTAAGTTTAGATGTGTCACTAATCTGCAATACCCAAATTATAATATCTATCCCCAAGAAATATATTAGTCATCATATTTATCAAATCTGTCTCTAAGTATAAATCACCGTATTAATGTAAATATGTCTCTTAAATTATAGTTTGATCACTTTTTTCTATAACCTAAATATAAGATCTGTCCTCTAAAAAGTAAGTCCCTGGCAGCAATAATATATTTGTACCTAAAATAGTAAATCTATCACCTTATAAATCTAATCAACAAACATTTTAATCGTTCAATCATCAAAATAATAGATGTGTCACTTAATTAATAGAAAATTTCCTAAGTAGGGGCGGAGTCAAATTGGCGGGCTGTGAAAATTTAAATGCACTAGGTAGGTTAGGTTAGGTTAGTGTTTAGACCACTCGCAGCGGAGCGAGCGAAGCGAGCGAAGCTCCATAAATATCAGGATCAACTAGTTTGGCCATAATGCTTATATCAGGATCAACTAGTTTGCCCTAGCCTAAACTGGTTTATCCTATCGGGCTTAGGACAAACTATGTAGTTTGGTCTAGGCTATACCAGTTAATCCCATCGCGTATAGGAACAACTAGTTTAACCTAGGCCAAACTAGTTTGTCCTGAAAATCGGGTTTGGCCGGTAACAAATATACCTAACTAACTCGCACAGCTCGCACTTGACTGCAGTGTTTTGTTTAGTTTTAGATAAGTAGTGTTTTTATTTCGATTTTAAATGTAAATTATATGATTAAAACCCATTGTATTTAATTTAATTAATTGTACCCATATCGTCTTTCAGTTGAATTATGTAATAAATTAATATTATTTTTCAATGATCAAATATATTTTGTGGGTAAACATTTTTAATTGTTTGGTGATTCAGTTTTAGTGACACTTTTATTATTTAGAAACCCAATATAATTATTTGATGATTGATATTGTTTCCAAGTAATTATTAATTAATAGTTAGGTAAGCGTTTTTATATTATTTGGTGATTAAATTTAAGTGACAGATCTACTATTTTAGGAACAATTATTATTTATTAGGTCACTGAAAATGCATTTATTAGGTAATTGATAAAATCATACCCCAAAATAAATAATAACCTCAATACCTACTTTTTACTCGTTTAGCCATAAACTATAAAAAATAAAATTTAACTTATTCACTCCAAAAGTCGTGTACTGTGATGAGAAGTCACCAATGTGGATCAACCCTAAACGTCTTTATCGTTATTGAGAAACATTTGATATTACGGATTTAACGTCTGATATTAGAGTTAAGTTAAATCACAGAGAAGTTTATTATTATACGAAGGGAAGACTATTTTCTCTTTGCTTATTCTTATGATTATTGCATTTGTAAGTAGAGTACGAGTCACGTCTAAAAATATGTTTACAGCTTAGAACTTTGTCACTTTGTTGTAGTTGTCATTTGACTTTGATTTCTGTCTAAAAATGTAATAGCTTTTAGAGTGACAAAGTTCTAAACTGCATACATATTTATAGACGTACCTACACGTGTCGTTATATTATTGTTTTACTTTTTCTCACATCACTTTCCTTTTCACGTGTGCCGGCAGTTAGAGGTAAGATAGTCGATTCCTCAGTGGTGAGGATTCCGGGTGTAGTGCGCTTCCACCTTCGGCCTTATCGTCACTTAACATCAGGTGAGATGAAGGCCAAGCACTTATGTAGTGAATAAAAAAAACCACACAATAATAATGCAATGTTTTAAAAATTTTATTCGGAAAATATATTTCTTCAATTCCCATAAGATTCCCAATACCTGTGTTTTCGTTTATAAGATAGGAAATGCAATTACTACTTGTTTCAAAATGTTTCATTACAACAGCTGCAAATCAATTGACAAGGGAATTGGCGTTTAGAATCGGCATTACATAAAACATTTTTTTATTAAGTTACTGTTTGGATAAAACTAAAGGCGGTTAGGTTCTGATGATCTTTGTCAATAAATTTAGTATCCACCTCTATTAAGTAAGTTAATAGTATAATGTGGAGACGCAGATGCACCTCCCTGAAAAAAAATCCTCTGGCCACTGCCTTTGTTCTACCGATCGGCCGACAAGAACTTTTTTCCTGTTAGTTCCATTAATCGGACTACAAGGAATTGTAATTCCGATTCGTCCTACCTATCGGACGACGCCCATGTCACGCGATCGCACGTGCTCGTACAGCCAACGGCACGGTGGGCTTCCACGACAGTGTAATCATATTCAATATTTTTTTTACTTAAATGCAAAGAAATTAAGGTTCAAAATAAATTGCAGATTTTTGACAGTTTTGTATAACCTGACGTGTTGTTGACTGTACATGATCAAGTAGTAACCTGCGATTTATCATAATGTTAATTGCACTGTTTATCAATAGCTGCAAAGTTATTTTTTTATATTATCAGAAAATACTTTGCTTTGATCTGCTCGCACACCACGTGCGACAACCACGAGCAGATCAGATCCATATTAGTTCACTTTCGGCAGAACATCGCTCTCCCTCTCGTACATGACGATGGTCTATTTCTTCATCAAATCTAAAAATAATAAAATTTATTATAATTTATATTTATTATATTTTAATCTCGATGTAGACTTTTAATTAGAGATTTTTAAAAAAGGACTTTTTTTGTGTTTAATTTATTCTATACTTTATAACAATATTGACCAAATCATCCTGCCTGCTCAAGCTGACCCTTACAATGTTTAGGTCCCTAAACACAAATTCATCAAAAGAAAATTTTCCGCATAAATATTTTTTTGAAATCATGGCAGTTACCAATGTAACGATTGCTAAAAATGCAGGCGTGCTTGGTAACGCATTCCCGATGTGAGTCACGTTCGGCGGACACGTCCGGGCCACGACGCGCACATAAATAACGCTAATGACATCCGATTGTGTTCAGTTTGCTATCTGGGAAAAATTTCACCATAGATACACGAGCAGAGTTTATTTGATAACCTTGTAGGTTCCTGTTTTAAACCATTGAATAAGTTATTATTCATGTTTACGTATTTTATAATTAAACCATAAGGTCCCCGGACTAGGAAAGTTATAATAGGGTATTTTACACCATGTAAGAAACAATATAAAAATGCATGTTTATGATAGATTTCATAAAAAGTGAATGAGAAACGTCGATATTTATTCATAAAAATGCAATATACATTTTATAATTCAATTTAAAATATCGACTTTTTTAATCTATTCTTCAAATGTTCAAAACGCCATTCGCCATATTGGATTCCGACGTGACGTCAGCCCGACAGTAAGCAAACAGGATTTCGTACTCGTCGTACTGTTATTTTATAATTTTATGTGATTATCACTTTTATGCTTTATTTTACTAAAATCGCATCATGAAAGACGGTTTTGTGAAAGCACAAAGTACTAATCTACCAACAATATATAAATAAATACGATATGGTGAAAAAATTTTTTGCGTCCAATCCCGATTTCTGTTCTGCAGAGTGGAGAAATGTTAAAACAGCAATGTAAGTACCTATCATATCAAGTTTTTTCCAACATTAAGTACTACACAACACGATAATACCCTGTGTTTGTTTACTATTACAATCCAACATAACCTATTTTTTTTATATTTTGTTATCAGGTCTGGAAGGGAATCTACGCAATAGGCTATGTGCAGCTCAAACGGGTTCAAAACACGTGCGTTGTAGTGTACGGTATGCCTGGAACATAAAGTGCGTTCCAAGCCCTATGTACTGATTGACACATAATGTGAATGAACAGGAAGAGACTGTGAGTAGTGTTAAGTGCTACGATTGTCCCTCGTCAGAAGGTGGCTGCAAGCATGGTGTTACGATGTACACCGCCGAACCGAAGCCCTGTCGTCGTGTACTTCGGTTGAGTTTTAATGGAACAAATCGAATCTGGCTAAGGTTGGCTCATCGATAAACATTTTGTGTGCAAAAGAAATTTCTAAAAGAAAATCTAAGGAGATGGTTGCAGACAGCAGTGTGCGATGCAAAAGGTTAATTTATGGGGAAACGCATAACCTTGATTAGTATAGTTCCACAACAAGTGATTGATCTACCTTTGCATGAATTTAAAAATCATGTTAAAAAGACGCTCATGGGTAATGGTTATTATAAAGTAGACAATTATCTGAAAGACCAAAATGCATGGAAAAAATGTAACACATAGCTTGCAAATATAAGTACCTACTTTGTTGTTTATAATCTGTTGTATTGTATTTGGTAACTGTTGTAAAGTAATAAAGATTGAAGAAAGAAAGAAGTGTTTATTTCTGTTATTCATATAATCAAATTTCCAATTTAGGTTAAAGAGACAGGACATAACCGAGTGACCATAAACTTGACTGATGACAGCCAGATTAACAATAGCAGATCATGATATAATATTTAAGTTTGTAAATATTGTTACTTATTTCTGTTAAAGCTGATAAGTTTCTTGCACCTGTTCTTCTTGTCAGTTATAAAACTCTGGAATGGGTGGAAAAGTATAGATGATTCAGAAGCGCTTAATTACTAAGTTTATTTGAATAGTTTTTTGTACTTTGACTTTGACTATTCTCCTACCCTACCCTATGTATAGTGCATATGTATTCACATATTTTCCACATGCACATGACATTGAAATGAACATTATTATATCCTTAACATCTTTATGGTGGCCAAGTTGACCCATTCTTCAAATCAACTCGGCTGTGATGGAACAACATCATCTTTATACAGTGAGTGCACCATGGAAATAAAAAAAACTATACTTATTATTTGATATATTTATTTATTATAATATAATAATACCTTTTATATAAACTCAAAGTTGCCTGTGTAAGTATTAATCCTTCAAAACACATGATTGATTTTGAATCAAAAAATGCAAGTGTTAGGTTATGTTCACATCGCTTATCCTTCTTGCATATCCAGTAGACACAAAATTCACGAGACCATCAGGTGAACAGGATATTTTTTTGTTTGTTTTTTGGATTTCTTTGGATCTCTTCTTACCAGTTTCAACCAAGTTTTTCTCATTTTGATGTCACTTGGCACTTGAACCCACTATTTTAGTGGAGATTTTACACTTGTTTTACTGCAATCAGGCACAAGACACCAATGATAAAACATTACAACTCATTATTTTAAAAACTTTCGTTACTTTTGTAAAAAGACATTGTAACCACTCTTGATTGTTTCCTGACGCCTGGCGGAGTGACGTCACGGGCCTAAACAGCATGGCGGCTTGCGTTTCTGCGCAATAATTCAAAATCATAAATAAAAAATAATTTTTAAGGTATTTCTTGGTTTTATAAAATTGAAATAAAAATTGTGCTGGTTTATTACGACCTCAGGAATAATATAAACATGTTTTCAAAAAAAGGTGTAATTCCCTATTATACCCTTGCTAATATAAAGGTACTAAACATTTTCGATTGTGTTCTGTCAAAATTTATACTATCAATGATTAAGATTGCTTAATCATTGACAGTATTGCCTCTGTCACGAAATTAGATATTTGGTGGTGAGAATTTTCTGTTGTTGATTAAACATACATTAATTATGCCTTTTCATTTCTCTGTATGTGCCGTTATAACAGCGATTAATAATTCAGACAAACTCTAAAATAACCCGACATGTGACCTAAAATTAAACCCCGCTTATTTTGTAAAACGTGCTCTAATGTTTGTCTGACCTCAAAGTGATTCTCAATTTTAGAATAAGGTCTAATTTAAGCACTACCTAAATTACTAAGGCCTAAATAGATATTAAAAAAATATAAAATAAAGATTGAAAAGAAAGAGTTTATCTAACATTTATTACAAGCTTTTAGAGCTGTTTTTTTAAGGTTTTTAATGGAGGTTTTGCTTTTTGTAAAACCTTTTTTTTTTCAATATTTTATGGTAGGTATGTAAGCGACGATATTAAAAATAAAAAGTTTTATACCAGTAACTCAATTTCCACATTTCACGGAGTTCCGTTGGGCATTCACAGTTCAAGGATAGTCCAGAACATCCTTCACTATATCGTAATGTACGTTATTGAATCAATTTGCAAACAATCAAAATAACCAATGAGCTGAGCTCGAGCAAATTGCGCCCTTTTTATTTTTTTTACTGACTAAACCACAAAATAGAGAGGCTAAAGGTGGGTTCACACTTGTAACATTTTGGCGTGTCAGAACACCGTGTCTTAATCATACATCGCTAGTTGGTTGGACGTGCGATGTGGTAATACTGTATCAAAGAGACAATGTACGATAAAGACACGGTGTTCAGACACGCCAAAATGTTACAAGTGTGGACCCACCTTAACACAAAGTGTACGCGCTGGAGCCTTTCTTTGGCGGACCAAACACCAAGGGCGAAGCTACGGGTGGCCGCTATTAGGTGATAAATAATGAAAAACAATCTCGTGCTATGTTATCAAGTCTCGCGTTAAGAGGTTTGTAGGCTGAGTAAATACGACTACATAGCCAAAAAAAGTAAGTCTCATTTTCATATACATATTTACTCAGATTCTTTAATAATCACAGCTACGAGTACTGGCAGCTGTCGTAGAGCAAAGACATTATTTAACCTATTGTAATGTCAAAGCTGCGATGTACTAATGCCGATGCATCCCATTCATCTAGCTAGCCGGAAAATTACATCCACATTGGTTCAATATTCAGTAAGCAACGTGAGATGAACTCTCGCTTGAGAGTTTATCATCGCGCTGTCACTCCACCGTTATTTATGGACCAGTAAACTTGGAAATATATTTTCCTCGCGGCCGACGCGTCCATTTCAGGTTGAACCCCTTGGGTCCGCACTAGACGAGTCGAGCGTCATAAATTTGAAAACTGTTTCGTGAAAGCGAAAAAATGAAACAAATATTTGACGTTCGCTCGCCGGCCGATCGTCGATTGTCGATCAAGGTATACCTAGGCCGATTTTTATTCACGTGCTGTGGTGCCGAATAACGGTTTCCCTATTACGATAGTCATATGTCATACGATGCTTCCAGTCGCTTTATGGACCACCGTTCACTTAGTTACTGGTTATTGTTATTTTAAAATAATATATAACAATAATATCAAACAACATTTCTGATATTATTGGTAGGTACTAATAAAATAAAATAAAAATAGTGAAGAAAAAAAGTAATAATGATTTATTAATTTGTTATAAGTCGCTGATTTGAGATTTGATTTTCTCTTTAATATTTTTTATTTTACTTTTAGCCTTCTAGCCTATTTTCTAAATTTTTTATTCGTGTCCGGCATGTTGGTTAAAATCGAATTGAGGTATTCAAATGAAAAAATAATGAAATAACAGAACTGCTTCAAAAAAGTTTACAACGTTTATCTTTTATGGATTGTGGTGTAAGATTTATTATTATCCAAATAACTCTTGCAATTGCCACCAAGATAGCAAGTATAATAGAGATTGCCGCTGTATGACGGGGTACTAAAATTATTTAATGACAGTTTGATTACTTTTATCGCAAGTTTTCGCTTCAGTTGTCACGTTTTCGAACCATTAGTTTTATTCGGATTACTACTGAGGAATTGCTTATTGATTATTCGTATTTTTATGTCCGAACGTTTACTTCAGTATTTTCATGAATTTATGACGAATTGCTTAAAGATAATGAGAGCTATTTGGAGAAATTGTTGAATATTGTTTTATGTTGTAGTTGCAAAGAATTTTAAATGATAAATTATGGCTTTGACCGATTTTCTACTCTTAAAAGCAATGCTTACTATCTAGCTAGGTCAACGGAAAGTATGCTCCAATGCTCTGACCGCTGAGCTACCGAGTCACTAGTGACTAGTGTCTAGTGACTCGGTAGCTCAGCGGCCCGGATATCCAAAGATCGCGGGTTCGATTCCCGTCCGAGAACATGATCTGGTGCGAGTCGTATTTTTTCTAGTATATTATTCAGTATTAGGTTGATATATTTTACCAAAAGTTTCCAGGACAGGATATCAGTTTTTTGATAAGGTTATTGAATTACAAAGCCAATTTCCTCTCGACTCAAATTGGGTTCTCTTTAAGTGAAGTAAATCTTAATTGAAAAAACGTTAAAATGTCTTTTGGTTACCAATAGGTTTTTTAAATGTTAATAAATAGATCGGTCCAAATTTGTTAGATAAAAAGAATAAGAATAAGAATATGAATTTTTATTTGTTCAAAACATGGATATTACAGGTGGTACATTATAGTGAAATAGAACAACATGTTTTACCAAAGTATGGCGTACAAAATTTCATTACATTAAAAATTTTAATAATTAGAAGAATTAATAAATTTTAATTATTATTATCAAATTATTAATTATGAAATTTAGAAGTAAATTATATGTCTCTGGAAATTTCGATGTCAACAATAAGATTACCTATGTAGATATGTCACGCGTCTTAATAAACCAAATCTACGAGTATTTTACTTAAAATAGAGAGTTTACTTATGTCATTTTACTTAAAATTAAAATAAATATAGGAAAATACAAAATTAAGTTATCAACAGTGGCGTCACACATTTTGCTAGCATAGATTATTCATTATTTATACGTTTCTTCATAAAGATGATATGCTATTTTATGTGTTAAGTATTACTAAAAATAAATAATTTTACAGTATCGTATCATTGAAGAGGACTGTTTGTTTTCTCAAAAACCCACACTCGTCCCACCTGAAGGCTCATCAGCTCGTCAACACGAGTATTGTATTCAAGTATTTATTTAAAAGTACTTTAACATAATATATAAGTAGCATTATGAATGCAAATACATATATAAAAAAATACAATGAAAAACATACATTAAGCAATTTTCAGTGTAAAAGAAACCTTTTAGGACAGTTTTACAAATACATTGACCTGCAAAACTTAGTACCTACCATACTTTTTTCGAAATAAATAGGATTTTTTTTTTTAAATAATAACTTCACAATCGATGACCTTTTTGAAAAACCTTTTTTTATTTCAAAACTCTAACTTCTATTGTTTAAGAGAAATTGCAACTTTAAAAGTATGGTACCTAGTTTTTAAGGCCAGTGTTATTCTTACAAGACTTGGATTGCATATTTTAAAGTTGGTTATCAAAAAGATTTTTAGTTAGTAAGATTGCATAAATTCAAATATCTTTGTGACGAAAAAAAAAACAAATTTTAACAAAGTAAAATTCACTGTCCAATTTCGGTGAACAATCCTCGGTGAATTGAAGAAAGTTCGAGCGTTCGAACCATTAGTTTTCCCCAAAACATTTATTACTTTTGTTGGCCAAATAGAATCATTATTATATCTATCCCGGCGTAAATGAGGATATTGTTTTGATGCGAAGCCCCCAAATATGGCTGAGCAGGTTTTCCTCTTAGCGGAACTACCATAGTTTTCCGCAACGACCGCACGCATCGCACGTGACAAATGAAAAGAAGATGGAGTTTTAGTAAGTAGAAGTATTTTTTATAAGTTTTTTTACTTATTTTCGGAATTTAATAAAAAAATAGGTAGGGTTTATTTGAATAACTTTTTAAAGATCTGTATACCAATGTGATTTAGAGTCGACATCTTATTCATTCTCGCACTAGAGTTCAAGGAATCCTGAGTAGATAATGGTTTTTATCTACACCCATGCTTTAAATCTTCTATAAAACGTTCTGAAACAGCTTATTGCCAACATCAAAACGACCAGTATTTACGTTAAAAACATTAAATTGTACAAACATAACACTTACTAATTTTGATTGTGTTGTCACTTCAAATTTTGTGATATAATAAATTGCTGCAAATTTGGTCCCCTTTGCTTTCCTAACATTTATTTTTCTTTTTAATTTTTTTTTTTAAAGTTCAGATAGGTATTATCTAGAATCCAAGAGCTCAATCACAATTTTGTTTTTTTAACTTCCCACATAGTTTTCGTCGCTTTAAAGTATGATTAAAAGTAGCTTCCTGACGCACAAGAAATCAAAACTCCTTGATTTATTTCCAGGCAAAATTACCGGGGCTAATTTAGGTAGGGTATTTCGCTTGTTCTCAGCAATCGATTGGCATTTAGTTTGTTTGTTTGATACGAACGAACGAACTCCATTGTTTGTATAATTTGTATTACTTAAATTTTTAAAGAGAGGAGCTCGATGGTGCAGTGTTTTAGTTCCTGGCCCAGCGATTGCGGAGGTTAAGCAACTTTCGCAAGGGTCGGTCTTGGGTTGGGTGACCAAAAATTTACTATCTAGAGCTCTTCCGTGCTTCGGAAGGCACGTTAAGCCGTTGGTCCCGGTTGCATTTGCGGTCGCACACCCACCAATCCGCATTGGGCCCGCGTGGTGGGTTATGGCCCATACTTCAAGGCCTATGCTCCAGCAGTGGCGACATTAAAAATGGCTGATGGTCAAACGTTTTGCACAGCCTTTATCCGATTCAAGATCAGTTTAATTTGGAAATAAAAGGCATGCCCAGCAGTGGGGAAATTTTTAAATATACTATTTTTTAGAGGCACCTCACGCAGGTTTTTATGGAAAATGGTCGTATTAATAAAAGTAGGTACGGTCAGCAAATCCACATTTCAGACAATGCGGGCGAGTGAGATAACTATGATAAATTGCTGTTTTGACACGCTCGGCTCGACTATGGTATCGACTGCAGATAAAAATACATGCTTCATATATAGAGAGTTTGGACTCGAGACGGCGAATTTGATTAATGTGCTGACGGTCAGAGTTGCAACGTGTCTGGTAGATACAAAACATGCGGTGCAAGTTTAAATAAGAAACTATTACAGTAAACTAAGGAACGAAGCTGCAATTTTTTAGAACTTAGTTTTCGTTTCAGAGAATAAATTGTAGTTATTACGTGTCGTAAAGGTAAGTAATCGATAAAAAACGATAAAAAACGAACGATAAAAAATTATAAAAAATATTAGTGTTTTTATTAAAAATAAATAAAAAACAAAAGCTAAAAATGCTTTTCAAAGAATGTCGATGCGCATTCAATTGCAATAATTAAAATATGAAGAAGTATTGTTTAGCTTCCGGTGATTTTTAAGTAACCTGAATTTTAAAAATAGGTAAATAAAGTAAGCCTCCACAACAAAGCTAGAAGTCTCAAATACGATTACGAGCATTTTAACATCCCACATCCCTAATACTCTCAGCGCATTCCCCTAAAACACCTAAAACTTTACTCATCTATTTATTTATCCTCCCTTTACAGTTCGCAGACGGCCCGAAAAACAATAATAGAACGTCGACACCAGAATTAAGAGTAACGCAGCACGTAGCCAGGGGCTATAAACGTCGAATAAGCCTGATATAAGGTAGACAAACGGCCCGGGCACTCAATTTACTAAGAACAAAGAAACCTTTTCGCCTACTTTTCTTTGTGGAGAGCGAGCGACAGTTCGTAGCCTATTACCGGCCCATTCATTCGATCAAATGAACCGATTAATTTATGGCTTCTTCAATCTGCTTTTAGAGTTCAAAAGTGAGATTTGCATTTAGACCTGACGTTTGGCTTTGATTTTTTCGTTGCCATTTTAGGTTGTGGTTTTGGCTTTGTGGGTTGGGATGACTAGGTATGTCCGATACGAATTTATGATTGCTTTTCTTATTTCGTGGCAGTGAACCTGTTAGCACGTTGTTTGTATGTAGTAAACATTTTTGTTTTATTCGCAGTTAATGGTAGTGTTTGTATAGTAAGTTCCCATCATTATATGTGTTTTTAGATTTGATTCATACGTATGAATTAACCAATTCGGTTTCAAGTCAAGCCTCACATCACTTGGCGGAAGTCCCAAACCATTGTGAAAAGAGAAATATATGTAGCTTACTCCCGCAAAAAAATATATGCAGGATGATGATGTGTCGCTGTCATGCTAAATGCAAGTATTTTGCACTAATATTTTTGTGGTGTGCAGGTGCATCCTGCATATTTTTTTTGCGGGAGTAAGCCACATATGTTTCTCTTTTCACAATTTCTTTATTGAGTAAATGCTTATTTTTATTTCTTCTATTGGGTTATCACCCTTATTTACAAACATTACTACGAGGTCTCATAGTGCGCGCGAACGCACAGGGTGCCAAAAACCTATTCATGAACAACAATTGAGTCAGAAGCAACGCTAAGCATTCAGAAAAAGTAACGCACAGCTAATATAGCAGGCGAGGTATATTAAGCAATGCACAGTGTAGATCATAGAGAAAGGTATAAAATATGGTGTAGTTGTAACGTCAAAAATGACACTGACCTTCAAACCAACTTCAAATACAATACTTAAAAGAGCAAAGATAAGTATAAATAAGTCTTTGGTTATAACTAATTTCGTATGCAGAATAGACTTTTTAGAAATGTGTTCATTTGACATGTTTTTCTACTCTGTACTACCTACTATCGTCTGTGGCCTAGCTGTTAAAATCTCATGGCAAATACTAGAGTAAACAGAGCAACACAAAATTGGGCAATCATAGGGCAGCATCAAATGCAGTGCGATCGCTTATCAAAGAGCGTCCTAAGTATTGTTTGTGAATTGAAAGGCTTGTTATATGCAACGCATTGAGAAATGCCTTACTTCGCACAGTAAAGGTACTCTACTGTGATGCTTGACTGCATCGCTTACAAACTTCTTGGCCATTTGGCAAGTAGTAAATTAAATAAAGAATGTTTTATTTATAATTAGCTTTGAAAGCTCGTTCTGACAGTAGAAGAAAGAGAAAAAATATGTCTAGAGTGATTTAATTACGGGTTTATAATTAGCTGACTAAAATATAAAATAAAGTCGAAATAATATATAATAAGACGTTTTATAGACAAGTATTGTTTGTAAATACGGGCATGTATCAATCATATTTCGCTAAAAAAGGAAGTTTTGTATTTAAAATTTGACGACCTCCGTGGTCGAGTGGCTTTGTACACCGGATTTCAAGGTGTAGCCATCTCTGAGGTCCCGGGTTCGTTCCCCGGTTGGGTAAATTTAGAAAACAAACATTTCTATATTGACTCAGGTCTGGGTGTTTGTGATACCACCGTTGTCTCTGATTTCTATAACACAAGTGCTTTAGCTACTAACTTTGGAATCGGAGCAATGAATGTGATATTGTCAAATATTTATTATTTATTAAAATATTTATTGCTAACAAGCGTTCAATAATACAATATTGTTGAATTGCATGTCTCGCAAACAAGTGATACAAGTATAAGTTATTGGAAAACTTCGCAGAAACTATGTGAAGACTACCTTCCTGCATTGAACACAATTGGACTAATATAACTATCTCTGTATTGTAACTGTAACAAAGAGCCACAAATTGGTATTAGATTCAATTTTCACTGTGGATGTATGCGGAGTGCTTTGGAATATTGGCTGTGGTTATGTTTGCCTAAGCTTCTTTGGGAATTTCATTATTATGCTTGGATCCTAAATTAATGTAAACTTAATACCATTTAATGTAAACTTTGTTAATTATTGTGATGGAAAATGACCTCACTTTAAATGCTGAGGTCTTTTTAATTTTTTACGACTCTGTATGAAATATACAGGGAGAAAAAAGCAGCTCTTGGCCAGTGCAATTCTCTAAGCATTACATCGTTGTTAAGTATAAGTTTGATATTATATTAACTAATGGATTATAAAAGTATTATCCATGCCTAAAATAACATTAACAATGCGTTAATTCATTGGTTTTTACAATGTGTTGGCAGAATGCTAGAAACCTTTGCATGTGATTTGACAAATTGACTTGAATTTATTATTGACATTTACAAAAAATGTTGGGATAGGTCACTAAAAAAGGGTAAAAACCTTAAAAACAATAAATTACAGCGACGCGAATGTTAAAACAAGACAATTGACCAAGGACAATGCAAATGGTGACCATTTGGTGTAGACGATTCGTTACTTGGAATGTGTTTTTCTATCAAACTGGATTTGGAATTTGGAGAACATCGTCGCTTCGCACTATCGTTTGTTTAAAACTAATAAACCAAGTAAGTACTATTTATGTCTATCACAGTTAATTTACAGAATTTACAATTTGTTTATTCCTTCCTGACGCCTGTGCAATACCACCTTTAACAGTTCACGTTGTTGTTGTGGTCGTCGATACGGGGTGAAGGTTCGTTGATGTTTGCTTAGAGAATACCAATCTCATACACTTAAATGTCAAATGGTAGCTCCAATTCGCGCCGCCCGCATTGTTGTAGCGCTAGTGTTGATGAATGCGAGGACAAGGCTTAGCGAATACCAAATAGCCGACTTGCCGATATTTCAACGATGAAATCAAGGTTGTAAAGATGTTTATGCTTAGAGAATTTTCTTGCCGGTTCTTCTCGTTATAAGGTCTCCTGCTTTGGGTTTGCGAACCGATGGCGTAGCTTCTTTGACATTCACAGGTGCTTGTAATAGCCTAGACTGAATAAATGAGTTTTGAATTGTATACTTGACATTATTATACAGTTGAAGTAGTAACATAAGTAAAGAAAGTATTTTTTGAAGTAATACGTAAGTAATTTAAGTAGCAAAACGTTAGCTATTTGATTAACACCTCTCCTATTTGATTCCCCACTCAAATGGCCAACTTTCTATTCGTTCGCTAACCTAAAAATTTAAACTAAGCCATTAACTCTAAAATTACGCCGTAGGCTTGTCAATTCCATACAATACAACTATAGCTGTGATTAACATAAGCTTGCGACAGGTGCATATTAGTGCTAGCGTAGAAATACAATGTCAGAAATTTGAGTAGAGGGGGGGGGGGGGCTGTTTGTAAAGAGTATAAAAGAATACGAACTGCGTTGAAATAGAGCTCTGTGATTGGTTCGTTTGTTTTACGTATTACTTGTGATTGGTACTTAGGGTCGCTGTGCGTCCGCGGGCACTGTGAGACTTTATAGTAATGTTGGTGAATACGGGTGGT
The DNA here is from genome assembly GCA_963556745.1 of Catoptria pinella. Lineage (NCBI taxonomy): Eukaryota > Metazoa > Arthropoda > Insecta > Lepidoptera > Crambidae > Catoptria > Catoptria pinella. Next base: position 5,901,529 of record OY750776.1, read on the forward strand.
TGACAAGTTTTTGTGCAATTCGTAATCTGTGAATATACTAAGGCTCATATCAGACCAGATAACGTAAGATTTGCCGGTCAGATTTTTAAAGTGTTTTATATTTCGTGATTCACTTACGTAAATTTCAGACAAACTAAAATGTAAATAAATCTTAATGATAAGTAAATAATGCTCAAATCACCCGCTTTTGTTATAAGTCACGGCCTTTTCCCCTTGCATGCAACATTACCCCTAAATTCATTCCGTTCAGTATTAGCGGTGATCTTTTATCCGCTCCACATCAATCTTGTGGCATTAACACTGTGTCTAGATAGTCGCGCCGCCATCCCAAGTGACCTGGACAAATGCAGGTGCCGCCTAATGAGCGACGAAGACAGATATACCCCAATCAGCACACCAGAGAGAGACAAATACATTCGGCAAGTCAATCCGTCACTGTCCTTTTAGGTAATCTTGTAAAGCGAGTGATAAATCCGGTGACTTCGCCATGATTTTTGCGTTTGCTGTTATTAAATAGGGGTTGACACGTGTCGAGAAGAATTTTCTCTGTAATACATTTCCGAGATCTCATTGTCTCATAAATAGAGGGAACGATTCTTATGTTTCATGTTTAAGGAAAGATATATCTCTTTGATTTCTTATTTATGAGACTTTTTTTATCCCCTGATACATACCTTATGTGCTGTTTAGCGATAACGCCTTCAATTCTATCTTTTGTGTATAATTATTTATATTATTAGGTATATTTATTATTCGTTCGGGTTAGGCAGTAGGCCACCCAATTTAAACTCGTCCGCTATTTTCTGTTTATAAGCTGGTCACAAGTTCTAAACTTATTTACGAATCTAGTGTTTATGGTGAAAAAAAAATTAAGGCCCCTATATACCTCAAGTGGCGCCCTCATTTTAATTAAATTTGTTGCTCAACAATAACCTCAGTAAAATATAGTTTGTTGTAGTTGTTGTACTACAACAAACTACATTTTACTGAGGGGTTTGTTTGTAAATAAACTATAGAACCTTAGCTTCAATCTGTACATGTGAATTTTCGATACATTATGTATTTAGCGAGCAATAAATTTAATTAAAATGAGGGCGCCACTTGAGGTATATAGGGGCCTTAATAGGTGGTTTTTTTAACGCAGGGTGCGTTAAAAAATACAAAACCGCTAAAAAGAAAATACTGTGCACACCATCTATACACACCTGGTAAAAAGAAAATATTATATTTACACCATCATTCCACTAAAAGTTTTTTTTTTGTGAAAAGGTGTTTCGATTCACAGTATATTTAGGTAAGAATAAAAAATATGCTTTTACCGTAAAAACGAGTACTCGTATTTTTATGTTTTCAAAAGCTAACTCGCATTTATTTTATTGATAATAATTTTCAACTGATTGTTTTGTATTGACTCCTAATATTTGTAATTTTACATAATGTTTATTGCAACTACATTATCTCACTTCAAGAAACATCAAAAATGAAATACGTAGATGTACACGTATCTTTTACACGGAAAACCTCATATCATAGGAAATTGAAAATAAATTCCTTTAAGCTTTCAATTACCTCAATCGGGACATTGAGTTCGCAGCCACATAAATTTACAAATGAACATAATCTAGAAATGTACGTATAAAGTGAAATACTTTTGCTGCCGAGTAAATTCAAAACACTGTAACTTGAGTTACAGTGCTTTGGGTTTATATCATTCGATTTCTCGATTTTTTGTGCGTTACATAATCGCTATAAAATATTTTTATGTTATTTTATGAAGATATTAGTATTTCCAACAGACTCTATTTCAAGAATGAATATAATTTGTAATGCCATAACTCTATAATTTGAATTACAGTGTTTTGGCTACACTAATTCCACGAGAAAAATAGTTATCGTTTTAACCATTGATCATCAGCCATCTTTAATGTCACCACTGCTGGGGCATAGGCCTTCCTTATGGGTGGGCTATAAACCACCACGCGGGCCTAATGCGGATTGGTGAGTGCTAACGACTGCAAATGCAGCTGGGACCAACGGCTTAACGTGCCTTCCGAAGCACGAACCAAACAATGATGGGCCATTTATACTTCCTTGCAGCAAGCCACAGGTTGAGGTCTGCTCATTACTTATCCATCGGTCGATCTTAACTCACTGCTTCCGGTCAGCAAGGTAACTCATATAATACCAAACGAAACATTTGCTATTGAGAGTTATGCCTCTCTCGATGTAACAGAAATCGCACCTCTTCAAAAATTTTATTTGAAACTTTAATTCATAGTAAATTCGTTTATAACCAAAAGTCTCTCAAAACTGTTGGAACACTCGTCATACGGAATTAATGACTGAGATTCAGTTTCCGAGCAACATTAAACTGTCGCATTTTTGTAATATTTCAATTTCATTTAAGCAGCTTTATGGGCAATAGTATGCGCAAGTAATTACATTGTGTAGTGTTTAATTGTGGTAACTGTTATGTTTTTTAAATCAATCAATTATTATTTAAAAGCCCAATAAATGTACTTTCAATACATATAAATATTAAATTAATAATTCGTGCGCTAGCAAAAAAAGGTAGGCATATCAAAACTAATTTTATAGGAGGTGTGATTTGTTTTACGCCGAGTGTAGTTTAAGAGGTAGTTCTGTAACACCCAAAAGTTCTAGTTTTCGTAATAGGTGGGGAATTAAAGACTGTCAAAAGCTATAGCTATATCGCTTTCTGCGGTCAAGATTCGAAATAATCAGATCAGTAAGATTTTGCACAGCGTCATTCGTCGATTTGCTAGAGTGAAACCGTATTGCGAACCCGAAAACAGGTTGTTGGTCTCAAGAAAATATTATAAACTGGTTATTCATGATTCGCTCAAGTATTTTCGATAAAATAGGAAGAGTTGAAATCGGCCTGAAATTATTAACACAATCTCGCTGCCTTGTATATAGGCTTCACTAGTGCTGTTTTAAAAGCTGAACGAAAATCTACAGTTGACATTGCTAGTTTGCATAATGTGAGTTATAGGTGGGATAAGGAAACAGCTGTAACGGACTCGTAATGGACTCTAAAATATAATGTACAATCACAAAACTAGAAAGTACAAATCTTAGCTAAAATTAAAATTCTGCAGGCAGCCCTATCGCGTGTTACGTACCGCACCGCTGTAGGTAGTTATTTTAAGGACTAAGTGCCGTCGACCAGTCGACAGTGCGAAAGAGACTGGTGGTTTGATAAAATCGAATATAAATAGTTCCGATAAAAATCACCAAAAAGTACAGCGACCGTTATTAGTTTCGTATCTAAATAATTACGCCACCACACACCATAATTTTTAAACGAGTTAAATCTCGACTCTGAAACTGGAAAAGTTTAAATATATGATATTATTTTACATGTGGCACAGCGATACAGCCATTTACAGAAACAATACTTACCCGACGAACAACTCGTTTGGCAGCGCCACCAAGCAAAACAAGCGGAGAAAGAACGTACTTTCAACTTAAATAAATCACTAACCTAACAGCTAGACAAAATCCTTACGACTTAAAGCGTTTTGTTTTAATATCTTACTTATCACAATTACTAAACATAATAATTAGTATGCTAAAGTTAACAATGCCTTGTCATACTCACAACCTATCCAATAAGCATAAATAAGATTCTTATTTATTACAAACACTTTAAATAACAACAATGTTTTTCATTAGAAATAAAACTGTACGCGTGAAAGTCTTAGAAGTGTAAATGTTTTTTATTTTACTTTTAATTCAATTATCGATTGCATTGACAATTTATCCAATAATAATTCAAACCGAATGTAGAACTTAACGAATATTACTAATACTAGGCGCATTCATTATTTTGACCAGCGAACTAAAATCTATTGAACAAGCATTCCGCTCAAAAACTAGCACCACACAAAAATTACAACCAAGTGGGCGGGGCTAATAATACACAAAGCGACTAAACACTGGTTGCATAATAGTTAAACGAAAAAATATTTATTACCTTTGACACGGTCCTATACTGCATCTTTTAGCCTTCTTTGCTTCTTTTACACCATTTGACTACACAGGACGTCATTTCTAATTAACTCGCACTTTTTTTCAAAATACTAACAGCAATTACTGTAAACAACACTAACGTCTATCACCGGGCGCGTGGCTGATCCGACTAAATGCTATGCAGGTTCTTTTTTTTAGCCCCGTGGTGCTGTTTATTATGCAATATTTGTTTAATTACACTTCCATCGATTTTAGTTCGCTGACTCTGACCATGTACATGGACAGGCCACGGCACGGATCTTGAGCGGTGACATTAAATGCACAGAAGTCATTCATTTGTGGAGGGCGTGGTGTGGGGCGACTGCAAACATGCGCAGTAATTTCTCACCACTCACGATCCTTGCCGTAAGGTTTAGTTTTAAAACTAAACCTTACGAAAAATAAGTCAATTTCAAATTACCAGTAGAAACATCAACATTAAAACATTTAAAACTTTTGGCCAGTCTACGGTTTACGTGGAATTATTAATCATTGATTCTAACATTTAGACGAAAGGCCGCAGGTAATAAGCGGTAGCGTTTATTTTTAACATTTGAAATAAAAAATGTTAGAAGGAAACTTGATCAAAACCCTGAATCTAGATTGGTAAGACACTAACTTCTTATTACTTTAAAAAAAAAGTTTTGTTTAACCCCTCAAGACCCGGAAAATTAGACGATAGATATTCTATTGTTGTCTGGCTGCATTCGGCCGCTCGGGCGTTGATGAATTAACAAACAAAGCGGAAACTGACATAACGCTTTTGTTAAACTGATAAAAATAAAGCAATGCATCATCAATCAATTGAATGTCGAGGTAATTCCTCACATTGTTAAAAATAACGCTGTCTTGCAGCATAAGATACTAAAAGAAATTCGACGATGTCACTAGTGACTCGGTAGCTCAACGGTAAGAGCAATTAGACCGGACTTCCAAATTTGTCAGGGGTTCGATTTCCTTCCGAGAATATGATCTGGTGCGAGTCGTATTTTTCAAGTATATTATTTAGTATTGTATTAAAATAGCATTGTGAATGCTAAAATCTCAAATTTAAAAAGCAATGCTTATCAAGCAAAACATATCTAACTCACAAATATTGCATTCAAACAACACTTATGCATAATGAATGTGGGTTCCAGGAATAAGCGTAGTCCTTAAGCTGTAATTATAATATTTGTATAATATGACAATATGTAAATTGCAATGCTAGTCATGTTAGTTAACAATCTTTTTTTTATATGCGTCCACATGCTACGATACACACATTAGGTCTACCAAATACCTATAATCCACATTTTTTACATAAATCATTACTCTGGGGGACACAGTATAGACATGAGAACAATTAATGCGATAATAATTGCTGTTTACCTTAGTATGTATGACTCAAGAATATAAAAATGACTTGAAATAAATTAATTTTCAAAACGCGTTCTCTTATGATTTAACACTAACTTTACCTCTAAATTGCCATTGAAAGTTACAAACTAAAAGGACTGGGCCGGTCTCTTCGAAGTTTCCTGTGTCTGGCTGAGGGTCACTGAGCAAGGAAACGTCCGAACCACGCATCAATATTAAGTCATTAACTTGGCCTGTTTACTGATGGGTACGAGTTTGCTAGTTCGAGAGTGACGGTTCCGTGTGTTTTAGTCAAAGATTAATCTGGTTAGCTATTAAAGTTTGAAATCGCCTCACCTACGTTTAGTTTGGATTTCGATTAGTGATTGATGAGTTTTTGGTGTTTGAGGTTTCTCTGGCAAAATTGCATTTTACATTGCAAATTGAGTGTAAAAGTTTATAAAACATTAGGCTGTTGTGATTAAGTCTATTTTATAAAGTTAAAAGTTGTAATTTTTGTACATGGCTTGTGTGGCAAATTTTCGTAGCATGAATATTAAAAAGCTCAGGCTTACACACCTTTCCCTAACAATTATGAAACAATCTAGATATATTTAGAATTGAAATTAATCTATTTTCACAAATTACATCAGAATGTTGAACTTGCTACTTGGCAAAAGTTAAGCCACCTGTTTATCAGATTTAGCAAGTTGAAATTTGAAGATGATTAGCTCTAGAGCACTATAACAAACAATAGAAGACCCGTTCCGAATTTTGGCTCTTGTTCGTAGTAGTCTCGTCTCTAATTAAAGCCGGATCAGATGTTGGTTTTTGGTTGCGCGCCAACTAGCTTCTTGTTCAAATGATTCGCCAGTTAAGTTTTATGTTTTTATTCGGGGCTCAGACTGGTAATTATGGGAGTTAGCTATTTTAATTTTGTTGTTCTTTACCTACTTTGTAGATTAGTTTTTTGTAGGTGCCGCCCGCCGGCGCCGGCCGCGCTAGCGAGCTGTCACAAAGATAATAAAAACAGCTGACCTTTTTATAGCGGGAAGGGAATGAATACCTTGTATGTTAGTTTAACCAACAGTTAAAAAGAGATAGGGGAAAACTCTTTTAATATTACATAGTTTTATTACGATTCAACCGCTAAATTTTGCGAATAAGAAAACTATGTTTTCATTTCAAATGTTCTCTTTATTTTCCTTATGTTATCTCGCATGCTACCCAACAAGCATTAAGCTGCTTTTATTGGCTTTGTACAGCCTGAATATTGTGTTGTAAGCTTTATTATTAAAGCGTTAGGTTTCAGTAAGCACGGCGACTGACATTTTTGGAACGTTTCTGAAATGTATGTGAAAAGCTTCGGTGAAAACCATCAAACCTATAAACAAACAAAATATTTTAATATATATTGTACTCCAAAATATAAATAAACACAATTTTAAGATTTACAATAAACTATTAGGCTCTGTGTAGACAGCACCGCTGGCACACCGCAGGATTCTCACATTCCATCACCCACATCTATTAGCACAAAGTTAATTTTATTTCGTGCTTTGTAAAGACAGAAAAACATAGTGTATAGAAAAATGCAATTCCGTGCATACAGACGGTGCGATGAGATAGGTAGTGCAATCGAGACTCAATAGTATGTAGCTCAGATGCTGCGCGATGGCGGCACCGCCCCGCGAACGGTGCAGCGGCAGCAGCAGTGCCGTCTGCAGAGAGCCTTAAGATAGTTCAGTTTATTAATCATTCGAGTGTTTTTAATTGTGATGCGGTACGTTATAAACGCAAGTAGCATATGCTATAAAATAAACTAAATGTTCGGTTGCCAAGACTATTTATTTTAATAACCAAGTATTGCGAACTTTTCTACAGAATTAAAGTTTTTATAAATTACTTCGATTGCTGGAAGCCATTTAAAATAATTTCTATTTGTTGAACCAACTACCGACTACGCCTCCAGCGTGTTGCTGACCTCGTTTTGCCTTTAACTAGGAGCTAAAAGTGCGGCGGTGCTATTAAAACTTGGAGCCAAGCTACGGTCGTTAGAACGCTGTACTTTTGCTCCAAAGTGCGGTGCATTCGATACTCACTCCTTTTAAGATTCGATAGCGTGATGGAGTTTTCTTCTATATTTCAATAAAATAAAAAATAGGCTAACTTTCACTGGCTCGCCTCGCATCGCATTTTTGTATAGCTCTATCTTTTTGTCACACTTAAACATCGTTCATCGGTCGTCGCCGAGCGGTCTTTTCGTTCTAGCAAACCACATTTTCTTAGCGACGAAAAGAAATGTAGCAATGCAAAAATCGAGCGGTCCAACACAGCTTCATTTATTCATATTCTATCTATACATATTATACATAAAATTCAAAGTCCTGAGTGACTGACTGACCGACTGATATATCAACGCACAGCCCAAACCACGAAAGCTAGACTTAAAATTTTGTACATAGATACTTTATACAGTGTAATCATATTACTAAAAAAGGTTTTTTGAAAATTCTACCCCTAAGTGATGGATCCCTAAACTAGGGGATGAAAGTTTGTATGAAAGTCTGTCTCAATATCGGATTCTTATCGGAATATTACGATCTTGAAATTTTGTGTTTAGGCTGACCAATAAAAATAAATATTGACATGTCATTCCACCCCCTGAAGGGGTGAAAAGAGGGAAGAAGTTGTATATGGAAAATCCTTCATTTTCAAAGTAAAAATAACTCAATTTATTATTTAAGCTCATGGTTGAAAACTAAAAACAAATAAGAAAATCCATGTTTCGCAATTTTCCGAAAACCAACCCCGAGCAGCCTCGTGCGAGGCCCGCCGCGGCGAATATCGTCGCAAGGCAGCGCGCTTGGTGAGGACCCGCCCAATCACGTAAAAACGGCTGATCGGAATTTGATGAAATTAAAACATAGAATACTTTTTGTTCTGGTTAAAGCTTAGAAGGACTTTCTCGATTGTCCACGCGGACGCAGTCGCGGGCGGAAGCTAGTATGAATATAAAATTCTTGGCTCAACCCTTTACATTGTATTAGCCGAATCTCTCTCACGACTGAACTATTAACCCCAATCTGTTGATTGCATCTATACACTCAAAATTTAATCTCATTCCCCAAGCTATCTGATCGTCAAAGCAATGTGTGTTATGTAACGCATGCAGTAACTTCTTGCCAACAACATTTGGACTATTTTGTTTCCTATAATGCCTGAACGTTTGAACATCCTAAGGTACACATAATTTAGTTCAATTTTAGTTAGAGAAAAATGCGATTCCGTGCATACAGACGGTGCGATGAGATAGGTAGTGCAATCGAGATTCAATAGTATGTAGCTCAGATGCTGCGCGGTGGCGGCACCGCGCAGCGAATGGTGCGGCGCCAGCAGCAGTGCCGTCTGCAGAGAGCCTTAAGATAGTTCAGTTTATAATTCAATCGGGTGTTTTTAATTGTGATGCGGTACATTATAAACGCATGAAACATATGCTATAAAATAAACTAAATGTTCGGTTGCCAAGACTATTTATTTTAATAACCAAGTATTGCGAACTTTTCTACAGAATTAAAGTTTTTATAAATTACTTCGATTGCTGGAAGCCATTTAAAATAATTTCTATTTGTTGAACCAACTACCGACTACGCCTCCAGCGTGTTGCTGACCTCGTTTTGCCACCTCGTTTGACCACGCGGACGCAGTCGCGGGCGGAAGCTAGTATGAATATAAAATTCTAGGCTCAACCCTTTACATTGTATTAGCCGAATCTCTCTCACGACTGAACTTTTAACCCCAATCTGTTATAAGATACGCGTATTTTGAGTACATCTATATACTCAAAATTTAATCTCATTCCCCAAGCTATCTGATCGTCAAAGCAATGTGTGTTATGTAACGCATGCAGTAACTTCTTGCCAACAACATTTGGACTATTTTGTTTCCTATAATGTCTGAATGTTTGAACATCCTAAGGTACACGTAAATTAGTTCAATTTTTCTTAACTTCTTCTAGTTCCTTTGAAGGGATAAAAAAACCAAGCAGAACACCAAATACTTAGATATTTTTTTTAATAAATGAATATCTTCATAACAAAGAGTTATTTTAGGAAAACGTTGTTTGTTTGCTTGTTAAATGTAGTAAAGGAAATGTTGTTATTCTGATATACCTACGCTAAATTACAAAGAAGTTTTCCTCAAAGCTTTTTGCCCCGGTAATAGCACCCATAGTTGAAAAGCCGCTTTGTGCATGACCTGCCGGTGATTGCATTAAGTTAAGACACCGTAATTCCTTTTTCCCTGTATAAACATACCTCTATTTTTTTACAACTAAGGCGGAAAACTAGCGTGATGTAGGATTTTTTATCTTTTTCGATGATTATGAGTTTTAAACTAGCGTTATAGCGAGTAACCCAAAAATATTCAAAAGGTTATATTTTAAGACTCAGAGAGTGAGTGATAGTGAAAGCAGGAAGTCAAGTTGAAAAAAAAACCGGTCAAGAGCGAGTCGGACAAGTGCACCGAGGGTTCCGTACCATCATATATAAATACACTGCGATGTAGAATATTGCAGTTTTAGGTTAACTGAAGGCTTAACTGCAGGCTTAACTAAAAAGCTTCAAAATTTTTTTTAATAAAGTAACCAGCTACCATGTTTTCCGTCACACCAATCACCCTGGCTGTACTTTGTACATGTCATTGCAGAATTAATTAAATTTGTGTGTACACTAAAGATTACATGCGCCCGCCCATGTTTGGACACGGGTTAATCTATTATTAATATGCAGTTGCATCTGCCTCGGTCGTTATACAGCCATTGTTTTTGAGCATTTTTTTTCTTTTAAGCATTCATTTGTTTTCGTTCTATGCATCGTTAGGAACGCGTTTATGTGAAATTGCTGATTGCTACATTTTAAGTATTTTCGAGAAATGTATTTAGTCACCGGTAAAGTTGTTTACCGTAAACCTTTAAATGAAATTGGTAAAAAAGCATTTCTCTTAATGTAGTTTTGTAACTCGATAAGTATAACCTACTTAAAATTTTATTTTTTATTATGTTACGATAAGGCCCTTAGAAGGTAGAATTTTGTTTTACTAGGAATCCGGATACTGAACCAACAAAAAATATTACCACCAACCGTGAGCACACGATTAAAATATTATTGTTAGGGCCTGTTTCACAATCATCAAGTATGTTCTGAGTAGCTTATTTGACAGATGATTTGAATTTTTTTTCATATCACAACTGACAAATCATTTGTCAAGTAAGTTACTCAGAATTTACGTTTTGATTGTGAAATAGGCCTTTAATATTCTATAGGTTATATCACCTCTTGAATTATTCATTCTTGCCTACATTATGAATTAAATAAGTTAATACCTAAAAGGAAGTCAATGATTACCATGTACATGTCGCGATTTAGCTCTCTACCTACCTTCGAAAAAGCCCGCATATAATTTGTAAATTTTTTAAATATTTTATTCCAGACATATTAAAAAAAAACATTATAATTTCTGGTAAAAGGCACCAGAGATAGCATGAGTTTATGTTTCGCGTACGAATAATTATACTTAACAATATAAAACAATCGTCTTTCGAGAATAAAAATCAACACATTGCTTAATATGTATGTACCAATAAGAGCTATGTTTGCTATGAAAATAAACAGCAGTTTGTTTTGAGAAAGTTAATTCATGTAACGTGTCAGTTGACACAGCGGCCATGTTTGCCGCGGTTCATCATAATATTAATTTGAAATTATTCGTATCTTATGCGATCGTGGCCTCTTGTTTTCTTTACACATGAGTTGTATTATGACCTGAACAAACAAAAATATTAAATGTCGTACATAAATGATGTAAATATGTAAAATGTTTTGAAACACTGGAAGCGTCTTTATCACCGTCATTACCTTTTAGGCCTCACGCAGACGGAAACAGTTCAGCCGTTCAAGTTCTGCGTTCCGCGTTTTTTAATTGTATTGACTAATGGCGCGTTCTGACTGCCTCTCGTCTCCGCGGCGCTATAAAGCTACAAACGCTACGAAGAATTCCTAACGCAGAACTAGGAATAGTTGATCTTTTTCTGTCTGCACGGAGCATTGCTAGGTGTAGGTTATTTCTTGAAGCTATACGTGTCGGACTAGTTATTCTTTATATTTGTATTAAACCACTGAATTAATCAATGTAACCAGAAAAGTAATACATATTTATTGTACACAACTTATTTTCTAAAAATTAAATTATACACCTTCCATGATTTGACAATTTATTTAAATATGAAGCGATACAAAAACCACAATACCTTACTCGTACTTTCATACAAATAAAAGGGAAAAATGCGAGATAGGCCACATCATCAGGAGCAGTTACTAGACTGTAATTGACTTATTGAATAAATAACTAAGTATTTGCACGTATTTGGTAAAGTTGATATTTTTTCGTTAACAGTTTTTAACACATCCAGCACTAGCAGTTCTTCGTTACCACCCTCGTCAGTTGAATCTAGACACACATGCGTTAATTGTTTAAGAGACGACCGTCGTTGTTAAGAGTATGAGCCAAACCTCAGCACGAATTACATTTAACATCAAAATGCAAGCATTTTTAATTAACATTAAAGTATTTTTTAAATTTTGAGATTTTAGCATTCACAATGCTATTTTATATAATACCAAATAATATACTAGAAAAGATACGACTCGCACCAGATTCTGTTCTCGGACGGGAATCGTACCCGCGACCTTTGGATATCCGGTCCAATGCTCTGACCGCTGAGCTACCGAGTCACTAGTGACTCGGCTCAACTCTGGTGCGAGTCGTATTTTTTCTAGTATATTATTTGGTATTATATAACATTAAGTAAATGACAATCTAAATTGGATAGATTTATATTTTGTTCGCACCAGGCGAAAGTTTTGTGATTTGACGCCCGCACCACATGAAAGTCGCTTACTGATCAAAATTTACTTGTATCATACACAGTATTATGTAGCTATAGTTGTTGTATCTCACGAATGCCGTTTTGCTATGAATGTTGTTAGGCGTGCACATGCACATTGTTTTAGTGTGCGTCTGCATGCTTTCGTATTACTCACACTAAAATAATGTGCATATGCACGCCTAACAACATTAGGCATGCACAATGTGCACATGCACATTGTTTTAGTGTGCGTCTGCTTGCTTTCGTATTACGTACACTAAAATAATGTGCATATGCACGCCTAACAACATTTATAGTAAAACGATCTTCGTGAGATAGAGCAACTATAATTTTAATAGCGGTAAAACACAATGTCATAAGAGTCTATTCGTAATAGTACAACTCTGGAAGAAATTTTCAAAGTAAAAATTATCGAAATTATTGACAACATTATCGTGTTTAACTAATAACTCTTAAACTATTTTTTATTTTGTAAAACTGTCAATCAATAAACTAGAGAGCTAATTAATGCATAACAAAATTATGCCTTTCAAAATATAATATGATTACTGACAATATGCCAATTGGGAATTATAACTATTATGCTATGAAATATTATCCTTTTTAAAAGTTATGCAATACAATGTAGATAAATAAATAGTATATTTCGTGATCATTATGCCAATCGAGTTATGCCAAGTGACTTTAGGATAATCGAAATTGTGCAATGCGAAGGGTACCCTCTTCAAACGGCAGAACAGATCTTCATTTATTTTATTTTGAACTTTCTTGATCACGTCAATTTTCAAATAAACAAAACCGCATCAAAATCGATCCATTAGTTTGGGAGCTACGTTGCCTCAGACAGACAGACAGACACACACACACACATCAAACTCATAACACCCCTATTTTTGCGCCGGAGGTTAAAAAAACCGTTGTCCCACGTACTTGTTAAAAATTCACATAATAACACATTGTTATTTAAAAACTTCAAAGCGAATACGTAAAGCTTTTTACGTTTTTATATAAAAAGTTCAAATTTTCATGAAGGTTTCTTAATTAAACATCAAACGCACACTTTTAATACGCCATTTTTACTTGTTACAATACCATATACCATACACATAATAGGTAGGTCAGTACTGAAAGGTTTTATCTAAAGGAATGTTTCACATACAACGATACATTTTGTTTGTGTTCAGAATCAAATAACATATTTCGCACAAACATTATTAGTGTTTTTTTTATATCTTCTTGTTTCGTGCAGCTTTTTGACTGATATTACATTTTGATATTTTTGTTAATTTTTTTTAGATAAAACAGCAGATTTTTTTTGCGATTTCAGCAGAGTTGGTTCCATAGTATAAGTTGTTTAGTTTGATGGTCCCTATCTACCACATTCGGCATTACTCGTGTTTTTGTAACATGTTGTTTAATATAGTAGGTACATATAGCTTATAGTTGTGCTGTGCTGTATATCGCACGCAGCATTCTCGCTCGCTCCTACGAAACATTACGTTTGGGACCCTATTTATGAATCGTTCGTCTCGCAAAGAGCGCTCGATTTCTACCGATATTCATTCGACATAGGAAAATCTGTATTTTTTATTTACTCCACGTCTGGTCGATGAGCAGTTTTCTAGAAGCATTGTCGGTTTAGTACTGTTATGATCAAGAGATCTCTATAAAATGGCAGTGGAAAAACTTCAAAACGTGGGCAACAAAAGTCTGAAGTCACCACGTTCTCCTCTGAACTTTATATGATTTGATACCTAGTCTGGTATTTTTCTACTTTTGTAGCGGAAATAACAACAGTTGTCTAGTAATAGTTACATAGTAGGCCTATCTCTTACTAAATATAGATTATTGAAATCGACGGTTAGCTGACAAGAAAAATGTTAGTAACGGCGAAATTTTTAAACGCGATTTTGTATTCCGGTTTTTATTTGATTTTGCATTTATGGACGTTCAAAATATCAAACATCCTTTACAAAAGCGTTTGTGTCCGTAAAAACTGTGTTATTTATTTAAATGTACTCTTTTCTTCTTCTTCCTCGTATCCTCATGACTGAGGGTCGCGACAGCATGAAGTTACTCGGTGTATGAGGGCCCTCCATGCGGTACGCTTTTCGGCCATTCGGAAAGAATGTGTGCATGTCAGTTTGGCAGACCTTCTTAACTACATCGGTCCATCGGGTCGGTGATCTTCCACGGCTTCTTCTTCCTTCTGTAATTTAAATGTATAGTATATTTGAAAATCTTGGAAGTCAATATTCTATATTCGTCACATTCAAATGTCTGTAAAAATAATAATTATGTAAATTTGAAATAATTTACCTTAAAAGAAAATTTTACTTTGTTTGCTGAACTTAAAGCTATTTATTATTATACCCTAAATATTCCCTACATTTTTTCATTTTGATGTTGAACTTAAAGTTAAATAAAAATAAAATAAATTCTAAGTTAAGTTCATTTTCAAAGCATATCATGTGACAAACTTTTAAAAAACCTTACAACACAAAAGACTATTAAGTTACATAATCTTCTCTCAAGAAACATGTTTTGCGTATTTACTTAAAACGTATAAACATAAAACAAATGCTTACAGTCGCTTCCTTAATTAGGCTGTGTTACTACTCAAGCGTGTCGTATAAAACGGTGCAAAAGGATTTGCTGATGTTCAGGAAAGATTGAAGCGAATACGAACCTTGTGTTGAAGGTCTAAGCTCTTTGTTGGTTGAAGATACTTTGAGTTATGTTTGGGTAAAAGACTTTTATGTGGGAATGTTTGTAAAGTGCAAGTGTTGAGTGGAAAGAAGGCAGTTTATCGCCCATCCATACGGGTCGCGTACAGGTTATGAGGTCAGACATTTTTTTATGTGCGTCGTGCGCCATTTTTTTAGTCAGTACTAGTACTTCCAATTTAACGCTGAAATAGGAAATAGTTTGAGTTTCAACTTTCCCAAATAAAATAGTTCAAAAAAAGTTTATTTAATTGACTTTAAGAGAACAATTCAGATATTTTCAGAAGGGTAACTTTAGAATAGGAACTGAGATAATGTTAAGTACTGTTTGTACGTGTAAAGTGTAAGAAAATATAGATTTTAACTAATACATAGTTTGTTACTAAAAGTCAATAAATAGGTGACTGTATGCTTCTTATAACTTTCACTCACAAAAATAAGTAACTATGACTAACGTTACCGCTACGGAAATCTACGCTACCGCTGCACTTCGAAATATGTATAGATCCGTTCCGTTCCGATCCGTTTTCAAATCCGGTTGTTAACGAAACCTTATGTCAATCCCATACATGTTTCATAAGTGATGCGGTAATGAAGGTTTGCAAGTGTTACTTTAGCTAATATTAAGTTATCATTTACAAGAAAAAGTTTTAAATTCTATTTTCCTCTTGACTGATGATCTGAAAACGAAGGACAAAAGATTTTTAAATAAAAGATTAGTCTTCCTACCTCATTTTTTATGAACTTAGATAAATCAGGAAAAGTTACAATTCGAAAGGGAATAATTAATGAGTGCCCACGGAACCATTGTGGCAATAATATTTTTATCACCCGGTCTTTTATTTTCGTTCTGAGAAAGTACAGACGACAGCTCATCGGAGTAAATGTTGAACTTGAGATCGTCTTTATGCCCTGCGTAATAAAACCTGTTTTTGCAGTTTACTGTTCAATTTCATATGCTGTCGCGTGTACTTTGGTAAAATCTTGAGACTCGGCGCTCTGGGGGACAATAGTGGTGATAATGGCGTATACAGGGGGATAAGAAGGGTCTGAAAGAAAGTTTTTAGTTCCAACTTTACGTATTTCGTTGCTTATGAATCTGTGGTATAAAGCTTAAAGTTTTATTAAAGTGAGAATACATACTATTAGGGTTCCGTTCGTCCGTCACTATTAAGGAAAAAACGGAACCCTTACATTCACTTTGTTGTACGTCTGTCTGTCTGTCTGTCGAGACACCTTATCTTGGGAACGCGAGGAGGATTCGAGTTAAAATTAAAACCATATACTCAGGTCTACAATCCCTTGAACCCACAAAAAACGCATATTTCGACACTGTTAGGGAATCAAAATTTATAGGGTACTTCCTGTTGTTGACCTAGAACTATGAAATTTGGCAAGTAATATCGTCTTATTCTACAAATACAGGGAAAAATCTGAAAACTATACATTTGTAACTAAATCATAAAAAATATAGTCTTTATTTAAGTACCTACGTGCGGTACCCTCGGTAGGCGAGACCGACTCGCAATTGTGTGTTGTTTAAGTTTTGATGTTGGTCAGGAAATAAAAGCAATTCTTTAAACTTTTTATATCCCTGTTCTATGGCACGCGATGCATTTTATTATTTTATATTTAGACATGGATTAAACGCAGACACTTAAGAATAAGCAACTTCGCTCAGCAACTTTTTGTAGCTCGTGGGCGTTTATGTATTTTCTATTCTCGGCGACAAAAAATCGCCTATCGATTAGTCGCTCGTGGGCGGGAATGCAAATCAAAACTAAAAGAAAATTGTTTTCATTAAAAGTTAAAAGGTTTGAAATAGTAAACCCATTGTTACTTTACACCCTTGTGTTTCACTCCTCTCAAAACTTCAAAACTCTTTGAAGATATTCTAATAGCGTTCGTGTCGATATTTAATCGGTGTAAATTTTATCGAGTGAAGATAATATTGTTCTCGATGTAATTTAAAAATTCAAGAAAAGACACGAATAGATCAACTAAACTCTTTTTTAGACCTTCTTTTATTTAGTAGTTATTTTCTTGTCGTATTTTTTTGTCTTATTAAGATAATGTTTTCAGTATTAAGATAATAACGAATTTTCTCATTTGATGGTGTTAATTATATTGTACAAATACAAATACAAATATCTTTATTGTCTCATGAGTTTTACATGGTGGTAAATATTAAAAGTATCATCATGAACCCCGTTAGGGCACTACAAATTTTTCAATTAAATTAAGAACTCGCTTAATTTATTATAACATTTTCAAATAAGTATATCATAAATATAACACACATAACATAGTACAATACAATTTTTTAAAATTTATCATTAACAAAACTCGAAAAACTCCTGCATAGTGTAAAAACAGTTTTCCAACAAATACTCTTTCAGTTTTCTTATGAATGAATTTTTATTATTTTCATCTTTAATTATTTTGGGGAGTTTATTATAGATTTTTATGGCGTTAACGTGTGCTCCCGAACTATGGAGTTTTAGATTAGATTGAGGTAAGGCTAAGCGGTTCTTATGTCTTAGATTCATTGTTCCGGTGTAGCAGTCTTTTACTTGGGGGAATAAGTGAATGTTATTTCTGACGCATTTACAGATTTCTAATATATATAGTGAGGTTAAGGTCAAAATTTTGAGGTCTACATCTTTCTGTCCCATCTGTTTTCGTATACATGTCTTTTGAATAAGAAATATCTTTGGGGCATCTGTGCTGTTTGTAATTAAAATTATGATTGTTCAGATTTCGGCGTTGTTTTATTACGAGGAAGGACTGAAATAAGTTAACAACCGTGTTATTACAAAAGATTTTTAAACACTGTTTAACTTAGACACCTGTTTAAATATGATGCTGTCACTTTTTTGATAATTGTTTGAAAGGTGTGTAAGTGGTTAAACAGTGTTTAAAAATCTTTTGTAATAACATGGTTGTTTACTTATTTCATTTGTTATTAAAAATACAATACAATTAAAACAACAACAGGACTTTTCGGTTATAAAAAAGGCAACGCAACGTTTTTAAAAACTCGTACCCAATTCGCGTAAACTGCGTGTATTTTTTAATAACTGGGTGGATTGTAAAACATAGAGTCCTGGAAAGTTGTGAGACTGCAATAAAAGTATCACAGGTTTCCGTAACAACTATTTTCTATCATAAGACGTACACCACTATTGGAAAAGTTTTTCGATCTTGTGAATGGTGCTTCGTACGTGGGACATAAATGGTGCAGATGGGCTGTATTTTGTTATTCTACGGGGTTCTCTGCGAGCTAAACGATTTTATTGTTTTCATCTGACGTTGGAAACGCTGGCGCTAAAAAGATACTACTCGTACCTACCTATTTAGTTATAAACGCTACTTTTTAATATTGAAATTAAATAATATTAAAAAAAATGTCAATCAACACGTATGAAATGATAAACAACATCTAAAGTATGCAGCGATGAAAACATTGGGTCAGTACACAGACCATATAGCAAATACTACCAAAGTCTGTGGGTCGGTAAAATATTATCCCACCGAAAACCATGATAATGTCATGTAAAATGTTGCCAAGACGAGACCATATTTTTAGTTTTTGTACACCGATTACTTTGGCGTTGGTGTGCCAATTTTATTAATTGATTTTTTGTTAAATTGGGTATACTTTCAATTTCGTCCCATATAAGTTTCATTGAGATCCGACGATAATCTTCGGAGATATGGGGCCTAATGTCATGGGAGTCATGAATAATTAGAACAATAATAAGTATAAATCATCTATGTAAACATAGCTTTTTGTTCTAGCTAAATCCGTTGGTCCCGGCTGCATCTGCAGTCAATTAATACCCTCCAATCCACATTGGGCCCGCGTTATATGAGGGGTGACTAATAATAATAAAGTTAGCTATTTATTTTGTTGATAGAAGCGTGGCCGGGCCAGGCCACATGTACGTTGTGTAGCCGGGCCACAAGAATGTGCTATAACTCGTGAAATACAGCGGTACCTACTGTTTTTTCCTTTTGGGTACCATAAAGTACGCACCTGTACGTCTACTGACATAATACAGAAAGTACACTAAAAAGAAAAAAATGTTTAAAAAACAAAAAACCGACTTCATAAAAACCAGAAAACAAAAACATAAACAACTTAAAGCAAGAAATAATATTCAAATCTACTGATAGTTACGCATATCTATTTTTTAGTATATACGCATATAAATTTTTTAGATATCAATAAAATCTAAAGTATGAGAGCTATGGCATTGAAACTTTATTATGTTTAATAAGTCAACTATTGACATCATATCCTGACAATTTTGTTTATCTGGTATAATTCGATAGTGTTGAATTTGATTAGATATGTTTTCTATTTGAACTGAATATAATATAAAAGAGTGATTAAACGTAGATGTTATACCTTTTTTTAGAAAATTTTGACTGCAGCGGCGAGAAACTGCCGCCATTCTTATTTTTCCACATTTCTTCCGCTATCCTTTATCTCAATCTCATCAGGTAAAAAAGCTCGCACGGGCTCCTAAGATTCCCCAAACGCGATTTCCAACGAACTTAAGGCATGTTATATTTTGCAATCCCCCACAACGGGCAAACTACGTAATAATATTGTGCTCGAGCGTAGATTCGGGGTAGAATCATCGATAGTCATTATCGGAAAAGCGGGTTTAAGAGGCGTCCCTGCCCCTGTGGAACCCTTACAGAGGTCTCATCCCGTGTTCGATAACTATGCTAATGTTATTTGCGCCGACGGGTTTGAAAACGGCATCTAGTAACTCGTAAGAACAAGCCTTCAAGGTGCGACTGGAATGAACTTTTTAGTGAACTTTATTAAATCCTTTAATCAAAAAAACAAAGACTGAAAAAAAACAACTGACTGGCAAATTGGACGCTGTTCCTTTTTTGACCGTTGTTGTTACTTTCACAGTCAAATATGGAACAAATTGAATGTCGATTTTCATTAAAATTTGATTCGAAATATTCCCTTTGACTGGTAAAAAATCATGACGATCTTCATGGTTGAAAAGGTAGGGTTAAATTATTCGTTTCGTTTACATACGACCTCCTGTGTTTTTTAAACCTTATATTTCGGTTGTTTTTAAACCTTTTCGGGATTTGATGGTCGAGTTGGTCCAGCATTTTTGGCGACCCTTAATTTAAAAGTCACAATTGAAGGTTTGAGTCTACAGAGAAAAAAAAGTTATTGTGATTATCATTTTGTAGCTGTGTTATTTAGTTTGCACACGTCATCTACATTGCTCGATTCCATTGACACAATCACGGCAACGTTTGAAAACACCCTTCAAATTCACGTAACCACTTAGATGGAAATTTTTCGATTAATAGACTTCTCTACATTAAGAAGACGATGAAAGAAAGAGTTGAGCAGGCGTGAAATTCAATTTCTTACAGTCCTTCAGGAAATGTTTTCAAATGAAACATTTTGTGTTCTTCGGAAAAGTTAAATTGTATTTCCAAGCCTCCAGTTCGGCTTATTTGGTTAGCGAATAGAAGTTGACGCAAACCATTTTAGTACTAAATAAATACAAATTATTGACAATAAATGTTTGGGATTAGTTATTAATTTAAACAAACGGTTTCCTACGTAGTAAGTTTTGACGTCTTTTACAAATACGTTTTTAACAAATTTAAATATTAATTCTAAAAGTAAGAGGCAATGTTTTTTCGTAAGCATTGGTTATTGATGATACTTTCAAGCTATTTTGCAATATTATTGTTTTTCGATAATTACACTTCACTTTCTACAAGGCAACTAGACTTAAAATAATTGAAGTTTTTAGTTTTTACCATAATAAGTTTAACTTAAAAACATAAAAAATTTCGCCTATGCCAGAAAATTTAGAAAGCATCTCATATTCAAATTCAAATTTAATTTTGAAAAAAAAATTTTGGTCATTTGGAACATTTCCCAGTGTTCATAATCAAGAGTTAATAGACTGTGATCAAGGTCTAATCTATCATTGCAGCCAATATGAGATTCGTTATTAATATCGATATTGATATTACATCATTCAAAGATGAAACTAATTTATTACTACCGTAAGTCAAGGGACATAATTATGCTGTTTTGATAAGATGGCTTTGACTTCTCCGAGTGGCAAACATGTTAGATGATTGGCGGATAAATTGATGACAAATGAACTACTATTTGGTATTTCTATTTATCTCGAACGTTATTGAAAATTATTATTAAACATTATATTTATCCTATACACTCATCTTAAATGTTGGTTCTATTCTAACCAAAGAATGCTTACTATGTTTCATCTTCGTCTAAAAATTAACGTAAATAAATTTTCTGCATTTAAAATAAAATTTATTTTTAATTTTAGATAAATAATCAATGGAACGCAATTCTTCTTATTAGCTGCTACCAATATTACGTATTTTTTCGTGTATTTTGAAATCACTTGTGCTCACTCAAGTGAGGAAGCAAATAAATATATCCGCCGCATCGACCGGTAGCTTGTTTAAAATGCGAACACATTTATGATTCAAATCTTTCTTTTTACTGATCATAAAGTATTCAAATGTCCCATTTAATATTTCCGACACGTCGCCGGGTGTGGCAACTTTTTATGAGTAAATTTTTTTTGCTGTATAATTCTGTGGTTAGTTCTGCACAATTAGTTGCAATTTTTCACGCAATGATGATTAACTGTATGTGTGTACTCAAACAAAATTATAAAACCCATTTTTAAAAAAAAAAATCAATTTATACAACTTGTTACAAAAATACCCCTAATGCCGAATATGGTAGATAGGGACCATGGAACTGAACAACTTTGAAATTGCAAAAGTAAATCAGCTGTTTCATATAAAAATGAATTACGAAAATATCAAAATGTATGAAACAGCTGATTTTTTTCGCGATTTCAGAGTTGGTCCCATAGTAAAAGTTATTCAGTTTGATGGTCCCTATCTACCATATTCAGCATTAGGGGTTAATTTGTAACAAGTTGTATACATCACTTCCATTCCAACATTCAAAAGTTACCTCATTACATACAAAGTAGTGAACCCAAAGAATAAAATATAATACATACACATTTCTTTCTTAGATATTACATTTAAAGAAATAGGCATTCTAATCTATAAAATTGTATTCCGCTCACTAGTGAGCGCGAGCACTGAAAAAATACTTTTTAACGGATACTAGTGCGGTTTTATTAAAGTACTTTGATAATAGTTAGTATAAAAGTGATTTTTTCATGACTATAAAACTCTTTTAATTATAAATACTTACGATCGGTGGATGTTCATCATAAGACAATAATTTCTTAGACTCTTCTTAAGTAGAGTTATTGTGTTTTAACTAAAAAAACACCTAGCAAATATTTACGAACTCCTTCCCCAATTTTTATAACTCCAACTTGACGTCCGTAATAAAAACAACGTAACAATAGCAAACTGCACGACAATAACATAGAATGCGTGGCAAATACGACCCCTAGGAAATTATAGCTCTCGAAGAAAAGTGACGAATTCTCATTTCCGTTCCTACTACTACAAGAAGTTGCACTATCAAACATTATATTTGCGCGGAACCCCGATAGTGGGATGAATACGGCCCGAAGGAAATGATGAGAGTGGCGGGCGACTATCAATGGGGTCGTCGTGAGGTAATGTCATCCGCGCATCACCGTAACATTGGGGCTAGGGGAAAGGCGGTTTTATACGAATTGAGAACGAATTCGTAAATTCTTAGTTTAAAATTTCTGATTAAACAAGTTCTGAGGGTTTACTACAAACAAAGAATTGCGATTCTTAATACAAGTTATGAGTGGGTGGATCTCTGGCAATGCTAGCTTTTATGTGACTTATTAGATAATAAGTTACATAAAAGCTAGCTAGCTGGCTTCCAGTAATTTCTGAAAGATACAATTATTTTAGTATCCATACCCTGAATAGGTCATTAAATTTCAATATCAAACCTGTATTGATAAAAAAATAAGTATATTGATTATTCACTATCTGTCGTGTACTATTTTGCAAAAAAAAATTCTTCCGTGAACTTCATAGCCTCAACAATACGCATTGAAAACATACCTCCCCCGAGAATACGTACGCGTTTTTATTTATTACTATCGACATGTTTATTTGGGATGGATGTAGTTATTTTGAGTAATTTACAAATAATAATTTTGCATTTGAATCGAAATGTTCCGTGAAGAAAAGAAATTGGTATGTATGCATATATATTGTTATATTATTTGTAATCTTATTACGTCTGGGAAGGGTATGTTTTGTCTGAAATAAAATTAATCTTTAACCTACTTTACTTTTAACAAGTCATAATATTAACAATATTTTGTCTTGTGTGGTTACATCAATATTTTTTTACAAAAACTTTAAGAAGTCAATTTATTATCGCATTACTAATCACATGTTACATTTAATTTTATACCAAAAATACATATAAAATTGCATTTAATGCTAGCACTTTTCTTACGTTTAAGTATGTAGTTTTTTAATTAGTTAAATATTTTCTTTTCTTTTTTTCTTTTGTACTCAATCATTATTCAAATTTATTTATCTCTCACATTTACCTTGATATTTGTGTATTGCTCGAAAGTTTTATCTCTGCATGCATTAAAAAAGCTATTAGACTTTAACCTCAGTTTGTTTCTTTATTCAAATATAGCAGGAGTCTATAAAAAGTTATTTGAAAGGCAAAGGTGAATATAATTCCAATAGTCAGAAGTATTTCACAGGCCAAGTAGTTTATACACGCGTCAAGGGAAATTTCCGTATCAATCTACTCAGAACTGCGATGTTGGAATCTAATACATCACCTATATCTAGACTCTAGATTAAATTATAAAGATCAAAGCAATACACCATCGGTGGTGAATATTTGAAAACTTTATGATTTTTTTTATGATTAAATAATTAGTTTCGTAGACTTTCGTAATCGTTTCAGTTCAAATAATTGTTTCTAGTTTCCAACTTTATAAATTAACTGTATAGTTTCTGTTTTTCAATTGTTGACAATAATTTTTACTTCTTTTAAATGAATTACTTAAGGTTTGTATTTTTATATTGTATTGAATTGAAATTGAATGTAGTTCATATTTTATTTCTATTTCTTTAATAGAAATGTTTCAGCTACACATTCGAATCCTGTAATAGACAAGAGAAATATCATTAGGTGTCAGAAATTACGCGCCTAATACAATGTCTTTAATCTTATTGCCAATCACTAACCGCTAGAATCTTTTAAAAATTTATGTAAATAGCAAATGATTGGCAATTAAGGCTTAACGTTACCCAAAATTTTATAAAAATAACAAACATAAAACTCCAACCAGTGTAAAGTTTTTGTTCTAGATCATAATTATTTCATTCATTAAAATATTCATACTATTCAGCGTGAATATGAAACTAATAGAGTAACTTCGATACATATTTCGAATTCAGCTAACACTGGAACCCAAAGGTGTAGTGTAGAGCGTTCCAATAATACGTGCGTCTAACAAACTACCCCTTAAGCTGTATCCACATTCGCGAATACAATGGTTGTGAGTTGCGACCGTGCACATCAACTTTGACAGTTCATTGGTACGGTTGGTGTCAAAACACAGAAAAGATCGAGCATTCGAAGTAAGTATCTTTAACAAGGTGAATTTGTTATTATGTATTTTATTTTATGGAATATTATTATTGTTTGTTTGTAAGGGAACTTCACTGTCTGCCGGCCTCTTTACGCTATGACCAGTGATAACTTACCACCACTTTACCTTGTCGTAAAAGGTCGGTTCAACTAGCTATTAAAAATATCGCATGTCGCAACAACGACTCCATAGTGCGCACACACCTTTACACACGCAAATAGAAATTTCTGCACTACCCCATACGAGCACAATATAGATGCCTCATAGTATCAAATTAGCGAGACTTGCACAATAATTAAACGTTCCCGACACAAGGGAAACTACGTTTGACTAGTTCAAATTAAGCTAAGTTGTACAAACTACGGTACTCACCTTTGACAAGTTGAGTCTTCAGCCTTTGTGGCATCTCTTAAGCGTAGTAAAAACTTTGTGGAGCTACTTACAACCGTTATGAGGAATTGCGCCTTCAATATGTCCTAAAGATGCCAGTTTTCTTTTAGTGCCTTTTCGGGAGTTTGATGCCCCAATTGTTGGATTTATATTGAGCTGTCAAGTGGACCCACGAGCATCATGTCTCAGTTTTATTGCAGATTTACTAATAAAAGTGTGAATTACACTATACATACGATTTTTATTGACTTGTTCTCATCTAGAAAACATTTTTTTTCGGATAGTATTCGATTTAGCTTCAATATCTAACTTCTAACGTTCTTATTAACTTAACGGGGACTTAAATTAAAATGGGATTGCAATGAGTGTTCAAATTAAAATTAGGTGAACGTGTTTTTCATTGAATTTCACAGAATAGATATTAGTACTACGTTATTGTACAAATAATTTTGTTGGCATCGGTGGTCGAGTAGATATGGCTAGTACACCGGTTGTCATGGTGTCATAGTAAACAGCACATCTCTGAGGCCCTGGGTTCAATAACCGGCTGATTAAATTTAGAATAACGAACTTTTCCACTTTGTCCCAGGTTTGGGTTTGTGTTACTGCCATTGTCTTTGATATCCATGATGAAACTGCTTTACTTGCTTACTTTTGAATCGCGACAGTTAATGACTTTTATGAAAAATAACAAAAATACCGGTGACATTTACAGTAGCACGTGAATATTAAACTTGTAAGTATAAGACTTCGAAAAAACTTGAATTTGACTTCAACGATAATTGGATAGGTTATGTTTACGTGAATCAGGCTACAGTTTAGCAGAAAAAGCGCTGCATGCGGCAAAAAAAGTGCTATCGTTCAAGCTTGGTCTATCAAATAGACGCCGTTGGCGGCTTTGAGTTGTTTTCGAACAGCTATGTTTAATTATAAAATGAAAGAAAACCTTTATGTACAGTAGGTTAAATAAACATAATGATAACTCACGATTCGGATAAAAAACGATAGCGTGAACATTCGAATAACAAAAATTACTCTCAATAAATGACATGAAGAGGAGAGTCAATTAATCAAATATTTGTTCCGTCCTCAACGATTGTTTTGGTTCAGTATTTGCGAACCAAATGATGGTTACCTACCTTTATAATTAAATTGGTAACTTGGTAGCAGCTCGATGTATTTCTCTTGGCTCGTACCGTTGGTTTCACTCTCGTATTATAGTCGAAGTCTTTATTCTCGAAACATATACACCGAAAATAGTAACAAAAATACTATGACATTTTATTCAGGGTTTTGTGATTCATGCAATATTGTTATTTGTTAAGTTGTCACGTCTATACCACTGAAAAAAAAATTGATGAATTTTGCTATATAGACAGATAATGTACCCTGGAAAACGTACAAATCCCATGCGGACGAAGTTTGCAAAAGCTGATAAGGTTATAAAACCTCTTAATAATGTTTATTTACTCGTACATTTAAAGTATCTCAGGTCTCAGCATGGTTTCCACTAAAATGGCATTCACTGTTTTACGCACTGAACTTCATCGAACTTTCTTGCGTTTTGAAAAAAATCCTTTCCTACTTCTCATGATGTGATCAAAGTAACTTACTTTTCACAGTTGACTTATTTCCCAAACTCATGTTCGGGTCTTCCAAACTAGTGGTAAGTCAAATATCATTTTGGCCTACAAATAACAAGGTCACTTGAAAAGTCACCGGAGTGTAACAGTTTAGGAAGTTCTCATCTGATCTCGAAGCCTTAGTGCCATATCTTACTAGGACACCAGTGGCGGCGCAACCAGTCACGCTGCCAACAATATTGTAAACATTTGTATGGAGAGTACCTCAGTGTCCGCTTGGTCGCGCAACCCATTTGGGGGTGGCTGCGGGTGGCAAGCGAATTACCCGTTGGTGGCGCAACCATGGTGACCTAGTGAGATAGGGCCTTCAGAGTCGCTTTGATAACGTTCGCCAACGAACCGTAAGCTTAATTAGAATAAATCAAATTTGATATAACTGTAGTTGGGGACTGTTCTGTAACACGATGAGCCGACTATTTGGGTATCTGGTGGGTTGTTTAAATGATATTCTATGTGTATAGGAATATCGACGTTTAATTAAAATAACATCTTATGTATCAGTTTAAAATTAATTTCAATTTATGAAAGTTTATATTTAACTTAATATAAACCCATCATATTTTCAAGAAGGAACCTCAACTTATAGATACTATGTAATCTAAATTATATTATGTAAGAAGCTAGACGCAGAATAAAATTGCTAACTTAGTAAAAAAAATAGTTAGGAAATAAATGTTATATCAAAGCAATGGTTTATGTTATTGAATTACAGGACTGAAAAACAAACTATCTACTAAAACATTGTTCAAAACCAAAGAGCCTGTCAAAAACAATTCAAAGTGAAGTTTCTCTTTAATCAAAAACACAAAGTCTTGAATAAGTCATTTATTATGAAACCGCTCATCCACTATAACTATCGGTGTAATTCACCGTAACTACGGTTGAATTCTACCCAATAGTTGAACTCGGTATTCCGGCAATTACTGATCGAAACTTCCACTTATAGACAGACTGGGATAGTTTAAAGTCATCTATTAGGGGTCACGACGTATTAATTTGACCGATGTTGTATAGAAAATAAATATCTATTGAAAACTATATTTTCATTGTGAAAAGAGAAATATATGTAACTTTTATTTGCGGGAGTAAGCTACATATATTTCTCTTTTCACAATGGTTTGGGACTTCCGCCAAGTGACGCCTGATTCTATCAAATATATTTTCATAGCTCCATTCTTCAGATATAGTATTACCATGTAGTCTCTTTAATGTACTAGGTAGTTTCGCACGTTTAGGATCGATATTAAAAATATATCACTATGTCTAACCATCCCTAGCGCCCTTCCGTAATGTCATTCTTTTTTGTGTGCGCGGTAGTAAACGTTTCGTAATAGACTATTTGTTCACTTTATGAATGAATTAGACTATAAATCCAGTTTAAAGGGAATTTTAGGTTTAATCAAAACTATATAATGCCAAAAAAAGCAAAACGCAAAATCAATCGGTACAAAGAAAAGTTCGAAAACTGGAAAAGCAAAAAAAGGTAATAGGCGCTCAGCCGTATTCAAAAACCTAAGTAAATTATTCCTAACTGCTTACTAACTTTATCCGAATTTAATAAAGCAATGGTTCTGTGAGGAGCTCGGTGGCACAGTGGTATAGTGCCTGGCCTAGCGATTGCGGAGATTAAGCAACTTTTGCAAGGGTCTGTCATGGGATGGGTGACCAAACATTTATTATCGCGATCTCCTCCGTGCTTCGGAAGGCACGTTAAGCCGTTGGTTCCGGCTGCATTTGCAGTCGTTATCATATTCTAAAAAGACCGCACATTCGCAAAACACGATATTCGCAAAACATCATATTCTCATAACATCATTATTTGTGAAATAATTAAACTTTTAACTGTACATACTTGATTAGTAAAGAGTCTTTCCTTTATACGCCCTTTACATTTTCAGATGTACTTAAAAATTAACCGTGCATATATATATATTTTGCAACAGGGACTGAAAGGGGGTCTTAAAAATTCGAAGTGGGAATACTAGGTATACGTTAGTTAAACAGCCTTAGATCTGTTATGCCATCTTCTAGCGAGTTGAAAATTTCTGAAACGATGTTAGAATTTTTTTAGTAATTTCTAAAATGAAAATGATTAACACAAATATGGTACTTTCTGAGATCTAAGCTATGCCTGTTATTGCAACCGTCTGGATTGAGAGCCCAACACATTCGGTTATAAAAGTTTTAATTCACGTTTCAGAAATTTTTTAACCTTTGCTTTCAGTTTTTAGATTTTTTTACTAAATCCTTTAAAAGTGTCAGTTTGATTCGCCATGATTTAAAAAATGGGCTCTCAGTTCAGATGCACATCATAATAATATAGAAGAATAAAAGTAAAAATAAGCGAAAAGTTCGTGCAAATCGAATCATAAGTGTAGAAAAAGGTAACACAACAAAAGTCAATTTCGTTTATTTCACAAATCGCAGAACAATCGAATGAGTTTTTATTGAAAAAATTCCTACATTTATTTTGTTCCCTTACGATCCTCCTCTACATTATTAAGAGTCCGGCGAACAGTGAGCTTCCAATAAAAACGTTATACCAAAATGATTTGCAATTTGAGCATAATTAACTCTTCTTGTGATGTTATTCGGATTAAAACAGTATTTGTCTAGGGTTCTATTAAATAAACATTTAAAAATATTAACCCAATTCAAAATAAATGCCTTTTAATTTTTTCATCGAAGCTGTAAATCGCATTAATTTTTGTCTGGTAGTATTTAGGATTTTTCTTTTAATAGAATTCTAGACAAATACCCGAATAACATCACAAGAAGAGTTAATTAGGTATGCTCCAATTGCAAATCATTTTGGTATTACGTTTGTATGGGAATAAGCTCACTGTGCGCCGTCCTCTTAAGGACCCAAGCTCGAATAAATAATAAACAACCGTTAACACTCAAACAAACGGCTGCGACAGGTGTTAAAAGTATTGACAGCATTAACTAACTTTTACGATTCCAAAAGAAAAAGCTGTGGGTGGGATAAAAAAACACAGAAGTATCCCCCTTGATTGAATTGTACAGCTGTTCAGTCCTTCACGAAATTATTTCTATTGGAACATTTTGTACGTTTCCAAGTTAAATTGGATTTCTTATGGTGCTGTCTTGAAGTGGCAACGAAACGGTTGGTTTTATCTCGGCTCTTTTATTACAATAGACGTTTTATCGCCGGTAAGTTTGTTTTATTGCGCTAGTAGTTTGTGGATACTTGTTACAAACTATTTACACAACCTTAAGTGTAATGTAAAGTTCATTCACAACTACTACTAAAGAACCGACGGAATATAAATTTAAAAGAAAACACACCAGTAACAAGTGCATCGTTACAGAATTTCGGATGAAGAGCGTCTTTTCATCTCTTGACATCGGTTGAGAAGGTCAAGCATTTCTCCATCGTGGAATATTAAGATATTTTTAATGGGCCTGTGAAGATCCGTCTGAATTATTATGAATAATAAGTAAAGAATCCTTCACTATATTCTACATATCATTAACAAAAATAAAAAATCTATCATTGAACTTCTCATTGAAATAAAACACTTTTAACGGATACTAATAGAGCGGTTTTATTGAAATAATTTTTAATATTTCCCGACGTTACAGCACTTTTGCAGCTAAGACATTTTAGCACAGTGTTACGTATAAAAAAAATACAATTCTAATCAGTCGCCATTCCTTCAATATATGAGCGGTTATGATTTGATAGGTCAACGCATAATTAGGTCACAGGAAATTTTCTGTTCAATTAACTTATGATTCATTCAAAATTACCTTTTGTAATTAGATATTCAAGATAATTTCACAGCGGATGGTTTTAGTTCGATTATAATGGCCTACTATTATTAATAATGTCATAATCGAAATACTTAGTTGCCGGGACTGTCTGCTATACGTGCATGGGAACACACGAATGTGAGTTTATTGAATGTGAATATCTGTATCACATGAGTGTTTTAATACCTAGTTATGTACAGTTGCATACAATACATTATCTACACCAATGATTATGATCCTCTATAAAAGATTCTGAAACAGTTATCTTATTGCCAACATTTAAACAACCAGTGTCATAGAAATCAAAACGAAGGAGTTGCATTATGAAATTCAGAACAACATTATAACACTCGTTTGGATGATATAATGGTTAATATTAAATTTAAGTTTGTAAATATCGTTACTAATTTCTGTTAAAGCTGATAAGTTTCTTCTGATAAGTGTCAGTTAAAAAAGTCTGGAACGAGCGGTAGGAAAATAAACACGATTCAAAAGTGCTTAATTATTAAGTTTATTTAAATAAAGACATTTTGATTATTGACTATTGACTATCACACTAGTTGTTTTAATGTTGGAGTTGCATTATGAAATTTAGAACAACATAATAACACTCGTTTGGATGATAATAATATAGTTACTATGACACTGGTTGTTTTAATGTTGGCAATAAGCTAACTGTTTCAGAAATATTTACAGAGGTTTTAAAGCATGGGTATATATAAAAATATAAGCGATAAAATGTTGAGTGCATGTATCTCAGGTATATTTCCATTGTAAATTATAAGGTAATTTCAGATTAATGTTTATCAAATTTATTTTAACAGCATTTATTGGCAATTGGTTTAAACGAAAGGAGCTATAAAACAACAAGTGTGGTCCAGGAAAATACCATTCAAACATTTGTAATTAAATTAAAGGGTTTAGATACAACCAACTCCGGCCCTTTATCTAAAGTTGGCGAGTTATTTTGGCAAATCTGAAATATTTGGCTGAAAGTCGACCGGATTGTACCAATGCGGGATGCTAGTTGAATCCAAATTGTATGTAACTTCGCAGTGGAATGCTTTGTTGCTAAGCAATTAGTTGGAAATTGATTTGATGTCCTTGATTCTCTTGTTAAACTTATAAAATCAAATGTTATTAGCCCACTTTTTGAAGGTACGCCTAAACACTGGTATGGTCATAAAAAAAGCGTACTTAATATTGTCTATGAGGCTCCTTATTTAGACAAAGTACCTAACGCTGGCTTACAGAGAAAAAAGTTACAAAATACTGAAAACCTTTTTTTATCTAGCATACAATTTAATAACCCCTAGATAATAACCGGTATTAAAACTTTAACCTTTACTAAGGAATAAAGTTTGCAAACGCAGAAAACCGATTCAACTCTTCTTAGCCAAAACTGAATTTGTTTTCGCTGGAAAATCAATATTATATTTGCAAAAGTGTTTACATAAATCTTTCAATATTTAATGAACAGGAAGTTTCTTCCTCAGGTGAACGCAGACAGCGCATGTCAACATTCTCTTAAAATTGCTTCCGCTAAACTAACCAAAGGTAAACAACAACTTTTCAGAGTATCCTAACATACTTCTCGGTAGTTCAAAACTGGTAACTTAAGTATCTCTTAACAAGTAGTTATCGTCTATTTTAAGTAATACATTCGGTAGCAACCCCACAAATCTTCAGTTACCTACAGAAAAAGCTTGAGAACTTGAAGTCGTATTGTGTTAAGTTAAAGGTCTCAAAAAAGACTCTTTACACTAAGCGACTGTCTCACAATATTTTAAACATTGAAAATGTTTATTAGATCGTTTTCGTGGGCGAGTGTAATTCGTTTATATGTCCTGAAATTAAAATGAAAAACGAAAGGCAGTGGTGGCTAAAGATGCAAGAGCTTGCGGGGCATTGTATGGACCATATTTTTGAAAATAAATATAAATATTTGACAACATCACATACATTGCTCCGATTCCAAAGTAAATAGCTAAAGCACTTGTGTTATGGAAATCAGAGACAACGGTGGTATCACAAACACCCAGACCTGAGCCAATATAGAAAAGTTTTCTAAATTGATCCAACTGGGGATCGAACTCGTTACCTCAGAGATGGCGACACCTTGAAAACCGGTGTACAAAGCCACTCGACCACGGAGGTCGTCAAAATCGGTCGGTAACTTTTAAGTCGTGAGCATCTTCAAAGTCCAATGAAATTAAAATGGTATGATCCTAAAAGTATCCTTTTCCAAACAAAAAAATAATCATCTAAATCAATTCATAAACTAAGAATTATGGTCGATCATCCATATAAGGACATTATAACGACAGTATTTTCAGGAAAACTACTGAACCGATTTCTGGATTTCAGAAAATGGGACCAACTTGAAAACAAACATGATGTAATAACGTTTAAATCATATCAATCGGTTCAGCCTTCTTGGAAAAATCGGTGTACAAAAATAAAAAAATATATACCTGACAAATAGATACCCTCTCTTCAATTTTTAAGGTCAGTTAAAATGATTTCATCTTTTTTTATATTATATTGCCACCCAAAAAAATTTGGTCTATTTTGGACAGATCCAAAAGGCCTTCCTTGTGCCATGTACTGTATGTGTAACAGACATCGCGAGACTGCTCGAGAATTGTGTTTATGCGGCTATATCATGTTTGCTTGTCAGAAGCTGCCTTACGAAGCAATAGCCCGAACGAGCCATTCTCGTGATGTGGACACACGGCAAAGGATATACACATTTTATCAATAAAACAAATGTTCGAATTTGTTACTTTCTATGAAAAAAACGTGATTTGTAAAGGCGACTCGGCTTGTCCAGCGAACCACCGCTCAGATGTGAGCGAGATACGGCACGACTTAACCTCAGCACTATGACGCTTTGAGTGATAGATGTTCGGGCTGAAAGCCTAGCTTATTAATTTGCTTTGAAGATGAACCTACTTGAAGAGATTCAGTGAAAGAAGAAGTTAATTTTATTAGTAGTTTCTTGATTGGCGAGAATAAATCTCTAGTTATTGAGTATTGATGTAGATAACTTTAAGTATAATTTTATGTCGGAAACGTTGGAGTAAATAACTTGAATATTTATGCATTTGCACTGACATAAGTTATTTTAAAATTAACCTTAACTAAATTTTCTAGACTGAAACATGGACTACTGAAGCATGGACAGCGGAAGTCATTTTTCTAGTCGTTTTTTAGTTCATATTTTCGAATACTAATTATTTTGCAATATTGAGTCCTTCAACATAGAAACAGCACTCGATTTCTTGCTTCCAATATAGTGTTATAATTATCAACATCAGTTATTATTGGCTAGTCAAAATTTAGTTTACTATGATTAAACTTATGAATTTTATTAACTTTTTTAATTTTATCATATTCATAACAGTGATAGGAATATTAAATGGTATAGCTTTTACTTGATCCAAAATAACTACACAGTGCTCTTGTTTCCACATGCCACTACGTCACATAAAAGCTGCAAATAAAAAAAAGAATGCAGGGGAAAAATAAAGTGGCATATTTCATCCGGATGCTTTTCAAAGCCCCATTCAAAATGACGGTGTCTCGGTGCAGTGCGTGGAAACTCTAAAGAAGTTTTTTTCTTACTTTCAAATTTCTTTTTGCGTCACTTATAAAGGCGTAGACGGGATGAAAATTTCAAAGATTTACTGAGGTGGCGAATCACTACAAACAAAAGCAACTTATTTTATAGTTTTGAGTAAAGAGAAGTATAAAATATAAATTGTTTGTGTTAGGTACTTCGATGGGTTTAATTAGGATGAAAACGAAGGTTAGTAAACTTTTGTTTATTTTAAATGAATGAATATTGTTTTATTGTTCGATGAAAAAAATGAAATCTCCATAAAAAAAAAACACTAAAGATCATCTTTCAAAGCAGTCGTATGAATCAGCTTTACGAATCCCGACACAAAAAAGTTAAAAAAGAAAATTGTAGAATATCGGATGCAGAGTAATAACAAGAAAATTTCGTTCGACAGTAAAATTAATTTAAATGGACGCCTCAGATAGACCAATGGAAGAGCTCTCAACCGCATAAAACTATGACAGTATAATATTTTTTATACTATCTGAAAATATTTTTATTTTTCATCAAAAGTCGAAAATAATGCGGTCGAATCAATTCAAGTTGATAACATTAGTAGTTCTTGAGATACCCAGCTGTGACAGACAGACTGCGTCACACCGTATGGGTTCCTTTTTACCATTTTGGTACGGAACCCTAAAAAGTCCCCTTCAGTCTTGACTCTCTTGTTATGAAGTAGACTTAGTACATGAAATATGCTTGGTGAAGACTATGTACAATACCTTGCGGTTCAAAGGGCGTAACCACCGTTTTAGCAAAAATAAGTTGATAAACTAAATAAGATGGCATATAATGCCATCTTATTTAGTTATTTAGTTTTTTCTCCTCTATTGAACTGTCGCGAACCTCTGAGGGAGTTGTACGTACATCCTATTTCATATGATTCATGAGATGCAAAACAGGTTTTATGCGTTAAAAATACTTAGTATTTTAGTGTACTATGCCACTACTTTGCGTTCATTCTCTATTGGTCTCGAGCTCGTCACTTAGGTATCAGGCACCTTTTCATGGCATTTAGCACACATTTAAAATAGGCACAGGATTATTTTGCAATAACATGTAACATACAAAAGCACAACAGACAGTATGAAAAGGCATAAATCCGGGCTTTCTTGACAGTGACCATAAATATGGCGGTAATAAATTTATTTTGTCTTTTCAAAAATTTATAAATATTTTTTTCCATAGTTACAAATATCAGTATAGAATGCAAGCCCCTGATGGAGCTAGGGTTGCCAAATTGACATAATCTACTAAAAAAAGTTGTAAGTATTGTTATATAAATCCTAAAAATGGAATAAAATAATAACGGAACGATAAAAACTACAAATAATTGACATTTAGGAAGTTGGTTACGCAGGGTGCGTTAGGTACTAATGCAGCAGTTATTTTATGGGGCATAAAAGAGATACATGTTTGATTTTGTGCGGCGTATTCACCAGCTAACTTTTAAACTATAAATATTTCTTAAAACGTTATGTTTTATACTATGCACCACAAAAATTAACGACTTTTGGTGAAATAATCATATTTATAGGGTCAATAACAACAAAGTGACAAATACAAAATTTTAATTTTAGTTTTTTGGCTCTCTTGAAAAGTCGTGTTTTGGTGGTTACGCCCTTTGAGCTGCAAGGTGTCGATATATTGATTTCTTTTAATAATTACCCTGCCTTTCTGCTTACACTATGGCTCTAGATCCAGACTTGCAAGGTAAGCAGTCGCTTGTAATGCATTAATTAGGGAAACCACCACTGGGTAGAAAAATACTAGCCTTTTGTTGCAATTCATTAATGAACCTTTCTCAGCAATATTTTGTGTTTTACTTTTTAAGTTCTTTCTAGTTCTGATCTCTCTTAAAGTCAATCTGATCCATAATCTAACAGTAGTCTGAAAGGAAGATATAAGTATATCAAGGGAACTCAGCATTCTAAAGAATAATTATAAAAATATGGTTATTACCTTTGATTACCATATAAATAATCAAAGGGTATTTATTACCTTTACTACTTGACGGATTTTTATGTGGTAGAATGGTTTATTGCTTAGAATAACATATGCTAGGGGCATGCCAAAAGTTTTTAGACTGGTACTCTTTACTAAATAATGTGTTACTGGCTAGATATACTATGGCGATGAAGGCGATTAAAATAAAAATATTTTAACTTTTTACTCTTTATTTAACGTATAGGTTACAACTTGCGACCTGAAGAGCGCAGCCAAGAATCTAGTCTCCAGAATGATCTATCGTACAAAATAATAGAGAACTGTCGTTCGCATTTTGAAAATATAATAAAATTCTTTTTTTATCTTTAGGTTGTATAACCAAAGAGTTATAGAACCCAAATAGTTTGCATGCATACGATGCCAAGGCATTAACAATACACCATCGTAAACACTGTTTAACCAAGGAACATAAATGAACATAATTATCTTTTTTTCTTAAAAATGCTTATGTTTGTAAGAATCTGGAGCCTTACAAACATAACTTTTGTATCATTCATTTGAATTATTTTGAGACAGTCACAACTAACCATTATTTGCGATGGTGCATAAATTGGCAGTATCATATTATTGTATAAAGAGTATCTAAAAACTTTTGACATGCTTCTCGTTGCATACATTTGATCACAGTAGTATAGTATGCACGGATGAAGTCGCGAGCAAGAACTAGTGTGTAAAGCATGTAAACTAAGAAGAAAATAAAAATCGAATAATAAAACTAGTGGTTCTGTAGAGCTGTAAACCTCGCGTTTATGGCATTTAACATTTTTCGAAATTTCGAAAAACAGAATCTACAAATAAAATCTTTATAATTATAGAACCTGCTCACAAAAGTACCGCCGGACAGCGAGAAAGACGTACAAAAGAATTTTGTCCAAGCTGAAACGAAGACGCTTCGCACTCGCTCGGTCAAAAAGAACTGTATTACGATGACCCTTTCTTCTTTGCTTTTTATTATTAATGCAACTAAACTACTTTCTGTGATTTCAGACATGCATTTTCATTGCCGATCGAACTAACATAGACAAGCTGATGTGAACCCTATGTGTGAGTTGTCAAAGTCGATTCCAATAAGTAATCCGTCTTGTATCGTACCGTCAGCCTTAGAACCTAAGCATTTTAGTTCTATGTCACACTAACTCGCGCTTGTTCAGAAAGTTGTTAGATACTATAGAAATACAATATTTGGTGTGACATGGTACCAAAGAGTTCACCTACTTCTGAAGCCAACTGTACCTTCGTGACTGGTCGATTCGATATAAACAACATGCAAGACTGTTGCAATGCTTTTCTTTTATTCCCCTAGCTTTAATTATTTCGTAAGATCCAATAAAACTTGTACTACTTTTGAATTAACGAGTGGTAACAAACTTAATGAAATGTATGAGATAGATAACATCTAGCGTAATTTTTTGTATTAAAGAACAATGTTAAATTTTAATCATCGGATAAACTTTAAAAATATATTAAGAAGTTATTTATACTAGTGGCTCTGTAGAGCTGTAGACATAGCGTTTGTAAAATTTTAAATCATTTTTGGAAATGGCTGAAATATGACTTTCTCCATATCTCCGCCATTTTGAAAAATTTCGAAAAACTGAATCCACCAAAATAACTAGATAAATACATAGAAACTGCTCACAAAATTTCACAAGAATCGGTTGAGAATTGCGACCTGCAGAGGAGATAACAGACGGACAGTGGAACAGACATACGAAATCATTTTTGTCAAATGAGCTGTAAAACTTCGCGTTTGAGACATTTTTGATTTTTTTTCGAAATAGCTGAAATATGACTTTCCCCATTTTCACAAACGCGAGGTCTACAGCTCACGGAGACACTAGTTTATTAGTAACAATTTGATTTAATATGTAATGGCTCCTACACACATGCCGGCGGCACGGGTCGCCGGCTTTTGCCGAGCGGCACGTTTGTCAAGCTAAAAGCTGCCGGGCGCATCGCGGCTTGCCCGGCGGCGAGGTCGGTGGCAGTGCCGCCGGCATAGTGTGTAGGAGCCTCAAGACAACATATTTTTAAATAACGATTTAAATTTAAAGACGTTCGAAGGCTGTCAAAAGTAATAGGACAAGAAAGGATAAACGAACTATATTTTTCAATACAATCATTAAAATGATAGCAGGAAGAACACAAACATCATAACAATTTTTATTCTTACCTAAACTTCCAAGAAAAACTTATCTCCGTTTTTTCTGAATTATATATTATAAAGAAAAATAGCCACTCGACAGTATTTCTTCACTTATCTAAAAATGTAAGGAATCAATCTCATCGATTCTAAAAAACAGGATAAAACAAAGAGCTACACAGCTGGCTGACGGGACGTTATCGCTACCCAGAGATACTTGCTATCTCCGAGGAGAAATTGACGCTGGGATCTTTGGCGCACCGGCCATTACTCAACTGCTGGCTTCACTGCCTTAGGGCGAGGCCTCAAGGACAGCGAGTGGCGGATGTTTCATAGTAAGATCCATGAACAAAAACAAAATCATCACTCATCTATGCCGCCTCGAATAAAAAGTGTTCTCCGATTTCTTTTATGCATGAGCAAATACCATGGAACTCACATCACTTAAGACAGGAATAGCAAGTGAATGTTTTCATACTTAGGTCCGTGAACCGAGTAATGTCTTTAATCATCGGTCAAAGAATAAAGAAGCCAGTGATCCAAATCCGTTAAATAGGTAGTTTTTGCGTGATTGAGTCCAAACTTTCACAATAATTCTAACTAGTGGCTCTGTGAGCTGTAAACCTTACGTTTGTGACATTTTAGAACATTAAAATTTTTCGAAATGGCTGAACTATGTTTTTTTTTTAAATATCGAAAAACTGAATCGACAAAAAATTGTATATAGGTAATATCGAACCCGCTCACAAAATTTCACGACAATCGGTTGAGAAATGCAACCCCTAGAGGAGAACAGACGGACAGCCGGACATACAAAAGCATTTTTGCCCAAGCTGAAACGGAGACACTTTGCTCGCTCGGTCAATTAGTTTTTCACTCGCTGTGTTATAATCACTTCGCTTATCGCTGATACTGTAGACGTAGTCTTCAGGGAGTTGGGAAATAGCGAAGAAGCATGGGTTACCACTTAAAGTCACCCATGGCGACTAAATAAGGATTGATAGTGTAAAAATACATTGTTTTTTATCCATAATAATGCTTTTAAGATTTTTATAGCTTATCCGTTGCTTCAGTTATTTTAGTGAATGGACTTTGCCCTACGTATTTGACTTTGTGGCGAGCACGAAGCGCAAGCGAAACGTCTTCGTTTCAACTTGGGCAAAATTGCTTTCTACAGGTCGCATTTCATGAAATTTGTGAGCAGGTTCGATAATTATATTAAAATCTATAATAATTATCGAACCTGCTCAAAAAAATTTGCGAGAATCGGTTGAGAAATGCGACCTGTTGAGGAGAACAGACGGACAGACATAATACGAAAGCATTTTTGCCTAAGCTGAAACAGAGACGCTTCGCGCTAGCACGGTCAATTAGTAATTTCTTTTGTAATCTATGTGTGGAAAATAATTTGTTGTATTTTTATAACTGATGAAATGTAGAGGAGAACAGACGGACAGATATAATACGAAAGCATTTTTGCCTAAGCTGAAACAGAGACGTAATTTCTTTTGTAATCTATGTTTGGAAAATAATTTGTTGTATTTTATAATTGATTTTTACAATAAAGGGTTGTATTAAGATTGTTATTCGGTAAACAGACTGTACGTTGTGGAGATCCTTGGGGGAAGCCTATACCCAACAGTGGGTGTCGTGCGGCTGATATGATGATGATGATGAATATAAAATTTGGAGGAACTTGCTTCATCATGTTAGCTGCACGACGCGCACACACAAGCTCTAATTTGCTTGCTTACAAATAGAATAAGTAGGTACAATCACATTCAAAGTATGTAACATATCCTTGACAGCAATACTTTTTAGACAAACACAATGTACTTTCGAAGACATTGAAGCTGTGAAACGGTGGGGATAAGTAATGGCCCCACGTGCCAGACAGCGCCACAGCCATTTTTCGTTGCGATAGTCTGCGTACATCTTGGAGACAGTAATAATATCTTAGAATTGTGAAGTTTGTACTGTATGTTGTATTTTACGATTGTATGTTTCAGTTGAAACGAGATTGTTTTTATACAATAGAAAAGTAATAGAGGCATTAAAAGTAACGGCGAATAAAGATGTAATACCAATTGTATGTAATAATAAAACGATAATTGTAATATAAACTAATTGCTAATGAAGTTTCATTTTCTCACTATGTCATTATTGAATTGATTTGGTGTTTTTTATTATTATTTGACGGTAGAAGTAGACATATAATAACTACACGTATGCCAGATCACAGCGAAAACTCTTTAAGAGGTTTCTGTACGGTGCTATAAGTAAGTACATCGGTGTGGTTAAACCACAGTCTATAGACTCTGTGCTTATACTATTATGTTATGGTTGAAATCAGTCCGAGTCCGTTTTGTAAGCAAATATTATTATAGAGTTATTATAAAGCTAAAAACTCCTTCAAAACAGCTTACCGTTTAAAAATGACATAATAACATAATTTTGAAATTTGATTCTTAGTCTTAAGATTTTAAGGTGGTTTACAGAAAAACAGCCTCATCGACTAATCTTCCCACTTATCAGGAGAGACGCCACCAGTTTGTGCAAAAGATAACACCACCTGTCTCTCTAAGAAATTGTCGCGTACTAAAATAGCTATTCAAATGCAATTATTATTAATAAAATTAACTTGATTGACTGGAATGTTTAATATTAATCAAAAGAGTCCTGACTACTTCATACATTATGTAGTCTGCTTAGTTTGAGACTAAATGATAGTGTGTCCGGTGTGACTTGTCCGGAATAATTTGTTTATTTTCTTATCACAACACATACAATCATCCGTACAAGAGTACCCTTATAATCCGCGCGCGATGAGAATGGGACGGAACCTTGTCAAATTGAGACGCGTTTGTTCGCCAGCCAGCCACAGGGATATCCAAAAATACGCTGTCACGCATCGAGGTGAAGGAATTTTTGTTGCAGCATCTTCAAGTAAGATAACAGGTAAACAATTAGTTGGTTAATTAAAAATAACTAATTAGTTATTAATTTTCGATTTACTTTGACATGGTCCTATCTCATTCTCATTGCGCGTGGATTATACCTTTGATACTTAACGGCTATAGACTAATTTTATTAACATACCCGTAGAATAAACCATATAAAATACTATTATTATTTGTTAATTTGCTATTTTGCAACAAACATAAAAACAGTTAGCTAGCGTTAACCTTTTTAGAGAAAAAGAGTTGTTTTTGCTTTAAATGGTTTTCCTATAAAGATGGATTTATTTATGATTCGAGTGTGACTTTGAAGGTCGGTTAATATCTCCGGAGGGAGGTTTGAACGTGCCTTATCAGCGGCGAGGTCCCTCTGTAACTCCGTTAACATTACATAATGTTATTTATTACTCATGCA
Source organism: Catoptria pinella (assembly GCA_963556745.1). NCBI lineage: Eukaryota > Metazoa > Arthropoda > Insecta > Lepidoptera > Crambidae > Catoptria > Catoptria pinella. Next base: position 5,943,175 of record OY750776.1, read on the forward strand.
AACCTAAATATTATCACTGCTGAAGTGTTAAGCGGTTACTAATTTTGGAACTGAATAACTGGTATGATTATGTTTACATTAATTAGCAGTTTTCAGATATTAAGCCTTGATTCGGAAAAACCTACGATTGGACACCACGTCTTTGGTAGAACTTACATATTAATAAACACTTGAAAAAATAGCTTGAATTTTAAAGTCACTATTTTTATTCAAGTTAAAATAAAAATCAAGTGCTTTTAAATCGCCAATCTTACTCCCTACCTCATAGACAAATCAAGACTTTTTCAGCCGACAAAAAACCTGTTTAATAGCCCTAGTCTGAAAAAATAAACACAATCTTAAAAGTTGAAAACGAACTGTCGTACTCAGAGACATCAATTAAGTTTAATGCTTCATAAGTATCGTGTCGTCTTATACTATCACTATGGAAAAGAAAGAGATAGCACCAATTTTAATAAAGCATTAAACTTAATTGACGTCTCTGGGTACGGCAGGAAGAGTTTAGAAGTTGTCATGTTTTGTTTTGTTTGACGTGTGTGTGTGTGTATTTGTCTGAGGCAACGTAGCTCCTAAACAAATGGACCGATTTTGGCCCGGTCTTTTTCATTTCGTTGCAATAGTTTATTCTGCTACATTAAATATTTTGACCGCTCAGTTTGACCTTCGATGATCAACCGTCCATCGAAATCAATTTCGTTAACACACAATATCTGCGCATTTGTAAAGTTTTCTATAAAAAATACGTACAACCGAGTTCACGGGTGTGAAAGTTACAAAAACGTAAGCAAAGTTGCCCCCTAACAGGGATAACGCGTTCGGAAAGCCGTTGAACAAATTAAGCCGTTTGTTCGGAATTGCATAAGCCGGAAATCTCATTGTGTTTACGTCTGTCTGTCTATTTGGAGGCTCTGACGGCTGTCTGAAATCGGTACACGGCTGTTTGAGTCGACTTCATCAGCGCTTTGTCGTCGCGGAGACTGCCATTACTTCTATATTTTTTATAAGATATTATATTTTCCATAAAAAAGATGTTAAATTAATAAAAATACTTTTCTATTTTCTAACAAAATGTGTATAGGGATCGGTAAAATACAAAAGTGACAACTGATTCATATCACCTGATTTATTATACGCATAGGTTGGAAAAGAGTTAAAGACTTTCCGATAACTATTTCGTAAATTATATCGAAAAAAGATCTAAAATGTGAAAAAGTAACATGAAAAAAATAATTTTTAACTACGATTTAGTTTTTTTAAATTTTGAGATTTAAGCATTCACAATGCTATTTTATATAATACTAAATAATATACTAGAAAAAATAGGACTCGCACCAGATCATGTTCTCGGACGGGAATCGAACCCGCGACCTTTGGATATCCGGTCCAATGCTCTGACCGCTGAGCTACCGAGTCACTCGGTATTGAGATTGACTCAGAGCATTGGACCGGATATCCAAAGGTCGCGGGTTCGATTCCCGTCCGAGAACATGATCTGGTGCGAGTCTTATTTTTTCTAGTATATTATTTAGTATTATACGATTTAGTTTCATAGTTATTTTATTGCGAGTTAGTTGTTTGTTAATAGTAAGAAAAAACGTGCTTCAAAAAAACCAACAAAAATTAAACAGCTCTAAAAGCATGAAATAATATCCAAAATTTTAATTACTTTAAAGCAAGTATACTACCTATGCAAATCTGATATTAAAAAACGTCTTTTGAAGTCGGGTGGAGCCAAAGGGTTATAAAGCCCGGAACGCTCGTGATTTCGGTCTAAATTTTACTTGTAAATTCTTAAAGCCCAGACTCCACCCGACTTCATAAGACGTTTTTTAATATCAGATAAGTATTTATAGTAATTAAATTTTGAATATTTATGAAGTTGTTTGTAGAGCTATTTTTTAAGGTTTTTGATGGAGGAATTGCTTTTTTATTTTTTACTTTTTTGTAGTAGGCAGGTATATATGTTAGCGATGATATTATAAATGAAAAGTTTTAATATTTTACACCTTTTAATGGTAAAATACCCCTAATAACTCAATTTCTGCTGTTCAAGCTGATTGTTGTTAAGGAGTTCCGTTGCGCCTTCGCATTTCAAGTCTAGTTCAGAACATCCTTGACCATAGTTAGGCACCTAATTTATTTCAGATTGTCATAAACCTACTTATATTTCAATCACTATACAGTATACGTTTGATTTTGAGTTTTTGAGGAGTCCCCTTAGTGTCTCAGAGTCCAAGGTTCAATGCCAATGAAATTAAAATGGTGTCCTCTTTCAAACAAAAAAAAGAATCATTTAAATCAGTTCGCAAACAAAGAAGTTATATTCGATCATTCGTATAAGTTTATTATAATGGTAACAAAACGACAGTATTTTCAGGATGTCATGTTTTCATGAACCGAACCGATTTCAAAAAATGAAACCAATTCAGGAACTTACGACATAATAACGTTAGAATCATTTTAATCGGTTCAGCCGTGTTCGAATAATCCGTACATTCATAAAAAAGTATACGCAACAAATAGATAACCTCCTCCTTTTAAAATTTTGAAGTTGGTTAAAAAAGAAAGAAGATAAACAATCATACAGAAGAACAGAGAACCTACTCTTTTTTTGAAGTCGAGTAAAATAGAACATCACAGTGGTTGTATTTTAATTTCACTGAAATAGTTTTCGGTCAGGACATATTTTTATAAAATATGTTTTTAAAATTTTGCACCATATCGTGTCCTAAGACTAAGTTATATAAATATATATTTTTAGACAATGCCTATCTTATAATGTATCCTTTATAACGTATGACTTATAATAATTATGAAGGAAAATTATTTATAAAAATAAGACCGACTTTATTCAACGTTTTCATCACACCAAATCTTCATAAACATAACATAATGTAAGTAAGTACTATACTATTTATCTTAACTTCTATACTTAAGATAAATAGTCATATTTTCTAATATTATTTATCTTAAGTACTATACGACTGGATAAGCTGACCGCTTACGCTATATGCGAAAACAAACAAATATAATTACAGTGGCAATCTTTATGTTGGAATTAAAATCAAATAGCGTGTGCCCGCTAAATTAATTCACGACGATTTTAATTGAATGCTCTCATTTAATTTGCAATTCTTGTTATATTATGTTTTACTTAAACCACAGTCTAATACTTAAACCAAGGGGAAATTTCAAGGCATTATAATTTACTTATTTACTTGATTTGTGACAACCCTATATACTTACCAAACCACCTTAAGCTAGCCATTGACAATCTCTGATTGGCAGATGTCCAAGTGGAATACTTCCAAATTGAATTACGTCCAGGTTCAGCTATGGGGGCGTCGTTGGCTAATCTTCCATTTGGACGCACTAACGCAGTCACATCCATCTGGACGTACTTCCATTTGGAAGTATTCCATTTGGACGCTTGTTAAATGGTCGTTTTGTCAGTGGCTAGCATTTTAAGGTACTTCCTTAGTTCAGGAGTCTTAAATTGCAGCTAGCAAAACCATGTCAAACCCTTTTTGTTTAAAACTAAAATTTAGTAGAGTATCTTAAAAAGTTAGAGGAAAATGTAAAAGCATTTTTAATAAAATAATACGCACCGTATAAACAAGTTCGTTTTACAAACAGTACCTTCCTAAATGGTTCGATTTGTTCATAATCCATAAAATTATGAAAGACCATCTTTGCCAGATTTATTCCTGTGAAATTACACATACATTACCTTCTGAAGAATTTGAAATGAAACAAGCTTCGACTGAGTTAAACGAACTGAATCATTTGTGTATCTCTGTCTTACAGAACGTTTTGATATCATGAATTTATTTGAAGGAATATCTATTTGATGAAACTTATTGTACACCTGTATTAATTAAAAGTTTCAAATGATAAATAGAGCGTTTTGAAGTTAACGAGTTTTCTAAGTACCTAAATGTTTTAGGCATTATAATTAAAACATAGTTTAGGTCACAGACAAACGACCAATGGGTACTTTATTTATAAAGGTCTTGTTATTAAAATTTAATTAAGTTAGTAATTAATGGCATAAAATTGGGCTATCATAATTATGATATTATTTTTTCGCCTCATACAACTGCTGCTACGAGACGTCATAACCACAACTCATAAGTGGATATAAAAGCTTGTTCGAATCTATAAACTTTCAACGTGATATTTATTAGAAAAGGAAACAAATAGCAAATGGGGCTTAATAAATCCTATTAGGGCACTCCAACTTCTTCGAATTAGGTATTTCCAAGAGTCCGAAATTATGTCTTTACATTTTTTTCTTAGAAAGTCCGAAACATCCATAACGTACGTTGACAAGATAGCTGTTTGAAGCACCTTTTCAATTAGGGAATTCCGTACTCCAGCAGAAATATGAAATTCTTTCTTCACAATCGTATCGAGATGAGCCGAACGGTGCCGAGGGTATCCGAATTGCTCACCTTTCGAGTACGATGCCCAATGCCGAATCAGTATTCGCTAGGGTTGGCTGGCGGGTGGATGTGGCGCTCTGTTGCCGCGTTTTCCGCGCGTGCCGCGAGCTAAATAGATTAATCGTGCGTAATGGTGTTGCTGTGACATTAATTTCACTTGTTGATCGGAGATTGCGATTGTGTCTGTTTATAAGTGACTGTAGAACCTAAGTAATCTAATTACTGGTAACGATCTAAAACTAAAAAAAAATTGTTAGTGTTGCTATTTATTATGAATTACGGATTACTGGCCGGCTGCTTAAACCTTATTTTCAGTTATAACCATTATAAATTAACTATAAAACAAGATTAGAAGGAATTTGATCAACTGAAACCACGTTTTAATTATAATTTTATCTGAAAAAAAACATTATAGACGTCAATTTCAACGACGAATTTATAAAAAGAACTGTGAATTTATTTTTTACTCTTATTAATCATATCCATCGAAATAATAAGGTAAGCTAAGTATGGTTAATCATGCAGTATGGTAATGTCACTCCATCTATATTAAAATCTGTAAGTATCTATGTATGTTTCAAAGCAAAATTCCGTACAAAAATATTCAATACTATTCCATCAATAACTGTCTACGCTTTTAAACCCATTTTAAGAACCCATAATTAATTAATGATAGGCTATTTATAACTTTAATTAAAAACAAGACTTTCTATCTTAGCATCGATGAAATGATAAATATTTACTTCGATGTCAAAAGTTAAAACCGATAAGTGTTCCCAATGATGTGACACATGGCGAAGTCTAGATCAGTATGGAAATTCGCACAAGCATTATAATAGTAAAGCAATGTATATAGTTTATACTTATAAATAGCTTTTTGACAGGTTAGTCAAATCTTTATTATTTTTGGTTTACTTTTTATAAGAACCGGAATATTTAGCAAAATAAACTGTCCGAATCCTTAAATTAGCAACGTACTGTGCATACAATATTCTTTTTTGATATATTTAAAATCATATTTTTATTTTGTTTCATTTTTGTAAGCTTATTTAATAATGCTGCGAGTGTATTATTGTTCACCAATAAAAAAACATAAGTTTAAAAATAGTTGCTAATACATATCAAATTTAAAAATAAGAGTATTTTGTATCTTCATGTTTAAAACGAAAATTATGTTTAATTACCAAAAAGCTTGACTCCACAAAAAATAATAAGCACAAGAATTACCAGCGAACCTCAAACGAGTGTACTTAACGAAATTAGGAACGTTCTTACCAGCAGCGAAACGTTAAAAATGTAATTTTTGGGCCATTACGCAGTTTATCTCGTCCCGCTTCTAATATTGCCCACAAAATTTTTACCGACAATTTTGAGGTTTATTTACATCTGTAATTTACTGCCGCTCTCATCATATTCAGGCGATATGCGCTACCATTCCTCATTGCTACCTTTTTATGCCAGTCTTTACGATCCTGAAGGCTTATCGCACCTTTCAGCCAAATTAATTTCTAACTACCTTCTATTTAAGGGTTTCTAATGACTTTGTGGTCTGCCTCGTTTGAAACCCTTGATCGCATTAAATGGGTTAGGAATTCATGCATATTTTAAGTTTTGATTTCTCGTGGTTTATTTAGTTTCAATTGTGTTTTATGAACAAATAAAAGGGTGGTTCTTATAATAAGAAAAAATAAAATTTCAGCTATACATTCTTCTGGCTTGGCTTCAAAATGACATTATTTCCAATAAATCAATGTTATTGGAAGATTATTTCGATGTTTGTTACTAAATTGCATATAAACAGCCCGAATTCCTTCTACATTGGTGAGATGGCGCTGGCTTGCAGCGAAAGAGTTGATATACTAGAAGAAATTCAACGTTCTCACTAGTGACTCGGTAGCTCAGCGGTCAGAGCATTGGACCGGATATCCAAAGGTCGCGGGTTCGATTCCCGTCCGAGAACATGATCTGGTGCGAGTCCTATTTTTTCTAGTATATTATTAAGTATTATATAAAAATAGCATTGTGAATGCTTAGATCTCAAAATTTCAAATAGCTCAAATGTGTCATTAAAATCACAAGTTTTTTATATCTGGAAGCTCTGAGTTCATTTAGGCTCTGCCTTCACACAGTCGCTATGTTAACTAGGTAAATTTTAAAATGTCATAAAAAGAGATTCGTTAACTTTCAGCCTTCAGTAATTTATTCCGATAAACATCGCATCAACCGGATCCCTCTCAATATTTTTATTGACCTTCATAAAAAGCAAGTTGAAAATTTGAAATTGCGTCCGAGTAATTTCGTACCGGTTTCAAAATATTCCTCGTTTGCGGATAAAGTCGCTAGTCCCTCGGCACGAATAAACGTTTTACCTAATTTATGTATGAACTAGCCACGGCGCTAGCTCGGGATTGAGAAAGTAGTTTTCTGTGAGCTATTTTGCGTTAATATTCGAGTTCGGTTGGCAATCTGACAGTATGTGCCTACGCTCAAAAGAAAAACGTTATTTAAAAAGACGCTTTCATGGTGAAACTTATTATTAGTCTAGTTATTTTATTATTGTGAAGTCTATGTTTTGAAGGAAAAAGTATCTTGAAATTATTAGTAATTCTGTCGAGAGAGTATGGTGATGGAGGATGGGATTACGAAATAAATGACATGAAAAATTAAACAGATAAAAGTACAAAAAAATGAATTAATGCTACTTTTACAGTTTATTTTATAATGTTTCCTTCTGTGTTTAATAGTTTTTAGCTCTATTTTTCTTTTTTAATTTAATTACTTCGAGCTCTTTGTTACTAATTATGATTTTCCTACTTTCTCTGTGATATCTATTTTTGTAGTTTTTTTCCCATGCAACTGTTCATTAGGTATTAGAGGGTTTTTTAATGAACAAAAATCGTTACTGAAATTATATAAAATTTATTTAAGATTTTTAACATGAACTTTAGTAATTAAAACAAGGAACTGCCTAACATAACTAATATACATCGAGTTAACTATAATTATTATACAGAAATTTCAACTTTAAGGCCTCGCTATTAAGACCCAACATTATATCAACCCAACCAAACATTTACGTTAATACCCAAAACATAATATTTGTTTATTAATAATTATTGGAGGTTACAGGAACTGAATTATTCAACACGGGAATAATATTGTGTTGATTGTATTATGGTAACAGAAATTTCAAATTAATTTGTAATTACATATTTGAGAATTGTGCTCCTTATTATTGGTCCATGTGAATGTATGTCACCGTTAAAGTGCGTAAATCAGTTAGTCTGCAGATTATCTGGAGAAGTCAGTTTAAGAGCAAAAACTTTTTTTTAACTAGGTAATCTGCAGATTCCCTAGGTAATCTACGATGAAACGAAACGATGTTTTTGTAAAAGTTTTTAGCTTACAATTTCCTGAAGCCTTGGTGGATGACAGTGAGTGGAATATCACTCACTGTCACTTAAAATATTAACTAGGTAGAGTCCGAAAATCTGCTACATTAAGAAAATAATTCGCACTTTAACGGACTCCACCAGTTAATCTGCAGAATAACCAGTTAATTCGCACATTAACGTATTCCGTACTTTAGCGGTAACATATAGATTGATAATCCATAGGTTACACGCTGCAAGTAGATCTAGTTAGTTACTGTAGTGCAGCTACTCGCAACTTGTGGCCACGTCATACGAGTTACTATCATGTGCAAGTCGGTCAGTAGCTCGTGTCAGAATTACTTTAACATTTGTCGTTATTGCTCGTCATACGCCTTACCCCACTATATTACAAGTAGAAGCTCACACGCGACTCGTACGTCAACAAGTCCATTGTATGACCGAGCAAGGAAAGTCGGGTTACTGTCATGTGACTTAACGGTATCTGAAAATAACATGGTATAGTAGATTGTATAACAAGTGCATAAAACGCACCCTGAACTTTACTACTACGAGTAATATATACGTCATGGGTAAAATATGTTTTATGTACGAGTTATACACTCAGCTTTTCACTTCGATTGTGAGAAAATTAAATAGCAATATTGCAAAAACAAGTTTATTTAACGAAATTTAATTGCGTGTGTGGCTGTTTACCTGACGTCCTTCGTCTTACAGTCTGAGACTTAGACGAAGATTTTACTTTAAGCACTAGAGCATGAAAAGCGATTTTATGCAGCCTATACCCAACATAAAAACGAATTTTACGAGCATGAGAAGTGAAAATGCTTTTGGCCATTCAAACCTTTGCTCCCAGTCTAATGAAAACCTGCCGTCTATTTTTACATTTAATGAAGTGACTACTAATGAGTAGACTAATTTTAAATTCTTTCATAATTAACTCTGAAAGTCAGTCACTTTGCCTACGCGGCAATCTTTATAAACAATATTGTGATCACGAATAAAATAAACTGTAAAAGCATTAATTGACGATTATTTGACGACTTCCGTGGTCAAGTGGCTTTGTACATCGGTTTTCAAGGTGCCGCCATCTCTGAGGTCCCTGGTTCGATCCCCGGTTGGGTTAATTTAGAAAACGAACTTTTCTATATTGGCTCAGGTCTGGGTGTTTCTGATACCACCGTTGTCTCTGATTTCCATAACACAAGTGCTTTAGTTACTTACTTTGGAATCAGAGCAATGTATGTGATGTTGTCAAATATTAAAAGGTAAAAAAATAAAAATGAGGAAGTTATGAAAAAGTTAAGTTACTCAAAAAGAATATCAACTATTTGTAGACATTATAATAATAATAAGCATCATTAATACGTTACAGAAAGCTGCAAAACTAAATACCTGCCGTATAGTGAGAAAGTTCATGCAGATTGACAAAAATAACATAAACACACACCTTTCATCAAACATAGCATCAAATTACTACATCCTGAAATATACTTGACCTAGGCCCATTATTACAGGAAACCAGTATAAGCTGTAAAACAAAACTTTCATAAAAATAATAATAAGTATATACCTAAAAACAGAAAAATAGCAGCAATATGGTAAGAGATGTACCTGTTATCCTCTGTTCTTAAAATGAGCACCTACGAGAGAAATCCGGAAATACTATTGCAGCCAACCTAAAACATTTTATTATTTATCGTTAGGGTTGTCGCTGTTTATTTCACTTCTGTCTCAAAACGGCTAAAACACTGAGATACTTTTGAGTCAACAAATCAATAGTCAACCCTTTGGTAGTCCAACTTTAATTTCACAAAACGTTTACAACAGAAAAGCGGCTTTTTGAAACCAATAGTAATGGTAGAAAGACAATTACAAACCACTGTTTGTTCGTGCCAGAGCCGACGGCACAGAGAATTTCTTTCAATTCGCATTTCCCGATACAGGGGTCGTGGCTCGTTCGGCGTGTTGACTGTTGTCGATGGTGTACGGAGGCCTTTACCGGACCGTGTGCCAGAAAGGTTCAATTTGCTGTGGCAACAACAGCCAAAAAGTGTTTAATAGTTTCCCGAGTTTATAAATCGTTTTTCGTAAGAGAAATAATGCAAAATAATACAGTTTATGTTTAGATCAATTGCTAAAACGCTTCTATTAATTTACTGACCTTTGAGCGCGTTTTAAAAACATGTTTTTCGTTTTCGTTGTTCATAGGTAGCATTTAATCTATTTGTGTGTTCCATTTAATTGTTCCGAATCATTAATGAATGTAACACTCTCCGCAAATGGATGTTATGTCAATTATTGGTGTTTTTTTTACATTCAGTCGACACTGATTAATATCATAAATTGCAAATAAATAAAATCAAATGCATTAAATAAATTTTCTAATAAAAAAAAAAATTTCCGAATGTCAACGGGTCTTTCATTTAATGGTGAAATAAAGTTGTCTGACAGTGAACGTCAAAATAACTAGGAAAATCTTGGGAAAAAGCAATGGTTACAATAGCCACCAAGATAATAAAGCCGCGATTCAATTTCCACCTAAACAAACAAAACATTTTCTTACATACTTAAGCATAGAAATAAAAGTAATAAATTCATTAAATTTTTTATCAACGTTTTTTAGGTTAAAACTTACTGGCAAAGTAATCCTTGTAATCTATTCAAATATAATTTACACCCCACTAAAACTGATAATTCTTCCTTAAAAGTTTTTACTACGCTAAAAACATTCAGAACATCTGATTAAGCCAAGATTTAAACAAATCCGGAGTTTCTCGTAAAATGAAATTAGCCGAAAAGCGTGCCATTAAAATTACATTAGCATAAATAAGAGAAATGCTAATCTAGCAAAAATAAATCTTGCGTAAGAAATAAAAATAATCCCTTGGGCCGGTCATTCGGTGACAACTTCATAGAATTGAAAGATTTAAAAACGATTGAGCACAAGTATTAAAAGAAGTAAATTGCTATGCCTTACTTTTAGATTAAAATATAATTATTTATTTCCCGTATTTTTCTAAAAACTAATCAATGAAAAAAGGTGTCAGCGCTCAAACACACAGGATGCTTCCCGTCATGCGATCCGATTTCAGATCGCTGCGATCTATGCGATATATGGGACCGGAACGCAATCAGTGTGGAAGGGATAAGAGAACTCCAAACATCGCATAGATCGCATAGATCGAATTGCATGACCGGAACGCATCCTGTGTTTGAGTTCTTAGACTTGGATTACTATAAGATTAAACAAATTTTTTAACGCAATTCCATAAAATTGACAGCTATTTGAATCTAGTCTAAAGTTGCTAAAGTCACATTGACGTAATTAGGCAGTTAAAGAACCCAAATAAATGATACTTATTTAAATTTTCCTTTTCAAACAAATATCAGAAATGTTTCTCCCTCGAGAAAATTCATTGCAGCAATATTGAGAATTCATACTTATCTTTTATTTCTGCGTAAAAAGGTTGAATTTCAGAGTTGCCAAGCGGGTACATTAGTTAGAAGAAGTTTAACACTCTTTTATTCTAATTAATCCCTAGAGGGCAAACTTAGAAGGACGCATGGTCGGACCAACCCATGGGACATTTTAATTCGAGAATGATCTAAACTGTCATTTTGCTAATTCGAAATATGGTATCCGGTATATCGTTTAAAATTATGCATGTAGGATTAAAGGGTTACGTGGTTCATAAGCTCCGAGATTTATGAACGTAATCGCCATTTTGAGTAGGTACCTACTTATTAAAATGGCTGGTTGTAATTATACAACCAGCCAACACAAAATGAAATTCAGATATATCTGGTATTAACCAGGCATAGGTATCTAAATTTCTATTTGTTCAGGATTTGGATTATGAAATAATAATACTAAATAATATACTAGAAAAAATAGGATTCGCACCAGATCATGTTCTCGGACGGGAATCGAACCCGCGACCTTTGGATATCCGGTCCAATGCTCTGACCGCTGAGCTACCGAGTCACTAGTAAGAACGTCGAATTTCTTCTAGTATATCAACTCTTACGCTGCAAGCCAGCCTGCATTTTTTCTAGTATATTATTCAGTATTATATAAAAATAGCATTGTGAATGCTTAAATCTCAAAATTTCAAATAGTTATGAAATAATGTTTATCTTTTGAAAGGTTTTTAATCATAATAACGCATGCTTTGAAATAAAAACTTAAGCAAAATGAATATAATAAGAACAAAATGACCTTAAACGAGGCAGTTTAACTCGGTTTTATTATCATAAGGGTGTATTCATAAGTTTAGTTTATTTTTGATTGAAACTTGAACTTAACATGTTAAGCTAAGTCGAGATACGATTATTAATAACATAATGAACATACTTAACGGGCCTTTTTTTCGAGCTAGCATGTAGTAATGTAATCTAAAATTGTTACCATTAATTTTTTTGTTAGTTCCGCGATATAGTGGTATACCGAAAACTCATCTATTCACATAGTCCCACAATTTTGTCTTGTACGTACACGGCAAGGGATTCAATTCGAGACCCTTAACATATTCCACGTCCAGGAAAATAGTCGATTCTGCTCCGGGCAGGGATAGATGGAACTACCCCTGGAAAAGATGGTGTGATATCACAACAGATGTGGACGACGGTTATGTCAACGGGCCTTCCATTCACAAAACTAATAAAAGATTCAGCATTGTCGTTTGCCTGAAAGAGGGTTCTGTGTTGGGCCCATTCCGAGAGCAGGTTTGGAGGCCACTCGGGCCCGTCTGGTCATTATCGTAGAATATGACCCCACCCGGTACACGGATTATGTTCGGGTATTTTGACAACGTCCATCAAACCGGTTACGAAAATAAACGCCGCAAATTCGTACGCAAAATGCGGTGCGAACGTTATCGCGTGAAGGAAACCCGTTGAAGTATATTTAAAATTTCACAAGTCATAATTACTTAAGGATGATACAGGTGGTGCTTCTAAGTCGTTATATTACAAGCGTGAACACGTTTCACATCTGCAGAACATATGTTTAAAGGGTCGGCTTTCAGTCCCCTGTCAGAAATATAAAACTTTGACGCTTGGTTACGCATACACGGGTAAATAATGTCTTTTAATCTCCACAGAAGCGGCCGACCCTTATCCGAGGGAATAAAAAAGTTTCCAGAAAGGTTAGGAACAGTAACGCAAAATTTATTTTTCGATTAAGTTGTATTATATTCGGTCAAATGGAAAGGTTCAAAACCTTATGATGAGGTTGAGCGGAGTTATTGTTGGGGTTGTATTCTACCGTGAAAGGTTGCGAGGACTTTTGATATCGTCTGAGAGTTACGTGAAGGTTAAGATGAACCGTTTTCTTTTGTTCGCCTGAAGCTTGAGTTATCGCTGGAAAAACAAAATTTGACTGAAAGACACAAGTGATTTTTCACCCTATTCGAACTTAGACAACTGTTTGTTTTTCAACATTGAATTTTACACAAAACCTGTATACTACAATAAATAACTCTAACTGTAAGTTGCTTAGCTGCAAAAAAAACGAATATCAAACCTTTCTCGGGTTTAAAAATATCTGCATTAACCTAATAGGAAATCAAAACTGGAGCACCAGAAATGTAGGTACATCTTTTTAATGATATAATAATGTTGGTTTGAAAAAAAAATCAGAATCTCGACATAACCTTTTACACATTCTACATTTTTACTGCAAATTTGGCATTAGATAGGACTGTAACACTTATTTCTAATCCACAAAATTAATATAGGCCGCCGTCCATATATGTGGACGGCGTGTCTGTTCTTATTTTCTTTTTAAAACAAATCTTAGTATTTTTTTTAAATAATTAATTCGAATTAACTTCAGTCAGCAACGGCGGTGTTCACGGCATGCTCGCAGTGCAGAAACAAAAACCCCCACTTCTGTGCACTTTCCATACTGCAGTGAAATTGTCCACAGTCAGAGTGCAATGAGGTACAGTTTTTATTTGGGATATAAGAGTATCATGAAATTTAAAACTTTTTAGTAATATCTCATTATGTATATTATAAGATCGAATGTTGATAAATTGAGTGAATGAATACCTAACGCATGTTTTTTCTATGGTAACAAAAAAACAATGTTTACTTTATTCCTGAACTTATTTAAAAAGTGTGAGGCCAGGTGTTTCCGAGTTCACATTGCCATACAGTTCCGATTCCGCTGTACCTTTTGTGTTAAATTAGAGAAGACATTTTTATGCACAAAAATATGTATGATCGTCAATGGGACTACGACATAAATATCCTGTCAAACTGTATCGTAAGACAATTCAGTTTATCTCATTTTTTATTGAATATAAAATGGCAGAGTGCGTACCTTTCTTATCCGATCGGGTTATTTATTGCACAAGTTTGTTTTTGACCGGCTCACGTACTTTATAGGGCGAACCTTTCCTATCCCGAATTGCCAATTGCGATTTGATATATACTTCATTCTGTAACTTTTCGATATCATATTTCTTTGATTTTTTTGCTTGTTACGTGACTAACGTTTTCTATGATAATCTGGTGGCTAATGATTTATATGAGTAGACACACATGTTTTGAATAGATTTCTATGTTTTGGTTTGGTTTTATGCTTAGAATAATAACCTACCTAGAAGACGAGTCCTTGTATGTGAAGAGAGGCAGCTAAAACTGAGCCAAAATGGCTCAGTTTTTAGATTTTATCCTTGCAATACAATACTAACTAATCCCCTAAAGGAAGAGAAATTTTAAGTTTTTCGTTTATATAGGTACGATTAGGTAACGTATGAAGGATACAAATCTAAAAACTTTTATTAGACTCACTTTTGACAGTGCGTTTTGTAGGAAACTATCGTTCTAGGTTGTTATTATTCTAAGGTATAAAAATGTGTGTGTCGAAAATCTAGCAGTAGGAATATGCGTGTTAGATTTTTGTTAGATTTCTTCATTTATTCTTTTCTTTCTTATTGAGTTTTTGCTGATAAAAGTTTGTTTGACAATTAACTTTAGCAAGATTTTTGAATAAGGGCATTTTTAGATGAGCGTTTTTTCGGTGCGTATAAGTTCGCTTTTGAAAGCGCGTGTTGGTGTATATAGTTGCGCCTTTTACCACCCATGCAAAGACGTAAGTTCAAGCGCCAACACGTTTATAAGTTCGTATAGACGTAAACCATAAGAAAATAGGCGCATAATGACACGTTTGGTATTTTAAAGCATGAAATGTAGCGCACGTGTAAGTGTGTGTACCGAAACGAGCTTACACGCGCATATTAAAATTTAAATATTTTACTTAATATGAAAACGCTAGTTTGAATCGCCCTTATCGACATCAAATCCGAATAAAAAAAAAAGTATGAAACTTTCTCAGCGGGTCATCTATCAAGTAACTTTCAGACTTTTTTTTCAGATTGAGATTTTATTTTACAAAAGTAAATATAAGGGCTTGTCTGTTTTTAACTGCAAAAAGTACGTGCAAAAGTTTTGACTACGACTGAGACGCATTTGAATCCAATTCACTCGTGTTTTAAATGGGCTAAATTGTTTTCGAACTTATGTGATAAAACGAACCCATGTTACCTGTTTTTAGAAACAGACAAAGTAAAATAACAATTTCCTAAATAAACCACGGAACTCATTCTTTTGTGTCGACTGTCGAAATCAAATGAAAGTCAATTTCCTTTTCGAAATCATGTCTGACATTATGTTCCATGCGATGTTAGAAAAATGACAGCTTGTTTGCGATGAGCATCTTACCAGTCACTAGGCACCCTTTTTATTACTTAATTTTTTATTTATTTATTTAATTCCACTCCAGGCCGAGTGCGAGAGTGTACAGGGTAGCTCTCTCTCGGCTATGAACGCTTGACAGTTTTTTACGGCAAATTATGATAATCTGTGCTTAAAAAATGTGGGACATGGAAATAGAACTTATTTTATTAGAATGAACTAATTGCATTCAAGACAACGGCAGCAGAAAATTACCTTCTTAAGGTATTTGACAACAAATCAACGAGGGATTTACTTGACTCAAGAGACTGTTATTACAAAATAGTTAAAAGTTACTTTGTAAAATTATAATATGTGGATAATAATGATTAGTGATCCCCTTAATATTTTGGAAACAATAATTAAGTACTTAACATATTTTAAAATACAACTTGTACAGGATTTTCTTTTTGCGTTCAATGTTTGCCACATTTTATCAAATAATTATAAAATTAAAATCTTCACAACTTTCACAGCTTAACAGACATATGGTATGGTGGTAGAATTTAAAGTTGTAATTATGATGAAGAGGGCTTAGTTAACTTTTTTTTCTCTTGCAATCAAATACATTAAGCAGCTGGCCCATAAATCTTACTGTTTTCACTAATTCGTATTTCATTCCAAAAACATCCTTCACAGAAACAATTACATAAATGTATCAACCCGTAAGCTGTACCTTCACAATCCTTTCATAATAAAAAAAGGTAATGGAAAAATAATCTGGACTCAGTCATATGGCGGGGCTCAGTTTATTTTTGTTTATTCCTCGTGTTATTGCAAAGTCAGAGCGGGGTTTGCAGAAACGTCAACTGAGCTGTAAAAGGCTGTATAATCCGATATACCTTTGCCATTATTAAAAAATAAACATGGTGCTTGGACGAAGTGTGATAATGTCTACTGATTTTCGTGTTACATAGTGCTTGGTGGAACTATGGGAATGCTATAGTGAACTTTCGTGACGTCATTATGTGATAAGTTTTCGGTACAATGTGGTCGGTTAAGTGGCGTCTTATGGTGTTGCTAGCTGTGTGCTGGGCTCAAGAAGGGGAGTGGAGTGAAGATGCCGAAGACTTGGGTAAGTTATTCATTAAAAATATTAAGAGAAATTCACAAATACTGAAAATCCAAGTAAGAAATCCGTTCAAAAGACAGATTTGAAAAATAAAAACTCTTAGAATTCCCACTGAACTGCATGGTGAATAGATGATAAACGACTTTAAAACGTAATGCTATGACATTTTGACACATTTCGTTGAATTCCCATTCAGAAGTTAGGAAGCTTAAAAGCGTTTTTCATAACTTGCATTTTTCGTGATTCAGTCTGAGCTTTGACAGCTTTCTTTGTTTCCTTTGACAGTCGCGTAAATGCTAAAATATTGGTATAGATGCTACACTATTCAGCAGGCTTACGCAAGTGCACCATCGTTATCGTTTCGTGATCGTCAATTGGCGATGACATGGATGGCGATGACCACGGCTTTACAATACAAGAATTTCCTTATTTCACATGCTAGTCCGTGTGTGTGGTTCTAAAAATATCATAATTACGTTTCTGATTCATGTAGGGTAACCCTAAGTAAGTGGTAGGTATTCAGAGTACCTATTTAACAGTCTTTAAAAATAAGTACTAGCTATTTTTCTGTTCCAATATGTAAACTTTCTGTACTATCTGTAAATGGGTCAAATTTATTTCAATCATCTTTGGCTTAAAATGATTGTTTTTTCACTATCTCCCAATACCTATAGAGTTTCAAGTGTGTAAATGTACTTATACCAATATACACTTGTTTTTTTAATAGAGTATTCCGTAATTTGTCAGCCCAAAAACGTTTATTATAACTTTCCATTCGATTTTTTTTTAAATCTCTTAAATATTAAAGTGACGTATTTTACATAGTTACCCTATATTTTTGTCTTAAAAGATTATTTTAACGCTATGGTAATGATATAGCCAAGATGAAACACACCAATTACGCTTCGACATAAAGAGATACAACCAAATGGAATGTCATAAACTCCAATTTTTAAAACATGACAACGCAAATATTGTTTTAAATGAATTCGAAATCGAAAAATATTATTATTCTTATTATGTTATTTCATTAAAGTGTAATTTTTTTAATGGAATGAGACTTTTTTCTTAACATTTTTATTCAACATTCAAAACGCCATCATCCACTGACATTGTCAGAGCCATTGAATAATACCATAATAAACCAATTATTATGATGGCAAATCCCGATAACATATCGCTCAGTATAGGATCAGTTACCTACTATTATAATAATAATAATAATAATATTTGACAACATCACATACATTGTTCCGATTCCAAAGTAAGTAGCTAAAGCACTCGTGTTATGGAAATCAGAGACAATGGTTGTAACACAAACACCCAGACCTGAGCCAATATACAAAAGTTCGTTTTCTAAATTGACCCAGCCGGGGATCGAACCCGGGACCTCAGAGATGATAACCGGCATGAGAACCTCTCTACCACGGAGGTCGACAATGACTATGAAACTGTAATGAATTGTAATTGCTTGTTTAAAATAATATCCAGACTTGGCAACAAACATGTTTCGTAGGCCTATGATATGACATACTGGGGATAGATGTTAGCTAGTTTTAAGAAACTTAAATACAACTTGTTAAATAGCCAATAACTTTACCATTTGCCAAGGGGCGTCCCGGTGTTCCTACAGCGATTAATTATACCACACAGTTATGTTCTTTAGTATATAATACAAAACTGATATTTTTTTTTATAATAAATGGGTATGCTCTTGACCCCAGTAATATATATAAACTCTACTTTCTTAAACCTCACTTCACACTTCTTATCCTCTTCTATACTTAAATACTTAATTTTATAAAAGTTTCTTCTGTGGCGGCGCTATTAAACTTACTGATAATAATTGATCATATAAGTAGATAATATGCCGATTTGGAGCATTAAAATCTTTGTTTGGAGCTAGGATATTCATTGATTGTTACTTTGGTATATTTGTTTTAATAAATTCTTATTTCTTGTCTTTGGATTTATAAGCGATTTTATCACAAAAATTTTTTTCAAGCTGAAACATCAAGCTGTTGATAATAGAATTTTTCAAAAATTGTTTGACGCTGTCATTAGCACTTGATGACACCAAATTGTCACTTGGCGATGCAGAGACAAAAAGCCTATGTGGTCGTTCGTCGATGTGTTTTCGATATATTTTCGAGGTGGATGTGCATTTGCATGCAAATTTGTTGGTTGGTTTCTATGTTTTAGTTAATCTTCTGAGATACTGATTTTAGTTATTCTTCTGAGTATATTGATTACACACGCTGATTGACAGATTGTGCCTATTTTGTCTTTTGATATTAAAAATGATGCAGCGATGACTGATGATGAATATTATGATTATAAAGTTCTTAAGAGGCTGCAAATATGTCTTTAAACTTGCTAACGTCATTTTAATATGACTTTTACTAACTCATAATTTAATTGAAAAATGCGTTTTTAAGCGTTGTATTTTCATAATTTTTCATTTACCATAATCATTCAAATTAAGTCTTCAAGCATAATAAACTTAAATTTACGGTTCGAAAAGTTCCAAAAAGTAGGCGAAGACTTATGTGGTTGTTCCACAGTTCTTGACTGCAATAGACTCTTCTCATGATTCGTTTCGTCTGGAAAGTTTCAATGGCCTACATCTTTCGGAACAAATAAGTCTCACATCATATGCAAGGTACCTAAAATCGATCGAATTAGTACAATGTTATCCTTAATATGTGAATCTGATTTGCACTTTACCAGTTTTTATTACAGCCATTCCCAGCCACACCTCGCCATGAATCGCCGAAGCGATCAAATGAAACAAATCGAACAAACTCAAGTGGGAATCGGGCTCAACCCATTAAACCCGATTGCTTGTCGAAAATGAAAATGGGGAGATATATTTTCGTTTGTTTCGCCACTCGGTTATTTCATGTTTATTTTTTTATTTTTATGCAATCCATCGGGAGCTGCGTTTACACGCAACAAACTGCTCGCTTTGATTGAGAGCGCCCAATGTTGCGATATTTCAAACCGGGTAATTCACGAAGTTAAATTAAAAGTTCGGCTGAGTCGACCACACCAATTATTGAAACAGCCGGTACTATTTGTAGATAAATAACGAGGTAACTCGATACCGCAGTTCGGAACTCGCTAATACCTTCAAGAACTACGTGGTGGTCTCGTCTCTATCTAACTACGAAAGTAGCTTCGGCAAGTTCGATTTCTCGTTTGGATTCCTGGAAAAGAAGTTAAAAAAGCGACCCAATTAAAAAGTGTTCATGCATGGCCGGATCTATTCGGCTCCAATTTTATTGGAACGATTAATTTTATTGCGAAAATTTCTGGACAGCGGAACGAATGGGAAACGAGACTGGCCGACGTGGATCCGGCGACCTTTTGTGGCAACATCGAATGGTTTACTCAGCGCCGAATCTAATCAGAAAGCAGCACCAAAAATCATCATACAGTTTATTGTGATTGTTATGAATGAATTGAATTTTTATGTAGGTAATTGAAAACGGGATATAGCGAAATAATGAGTTGGTTTACACTCTGTATGTGAGAATCGATAAGACTTGATTCAATATTTTGTTTAACCACCAGTTCATACGCTGTAAATATTTGTATCAATAAATAAAATAAACAAAATGACGTGTTTATTGACAGAAATGTGTTACAATTTTAAGTATATATCGAATGACCCCACTATAGGCTTTGCCTGGCCTTAACAATATATTTTAAACAACGAATTATTTGCTCGGTTAACACACAAGAGAAAATGACTTATGAATTTAGGTAAATTAAGATAATAACATATATACAAATTAATTTATAACTTTAATGTGTCTAAAATCTGCGATATAGCTATTCAATTATACAATTTATACCATAAGAGAATTTATTTCGTCGCGACATATGACATAGTTTTTAGCCATTGTGTGACTTTCTTCTTTGCTGCTTGTACAGCGCATCTTTTAATATCACAGCGGCTGACCACTCTGCTATAGACAAGGGGATTCTTGGATGGACAACACCGTCTAGCAAAAGTTGTTTTTACTGACTGATTCAACTTTAAACATTCGGCGGTTAAGCAATTTATGATAATCGGTTCCATTTACAACTACATGATTTACCGTCAAGAGAGATTTTGTTTTTGTAGTCATCATGTTTGCGTACCGGTAGCTTTTCGTTGTCTATTATAATTATTCTAACGAGTATTGGACCCGTGTAAAGTAGGTCTACATGGAAAATCTGAACAGATCAAATATTAATATGAATCTACTTTCTCATATCCTAAAAGAAAAAATATTATAAGTCATTAACTACTGTCCGCTAAATGTACACACGACGACACGTCAGGTTATACAGTTAAACTGCGAAAACAGCTTTTATTACGTAGGCCACAAAGGCGGTCTCAAGGTTAACAGTATAGTCTGAGGTGCTGTCGTGTGTACTTTATCTGGGAGCTACGTTTTCAGTTTTCAGCTCAAAAAATTGTGCCGGGTCCATATGGAAAAACCTGATTTTAATTGAAACAAATGAAGATTATTGACGTCCATTTATCGACGCACCAAGTGTATATTGTTGAAAAAATAATCCAATAGATGTCACCACGAGATTGACACTGCTTTTGAAAAGTGCTGTTTGGTAGGTTAGCTGGTATTCTTTTATTATATCTATTCTAAGCTAGATGGCGCTTTGAACATTTTTCGAAAGGATGAATTTGTTTTTTTCGGTTCGAGTGTCGGTTGAGCAATGCGACCTGTAGAGGAGAACTGACAGCCGGAAAGTCGGACAGATATACGAAAGCATTTATCTCGGCCATTTTGAAAAAATTCGAAAATCTGAATCCACAAAAAATCTAAATAAATAATTATTGAACCTGCTCACAAAATTTCACAAGAATCGGTTGAGAAATGCGACATCATATGAAAGCATTTGCACAAGCTGAAGCAGAAACGCTTCGCACTCGCTCGGTCAATTATTTCAACGACACATCGATTCTGAGAATATATCGGACAACGTAACAAGTATGCATTCAGGCATATGTTTTTTTTGTTGTTCGCAAGGGCCCTTACGGACTGACACGAGCGAAATAGATGCTTGCGGTCGGATAAAATATTACGTGGTACAGTTGGGATTTTCTTTGTTTTCTTCCTTCTTAGTTCACGTGCTTAGTAAGCCCGCTCGGTCTGTTGACCTGGAAGGCTTTGTTTCAGCGATACGATATTATTTCTTATCACAATAATCCAATAAGCCGTCATGACAATATGCAGTCGTTCTTTATATATATAAAAGAACTGGAACAAGGACAAATCTGAGTTTTTATTTGAAAAGGTTTTACTTAGAAGAGCTTTTAGATTTCTTTTATCATTGTGCTAGGCTAAAATGCTTGATCTAGGCACCAGTAGTGCTGTTTTTCTTTGCAGTTTCATACAATTTTTGGAAATTCCACCGCTAGGGGTATTTTTCTCCTTCGTTCACGCGGACGAAGTTGTAGGCGGAAGCTAGTTTCAGTATAAAACATGTGATCCAGCGGAATAAAGTAAGAAGGTGATGAAATCTTGAAACCGAATGTCAAATGCTTTTGCTTGGTTAGATTGTTCTTGCGCATAATTCAAATAGTTTATTTTCCAAACATAAGAATTTTCTTTTGTGAAAGTTTGTTTTAAAATTGTAATTCACCCGGCTTATCCATTCGTCACTGGAAACCGTTTTTGTTAGGTACTGAAGAAATAAAAACCTCTTTATGAACTCCAAACACGTTTCGTTTCACTTCATTTCTAGCACTTTCCACGTTTCTTTGTATTAATCGACTTATCTGATCTCCATAAATAAGTCTGGGTTTGTTTTGTTTTCAAGAATCTTTGTGTAAAATACCTTTGTGTTTAAACGAGCATTTTGATAATAATTCTTGTAGGACTTAATGAGTGTATATTAAATACATAATTAGTGATGTCTGTGTAATCTCTAGATTGATTAATATATAATGCAAATCATTTCAATATTTGAAAATGTATTATTTCCTTAATAAGGCCATTAGAATCAAATTTTTTCAGTGTAACAAAACATTTTTCTCACTCATGCTCTGAAATATGATAATATCATTTAAAAAATCAATGCCGGAGGTTCCACATTTACGTGGCTGTCTGGTGAATCACGTTCCTAATTTGAAATTCAGTCCAAGAATGAATTTCAATACTTACCGCACTCGTGCGGGAAGTACAATGCAGAGGTGGCGCAAGTAATTCGATAGATAATTTTGTATGGGAAATTTGTACTTGGCCGCCAATTTGTACCGCCGAAAAGCGAAATGAGATTTCCCATAGATAGACAATTTTATTACTCTACCGATAGAAGATTTGTCTATGAGAAATCTCATTTCGCTTTTAGGCGGTAGATGGCGTTGTGCGAATTTCCCTATTCATAATAAATAACATTAATTAAATTACATTAAATTTTAATTAAAAAGTTTTTATGTCTTCGCATTTCTTGAGGAAAGCACTATACAAGCCTTGTAGGGGACGCAATTTACATTGCTAAATTCCCGTTTTTGGCTGTAATGTAATATTATTGATTAATCGTGCTCTATGCATGATTTATAGTTATTTATGCAACTGTAATGTAATGATAATAATACTTTAATAAAAAGCTAAAATA
Source organism: Catoptria pinella (assembly GCA_963556745.1). Lineage (NCBI taxonomy): Eukaryota > Metazoa > Arthropoda > Insecta > Lepidoptera > Crambidae > Catoptria > Catoptria pinella. The sequence continues at coordinate 5,966,463 of OY750776.1, forward strand.
GATAATTTTTAATTGTATTTTTGTTCTAATTATACTATTGTTAATAAGAATTATTATTTCACCCTTTTCTCAAATATTAGTATGTTCCTTTATAAAAAATATGTTATCAATAGAAAATAAACGAGAAAGCATCCAAATGAACATTTACTTTTGTCTCAGAAGCTAACAACCCTCGCTCAATGGACAACTTAAGGAACGCAATTTAGAAGCGAAGTTCTTATGAGAGCTCTTATATGACAAAGCCTGCAAACGTTCAAAGTTAATTACGAGGCCAAACAGCCTCAAAGGCAATAAATCATAGAGTTTGAACTGAAAGAACGCGGGAACATTATATGACTTTTGAAAATGTAAGTAATATCGCGTAACAGCTGTTTACGGTATAAAACTTACAAAAGTTTCTATTGACGCTTAAAAAACAATCAAAATGTGAAAAAAAAATCAAGTGATTACAAATATTATAAATGCGAAAGTCCGTTTGTTTGTTTGTTACGACTTCATGTCTTAACTACTGGACCGATCATCATGAAATTTTGCATACATGTTGTCAGGGGTACAGAGAAGGACATAGAGTACCTTTCATCCCGAAAAAAATAAAAGTTCCCGACGGATAGAAAAAAAACTTTCCACGTAGACGAAGTCACGGGCGGTCGCTAGTGGTTAGTTAGTAAATGCGTTCATCTACTAGTAGCTTGGTACAAAATCACTGTCAAGGTCAATGTAACGTGTATAAATACTTCTTTATATTTACAAACTGACGTATGTTTCGCACATAATAACGTATAGCGTCGAAACGAGTAGGTCAGGCTAGGCCCAAGACGTGTCTCCACAATAATTTTATTAATATTACCCTAGGAAGCTTGTCACGCGCGAAACCACCGCTCGTATATCTTCGTGCTCCGGGAAAAAATATGATATATTGAGAGAACGAGAGACGTTAGAGCTTTTCTTGACTCCACTGGAGGGAAGTTTAGCGTCTTTTTAGTGTCCTTAAAAACTCGCAAGTGAAAAAGTTACCGTCCCGATAGAAATAATTTGTCGGTGTGGTTTGCGTACTTTTGTGATTAAAGGGCAACTTTTTTATAACAAAGGCTGTGAAAATATTTTATCAGGCACTGTTTTCGTAATATCAACATTCGGTCGAATATTTAAAATCCTTTTCAATATTCAATTCTAATGTTATATTCGGGTTGAAATTTCGGGGTAAAATTGGGTTATATTCGGGAAACAATATTCACATAATATCAACCAATTCCCATATAACTTGTAATATAAGAATAATTAATAAAAAATAATAGACATGAAACAAAAATGATTATCTAAATGTAACATAATCTTACAGTCCGGGGTCGATCTTGTAAGAGGAATAATAAAAAAGGAAGATAAAAAAAACAACATTATGGGAACCGATGATACAATTGCATACATAATTATTGCAGATAGAGTTCGTATAAAGTTCGAATAAAATCGCTTTTATCTTCGATGGATAATCAAGGATAAAGGCGATTTTATTCAGAGTTATTAAAATTTGTAAAACACCAACAACCTCACAGAAGTAGATTACTAACATCATAAACATGAACGTTTAATACGACTTTCCGATAAAGACAAAAAAAGACTTTTTATAAAAAACTCAATCAAACCAGGACATTTTTGTATGGAAATTCGACATTTTTTTATCTTTTTTCAGAAAGCCGTAATAAAAAACGTTGTTGTTAGTATTCCACTCCTGCGAGGTTGTTAGTGTTTTACAAAATAATACTTTAGAATGAAATGTATCAACATTTTACTAAAAGTAATAATTCACATTTCAATTTATTTAACATACAAAAAAGAAAGAATTTGTTCGAAAAAGAAGAACTGTATAATAGTTTCTAAATATACAAAGCTAATAACATCGCTACATAAATCATGCAGAAGAAGAATGCTGTTAAAAAGCTGTATATTTTATTTAAACTGTTACGTCGCTATATAGAATTTTGTCGCAAACTCGGTCTCGCACCTAAATAAAATATTTGAAAATGAACTTTGAAAATGGCCGTTTTATAAACCTAGGCACTTAAAAAGACAAGATTGTATGTATCATTACAACAAATATTACCATCTCAAATAAATAAATAAATATTTGACAACATCACATACATTGCTCCGATTCCAAAGTAAGTAGCTAAAGCACTTGTGTTATGGAAATCGGAGACAACGGTATCACAAACACCCAGACCTGAGCCAATATAGAAAAGTTCGTTTTCTAAATTGACCCAACCGGGGATCGAACCCGGGATCTCAGAGATGGCGACACCTTGAAAACCGATGTACAAAGCCACTCGACCAAGGAGGTCGTCATTACTTGTTTAAATAATAATTACTTGTTAAATAAATAATTTAAAAAAAATGGCATTAATGGTTTCTTCTACGAAGCAGAAACGTTTCAATCTTACCTTTTAGACTCCCTACTCTCCACTGCTATCATAGCGTAACTCTTATATAAAAATAAAGGGTCACTGACCTTTCAACGCCCAGCCCAAACCATTAGACCCAGAAAGCTATGGAAGGATATTTAAAAATTCACCCCTAAAAAGGGTTCAAAAATTGTATGAAAAAAATAAATAAATAGACATTTCGACTTGAAATTTCGTAGGAGTACTTCTAAAAACAAATACGTATTTCGTGGTGTATCCATCTTTCTCTTTCCCTTTTTTCGAGTTGTTTTTGCTCAAATTCACAGCACATTTGTTACGCCTGGGCATTCAAATGAATACTGAGATCAATATAATGCTCACTTTCGATTGGAACATTCGTTCGCGGCGTCACTTTTAGTGCGCTTACGCTACATCTAGATTTTATATGATCGACGCCCAAAGGGCTTAAATTGAGGCAAAAATTTATATGGAAAAATAATTCTGGAACGGGAACAGGAACGAGAACGGGTACAGGAACGGGAAATGAGCAGAATATGGATACCGTACTAATATAAGAAATGTGAAAGTTTGGTTGGATGTTTGTTACTCAATCACGTAGAACGGTTGAACGGATTTGAATGGCACGCATAGTTTTACTTTTAATCCCGGTCTAAGATTCCCATGGGATTTGCCGAATGTCCACGCGGACAAAGTCGCGGGTGAAAGCTAGTGATTAATAATGGGGTAACTCAGTCTTGTTGACAGGGCAATTATGAGGTGGGGGTGCGGGGCAGGGTGGTGTCACCCCACCGATACCGCGCAGGCAAGCCATACCTAACTTGTTCCTACTAAAAGTGCGGTACTAGTAGATGCTACGACTACACCAGTTCATCTTGCGCTTTTATCTGACACATGCCTAGAGCGCCATAGAGCTTGCAATAGCGCATGCCCTAAACTTCTCAAAGAATCGTGTATTGCTAGCGCTTGACGCAAGACGAATTGAAAGTTGAAGACGAAAGATGAACGTGAAAGCGTACTGGTTTGGACTTGGATTGTTAGCTGTATTTGACTGAATTAGGCGTCACTTGGTGGAAGTCCCAAACCATTATCTAACTCCTGAGGATGCTCCGGGCGTAGAGTAGTCTAATTGGTGAAGGTGCAAGGTGTGTCGCTGTCATGCTAGATGCAGGTATTGTGCACTGATATTTTTGTGGGCAGTGCATCCTGCATATATTTTTTGTGGGAGTAAGCTACATATATTTCTCTTTTCACAATTATTAGCTGTAGTTATGGTAAATAACAAAAAAAATCTTGGAAAATAATACTTACTCTTATTATAATTATGTTACGCTAGTAATTTTCCACATAATTAAAAGCATATTAAGCATTAATTTATGTATAGCTGGCTCAACAAAAGCACAACAAACGCCGATTACATTTTGCTCGAGGCTTTGTACATAAAAATAGAAAATAAAGGATTTGTATTGGCAAATGGGAAGGCTTGAAAAGGTAACCTTCAGGTTATGCTTTATACAACCGATAAAAATATTGTTAGGAACGGTTACCAAAGAGATTTGTGAGAGAATTGCGATATTTTTTTTTTACATAAAAACACTTTAAACTTTGTCTATTCGCTTTTGAGACGTAACCTTTTATGAGTATTTATTTGTGAAAGCATTATTATTTATTTGTTAAAAATACAGAAGTTTATACAAGTTTATACATGTTATAGTAATTGTATTCTTAAAAATATTGAATCTTGAGATTTTAGCAGATTTAGCATTCGACTTCTCATGCGGGACAGACGGGCGCCACAGAACTGAAAAAAAAGACGGACGTAATACCACACTAAAAAGAAGTGAAGCATGCAAGGTCGTAAGTTGTACAGTAACTTACACTCACACAAATACACCGGTCTTTTCTTTCCAGGTGTATTTGTATGAGTATAGGTCATGTACAACAAACGAAATTGTAGGACCTTGCATGCTTCACTTCTTTTTAGTGTGATATTACGTCCGTCTTTTTTTCAGGTCCGTGACGGGCGCCTGAAAAAAAAATTTGGTAGCGAGTCGAATTTTTTCTTGTAAGTATATTATTTAATATCATTTTATAAAACCTGAATCTATTAAAAAGTTTTATTTATTCTTTAATAAGACAATAATGTATTTTTTAATGGTCTAAAATTTTTGCTCAACGCGCGATTAATTGAAAGAGTTTTGAAAAGAAAAATTCAGAAATTCTCAAGTTCGGCAGTATTTCATTACAATCGCGAATATAAATCTTCTGAACTCCATCACGGCACTGCCCTTAAAGAGCAGTTAACGTTAGTCATCCTTTGACTGTTTTGAGTAATTTCTTCTTTTATCATTATTTTATTAAAACTGAAGATATTTAAGTGAATCTAGACCAGTGACTCAGTGAAATGTAGACCTCGCGTTTGAGTTTAATTTTTAAGCAACACACAATTTGAGCTACTTTTTAATGCACAAACGCGAGGTTTACAGTAGTATCGAAAAAAAAGGTACTCATGACATAAAATTAATGAATTTTTTATTGTTTATTCCAATGGCTTATTTCACGGGATCGTGCACACAAAATTTGAACTTTTGAAAATATCTATAGAATTAATGTCTGTCTGTAACATATCGAAACGTGTAAAACTGGCCCTAACTGTTTATTAATATTTATAAATCATTACGTAACAACACTTACTTTACATGTATTAAAAAAATACATTTTACTAGTACAAGTCATACTACTCAGATACAATTACATTTGAAAGAACATTCAAATTCCTATCTGAAGTCAGCCACGAAAGCAAACTAGTTCTGAATATAAAGAAGGACCCAGGGCCTATTAAAAAAAGATTTTTGTCGATGTTTGTTGTTCGAAATACAAAATGGTGGCGGCCAAAGAACAAACACAATAGTGTTGATGTCCAGTTGAAGTTCTATCGAAGTCACATGCTAATATGGTTTTCACGTGTTATCTTGTACACACAAATGTCACCAATTAAACTACCGGTAAGTACTTTAGAATATAAATGCAAATCAGATAGGTAGGTATCTAGGGCTGGGGTACTGCCCCCTATTTAAATGGCTAACATTCTATCCGTTTGAACGCTACGCTAACTATTAAAGCTTAAACATTAGCAATTGACGATTAAATCACATGTAAAAAACTTACGTAAATCACAGACTTTGATGTATTGTATGGCGTTGACAAGCCTAAGGCACTTAATTTTATAGTTTAAAGCGTAGCTTAGTGTAACGTTTAAACGGATAGAATTTTGAAAATTTGAGTAGAGGGGCTGATTACATAATGTCACGAAGCGAAACGAACGTTCGTCGTCCGATTATCGTGGTTTCGGAATAGGACCCCTGCTTTCGGGTGTAGGTCACGCATCAATAGTAAGAAAATGGATGACAATGCCGTTCCTTTGCAAATCTTACCTTTTTGCCTGCGGTCAACCCTCTTGTCTGACGGGAAAAAGCTAAGACGAGAACTTACGTAATATGGTCACGAGTATAGCTGTGTTTGATGTGATAAGCTAACACATAAAACATCGTAATAGTGTACATAAGAAATAAAGCAACTTATTTCTCTTAGATTAACATTTTGCAAGCAAAGGCCTCCTTGTAAATCCTTTTTGCTGCAGTGACTGGATTTTCTTTCTACTGTGACACATAAGAAAGCTTAACTAATTCAACAAAATACTTATTCGTTCGTATCATGAAAACTAGAATCTATCTGAGGGTTGACTCCTACTATTTAGAGGTGAAAAAAATCTCTATATCTCTACAACAAAAATAAAAACTCACTAACATAAATACATACATGAATCCTTTTTTGGGCAGTCGTGTAAAATATCTTTTTAATTAAAATTTTTCTATTGATCCAGTAAGAAATCTGTTTACAAGCCAACTCGACCATCACATGTAGGTCACTCATTAAGTTTGTCAAAGTTATTTAAATTATACTTGTTACCACTAGAGTACCTACTGAATTAATGTGCGCATTAACTAGGTAATAATCTGCACATTACCGGGTACGATTCGTTAAATTGCGATTTTTGTATGTAGCAGTTTCTGCACTTTACCTAGTTAATTATGCATATTAACGGATGCTACACCGTTAAATCGCGATAGACAGTTGGTGAAAGGCTTCAGGAAATTTAAGATAAAGACTAGTTAGAGAAGAAGTAAATTTTACAAAAACATCGTTTCTGGCGTTTCGCTGGCCGTTGCCGCGGCACGCTCGCTCCGCTCGCTCAGTTCGCGCGTATTTGGTCGCAGTTCTAACCTAACCTAACCTAATGAACTATTTTTTTATGGCGGCGGGGGGACTCCGTGATGATACTGTGTTTATCATCAATAACTATGCTTGGTCGTTAGTCTGCAGATTACCTAGTTAATGTAAGAAAGGAAAAAAAACTTTAACGGACTCAATCAGTTAATCTGCACTTTAATTTACACATATTAAGTGTCTTCTGAAATTGTCTTCAGAAGTTCAAAGTTGTTTAATTTTTTGGTTTTCATAAAATGGTAATTAAAGAATAAGGATAGTTACAGACGATGCTAAATCACTTTTTTATTCTAAACTTGGCGCGTAAAATTGCCATCAGAGTAAATTTATGGTCGTTATTGAATAGTAAATTATTTGAGGGTCCGAAGAAAAGTTAAAAGGGGGTGGGAGTAAATTCTAAAATTTCTGAGATATCGTCTGTTTAAGTAATAAAATATTTGTATAAAATTTAATCGCTTTGGGACTTAGACGCTTCAAGTTTACAGTTGATTTCCAATTTATAATTTAGTAAGTTCGTAACAGACGGCAAGTCAATAAAATTAATCAATTCTCTTAGATATCTATCTTGAAAACCAATATTCTGAAGTCTTTGAAATGCTAAAAACTAATTTGGAGTGTTTCCTCTTTTTTGATACAAAGATAAATGAGGCTGTTTCTAGGCAAATATTTATTTTCTTTATTCTTTGAAACAACATAAACGTGTTTTAGATTAGTTTAGCATCCATAATGTGTGTCATGAAATTGGATTTGCACTTTGGATAATCAAACAAGTTTACAAACAATTTCATTGTCACTATTAGTCAGTTTACTCAATTCAAGTAGATATAAATGATGTGTCGTCCTCTAGAACCAAAATAAAACTAAATTCTTCTGCGTGATATTTGCGGTATAATCCCGACTTTGTCGTAATAGCTTTATCGCGGAATAATTTGAGACGCCGCCGGTAAAATCGGGATAAAGGACGTTGCCGATTTAGAATTTCATTCGTTCATTTTTCCCCCATTCTTATCTTAATACGACTAGACGGTCGCGTGCTGGCTCCAACGTACTGGCACAAGTTACGTTTTGACAGAATTTGTTTATTCGTAACAAAGAAACGTCACAACGAATATTGAATAGCGCTGTGATATTACCGTATCATTAATTTCTTGCTAGTATTTAAGTACGATTTCGACTTAAGTGAAGACTGCACCAAATCCTAAAATTACTGTCCGAATAGGCCCTTTGGAAGTACATGCAATATGACCAGTAAAAGGCTATCATATTAGTTACGATCCAAAAATTACGATTTCGATCGAATGATTTACCAGAAACGCAATTTATGCGGTGAATGCTGATTTCACTAGCAACCCATATCAATAAAATTTTAATTACAATTGAAGGACTACTAAATAATATTTAAACACAAAATTATCATTTTAATATTGGAATAAGCATGCCTTTGAATACGCTCTTAAACAAATAATATTTTACATGATCAATGTCAACATTTATTTAAAATACAATCAATTACTAGGGGCTCAGTGAGCTGCAGGCCTCGTTCAAATTGTATATTATTTAAAAATTAATGATCAACCGGAAAGTCGGACAGACATAAGAAAGCATTTATCTTTGCCATTTTGAAACAAAAAAAAGGCTATTTAATTACCGAACCTGCTCGCAAAATTTCACGAGCATTGTTTGGAAAATGCAACCTGTAGAGGAGAACAGACAGCCGGACAGACATACGAAAGCATTTTTGCCCAAGCTGAAGCAGAGACGCTTCGCAATAGATATATTCTGAGATATATGTCTATCTGACACTGTTAGAACATCTTTGATTAAATATAAACTCGTAAGTAGATATGCCTTCATATCAGACACTAATGTACATGACCTTGTTCGAGGAAATGAATTTGTAATCCGGTTAGTGCTTTTTGAGCAGACTGTCTTCAGTTGATCACGACTGCCTCTTCAGTTCAGCAAAATCCTAGCAATGATAAATAACAACTGCCTAATCCTTGATGATTTCAAAATTTTATAGTTATATCTTAATGTGTTTATTATAATCAAAGTCAAATATGAATTGTTAAGATTTCTGAACAAAGGCGGATGATGAAAGACTGACTGACCTCTGTTAATGTAAATTACATTTCAGAAAGCACTTGAATATCATTATTGTGTTTATGTTGAGTACAAATGTAAAAGGAACCCTTTGCTGTAGTCTCTTAGATCTGACATTTATGAAATTTTGATGTACTCGTACCATCTCCCGACTTTGATGTGCTACACTTAGCTATGCAAGATTGATATTTGTTTCCATTTCTTTAAGGCCTTAGTTCGTGTCTGAGGGTAATATTTATCATTTTTTTGGTATCTTAGAGTAACTATAATGTAGTTTATATAGAGTGTTTGGCAATGCAGTTTATTTTGGTTTATACTGAGTTGTCACATTGCAGTTTTCCATACAAATTAAAAAAAACAAATTTCCCATTCATGTGATGTTTTCACAGTTTATATTAATTTTACGGGGTTGTATGCATGGTGTTCTTCTACCATATTCGGCTTTATAGGGGTATTACCAAACACTCTGTGTAATAGTTATGAAACCCGTTTTTGTATTTTCCCTCGGGAATGAGACAATTGCCCGAAATAAAAAGTATTCTATAACTTGAACCGGATAATCTATTACTACCATACCAACATTAATGAAGATCTGTCAAGTAGTTTTTGCGTGATGCAGTAACAGACAGACAGACAAAGTTTAAAAAAATGGTGAATTTGGCCTCTGTTTCTATAATAATGACTATTAGAATTAAAATTTCCAAAAAATATTGAATCGACAGAGTCGGCTCAGTTACAGATTTATTAATAGTATAGATTTGACGTGATGCTGAAAGTACGTACATAATAAGTCTTACATATTATGAACCAAATTAAAAGTGACCTGTGTATTTGTTGTGTGAAAACATAGGAACCTATTTATTTTTCTGGATTAGTTTCAGTAAATACAATGGTAATTACAATTATTTATTAACCAATCTACTAAATAAAATAGCTTCGTGTTTCCTTTATGAGTATAATAAGTAAGAGCTCATATTACATGTGTTTTCACTTCATGTCACGTTCTATATTGGGGATAACTAAGTGGCTACGAATTCGGAAACGTTTCTTCCAAACAAAGACAATCAAGAAGATAGATAAAATAAATATTTTTTGTCAAAGGATGTTAATTTTAATAGCTAATCAAAATAATGTCGAAATTAAAATCACATTACTTTCACAACACCGTATTCATAAAAAAACAAAAGCTTATGAGTACTCAAAAATATTTTTCACCTCTCCAGTATGAAAAGAGCGCATTTGGCGCGTAAATACTCGCAGTAAAATCAATTTTTTCGAGAGTGAGGCAAAGTGCTTTTTAATTTCTAAAACCACCTTTTGAAATAATAAAGATAAAGAAATAAGATAGAAGCTTTTATATTGTCATACACGGATTAGAAAGTATACAAAATTAAATACACGGATATACCAAGGAGTTTAAAACAAGAAGATTGATGATTCGAAATAAAGAGTATGGACGAAATGAGAAAAACAATGATGAAATGAAAATAACGGCCCCCAGTATTATAAAACTATTGCTAAAAACTTTTGATTGCAACTGACAGAAATCGCAGTAACATTGCTGCTTTAGGTAAGTAACATAGTTGTCACATTGATTCTTACTAAAGCAGCAATGTAACTGCGATTTCAGTCAGTTTCAATCAAAAGTTGATAGCAACAGAGTTACATAAGCAGGGGGCTGTTCTTACATAGGTATAATAGTATAACTCTTTTCTCTATGGTAGAAGTGAAAAGTTGTATGTTCTGCCTCGTGCCTTTAAGTCACTCAATGTGCTCAATAGTCTATATTAGAGTCTCTAGCGACTAATTCGGTTGTGCGTGATTTAAAGTCGGCATTCGCAGCACAAATTAACTTTGATTTCTTGTATAATAAATAACTATTAGCCCTTCAACGCCCTGAAAATGAGACACAATAGATATTCCATTGTTAACCGGCCGCATGCGTCCGCTCGGGCGTTAATGAATTAACCCTTTTACTCCACACGAATATAATAATTATGCAACGATATATTTGCAACAATACATTTCAATGCTACAAGGTTGCTGGACTGTTTCTATGGCAGCCATTACACAGTCAATCCAGATCGTGATCAGATCACCAACACGTTACACAGTCAGATCAAATTCACTGATCACGATCAACAGATCTTGATCAGATCACGATTGATTTCGTAGCGGGATGCCTACTATCGCACTTAGCTGAATTTTTAAAACTTTCATAGAATCTGTAGCATAAAGATATCATTATTAAAATTGCATACTTCAGATCGCACCTGCCTATGAGGCTAAATAAAATGTATCCATTAATCCTTCAACGCCCGGAAAATGAGACACAATAGATATTCCATTGTTACCCGGCCGCATGCGTCCGCTCAGGCGTTGATGAATTAAAATTAAACAAAATACTATCGGCTCGCATTAACAAACCGCCCGGCCACAGTAATATATCTTTATTTCAGTCTTCACACGGCAAATTGAAAATTGTTCCTAAGTATGACTGATGGTTCACATTACTCGTCGCAACATGGTGACAGTTTCGCGTAAAGAAAAGAGGATTATTTGCGGTCGGAACGGACGACGAAGACGAGTTTTAATATTACACCTATTTATATTCATGCGCCCTTTATAGCCTCGAGAAAGAAAGAGCTAAGAATCATAACCGTGTACTGGGATACAGTGTTATTCACTTAGAGATTCTTTGCGCTAATATTTCATAGATTACGAGAATCTTTATAGGGCGCTGACTTTTGTGCCAATAAATTATTATGAGCACAAAAGTCAGCGTACTATATGTTATAATGTTATAAATTTACTTATTTATTCTGCATTCTTATGTAATTATACATGAGTATGCTTAAATAAGTAAATTTATTACAAAATGATATACCGTTTCATATACATATAGTGCTCGGTTTCCATTTAAAATACTTGGGATAGCATGATTAATAAATTCAGAATTTTGTGAACAACATTTATTAAATCCTGAACAAAGTAGATTTGCATTGTTTTTCCACTGGAAATCGATTCAATAATATTATTGGTTGCATCGGAATGCGAACATACCACTGAGATGCAAATATTATGGAATGGAGAAATAAAATATTTCAGAGTATTAAAGGTACTCGGATTAAAAATCTACAGATGTTTTACTATCGTGAAACCTTATGTATTTTAAAATAAACTCATACATTAATCAATACTATTTATTATTAGCGTCGTAAATTAGAAACAGTTGTCTAAGATACGAGTACAATATACGATACGTCACTAAAGCAAAATAAATCTTTAGCTTATTTCGAAAAACCGAAGCACGTTCCCCGTAGGAGGAGACATTGTAAATATTTCATAGGGTTTCAAATAAATCAAGTTTGCAATTATAAATTGATTGACGCGTAAAGATTAATCGAGATTAAGCGATGCCGATGTGATTAATTCGAGAGTACATAATATTTATTGGTGCTTCTACGTCATTACCAAGGATTCGACATTGTTACAATTAATTATGAATTACTAATAGCATGGGAATAGACTAAACAAGTTCGGGTATTAATTAGTTGAATTCGAGCTACATGATTTTAGTCTGATTATGATTTTTTGTGTATTTTATTGAGACATGAGATAATATTTAATAACATCACGTATACATAATATCAAGACTAGTAGATTAGGTATTGTTATTTTGGAAATCAGTTAGGGTTCGTGACTATTATGTGCTAGTATTGGCGTCCGATATTTAACTTATGCGACGAGACATCTTCGAACTATAGTTTTAAAAGTAGCAGTGACGTCAGTACCTCCCAGAGTGATACAGCTATTTTGAAGTCCTACTGCTGGGGCACAGACCTGCGGATTGCTAGGTGTTAGAGAAAAAATAAGGCTGGCGACTTTTAGGCTGTTGGTCTTCCTAAGTGGAAGTAATTAATTAACAACATGAAAATATCCTTAATAAAAAACACTGTAAGCAAATACTAATTAAAACTTTAGTGATACCCATTCAATTTTATATGAAAATCAGACATCAGATTTAACTACTATTCTCTCTACATTGGAACTATTTAAACTATTTACATTGCCTGTGTACGAAACTTCAACTTTGAACATTCAACATTGTCGTCGTCTCATATTTTTTATTTTAAATAGTTTCAAACTTACGGTGTTCAAATTCGCAAATTGGAATTTTAAATGTGAGAGCGATATACTAAGTTAACTAAAATTGCTCCCGGTATATACGAGAACCTCCATTCGCTTCTCGATTATCTGAAAGCACTGCTTATTCGTGCGTCTACAATTTGCGAACCGAAATTGGCGCCATTCAATCTGTTAACTTTAAACAAATCGTTCCTCGTCAAATTGCAATTTCAACACTTTTACGTGAACCTAATATGGTTGCCAAAAATCGATGGACAGCTGGAAGTTTTATTATACTAAATATACGTCTTTGCAATAGATTAAATCTAATCTTGTTTTTACAAATGTTTTTTATACAGTGACTTGGAAGGGGTGCTTTTTCTTTCTTTCACTATTCATTTTACAACATAATGTTTCGAATTTTTGTAAACTAAATGTTCCCCATTTTTCGACTTACTTAGTAATGACCGCTTCCGCGTCGGCACTAGTAATCCGGACGCGCCACCTAGTAGTATTCTCGCTCAAGTTAATGATATTTCTGAATGGCGAAAAGAGATAGGATCATGGAAAATGCAAAGATACGTGGTTTAATATAAAACACCACATATAATATAAATAACATTACCCCGGTTTAAACGCAAGTTGAACAATTTCCATTTTGATGTCTCATAATATTATTTTCTTTATTTTTAGTATCCACGGTGGATGTTGATGCGGTGCTGGGCCGCACAGCGTCCTTGCCGTGTGACGTCACACCCGATACGAACGAGGATCGAGTCTACATGGTGCTCTGGTTCCGTGCCGGGAAGGCCACCGGAGGGAAGCCTATATACAGGTGAGAGCGACTCATTGTGTATAATACCCGCCTTTTGAATATCTAATAGATAAAGAAAATTTCAGCCTGAAAATCACTAAAAACTAAGCCTAGTATAATTATCCTTCTAAATAGCTTTCCAAATTACCGCATTGTACGTGATCAATTTATCGCGAACAGACAGAGAGACAGACGCGGCGAGGGACTTTGTTTTAGAATACGTAATGACAGTTCTTATGATATGACACTTTGAAATATGGGCAGTTAGGACTAATTCCATGCCGAATGGTGGATACTTGACCTTTTGCAATGCAGGTACCCTTTTTTCGGACAATATTACTGGGCTAGAAGTGGCTGACGCGACAATGCTGGCGCGAAATGAAGCAAACATTTTGCCTCCGCGTACCGCCACTTCGATGCGATCGTTTTGTTACCTACATAGGACACCGCACTGATGGAAGTATGCACTTCCATCGAATATGTATTCGAAGTACGTTATCACTTCACTACTGGCTATATACTTTGTTAATACATGTAATAAAGTAATATAACGAGTGCTACCTCGTGGTCCTGTTGGCCTAGCTACGAGTTCAAGTTCTGAATTAAAAATCAGTCGACCAAAAGCTTTATCGGAAAATATTAAATAATATTTTTTCTCAAATATCCTTGAGCATTCTGCGGTAAAAGTATCTTCTTTACATCAATCAAATTCCCGATATTGTTCAAAATTAATTTTCTCAACGCAAAGGAAGCCTACCTACCTTCTCTAATTATGATATTTGCTCAAACGTTAAAATCCATTTGGCTCTTTCAACATTTCCTCAGGAAATAGGTAAGATTTTGCCTAAATGTATAAAAATATAATTACATTAACGATTCCTAAAGTTAAAAGAATTATGATTATTTTTAACAAGGGCTCTGAACGTTATGATAATTAAAAATATAGAAATAGTTTGATAAAAAAACGCAGTCATGAAAATATTTTAAAAGATAGCAGAAATTATACTCAGCTAGAGTATAATTTCTGGCAGCCGCAGTCAAATCATTCGTTTCGTAGCATTCGTAGCATTCTCGTAGTCGTAGTCTCTACGCGTAGCTCCGTAGCTAGCGCTTTGACAAGTTAGTTTGTAATAAAAAAAATCCCTTTCTTCTAAAATGTCGGTTATTGCACAACTTTATTGACAAATTTCTAATACTTAGCTTAAAATAAGTATAGTATAGAGAATACTGGTTTTTTATTTCACCCATATCCTCAGAAAAACAGGTTTGCAATGACAGATTGTGCACAATATACAAGATCTTTCTGTAAGGTATTTCCTTTTCTGCGGAATCAAGAAAAACGATAGTTTATTGGGCTTAGAGCGAAATCAATAAGAAAATCTCAAAGCAAAACATCGATAATTCCCATATCTTGTTAATTAGGGTGGGCAGTTAGCCTGCGCCAGCAGATAAGCTCGGCCTCGGTTATTAATCATTTGGCAAATTTATGTGATTCGCTAGATGTGTTAACCATTAGAGTTTAAGCCTTTCATGCCGGTCCTTTACAGGGGTGTTTAAAGTGGAGAAATTGGAACAACGCAGCAGCTATATAAAATCTGTGTCATCCATAAAGCAAAGCTTAGCATTTATTCACGATGTGTCAGAGCGTGCATCAATCTATAAAAAATACATAGCATATTGAGCCCTAGTATTATTGTAGCGGAGCTCGATAGTGTAGTGGCTTAGCGCAATCGGCCTGTGGTTGCGGCAGTTAAGCAACTACGTCCTATCGCAAAAGTCGATGATTTTTTGTCTATTAATTAATTGATAATTTTAGTATTCACAATTTATGATTAATTTAATTTTTTGCGGTATCCGATACATTAATTGTCATGGAACAATTGAATTCTGCCCAACACTGCATTTAGTTCTATATTAATAAAATTATAACCAGACACGAAGCGTTACGTTCAATGTTTGGACCTACAAACTGTAGAACAGCCCTATGTTCTGCAACAAGAGAATTGTCTAATTTGTACTCGGCCTTATTAAAACACGAAATTCCTCAAAGGAATTTAGAACTTTATTTCCTTTGGCATAAAGCCTCAAATACATTAACAGCACATTTTCATGTGACTTTGTCTCGGCTTGAATAATGGGAAATGCATTGTTATGTTTGCTCTGTTCTTTGCTTTGTGGAATTGTTATGCAAATCAAATTAATGCCTCATAGTCAAAGACTTCTATGTGTATACTACACTAGACAGGCTGTACAGTACCGAAAAATTGCTCATTAAGTTACGGTGCATGCACAGCAACTCCTTTAGTCTATTGCGAGCGACCGAAAGAAACAATTAATGCGTCGCGAAGGTTAGTTGTGACACAATTTTAATTTTGAACAGCTCGTCTATGTAATTGAAGTCATTGTTCATAGTTGATCTATATTACAATTGATAAAAACTCTTAAACATAATTAGTAACCATGTTAACATTTAAAAAATTAAATTTATGACTCAGGCTTTATTTTCAATACGATTTCGTAAACAGATGCAAACATTAAATTCGACTGGGAAATAACTTCATTTCGACGTTGACATTCGGCAGCCATTGGCGGTCGAAACAACATAATTAGCGTTGGTGAGTTGACCTGAAAGAGAAACAAACCACAATCGTATTGACACTCGCGTGTTAGCTCATTTCATTAATTTTATTTTTAACTGACATCTATCGTTAATGCGTTCCTCCTTGCTTGACAACCGGTCAAGTACAAAGCCTTAATAAAATAACAAATAACATCTTAAAATTTGATAATAATGAGTCTAGCCATTACGATCAACTATAACTCATAAAAACATCAATCAACCAACGCTTAAACAAAACGACAATGCAGGTAAATCAAATTCTACACATAAAATTGACGCTTTTTTAAGCTTAGCTTCTGGCTTTAAAAAAGCACTGTTGATTTGCGAGCATAAGGTATCACAAAGTGTAAAAGTAGACAAATAAGTAAGGAAGTTCCAACCAAAATTAATGTTCAATTTCTGTTAACATGACCTCCAAACAAACTTAATATGATTATCCAACGTACTGACAAAACAATTAAATTACGTCAATTCAATTTCACCCTGTATCAAACGAACCCGTCCCACCAGATCACGCTTACCTGATTCCCGGCAAATACTATCTCATATTTCATATTTACCTTAGCATTAGTGCGAATGTTTATTTGGTAGGTAGGCGTAACCTAATCCACTAGGAAGTATTCCTTTGTTCGCGGCCATGTTTGATTTCGCCCCATAAGTTATTCTGCCAGTGTACTCCTCGAGTTCTTATTTATAGCTGCTAATTGATTGGCTTGATTTCCTAAAGACATTTTATGGAGTAGGGAAGATACAGATTTATGTATGTGCTTTAAGCTTTGGTCTGAATAGCTACTGGTATCGTATGTAGTGGTGCTAAATCAAAAGCAATCTTTCAAAAATCAAACAACATTGCTGCGCTGGCTTGCAGCGAAGAAGTAGAAAGTACGTAAGTAAGTAGAAAGTAGTAGAAAATGTCGCCGCTCCCGCTATCGACTCGGTAATTGGTCGATAATTGGTCAGTGCATTGGGCTGGAATCCCAAGGGTTCGAGTCCCGTCTGAGGTGCTACGGGTGAGTCAATTTTTTCTAGTATTTTTCTAATATTATTTATCTTAACATTGTTGAATTGAAAGCTCAATAAATACTTACAGCTATTACTTAACGTCAGTGTCAAGTTTCTAACACCCGTATTCAAGAACAATACTCAAACCACTCTTGACTACGCGAACGCACTGCGTTGGAATAGAGCTCTGTGATTGGTTCGTTTGTTTTACGTATTACGTTTGATTGGTAGTTGGGACGCTGTGCGTCTGCAGGCACTGTGAGAACTCGTAGTGATGTTTGTGAATACGGGTGTGTGCCTACAGCAACCTACTATAGGTAGATATTATGACCGTTACCGTACCGACATGCAAAACAAATATATTATCAA
This sequence comes from Catoptria pinella, assembly GCA_963556745.1. NCBI lineage: Eukaryota > Metazoa > Arthropoda > Insecta > Lepidoptera > Crambidae > Catoptria > Catoptria pinella. Next base: position 5,984,200 of record OY750776.1, read on the forward strand.
GTATGATGTATTGCTATAAAATACGCCCATTAGAAAATTCCGTCACCGGCTGCGTCAAGCAGCGTGCCATATTAGGAACGGAGTGTGATATGGTGTGTTCATGAGTGTGGGCATAATACCTTCAAAGAAGATTTTTTTCTCTGAGAGTACTACCTGTCGGTTTTTTTATGTACAGGTTGTCCCAAAACTTTGCCACACGGAGCTAGGGAAAGTACCTCAAATATTGAAGATAGGAAATTTTACTGATAGAAAACTTCATTAATAATGGTAATAAAATAATAATGGTTTTAATAATGACTAGAACTGCATTGAAGTTGTCTTTTAAAAAGCATTCGATAACGTAATTATTAAAATTTAAATGTAAAATTTCAAGGTCTTCCTTTTGTATAAAAGATGCTGTGTTATTCAAGAAAAATAATCCTAATAAGTATTTAACCCATTCGATCGGTATCGTAAAAATAAAAGATTGTTTTTTATATTTTGTGGATTCAATTCTTGGTTAAGGCAGGAATTTTTTCAAAATTCTTTGATTGCAGTTCGTTATTAATATTTAAGGTACATTGACAAAGTTCTGTGACACCATGTATAAGCTTATAGCACGCGCGGTCATGGTCCTTAAGTGAATATAGTGTATAGTAAAATTATGTAGAATAATTTTGATTTAATCAAAGGACCTCAACAATGAATAGGTAAATTATACTTACCATTTCATAATTTTCCTCAGTATTAGTGTTTTAAGGTGAAGATTATCTTTCTTTGAATCACTACAATTAAGGTTCATAGCTCAATAGGAATAAGAAACAAAATCGTATAACTGAACACTATTAGCATAGTAGCTACAGCTAGCAAACCTGCCATGATTAAATGTACTAGAATTAGTTGCGTCTGGGTGATTTAATGTTATTATGTGAACACAATAATAATTAATGAACAGCTTAATGGCTCATTAAGCGGTTGTTTTAGCTTGTTGATGTTAGAAATATAGTGCAGTCATGGTTCATTGGAATAAATGAAACTCACTATAGTTTTAGGCATCGGTAAAAACATAATAATTCAAACCACGTGTAACTAACTTTAACTAAATGAACGTTTGAAAACTATGGCTTTCTTTTTTGTTCGTAGTATATTTCGAGTACCATATCCTATGAAACGGTCATATTATAAGAAAAATATCAACATTCAAGAGATCTAATACCATTACTTTTTATTGAATTTAGCTAAATCTATTTTAATGTTTTTTAATCTTGCCTTGTTTATTAGTGTCAATTTTCTTCCATATTAATCTTAAATCTTAGGACATTAATATTATTATTTAGTGGTAAATTGCACATTAAACATTTCTGTCATCCGTTATCTGTATTGCTGATAAGGGTGGTCAGTAATTCTCTAGGCGCTAGCACAGTTCGAGACATTAATCATTTTGGCTTTGTTAAACTGCTAGATATTAAGGACAATTAGTTATTGACAATAATAAGCTTGTAATACAAAATTTGAACAATAGTTTCTGCTAAATTTACCCACATAGATTAGTAATATTATATTAATATTTAGATTAGAAATGATTCGGAAAAAAATTTAACCTCGATTTTCTTACTCTGTAACAATAAGTATGGAGTTTTTTTTAATAATGCATGGATAATGAGTTTTCTCTATTTAACAGTCAACATTAAACAACACAAAAACAATCAAAATTTCCATAAATTGCAAACAAAGAGGCTTAATGTATTTTTGGTCGGAAGCGATTTTCGTTCGCATTCTGGAAAAATTCTTCATTGAAATGCTAGTTGAAAGCATTATGGTGCCGCAATCCATCTCTGCTACGCTGCCCGTCAAAAATCTGTGCGTAAAAAACAAAGGGCCTAAAGGAAAATCGTTAAAATCGAACGATGTTCGTCATCGATTACTTAAGTTTTTACAAATAATGTCACGGAAAGAAACGAACTCCGCCCCGTTACTGTGGATCAGTCTTCGGAAAAGGCCCTTCAATAATCTACAACTTAAATCAAAATAATTAACCTTTTATTTACATAACAAGCAAAGTTTAATATAATTACTAAACGTCTAACATCTATTAAGAAACACTGCTTAGTAATAAAAACACATTTTACATTATTGCCTGACCATGCCTTACATGCTGATGCACAAATTAATGAAAAACAGGCAAAAACTAAATCTATAATAAAAATACATTTGGATCCACTTTTTTCAATTTACAATAATTAGCAAGATCAGTAACATTCATTTACGTATTTTATTCTTGATCGAAGATTACCCCTTGTTTTCATAGAACGTATCTAGATTGTAATCTAGATCTCTAAAATCTAAAAGAGATATTTTATTTGTACATTAAGCTTTAAATTTATGAAAATCTAGCAATTTATCCGCATCTGCAGACAAAATGATTGATAAAAAAGCTTTTTCAAAAACACCTTCAAACAACCAGAAAATAAAAACAAAAACAGCTTCAAAATTAAATACTTCCTAAAAACAAGAAATAATATTCAAATCACTAGATACGCATATCAATTTCAATAAAACATCTCTATTCAAATATCTGTATCAAAAAAATAATCATCTAAATCGGAACATAAGAAACAAAGAAGTCGTTAAGATAGTTCATCCAAAATCATATTATTTTTGCAGGATTACTTGAAAACTATAGAACCGATTAGAAAAATAAATAAATGGGACCATCTCTAGTGTATAGACTCTTAGATCCCTTACGAATTGAAAAATAATTTTGAAAAACGGGTCACAATTCGAGAAGATATCGAGTAACATACATACAAAAAAAAATCATTTGAATTGAGAACCTCCTTGCGTTTATTAGAGCTGTTTTTTTTTAAGGCTTTTGAAAGAGGTTTTGCTTTTTTAAAGTAGCAGGTTAGCGTATGTCGTCACAAATGTTTTTATATAATCAAATTACCACGATGTTCATGAGATGGGACTTTAACTGCAAAACCCTTAGTAGCAGGTTCGAATATCGTAGGTAAGCGCTAATGAAAAAATAATAAAAGCTTTTTTGCAACCGACACAGAAATATTATACATAAAAACCACATGCAGAAAGCAGCCTACAGCCTTGCTACATAGCAATCAGCACTTTTTATTCTACCTCCTTGTAAGTATGATGCACAATCCTATGCGCATATATTTATAATAATCATGCAGACTCCGTTACTAAAACGTCAGTAGTCAATAAAAAAATATAGTTAAAACATTAATAGTAAGGAAACCATTCTAACTTACCCACCGAATCAAATTGTAATCGAAGAGTCGGTCGTTCATTCAATAACTTACATTAACTCAACTAACTTCTCCAGAAAATGCCAAATCATGCCACCTATAACGCAGATTTCAAAAAATGGCAGATTGATTTACCGGCTGCGATAGTCGGATCTCCGGAATATATGGACTTTCGTACGTACCGAGGTATACCGCTGACCCACTGCCGTTCAGCGAAAAGGAAACAAGCGGTTTTTTACTCTATTTGCTTACCATATGAGTTCAGATTTGGTTATATATTTGGGACATTGGGATTTCAGGCGACGCATCGTAGTATCGTATCGACTGTTTGCTTTCATATCGAAGTTTTATATACGCTACCTACGGAAGAGTTCAATTTTAAAATGGATGTTATATAAGTTATATTGCTCTTTTTCGATAGCTTTCCAGAGGACGGCAGTTTTTCATAAACAATATCCCATCAATATGAAACGAATTTAATCACTTGCAACCGGAATAGTAATATTTTTGCGTTCGCATTTTTTAAATACTTCTATAAATATGAAAATAATTATGTGGATTATTTTTAATTATTAGCTACTATTTAACTCAAATTTAAGTTAAGGTAAATTTCCAGCGAAATGAACAAAAATCATATAAGGGCTTTTGTTTGCTATTATTGAATGCTGAAAAGAAACTTATGTAATATTTCTCTGATAGTTTTTTCCGGTTTATTAATATTAACTAACCTTACCATTATTTTACCTTACCACCAAAATTTGGTCATACTCATCATAATTATTTTGTTTGTTATCTAGTTAAGGAGCTTATCCCATGTCATACCTATTAAACGGAGAAAACAAGACATTGATATAACAATGTTACGTCAAGTGCGTGTGAACGGTCTTTTATCTTATTAAGTTGTTAACTTAATTGGATGCTAACGGTTTCACTGTATTATAAACTTCATTACTTAGTGAGGTTTCATCATCACGCACATGTACTTAACACTACTTTTGTTGTTTTACTTATGTCTGTTGCGAGTATTCAGAGTAGATGCTACTCTACGCGCAGTGAAGATGTTGTTTTTTTACCTAATAATTATGTTTATAGACTTGAAAAAAGGTATCCAACTAGATAGATCAAAATCTACCTTTTTATCCCTCCTCCCGCCACGTTTATTACCACCCCAGTAGCGGTATAACGCTTGCGAACAAACTTTAATAATTCACACAGAACAAATAAATATAAAGATGACTCGCAAAAAGTTGACTTAGCGTCACTGCCCACGTGCGATTATTTGCTGAGCGATTTTTTGTCGCCGAGAATGGAACATACAGAATTCAATACGTAAACGCCCACGAGCTACATAAAGTAGCTCAGCGACTGTCCGAAATCTGACTAAATCGCCCACGAAATGAAATGACACTGACAAGAGTGAAAAGGATAAAACGCCGCGATTAACGCCGCGATAATAGCAGCTACAAAAAGTCGCTCGTGGGTGGGAAGCCAAATTATAACGTAACAATGTATTCCAGACAACCTGGGTGCAATCAAATACTATTACATTTAGTTCTCTGTACCCCTTCAACGCCCAAAAAATGAGACACATTAGATATTCCATTGTTATCCGGCCGCATGCGTCCGCTCAGGCGTTGATGAAGAAGTTATGTCATATTAACCATTCACGCCCGTAAAATGAGACACAATAGATATTCCATTGTTATCCGGCCGCATGCGTCCGCTCGGACGTTGATGAATTAATAAGTAGCATCTCTCGATACCCGTGTACCATATAAAATTATTGCAATATCATATTTTCTAATTTGATTTGCTCGCCTTGTCATCATAGCAACAGCAAATTGCTCTATACGTCTTTTCAACAAAACAATCTTGTTTGTATTTTTCACACACATTCTCATCAGTACAATTTTATTAGATTTTCACAATATCTCTTCCCAAAATTAGCGTGCATAGTTCAATGTTGTAGTTTTGTACAGCCTTCAAGTCTGTCATTAATCACGAAAGTCGTTTAGCGCCATAATTGGTGCGCTGACGCCTTTTAAATATGTATCCTCATAAACTACCGGCTTTTCTTCCAATATTCCGTTATTAGAATTGTCGAGTTTAGTTTGCGTTTTAGCGAAATATGAAGCACAATAATATTGGGACGACTAAGTACTTTTTGGGCCAACGCTAAAGATATTCGTACATACTCATAACCAGAATTGGTTAGTCAGAGCTTTGCAAAGCTTTGATTAATATAAAGTTAATAATAAATTTCATTATTCATTTATAATTTCATAATTCATAATAGATTTATTACGCCTTACGTCAAAGAGATTGTGTTTAGATACTTAATATTACAGACTTTTTAGTAATTTCAAGTAGGTACCGGAAAATAGTAAAATTCTTTAATTAATTGGCAAAACATTTATGGAGTAAATGTATAGGTTTTTTTTGTTATTTGATTGGAATTACAAAAAAAAAAATACGGGTGGAATTGAGTACCTCCCTCCTTTTGAAGTCGGTAAGAAAGAGAACCGATTGAGATATTTTTTATCTCAAGAACTGTTCCTGTGAATTTGCTATTGAGACGTAGGCTAGATTATTAAATTACGTGCAAACAGCAATGAAATGGATACAACATAGATCTATACCACATTACATAATTGATTAATTACTACATATTCGACTGTATATTTGTTGTATATCGACCAGTATAATAATAACATGCTTGTACAAAGTAATTGAACTAGGTATCTTTGCTTCAAAAATAAAGCTGCTGATATTTAAGTTATCTAGTACAAAAATATAAATAAAACAATGGCACGTTTCTTGTGAAAAAGCAAAATTTTATTATTTACCGGACCTACAGGCCTTTTCTAAATATTACAAGAAAAATAAAAAAGCTTGACGAACTATAAAACCTCCTTCCAAGCAATTGTGGGGCAATAAAACTATGTACTGTGGAAATTCGAACCTTAAATCGAGGGGTGAAGGCTTATTTCCATTTGTTTGTATTTAGGTGATGGGGTAAGGGTGGAAAATGTGTTCTACGATGTTGATTTAAGGTTTTGTTTCCAGTTTCGACGTCCGTGGAAGGTCTTTCAACAAGGCGCTTCAGTGGTCGGATCCGAACGCGTTCGGGCCTCGCGCTTACTTCGCGACTGTTGCGCGACCAGCGGCATTGACCCTCGACACGGTGCAACTGGATGACGAAGGCATATACCGATGCAGGGTTGACTTCAAGAACTCACCTACGAGGAACTTTCAAATACGACTCGCTGTTATCGGTAAGGATTAAACCATTACAATTATTTAACATAATATTAAAATCTTGAATTGAGCAAAGCTCATATTTTTTTAAAGAATACATATTTAGTGTATTATTATACCTACGTCGCAATCAACCCTGCCAAATGTCGGTTCGCTTATCCCACCAATATTATAGTTCAATTCATTATTCAATGTCGTAGCTAACGAGTGTAACCATTCCGCAAATATTACTACAGAACGACCCCTCGAAACTAAAATGAGAATTGTGCCAGCTGTCCGCATTCCCACACTGAAAAACTTTAGCGCAGAACGTCTGCTCTATGCTGAAAATTTATAAGAGGGCCTTATCTAAAAAGCCAGCTTTTCAACGGCTTCCCAAGCGAGCGATGCAAAACAAAGCTTTGTTAGAACTCCTTTGAATTTCGGTAAGGAAAATGAGAGGTTACACACGACCCCTGCGCCGTCAAAGAAGCTCCGAGTGTTATTACAATAATGTACCGCGATATCGCGTTTGGAGTGGCGGCTTTCATTGGAGGAAGTGAGAACTCGTACGCTAAATATATTACGCGGCGTAATATATGCCAAGCTTTAAGCAAATGTGGCGCTAGAACTGTTACAAATAATCTGTATGTACCACTCTGAACAGCAGTTTATGCTTAAATGTTTTGTGCAGTGTTTTGTTTTAGTACACACGACGGCACCTCAGACTATACATGTGAACCTTGAGACCGCCTTTATGCCCTACGTAATAAAAGCTGTTTTCGCAGTTTAACCTGACGTGCTGTGGGTACATGAAAGTTGTGTTTTTAAAATAAGTACAGCTAAGAACTTGGTCGCTCTGAAGCAAGTATTTATTGAACAGAAATCAATGACCAATGCCAACTACAACAAAGTCACAAAGTTCTAAAATGTATACATATTTTTTGACGTGACTATACCTGCGCTAACAACGGATGTGTGGAAAAACAGGTGTACATTTTAATTCTTTGGATACCCACTTTTTTATTTGCGATTGTATTTATAGTGGTGACTTGCAAGAAATTCCGTATTAATAATATTAAGCTCAACTTTCCTAGTAAACTTTGCTGACTGCTATAATTCAATATATAGGTACTATTCAAAAAGCTTTTAGTTTCCCTGCAACTGGTTTATGTCTTTATTATTGGTCGCACACGGAAATCCTGATAATGAGTGTATAAATATTTGGAACACTGCTGCGTTTCAAGCAAATTCACGAAGAATTCAGTTTAGAACCCATGTGCGTAGCTGCGTCGTTGGTGTGTTACACCATGCGTGATCTGTATACAATCTTGGCACTTTACGTACATTATATCTTTAAAATCAGCATACAGTTACAGCGTATTGCATGAGTCATCCACCTAAACCCGAACGATTCGAGCGGTTGTAATTCGTGTGAAAATATAGTAGGATTGGATTAATCATTATAAAAAAACTGAAATTCATAATTTACTTGCATTTTTATTTATTTATGATCACTTACCCCGTTAAATTTCATGTCAGAACACTAAAAATATGACTGCGAATGAAAAATAGAAGCAATATGTCTAAATTATTATAATGGTGTAAGATTTGGAAAGACTTATTATTTCAAATTCTATTTTAACGAAAACAAATAACGGCTACATTAAATCACAAACACTAAAAAAATAAACACGCAAAAAGCCTTTTACAGCAAAATTTATGACTAGCCATGAGTTTTCTGGCTTCTATTAAATATTATTTTCTAGACTTTTAGCATTTTAAAGGATTCATTGAAAGTAACAAACAGCATATTCATTTTTTGTTAAAATATTATTGTTGTGCTATATTTTTTAGTTGTTTTTTTGTTATTTTCGTGCTGATAAGACTTTTAGTCATGGAATAATATATCAAAAACCTACATGAAAAATGTAAAAAGTACGATTATTTTAGTATCAATAAAAACGTTACAGCTTCTTTGGATTTCTCTTTGGTTTATCTTCTAAACTCCAAATTTCAGTGACATTTTTTTTAAAAACAAAATGCAAAATGACAATACGAGTATACAACAGTACCAGCTCATCAAGACGTGTTCGTTTGATTTCTTGTGTCCTATCCTCATCACCCCCTTCATCATTATGAAATAGACCTACTTACTTAACATTTGTTGTCAGTTAACCATCAGCCATTTTAATGTCCCTACAGCTGGGACACAGGCCTTCCGTATGGGTGGATAAGGAGGACGGGTCATGACCCACCACGCGGGTCCAATTCAGATTGGTGAGTGCTAACGACTGCAAATGCAGCCGGGACCAACGGCTTAACGTGACTTCCGAAGCACGGAGGAGCTCGAAATAACAAATTTTTGGTCACCCATCCCATGACCTACCCTTACGAAAGTTGCTTAACCTCCGCAATCGATGGGCCAGGCGCTATACCACTGAGCCACCGAGCTCCTCTAAATAAATGACGGGAAATAACAAGTTGCCTGGTAAATGATCTAAAGCAGATCTCTAAATGAAATTGGTTATAGAAATAAGCCATAACTTATACTTTTTATAAGTTACAAATGATTTTTTTATAAGTTAAGCCCGCTTCTTATTGAATATTAGAACCACGTGTTTTATTTAGCTTAGTCATTTTTACAAAGCCTTAAATGAAGGACGCTTGAGAATTTTACCATAATGGTATAATTTAAAATTAAAATCGGCCTTTTTAATTTTATTTTAAGTTTGACTTATTGAAATCTATACGTTACAGGATCCTGAAATCGATTGTGTACATACTTACCATATCCTTTCAGTATTTCTTAAATCCACAGCTATTCCCCTAAGGAATACGCTCGTCAAGATTACGACGGAATTATGATAGAAGATAAAATTTTATGAAAAGCAAACTAATATATTCTAGGCAACATCATTCAAATTATATTCCATGTTTATATCAGCGTAAGAACACAATATAAAAGTTGGTAAAAAAACTCTATTTTTATACCCAGGAATTTTTATACGATAACATCTAAATAGGTAATGGTAAAGTACGAGGATGTAACTGAATCATTTTTAAAACATTATTAGATTAATACCTACACAGTTTTGTTGTAAACAGAACCAATAGTACGTACATTACATAGGCGAGGGCTTTAATGAGTTGAGGCAGTGGAAATCGTTTCCTGCATAAGGCTTTTTCTCAAGATATATATGGAAACAAAATTTTATATTATTTTTAATTGGTTTTTGTGGCCATGGAAAACTACCAGTCATGCAGCCATTAAGTTTTATTAAGCTCTGATGAGTTCTACAGTTTTGAATTTGGAATACTAATTTCCGCACTAGTAGCGGGATGTAAGTATTGGAATTGATTTCCACACTGAATTTCAAATTTAGAACGTGATGAACCAGACTACCACGTAAATGTGGAACCCGCATTCATTTTTCAAATGTAATGATAATATTTCAGAGCATAAGTGAGAAAACTATCAGTTGATTTGACTCCATATTTTAACTGAAGTGATTGTATTTTTTATATAGAATACAAAACACATCTTTAAAAAATACCTAAAATATTATGTGGTAAAACTATATTACCTATTATATTTAGTTGCTAAAGCTGCAAATAAGATTATCTTCTCAAAAAAATCTTAAAAAATAAGACTTTTTTGCGTTATTCGCAGACGGAAAGCTATCAAAGCTATTTTATTAGAATCACCCACTTATTTTGCAGTGAGACCAGCCATAACAATTTGCGTTGTAAACTTTTTACGAGTTCATATTTTGCACATAAATTTTTAGACTTCAAGCTTCTGTAGAAAATTAATTGTGAAAACATACTTGGTTTACTTGCCGTTTTTATTTGATGATGGCCGGACAAACTATTGATTTTTATTTTCGATCATTAAGTTTAACGTGTCATAAATTAAATAAGGATATAATTGACTGTAATAACCGCAAGTATGGCACAATATACTAAGCTTTTTTATTAATTAAGGTCTACAAACAGAAACAGAAACACAAACGATAAATGAAAAGGATTTAAGAATAAGGAAAATCAACATCGTCATTTAAAACTTAATTAAAAAGTACTTGTCTAGTTAAACGAAAAAAAACTGTAAATGATGGAGTAGACGATTTATTTTGTAATAGAACTTAAGAATATTTTTTTGTTTGTTAAATGTAAAAAAAAATATTGTCATTTAAAAGTCGAATGTTGCAGTAGCTCGATTTGCAACATTATAAATTCCAACATTTTGTTATTCACAAAAAAAAATCTGCTTGAAAACAGCAACGGCATTATGAGAACAATTCCAAATAAATCATGCTGAAACATTGTAAAACACTGTAATATAGTGGAGGGTTTAAGTATGGCTCTAACAGTCAGACAACACGGCATCGGCTATCAAAGTGATTTTATTTGTCGGCGAGCGCCAAGCCGCCTTCAACACAATTTATTATGGCTCCCTTATCTACATATGTTTATCGTAGAATTTTAACTTGTAAACGAGCCTTACTCGAATATAGTTTACGAAGAAAATGCTTTACAGCAGGAATTAATTGTAGGTTTTTAACATATTTGGACTATTGATCCATTTTGTGTATTCAGATGGATAATCTAGTTTATATTGTGATGGCAGGTAGATAATTTATTTCAAAATAACTGTGTGAACCTTATTTAGGATTCACACGGGTCGATTTTCCGGGTGACTTGCTAGGCGATTTTAGTCGACTAGGGCTTTTTATCGACAATCCCTTGTAAAATTGAATCGCCACCGATTTGCGATTCGAACTCGGACTCGGAATGGTATATTTTTACAATTTTTCATCAAAAGTCGATAACTATGCAGACTAAAAAAAGTGTTTGAGAATGTGCAAGCAGCGCTCTTTCACATGATACCCCATATGCCCTATTAGCCTCACTTAGAATTTTTAAGGGTATCAGTCCTGTTGCAAAAAAAATATTTATATTTCTCTCTTATTTGCAAAATAGTCGGGCAAACCTCATCTAAAACTGTGCCCAAGGTGATAGCATTAGTAGTTCTCGAGATATCCAGCTGTGACAGACAGACAGACTGAGTCGCACCATAAGGGGTCTTTTTTACCATTTCGGTACGGAACCCTAAAAACGAAACTTAGATCGTGCAAGAACCCAACTTACGAGCTATGACTTCTGTTTTCAAATACTAGACGAAGTTTTTATCGAAAAAACGGGACCTAATCAACAATCGTAGTTCAGTGCTGTTTAAATTACTGCAATCACCGAAGTTGGCCGGCCACTGCACGTCCACCAAACTCGTTTTTCCACTTCGCAATTTTGGTCGGAACCCATTTATTTGTATGCAACTTCACTTTATTAGCTGTCGTTTGGCAATTTGTTTATCTTGTAATGTGTGGGTTGGTGTTAACTACTAAACTGCTACTTATTGTTGAAGTTATTTTTTCTCTCAATTTTTTTGTGGTGCTTTTTTCTCCAGACATGGCAGCTCCATCGAGCCAAATAGCACATGAAGCTCCTCTAATTTCTTAAATAAAAGTAATACATTAATTATGAACCAAATAATATACTAGAAAAAATACGACTCGCTCTTGGGCTCAAGAGCATTGGACCCGACGTCCAGAGGTCGCGGGTTCGATTCACGTCCGAGAGTATGATCTGGTGAGAGTGGTATTTTTTCTAGTATATTACTTAGTATTGTATAAAAATAGCATTGTGAATGATAAAACCTCAAATCAAAAATAAATGAACTCATTATTTTATATTACTTAATAATGAAAACAAACCAGACTCACTATAGTTGTTGTTGTTGAACCCATTTTGATGAATTTCAGTTTCGGTACCGCTAGTAATATTATAAAAGCATTCACTGTTATCCAATGTTGATTAGACATAAACCGATAAATATGAAGTAACACAATTTTTATTTACCATACCCAAACACATTAACGCTGTCCAAGAAATCATAATAGCATTCAAACTTAATCGCACTTCCGCAGCAATTTTTCACGAATGATTTGAATAAAGCGAAGCAATACGTAACGTTTACGTTGGGCGTTTATGTTAACGTTAAAATGGGGGTTGCAGCGTATCGTAAGTCATCGCCGCAGTTCTGAGCTACGGCACGCCAAGGCCTATACATCACATTGTTTAAACAAGAACACAAGCACAGTATACATAAGTACCCAGTAACAGTATTCTATCTTGCCCAGTGTCCTTCAAATGATTATCCACCGGCCGCGACGCATTACGACTGTCGATTGTTTAATTTTTCCCAGTAAGGGCTACCCAGTGTCTGAACTTTTTAAAATTATTATTTTAGATCAACATAAAAAATAATTAAAACATCAAGACACTGAATAATACAATAAAGAGCTTCGTGCCATATTATAACATAAATGCGAAAGTATGTTCGGATGTTTGTTTGTTACGTGTCAACTACTCGACCGATCATCATGAAATTTTGCAAACACGCTTTCAGGGGTACAGAGAAGGACGAAGGCTAGCTTTCATCTAGAAAAAAGTACTGGTTCATAGGGATAGCAACAAACTTTCCACGAAGAAGAAATCACGGGTGGTCGCTAGTTTTACATAAATAACTAAATAAATCCGCGTCAGTACGTCCTGCAGCGCACTCGCATCGCGACTGTTGTATACTGAATTATGCTGAAAGAGCATCATGTGCTTTTCGCATACCTACCTGTCCTGCCTGCCTCCAAAACCGACTTTTTTCAAAATGGCGGACTGGTAGGTATGCCAGTCTTAATACATAAATGACCGATGGCTTTTCTTAGCGCGTAATGTGGGCTGGTTTATATGAAAACGGAATTACTAGTAGTTACTCATACTGTGTGAAGGCCTATACTTCATAATGTTTGAACAAGAGTACAAGCGTCTCACAATCGGTACACGCTAGCGTTGAGTGATGGGTGACGGCACGATATCTGCAGTCATTTGATATTGCAATGCGAAATCGCAATAGATATTAAGATAAATAATATTAGAAAAAATACTAGAAAAAATCGACTCACCCGTAGCACCTCAGACGGGACTCGAACCCGCACCCTTGGGATTCCGGCCCAATGTACTGACCAATTATGCTACCGAGTTGCCAGTGGAGCGGCGAAATTTTCTAGTACTTTTTAATTCTCTTAATATAAAAATTGCATTGTGAATGCGAAAAATCTAAATTTAATAACGCAATAGATATGACATGTGTGTATCTAGTATTTGGAGTAGTAAAATACTAATAAAGGTTGATGAAGCAAATTGTTATGAAACCCAAAATGTATGTCATTTTTTCTAATCTAGTATCATTCAGTTATTTTTATAATACCTGAAATTGAAATTGGAATCGAAAAATTCTTTGATCAAATAAGCCTACATAATAAGCATTTTAAAATCGTCGTAGGAGCAAAAATATTCAGATTAATCTTTATGTACAAAATCTTTAGTTTTCACGGAAGCGAAGCGAGGGCGGGTCGGGTAATTATGAAAAGTCATTTTCTACAGCTCGTATTTTCCCAACACTACACGAATAATTTGAACAAGACCTATAATATAAGTTAGCTGTTTGATTAATCATTCTACGAACATGGCGGATATTGGCTGTCTATAATATAAACTATTATGTATTCTGTGTTAATACAATGTATGTTACATGGCTTAAGTACCAGATAAGATCATAGACGATATTACCAAATGGCTTATATCTTTAATTTTTTTTTTAATATTTGATAACATCACATACATTGCTCCGATTCCAAAGTAAGTAGCTAAAGCACTTGTGTTATGGAAAATCAGAGACAACGGTGGTATCACAAACACCCAGACCTGAGCCAATATAGAAAAGTTCGTTTTCTAAATTGACCCAACGGGGGATCGAATCCCGGTGAAAACCGGTGTACAAAGCCACTCGACCACGGAGGTCGCCAATTGGCAAGCAATTTAATTATTTTCATTGAGCTGCGATCTCATAAATTAGATTAGTCCCACCTTTCTAAGTACTTATAGATTTAAGAATGTTTAAACCAATATTGTTACCATCAGGCCGGGTGTGTAAATATGTTTGTCTATAGTTTGTCTTTTATCTTTGCCTTTTCTATCTGTCATCTCTCTTCGCCTCTGTTTTGCTGTGTATTTGTATTTTGGTTTGTATTTCATTATTAATATAATTTTTTGCCTTACTTTGACATGACGACCTCCATGGTCGCTTAATGCTTAAGCTTAATGTTCGATATTAAAGTTTTATTATTAACGTTTAACACTTTTTCCATTTCAAAAATCAAGACAGCAGATCGTGCGTGCCTACGCACGGCGTGCTCTTCTTTCAAATCAAATATTTTTTTTTTAAATAAATAATTCAAATTAACTTCAGCCAGCACCCAGCCAGCAACGATGATGATAGCCAGCTCGCAGAACGGAAACAATTATACGATCTCCACAGTACTATAAAGTTCGTCTATGTTTTTACACCGCAAGCTGGCCATCATCGCCGTTGCGCGCTGAAGTTAATTTGAATAATTTACTTTAAAAAAATCTAAGATAAGTTTGAAAAGAAAAGAAGAACAGATACGCCGTGTACAGACATGGACGGCGGCCTTTATTGATTTTGTGAATTAAAAATAAGTGTAAGAAAAGCTAATAATAAATAATTATATCAATTTATAATATTATTTAATTAATCTACGCCTCCACACCTTACAGTACCTACCATCTCTTTTCTAATTTATTTAATTTGCACCAAATGTATATAATTATGTAATCTTCATAATAATGACATTATAACATCATAATGTAGATAAATATTTATAAAGAATATTTACTATGTACATAGTGACGTTAATACTAACTGAATTTTACTAAAATAACAGTGAAAATAACGTGCTGTTACAAAGCACAGTGATAAATGTATCTGTTCCATTAATAACTCGAGAATTCGCGAACAGCACAGGCGAAGTTTCAACAGCTAGAAATGTGATTATGTACGTAACTTTAAGTGAATTGCTTAACATGAACTTTTGAAACTTAATTGTTCTGATGTAACTTTGTGTTGTTATTGTGTTGATAAAATCTTGACGCGCTATATTTAACAAAGGTGGCAACTTTTTAGAACTTAAGATGTTTTGCGTTTTGTATTTTTATTTTATGTTATTTCCCGTATAATATTTTACAGCTTCAAAGAAATTTTATAGAATTTATACCTTTAAACGATTTCAATGATATATTGTATGTATATTTTAAAATTGTAATGTCCTCTACTCTATCTAATATACTTATATGTAAAAAATTACCATGTCATGATCGGTATAATGACTACAAAATATTGATAAAATAATGAACATACCTTTATCACTATTTAAAATTTTGAGATTTAAGCATTCACAATGCTATTTTTATATAATACTAAATAATATACTAGAAAAAATAGGACTCGCACCAGATCATGTTCTCGGACGGGAATGCTTAAATCTCAAAATTTCAAATAGTTATATAGCTTTCTCATCTTA
The DNA here is from genome assembly GCA_963556745.1 of Catoptria pinella. Lineage (NCBI taxonomy): Eukaryota > Metazoa > Arthropoda > Insecta > Lepidoptera > Crambidae > Catoptria > Catoptria pinella. The sequence continues at coordinate 6,000,179 of OY750776.1, forward strand.
ATCAACTGTTTAAAAATATCTGGAAAGATGTTCAGTTGAATGTCGAGGTTAATTCCTTCTACATTGGTGAGATGGCGCTGGCTTGCAGCGTAAGAGTTGATATACTAGAAGAAATTCGACGTTCTCACCAGTGACTCGGTAGCTCAGCGGTCAGAGCATTGGACCGGTTATCCAAAGGTCGCGGGTTCGATTCCCGTCCGAGAACATGATATGTTGCGAGTCCTATTTTTTCTAGTATATTATTTAGTATTGTACCTTTATCACCTCATACGCCATCAGTGTAATAAATATATGAATAAACCACTCACTCGTTTCCAAACATTTAGATGGGTTGGAGTCTAGTTGGTTTTTTTCTAGTATATAATTTAACATAACATAAAAATAGCAATAAAACACTTTTTACGGATTAGAGCGCGTATATTATTAATTCAGGTGTTGTTTTAGAATTATTTAGTGTGTATTTATTGATTTTTTTGCTTTAGTCCTCCCGTGACCACGGCCCCTGGAAAGGTGTCGAAACGTCGGGAATTCTAAAAACCAATAAATACAAACTAAATAATTCTAAAACAACACCTGAATTAAAGCCAGCTAAAAAAGTCTCGAATGGGTGGTAGGAAAATATAGACCATTCAAAAGCACTTAATATCTAAGTTTATTTGAATAAAGAATATTTCATTTCATTTCATTTCATTTCATTTCATTTCAATATACGCGCTGTGAATGACAAATTCTAAAACTTAACAATAAATAAACAAGTCACTTTAAACAGTTAAGGTATCAAAAATACCAGTTCCATACACAATCCCCGTTCGCAATTCGGAAAATTCCAAAAGTTCCGCTCGCTCCTATATAAAAAGCACTCGCTTAGTATAGCGACGTGCGCGGAAAAGCCTGAATTAATAAGTACAACACGAAATTTGAATTTAATGAAACAAGTTGGGTGGAGGCAGCTGAGCTTCTATCGATCGTCTTATAAGAAATGAGCTGGCGAATAATCGTTGAATAGGGCACAATGAGTTCCTAAAAATCTTTTTGACGAGCAAACGTGCACAAAGCTTCGCTTGTACTTACACGGCTTTCAAAAGTCGATTGCAAATTTCTCTTAACAAGTGATATTTATGAAATAAGAGCTTGAAAGGAAATTTCGGGACGTTGTTGTGCATGAATACTTTTTAAAGGCTTTTACCTGCTATGTTGGATTTGGCAAGTTTGTCGTGCTTTTCATTATTATAATATTAAAATATACTCAAAGTGAAAATTGTTTAAAAAGCGTTTTAAATATATAACTTGACATCTACGCAACCTTTTGTTCTGTTTTCCTACACGAAGGTTTAAAGATCACTTAACCGCTTTCCTTTTTGTTGTAATCCTGGTAAAATAACAAAAGAAAACGGTAGTTGTGTTTTTACTACGAGGTCTGTCCTTTGGCTAGGTTAAGAGCCATTTTACCACAGTTTGTCTGAAATAGTTTATTGATAATTCTGATACACTGGTATTAAGGCGGAATTTTTATTATCAGATGTAGATGCGATAGAGATTACAAGTATATTCCACATCTGGAATTCCCAGCTCCACAAATGAATAAAATAGGGTAAATAAATCGTTCATCCAATTGATAATAGAATCTTAACCGAAACTGCTAAGATTGTAGTAATTTTTATGTGATGGTATTATCTAAATCTTCATAAAGGTGATACCGTAAAATTTTAGATTTCATGGAACTTAACCCAAGAAACTCAGACTCTAAAAAATGTTCCTCAAACCAATAAACAACACTCACCCATAAAACTGTTCGTTGGAGAATGTTTCGAATTATTTGGTATCTTCATAAAATCGGGCGTAATTTTATGTGAGCTCAGCAAAATAGTGAAGGAAGGAGACCGTAAGACGCGCAACTATAGTATGTCGTAAAGACTTGCTTTTGAATTATGGCTTTTGGGGCGCATGGACAAATTTTCGTCCGGCATAAAGGGGTGTTGAGAACTCGTAAACTCCTCCTTATAATGCGGCTACGCAATAAAATGAGCTAGTTGGATACGAGAACCATTAGTAGCGCATTACAAAGTATTGATAGTAAAGTGGGCTTAGCTTAGTTGTGATTCTCTTTGACATTGTTGTTTATGCCGTAATGTTTGTGGGTGCCGTAATAAATGCCATCTACTAGTTAGGAGTACTGCTGTAATATATTTGGTTTAGCATCAAAATGTTACTTGTCTATTACAGGAACTGAGATTTTGTCTGTAAATAAAGCTAAAGTTTTTATTATTCTCTATCGCTAAGTGCACTCACTTGCAGTTTGATCAAACAGTTTTGTTAGGCAGTATGCGGCGTATAACAGGCTCTATTTAATAAACGTGACAATTTGTCGCCTGTCACGACAATTTTATATCCATTGCGTCAACCAATTTGAAAATAGAACAAACTACTTATAGCTATGACTAAACTACACCGCAATGAAAACCAAATTGTCATGACAATTCTCAAATTTATCACGTTATTAAAAAGGGCCCTGCAAGCTTACCCTTCAAAAATCCCGACATTACGATACATTGTAATTGAAACGTTACGTAGGTACTTTTGATTTGCTTCACGGCCGTATTCAGTTAATATTGTGCAGCCACTGTGTAAACTAATTATAACTGGAATTCCAATTGTCAAATTCGGCAAAAGCATTATTAAATTTAAGAAAACAGTTATTGTAAACATTAAAATTTAATATGGATTGAAATTGACATTGGATTGGAATTGTTATTGAAGAGTGTTGCGCTTCAAAAGGGCTGTGCAGTCAGTGCTCTTATTATTATAGAAGTAAAGGTTACTCAGTTTTTGTTTTGTTTTTGTTTCTACGATAGTAAGAGATCCCGGTTCCTAGCTGCGGATACTTACTTTTACTAATCCAAGTAAAAGTCAAATTAGAACCGAACCTCCTTTCAATCAATCTCAATATAGCGTCCCAAATAATTTAATCACAATTGTGATCATTAAAAGTGACGACCCATCCCAGCTACTTCACTGCCAGCAATGCACCAAATGCAATTTCGTAGCTATAATTTCGCTCGAGTCTTACTTACACAATTTGCCAAGTCAACCCACCGCAAACTATAATAATATAAGTATCGTTTAATGGACGAAGAATGAATAGGTTGTAGTGTTACGTGTACATTAAAATTGTAGGTTTCCTACACGAACATTCGGGAATTGTTGACTAGCAACATCTGATTATGCTCAATAATATTGGGTCATGGTATTTCTATCTATAATTTTGACGTATGCTTTCGTAACCTAGAATTAATTTACGGCTGATTTTTTTTTTCCGTAAAATAGTCATAGTTTGGAAAGTGTGGGTAAGCAATTATTAATACAAATCAGCAGTTATTTCGGTAAATTAAAAGCATACCTACGAATATCTGAAATTCATAGAAACCCTGAAGCTAACAAAATGAGCGTATTATTGAATATTCCCACTCCGCAGTTCACAATTTATCTAAGTATTTATTTCATCGCAGATTCACACCGGTATTCACAAACATTACTATGAGGTCTCACAGTGCCCGCGGGCGCACAGCGTCCCACGAACCAATCACACGTAATATGTAAAATACACGAACCAATCACAGTGCTCTATTTCGACGCAATGCGTTCGCGTAGTTAAGATTGTTTGAGTACTGTTCTTGAATACGGGTGTGAGTCTTCTCTCACTAAATTTTGTGTTTTACCACACTAAACAAGATAAAGTAAAATTAAAAAGATAAAAGCCCCTGTCCATGGAATAAGAACATTTGGCAGGTCCAACGCCATCTAACACCACGTTGTAACTGCTACTAAATAAACACCGACTCCATAATAAGTTGCGTACAATTTTAAACCGGCCGGCAACGTACACTGCATGCATTATTCAACAGCTATAATTCCGGAGTGTCCGGTATACGATTTATAGCGTCAAACTCGCTATTACCGGATGCCGCGAGAATTGGTTCCTGGCGAACATGCGTGTGTAAGAAACGTAAAATTGAAGAGGAGGTTGTGTGCCCTGACCTTTAGAGTTGTTTATTGTGATCAATATTATTCACGTCTACTTATTGTTTTTTCTACAAAATGGTGTATTATTCTATCAGTATTTTTAAGTGATATCGCGGTCATTATGATATTGCCATGTCACTATAATCAAAGTATCATGAAAAAAATTAAGTGCCAAAATCACTATACGAATCAATTATAATATTGGGACCATGGGACATAAATAACAACAACGAGGGACGAGTAAAAACTAAACTTTATTGAAAATAGAAGATAGTATCTTAAAACTATATGGGGGTCGCACATGGTTGGTGTCTGGTTACTTGTTTACATTGGTAACTGGATCTATTCTTTAATTCCTAGAATAAATGTATTTGATATGTACAGACAAAGACTTGGCGGCTAAGCTCAATAGGTTCAAGTTACATGTTTGTTTATAAAATTCTTTTGATATACCTACCTACCTACTACACAATAATCAATCCCTCTCAATATACATAATCTTTAAACATAGAATTGAAGCAACGATAATACAATATATAAACGTAGACGTAGAGCTTAAGGGGCTGACATGAGCCAACTAGCGCCGCAAGTCGATTTTATTTTATTTATTCTAAATGAGCCCAATTTCTTAAAAAATGAATCAAAGGTTTTTTTAATTACGTCTAACATTTATTGAATAACTTTACACAGTTTGAAAAGGCATTCCAACAGTTTAAAACGCGATTTTGTTAAAAGTGACAACTGTTGGTTCAAACCCGTTTTTAAACTATTGCACGCATTTTGTAATGTTGTAAGGTTATTCAATAAACATTAGACGTCATTCACAAGACCTTGACTGATTCCTATTTTAAGAAATTGAGCTTATTTAGAATAAATAAAATAAAATCGACTGAGGGCGCTAGTTGGCTCATGTCAGCCCTTTAACAAGAAATGTTATTATATGGGTACTTTAACCATTTTGTCCTTCAAATGATTGGGAGCAAAATAGCATTCACTAATTTATGAAAGCAAAAAGCGCTAGCCGTTAAAATAGGATTAGAAAGAAAATTAACTTTCATTGGAATATATTTTATTTTCCATGAAATAACTTAAAAAAGGCCTAAGAAGAAAACTCTAAATCGGAACCAAGTTTACAATTTAATGAAAAGTTATCAAACAATATTTGATAAAGTTAACTCGAAAGAAGCAAAAATTAATCACGCTAGTGGGTACAACGGTACGTTAATTGTACGCAATCAAAATGGAGGCAGCGGCAGCGATGGCGGTGGCGAATAATTGACGCCTATGAAATTCGTTCCAAATTGGCTGTTGTTTCGGCCACCGACTCCAGAGCAAGGCAATAGTCGCTTCTGTAATGACTACTAACTAGCCTGGGGCGCGAACAGGGAGGGAGCGAGGGATGTCTTTTGGGGCCTTAAAATAGTCAGTTTCTGTTAACTAATGTGGTATTTACACGGGTTGACTTGACAGGCAATTTGCTGATCGAATTTAGTCAACTAGCGCTTTTTATCGATAATTGCTTGTAAAATTTAATCGCCACATGATTGAAATTAGATTTGCGACTAGATTTTACAAGTGATTGTTGGTAAAAAGTACTATATGACTAAAATCGACCAGCAAGTCACCTGCCAAGTCGACCCATGTAAACACCACCTTAGGCTGAGTTGCATCATCTTGATATAACCTTAACTTTAAGAGACACAAACTAATTATCTGACCCGGTGACAGCATCGCTGTCGTCTATGGCGAAACTTGTGTAACAATATGTAATAATACTTAGTTCCAGTTTTGGCCACCGGCTTAGATAAGGTCGTGTAATGAACTGTTATAGTTAAACCAAGATGATGCAACCGAGTCAGACTTTTAACACAGAAAAACTAAACATTTCAAAATAATTTGCAGATTTTCATATAAAAACTCAGTTTTGACCAAGAAAAAATACAGATTGCATATCTAGATAAGAACAAGATTATTAATGATATTGTCAATAAGCAATCAGCGTATTATATTTTTTTCTGTTATACGTGTAGCTAATAGCATGTCATTGTAACAAAGTTACAAAACTATAAGATTTTATTATTCAAATATTTGAAAACGTGCTCATTTTTTATTACTTACCTCACTAACTAAAGTTTTGAATGATATGACATCAGTGAAATTACGATAAGCAACTCGCTTCGTTTCCACATACCATTAAAGGTAAGTTTGCTCCCTGCAAAAAGGTTTAACATGCTCCCCGCTATTTGACCCTAAGTGCGTCCCCTGAGAGAACCTTTCGAAATGTCAGCTGCTTGGATACTTTCGTCGCCGAAGTAGTAAGGGCTCGAGAGTAATTCGGTTTTGCGGCGGGCCGGTACGTGCTCCGAAACTATTGTTTTGTGTGCTTAACCGTAATTAGTGCCATTTGTCATGTTGAGATAGTGGTTTTTGGAAGCATTCCATCACATTCCGGAAATTCGATTTTATAAAATGTGACGCACATCTTGTAAAATTCGATAATATTGTTGGTTCCGTTGGCAGGTATAGTGAAACAAATTTTTTAAGTAATGTTTTAAAGTTTTTGCATATTAACGCAATAAATAGAAAACTATTATTTTTATGGTTTTTCATTTATTCATTATTTACTTATCATTAAACAAAGAATACAACATTATTATTATAACATTAGTCCCACTAAACTATTTAGGATAGCTTGACTGTCGCGGACGTACGGACGGACAATAGGATCCATTCGTTTATTATATGAATCGACAATATTACAACATACGGCACAAAACCAATTTGCAATACGCAGAACAATCACTTCTAAAATCCAACAAAATCGCACAGCCAGAACCCAAATCACGGCCATAGCGATTTCAAGCATCCCGAAATTGGTATCATCATCAATAGAGGTTAAACCCCTAATTCCTGCAGATAGGACCCCATGTTTTTTACACAATACTTGGTAACCCGGCTCAGGCCAGCCCTCCATTGTGTCACAGGCATTGCATTATTCAATTGGCAACACGATACTATATTGCGAGGCTTTCGACATCGTTACACAAAGCATTTACAAGTGACACGGGACAGGCATAAATGCTACTCGCAGACGAATTTGCTGCGGAACAGAAATGTAATCTTCGGAAGTAACTGCACATTTGAGAACCATGCCGCACCAAAGCGCTTGTATAGTTGCATTATAGTTAATGTGACAGAGTACTTCAATGCTCAGGTATTTCTGAAGCTAAAAGTGTATAATAGCTCTGTAACTGAAATAATAACAACAATTTACTAACAATAGGAGCAAACAGCAAACAGCAATCGGTAAATTGATAAAGGGCTTCTCGATGTTTTCTTGTGCTTCCGTTATGTAGAACTTTCGTTTCTAAAAAGGACAACCCTTTACCAAGATGATTAAACTTTAGTAAGATTTTCGAAGGAAAATATTTAAGATTGAACACTTTTTACTTCAAATGTTTTCCTCAGCTTTAGTAAGTGTATCATGGTTGTATTGTTTCTCTGAAAAGATGATAAGCTATGCAATACAAATACAGCTCGATAAAGGTATACCTAAGTAATTTCAAACGTTTTCTACGAGTTTGTATACTGAGAGTTCATCAGTAGTTTGTTATGAAAGCGTTTCGGAATAGCGACTGTCACTTATTTATCGCAACGCAACTGAGTTTCGTGGTATGAGGCAGGTAGTTATTGTCAAGTGAAGGGCCGCTCGCCGTCGTGTTATGGTAATAATTAGCAGGTTGCAATTTATAATGAGTTTAGAATCCCTCTTAAAAATCATATCGCTAATTCTTAAATACTTTAGTAGCCGCTAGTTCAAATAAAAACTCCAAAACTGCCTTTCTCTCCTTCTATTATTTACAAAAAAAGGTTTTTCTAACCACAACTGTAACTAGATTTATCTTGTTCATTGTTAGAACGTCCATACATTACGAAGCGTTTCTCACCCTTGCTTGTTAGGAGCCGGGAAAACAACATGTGTCGACATTCCCAGAATGCTTTCTGGGCTCGAGATCTGTGTTTACTGATTGGAAACGGGCGAAGGAGCGAGTTTTCTTTGTGACTTTTTGAATAGCTTATTAAAGCTACTTAACGTTTATTTTTATCATTCTTATTGGTGAGATAGTAACCTCTTCACTAATAATATTTGAATAACGTATCGTTACAGTGTTTTGCCTGCCAGCTTGCAAAAGCTGTTGGTCCTGGTTGAATTTGCAGTCATTCACATCCACATATCTGAAAAAGTGTTGGATTATGGCTATCCTTCTTATTCTTCCATAAGAAAAACCTGTGCCCCTGCAGCAGGAAAACTGAAATACGATTATGTATGTGTGTGGAGTTTAATCAAGAAAACGGCTATGGTGACCGATATTTTAACACACTACTGTAGAAAAGAGTTACTTCGGACGCCTTTTATTTTTTTTCTATATCTAAGAAAAATAAAAAAAACTTTATTTCGTGTCTTGTATGTAGGATTTATGCTTTCATCCGGTATCCAATATGTCACTATCAGAAAAACTGCGTGAAAAAGTAACCAACTCTTTTGGTAACGTCTTTTCGACTATCTTTTGATTGTAAGCATTCGCCTAAGGGAAGCATGAGATATGAAATGAGGTTCGGCCCCCAAATGGTTGTGGCCTACTTACAATTTTCGATGTATTTACGTTTTACTTGAGAAAATTAACTTATGGTATACCTGTTTATGTTATTTCTTTAAAAGTAAGAAAACATTACAAATTGTGATATAGTATGATAAATTGAGTTACTAAATCTAAATAAGCGTTGTCAGTATTTAATTATTTTGAACTAACCCTCTTACTAATAAAGATTGTATAACAGATATGAGTTGCACAGTGTTTTGTTTTTTTCTGTAATAATGTCAAACTTAAATAGTTTGACAAAGAGTAACCATTGTGTAACTATACATCTGCTATAAATTTTTTATTGGTAAGGGGTTAAGTAAAAAATAATGTGTTTACTGAACCCCCATTACCACAAAAACATTAGAGCATCAATATTCCAAATTCAATTTGTCCTTACCGCTTGTTTGAAATGAGATACCTTATGAAATGTCACAGGCTGGCAACTTTACCAAAACTTGATCCCAAAATACCACGCCTTTATCCCTTTACCACAGATTAAATTAATAAACTTGACGTCGGCCTTTGTTGGTATAGAAATTTGGACCTCATCGACTCACAAATGTCTAAGTTTAACGATAATGTTAGTTAGCTGTCACTGGTTTGGTAAGTTATGGCTCGTAAGGGATGATCAAAGTCTGATACTACATAACAAAACAGCTCGTATTGACTTGGTGAAACAAATAAATTTATGTGTGTGACACACAGTCATGTGGGAAACTAAATGTGTTTACAAACCATAATTTATTTATTAGGTACCTAATTTATTTAGTTATTTAACTAGAACACTTTTTATGGATTACAGCGCGTATATTATTAGGGGTTAAAATATGAAATTACCAACTTTATCTCACACACAGGGACTCCCATATCTTCTATGATGTTAAAGATGCTTCGATTGTTTGTTTCATATTATGATCATGACGGCCAACTACTTGTCAGCAATAACAATATTTCTGATTTTCTTTCCTTAACTTTAAAAAAAGTACCTTGTTATTTAGTAACTCCTTTTTTGTTACCAGAAATGAACTCTTAAATTTCGTTGTAACTTAGCTGATACTTATTTTTTTCGAGTAAACTAAGTGTCATACGTTATCTTAGTGTTTGAACATTAGTGCATAAAAGTTTTAAAACATTAGCGTTCATGGTTGTTAAATAAATTAAGAAAATGTTAGTATAGAAAATTCAAATTATTTAAAATTCTCCATACAAAACGGCAATTTTCATACTTAAACCCTGGAGAAAAAAATATTTTGAGTAGAAAAGAGAATCTTTTCTTCATAGAAAACGTATCATTTTGGTCATATAAATTAAAGTGTTATTTTATATATAATACTAAATAATATACTAGAAAAAATTACGACTCGCACCAGATCATGTTCTCGGACGGCGATCCAAAGGTCGCAGGTTCGATTCCCGTCCGAAAACATGTTCTGGTGCGAGTCGTATTTTTTCTAGTATATTATTTAAATAATAAAATAAAATGGTTTTATTATTTAGTATTATATAAAAATAGCATTGTGAATGCTAAAATCCCAAAATTTAAAAAGTGTTATTTTATAATTATTTAGTTTGGGTTTCGACACCTTTTCAGGGGCCGTGGTAACGGGATTACTAATAGCAAACACTGCTATTACCCACTCCGGAAATCTATTAAAAGTGTTTTATTTCAAAGAAAAGTACGCGCGGAAAATTTAGAAGTTTCTCGATCAACGCGCCATTTGTAAACAAATGACCGTCCTGTAAATCTGTTGTATCTTCTTTGCAGTGCCTCCTCACCAGCTGATCCTGTACGACAAGTCTGGACGAGACGTGTCTGGAGTGGTCGGGCCACTGGAAGAGGGGAACGAACTTGTTCTAGTCTGCGAGGTCAGAGGAGGTAAGTACAGTGACCATCAGCCTTTTTTAATGTCCCCACTGCTGGGGCACAGGCCTTCCTTGTGGGTGGTAAATTTTTGGTCACCCATCCCATGACCGCTCCTTGCAAAAGTCCTCCTTGAAAAATCGATGGACTAGGGGCTATGCCATTGCGCCACCGAGCTCCTCAAACAGTAAATAGGTAGTACTAAATAATAAATTTTACTATGCGAAATTCGAGTATGTACTAAAGTGGGCGAAAGTTGAGTAATACCACAGTATTAATTATTGAATACGTAAGTGTCTCATGCCTCAACTTTCATGTAGAATAATAACTTTTTTTGCTTATAAAAGCTAGGCAAGGTATCTCTAAACGTACAAGTTATAATTCGTAACCAATTTTACTGTGCGTAGAAATAGTCAATATAGTCAATAGTCAAAATTCTTTATTCAAATAAACTTAATAATTAAGCACTTTTGAATCGTCTATATTTTCCTACCACCCGTTCCAGACTTTTTTAACTGACAATAAGAATAGGCGCAAGAAACTTATCAGCTTTAACAGAAATAAGTAACGATATTTACAAACTTAAATATATCGTTACCAAATACCATGAATCCGGTGGCATTTTGATGGGTTCACACTGCGCTTACAGTGTGCAGTTTGCGGTTCAGCGCTCTCGTCGACTGGTTTCAGTCAGTGGCATATTTGTAACAAAATAGTGCGCAAATTCATTCAGTCGATGCAATACCTCGCAAACAAAATTTATTTTTATGGAAATTTATAAAGTAGAGAAAACAAACTTTCAAACTATCAAATTAATTATTTCAAACTAACTGCCCGGCTTCGGGTGGCGCCATATTAGTTATATTGCGATTTAAAATGACGGAAAAGATAAAATATGTGTCTTCGTAAAAAAAATATTTTTTACAAACCCTGTTTTGATAATAACAAACACAACAAAAAAAGAATTATCAAATTTGATACAGTCGTTGCGCTTTCATACATTTCGGCGATTATTTTTTATTTATAGATTACTTAGATGAAAAAGAAAAACAAGATTTGACTTCAATCTACACTGAAATAATGAATGCAATAAAGATACATTTATACATTTGACCTTGGAGAAAAACAAAAACTACTATTATTCCCGCAATTCACATGGGAAATGAAAATTCACGCATGCAAAGCCGCGGGCAGTAGTAGTAATATAAATTGCAATTATCCCAACACAAATTATTGTATATCGATGCCACAAATCACCAGATATCAGTCAAGAAATAAGCACTTCCAAAGTAGGAGATGAGAAATTAAAGCGATTACTTTGATATATCGCCGTTAAACTTGCCGATAAGTCAGTCGGAGATCGGCGCCAAATGGCAGCCGGTGTAAAGTTATCCATCGCTCGAGGCAGGGTGGATCGAAACGCGGAATTAGACGGCCCGCTGCGCAATCCGGACAATTTGCGCAATTTATATTTTTTACACCCCTGAGATGATACTTTCACTTGTTTCGTTAATGGAAATTATGATTGAAGTGTTAAGGAAGGGTATTTCATTGTGTTTTCGTTCATCAAATCAATCTTCAAAATGCTTAAAACGCATAGGTAACGCATTTACATAAGCATAACTTAAAAGTTTCATTAAATATTTTGTTTGAAGTTTTTTCATGACTTAGGTATTGACTGATATAGTGACATAAAGTATTTCAACTATCATAAGTAAAAGCAGTGCTTGCATACGTATTTAGTGTTTATATAGGTGCTATGAAGCCTACCTATGAAATTAGTATTTTTTTCTCACACACAGAGAACCTCATAACTTCTGTGATGTAAAATATTTATCAGTTGTTGGATATTACATCGAATTATGAAAATAGCTGTCAACTATCAGCATAATTAAAGATTATTTATTTTGTTTTCTTAGCATTAAAATAATACCTTGAAAGTGTCTCCTTTTTTGTTAGCGAAAATGATCACTTTATCCGTTGTAACATAACTGAAACTTATTTGTTTCGCTTAAAAAAAGTGTTCAAACATTTGTACATAAAAGTTTTGTTACAATAGCATTCACGGTTGTTAAATAAATTATGAAAATGCTAGTATGGAAAATGCAATTTGTCAAAAATTATCCATACAAAATGTAAATTTCATAGGTAAGGACTTAATATTAACCCAACTCTTTACACAACGCTCACGCACAAACATATTTAGAAAACGGCAGCAAGTTTGAAATCTTCTTGTGTAAACCGACTTTAATCCAGCGAGCGCTTAATGTTTCGAGTTGGAATTATGCATAGCCCGAGGGCTTAGCGGGTTGTCATGCCGTGTCGTTCTCCCGACTTCGGCGAATCATTTTCATGGTTACAGTATACTGATAAACGGATCAAATAGTTTCGGATAAGCTAAAATGGTTTTGTTTGCGGTCTGCTCACTTTGTTGGATGTTGAATTTCATTTGCGATAGTTAAATGTCTTTATCTTGTGTCTATGAAATTGATTAAGTTGTCTCTAAGTTTAATAACTTATATTGCCTGTTGGAGAATGGAATTGTGGCAATCGAGTAATTTTGTTGTTGTTGAATAAACAAGAGTCTGCAAGAAGTTTGCCAAAAGTTGAAAACACAATAGATTTTAGAAATTTTTTAAATGCTTATTGTCCTGAAATACTGGTCATTATAATGAGAATACCAATAACTTACAAATGGGACAGATTTCGTTAACATGTATTTTAAAACGTTTTTATCAGGTTGCTTTCTCGTTTATTTGTTTGTTAGCAAACGAAATTATATTGCTTACCGATGAGCTAGAGACTTGAAACCTTGAACATAGGTCAGAACGGGATGACAAAGCACTATTATGGACGTTTAGTACTATTACATATTCTGTGATTATGGTGTCATTGACCTAGTCACTGTAATAAAACCATACAACCCCATCGACTTTGGACTCGTTACATTTATCTTCGAGACGAGGTCCTGGGTCTGATGATGTAGCCGACAGAAGACCACAGGAATTATCTATTAAAACCATGCAAGCCCATCGAATTTGTGCGAGTTTGATTCATCTTTACAAGGAAACAGTGAATTATTTGTTTTAGCTCGTTGACTAAAAAGCAGAAAATAATACTGAAAATAAAACTTTTTTACAAAAAGCACGTTTTTAAAAGGGAGTAAATTAAATTAGCGTAGTATAGTCCCGTGTGAACTTTTAAAGTTATTATTATACATTATTGTAAAAATTGTCCAAGTATTTATTTAATTATTATTATTATTGCACTGGGTGTGTTGTAGGGTTAATTCCTACGATAGCCAGCGACAAAAAAACGTCCATGTGTGTTGAGTCGCTCACAAAATCGGCGTGAAAATCACTGCGATTATCGCAGCTACAAAAAGTAGTTCATGTGCGGGAGTACCTAAAATGGCGGCCGCTTCGCTTAGCTGACACAAATCGTGTGAACAACAGTACATTTTATAAAAGTTTACGCATACGTTGCATTTATGTCCGCTTGATCAAAATTACATGTGACGTTTTTAGGACCTCGTCAGTTTACCAAAAATAACACCGTCACCGAAAATGTTGGCTTTGCTAAAATAACTTTAATTTTTACTAGGTACTTTAATAACAATTTATTTTCAAAGGGCGGAAATAATAATATAAACTCGGTGACATTAGATCGTTAACGACAGCTACATAGTTATTAGACAGCCGCACTGCGGGACGTCATCTAATTTAATGCTTTATTAAATATGGCGATGTCTCTTTCTTTTACAAATTAATAGTCTAAGATGCCACGCCACGATACATAATTAAGCATACAATCAAGGACGTCTCTAAATACGGATCTTAAGACGCCGACGAACAGTGAGCTTTCCATACAAACGTAATACAAAATATTCAAAATAAATTACAATTATTTTTTTTCATACAAAACTGTAAATCGTATTAATTTTTATTTGGTTTGGTATTTTGGATTTTTTATTTAATAGAAACCTAGACACATACTGTCTTAATCCGAATAATATAACAAGAAGAGTTAATTATGCTCAAATTGCAAATCATTTTGGTATTACGTTTGTATGGGAAGCTCACTGTTCGCCGTCGTCTTAACTACTGGGAAACAGACTGTAACGAATTTCAACGATCACATTAAATGTGTCTCTTAGGTGTTTCAAAATCATCAAATAATGCGTGAAAGAAAATCATGTAGGCACTGTTTATCTTTGCCTTTTTCACTCTACCTCAACTTTGCCAAGAGAAAACTGGCAAATTTGAACGTAACGAAACTTCTGTTCCCCTCATCCAATTATCCTCATTGATTGGTGGATCAAATATTCCACCTAATGCCCACTGGTCAAGCCGATAACTATCAGCAGTTAGGAGCTAGTTTCAACTTGTTTCTCATTAATTATGTGGACCAATATAACCGAAGTTTCATCGTGGGTGTCATTTGGCGTCGATCGATCTTCCACAGAATTACTTTACTAATAAGTATACAAACTGCTTACACCAGATACAAGACTTTGAATTAGATGTCTTCGAAGTAATTAGAGAAGTTTGATCAGGATATTAAGAAAGTATTGAAAAAGACATTAATATTAGGAAATTAATCAACGAATTTATAACAACCTTTGAAATACCTAGTCATTTTAATTATTAAGGTTATTTTAGGTTAGTTTATCAAACTCTTGAATCATTTCTCCTCATCACTTCGGCTTCACAAAAACTTATTATTAAAAAAAAGTTATTTTCTACTTACAATGTCGTCATAGACATTTGTCATTGTATTGACTTTCCCATAAAATACTGATATTTAATATTTTATTCTCACGCTTTTTATAGCTAGGTAGAATTAGTTATTTATCTGATAAAAAATTACCTCTAAATACTATTAAGCTTCATTTTTTAAAGTAGCCGTTGATTTTTAATGTATTATTATGTACATTGTTAGAAATGTGATTATATATTATGTTACTAGTCCCTTAATTCATAACAGTGCTACCAGTACCTAGCTACCAGTATTTTGTATATTGGGCTTCAGTCTTGTTGTATAGCTTCATTACTTCCAATATCAATAATTCAATTATTTTTCGTCCTTGTGAGGAAACTCCAACAATCAATCACCAATTTTTACCTAAACAAATATAACAGTTTATCATAGAACAATATCACTTCGATTATTTTAGAATTCAGCGAATAATTTAAGAAAACACTTGAGAGAACGACAAAGTTCTTAAAGTAAATAACCACTAGGCGTCCTATTAAAATTAAACTATACAACGTGTTACAAAAATACCCCTAATGCCGAATATGGTAGATAGCGAAAATAAAATCAGCTGTTTCATACATTTTGGTATTTTCGATTTTAATTTTTGTATGAAACAGCTGTTTTTTTTTCGCGATTTCAGAGTTGGTCCCATAGTAAAAGTTGATAAATTTGATAGTCCCTATATACCATATTTGGCATTAGGGGTATTTTTGTAACATGTTGTATATATCCAAGACCTAAATCAACTTTGGAACCATATTTGCTTCTACAAAGAAAACACAAAATAACAAGATATATTTTTGATATTGTTTCAAATTATAGCTTTATCAAAAAAATAATTACTTGTGTCAAAGTGTACATACAAATATCGCAGTAAATAAGCAACGTAAAATTAACGCAATATTCTTAACCAAGGATAATAGAAATAATTAAAACATGGAAGTAGTTTTGAAATGGAATAAAATAAGTTGATTTGAACTTACTACTGTTTAGTTAACTTGTGAATAATTTTGGCGTACAAAGGTCTGTAAGAAGTTTTTGTCTAGGTTATGCCAGTTTGCAGGCAGAAACTATGGGGTGAAATGATCAATACCAGCGAACAGCGGGTGTTATAACATAATTACAGAGGTTCGTCTGAACAAATATATTTTCACCTAGTTTCCGTCTGTTATTTCACGCCAAAGTTTTAAAAATTTGATAGAACATTTTATAATTCTTTTTTTTCTACATGATCTAACTTATGTTATTTCAAATCTTTCAATGGTATAGGTATTGTATTGACTACTAGGTGACGATTAATAACAAGTCAATAATGGAATTATTTTTCTTATTTTGAAACCAGTTTCGAAAAAATCATTTAAATTCATCTTTCAAAACTGGTTTAAAAACTTGGTTTCGAAAACAGCGAAAAAGGGATATTCTAGTATATTATTATAACATAAGACTCTCGTTTGGTATTTTCATAAAAAAAATATTAGACAAAGTACTACAAAAGGACATTGAACTTCCGAAGCAGATCGATTAAGTGCTCACTTCTTATGCAAAACTCGACCTAGCTAACGTTAGCGGTACCTAATAACCTAGAGAGCAGTTGGAAAGTCATAAATGTTGAATTACCTTTCAGTCTTGATACTAAATAGTGAACTATGCTAAAATTGAGGTCGTTCCTTGGATCTAGCTAAATAATTTGGAATATCACGAGATCTATTTCGTAAAAACAAATGAATAAAAATATCACGCTGATGAATTCAAAATAGTCGATAATTATCTCGTATTTTCACATGTCAAAGAATTCATAAAGTTCTCGTAAGCGCTTCACAAAAAATCTTTCACATTTATAATTAATATTAGTAGGATTTTAATGCAGAAGCCAATTAAAAAGGTTGTAGGGTACAAAACATAATGTTAAATAATCCTTTTTACCACCATAATAATGCACGTCCAAATCCCCAGCAAAATTCCCAGCCTAATATAATTTAAGTACAGACAATTTCGCCGTCAGTCTATAATAAAATTTATGAAACAAGACCGAAATCAGTTGAGTCCGTGACCCGCTGCTCACAACAGCATTAATAAGCCGCTTAAACTTTCAACAACGATTTCATAATACATTACACATATTTGTATTAGCATTTCGTGGATTTAATCTAGGTTCAATCGGACGTGGGACTTTCCACTTAAACATTACGAGCCGACGATTATTTGTATGGTAAAACGTTTAGGAATAGTAAGCAAATTATTATGTATAGGATTATTCTGATTCTCAATTCTATTGTTCAATTGTTTTTGTGACGTAATTTTTTGACATGATTCTTTATTATTATTATTATGTACTGTTTTAATTACCATAATTAAATAAGCATGAATAAAACCATAATCTTAATATGTTGAATAACATAAATAACTAAAGATGAAAACTTTTTTATAAATTAGTAGAATATTAGTATTTTTTTGTGTAGCTTCATATCACAAATTGTACCCAATATTTGCATGCCTTTGTTATAGGTCTAATATGAGAAACTTTTTATACTATTGGAACATCAATGTACTATGTTTGTGGCAAATTTCTATTTCTATTTCTAACGACGAAAATATAAATAAGGAGTTTAATAGATAAAGTTCCTTGTGAAGATTATAGCTTATTATCTAGAAATACCGACTTTTTAGCATTTGGTCCAATTTACCGACCTCCGTGGTCGACTGGTTTACACGACGGTTTTCAAGGCGTCTTCTCAATCTCTTGAGGTCCCAGGTTCAATCCCCGGATGGGTCAGTGTAAAAAATAACTTTTCTATATTGACTCAGGTCTGTGTGTTTGCAGTTCCACCATTGTCTCTGATTTTCATAACACAAGTGATTTACTTACTTTGGAATCGGAGCAATGTACGTGATGTTGTCAAATACTTATTTTTTATTTTATTTTCTATTATTCAGCGTGTGTGTGGTTCAAGAATAAGTATCTATTATCAAAAAATAATTAACCTAAATAAAAAGACATTAGAAGATAGCAATAGCGTTATTAGAAATATGATTGTACTACAGCACCTAGCTTTTACTATTATTATGAAGAAGCAAGAAATATAAATTAGTTTACAAACATTAACCCCCTTACTAATAAAGATTTTATAACAGATGTATAGTTACACAGTGTTTTGTCCCTTTCTTTTTAATGTCAAACTTAAATATTTTGACAGAGAGTAACCATTGTGTAACTATACATCTGCTATACAATCTTTATTAGTAAGGGCCCCTTACTTACCCCCTTACTAAGGGGGTAAGTCAATAACAAATTGAACCATAAGTTTACCAGCGCAGGACCGTTCGTCGTGGAGATCCTTGAGAAGGCCTATATATACAAGGTGTTACAAAAATACCCCTAATGCCGAATATGGTATATAGGGACCATCAAACTGAACAACTTTTACTATGGAACCAACTCTGAAATCGCGAAAAAAAAATCAGCTGTTTCATACAAAAATTAAAATCGAAAATATCAAAATGTATGAAACAGCTGATTTTTTTTTCGCGATTTCTGAGTTGGTCCCATAGTAAAAGTTGTTCAGTTTGATGGTCCCTATATACCATATTCGGCATTAGGGGTATTTTTGTAACACCTTGTATAACAACCATAAGTAATCAAGATTTGAGTAATAGCGGCAACCAAAGTTTTTAGATCAGTATTTCATTAAAACCGTTCTTTCAGGTCGCCCAGCGCCCACCGTAATGTGGCTCATAGACGGCACACCAGCTCCCCAGTACATCGGAGAGAAGACTGACACACACGTGGTGGTGAACAGGCTGGAGCTTCCACATGTCAGAAGAAACCACTTGAACACAACGTTTAAGTGTAGAGCGTCGAATACCAACCTCGTTAGTCCACAGGAGAAGACTGTTAGACTTGAAATGAATTGTAAGTATTGTACAGTTAATCTTTGATGTGTTTAGATAGTTATTACCTATTAATAAGAAGGTTTGCCACTGAGAAACGAATTATAATCAAATAATTTCTTGTTATTCTACGACTACAAAGGTAAAATTTAAATGCTGGAAACACCAGGCACTTTATCGCTACTGTAAGGAGTCTGTTTCTGCACTGCGAGATGGCCATTGCCGCCGTTGCTGGCTGAAGTTAAATGGTTTACTTATAAAAAACAAAGATTCGGTTGAAAAAGAAAAGGAATAAATGAAAGATTCGCCGTGCGTAGACATGGACGACGGTCTATATTAATTTGTGTAAAAAGCCAAGAATAAATAATTATATTAATTTAAAATCAATCTTTTAAATATTCTACACCCCCACACTTTATACTACTTATTACAACGAATTGCTGAAATCAACTATAACTTACCCTCAATTTACTGTTTTGTCGTATTTCCTTCTATTCCTGACGAAATTTTAGTTAATGAATATTTTAAATTCTTTTTACTTTTATTAAATTTAATGAAAGTGGCTATTTATACGATTTTACCTGCTAGTAGACCTAATCAAAGTACCAATTTTCAGTGAAGCCGACTCTTGTGCAGATCCAAAACAAGCCAACAACATTATCCTCTGAGAGGTACGTCAGCTTGACGTGTGTGTCAGAGGGTAGTAGGCCACCAGCCCAGCTCACTTGGTACAAAGACAATAGAAAATTCAAGAGGGGGAAGGTTAGTTGTTATAAAAATGCTCTTTTTTATTTACCTAATCATATTAGTCAACCCCTTAAAGTACTATAAAAAGTTTTGTCGAATTTGCTAATGACTCGTTAAATCAGTAGCATTGGACCGGATTTCGGAAAGGTCGTGGGTTCGAGGTTATGGGTCGTGTTTTTCCAGATATTATTATGTTCTTATACGAGTAATAGGTCTCATGCGACAGGTATTGATGCCGAGTGTTGTTTTCTAGATAACAGAAAATATGAATGAAACGTGGGTGAGTAGCAATCTGCAGTTCATGCCGTTGCCAGAAGACGATGGAGTGCTGGTGAAGTGCCAAGCAGACAATAGTGCGCTGCCCGGTCAAAGCATCGACGACTCCTTCAAGCTCGATGTTGTCTGTGAGTTAATTATGTTTAGTTATTAACTCTGTTACGTACACACACATTGTTTTTATTTGATTCTAGTAAATTGCTTAACCTCTAAGTCCCTTGCAAGACACTCTAAGAAACTCAGTGTTTAAGAAAACTAATTTCGGCAGCAGTATTATCAGATAGTTTTCGATATCGTTATCAGTTAGGAACAATATCCCTAGTAATCGGAGACTGCCTGCCACAGATATCGTATTCTTTAAAAAAATAAACTACTTAATAGGTAACAAAAATACTCAGTTTCGCATTTTCGTTCCCCGAAATCACTTTTCATCTTAATGAAACAATAAATGTAAATGAGAGTCCTAACAGTAACGTCGAGAAGTGTATGTTTCCAAGCAAATCAGCTCAATTCGCAAAATTAGCCACTTCTTAATTCTAGCCCATTGTTAGAATGGATATTGCGCGGGAATAAGCAGTAAAGGGCTCGATTCACCAGTTTGCACATCTCTTACATCGTAACGCTTAATTATTATTGCTGCTTAAGAGCTTGCTCGGCGCTGTACGACTCCCGAGACGCAGTCTCCGGAGTTTAAACAAATTGAAGCATAATAACGAGTCATACGTGAGAAGTTAGCATGTATTTAAGCTTTGCTCGTTGATGGGTGCTCAGAAAATCAGATGCTGTACCTTTAACAAATAAATTGTTTCAATTTTATATTTTTTTATAAGAACAAACTAATTCCATTATCAAACACAGTAGAATGCTTTTTCAAAAGTAACTTGTGGTCTGTCTAAACATGATGATGATGATGTACAGACTAAAAACTATAAAAGATAACATAACTAGTTTAAATTCAATATTAAAATGCAAATGCGTATCCTTAAAGATTTCTCCCTCTTTCACAAAGTTTGAAAATTTACAAATCCCTATGTTTAATACGAAGCTGAGGTGGCAAAGTTTGCAATAAAAATTGCTAACACCCCGGACGCTTAGTGGACTCGTGACAGGGCCAACTTATTTCCAACTAATTCCACTTCATTCGGACTGCAGCCTCGTAAGGCTTTGCCGGATAACCTAGTTTTACCTTGTACATTTCAATCTTACGAGTACAAGCTATTGGTAACCATCTATCTACTTCTAACTATATACAGGGATCTGTGAAGAGGTAAAATAAATTTTGTGCCACCTACTGCTCAAGTAATATAGCTTGAGCAGTAGGTTCCTAATCTCATCTTTCATGATGAGACATACAATGTAGGAACTCAATAATATACCTATTTATTATATTTGCTATTTTTTTTTAGTCATTGCATAACTAATACCATCTCAAATGCATTATTTATTTTGTCTTTCAGGGCCCTATTTAAAAACGTGACAATTTGGTTTACATTGCGGTGTAGCTATAATTAGATTTTTCTATTTTCAAATCGTGAAATTTTCAAACAGGTGACAAATTGTTACGTTTATTAAATGGAGCTTTGGTTCCTTTATGATAAGAGCTAAATTAACAGGTCACATGCAATTTATACTCGTACATTATTAGTGAGTTTAATTTTATTTGCTTATATTCATGTCAAACTTTATACACCGCCACCGCACAACATCCATACTACTAGAAAACAAATGAATTACCAGCTTGGTCTCAAAATTTCGTATGTTCCGTAGTATTTGTATGGCCTGTGTTCTAGATAAAAGTACGCTCAACTGTATTCGAAAACACTACCGTCATTTGTTTTAAGAACTCTGGTAACTGCTACAAGTGTTGATCATTTTGATATGGCCTGAGACTACCTCTGTGTGCGTACACGAAAAACCACTATTTGTTCCGATCGGTTCTTCAGGTCTTCTGTCTACCTACATTCTGTTAGAGGCCAGGGTCAAACCGAATGCGTGTGCGTTGCGTAGCGTGACGGCAAACGACGATGTGATGTATGAAATGTGTATGTGTCACACCGAACGCGCAACTGATACGCAGCAGCCGCGCAGCATTCGGTGTGACATATACTGTCATATACATGTCAACGCAACTCTATGCGCTGTGCTGCATCTGGATTGACTTGGGCTTCGAAAATTGTATTTATCTTGAAGTGGAGAACGCTAAATGCCATATAAATCTCGTAGGCCATTCTAACAAACTTGACACCACCCTGTCCTGGGATTATGTGGCTTTGTCCATCTTAACGTCCTTGAACGTTACAAAGCTGGCCGCGGGCTGGTATTTTCTAATCAAGAAACTGTTTCTATGAATAATTGTTGTTTTAATTTGACGGCCTCCGTGGTCGAGTGGCTTTGTACACCGGTTTTCAAGGTGTCGCCATCTCTGAGATCCCGGGTTCGATCCCCGGTTGGGTCAATTTAGAAAACGATCTTTTCTATATTGGATTTGGGTGTTTGTGATACCACCGTTGTCTCTGATTTTCATAACACAATTGCTTTAGCTACTTACTTTGGAATCGGAGCAATGTATGTGATGTTGTCAAATATTAAAAAAAAAAATGTTAAAATAATTTGCATTATGTGGGGTGAAACTGTAAAAAAACGTCACCACACAAATTGTCCTTGTGATGTGATACCTTAATATTTTGCATAGCAGTATTTTGATATAGATACTTTCTTTAATTAAAAATAAATCACAGATCTCGTACCTTTCACAACCTTCTGGTACATTGAAAATGAATTTTATAAAAATAAATATTAGACTGAAAAAGAAACTTGTAACCATATGACATTAATTAAAAGGGCCAAAACGACGGCTGCCTCATATTACTAGGATTCATCTTAAGCCTAAATCACGATACGTAAATGCGAAAAAAATAAGACTGGCCATTCGAGCTTTTTCATAGCGAAAGAAATAGAACTCCGAACTTTCAAGTATTTTTAAGATAACTTTTAAAAAACATGTTTCAAAAACATTATGATAAAAGTATATACACATTCATTTCCACCAAAATCTTTATTATATCATAGCTACCCGAAACATAAAAGCATCACTATTTATGAAACCAGGCCAAGTACAGCGAGGACATAAAGGGCCGAAGGGACGGCCGCCTCATACATGAGACCTAACCCTAAATCACAATAAGGGCTACGAAATGGATATTTGTCAAATTAACGTATCCTTATCCGGGTTGTATATTAAAATATTACATAATAACTTTCACATCATTCATTATGATCTACCGGGTTAAAAATAAACATTGAGGTAATTTTGTTTTTCAAAAGTTCACGGTTTGTTTAATTACCTGCATTTACATATCTTGCTCAGTCAATGATATCTTTGAGGTTCTTTTAAGATTGTATTTATTTTTAATTTCAAATGTATTTTTATTCACGTAGTGTATTAACACTATTCGTGCTTAAAGGCAGAAAGTAGAAACCACAGGTTTGCCACAGAGAAACGAATTATAATCAAATATTTTCTTTACCTTTATTTAGTCAATACTGAGTCCTTTGATCAAAAATTGTTATTTCAGTGTTATGAAGCATACATTTAAATCTTAATATTTTTAACAAAATAATGAAATTTTGCTTAAACAAGTAATCAAACAGTAACAGTCATATAACGCTTAAATAGCTCAACTGTTTCAATCAACAAATAGGTTTTCCTACGTCCCTTATTTGCTGACATGGCATTTTGTAGTCATTAAAGTAGAAACAAGTGTGCAAATCCCCCTTTAAACACGAGGATCTGTACTAAAGCAACCTTACTATAACAGACAGCCCATTAAAACAACGGTTTTACAGTTATATAACAATTAAGTATTGCGATAGGTATATTGGGAATTTAACTACCTCGCAAAAATTTCAGCGATTTATATAGTACCAGGTGCCTTTATCATTTATTATTATTGAATTTTTATAAGATTAATATTTGACTTTTATTTTGTTTTTTGATTGAAAAATGCGAGTCTGGGCAGGTCAACGTGGTTTTTATTAATAAAACCACGTTGACCTGTCCAGCCTCACATTTTTCCGTGCTCGTTCGATCTCTTAGCACGAAAAACGATCGAGAATAAAAATGCACGTAAAAACTCGATAGAATAATTTTATTTCTACCATATTATAGTCATAACGTTTTTAGTACTATCAAAATCTACAAAATAGAAAGCAAATAACACAGAACTTTAGAGTGGACACCAAAAATGTTCATATAGCTAGCGCTGATCGCAACAAAATTTTGCCCTTTAGAAATTTCGGAGGCTAACCATGTCGACAAGCTGACATACGTAATTAAAACCTTGTTAGTGGTGGTGACTCCACACACAGTTAACATCCGTAGAGGACAGACCAAAAACTAATTTTGAGTAAAACGGGTTGAGGACTCGTACACTCTAGTTCTGAGACTAACATCGATAGTAATATCGATAGCTTTGCATTAGGTTTTGCATACTAAAATATTATAGACTCTAGAAATTGCTAGCTCGTTTCTTTACGAAATTAGTTTTCTTTCAGCAGTTTCTTTATGACCATAGAAACTGCGCTGTTGCAAATTGTACGAACTGTTAATTTGTAATTTAAATTATATTACCGTGACGATTTAAAGATTATGTAAAAATTATTTAACCATTTGGTAAATGGAACATAAATTAACTTTAATAATAAAATACAAAACGCAAAAACAAGTAGAAGTTTTATACCACTCCATTTATGCAATGTAATTCTGTAATGCAAAATATCTTATTTGTTTTTCCAAGTGTTGCCAAACTTTATAAAAGTTTGCTTACTTACGTCTTATGATATAACTTATCGATATTTCTGTTAGTGAGAACTTCACTTGGAGGATCGCAAAACGTCCCCAAAGATTAAACTGAGCTTAGCGTACGTTTACGTTCTAATACCCAAATACTGCTTTTACACATCGTTGGAGAAATCGAGATGAAACAATTCCGTTGCGCCTTTCACCGTTTAAAACTTGAACCTCGGAATAAGTTACAGTTTAGCTAAGTACTAACATTTACTTTGTAAGTTTCAGATTCTCTCGGAGAACGGTAATGTAGTAATTTAGAAACAAAGTGTCTTAGATAATATACTTGCTTCGAATACTATACGTCAATAGAAAAAGCCCCGCTTTCAAATTTAAAAAGATTCTGATAAGTCTTCATTAACAATTAAATGGGATTCAAAAAGATACTACAATTGCAGTATTTTGGGTTAATCGTAGAGTAAGGTAGTAATAATGAATATAAAAATTAATTATTTCGTACTTTAAGAACCGTTTTACTGTGATGACTACATGATAGGAAATAATGTTGATGTACAGTTTTATGAAATGACTTAACACAATATAAAAAGACCTAAATTGTAAAGATTGCAGCGAAAACCGTAAATTCAGTAAAAAATAGGGAAGGTATTCAAATCGGAACATGAAATAATCAGTCTGAATTACAACTAAAAATACAATAAAATTAATTCAGATTTTCCAGTGACGTAGCTTCGATTGCTTACATAATTAATATCGTTTACCTCGATATAACACCGGCTGGTTTAAAACAGACTGGAGAGTTTTATTAGTCATTATAGCACCAATAACGTCTCCCCGCAGCCAAGAAACCGGCGAATAAACATTTACGTTTCACCATTTAAATTGTTGCCAAAACGATTTGCGCGAAAGGCGGTATTCGGCATTACTCTAGCTCGAAATGCGTCACGCTTCGCCGAGCACAAGCAAAACGGAATTTATTTATATTCAGAAATTAATTTCCTCTCCTTAATAGAGTCAGGACTTCCTCGCGCTTTTGGAAAAATGACCGGTTCCTCGATGAATTTGGTCGTCCTTTGTACGTCATTTCAACCGCGAAAGGAGAAATTAAAAAGCCTACAGACGAGCTTGTCGTTGTGTTACGGCATTATCTTGTTCCTTTTCTTTCGATGATTTATTTTACTAGATTTTGGATTATTTAGTGAAACATTTTTTATTCCATAACGGACCTAAGTAATTCATTATTCATCAAATATTTTCAAATTGACTTAAAACTGTAATTTTCTCTAACAGTCTCAAGATTTAAAAAACACTGTATTAAAGTAATAATTCGATCGATATTTAATAGGTAGGCAATTGGAATTAAAAAAAACCTTGAATAGCAAGCGTAGCGACGTGTTTCTTTCGTGGACTGTATTTTATAGGTGGAAGATTTGATTGGGCCACTGAACTGAAAAGACTTGTTTATTAAGCACTAATTAATATTTATTGAGCACACACACATTACATTACAATGGTTTTGGAAGAAGAGGGATAAAGTTATTGTTGCCAACATATAAAAACATTAGTTGGTGTTGCCAACATAGCGTTAAAACGCATTAATGTTGGCCATTTGATTAGGGGCTTGGCATTTTACACTAATAGTGTCTCTCAAAAGTTAAATAAATCTCATTTGGTTGGTGGGTATCTTGGGGAACATTAATATCGTTTTTCGCCACGAATCGTTTTGGTGACAATTCGAGAGGCGAATGGTAAATGCTTATTTGGTGACGATTTCTCAGCCGCAGGGCGACGTTATAGGCCCCTAATGGCCAATAAAATGTCGTCACTTGCTCCTGGAATACCTGGTGGGAATACAGGACGTGTGGCCACTACGGATTTGTAAAATAAGTTCATTGCGATAGGTATAAAGATCTCACGCAGCCTTAAAACTGTGTGAAGAACAAAAAAAATATCCTTTTAGCGTAAATAAAAGACTTTTTATTCTTACTAGAAATCAATTAATGATTGAAGTAAATATTGCTATTGTTGTTAGGTACCTTTTTATCATTTTCTATTTAGGTTAGTCATCAACATCATTATTAAAAACATGAAAAATGTTTTGCTATTTCAGAATATAAGTTCATGATTGTCTCATTTTATAATGTTAGGAATTATAATTTACTACTTGAATAGTAATTATGTCGTTTTGTTGCAGATCCTCCAGTTGTGTCACTATCGTTGGGAAGCACACTAAACCCGCGCGATATAAAGGAGGGCGACGACGTATACTTCGAGTGTTCCGTGCGCGCCAACCCTAGGGAACACCGCATCTCTTGGTACCATAACGTGAGTTACGCCAACACTAATGGCACAACACTTAAAGTGTCATTGTTACAACTTTGTGCTGAGGCTACTATAAGAATGTTTAAACGTGGCGAATGCACGTGTCTGTTTTTATAATGACAGCTTATTTCCATACTAAAAGTTACCTGTGCTCTCTAAATAACTCCCATATATGCAAAATCATAAAGTTTTCAGTAAACTGTCTTTATTACGTGGGTAGGCTTGTAAAAAGTTCAAATATTCTTAGCAGCATTATAACTATTAAACACAGCAATAGCACAGTGGGTCTACCACAGGTTTTGAAAGCGCTATCTTCTGGATTAATTTAAATGATTTCAATAAAATTATATGTCAATTATTTTATCTGAAACTTTATCAGACCTTGTGAAACTGGCCCTTAAACTACATTCACTGCTTGGAGCGCTACTCGAAATGTTGGTTGAATATTTACTCTTGGGACCGCCGCGTCTCCCCATTCGAACTAAACGTGAGTCGCATGACGGTAATATGGCTATTATTTAATCAAGCACTGCAAGTGGCATAGTAATGAATGCTTAACGTTGATACCTAAATATGTAATTATAGCACGATATTGACTTTTAATTTTACGAGAAACGTCGTATTATTTTACTGGTTTTGACGCGGATAGAATAATTTACTTGTCTACATTTGCCCCCCTAGCATGACCACCGATACGCGATATGATATAACGATGATTTATTACGTTTAGCTGTTTTTGACAGTTAAACGTCAATGGATTTTGACAGTTGAGTGTCGATAAAGCGCTGTATCACGCGATATATATATATATATATCGTGTTTCGGTGGTCATGCTAGAGGGGTTGCTATGTATTAAACAATTGCGTTGTGTTCCAATGGTTTAATTTATTTTTCCAATATAAAAACGGCAGTTTCACATACCTACACAATATGATTTAATTTTGTAGTCGGGTTTTGAAAAGTGAGCTCACTAGTGTGAGGAGTGCCCTGTAATGAGATTTTCTAAAATGCAATTTCACTGTCAAACTTCGATTGATCGAGTTTCTGGCTTTAATCATGATCATATCAGCCACACGACCCCCCACTGCTGGGTATCAGCCTCCCCCAAGGATCTCCTCAACGATCGGTCCTGTGCTGCCCACATCCAGCAGCTTCCCGTGACCATCACCAGATCTTCGGTCTACCCTGTCGGGGACTAGAATGAAAACTATTATTCTTACATAATTATTCTAATTTAATTATCATTACCCAGTACTAATCACTATTCAAAATTTAATGAATTCCAAAGCACTTAACCATGAATGAGTATATGAAACCTGACAAAAGGCAGCTACCATTAGAAAGTAGCTTAGATGATTTCACACGCGATTTTAATTTTATAATAATATACATCATGATATTTTTAACTATACCTAATTGTCTTTATTTTGCAAAAGTGACGAAGATTTATATCCCACATTAGACACAAAGCTTACTAAAATCTCTAATGGTAATGAAAATAATAATGCAGCTAAATAACAAAGTATTCAAAGACTTTGCTTCAATATAATATTCTTCCTTTAGCCATACAGTACTGTACATTAGTTAGCTTAGTATTTCCGCCACGAAAGATCCCGTAGGATTCAAACTTATCACGCGGAGACGGTGTGCCGACAGTGCTTGTATTTCATTTCCTAATATTAGTTTAAATTGTTTGCAAGGTATAATAATATCCTTTTCCAGTTGGAGTACTGTACCCTTAGCACGAACAGCTATCGGAAAAAATAACGCGCGTAAAAACATTCGATAGAGTAATTTTTACAGCGCCATCTACCGCCGAAAAGCGCAATGACATTTTTCATTGAGAATTACTCTATTATCTACGAGTACTTTTACGTGCGTTTTTTTCTCGATAGCTGTTCGTGCTAAGGAATGTGTCCTTTTTTTTGTTTTATGTTACCTACCCTACCTAATTATTATCAAAAAAAAAACAAAACACAGTCAACAATCAAATTGAAATCCAATAATAGCAAATACTAGCCAAATTGAAACTTAACAATAGTTTTTATTCTATTATTTTTTTGTTTACACGTCACAAATGGTGTTTCATGTCCTTCCAAAATATCAGTGAATAGCCTAACTTGCGTATTATTAAATATAAATTTCACTTTTATGAGAAACTACTCTATATTTGTTGTTACATCTTTACATTAAAAAACCAACACAGTAACAGTCTTCTAACATGCAAACCACTTAAATGTATAAATCCTTATCTCCACAAACGATAAAGTCCTATAAGTAAAACAATTTACATTACACATTGTGTCACTATTGCAACGTAGCTCCAACTTGAATTAGATTGACAGCCCTTGGGAAATGAGCATCTGGTGGTACTTAGGTTACTTACAATGCTCAGCTAAAATATAAAAAAACTCATCTCAACAAAAAACTTCGATTAATACTGTTGCATTATGTGTCGAATTAGCACTGCTCATCTTGAGAATAAAAAAATCTATCAATGATCATTACCGCAAAATTTACATTTGACAGTATGTTACTTTTTCAACATAGCTCCAACTCGACGTGAAGCGATAGCTCTAGGGATATTATAAAAACACGTCTTCACACAAATTTTCAATTGACTTCGTCATAATATTTTATTATTAAAGCCGTTTACATTCCACAAATGTGTCACTATTGCAACGTAGCTCTCGACGTGACGGAAAGCGACAGCCCTTGGGAACTTAGCATCTCTTGGTCACAGTTGTTTATAGCAAAAGCAGTATCTTAACTAAGCTCGTTTTTAATAGTAACTTGCGCTTCGTTGGAGTGATAGAGGCAAATGATTATGAATTAAAGACGCAAATCACAAGTGGACACATAAATTATCAAAAAAGATTTCAACGCGGCACTCACGCGACTAGCTACTAAAGGTTTCCACTAATTCCACAATAATTTAAACATTGTTTCTGAAAGAGTCATATGACAGAATTAAAATTCTCAACTTGTCAATTGCTTTGTAGCAGCAAAGGATTTCCTTCTGCTCCATTTACGAAATAAACAAAGTTCAATTTGCCTTGACAGCACAGCCCGTTTAACATGTTGACAGACTTACAAGACTAACAAGTTATTGTTGAGTGTGGTGGAAACGCGGGGTAATAATCCGCCGCTCCGAGCGTTTGTATGTAGCTACGTTACTGCTTTAGCTATTTTATCATCTGTGTCTTAGTACACGAGTTGAATTAACGATGCTCAGCCAGATTATTATTTAATTAGCCATTATTGGCCCGCGACAAATATTGGCACTACGGTATAAACAAGTAGCAAGCGCCGCCATGTTGCTTAATTTTATAAGCGCATTTCCATTAAAATGTTTCATAATAACGCGATGGAAACTGTAAAGGTACAAATATAAATAAAGTTGATAAAATGTAGGCAAGTAAGTGATTGGATATTTTTAATTTTCAAGCAATTAGTAAGCTGTAACTTAATTATCCGGGGTGGTTTAATTGATTTAACAAATATTTTATTAAATCAACGATTTTTCGGCCATTCTTTTGTAAGCGATTTTGTGAGTGACTTTTTGTAGCTCGTGGGCGTTTAAGTATAGAACTCTCACGGCCTTACCACGAAAGATTTTAAAACACTGTTTAATTTAGACATTGTTTAATTGTGATGCCGTCTCTTTTAAATCATATTGTCAAAAAAGTGAGAGCATCACATTTAAACAGTGTCTAAGTTAAACACTTGTTGAACAGTGTTTTAAAATCTTTTGTGGTAAGGCCGTTAATGTTCTATACTCGATAATATTTAATATGAGTATGTTTGGGTCAGCGTTGCATCCTTACCGCCTTATTCATAAAAACAAGCAAAGGTAAAGGGGGCTTATGAAGTGTTTTGTTTCTCTTTTGACAAATGATAAAGAGAAAACTTATTTTAACGGTGCACTAGCCAAAATATAATTATTAGGCGTTTATAAAAAAGGCCGTAAGTCTATTTCCATAACACAAGTGCTTTAGCTACTTACTTTGGAATCGGAGCAATGTATGTGATGTTGTATGTGATACAAGTTTTTCAAAATGACGAAATCTAGTCTTAGATTTTAGGTAAGCAAAATGTTGTTGATCAAAGTATTTTATTTACTTAACTCATATTTTAAAAGCTTTAGTAATAACACAAAATTCGTGGTTCCTATCTTGATCTGAAGTTTGTACACGAAGGCACCTACTATGCCACGATCAATAGTTCTAAGTAGGAAAAGAGAACGAGATAATTATATAATAAGTTAATTTCCAACATTTTACTAGTGTTATTACCAACCAGTTCCTTTTTAAAGGACAGTGAAATTGGACAAATAAAAATGATGAACAAAAAGCTTACTGATTTTCTTCAATAAAATGATTGTCTGAAACAGTAATCCTCTTTGTCGCTGTAAGAAAAATGATACAGGAAAAGTAGTAGGTATCTACATGGTTGTTGTATTTTCTTACTTTTATTTTATCGTATGATAATTAATCTTTATCGACCATCAGCTTACCTATTTTTTTTCCATTCAATTTGTCTTTCATCTCGCATCCGCAACGATATATCGTTTGGTGTATTTGAATATTTAACTTTTTTGCTCATTACTTCACTGGGACGTTACCAGTGCCCAAAAAGTTATTTTTTTTCTTATAAATATAGGATGTAGTAGGATTTTTTGTAAAGATATAACGATTATTTAAAGACCTACTTCATGAATAGTTGATGGGTATGAGCTACATAGTTATGTTAAAAATTTACATGTTGACCCTCATATTTCCATAATAGCTCTTTCTCATTTCATTACACGGAAAAAAAAATACAGAGTGAGAAAACAAATTGGCGACGCTCTTCGTCATTGGTCAAAAGATATTTCTAAGCGATGGAAAGAGATAAAGCTATTGTAAAGCATGGATCCGGGAAATCTTGTTATAAATTAACCCAAAAAGTCTTGGTATTCATAATTCTTGATTTACACGGCAAACGACGACTGTTCATATATATCTTTTTACTATAAAGAATATACTTATTTTAGGTTTATTCTACAGGACAAGCAAGTCCTCCACAACGTAGTATCTGGTGTGATCGTGAGCACCAAGTCACTAGTCCTACAGAAAGTGACGAGGGATCACGCTGGCGAATACTCATGCCGAGCAACGAACGCGCTCGGAGAAACAGCTAGCGAAACTACGCATCTAAGTATATTGTGTAAGTATTGTGTTTTTTATAGGGCAATATACAACGTGTTTGGGGGTTTGATTGGGGTTTTTTTGCAAATAAGTTGGCGCAGTGGTTTAGAGCCTGGCCCTGCGATTGCGGAGCTTAAGCAACTTCCGCAAGGGTCGGTCATGGGATAGGTGACCAAAAATTTATTATCATTTCTCCATGCTTTGGAAGGGTTGGTCCCGGCTGCATTTGTAGTCGTTAACACCCACCAATCCGCATTGGGCCTGCGTGGTGGGATAAGGAAGGCCTGTGCCCCTGTGCAGTGGGGACATTAAAAATGGCTGATGTCTATTGCACCTACTATTCTACTTCAAAAAAAGCACAAGTACAATTTTGTTAATGCTTTGCTTTATCCAACACAAATACCGAGTTACCGTCTAAATTGAAATAATATGACTTTTAATAACTAAACCGGCCTGTAATTACTGTTATACACTAATTTGATTACTAGACAAATTAAAATAATGTTAGAATTTAATCGTCAGTGGGATTTAGTAGTATAATAAAACATCTAGCCCGCATTGCATCAGCCTACGAATTAATGGCCCAATTTCCGTGTACAATAAAGGAAAACTTTTAGGCCACTCATAAAAAGTTGAGAAATTGTTTTTCAGGAAATTGCTTGACCAAAATCTTCGAAAAATTTTTCATAAGCTGAAAAGTATTTAAGAAAAGATATTGACAGCAGAAACTCGCTTCCCGATATAAAGTCGAGATAATTTTCCAGCGGTCACCCATCTCATAGCCGGATGTCCTGAACCGGCTCAGCATGACTATAACAATATAGTCATGTTGCTGTTATTTATTATCAACATACTTTAATATAAACATGCTTCAGTAAACATACTTTAGTGTCAATATTTTGTACCATTTATCCAGTACCAATGAGCTTAACATAATCGAAGGCCAAACAACAAAAAATTCTAAAAACAAAAGAGCATTGCTTGCTTGACACTAAAATGATGTGATGAAAACCGGCCAAGTGCATGTCGGGCCACTCACAGTATAGGGTTCCGTAGTAACCTTATACCATACCATTTGACTGTAAACTTATAATTACTCCCTGTTTTACACAACTAACGACTATTACTAATAACATTTTAATTAGACTAGATACTCAAATTACATGCCGGTATAGTTATTAAAAGTCTTATTATTTCAATTCAGACGGTTACTCGGTATTTGTAATAGTTAAAGCAAAGGTTAATATCTACGAAAATTTTCCAATATTTATTAGTTGATCGTCAACTATTAGGTACTCGTCAACTTGTAAATCCTACATAGCAGTGATAGTTTTGCTTTGAACTTCATTATATGTACTAGCGTCCCGAGTTTTTTTACTTATCAAAAAGCAACCGTGTTCTTGGTAAAAGGGGAGGGGGAGATATTTCACAAAAGGATCCCTTAATCGAAAAATGGTCTTCACAAACCTACAATATTTTCAAAATACCTATTTCCATTCCATTCATATACACATTCATGCCAAATTACAGCTTTCTAGCACTAAGGGCTTCTGAGCCAAGCCGCGGACGGACGGACAGACGGACATGGCGAAACTATAAAGGTTCCTTGTTGACTCGACTACGGAACACCAAAAGAGGCAGCAAGTAAATTTGTAGCACTGATTACTTACTTCTTCCAACCAGATTGGGATCCCTTTTGTACCCTATCATCAACAAAGCGCTAATAAATTTAATTTCATCTCGTCGAGTCCTTTTCGCCAATCCGTATTCCGACATCAATCATTCTTGAAGAGATCTTTACAAAGATTTGTTATAGTCAACGGGGTAAGACAGCCAGATGTATTGAGCGATTCTCATTCTATGCTGAACAATAAATCACTACGGCATTGAATAGAAGAGGTAAACTAGGTGCTAAAGTTATCTTGACTTTTCATAATAATACCTAGCAATTTGCTTTAAGCTCTGCCATTGTGTTTGTTGGTTTTAATGGACTCATCAGTTTAATTTATTCCAATGTTTATCTCGGATGTAGAGCGATGTTGAGAATTTTATTATAGTCAATAGTATAACTTGACTGATCCTTGGCTTTTTTTTATTATGATAATCTTTTCATTTATTAAAAACTATGTTAATTATATAATACAAATTGGATTTAAGATATCTGTAGTTATTGTAAGAACACATACACATAATAACCATTTACTATGGGTTCACGTTTCTTCTATAAGACAAAGACGCGCAGTCTCAAATATTTATGTTTCACCAACTTTTATTAACGTAAACACGTTACTCTCAACTCGATCCCCATTTGAATTATAATTCTTCCTGTACCCCTTTACTTTTCTCTGTTATAAAAAATATATGACAAATATTTTTTAACTTTCCACACTATAAGTGAAAACTCCATCGTAACGGATTGATCATCAATCAATATCCAAACATAAACTATATTATCCTTAGGGATTAATTGACTAGTAACATTGATCAATACATCAACGGTGTCGAGGAGGGTGAATTTCGGCAAGTCTTCGAAGTCACCGAGAAGGCATCAATCATTGAGAAAGAGGCTGGATTTACGCCAGTGAGTTGCCGCGACCGAACGGCGACAAATGTACACGTTGTCCCCTCCCTATTTGTTACCTCAACTCGTTTGTTTCACTTTGTACCATTCGCTAGCGACAGTTTGTTCGCCTTATTGATCTCTCCCTCGGCTACAAATCTAAGGTAAAGAATGTTGTTCCCAGCACGCGGCACACGATCGCTTACATTAATCAACATACATATTTTCATATTCTTGGCCCAGTAATCCCTTCTTGGAGCGGGTGCTTAACGCGAGCAAATATTTGAGGGTTTAATGAAAATCTAAGGCAGCCGGAGCACAGTTTTATAAGTACATACCTAAATGAATCACGGCTCCCGGCTGCGACGGCGAGGGGAACAGTTGGACGATAAAATTTATATATCGTCTAACTTCTGTTATGATTTAACGAACTGAATTCGGGTCTCTTTCGGCTCTTTGTGTTAATTACTGCATTCTTCCCTTTGTTGAGCTTTGAAACGCTGAGTCGCAGAATCAACTTCGTTAGATTCGTTTAACTCAGTGTAAGCCTTAAACAAAATTAAGGAAATATTGAGATGGATAATGTTTCGTTTTATCTTACTGACAGTTTGTATTAAAATATTTAAAAACTCCAAATCAAATACTTTCCTTAAATAATGTTCGTAGACTGAGCGATTTTCCAAGCTTTTAAACTAAAATGGCAATCCGTAGATTGCCTTTTAACCTCACGTAGTAACTTAGGAATTTATGCGAATATTTAATTGATTGCTGTGAGCACTTTTAGTGTTACACTGTC
The DNA here is from genome assembly GCA_963556745.1 of Catoptria pinella. Classification (NCBI taxonomy): domain Eukaryota; kingdom Metazoa; phylum Arthropoda; class Insecta; order Lepidoptera; family Crambidae; genus Catoptria; species Catoptria pinella. The sequence continues at coordinate 6,036,043 of OY750776.1, forward strand.
GTCGTTTTTAACTGTGCTCGAAAAAATAATAATATATGTAAAATAAAAACATGTAATAGTCACGGTAATACCATTACCGTGCAATAACCATGGGAGTATTAAAATCATTATTCAATTGAATTCAGAAATACGAGGACTAAAATATTACGAGTATAATACAGCCCTATAGAAAGACTATAGTATAGTAATCAATTTTAATGTTTTCTTGTCTTTAATTTATTGATAAGATGCACCAGTCTGCGCCCACTCCACGCCACAAGTGCTCGGAGCGCAGATCGAAGAGGTTCTGCGCGTGCGGTGCTCTGTGACAGCCAACCCGCCAGATGTCATGTTCTTCTGGCAATTCAACAACAGCGGGGAGAGCCTCGATGTATCCCCGTCAAAATTCGGTGAGCGAGTATTGGGGCTTAAAAATATTTATTTATTTTTCATCACATAATGGTTACACATGATACTTAATTTAATGAAAAATAGAGAATAGTGAGGAAATCATTATGTGAGGGATTGCTAGTTTCCACAAAAAACCCGATTTACAAGTAATTTTTTGTAAAAGAAAGTTGTAACACGTCTTAAATGTACAGCACAGTCAATTAGCACGCTGGAACCTTTCCCGTGCCCGTCTAAAAGTGTCTAAGGTGGCCACTTCTTTAATCTGTGCATGTGAATTTACGATACATTATGTACTTAGTGAGCAAAAAATTTAATTAAGATGAGGGCACCACTTGAAGGCTAATAGTCGCCTTAAGTTAAGGGTCTGACATGATTTTATGTTATTTATTCTAAATGAACCCAATTTCTCAAAAAAGGAATCAGTCAAGGTCTTGTGAATGACGTCTTATGTTTATTGAATAACGTTACAACATTACAAAAAGCGTGCAATAGTTTAAAAACGGGTTTGAACCAACAGTGGCCACTTTTAACAAAATTTCGTTTTAAACTATTTGAATGCCTTTTCAAACTGTGTAAAGTTATTCAATAAATATTCGACGTTATTGACAAAACCTTGACTGATTTCTTTTTTAAGAAATTGGGCTTATTTAGAATAAATTAAATAAAATCGACTGGCGGCGCTAGTTGGCTCATGTCAGCCCCTTAAGGGTGAAAATCAATTATTGCAATATGTCAGTTTTGAAAAAGCATGTGATGTTTGGAGCATACGTTGCGTGACGTAAACATTCAAACAAAATCTAGAATAAAAATTGATGCTGTGAAATTTCCTAGACAACACATCAGCAATTCAGAACTGCAAAGTTCGATGTGAAAGAATTATTTTTTAAATACATTTTAGATAAAAACCTCACTATGAATATTACATATTCAGATATTATTCCCGAAGGCACCGCAAACGGCAGCACGAGTGAGCTGAGCTACAAGCCGCAGAGTGAGCGTGACTACGGAGCTCTAAGCTGCCGCGCCAGCAACCTTGTAGGTCGGCAGCTCGAACCGTGTATTTTCCAGATTGTACCCGCCGGTAAGTCATAAAAGTAAGTTAGAAAAATGTGAGCATGATGATGGGGCTTGAGATATCTATAAGGCTTTGGTCCGACAAATAGCGGCGGTTAGGCGTTCTTCGTTTTCATTCGCTTTCTGCGTTCGTTGCATTGTATCACTTTTTAACACATAACAACACAAGATTCGAAGCACTTGACCGCTTTCTGTCTGAACAAATCCTCACAGAAAGCGGTCACGCGTCGGTAATACGATCTTTCCGTTTTTGCATCCTGCATAACCCCTACCTCGTTGGTTGTGTTACATCACGTTTTATACACACATATACACATAAACAGGGATTTAGACGCGTAACCGCGGTCTTTCTAATATATCAGTGAGAAGCCAGGCTGTGTGGGCAAACAGCTTGACCAGTGACACTTCCAAATTGTACCCACCTGGTAAGTTACATTAAATGACTTGCATATCGCTGATACAGGTGTGACGAAAAAAATTTTTCGTCATAAAGAACCTCCTAAGGAAATACTAATAACCACCACGTAAATATAATGATAATAATAATAAAAAGCCTTTATTTCTCTCTTCGCAATGTAATAAACAACTTAGGATAAACTTTTATAACTCAATGGAAGAGACTAGTCCCCAAAATAGGTTCCAGAGGAACCTGAGCTACAGGTTATAATGTAAATAAGTCTACATCTTTATGGAATAGGATTAAAAACGTGTTGGTTCAGAATAAGTGAACTGAGTTTTTTTATTGATTGATCAAAATATTTTAGCGTTTGAAAACCGAGCTTGGTAGCTTTCAAAAGTCCATATGATTCCCAAAAAAATATTACACTTCTACCAGTCCATTTCAAGCCTTCCATTATAAAGTTGCGAGTGAACTTCCATGAATCCATTTTGCATCGAACACAATAGCTCAGAAATCCAAGTTCGAATAGCTTTTGAAGTCAGTTCTAAAGGCACAACACACACACGTTCGCACGTTCACATTTGAATCAACAACGCGGGGTGAATCGGCTCACGTTTTATAATTTCAGCTTGCGGCTTCTGTCGCACGCCAAATCTCATAACTCTCGACTTCAGACTTAGAGACACTGGAATAGCAAAAGAAACCTTAAACCGGAAGTTTTAAAACATACTTTGCACTGAAAAATATTGTCACAGAAAAAAGTTTTTCTTGAATAGCTGTTGGAAGAAAACTTCTGTGTTTTGTTAATTCAATCACGTTTCGTTGCATAATCTTTGTAGAGAACACTGTTGTTGTGGCTGTTAGATGTGTTTGATAGAAAATATACTTTTGACATCTTTTGTAGAGGTGTAATTGAATTTGCAGGTTAAGTTCTACAAATATTATGAGTAGGTATTTACTTAGCTCTTTCTATAATTTGAACGTTTTTTAAGTTTGATAATGTTGCTGTATTATCCCCATTGAGAGGCCCATACTAATGGCTAGAAAACCTATTATTTGCTATAGTATGCAGTTTAGAAACTTTCTATTGAATTTTAGTCAGTAAAATTGTCGAAATTCATAACACTTACATCGCAAAACGTAAACTAAACAAAATGAATCTGGACAAAACAAAAAATAAACGCTTCCATTTCAAAATAGTTCTCTGCGTCTGCAAGTGGAAATATGAGCTTGCTGTTGCGAGGTGCAACGAAATACGCCAACCCGCAGCGTTTAATATCCAAGCAGTTTGTTATAACATATAGCGTGTTAAATTGTCGCCCGCCAGCCATAAGTCAAGGCGAAATTAGTGAATTTAGCTCTGCACTTAATTCTAATTCTCGTTCACGCACGCGGCACGATTCCTTCACAGAATAACCATAGATTAAATGTGCGTTACGCGTAAATAATAAACTCGCATTTGCGCCAATTTTGAATCTGGAATTACAAGCGCAACCCAATCTATTCTACAACCCAATTTTAGTTATCCGACATCAAAAAGGTTTCACTATTATAATTTATAATATTATTTAGGCCATTAATGTATTCTTCTAAATGTCGAAACTGCACAGCTTAGCCTTTATAGTGCAGCTATGGTAGTCCAAATATTATAAGGTATTGTAGGTGGTTGTAGTCACAATGTTTGTAAATCATCTTATTATTATCTCTGAAAAATTTATGTGAGACTACATGACAAATATTTGACCTTCCACTCGTGACGAAAAATGCGAACTTCCATGATTTTGCCCAGAATGCTCTTTCACTTTGAGACATTCTCTTTTTCTTCTCTTCAAATGTTTTTTTTTTATTCAGCACGACCATCTACGCCTCGCAACTGCTCTCTACACACTGGCAGCAATAGCACTGAAATCTCCAGCTTGCTGCTAGTACGCTGCGTGGTGGGGTACGACGGGGGCCTACCACAGACAATTGTTCTAGAAGCTCTGGACCCAACCACGGGAAAGACTAGGTTTACTAGTAGCGTCGACGATGATGGTTAGTATTAGTTTTACTCAGCAACACCAACCAACCCTCGTAACATCTCAAATGTCGACAGCAATCCAGCTGTCTGGATAGTGTGCACGAGCTACGTGGTAGTGTACCTACAATGACAGGCTGCCACATACAATTGTGATGAAAGCACAGCGCCCAACCACGGGATAGTCCAGATTCACTAGCTATCTTGTTTGACTCTCCTTACGATGACGGGTGCCACAAGCAGTTGTGATAAAAGCACAGCGCCCAACGACAAAAACATGGTAAAAGCACAGTTGGACGTTGGACGTCTTTCCCGTGGGAAAGACTAGATTCACCAGCTGTGACAGGGTCATCATTTCGTAAGTTTTAGTGGTGAGCTGTCCTATTTGATTATCCCATTTATAAACTCGACAGTTAAACGAAAAAAGACAATGATAAGTAAATATGAAAGGGTCAATGTTCAGATTCGATGATAACACACCCCGCAATGGATGCTAATGTTTACAATTGCACCTTGTGTATCCTTTGCTGTGTGTAACGATATGTATGTAATGAAGTAATGAGACTGTGTTATTAACTTAGCTTATCTTTTTTTCTGAACAGATGGATTAGCAACTTTCAAATTAGACCTTGCACAGATGTCCTCAGTGAGCGACAGGGATGGCGGTACTTTCAACTTGCTCATCTACGCTAGAAACTTAAAAGGGGAATCAGACAAAACTTTGTTAGAAAACATTGCCTTCAATGACGCCGCCAGAAGAACTGGTATGTGGTACTTAAATGTTTTTATTTGAATTTTATGTATGTTATATTATTTTCTGAGAAAACTCACCACTGTCAATGGAGTAAGCAATATCACTGTGTACTGTATTAATATTAAAAAAGAAATGTGCCCCAAATATATATTATACAATAGACATATACTTAAACGTACACGTTTTAAACAAATTAGGTATCAAATAATTTAAATTATACTAAAAATTTTATTGAGCTGAATCACTAAGAAAAGACATTAAATAAGTTTTTATCTACCAGATGTTCCTAAAAACATTTGCCCGATAAACGCTCATTAAAGCGGAGGAAATAAAACAAATGACCAGAAACAAAACATAAATTAAAAAACGTCGCTTCTTTAAACGCAAATAAATAACCCGGAATACGAAAAGATTCGTATTTAATTACAGTAGTTAGAAAATTTCATTTATAAAGAAAACTTTTGATGAAAGCAAGTCTGAACGTAATCAACAGCTGTCAATAATGATTTGAAAACATTCTAATTGAGAAGTGAAAACTTCCTTTGAAAGTTAAAAACTCTTACGTATGGTATAAAGACATTTTGAAAAGATCATTAACAGCTTTAACAGCTTCTTTTCAATGATAAATTTATTATTAATAATTACAGTTACAGTTAAATATAAATAATTTACAGTTAAAACTGCGGTGAATATTTATTTTTCGACGACCTCCGTGGTCGAGTGGCTTTGTAAACCGGTTTTCAATGTGTCGCCATCTCTGAGGTCCCGGGTTCGATCCCCAGATGGGTCAGTTTAGAAAACGAACTTCTCTATAATGGCTCAGGTCTGGGTTGTGATGCTACCGTTGTCTCTGATTTCAATAACACAAGTATTTTAGCTAATTACTTTGGAATCGAAGCAAATGTATGTGATATTGACAAATATTTATTTTTATTTATTTATTTAATCCTTCATAATTTTTTTATCTATCAGTATAATGCACTGAATTAAATATCGAATGAGAAAATTTTAAAGTTTGATGTTCATTTTTTGTAGCGATGTAATATTTTTTATTGTTCTTCCATTAAAAAGCATTATAATAACAAGTTAAACTAAAACATGGAAACATCTATCAAACAGTATAATGAACTCCTGATATGAAAAGAAATTCTCCACTAATTGAAGACAAATTAGTGACTCGGCTGAATTTCCCATTTAATTTATGGATGTCTGAAAATTATTCTCTCATCCACTGAAAAATGTAAAAGCTATTTACCGCTATAAACAACTTGGAATAATTAATTATTAATAATTCAAATAAACTGTAATTCTAATAATTTTACACTTAATAGTCTGAAATATTATTCGGTATATTATATTTCGATTAAGTCATGTTTTACTAGAAACGAATTAATTTATGAAACAATTAAAGAGTCTGAATGTACATTTTCTCAATATTTCGACTTGTTTAGACTTAATATTGTACCTAATTTTTAATCAACCATAGGTGGCCTATCCTTTATCAAGAAAAACATAATTTATTAGTTCCTTTTTTCTTATTTCAAGACCAAGTCAAACACATAAGTAATAATTCATTATTCAACTCTTCCATGTTTCGTTTTGAATGAAAATATTTAGTAACATGACGCCCTTTCATTTGCATGTGATGTATTGTCGAGTCGATTAGGTTTCCATTCAATATAATTTTATCTATACGCACGAATGATTGCTCTTAATAAACTTCTATACGCTGCCGACACTTTTATGTTTTTTACAAAACAAACAGCAATAAAGCCTTTTATGTGTTTTGCGATCCAATAAAGGTCTTTGTGTTGTGTGCACAAGCTACTTGATTCTGATAAAATATATTTTATCTGATACTGTTTAAGTATTAGAAAACATTGAACCAAAATGTTTCACGAAAAAACATGTGATTTTCAATTTATTCTTGCTTGAAGAATAAGTTCTGACAAAGCTTTACTTAAAGTTGACTTTCATCGCGACTTTATTTTCTTCAGTTTGATCTTCACACATGAACCACTTATACGTCAGTGAATTGCTTTTAAGTTGGAACCGTAAGATAAATATTGCGAGATATGGTGACAAAAGGATTTCAGATGGCTTCAATCGTTTTGAAAAGGCTTTACTCCTTTTACTTTACTCCGATAAATCCATACAAGTGAGTGAGTGCTAAAGTGAATTCGACAATGTGCAATGAATTGTTGTCTCTCAGAACGTAAGAATAAATACTTTTAAATCATTTTTTATAAAGATAGCGTTGATCTACTCATTTAAAAAAACAACTTTCTTCTTACTTAGCGCAGTGAATCAGCACAAGAAAGTTGGACTTATTCATCCAAGACTTTAGTACTTGTACACCACCAAGGATATCATTCACACAAGCAACCCTAAAAGTACCGGCACCTCCTTGACAGAAATACTTCTGTGGCCTGTTTCTCGAAAGTTACAAGTTCACAAGCTTCTATATGTTACAAGTACTTGTAAATTCTGTTTCACGAAGAAATTACAAGCGATTTTTTTCGGTAACAAAATAGGTTGGTTATCATTACAATAATGATATAAATGCACTGGCTGTTAAGGACCCATTTTATCTCAATGTCAATGTCGCTGTCATTACACTAGTCATTAAGGTGAATTATACTCTCTAATCTTATATAAAATTAAACTAAAAGTAAAATTCAATGTTTTATGTTATGAAAATTTCCGATGGTCTCTCAGAGACAGCAATTGAGAACAGCTATGAGGTTTTTTTGGCGCCATTTTGTCGAGTTCGGTTTGGTGTCTATTTTAATTATTTTCAAATTGATTCATAGTGGATATTGTGTCTTAAAATTGGTGCAGTTATATGGTACAAGTGTCTACGCAACTGAACAATATGTGGGATAATTGAAATAGGCGCGATCTTGGTTGTGTGAAGCTGAGACTTTTATTGAAGTGGTGGCTTCCTTGGCAGAACTAACCGAGTAAACTGTCTTGATATACTTGGTGCCAAATGCTCCAAGCAGCATTGGAATGCGATGCACCCGCATTCTAATGAAAAATTAAACAATATCTACCACTGAACTATTTAACACTTGACACTGGCAAAAATTACTTCCAAGAGGAAAGTAGATTGCCATAACAAAAAAAGAAGAAGAAGAGAACAGCTATCAAAGCACTAAAATGGCCGCCAACTTGTGATTCTGGTATTCTACAAGAGTAAAAATACAAGTGCTTTTAAAATGAGTTTCACAAAAACATTACAAGCCTTGTAAAATAACTGTCATAATATGCCATTTCACAAGTTCAATGGTTCAATGTTCAATTGGATGATTTCTTTAAAAAACTGACCGATGAGAACTTTTCACAGAGATGATTGACATCGTTGAATGTTTCAAACCAACCTTTGATTATTTTTATAATCTAAGTATAAAACATCAAAAGTGTGATACAGACACCATTTTATTATTTCCCTTTTTATTTTATATAATGGTCAAATATTTTATAATAACAGCATGTACAATGATTGACCAAGAAGGTATACGATTTTGAACCGCTAGTTTCGTTTCAGTACTATTATATAATTAGCAATACCTACATAAAAATTAAGAGTCCCCCGACACTACTAGCAAAATTTCTGAAAGTTACACGTTACAAGTGTCAACGCAATTTTTTGAGAAACGTAATTACTGTTACACGTGTAAATATTTACTTGTGAAGTTTGCACTTGTTAAATATTTTATAATACATACGTGATAAGTACAGTTTTGTGAAACGCTATGTTTCTATGGTTACACACTTGTATAACAAGGCTTGTAACTTTCGAGAAACAGGCCCCTGGTCTTTTATTATTTTCAGAGAAAAGTCCGCTGTACCTTCCTCACTTAGACAAGAAAAATTTATTCTGGCAGATGGTAAAGGTGCAATAGGCGGGGTGACCTTGGGAGTCGTGGTGGCAGCTGCGCTGGGGGCTGTCCTAGCGGCTGGAGGCATAGCCTTCGTGGCCCTGTGCGCGCGCAAACGACGAGCACAGCCCCCAAACAAGCACCCTCCAGGTGACATGCTGGAGCTCAGCGATGGCGGTCGCCGGTATGTCGTTGCGTACACCATCAAGCCCTCGCCGGATCTGAAGACACCAGATCCACAGCCTGACATTTTGAATGCCCCGGGTAAGTATGTATAACCCATACCCTCACTCATCAAGATGACAAGCAAGTGTAACGTCTCGCGGTAAGCAGCGTTTTGTCGCTTACGAAAGGTACCAGGGGTATAACAGGCATTTGTGTTAGTAGTACCAAACGTAGACCTGTTCCCCGATGTTAGGAATAATAATATGCAAAATGTATTATTCCTGCTACAACACTAGCTCAATTGAATCAGTTGTCAGTACTGTGATGGTACAACTTAATTTAAGCATAATCAACGAGCATTCAAATATGTGTTTTTGACAATAGATGGTGACAATCACACGACACAACCTCCAGTAGAAGAAGCAGAGTGGCCTAGTATAAAAGAAGTTAGAGGTATTATTAATTATTATTAAAAAATAAAAGTGATGGACGATTTTTCTACAGCTTTATGAATTGTGCTTTTCGTTCTATAGGTGATTGGAGTAAAACCGGAGCAGTATTTTCTGCAGAAGACTTAGCTCTATTAGACACTACTGGGCGACCGCAGCAGGTTCGTCACTATCACAAAAACAAAATAATGTTTCAAAATGTACCCTAAGATCTTATCGTCTAATTGGTTATTTCTTCTTGACAGCTCACTCCAGGCAGTGATATGGTGCCTAGCAGTAGACAAGAAGACGTTCTTAACCAGAACCTGCCCTTAGGAAATAACTTTAGGCCTAACTTCGTAGTCACTAATAGCCCAACATTGGGGAGTCCAAATTTTGTTTGTCCTAACGGTAATGTTGGATCTCCTTTCGAAAGTCAAACGTTGACTATGAGTGGGCCAACTTTAAGTTCTGGGAGTATCGCCACTTCTACATTACATAGAACTAAAGGAAAGGGAAATACGAGAAGAAGAGAACACGTTTTAGCTGAGAATCTACCAGGTCCTGAGAGCTGTGTTTGAAAGTTTCGGTATTAATGAGTATATTTTTAGTTATTAAATTGATAACAAGGTCTTCTGGTAATACAATGGAATATCTTTGGTAGATTATTTAAAATTTGCTGCTTATTATTCTAAAACTAAACAATTCTATTGTAAAGTAAAAAACCGCTATCAAGATTTGGTCAAGAATTTCTTTTAACTATCTGCCGTTTAAAGGTATTCAGTTGAATCCATGGGAAATCTAATAATTATTGTACGATTTAAGTTAGTAAAGTTTAAGGATGTTTAAATCGTCACGATCTAATTAGCATTAAAAATCCATTGTTTTACCAGAACCTTGCAACTTCAACTGTAAGCACCGACGCTGTTCTAGCTTCAATGAATGTTAAGTAACAAAAATAATATTTTTTTATACGTTTTCAGAATGATTTTAAACCCAAGCCGCATTGCAGTAAAGACTTGACAATATGTTGTGTACCTCTCTAAAGTCTTTATTTTTTAGTTGCTGCAAATATTTTATGGTGTAATGGTACTTATGAAAACAAACAACTTTATGTGTAAGATTAACTCTGAAATGTCAATAAAAAGTCATACATTCTAATCGAGTAGGTATCGTAAAATTGTATGGGACAGTTGATATTGGGCCAATACAAAATATCATGAAAACATCCCCTTAAATGTTTGGACTGTATAACTTATTCATTACGGTACAATGTTTTGCATTTCATGGTTATTCTGAAAATTTATGAATTTTATACATTATGAAATTCAATAGCTCTCATTTTTGCTCAAAAGACTGTTAATATTGACTAGTAATAATAGCGTTTATAAGAGTATTTATGGGATTTAATAGTTTTTTTCTCAATAAACAGCTCAGAAATTGGCGCTCTTATTTGTTAAACTATAGTTTCAATTTGTAAAATAATATTTAATTTAACGAACTCGGTTGTGTGAATGTAAATATAAATAGATTAAAAGTAAACCAAAAATGTATAGTTAGTTACTGTACCTAAAGCTTTCGCTGTAAGGTTTATGTGAAAATATTGTGTAAAAGTTGTAAATATTTGATAGTGAATTATTATAGAAAACGATTTTGGAAGCACGATTGCGCATTTTAGATGTTATAATCTGCAATTCTTTTCTATAAAATGTTGACCAATCAATATCAATAAAATAACAATAATAATTACTACCACCAATCACTAAGAACCAAATGTGGTTTTTATTTGTTTTGTCAGAACACAATATTAATTAATAATGGCAGTTTATAACCAATTTGTATTGTCTTGATATATTTATTTCAAGTACCTAACACTTTAAAACTTAGGTAAACATTCGTTTCCATTTCAACCCAGCCTGCCACAAATATGGACCAATTTAATACAAATGTCTGCTTAATATAATGCTAAGAATTAACGGATAAAAAAAACTGACGACACTTTTGTTTTATGTTAAAATAATATTGTGTGCCCGGATTGCGTGTAACAGATATCAGAACTTACAAATAATTTTAGAGCTTATTAAACTTTATAATTTTAAAGACATGACTTTTATGTAAAATGTTATGTACCTAAAATAAAATGCTACATTAAAAGAACGTGCTTTCAAAATTATTTTTCTATTGTAGTGCCATTTTGTATTGATATTGAACGAACTGTAAATGTTTCGACTTTGTGTTGATTCTATAATATAGAGTTTAATAAACTATGGTTTATAGATAAATATTAACATGTCAACCGAACTGTTGTAGATGTCAATAATTCTCCGTGGTCCTAACGATCTGATATCGTAATAAATTTTATATAAAATTAATAAAAATAATGATTTATATTAAAATTACAAGTTTTTTTCTTGCTCCCTCTATTTTATACGGCTTCGCATCATCGATAGCATCATCGATAAAATCAAAAATAATAAAATTAAGAATCCATTATCAAAAACTGATTGTAGGATGCTTTGAAATTTATCAAAAACTGATTGTAGGATGCTCAAGAATGAACTTCTTGAAATTTGTTTCCCGTATTCTCGAAAGGTAGGTTAGGTATAAAATAAATAAAAACTCCATATCGTTAGCATTAAATAACATCTATAATAGTCAACAGAACATTATTATCCAAGTCGTTAAGACTGAGATTGGGGCTAACGCCATTTCCTGCGCAGAAACGCGGTGCCTGTAGTAACGTGAACATTTCCTTTAATGCTATGTCATCATTATGTGACGGATAAATCCTAATGGAAGCCGATACAATCTTGCTAGATAAATATAGCTAAGCAAGACAAGCTTGGAGCAGACCAATATTGGTTTTTATGATTTTGAAACCGTTAGCCATATTGAAACAATCATTGTGCATTAGGAATAAAACAGTTTTTACGGATTACAGCGCGTATATTGTCAATTCAGGTGTTATTTTAGAATTATTTAGTTTGGATTTATTGGTTTTTTGAATTCCCGACGTTTCGACACCTTTCCTGGGGCCGTGGTCATGGGAGGACTGACCCCTGGACCAATCCAAACTAAATGATTCTAAAATAACACCTGAATTAAGAATATTCGCGCTGTAATCCGTAAAAAGTGATTTATTTCTATTTTATTAGAAGTGTATAATCGCTGAAGTATTAGAAGTGTATAATCATTGTCAAGTTTATTCTTGAAGTCAGATATAGTTCTTCTATCTCACGAAGACTGTTTTGCTATTTATTTATTTATATGAAAGACACTGTGAATGTGTTAGGCGTGCACATGCACATTGTTTTAGTGTGCGTCTGCATGGTCTCGTATTACGCAAAAGCTGTCCCCTGTTTACGTAACTCTGTTGCTAAAAATTCTTGTTTCAAATCGATTGAAATCGTTTATAATCTGAATTTCCCATTCTTTTTATAATCTGAAATTTATGAAAAACGAACAATAACAAACTAGATAACCCTGTATATGTATATTATAGTTATTACTTTTGTAAAATATTTGTTTATATTTTTTTTAATGCTGCACCTCTAATTAAAAAATCTTAGTACGAATCTCAACCATGTTTCAACTAATTTCCCAAGTATTTGGTACCAAGTTGGTACACCTCTCGTGGCTTCAGTGTCTCGACGAGCCTGTTGGCCCTTTGTCTGCGATGCTCTTCAACTCTCAAAGCCTTTGCGAGGTTCGACTCGGGCTGTTTTGACTGTTTCGTAGTGAAGGGTGATAGCGCTGAATTACTTATACTGTACACTTTGATACGTTCAGACGTGTACGATACGCAGTAATACTGTTGTAAGTCGCTTTACGGTACATGGCGATCATTAACAGAATTATTAAAAGCACCAAGTATTGTGATGCTATTGAGTATAGAATTTTTATAGAAATTAAAAAAATATTAGACCCTTTGTTAAAATATTATCATGAAGTAACAATGACTTGCAGATATTCATAATCAAATCACTATCTCTTCATCAAAATGTAAATCGGCAAACGTGTCATTTCGCAGAATCTAAGGAGAGTAAAGTTTTCGCCGAATATAATATTTTGCCGACTACCAGATTCCGCCTTCTGTTGACTTCACAAAAACACATGCTGAGTTCACAATATTCGGAAGTGCCTAATAGACGTTTAGGGGAAGAACAATCAACGGAGGTCCACCAAAAATATCTAAATTCCTCAACCAATTTTCAACTTTAAATCCAAAGTCTAAAGTATAATTTCAATTTAAAAAAATAGGTAGATTGATAAGCCGTTGTTGTACACATACGTGGGTGTTTGCCGAAACCTCGGCCAATGACCGATTTGCCTTTATTAATGATTTTTTTATCATGCTTATTGAGACCAATACTTAATAATTCTATGTTATATTTCTGTCGATGACCACTCGTATTAAGTTTTGAACTATGTATTATAATTACTATTTTCAGCTTGAAAGTGAGTTATAGTTATAATAATAGTGATATCAGTAAAATAAAAAGCTTTTAAAAATTAAAAAGAAAAACCTTCAAAAAACATAAAAATATATTGCTATAAAAACAGCTTCAAAAAGAAACCTAAAAAGCAGGAAATAATATTCAAATCTGCATGATTACTGTTTAAGTAAAATCGCATCGCATATCTAAAATTTGAAAAACGTCTTATGAAGTCGTGTGGGGCTTTAAAAATTAATAAAAAATATCTTTAGGCCCCACCCGTCATCTTCCTCCTTTTTTGAAGAAGGTTAAAAAACGAATGCGTGCTTATTTCATTACTTGTGTGTTTTGCCGTGCACATGAAGGCACCAAATTTTTGCAGCTCTTTTTTTTACTCTGTGCACAAAACAATTTACCTACCTACGCCATGTCAAAGGGCTAGAAATGTGTCAGTCGAATTTTTAAAGTCATACATCATAGTCACGATGTTTCGACAGCAGCGCAATCAACTGAAATTCGAAGATTTTTTTCAATCAACACTGTGTCATAGATTTCTGTTGACGCATTTATGAAATTTTGAAGCCCTATTTCACTGTAGAGTGGAAAGAATTTGATCGGAAAATGATTTTTGTTAGAAGCCTTAATAAAGCTTATATCTTTAGACTTAGTTTTGTATAATTCAAGTTTTAATTTGCTTAGCGGTGGGCAGAAATTTCACTTGAGTATACAGTTTACTTAAAAAATTCAACAAAATTTAATTTGCTGAATACAAGTCCTTTTCCTTGTAAGTAAAAATCTTATAAAATTTGTTTTAATAGAAGAAAAACTGACTAACAATAATTAGCTTCTTGGAATTGAACTCGAGTTAATGACTCTATGTAATAAGTTTAAAAGTTTCATCTCAGTCAGCAAATTTTGCCCAGTTTTAACACTAATAATAATATTTCCATATACATTCTTACATTCAGTTGATTCAGTAGTTTATAAATTAATTAACCTGACTTGTCGTCTAATGCACTAACTATAGCTACTTCGAATGTCGAATGATGAAAAATCATCTAATATACTTTAATCATATAAATTTATTCAAAAAAAAATACAGTTTGATCAAGTAATGAATTGTAATGACTGAAATACAAACTAAAGTCATTATCATGAAAGTTGTGCTACATAACGTTCACAATATATGAAATAAAATTTATAAGGATTTTAATCACAAAATAATTTGTTTTCGTGTCACATCCAGTTTAGTTTTAAGAAAACCTCGGCGTTTGTTTGTGTAGAACATCCGAGTGGATGCGCGTTAACGCAAGTGTGAAAGTTATCTTAATTAAATGGAGACGGTGGTATGTGCCCTTTTGTTAACATATGCGTTGGGGCTGGGAACTAGACGACAGACGTCTTAGTTATAATAATAAACGTCTGTACTATGAAAATGTCTTGTAATAACGACTGTCGCTTAATTATCACAATTGGTACGAAGTGCATCGCTGAGTTTTGTGGTACGAGGCAAGCAGCTGTTGTCAAACACAGGGCTGCCAGCGCCCGATCCATTGGCGTCCGTTGTATGGAAATAATTAGCGGACCGCTATTTGTCGTGAGTTTAGAAGTCCTGCTTTTTTATTAACTCTCCGGGAACAGGCTGGGTGACAGTTTAGGCTTAGTTTTGTTGAACATTCATTATTATTAGTTCCTTGATAATAAAATTATACTTAGAATTTATGATAAGCTGGCACTTTGTAATTACGCTTCTGATTGCCACAACACAAGTGGCTTGGTAGCTCAGCGGTCAGAGCATTGGACCGGATATCCAAAGGTCGCGGGTTCAATTCCCGTCCGAGAACATGATCTGGTGCGAGTGGTATTTTTTCTAGTATATTATTTAGTACATACAACACAAGTGTTTTGGAATCAGAGCTAAAAAATATTACCAATATTGTTTTATAGCCTGAAATAAACATAATTTGTCGCACAGCTACGCGATACGTCTGCTTTGCAGCGAGGCAAATGGCAAATGTTCATACGTACATTACATTGCTTTGACTTCAAGCATTTTGAACAACACTTCGCATTCAACAGAATGAACTATAACAATAGTACGGTACTTTTGTCTGTTCTTTTCCTATACATATTATGTAGTTAAATTAGTCTTTGCCTGGCGTATTATTAAACAAAGCGTCAAAAAGCTTCCATTATTAGAATATTATGTAGATACTTCTCTGTTCTAAAAAAGTGATATTATAAAAATTTGATTAAATTAATAATTATGAACCAGTCGTGATTGATACTTACTCAAAAATTACATTAATAAGTAACTATTCATTTTGTATCATTTTAAGAGTTGGGAATGAAACATACATAAATAAAACATGTAGGTAACTACAACCTTGCCTTTTAGACCCCCGTGCGAACTGTCTGAGTGTTCTCACGATATCACAGGTTTTTTTTTATTCTCGAAATGTGAATGCGCAATACTGTTTGGAATTTGTGAGACACAAAGCGCTTTGACTGGTCTTTTGCAGTATTATCTAGAACTCTCGTTTTCCACTATTGTCGAGAACTCTTGTTGTCTTCGAGTACCTAGGTTATGAGCTGCTTATACAGGGCCCTATTTAATAAACGTGACAATTTGTCACCTATCACGACAATTTTATATCCTTTGCGTCAACCAATTTGAAAATAGAACAAACTACTCATAGCTACACCGCAACGTAAACCAAATTGTCATGACAATTGACAAATTGTCACTTTATTAAATAGAGCCCAGGCCCCTATTTCACAGACGTGACAATTGTAAATTACAATGACAATTTGATGTACGTTACTGTGTCTGTGAGTAGTTTGATCAGTATTTTTTCTAGTTCCAAATTGGCTGACGCCATGGACACCAAATTGTCATTGTCATTTACAATTGTCACGTCTGTGAAATAGAGCCCAGATGTTACATTTGATTGATATTTTTTTTTTTGGGTACTTACGTAATATGTAACGTTCTATTAGCGTAATGATAACTATAGCAGGGTAATTTAGCTTGTGTTGACAGAACAACGATGAGCTGGAGAGCGGGGTAGGGTGGATTCATAATGTTAGAATAATAACACCTAGAGTTCTTGTCTGTAAAATGAGGCAAAAAATACTGAGCCAAAATGGCTCAGTTTTCAGATTTATAGCCTTCATACGTTACCAAATCGTAACTAAAATCCAATAAAATAATAACTAATCCCCTAAAGGTAGGGAAATTGAAACTTTTTCTTCTTTCTATTTGAAACTAGTTCTTATAGGTACGATTAAATTCAAAATTCAAAACTCATTTATTCAGTCTAGGCTGTTACAAGCACTTGTGAATGTCAAAGAAGCTACACCAAAAAATAATTACTAAAATATCAAAATGTATGAAACAGCTGATTTCTTTTTCGCGATTTCAAAGTAGGTCCCATAGTAAAAGTTGTTCAGTTTGATGGTCCCTATCTACCATATTCGGCATTAGGGGTATTTTTGTAACGCGTTGTATAAGGAAATCATTTTATCAGACAAATAGGCTATTTCGGGTAAATAAATACTTATATTTACTAAAAGTGTAGGCGGAGGTATAATGACTGATTGCCATTATTATTTTTGAAGAGACTCCGGAAACACTCAAGATTAGGTATTTATAGGAACACTAAAGAGATTATTCGGTTTAGGTTCTTTGTTCAACAATTAACGTTCACTACGAAAAAACGTTGCAGAGGGTGTCCTGTGGCTAGTATGATGATGATAACGAAAAAAAATTTTTGCTTGAACTGCAATGAGTTTTACTTACAGTAGGTATGCAATGAGCTAGAGCTATTAGAGATAAACCAAGCTCTTGGAATTAAATTGGAGACAATACTTTTATGCATTTAGAGGATTTTAATAAGAAGGCACGCGACATTAACAATCATTGAATTCTATATCCAAGCATAAGTTATGAAAGGAAAAACATAAATTCTTCTGATTAAACGTTATAGTACAGAACGATAAAAAGTGAGTGCCTAACAACGTAGCTAACCCGAGTTAATGACTATAACAGAAACGAGACGTAATAAAATGAAGCACCATGATTTTCCACCACTTTGGACATGTATTGTGAAGATGCAACGGACGAAAATAACAAAACACGACTTAAATTACTTATACAGAACAACATACCAATGTTGCAAGTACTTTAATTTCACTGTTGAAAGTTTACTTTGGTTAATAGCTACAATATAAATTGACCTATCGATACCTCTAATATCGATACCATCGAAAAGCAATACTATCGAAAGTCTATCAACCAATAGTATCGGAGTATCGATATTGTGACTATTTGCCAAGATCACGATATGATAGTTCGAACTACTGCTAGTACTGTGATGTTTCAGCAGGCTTAAACATCACTATATGAAAACTTTTAGTTTAGTGTAATTACTGCCAGAATACAGGCACGGAGCCTATTCGAGGCTATTTCGAGTTTCAAAAAAGTTTTAAAGTCTTACGAAACGGAACTACGTGACCAACTATGTCGTGCGTAAAGATACACTGTAAAGTGCCGGCGAAAATTGTTTAATGGTGCACTTGCGATTGTCGTAAAACTATATTTTGTGGGCCCAGTTGGGATGGGCCTCGTTAAAACTCCAGCCGTCCACTAAATCTTACGGGTTTACGATTCCACAAAAATTGGGGCGGAGTTCCCATTATTATACCCCTTTTTCATGTGAAGGATTAGGGAACATTGGAGGTGCTCGAAATACCCCATAAATCTGTTGTCATCTGTTTATGACTACGACACTATGCTTGTGAGGACCTACTCAGGGTTAACATGTGAATGAAAGGAAATAGGAAGAAGTATTTTGAAGGGAATAGTCATTGTAGTGAGAGAGATGGAGTTATAAACTGCGTAGCCGCATCTCTCTTGCACAACTGTTATTAGATTGTTTGTAAAAGCTCTTAAGTAAAATCATTTCATACTTACATTCCAGTCACACAGTACTATTATATGGGGGCATAGATATTAAAAAGAAGTTTTAAATCGAAATTTATGTTTTATTATTAGCTTTTTTACACTTTTTTTGTTTCATAAATCAATATCGGCGACCATCCATGCCTACGCACGGCGTGCTCTACTTTTTTAATCGAATCCTAGCTCTTTAAAAGTAAATATTATTCAAATTGGTGACGGCTAGCTCGCAGTGCGGCAACATAGGCGATCTCCATAGTACCTTTAATATGCTTTTAGGAAGGCCTATGCGTAGCAGTGTCGAGGCTGACATGCTGATGATGAAACAAAATATTTGACTTTAAAGGTTTAACTAACGGTCACTATCAAAATAATGAGAATCTAGAGGTATTCTTGAAGAGACAAAAGGGACTTTCTTCGTAAAAGCTTTAACTAATGTAGGTAATGATAGAATCAGTTAAAATGACTGATCGACTCTCATTACTTCAGAGATTCAACTAAAGCGCCATGTATTTACGTTAAATCACCGTATTGTCTGGTGTAATGTCAAAATAATGCCACTCGAGCTTGATTACCTTTTTGGTGATAGGGATGGCACACCAACAATAAAACCTAACCCAAACCTAAATTAGGTTTTAATGTTATTTATTGTAATTTTTTAAAGCAAAATCATAGTTTTAAAAAATAATATTTTTATTGAACATAATACTCCAGTTTACTCTCCAGAGTAAACTAAACATTGCATGCAAAGGTCCGCATGCCATGCAGACCTGCAAAAACGTATACGAAAATACGCACATTTTGGTGCCAAATGAGATTTTTCACAGCTTTTTGCAGTCTGCGAAGAATATTTAACATTTAAAAAAAATGTTTAATACAATGCTGTCATTTCCAACTATGGGAATATGTAGGGTAGGACTGATTCAACTAAATTTTCAGAAGAGTAAAGCTTCCGTCGGGGTAAATTGATGATGTCAATTCAAACAATAATATTTTACAATGAATTCCGGTAAGTATCGAATTGTAAAATAACTCGGCAAGTCCTATACGAAACTCAAGATAATCAATGTGGCATCAACTTTAATACTCTACTAACACCGATTATTTTTTACTATAACGAAGTAATTGAATAAAGAGTAGTGGTGGCGTATACGTTTCTCTTTATGTCCATAAATCTATTATTATCGGACAGTTGACAACCCTACCGTCAGGTGCGCTTGATCTGAATACTAAACGCAGCCCCGTATTATGGCCCATTCAATTTCAGATTCATTAGTTCGTATTTCACCACGACTTGTCTCATGCCTAATATGGTATATTCAGCCATACACTATAACTAACATGTGCTAACATTCATTAGACTGATTGTTAATAAGTTATAAATTCTGACTTTGTATATACCGGTGTTAATTAGTGTTAGTATGGGCTGGCAAAGTTCGAGCAGGTAGAGTAATAATCAAAATTCAAAATATTATATTCGTATGAGGATTAGTGGCCACCTCTGGTGTTATTGTTTATCAAGCCACCTGTAAGGCCTCTGACTTGGCTTAACAACTGTTGTCAGATGACAACAGCCGGGACTGACAGTTTAACATGCCCTCCGAAGCACGGAAGCGTTCAGTTGTAATGCCACTTAACGGTCACCCATCCAACAGCTGGCCGGACCGAGGTTTGCTTAACAAACGTGAACGTGAGTACGATCAGTCTGTCAAGCTCCGCCATAAGAGCTTCAATATAGAAGTAATAATATATTATTATTAAATTGAGTTTTTTTGTTTTTCCAATGCTATTTTTATATTAAGATAAATAATATATTAGAAAATATACTAGAATAAACATTTAATATTATATTGATGGACATACTCTTAGTAGTAGCATAAAATATAAGCTTTTCTTCTGACTGTGGCGTTTTCCTTAACGACAATTTTCTAAAAATTAGAGGTAATAAGTACTCCTTCAATTTCAAAACTTACTTGAAACTTATTTCACTTCCTCAAAATGCTGCACTAGCAGTGTTTTTCATACCGAAAAGTCTTACAAAAACCTGTCGACCTTATGTTAACAAACATGAATATTTTAAACTTCAAAACAAGGCATCTAATTAAGCTGTTTAAAGCTGCAAGTCCTGGTAATAAGGTGTAAAATATCAGGTAACAGCATCGCTAGCGCTGCTCTGGAGATAACAGGCATTGTGATGGGAGCATGTGAGTTATATGCGGCGAGGGAGGCAAGAGAGCCGGTTAATTTTGCTATTCAAATGTGGACTTTATCTTACGGTCATAAAGCACGCGGAATTCGTGTAGTGCTGCATTGTGTAACACAACTTAACGGAACAGACAAGCTATGACCCCAAAGTTTAGTGTCTGGCCAGTTTATTGAATGCACCAGCAAAAGTTGCTAGACTGGGGGAGATTGCATTCGTGAGAGTGGAAAGCAAATATCATTATCTAAAGTAGAAACTTTTGGTCATTTTTCATTTGGTATTAAAAATCCCTTTTTTATTTAACATTCATAATTTAAAATATGACAAGTTATACAAAGAACTACTTACTGTTTTTCTTGATAATGTACCAACATAATTATAATACTTAGGTGTCAAATTTAATTAAATTCAGTTAAATATTCATTAAATGATGACACATTTGTTTGTAGGACAAAAGCATTTATTATAATAGTTTGAGTAACAAACAATTTCGAATGTGGTTTCATGGTATTACAAAACAGATTACGGGTAAAACACAAATATTGAACTTATTTTAATTTCAATTTATCAATTAAATGTTGAAAATACAAAACGAAAAGTAGACCGAAAATATAATGACCCATGTTATTAATTCCTGATATACTTTCGGATATTTATCTGATAGCGGGTTCACACGAAGCAATTTTAATTGATCGACTAAAATCGCTAAAACAAATTTATCTAAACAACAAATTTACTAAAATCGCCTCGTGTGAACCCTGTTTGAGAGATAATTACATGTAAATTCTACTCCGATTTCAAATTAAACCATATTTTATTTGAAAAAAGTTTATTTTGACTTTTGACTTTGACGTCTAAAGTGTGTTTTTATCTTGAGCGCAGCGAAAATTTTTCTAAGTCTATGGTTTTTATTATGATGTTACAAACAAACATACAATAAATTCACGTTAAAATAATATAAGTAACATTTAAGTATTGTATGGACTATTGTTTGAACCCTCCTATTTTGCATAATGATTGCTATTTTAACTGAGAATATTTACAAATGAGATCTAATTTTACAGTATTTTATCTTCATACTCAGAGCTACATAGAAATCAGTTAGTAATCATAAGGCTTTCCGCCCACGACCGATTAATTGCTTGGCGATTTTCTGTCGCAGGTTTACTTAGCAAGCGACAAAAAATCTCTGTATGTTCTATTCTCGGCGACAAAAACTCGCTCAGCGTTTAATCACTCGTGGGCGGGAAGCCTAAACACTACAGAAAAACGGAAAATATATAAGTAGTTAACTAATCTTTTTATTTCGTATTGTTTTATGATAAATGCTTTGGTAAGATAATATCTACTCTATTTCTTTAATAAGAAATGTGCTGAAATTCTTTCTCCAGAAATGAAATATCTTAGGGCTTTTCAGATAATATTTAACGATTTCATGGAATTAGGATCGGCTTCTCAAAGACAATAACTTTTGAGACGTTAATAAGATAATCTAAAATATATTAAAAAACACTTCGGTTCATTACCAGAAATGGGAGACTGAAATTCGCAAAAAAATAGATTCTAAACTTGCAAACGTTTCACATTAACCTTTTAGAATTTGGGAATTAAAATCATAAATTAATTATTGAATACAATGATGTTCAATTGTTTATGGCTTTTAACTTTTTTATTAAGTTCGCTTTTCGCTTTTGTTCTGTCTGTCTTTGTGATTTTTCCTTTTATTTAGATTCAGTACATAAGTTAAGCAGCAAATAACATTTCTTTTATCTCAATGTAAGTAAGTACCTCACCAACATCAGTTACAAGTCCACGCGTGTTACAAAAGTTGTATCGTGTCCAATTGTTGTTGTTTTTTTTTGTACACCGTCTATCATAATTATGTTTGAGATAAATATGTAAGAATAAGTTATGAAAATAACTTTGTAAATCACTAAAGCAGTACTATTATTATTAAATTTAGATTTTTCGCATTCACAATGCTATTTTTATATTAAGATAAATAATATTAGAAAAATACTAGAAAAAATCGACTCACCCGTAGCACCTCAGACGGGACTCGAACCCGCACCCTTGGGATTC
Organism: Catoptria pinella; assembly: GCA_963556745.1. NCBI lineage: Eukaryota > Metazoa > Arthropoda > Insecta > Lepidoptera > Crambidae > Catoptria > Catoptria pinella. The sequence goes on from OY750776.1 coordinate 6,058,836, forward strand.
CGGCCCAATGCACTGACCAATTAAGTACTAGAAAATTTCGCCGCTCCCACTAGCGACTTGGTAGCATATAAAAGAAAATATACGTGGGCTAATTTTATGATTTGTCTAATGAAAATAAATAAAGTCACGACGCCCAGTCGTAATAAAATGCAAAATTTCAAAAACCGAGATAAGAGGCTGCCCCGCAACTAAGTTTTTCAATATCAGCGGAATTGAATTAAAAGATTTCGGATTTTTTCTTCGAATCGTCGTCGTTATTTAGCATTGGAGTTGTCAACTTTGCTCTGGCTTCAAACTTTCAACTTTCCTTGGACATTATTGTTAGTTTATTTCAGCGCATAGTTATTTCACAGAGCCGGTATCTATTTGTTTATAATCTTTTCTTGATTATATATTATTGAAAGAAAAAAGATCTTATAACAGTCAAAAACCTAAAAGTAGTTTATTCAGATTAGATTTCAAGTGTCTCAAAATATATAAAATAAAGCTGGAGTGGATTACGTTCAGCCCCGCTAGCATAACCACCGAAATTAGATATATTGATATAGCGTTTTATCGACACTCAACTATCAAAATCAATTGTCTCTTGACAGTTAAACGTGATACAAAAAAACACAAATTGCAAAATATTTATTGCATTAACATAGTTTAATACAATAAATAGGGGTTAGAGCTACCTTTTAAGCAAAAATTTGCTTGTGTTAGGTATCACCGCTTTTCCATAGCATTGTTACAATAGACTAATTTAATCCTCCTTAAGTAGTCATAATCAACACTTAAGTTTTTAATATAAGTATAAGATTATTTACTAAACTAAACAATATAGTACAACAATGTAGTGATAAATCGCTTTATCATATCACGTTTCGGTAGTCATGCTAGGGGAGCAGAGTTTCTTGACGCGAAAACCATAACACTTGGTTAATTTTTAAGTACCTAGGTATATCAATAAAAGTAAGTAATCTCTTTCCTTTTCTAAACAAGTATGTACAGTTAAAAGTTTCCATTTTTAATATTTAGTCAAGATATTGAGGTTTGTTAGTGTCCCAAATTTTACTGATTTCTGGATTAAGAGTTTATTCTAGACTTACACGCGCGTAATCAAAAGACACCATCTTGTTTTTAAATCATGAAAATAATAAATAATGTTTTTATTGGTTCACTTCACAAACTTTAAAACATGTGCACATAAATCAAAACATTCATAATCTTGTGAAGGAGTGGTGCCTGAAATAGGTATCACAGAAACCAGTACCACAGGTCGCCAGCCTCCTCCCGCAGAAAGGATTACGAAAACTAGAAAACACAGAGATGAATTAGTCTAACCTAAGCGACTTGCTATGTGAGTTTGCCAATAAATTAAGATTTTTCTCCGATATTTTCAAACGATTAATTTTCAACAACATATTCAGTGACGTGGTCTGACATCCCCATTTCATTTTAGATATAATATACAAGGGTGTATTAAGAAATAATTCAAATTCGATTCTTGTGTGAAAAGTCTATTTTTTGTCCTTTTCGGAAAATTCGTAGAACAATCGTTGTTGTGTCCTGCGAGGTTGTTGGTTTACAAATAACCATTTTTGTTTTTTACGCTGTGGTACTCTTTTATAGACTTCCGGGCCTGGCGAGGGCCAGCCCGGCGAGTTCAGGACTCTCCTCCGCGCAGGTCCGATAAGTCAAAGTGCTTATCGGATCCACACGGAGATATACCTGATAACCCCCCTGCGGTGTTCTATCTCTACATTGGTCGGGGGTAAGTATAATATTATAAATGTCGAAGTTTAAATGTTTGCTACTTAATCGCGCAAAATTGGATTAAATCTTGCACTGGATTAAAATATAGGATACTTTATATTTCGGTTGAAGGTTTCCGAGGGATTTTTGGAATATCCATGCGGACGTTGCGGGCGGAAGCTAGTTAGTAAATAGATAAATAATAAAATAAATCTTTGCAATAAACAAGTATCATAGACTCTACTTCATGCCCACACACTTGTTATGATGCTCTACTTAGTAGAGAAGTTATGAAAATCTTATTAAAAGAGAAGAGGAAATTTATTTCCATTTAGAATGTAATTATTTTCTACCAAGAGACATTAAAGCGGCAAGATAGAGATAAAATATATAGGAGCTCTAAATAAAAATAAGTAACTTCTTTCAATTGAAATGATAAAATTCAGGCTTCATACGGGGGGTGGAGAAATATTTCCATGTTATAGTTTGTTCATTTGACAACATTACATACATTGCTCATATTTCAAAGTAAGAGCTAAAGCACTTATGTTATGGAAATCAGAGACAACGGTGGTATCACAAACACCCAGACCTGAGCCAATATAGAAAAGTTCGTTTTCTAAATTGACCCAACCGGGGATCGAACCCAGGACCTCAGAGATGGCGACACCTTAAAAAACCGGTGTACTAAGCCACTCGACCAAGGAGGTCGTCGTTTTGTAAAACAATACAACATAGTGAGTTTTTGTAAGAATGAATCTAGTAGGCGTAGATAATATGCGTGGGCTCAAATTGTTCATCTGAAGACTCATACACTATGTATACGCCATTTGCCTGCCATGTGATGAAAACCTATTTATAGTTAGCCGTGAAGCCCGTGAACCGATCTGAATGATAAAAGATATTTTAAATACTGATTGTAGGCTTTATACTAAGGCTTAAGGGTTGCCAATGCGTGTTTTATATCTGGTACTAATTTCGTTTAATATTTTGGGCCAGAAAAAAATCTTAGGAATTAATTTCATGTAATATTTTGGAAAAGAAAGAATCAAACAATACATAATATATATTGTTACGGACGCGGGCTACGGGATTGGAAGGAAAACGACGGTGTAGCAGAGACGATACTTTATTACCAAAAACCAATCTTACTGAGTGTCGCAGTCTTTCTCGCTCGACGTGGTCTTCTTCTGACGTAGTGTACCTCCGAATATCGCAGTCCACACTTCTGTGTGGCATAACCTTCCTCCGAGCGACGTAGCTACTCTTGAACTTCGACGACATCCTCTTCGTAGGTCCTATCGCTAGTATAGTTGGTACCTCACCTCCAAACTTCTCTTCTTCACCACTTCTTCATGTTCCTCTTCTTCTGAATACTATACTCCTCCACTACCACTTTACAACTTCTTTTTGCTCCTTTCCCTTACTTCTCCTTTAACCAAATACTTCCAACTACTACACAAATTATGCGTGCGCCACTTTTTATCATACCCCCCATTATGGACTAGATCGGGCCCCGGAAATAGGTATGCAATTCATAGAGTGACGAAATCCCTCTAGTAACTAGAGAGATTTTGTCATTATTTATCAAAACTACATAAACAGATTCAGATACTTTGTCGTCTAATTTGTACCTGTAAGAGATGGCGCTGTACCTATACATACGTGAAATGTTTGCTTGTTTCTAAAAAATACTGGTCGAATTGAGTACCTCCCTCCTTTTGAAGTCGGTAATAAAATAGGTGGCGCTTTCAAACTACGTATTCCCCGCGGACGCTATGCAATAATAACGCAATCTAATCCGTTTCAAATCTTTCTTCATAAATGTTAGATTACTTACCAATTTTATCATAATTTTAACATAGCTATCTGGGATTCTATCTTTGTTAATTTCAACTCGTTCTCTTGAAACGGCCGTGATATTTTAACACTTAACACCTTGACAGATAAACAAAGGACCTATAATTGGTATATTATAGGTGGGGATGATTGATCATTATTACAGGTGGGGATATCATTTTTGACATTTTAACATAGACAAAACCACTCTCGAGCTCGTTAAGTCGTCATGCTACCCATACTGGTGTGATTGTGGACCAAAAATTTTATATTCAAAATTCATTTCACAGACACTTAATATATTATTTCTTATTCACAATAAAAAAGCAATAGATATCCTTATGAGTGGTCAAACAGTATTTTGTAATTTTAACTAAAAATAAAAAATGAAATAGGTATCGAAAAATTATTTATTTATTGAGCTGTATGTAAAGTCTTTACAAATTATACAAATCTGTAACCATAACTCAAACACTTCAAAAGAGAAAAATATAAGTGCTTTTCAAATTGAGCTTCGCAACATCATTTATAAAATTGTTAACCTGTTTTTTGTGAAAATATTTGCTTAACAAAATACCAATTCTGCTAAATACTAACGTTACAATCGTATCTCAATTGTGTTACCATGGTATTGCTTTTTGACAAAGTTCTTAGAGAAAAAGATTGAAATACCATCAAGACACTATTAGTACGTTTACGTTATAAACGAGGCTCTCGCGCGTCTTAAAACACAACTCTACCCCGAAATCCACACTTTATCCTGGATCTTCGGCATCGAAATGATTCAGCGGGAATGCTAATGCATTCCACTTCCTGTATCGTATTTCGTCAATAAAATCGAAGCCTCATCCATCATGCCACGTTTCCCGCCTATTTAAAAGAACGCCCATCAGCGAATGCAAATTTATGACTGTTTACTATAGATTGATTTATGTGAAATCTATCGCAAACAATTTTAGCTGAGAAAACAAGGGGTTACGGTACACTAATAGAATTTCGTTATCTAATGGTGGAAAAAACCTTTTAGATTTTGGTAATAACATTTGTTTGAATTTTAGGTATGATTTTTTATTAATTTGTTAATAAAACAGAGTAACAGCACTATTCATCTATGTAAGTACCTACATATTTTGTAGACTTCAATTCCAACTGTTTGAATCTCTCAAAATATTTAATGTTCTTAGAAGAAACGCATTAATTAGTTTGACAAAAGTTCCATCTGAAACATAAAATTAAAGAACAGTTCCATTCCGCATTGGCACTTGTGTATGGCGACTTTCCTGCGCTGTGTAAACACAGTTTATATCTCAAGTCGATAACCGAGTGGTATGTTGCCGTTTACGATCAGCTGTATCGCTTCGCTGCCAAATAAATCGCTGACGATGCCAAATTTATAGCAGTTAATGTATTTTTATAGCGGGATGTGGGGCACAGAACGTTCCAATTTGATTATGCTCCTGAATTTCTGAGGGAAAGTTGCTTCTGGTTTTAGGGAAATGGCGATGATCGAATGGTGAAATTGATTGTGATTGCTTTTTGGAGGTTACAAGTTGAATGTAATTTTGGTCTTTGTTAATGTTGGACCTGTACCTATGAAATTGGCTTTTTTTCACAAATAGAGAACCTCGTCACTTCTATGATTTAAAATATTTATCAATTGCTCGATATTATATCGAATAATGACCATCATAGACCAAAATAAAATAAATACTAAAAAAATCCTGGTTTTCTAAACGTAAAAAAATCCTTAAAAATTACTCCTCTTTTTAGCAGAAATTACCACTTTATTTGTTTTAACTTAGCCAAAACTTTTTTTCGCTTAACCCAAGTAGCCCTCCTTATTTTTTTCGCTTAACCTAGTTATTATTAGTGCATAAACGTTTGAAAACATTAGCGTTTATGGTTGTTAAATAAATTTAAAAAATATTAATGGGGAGAATGCAACTTCTTTAAAATTCTCAATACAAAACACCAATTTCATAGGTAAAGATCTAATATTATGTGTGAAATTTTCGTTATAAATATATTAATCATCTTAAAGCAATTTATATGTAAGTTTTTTGTTGCAAATTGTAATTACGTATGCTTTTAAGGGTTCCGTACCTCAAAAGGAAAAACGGAACCCTTATAGGATCACTTTGTTGTCCGTCCGTCTGTCTGTCAAGACACTTTATATATCTTGGGAACGCGTTGAGGTATCTAATTGAAATTAAAACCATATACTCAAGTCTACAGTCCCTTGAAACTGTGAAAAAAACAAACTTTTAAGTTAACGTGAAAATAAGATACGGCCGTTTATGCCGAAAAAAACGCATATTTCGACACTCTCAAGGGAATCAAAATTTATATGGTACTTTTCGTTGATCTAGAACTATAAAGTTTGGTAAGTAATATCGTCTTATACTACAAGTACATTTGTAATTAAATCTTAAAAAATATAGTCTTTATTTAAAGTACGTGATCAATCATCGAGTTTGTACGGAACCCTCGGTGGGCGAATCCGACTCGCATTTGTCCGGTTTTTTTACTGTAGCGTAGGTATGATGGGGTGGATGATGCTGATGTCCTCACCATGTATTTGTGAATTTCTTTTGGCGTTATCCCTTTCTTATCTACCGTTATAAACGCACGGTATTCAATGTCCAATTTGAAAAAATACTGCGGATTATCGCACAAAAATAATTGCAAAAAATGTTTCTTGAGCTACACGTTTCAAAGTTTTTTCATCAACCATTGAAGGACTGGAACAAAATATGAGGGTACTATGAAAATTCTAGGATCCATCCACCCTCATACAAAACGTACATGCTAAAAATGTCACGCCGCGACATATGGTTAGAGCTATTGCAACTGAGCTGCAGCTGTAATGTTACATAATTTTCTACCTAATCTTTAAGCGCGTAATTAGCTCAAGACTTGCGTTATAATGGCTGAAAGGGTACGCACACGGTGTTTGTGTCTCGAGAGACGGTTGACGGGTGACACCGGAGCCCGCCAGGGACCTCATTATAAAGCGCTAAGCCACGATCATTCCGCACCGCTTCACACAAGCCTGGGATTATACTAGTAAGTGCAACTTACCCAGACTTACATCGTTATAGAAATGAGCTTTTGATGTTGTGCTCGGAAATATTACCTACAGAGCTAAGGTGGAAAGTTTTAAGTATGGAAACTCATTTTAATGTTACTTGTATATAAACACTTTTGACAGTTCAGAAACTTGCTCAGGTTGCAGCCGGTTTCTAGATTGAGAAATTGAAGTAAACACCTCTCAAAGTGCTCATTTTAAATTTTTCAATTCATAAACCGACCGTCAGTTAAGAAATAACAATTCAGCCAGGAAGCCCAGGGATCTAACATTTAGCGTTATTGACAACCCTGACTGCATAGCCCGTTTTCAAAAGTTCGAATCCCATGAAATACAAATATCAGTAACTTAATTTATAATTTATTATTTCACGAAATTTAACAATAATCATAGTATTTGGATGACAATATTGGTATGTAGTATATTGAAAAGTTCGGTGGCGCAGTGATATAGCGCCTGGTCCATCGATTGCGGAGGTTAAGCAATTTTCGCAAGGGTCGGTCATGGGATGGGTGATCAAAAATGTATTATCTCGAGCTCCTCTGTGCTTCGGAAGGCACGTTAAGCCGTTGGTCCCGGCTGCATTTCTAGTCGTTAGCACCCACAAATCCGCATTGGGCCCGCGTGGTGGGTCATGGCTCATCCTCATTATCCAACGACAAAGAAGGCCTGTGTCCCAGCAGTAAGGACATTATAAATGGCTGATGGTCTAATAGTATATAGAAATAATAATTTCAAAATAATCAAAAATGTTTTACTTGCTACGTAATTTTGAATGTTCATTATTTTTTTAGATACTAGTCACCACTTGAAACATTTACTAGGTACACAAGTGGTTTTTAACTGTTACCTAGTAAAATAGCGGCACAGTACACTACACAGTAATAAATGTCAATTTGTTTTGTGCTGCGTGGAAATGCTTCAGCAAATAACTGATGTGATGACACTTTATAATGAAAAAATAATCTTCTACGAGCATTATAACAAGCTTTTATTAACTTTGCAATGTTTAAATTTTGAGATTTAAGTATTCACAATGCTATTTTTATATAATACTAAATAATATACTAGAAAAAATAGGATTCGCACCAGATCATGTTCTCGGACGGGAATCGAACCCGCGACCTTTGGATATCCGGTCCAATGCTCTGACCGCCGAGCTACCGAGTCACTAGTGGGAACGTCGAATTTCTTCTAGTATATCAACTTTTACGCTGCAAGCCAGCGCCATCTCACCAATGTAGAAGGAATACAACATGATCTGGTGCGAATCCTATTTTTTCTAGTATATTATTTTGTATTTGCAATGTTTGTTATGTTTGGGTCAATTCTACGATCTGAATAAGAACCACTGTATCTCATCCTTTTTATGGTTACCATGACACCCAAGATTGACTCCAGACAAAAGAACTCCTCAAAGATATTTTTGATACTATCTTGTTAATGAATACAGTTAAAATGAAAAGGTAAAGAAATATAAGTCACTTTAAGAAGTCAAGATAAATGTTGGTATGAGAAAGCTTCGAATATTTGCAAAATAATAAAACAACTTTCATACAAAATATTTCGTTCCCAGCGCATATTAAAATCAGAATAACAAGGACAATTACGTTACCAGTTCGGGCTCGTCATTTCGAAGCGGGCACGACGGTTGTAACGTAATTTTGCATGCGTCAACATATCACGCGCGTTTTGTCACAGCCACGTGACGCGGTCGAAGTCGCAAAGTTATGCCGCGTCGTAGTTGGCAGTCGCGAGCACGGCAAGGTGACACGATGTGCACTTAATAAATTTAAAAAAAAGTTTACTCAAAAGTTTTTGGTCACAACCAAAACTGATGTCGAAATATATATCTAATTGTGTGTATCCGTCAAATCTATTTTATTTTAATATCAGATAAATACAGAGAATTCCTCCAAAAAATAACTATTCGTGACTTTTCGTAAAATAATCTCCGGTTTGAAACCAATATGCTACTTTCATGCAAAGGTATCTCATATTTTTGATATTAAAGGGAACAGTGACAATCCAAAGGAACAGTGGCATATAAAGCTGACGTCACATTTCTCGCGGCGCGGCGTGACGTGACAGAGGTAACGCAATTTTGCATCTGTCAACATTTCACGCACCTTTTGTTGCTATCAACTCACGATTTCTCCCTGACGCCTAGCCTAACAGGAGCTCAATTTTAAGAATGATAGGACTTTTTTTACAAATACTTGACGTACTAGTAATATTATAATATGACTTTATAAACCTAATAAAATAAAATGTTGATAATAAAGTACGTAAAATTACAGGACGCTATAGATAATATAATAAATAATAGATAATTCTCAAAGATAATTCTCAAACCGCAAAATTACAGGCCAAGTATCCAGCACAGGACAGACGAACCATAAAACAAAGCAATTTAAAAAGTGAAAAACTGATTCTCGTAGAAGGAATAAAAAAAGTATTCGACGTCGTAACCCCAGATATTTTAATCTTTTCGACGTTGATACTTTTATCTTAAACAGGATATTTTGTTTACTTTTTCTTATTTTGAAGGTGGCTCGGCATTAGAGCCGGGAGCAGTAAAGGGTTTGTTTATCTTATCTAGGGCAATCACTTTTGGCCGCGAAATGAGCCAATTTCATCCTTTCGCTTAATAAAGACATTTTCTACCCCCAATCAAAGATTAAGAGGGTTAAAACGAATGAGATTTTCAAGATTTTCGAGATGAACGCTGTTAGAATTAGTGTTCGGTTAGTAATAAAATTTTCCACCCATTTTATGAGAATTTATTTGAATACTTTAAGCTTAATAAAGTGAAACTTGATTTCGAAGAAATCTCCTTCACTGAAAGAGTTTTTAATTTGTTTGATTTTACACATAACCTAGGAGCTATTTTTATTGTCATCAACTTAGATTAGTTATCGAATCAAAGAGAATTCTTACTAGTAATTCTACTTCTTTTTCCGATATAGTAATTCTAATCTGCTTCCTTACGGCTAGTAACGTAACATTTTTGATATCGGTTTTACAATAACAATGGTCAGTCTTAAGTTAAAACATACGTCTGATTTAAAATGTTTAATTTACATGTTAAAACATACCTACTAAGTCAAGACGTCGATCGAAAGTCCAACTTCGACGAATAAGTAAACTTTCCGGAAAAATTGGATTCGATACGCATTTTATCCGGACGCAAAGTTCCGGAGTTAATTTATGTTCGCTATCTTGTCACAAGTTGCAATTTAAATTCACCGATTTTATGAAGTTCGAGTTTGTTGACCCGTAATCTCGCAGTTCCAGATGTTACATCTCAAAGTGACCCTTTCTATGGAATGAAAAACTTTTACCAACTCGTACTTTTATAAATTGCAAGCTGTTTTTAGCTCTCACTGTAATAACGGTAATATCAACTTGTGTGTTGAGAATAGGTATGATTCATTTTGGTGTGTTTTAACGTTTCGCGTAATGTAATGGATTTTAAAAACAAATACTTTTTCAGGAAAGTTAAATCTAATTCATTTTCCTCTTTTTTTCGGATCACGATGTTTAAAGTACAAATTGCTATTCTAATTGTGTTTTAACTTAAATGATTTAATATTTAATTTCACTACTGTATAACGCTCAATGGCTTAATTTAGCGGTTATAGCGGTTATATTTTGACACCCTCCGTGGTCGAGTGGCTTTGTACACCGGTTTCCAAGGTGTCGCCATCTCTGAGGCCCCGGGTTCGATCCCCGGTTTGGTCAATTTAGAAAACGAACTTTTCTATATTGGCTTTGGTCTGGGTGTTTGTGATACCACCGTTGTCTCTGATTTCCATAACACAAGTGCTTTAGCTACTTACTTTGGAATCGGAGCAATGTATGTGATGTTGTCAAAATATTTATTTATTTATTTATATTACAGCCTGGATTAGATCAATGGATTCCTTGACTAGTTCACTGATAATTCCTCTTTCACATGAGATTTTGCAAATAAATTGTTGTTTAACTTTATTAAACGTATACAGAGTCTGTGTATCTGCTGAACGTTCAGCTTCTTGTAATTCACGAAATCTCATATAAACCTACTGCAATGAGTGAGACACAGGTAGTTTCGCTTGCTTTCAATAAAGTGAATCGAGGCATATCGGCATCCATCAACATAACCACCGCAGTGCGCCGTAACAGCGAGCTGTAGCATGTATACTACGAGAACCATAGCACAGGAATATTCCTTATAAGTGGAAACTACTGATTACGGCCAGAGCGGCTTCAGCCAAATTGGAACATCACTTCATTATGAATTTGTGTATATTATTTATCGGGTGATCAATTTTAGTGCTTCTTTGTAATTACTTGTAAATGTGAAATCTGTTTCGAGAATCATAGCACAGGAATATTCCTTATAAGTGGAACTTGATGATTACGGCCAGAACGCCTTCAGCCAAATTGGACATCACTTCATCATGAATTTGTATATATTATTTATCTGGTAATAAATTTAGTTTAGTACTTCTTTGTAGTTAATTGTAATCTACTCAGATTTAAAAGGCCACTGCGGTTTCGCAGCCATTTGTGGAATGAAATAAACTCATGAATATTTAATCAACATTTTTTGATGAAATTAAATGTAGATTACCTACTAAATATATTTTGCATGTTGCGGAAACAAAATTATGGATTCGGTTCTCTTAAAATGTACATTATCTTTTTATTTTTATTTGCGTGACTTCATAAAAGCTGTAAAGCGTATTAGAAAAATAAAATGGTTAAGATTATACTTAACCATTTTTACTCTATGAGTAAGGTCTTTTGCACATTATAAGACACGGACACAAGACAAGAAAAATGTCTTGTCTGGTTTCATGCAAGACGTCTTATCCTCAGGCCTTTTGCACATTATAAGAAATTTCTTGTCCTATGAGAAATGTCTTATAAGAAATTCAGTCGAATTGATTGTTATATGAGACCATACATATTACAAGATATTTTTTCTTATGTTGGATAAGACATGCGCACACTAGTCATCTTGCCTCATAAGACACAAGAAAATTTCTTATAATGTGCAAAAGGCCTAAATGTTATTTAACAGCCAAGACAAGGAGGAATATTATGTAGGTCTTATTTTTTATAAGTTCGGTAAGTCGGTTAATGTTTATCTTCAGTCAGTCGGTCTATCAGTATGTAATGTACACGCATCAGGCAAAATACTACTGCATAAAATTAAATGCAGTTTTCACAGGTATTATTATTAGAAGAGAGTCTTAAAATCTGGTGATGTATGTTTACGCCTTTTTTTTTGTATGCCGAAGAAAAACGCCTTTACGCGCTTCCCCTCCCGCAGGTTAGCGAGAGGGGGGTATGTGGGGCTTGCCAGGAAGGGACCGCAAAATTCAACGTTGTGGCTCCCTCCACGACTGCCTCCCGTGATCCCACCCAACCGAGTGGTTCGGTGGGATCTCGGGAGGAGGGAATACCCACTAAAAAACTCCGGCACTTGCCCACTCGCCACCAGACGGCCATTCGGGGGGCCATGGGTGGTAATCACCCCACTGACCTGGTGGCACGCCCGGCTTCCCGGGCCTCCTCGCGGTTGGGAGATGGCCGGGCAAGTTTGGCCATCTCCCCAGACGGTCGGGGACCGTGCAATGCAGGCAATGGGTCACCCCCCATCAGCCGCGTGGTCCCCGTTAGGATGGTATGAGGTGCGCGTAGCGCCTCCTCCTAGCGCCCGACCGCCTGCATGTATGTTTACGCCTAGACTTTGTTATTAATATTTTTTTATGAACTAAGTCCACGCCAGACGAACTCGCGGGTGCCAGTTAACATAATATAATAATTTACTGAGGATTGTAACTGCATCGTATTATTTTATTACTGTTTAATCAATCGAGAGAACGATTTGGGTCGCGACGCGATCGTTTTGATTTGCGTGCTGTTTAATATCATTACTGCGATACAACATTATTCGCCAGCTGTTTTGTTCGCATCATACTGGTTTTAAATCATTTATTTTATACAAACAATGACGATTGCATCGCGTTTTATGTTATTAATGTTAATAAATAGGCACATCACACAATAAACAAGTTTTTTAGAGATCATTTGTGAAATCGATCTCACCTCTAATACAACTACCGTACAAAAAATATTTTTAGTTAGTAGTCCACCTTGCTCCAAACAGATAAGAAAATTTTATAACATCGGATGTAATTGAAATTATTTTTCAATATCACAGAACTTGCTAAACCCTCTCATGTACTTTGCACAATAATAAACAGTCAATGTCACTTAATCATATTGTAACAAAAAAAGCGTTGTCTGAACAGTTTTTTTTTGGCTTACGCATTTACTCGCGCAAAGTGCGATTCAATCAGCCTCTCCGTCCGAACTTCGCTGTACCAACTTTCTTTGACTGCTCCTTTAATCTAGTTCCCGTTAACTTCATAAAAGCGCCCGTGTGCCTGGTTTATGTTTTCTACGCTGGTTAAGAGCTTTCTAAGAGTTTTCGTCTTCTTTAACAAGGTTCGGGGGCGGGTGATGTTGAAAATTTTTCATCGCTTTGGGTTATAAAAAAGTGGCGTAATTTAGTTCATATTAGAAAGTGCGAGCTATGTTTTCAGATGGAGTAAAACCAAGTCTTGATATTAAAACTAAGAATAACTTGGGATCCCAAAACTTTGGAGTAACAGATTTCGCAAAATTAATTGATGTTACTTTATATTCAGGGTGGAAAGGAAAGTTTTTTTTTATTAACTAAAATGTATCTTACGGTGCGTTTGCTGAAATATTTTTATATAACAATATACCTACTTGAATATATCAATACTTGTAAGTATTGAAGAAAAATACATTTATCATGTTGGCAAACAATATCGTTGATACGATTTTTGATAAAACGTCTAAGAAACCTTAGTTCTTGAAAAGTTGTATTTTTATTTATTTTGTACAATGGTGAGATGGCGCTGGCTTGCAACGTAAGAGTTGATATACTAGGAGAAATTCGACGTTCCCACTAGTGACTCGGTAGCTCAGCGGTCAGAGCATTGGACCGGATATCCAAAGGTCGCAGGTTCGATTCCCGTCCGAGAACATGATCTGGTGCGAGTCGTATTTTTTCTAGTATATTATTTGGTATTATATAAAATAGCATTGTGAATGCTAAAATCTCAAAATTTAAAAGTTGTTTTTTATTATTGACCGAGCGAGCGCGAAGCGCGAGCGAAGCGTCTTCGTTTCAACTTGAGCAAAAATGCTTTCGTAAGTCCGGCTTTCCGTCTGTTCTCCTCTACAGGTCGCATTTCTCAACCGATTCTCGTAAAATTTTGTAAGCAGGTTCGATAATTATACAACGTGTTACGAAAATTCCCTAATTTATTTTGATATTTAATTATTTTTTGTATGAAACAGCTGTTTTTTTTCGCGATTTCAAAGTTGGTCCCATAGTAAAAGTTGTTCAGTTTGATGGTCCCTATATACCATATTCGGCATCAGAGGTATTTTTGTAACATGTTGTATAGAATATTTCTTTGTCAATTCAGTTTTTAGACATTTTTCAAAATGGCGAAGATATGAAGATATATATAAAACATATTTCGAAAAATGATTAAAAATGTTTCAAACGTGAAGTCTACAGCTTTAAAGAGCCATTAGTAAATATTAACCAACTACAATGCAATTTAATCAAAGCAATATTTCGATTCCAAACATGGTATCTAGTATCTAAGTATTTCAATTACATACCAAACAATTAATTTAAAGTTAAATGAACATTAAATTTTCCTGCTGCATGTTTTAATTCAGCCCAAACTGTAAATGTAAACGAACGATGTCAAATGAAATCAGCTTGCAATTCAGTAAAAACAAACTATTATTTTAGTCGAGCAGTATTTCAAATGTCACAAAATTAACATCGCAATAATAAAACAGCTGTATTAGAGTCACGAACGGCAAACCCGCACTCATTACAATGCAAAATGTACTGCAATTCGGTAGTTAATGGATCGAATGCAGGTGCTTCGGCGGGCTTTTGAAAAATTTCTTCATTTTCATTATACACGAGAGTCACGAGAAAACAGCTGTTTGATAAATACTTTCCATTTAGGCTTCCCGCCCACAAGAGGTTAATCGCTGAGCGATTATTTGTCGCCGAGGATAGAACATACAGAGTTCAATACGTAAGCGCCCACGAGCTACAAAAAGTAGCTCAGCGATTAATCGCCCGTGAAATGACACTGACAAGAGTGACAAAGGGTTTACTTAGCCAGCGAGCAAAAAAACGCTGCGATAATCGCAGCTACAAAAAGTCGCCCGTGGCGGGAAGCCTAATAAAGTCGATGCACAAATTGTGGTTCCTAATCAACAGGATGCTGAGATTAACAAACGTTTGTTTTACATACACTAGTGGCTCTCGCCTTAATAGTGGCCCTACCATGAGTTGATGCAAACTGTTTACGCTACCGTAAACTATCGGATATACTGCTCACAGTCAATGCGAGAAAAAGAGATAAAACGATAGTTTACGGTAAATACAGTTTGCCTCAACTCATGGTAAAGCCTGATATCCACCGTTTTAAAAAAAATCGTGAAATGTTGGTTGAACAAAAAATTATATATAGCTATCGAACCTGTTCACAAAATTTCACGGGAATCGGCACAGAAATGCGAGCTGTAGCCTGGCAGACATACGAAAGCATTATTGCTCAAGCTAAAACAAAGACGCTTCGCTCGCGCTCGCAATGACTATGGAACTTGTTTTCTGAAATAAATAAAATTTTATTTAATTTAATTTAATACTTCTCTATGAACTTGATATCTTTATATGTTTTTCCATCAGAGCTACGTAAAAAAACGACTGCAAATGCAGCCAGGACAAACGGTTTAACGTGCCTTCCAAAGCACGGAGGACCTCGAGATAATAAATTTTAGGCCACCCATCCCATGACCGACCCTTGCGAAAGTTGCTTAACCTCCGCAATCGCAGGGCCATACCTCTGCGCCACCGAGTTCCTCAACAGTGTTATATACTTTTGTTATTCGTATATATAAATATCCAGATACAGTATGTGTAAAAAGATTTAACTTATTTTTACTAAACATATAAAATTATAAATGTTTCATAAAATTAGTTTAATTTTACTGTTGACTACTTTAACATTTTATTGCAAGCATCAAATCCTTAGTACTTACTAACTACTATTACGGCCAATTTCAATAATCTTTCTTCAGTAAGAGAAGGCCTACAATGGATTTACTGTTGTTTGACTGGTAGAGAATGCTTTTAGCATTAAGTCCACCATTTGTACCTTACTTTGTGTATATGTACAATAAAGATTTATAAATAAATAAATAAATGGATCTGTTTCTAAGCAACTGTTGTTAATTCCCATCATTTAACAGAAATATCTAAAATCTTTCGTAAGCCTATCTCTTACTGAGGGTAGGTTATTGAAATCGGCCGTTAGTGAAGTCCCTACTTTGCCTGCCACACGGTCAGATGTCAAATTAACATTTCATGTTTTTATCAGAAAAACCACTTAGAATCAAATTAAGTCAACAGGTCGATGATTTGATTAGTCTGACAAGGTCAGAATAGTAAATCTATGATTAAATCGTCTAGACCACACTTACAAATAAAAGTCCAAGGTTATTGTTTTTATGACTTTTACTCGGTCGTGACCGCAGTGCCAGTAGCGGAGGATAAGCAACTGGCTATGGTCAATTATCAGATCAGGGGCTAATAGAGCCCCTGATCTGATAATTGACCATAGCCAGTTAAAAACATTGAAGTTCATGTTAACTGTGATTTGACGGATATAAGTGATACATTACTGGCACAAATAAAAACTTACCAAAGAAAAGTAGCAATGTTTCACATACATCTGTCAAAACACAGTTAACATGAACTTCAATGTTTTTAGCCGATACCGCCGCAGATAGGTGATCAACAAAATATTATTACCGCTCGCGTGGTGTGCTATGACTCATTTTCCTCATTAACCCATAATAATAAATATTGGACAACATCACATACATTGCTCCGATTCCAAAATCAGTAGCTAAAGCACTTGTGTCATAAAAATCAGAGACAGCGGTGGTATCACAAACGCCCAGACCTGAACAATATAGAAAAGTTTATTTTCTTAATTAACCCAACCGGGAATCTTTAAGGGATTCGGGATTTAAGAATAAAATCTATTTATTTTCAATGCATTACATATTACCAAGTTGAATTTTTAACCCATCGTTTCTATTAAATTGAGATTTTTCACATTCACAATGCTATTTTTATATTAAGATAAATAATATATGAGAAAAAATCGACCCACCCATAGCACCTCAGATGGGACTCGAATCCGCACCCTTGGGATTCCGGCCCAATGCACTGACCAATCATGCTACCGAGTCGCTAGTGGGAGCGTAGAAATGTTCTAGCTGCAAACCAGCATAATTTCATCAATATGAGGAAATACCCCCGACATTCGAAAGAAACATCTTTCCAGATATTTGACAATCGATAAAGATGAAACAGCTATATAATAATTAAATTGAGATTTTTCGCATTCACAATGCTAATTTTGTATTAATTCATCAACGCCCGCATGCGACCGGATAAAAATGGAATATCGGTTGTATCTCATTTTCCGGGCGTTGAAGGAAGGGTTAAGATAAATAATATATTAGAAGAAATATTAGAAAAAATTCGACCCACCCGTAGCACCACAGACGGGACTCGAAACCGCACCCTAGGGAATCCGGCCCAATGCACTGACATCATTAATTTCTAGTTTACATTACAAAGCGACAGAATCAACTATTTTTTCTAAATGTGTATATTTTACGAGTATAGGAATTTTGTGGTGTTGTGCGATTTATGTGTCCCTTTCTCACGCGAGCTTTTATGTATTTTTATCCTTGTTGTTTCGTTGAAGTAATATTTACGTTACGATAGATCAGTGAAAAAAGACAAAGATGAAAAATTCAACCACTACTTTGTTACAAACTTAGTACTCTTTTTATTTTTATTTTATTTATTACAGTAAATCTTGTAATAATGTATCTGTATGAGTGTCACGTAAAAACCACTGAAAGCTCTGTAATGAGGCACTGTCGTGAGCTTTATAGCCCTTGGGTCGAAAGCTATAATACTGCTAATGTGCTTAGGTAACGACAAAAACTAAGTGCATTTGTCTAGTCAAGTGACTAAGTAGTACCTAAGTAGGTATGTAGTATTATAGGCATTGAGTGAGTCGGCGTATATGAATACGCTATGAAGCGGTAAATAAAGTAATGAAGACAAATAGCTTAAACTAAGTAATAAAATTTAATTTCTATATATTTAAGTCGAAGAAATAAAGGGTGGCATGGCAGAGTGGTCTGGCATAGTTTGCTTGTGGTACGAATTCCGCTGGTACTAAAAACGTTATTTAATATCGTAAAACGTCAAAAAGCGCTTATTCTGACAATGTACCGTTGTTAAGACAATTGAGATGCTCATTTGTTTCTTTTAGGATATTTAAAACGCAAAGATATATTTTCCATAAAAACGGGCGCCGTCACTCAGTTTTCAGTTGCAAGAACCAAAACACCCCTCGTATTTACGAGTGGTGAATGAAAAACTCCAGTTACACACGGGCTACAAAACGGCTTGCGGAATCGTATCTCGGCGTGGAGACAAAAACAAATGGAAGTATTACCGGGGACAATCTACATTTAAATGGATCTTTTTCCTCAATTCGTGCGCGACTTTGGTGATAGGTATCACCACCACCGATTTATTTCGGCGAATTCACATTTCGCCGGCGTTCAAATCTGATGCTCTTTTGTTAGGTTTGGAGATCCATGCGTTTTTGTCAGCATGGTAGGATTTTTTATGGCGCACTGATCACGTCACGTGTTTTTTTACGCCACAGCAAAAGTATATTTGATGATTGTTTATTGTCTTTAAGAGCGGCTAAGTACTTCATTATATTACTTTATATACGACATTAAGAATTAAAGAAAAGGTTACATTTTCGAAGTCGAAGAACCGTGGTCAGTTAACCCTTCAACAATCGTAAACCTCTTTTAGAGGTAAGTCCCCCTGTGTGTACATAACCCAAATTATTATGTGAAACTGTTTTTATAAGTGCAATAGAGAGTATAATAAATCTTTTTTTTACTTTTCTAGTAATTAAATTCTAGTATTTTTTGTTATTTATTAGATAAACTTTTGTAAATATCCGCGAGATTTACAGCGGACAGTTACGTAATGTTTTTAAAAGTAACGACTTAAATTTTACGTGAACATAGTGAATAAAATGTTTCCGAAAAGACGCGAGTGGAATACGTGAGGCAAAATTTCAGTTTTTAGCAACATTTTAAATTGTTACGCGTCTACTCCTTTGAGATTTGCACTGTTATTTCATCCACTTCGCCATTTAATTTGAGATGCAGCGAGTGAGCACTTTAATTGCTTCATTCGTAGCTATATTCGAAACCTACAAAGAAGCTTGTCGAATGTTCTGGAACACTCTGATACAAGGTTTTAGTCGGTAGAGTATCGCTCGTCCTGCATTCAAAGTTTTGTTTTTCCTCTGACCGAAAGGTTCCTGAATAAAGTTATCTACAAGTTCTCAAGCTCCTAAATGAACATTGGCTTTACGAGAAATCTTAATTGAATACTTCCCAAGACGGACGATGCTGTGCATATTCAATTAAAGCCATCAAAGTATTTCATTCCTTGACGAAACAGTATTTCCCTTTCTTATTGGTACCAGTAATTTAACCGTTTGTGTAACATATTATATTATAAAGATTGTATTGCAGATATATAGTTACACAGTGTTTTGTCCCTTTTTTATGTCAAACTTAGTTAAATAGCGTGTATTTGATTGAATCAGGCATTACTTGGCGGAAGTCCCAAACCATTGTGAAAAGAGAAATATATGTAGCTTACTCCCGCAAAAATATATGCAGGATGCACCGCCCGCCCGCCCGCAAAAAAATTGCACATGAACACCACAAAAATATCAGTGCACAATACTTGCATTTAGCATGACAGCGACACACCCTGCACCTTCACCAATTAGACTACTCTACACGTGTTTCGCCCCAACCCGGAGCATCCTCAGGAGTTAGATCGTGCGTAAACCAACACCTTAAATAGTTTGACAGAGAGTCACCATTGTGTAACTACACACTGCTATACAATCTTTATTAGTAAGGGGGTTATAGTCTAATGCTTTTTCTTTTTTTTAATTTCAATTATTAATTTCCCTTTACATATTAAAAAAACATATCAAAGTACAAATAAAAATTCTGCTAGTGTTTTTTATGAAAGCACTTAAAAAATTGACGTTACGTAGTTGACGGAGGTAAAAGAAGTACAGAAATAAAATAGCTTTATCCGCAAGTCAAAATGTCAACGGTACCTTAAACATTGCTGTAATAGTCCAGTATTCAGGTTGGTATTCCTACTCAGCTCTGGCTGGAAATTATTTATGGAGTTTTGATTTCTTGTGCGTTAGGTAGCACTGAAGGCGATTAATCATACATTAAAAATGCGACCTTGAAAACTGTGTGAAAGTTTAAAAAAATTGTGATAGAACCCTTGTATTGTTAATAATATTTGAACTTGAAGCTCTTCTGTCTACTTTATATTTTTTGGTACATCTTCTTCTTCTTCTTCATTCATTACGGGTGGTTTCCGCAACTCGACGTCTATAGCGCCTATTTTGCGTATGGAGGATGTGCGGCCGGATCACTCCAGCCAGCCCAGCTCAGCCAGGAACGCTCCAAGTGCTTTCACATTGGTGATCGCCTCCTGGACGGGGCCACCCCTCTGCATTCCAGCAGGACGTGGGCGGCTGTTTCTTTCTTTTGGTACATCATAATATTTTAAGCAAAACGTTAAAGTTTGCGAGTACAATAAAACATAAGGTATATGTTGCATTTTATGTCAGCTTACATGCTCTGACCTTTTTTTACTTGAGCAGCAGGAGCAGCTTGGAGCAGCATTGCGTCTTTATCTGATACAGTAGCCACTGATTGCTTGATTCTGTCGTTCATTGTCAACCCTCCGCCCACTCTGCTTCAATTTGACACGTGTTCTACGGGCTTTCATTTTAGATTACACATATAATGTGCCGTGTTGATAAACGAGTGATGGGGAAGCTAAAAGAAAGAGAGCAACGACTTTTATCTGTTATAGTTGTAAAACCACTAAGCAACAAATTACTAAGCTCGAACACTTAAAAACCTCTACCAAAAAGATAACAGCATCAGCGTGTAACTTTTTCTTTCAAAGAATTAGTTCAAAAGTTAGCACTCAATTTACATTAAGATAAATAATATTAGAAAAAATACTAGAAAAAATCGACTCACCCGTAGCACCTCAGACGGGACTCGAACCCGCACCCTTGGGATTCCGGCCCAATGCACTGACCAATTATGCTACCGAGTCGCTAGTGGGAGCGGCGAAATTTTCTAGTACTTTTAACTTCTTCGCTGCAAGCCAGCGCAATTTCATCAATGTGAGGAAATACCCCCACATTCGAAAGAAACATCTTTCCAGATGTTTTGACAATCGATAAAGATGAAACAGCTATATAATTATGAAATTTAGATTTTTCGCATTTACAATGCTATTTTTCTAATATTATTTATCTTAATATAAAAATAGCATTGTAAATGCGAAAAATCTAAATTTCATACTCAATTTACACTTCAATGAAGCAACAGTATACTTTGAATACAAATTCAAGGTAAAACCGACCCAATCAAAAGTTGGCGATGCGCGATGCTATCTAACCTGTTGGCCTGTTTCTGCAAAGATGCTTGCGCGGTGTGTTATGATTATTTGTATTGATCAAATTGGGATTAGTTTTTTAAGGATTTGAACCTTTGTTACTTGGAAACAGACAGTTCCGTTTTTTTTGACAACATCACAAACATTATTGCTCTGATTCCAAAATAAGTAAGCTAAAGCACTTGTGTTATGAAAATCAGAGACAACGGTGGAGTGGAACTACTGCTACATGAAAACTCATGATCTAATAGTACTTGAAACTTAATTCTTTACAACTTACTTTTTTAGGAGTTCTACCAAAAGACCCGTATCGTTAGAAAACGTGATATTATAATATAATCTATTCGTGATCAGCAAACATTTTTGAATAATACACACACGCACATCAATGTTTAAGCCCAAAAAGGTTCAAAGCATTGAATAAAGAAAAGAAAACGTAATCTCAAAGAACAAACGACACAACAGAGGCAAAATAGTAAGCCGTGAGCGAATACCGGTATAATATCACCGTCAATCATACAAGGTGCGTGAAATTGAATCTCATGAGTGAATCACACAGACCCTATTACCATGCGTCTCAGTGTCACACGCCCTTTCATATTTCGGAAGGAATTGTTAAGCACTTCCTAATATTTTTTACTGAATTCAGTCTTTAATAAAAATACAGCGATAGGTAAAGCCACTTTTTGTTAAAAGCAGTATCTTATACGATAACTAGTGGACCCTGTGACCTTCGTATCACCTATAATTTAATGATTATCAATTTTATCTTGAGAACCAGCGCCATCTTTTTAATTAGTAAGTAATAACAACTAAAACAGCTGAATACTAAAACGAAAGCAACACTAATACAAATAGAAGTCTTTGCAACACTACGGTTCTTTTATAATTACTAAGATCATTATTCAGACTAATAACCTCTTTATCAAAAGTTAGCTGTCAAAAGTAACCCGAAATGGCGATTCCACGGCGATTCCCATACAAAATAGCCAATGTTCATAGTGCGTTTCATTTTCCTCAGGGGAAATGACCAAAGAGAATGTAATACTACGTTGAAATGACAAATGGTATATTTATTTGTCTTAATTAATCAATCAAATGCACTAAGAAGTTTCAATTCCGACGTCGAAGTCAATCACCCCAAAAGTAGCTTTCTACCACTTTTTAACCCTGTTAGGGGATAAATATAGAAAAAATACGAAACACGTGTTCAATTAATTTTATGAAAGAATGTCTATGCCAAATTTCAAGTCAATCGGGCCATGGAATCGCATTCTTCCATACTAACTTTGCCACCCTGTTTCACCCTGTTTCAATTTCGCAAAATCCTGTCTTAGCGAGCACATACGCCCTTAAAGAAGCCCCCTTGCAAAATTTGAGACTCCTAGCACTTGTAGTTTCTGAGACTTCGTGATGAGTGAGTGAGTGAGTGATTTTCCCTTTTATATATATATATATATATAGATTTTCGTTTATTCCTGTGCTACGTATCTGAATATTGTTAGAACATAAAAATTGTAAAGTTTTAAAATAAATATTGTAAATCCTCGGAGTATTTTTTCCAAATATTGCCAGAGATAAAATTCAAAATACCGAAAACTGTATACATTTGAACTTCAGTTTCCACTGTCTATATGTCCAAGTTTTATTTCTCCGGCAAAGCCCTCAATCCGATTGAAGTCGAACATTGGCCCGACTCTTGTTGTTTGAAACTTCACTGCTATAGAAAATTGACAAAGTGCCTTATTGGGACCTGTTGCGATCTTTGCTGAGGTAATTATTTGTGTACAAAGAATTGATGCTGATCTAAGTGAGGCGTTTAGGGGGAGGAGGCGGTGGAGCCGAATCTCACCTAATCACTTTTGGAAGAACATAATTTTGCTAAATAACTGTTTCTGAGGGGAAAAAATTAAGTGATATTTGCCGAGACCGAGGGGGGTCTCGGCAAAAATCACTTAATTTTTTTCCCCTTAGAAACAGTTATTTAGCAAAATTATGTTTTTTTTTTAATTTAGTTTTAAGCTAACTGTTTTTTATCAAGGTTCTTAGCGTTATTTAAATTATTAATATTTTTATAGTGTAGTCCAATAAAACAAAGCTATCTTCAAATGAAGGGACACTCAAAAGATAAGCAACTGCGCCCAGATTATGGCGACATACATTACATATTTTACTGTTTAATTTGTTTGTACCTATTGAATGTATAGTCTTCTTTTTTTCGAACAAACTGTTCTTGAATGGCGACCATCTTAGTTTGTCTCGACAGCTATCCCAATATCCGGCGTAGAGTGAAATAGCGTTACACCCGTCACACTCCCACGCAGGGCAATGATGAATATTCTATTTAGCTGACCGGGCCTACGGGCAGGGCTACTGAGCGACTCACCTTATTTTATTATTTATTCACGAACTTTCGCAAAAAAAATACTTTTCTGCATCACAAAAGCTTTCGTAGACAAACATGGTAAATTCAAACTTGTCATTTTTAGGGTTCCGTAGTCAAGTCAACCCAAGAACCCTTATAGTTTTGACAGACGTCTGTCCGTCCGTCCGCGGCTCAGAGGCCCTTAGTACTAGAAAGCTGTAATTTAGCATGAATTACGCCAAAAAAGTGGTAGAATAAAATCTGTATTTTATTCCATCACACTTCTTCCATTGCAAATCCGGTCCAAACGCACTGCGGGCTACCACTCTCAGTTTGTTATTCCTTAACTGTCGCACCAAGCGCTACTCAACATCTTTTATAATGCGCACAGCAAAAGAGTGGAACTCCCTTCCTGCGCCTGTATATCTGAGTACGTAGCCCAACTGTTTTCAAAGCCAGGCAATATAATACTTACGAATGTTTTTTTTTGCAAAAAGTTTCTTTGAAAAACAATATCGCAACCTCATTGGTTAGTCATAAATTATTAATTAATGTTTCGGCAGCCCTGCACCAGATGCACTACTTACCTACATACGTTGACTATGCAAATGTTGTATGCTCAAGCCGATTACACGCAAACCCACTCGCTACTCCTTGTCTAATTGTGTAACGTTTGCGTTATGATATCGGAAATCCTTACAAACAAAGAAGCTATTGAAGACACGATTCTGTAAGAACCTACTTATAAAACAAACACTATTTTTGTGTATTTTTATATTCATATTCTGATTTTATTAAGATAATGGAATAATCAATCTTCGTAAAAAATATCTACGTATACTAGTGGCTCAGAGAGCTGTAGAACTCACGTTTGTGTGTTAAAAGCAGCTCAAATTGTATGTTTAAAAAAAAACTAATAGATGCCGTCACGAGGTTTTCAAAAGCAGTACATATTGTTTGATAGGTATTTTTTATTATATCGATTCGCTAGATGCTAGAGCGATGTTTATCGAACTTGTGATTATTTTTTTCAAAAAATTTCGAAAAACTTAATCTTTAATAAATTCTACATAATTCAAACCTGCTCACAAAATTTCACAAGACTCGGTTGACAATGCGACTTGTAGACACGGTAATAATATCACTGTAGAGGAGAACAACCGGAAAGACAGACATGAAATATTTTTTACCCAATCTGAAGCAAAGACGCTTCGTGTTCGCTCAGTCAATTAACAATTATGGTTGAGTGGGTGATTCAATTGCGCAATGGACCGTGTGAACTGAGAAAGAAGCTAATTTACATACGCGATTGTTGACATAGAAAATTATAAAAGGATAGGAAATGAAAAGAAGGATTCACACGATACCTGTATGATGGCTGCGAGATGCAACTCCTTGAGAACGTCCTCGATCCTTGCTTTCTTCTGCTGCTGTTCCTAGTTAGACGTTCACAAGCACTATCAAATATACAATACTAAATAAATAATATACTAGAAAAAATCGCCTCGTCACCAGAATTGTCTCAGGCGGGAATCAAACCCGGAAGTCCGGTCCAATGCTCTGACTGATGAGCTACCGAGTCACTATCAAATATTTTTTGCGGTTTTATAACGTGATTATTAGATGAACGTGAACATGATTTAGTCGAGTTACGTGCGTGCGCGGCGAGGTAGTCGTCATTTTCGATATTAATTGCGAGTTACAAGCGCGCGCGGCGAGGTAGCAATAATTTTCGATATTAATTGCGAGTTACGTGTGCGCGCGGCGAGGTAGCTATTTCCCAAGAAATTCAATTCGTTTTGATATTGTAGAGTCATCGTCACCACATAACATTAAAAAACAAAAATTGTTCTGTGATCGCCACCGAAAGATTATTTTCCTCTATGCGAGCGAAAAGGAATGGAACAGGGCAGGAATTTTAATTGTCTAAGCAAATTTTGAAAGCGGCAATGTTAATTTTGTAAATGAATAGCGCGGAAGTCAAACCGGGGCGCACCCAACACAAAATAAAACAATATCTCATCTTTCAGTATTAAATAACCTCTGCCCCGTATGCATTTTAAAACTCAAATACATTGGTATCTACCAATATAACTAATCTTAGTCGTAAGGACTATTATTAATTCTGTGCCATTACGTTAATCACAGACTGACCTAAATGCTAATATCAACATTATGAAAGAATTAAACCAGTCTGATTATTTTCAGAAAGAATTTTAAAATGTTTGTGTTGAGATTTTATTTTCAATTAGCTCTTAAATTGTTAAGAAATATTCGGTCGCAATTTGCAAAATGGTTTGTATATTTTGCTCGATAAAATAAAAAAATTCCAATCCAATAACTAAGAAGAAAAATAGTTCCGTAAAAATATATTCGATCCTATGTTTTCGTATAGTAAATAAAACAAAAATAAGGCTCTAAAAATATTAATTTTAACACTTGGCTGTACCTCGTTGATTGACTCAAAAATCAATTATTTTTTTATTAACGTAATGACTAGTGCCTATTATTTATGTTACCTAAAAATAACATTATTTTTTTATAGTTAACTTATATTTTTTGCTTTTAACTTTCGACTGGTAGGCTCTAATAGCACTCACTATAAACTTCAGCGGTTTGCGTTGTGCTTTTTAAATTTGTTTTTCTGTAAGAACTTATTTTTATACTGATAAATAAAAAATAAAAAAAATATGCACACGGCACAAGCAAAATATTGACTTAACTATTAAAAAATAAATATTTAACGACATCACAGACATTGCTCCGATTCCAAAGTAAGTAGCTAAAGCACTTGTGTTATGGAAATCAGAGACAACGGTGGTATCACAAACACCCAGACCTGAGACAATGTAGAAAAGTTCATTTTCTACATTGAACCGGTCAGGGATTGAGCCCGGGACCTCAAGAGACCTTGAAAACCGGCGTGCAAACCACTCCACCACGGAGGTCGTCAAACTTGTATATTTACGAGAGCATTTCGTAAAATAAACTTCGTTTATATTGTGTAGAAATTATATTGGAATCCTTCACATGTTTGCTGTCAAAATTAAATAGATATAACATTATTGTAAACAAAGCCTCACAAATATTTGCAGAACCTTACTAAAATTTTTTCAAGTAAAATGATATAATTTAAAAACAATCCATTTCAAATTAGGGATCTCCTTAAAATTATTAAACTACTGATTTGTAAGACCTGTGGATAAACCAAGTAAAAAATTATAATATGATAATAAAAAATATATAATCGATAATTTTTACTCCTACCACAAAACCCACTTTTACACGACTGTCCAAAAAGGAGTGTATTGTGGTCAGATTTCATGTATGTTAGTATTTTTGTTAATATGGTAAAACAGCTATGCAACACGTTATTTTTTTTGTTAGGCATTCAGAATAAAACGAGCCTACTTAAAATCAGATAATCTGTTACACTTTAACGTGCTACGATTTCATTATTAAAGGGCACATTTATCTAACTAAACAGAATAAAATAAAAACCAGTCATTATGACGTGATTCTCATTAGACTAGGTCATTTGCATGTTGTTCATTAGGGAAAGAGGCGGTCCCCCGCCTCCGTTGCCCGATTAGACACTTTTGGTATTGCCAGAAATGCGATCCTGTCCCTACACCATGACTTTGCAAAGATAACATCTACTATTAATTATTTGGAGGTTAATCTATGCCTGTAATGTAATAAGGTGTGGCAGAAATAAAAGGTTGGCAATGACGCGAAAACTTTTTAAGCAAAGTTAACGTAACTTCCTTTTATCATGATCTAAAATAAAAATAGTCAATTAGTCCAGTTTTCTTTGGACAACCATGCTGTCGAATAAAAATGAGAAGAGAATAAAAATGGGACCCTATTTTTGAAAGGCGGTGAGCGCTCTTTAGAGCAACAAACGACAGCACGTCAGGTTATACAGTTAAACTGCGAAAACAGATTTTATTACGTAGGGCATAAAGGACTATGTTGACCTTGAGACCAGGTCAACGTGTATGTATAGTCTGAGGTGCCGTCGTGTGTACCCTAGTATATTCCACTCTAGGTGGAAATTAATTATTCAAGGAGTTTTGATTCCATGTGCTTCAGGTAGCATTCAGGACTGTTAATCATACATTAACAACCTTAAAAACTGTGTGGAAGTGAAAGAAAAAAACCAAAGATGTGAATGTGAAAGCTCTTGAATTTTTGATAATATTTGAACTTTAAAAAACAATATAAAAATAATGTTGTAGTTCTAAATCTCTGCAGACATTTAGAAGTTATGGTAGAATAATGAAACTCACATACATACATACACGAACCCTGAACATAATACATTTTTTTGGTCAGTCTTGTAAAAACAATCGAACCGTGATTCAAGCTATTTCGGATTATTAACTAATAGATACAGGTAAGGTACTGTAAGTCCCGCAAGAAATGAACACAATAACTCTTCTTTATGGGACGGTCGTGTAAAAAAACAATACGACATAATAATATGACGAATTGTACTGTAAAATAAAATTACGAATCCACATGACAATTCATCCAAGAGTGAATCGTGCGTAACTTGCTTTTTCGATGATTTATTTCAGACTGAATATCGAAGTGTTTAAAGTGAACCCAAAAAAAACTGAAAAAAATCCGCTAAATAAATGAACAATAGTGTTATAGTTCCCGCGAATCTAATTAAAGGAAGTGCGCAAACAGCTGAAAATGAGTAAATAACTATTAGCTTAATCAAATGTTAAACGGCAAACTTTTAAGAGGAATAAACCGAGCAAAAATTATAGTTCAGCCCAAGTTTAACTTTCGCTATGATTATTTAATTTGGCTATGGGACTTGGTTTGAATTAATAATAGACTTTTGAGTTACGAGAGAACATCAATATTTAATAAGTATGAGTAGGAACGAGATTGCTGAAAGTGAAAATAAAATTATCACTTCACGTGAAGGAATTTTCTTAATAATGTACTTATATTGCTATCACGCCTATATAATAATAATAATAATAATAAATGCTTGGACAATTTCACACAGCGCCATCTAGCCCCAAACTAAGCAAAGCTTGTAATATGGGTGCTAGACAACTGATATACTACTTATATACTTTTTAAATATATACTTATTATACATAGTAACACCCAGACCCGTCACAGAAATTAAAATTCATCATTTCAATTTCTGCCCGGCCGGGAATCGAACCCGGGACCTCTTGCGTGATAGACCGGCATGTTGACCACTGCACCACTCAGGTCGTCAACTGAACCAATATTGATGACATGAAATAAAACACATTTTAAAGGATATTAGGCGGTTTTATTGAAAGTACTTTGGTAATTATAGTTGGTATTTGGTTTGATTTTTTATTTTCCCGACGCACCTTTGAAGCTGCCGTGGTCACGGGGGATGTGACCAGTGATTTCATGTCTAGTGAGCGCGTAAGCTTGTGAGGTGATAATTATTGATGAATTTAAGTACAGAAATAGATAACTATCTCTCAGCCTAAATCAATCTTGGTCATTAGAGCAGCACGAAGATTGATTTATCTTTTGTCGTGAAAATTAATATCGAAAGAAAAGAAATGAAAGGTATGGGGATCTGTAACAAAGTCCATGAGGTCGTTAGTTCTGTATAAATGTAAAATCAATGACAAAACTTATTTCTTCAGTGAAATAAATATAAAATAATACTAATAGCCTGTAGCAATTTTCTGTCCGTTTATTGTTCTCAAAGAAGAAAAATGCTTTTAAAATAATGCCTGAACTATTTTCCAAAGGTGATCCCCAGAGAAAAGTTAGATAAATGTTTTAGACAAACAATTAATATTACATTATTTCAAAGTACAATATTGAAGAACGTGAAAAGATTTCACAATCAAGGTTGGCTTCGGTGAAAAATATACTAAATACAAGAAAATTACAATAAATTCATTGATCTCTTTATTTATTTAAAACTCTAATATTATCACAAAAATTATAAGTAGTTCAAGTTTGTTTTTATAACATTACTTTGGTATCTACCTGTATGATAGTTACAGGTGTGCACAAAATATACATTTACCCCCTTGCTTATAAAGATTGTATAGCAGATGTATAGTTACACAATGGTTACTCTCTGTCAAACTATTTAAGTTTGACATTAAAAAGTAATGGACAAAGCACTGTGTAACTATATATCTGTTATACAATCTTTATTAGTAAGGGGGATAGCAAAAAATGATTAAAAACTATATAGGTAATGACTGAATGTGCCAATAAAATTACGTCAACATTCTTAATTATGTGACTAACTTATTGAAATCATTTTTATGTAACATTTTAATCTAAGAGTTAAAGACTGAAATCGTACACAGAGTGGAAGCCTCACAGCTGAACCCACGACCTCACAGGAAAATGATCTTCAGTAATTCCATCTCCGAGTCTCAAACAGGGAGTTTCTAAGGAATGCTATAATTAAAGCTCCGTCACCCTTTTGATTTCTAAGTCTTCGTTGCGGACTTAATTAAAATACTGGCGTGCAAAAAACGGCAACATTTGATCTGATATTTGGAGGACTTAGGCGTCGGTGGCTCCGTCTAAGGCATATCTGCATTACAAAGACAACTCTTTTTAATTAGTTGACTATTCCGATGTCTCCTCTGCATATAAATGAGTCAAGATTAGCACGACTCCGCGGATTCACTGCCCATTTTTCCTTTGAGTGTGAATTTGAAGGTTCGAGAGTTTATTTTGAGCATAATTGAAATTCCTTTCAATTTCTATTCTCTTCCGAGAATAGCCCCTTCCTTGGAGGTAGCTGCTGTAATGTAGTCATTACAGGAAGGACAGTGAGGAATGCCCTTTTAAGGACATACTTGTTTTAAAACAATGAGCTCTTAATCTTTTTGAATTTGAATTAAAGGTAGTCAACATGTAGTAGTGTGGTAGTCAATACCTATTGTCTTTTTCTGACAAAGTAATTATCAAGTCACAAAATAATTGATCTTTAGTTATAAATACTAAACAACGATAATATAGATAAGTAAATGTATAAACAACCAGCATTCGTATAATAATGATGATATTTATCACAAAACCATAAAATTTTACTGGTATTGGAATGCGACCCGTGGCACGGTGTGTTGCTACCATAATGGTAAAAGGCATTTAAAATGTAAGTAGGTACAAGATTTATTCTAAAACGAAAGACAAGTAAACTTATTTTATTCCTAACAATCTCAACTATCTTTATTAATACAAGCTGAAAATATACAGTAACTTTGTAGCATAAAGACCCGAAAATATGAAAAACAACTTGAAGTATACACAGGGCTGCCAAATTATCCGTGAAATGCCGGGAAATGGAACTAACGAGACGCCCTGGGTGTAACGTGACATTAGCTTCCGCCTTCATTTCACAGATGATAAGTATGCTCCTGACAATTTCGTTATCCAACGCTGAATTTAACTTGAGTTTTTTGTGAATATTTGACTTACGCCTGTGCCCAATTACGAGTACCAATCCTCAGTTAGAGGTAAGTCAACTCTGGTTCAGCTAGACAATTATGTTTGAAGTATATTTCTATCCTTCGACCCTCCATACCATTATGAGTTTTTTTCGTGGTGGAAATGAAATAAAGAACATTTCATCCACTTCTATCGGTCTAAGCTAAAAGTTCGCCCACCCTTGTAAGACGCAGGGGTCCGGGTTCGATTCAGGAGGGGGGTACATTTGTATTCGTTTGGTTGGTGGTAGGGCTTGTTTCAAGTCCGCCTGGCTAGATACCACCATCTTACCTAAGTCTGACGTTCCTGAAGTTAGAGGTAAAGTAGCCATTTCCTCAGTGAATGAGGATTCCGGATGTAGTGCGCTTCCACCTTCGGTCTTTTTGTCACTTAACACCAGGTGAGATGAAAGGTGGATAAAAATAATATCGGTTCCACCTATTCAGTGAACGAGCTCTCAAGACTCCGCGGCGGTCAAGTCAACATTCGAATCACATCCATTCAAGTCTAACGGTTACATATGTTCGGATTTGTCAAGTAGTTAGGTTATTACAGGAGGCCCACAACACGGTCTCGTGACAGGGACTAATGACATCAGCCCTCCGTCAACCTGGCCTCCCAAACGCCACTGGTACTGGCAGACTGTATTCACGTCAGACGGAG
Organism: Catoptria pinella; assembly: GCA_963556745.1. Taxonomy (NCBI): domain Eukaryota; kingdom Metazoa; phylum Arthropoda; class Insecta; order Lepidoptera; family Crambidae; genus Catoptria; species Catoptria pinella. Next base: position 6,090,771 of record OY750776.1, read on the forward strand.
ATAAAAATAAAATTTACTACGATAGGGTTGCTTGTTTGGAATATCGTAGGTAATTGAAGGTTACGTTTTTATTCTGTGTTCAGAATCTCTAGTTTATTACAAAATGTGTACCTAAACAATATACCTATAGCTTTAGTGTTCAAGAGGAATGAATGGAAATCCGGTAATTAACCTAAAATTAGTAAAACGTTAATATCAAGCTTGCGACTAGTTTCTTTAATCATTATCACCAGTTAACATTTTTAATGCTCCCATGCTGCATTGCTGGCACGCAGGCCTTCCTTATGGATGGATAAGGAAGATAAGTCATAACCAACTACGCAGGCCCAATACGGATTGGTGGGTGTTTAATTTGCTCAAGACTAAGCAGACTCCACCATTCCAATACTATAATCTGTGTCAGCACGACAACAGAAATTATGGCTTGATATGATTGAATGTATTACGGATACCTATTTCATAACAAGAGCTGGAGTGTCAAAGTTCTTTTAAATATTTGCGCTATTTTTGTTTTAATAAATACCTACTAAAAATTAGTATTTATTCCTTTAAATAATTCATAAACTAAAACAATTTGAAAATTATATCTTTATTTATTGTCAACCCTATCCCTAAGACGTGTGTGGCTTGTGTTGGAAAAAGTTTAAAAGATTAGAAAGTTGGAGCTCGCATGCGGTCGCGTGTCCCCGCTCCCTATGGACGAGTTACGATTTTTTATACATTTTATACTATTGCTTTATATAAATGTCTTATAATAACGCTTATAAAATAGTCATTAGATTACTAGGGTTTTTAAATGGACAAACATAACAAACACTAATGTTAAAGCATAAAAATTTAAAATAGACAGAGTCGCTTGGATCAAATCCCGGTTTTAGGACCCAATTCCCGGGAAAAAGGGGCAATATATTTTTTACTTTTGATCGACCTTTTCTTAGCAAGCTACCCACATGTTGGTTGCAGGTTTCAGATTCATTTCAAATACCTAAAATAGAAGGAAACTTCGATAAACTCGTTCTTTAGCCTCCTCTGTGGCCTAGTGGTTCGCCCACCCGTGCAAGACGCAGGAGTCCCGGGTTCGATTCCCAGTAAGGGGGTACATTTTAATCGGTTTGGTTGGTGGTAGGGCTTACTCAAGTCCGCCTGGCTAGCTACCACCATCTTACCTAAGTCTGACGCCATAACAGCAATTTAAAAATTGTTGTGTTCCGGCAGTTGGAGGCAGAAGATAGCCAGTTCCTCAGTGCTGAGGATTCCGGGTGTAGTCCGCTTCCACCTTCGGCCTTATCGTCACTTAATATCAGATGAGATGAAGGCCAAGCACTAACCCGTATAAAAAAAAAGTTCCGTTTAAAGATTTTTAATTCTCAACGTAGATTGAGTTCCAGTTGTATCTTTAGTGAATTTGTGTGTAGAATTCAAGATAATTATTAATAATAAAGAATTTTCTTCGTAATTTTGTATTAAGTTTGAAAATATGTTATTTAAGTCAAAATCCCTTAAAAATCTAAATTTATGAATGTATGAATTATCAACCACGCCAGTTCAATACCAAATCTGTCTAATAATCTCAAGAGAGCAATTAAAAATATTCATACTTTTTCTGTGAACTTTTCAAATTCTTCATCAACTTCCAAGAGTTCCAAGCTAACTTCACCCACGAGATGGCAGACAATTCGAAGACAAATATGAATGTGACTTATAAATTGTCTCTGCAAAATGTTAGTCGACTCCTACGTGAATTTCTGAACGTTTGCATTATCAAAGTTAAAACGCTTAAGTTTTTAAGTTGTTCACCCGTTAATTGGTAATTTATTGTTATGTTTGTCAACACCATTCATTAATATGATTTGATTCCATTTTAGGACATCATAATAATAATTATTATACCAAATAATATACTAGAAAATATTTTTTCTAGTATATTATTTGTTCTCGGACGGGAATATCCGGTTCAATTCTCTGACCGCTGAGCTACCGAGTCAATTATTATCCTTAATTTTATATCTTTTTTTGCCTTGGCTAGATCTTCAAAAGCCAATCCACGTATTTTACGTTATATGAAGAGTTTGAAATAAACTATTTATATAATTTACATATTCTAAAAGATTGGTGAGTAAAGACTTGCAGGCTTTTCTGCAAGCCTGCAAGCCTTTACTCACCAATCTTTTTGAACTCAATCACGATAGATCGAAATCGAAATTGCTACGCGTCGTGTTTTTATTTGCGCCGTCATGATGTCAGCCGAACGACAACACTGCTTGGTAGAATTGATATTGAGCAAATCTTTAATTCAATGTGAACAACCTAAGAACAAGTCATGAAAAACAATTTTCCAGTAATTATAAATTTTGTCAATACTTACATTTTATTTTATGTTTTATTGAGTTGTTCCGTATTCATCCCATGACGTCACATCCCACTTATTATTTTTTCCTTACTCAACCCAGTTTTGTTCCTTACTCAACCCTCAACAATAATATTTTATAAGCCTTTATTTACTTCAAAGAAAACAAAAAAAATTAGTACTTTCAACACTTACATCATTGCATTTATTTATTTTCGTTGCCACGAACTTACTTTATTATGTAGCTGATAGAAACTTAGTTTTATATCCAATATCTTTGCCATTCCTCCGATAACAGAGTCATTAATAAGGCAGATAATTAAATTTTATTCCGACTTAACATTATTAAGTTATTCCTGCAAGACAGCTCTGTTCGTGACTTCCGCCAGAGATAAACATTTCGAATTCACGTAACAAAGTAAAGAGTTGTAGGTATCACTTTCTTAACTCGAATAGCAAAGACTATCTAGAACGTCGAAAAGTTAAATCAATTCATTAAAACTTAGTTAAAACGTTCGCTCATTCGGGTCCGAATGCTTTGGTAATTGCCGTTTTCAATAAGTCGCTACCTACGCATTCAATTCTACGTGAGTAATATCTGTTTGGGTAATGTCTGATGAGGCTTCATATAAATTGCCTTGCTTATGTAAGAGTACTTATTTATATAAAAAAGCGTAGTGAAAATTGCGGATTTTCTTAACAGTACTCATGAAAACTTGAGAAGACACAAACTCTGGGGGAAGAAACGCGCTCATTGATGGATCACAAATAGTCAAAGTATCAAAAATAGCCAGTATCATAAATAGGAAAAGTGCTTTCATTGAAAAAATACATTTTGCTACGTAAACATGCGCGTTCCCCTAGCTTATTCATAGTTTATTAGTCCACATAATAATTTATTTCCAGCATCTCCCCTTCTAGCCATAGTAAGTTTATTGGTATATTTGTGGCTCGGTGCCATGAATTTACTTGTTGCGCAAATAGTTTGTATAGAACGATGCGCTTGTCTCGACAATGACTCACATTATGTCTGCAAATGGGGTTATACAAAAATGACCCTTAAACTTATACGGTAATTTAGTTTTTTTTATTGTACCTAACTCTTTATGGCAGTGGGTGCCATGGCAAAAGAAGTAATTACTTTTTTTATCAGAATCGTTTTATTTCTTCACGAATGTGTTTAATGTCGCATAAAGTCTCTCTGCAGCCGCAAATCGAGTCCGTATCTCTTAACACTTCCAACGATAATTCAGTTAAGACAACAAAAGGCCAGGCCACAGTCTCAATAGCTTACACAGTTGCCGCAGCCGCAAAGTCATAAAACAAGCGCAACCAACTGTTCAGAAAGAATACTATTTCCACCTCAAACGCAGGATCCACCGGGAAACGGCGCCAAAAGCGAACGACGCCGGCGACAGTGGCGCCGCCATAAATTCCCTATTATCGCCGAACCTGCCGAACTTTCTGGACGCCTCACCTCGCCCGGACGAAACCCCATTTTATTTAACTTCTTTATCCCACCGAAGTTGCACTAAAGATAATTATTATGGTTTGTTTTCGTCTGCTTCGGACTTTTATGACTATGGGAAGGGGTTGAAAATATATTATGGTAATGGAAAATGTATGTATTTTTGTTGAATCAGTACTTTAGGAGGATTATGAAAGGTTTCAGTGGGTAAATCTGAGTGACGAAAACATTCCTTGTAAAAAGAATAGGTAGGTAGGTAATGTAATGCAGGAAACGAACTCGGTATGAAAATTGAAAATACCTTTGAGAAACAATTAAAACAATACCTCGTACGAATACATAGTATGAAACCAGTAAAATTCTGCATTTGTATTAAAAAATATTTTATTACTTACCAATAGTGAAACATGTTTTTTATTTTACAATGCTTAATACATATTATCTAGGTGGACATTCAACTTTGTTAACCTATGTTATAACATAAGCAAAAAATAAATAAGTACAAAAAAACAGAATCGAGAAAGATCACGTTCCACAGCACTTTACAAAAGCTCAGACCTCGGGAAGGCAGAAAAAATTCGCTGAACTGAGAACTTTATGACACCTAAAATTACGGCATTCTTAAAAATAAAAACGTAGCTAGCGGAAAATAAAAAAGCAAACAGGGAAATAACGCACAGGTTTATTTTACTGGCCGCGGGTGGCGCTGGTATCAATTGATCACGGCTTGCCGACTCGCCACAGTAGCTCGGTGCACTACGCAAAGGCGAAAAAACATTTGTGCTTGCGATTCAACGCTGCCCTTTCAGAAAATTAGGTCACAGTAACTGGCAATCAGTAACACAGTTTGTGTAAATTGTTAACGTCTATGCGCCAAAGGTTTACCAACTTTTCATTTTGTTTTGGGTAGTATTTAACCGAGTGATACCTAATAAATTCAAATTCAAAATATAAGAAAAATAAAGCGTATTGAAATACTAAGTGAGCGACAGACTGAGGGCGATTACAAATATTGAAAATGGGCAACTTCAAAATACAAATCTGAGTTTCTGGTTATTCAGAACAATCAGTACAAAATTATTAAGCGATCTAAATATTTTAGTGGCAACTTTACAGCACACATTATATTAAAATTTTTGCCTATATTTTAGTTAAAAAATGCTATGTTTTAACATAACATAACCTTATTGTATTAGCTCAAATCCGTTATAATAATGTAAGTAACCTACTTGGTAAAATAGTCGCCCACTCAGTATTTATGTCACTCATTTAATTTTCACTATTAACTCAGATTATCTATTTCCCAAATATAGCTGCTCGTTTACGTAATTTTAATAATTCACATTTTTTATGCCCGCTAAGCCACTGCTGCCCCCCTAGTATGATAACCGAAACGCGTTATGGTATAGTCATTTAACACGTTTAACTGTCAAAAGACAATGGATTTTGACAGTTGAGTGTTGACAAGCCGCTATCATGCTAGGGGGGCAGCTCGGCTTAGTATTTAAGTTTGGTTGGTATCCGATTAACAATGATTCATTTGTGCAACTGAAAAATATACTGGCGATATTTTTCAGTTAAATCATAAATAAATAAATAAATATTTGACAACATCACATACATTGCTCCGATTCCAAAGTAAGTAGCTAAAGCACTTGTGTTATGGAAATCAGAGACAACGGTGGTATCACAAACACCCAGACCTGAGCCAATATAGAAAAGTTCGTTTTTCTAAATTGACCCAACCGGGGATCGAGCCCGGGACCTCAGAGATGGCGACACCTAGAAAACCGGTGTACAAAGCCACTCGACCAAGGAGGTCGTCAAGTTGCCCAAATTAATCATATATCCCTTTTATTTTTTGTCAGGGTAAAAATTATGCAATCACATCATTAGTTATCCTACTATCCTTTTTTGTTCCAGACAAAACCTCTTTTAATGCAAATTCTTAGCTGATCCGCGTGAACCGAGGTGATAGCGGGGCCTTGTTTTATGTATGAGGCCCTTTCAATTCATTTCGGCGATACTCTTGTACCTTTGTCCCTTACGGGTCAGTTATTTATTGCTTGTGTTTCGCACTAAATCTGCCGAGAGCGCGAGCTGTCGTGGATCTCGAATGTCCAACTCAATACAATGTAACCCCCGAAGAAATAGAGCTGAAAGCCAAGTTTATTTATTTGACAGTTCGCCAGTAGAGTCTATAATTACTTCCTCTACAATATGTTGTACTAAAAAGTTTTTTATTTGTGTTAACTTTTTTATTCTATTCACCTACATAATCAGAAGAATACAAAATCGTAAAATACACATTAACAAGAAAGACTTTCTATTAATTAAGCCCCTTCCCGTTGACCTCTCAAAACAAAAGACACACACACAAACCTATTCTACCATCGCCTAAGAACTCGAACCAGTTAAGTTCATGGCACCGTTTTTTGGTCAAGTTGGAGTAACGTGGATTTTCGAAGAGTTTCGTTTCCACAGTTTGACATGTTCGGTCGACGATTCAGACTGCAGACATTAATCGAAAATATTGGAAGGAATGCGTTTTTTTAAAAGCACATTTATTATGATTAAAAATGTTTTTCCTACCTTTCAATTTGTTTATTTATGTATCACTCAATGATGAATTGAAGGTGGAAAAGGTGTTAAAAGCAAATTTAATCTTACTTTATACTCAAAACCTGAAAACAGAGCAGAATTTAAGTTTATGTGCAATTCTTAAAATAAAACATCTGTAAATAAACTTTCCAGCACATCTCTACCAACGTTGAATTTATAATAAAAACTTGCAGTAGAAGAATTTGTTATGTATAAATAATATGAACACTGACAAGAATGTTTGTGATGTTGTCTAGTAATAATAATAAAAGAACATAATTATTTACATTTTCTTGTCTTAGTAAAGTTAAATGTTTGTTTCCGGAATAAATAATCGGAAAACTAAATTTAAATTTGGCTAAAAATAATATGAACTAGAATTGGTAGAGAGATTCTTAGAAAAGAAAGTGATTCTGCTGCGGATTTTTTTTCTCATTGTCTGAGTTGTTCGTTAGATTATGTGGGTATTAAGGTATGGGAATTTTTTAATTGGTGAGTAAAAAGCAATTCCAATCTTTCAGATAAAAATATTAAGTCAGCATTCAACATATTTTATTAAATTTAAGTTTACTGGGAATTTACAGAACTTACAATATCACTGAATAACAAACTAATTTAAAGAAACAGCAGTTTTTTTTTTTATAAAAAGCCAATTTAATTTCATGTATCGACGCTTATTCGTACAGTTAGTACATATTTCTATATCCATTAAGGTTCCATTCATAATTAAAGCGATCGATTCTCCAAATAACAATGGGACACGAAACTGGGCTCTGCGGTACCTGATTCCGAGCACGTACGATCGGGAACTGCGCTCAGCAAAATGGGAAGAGTTATAAAATACTTCTGACGGAAATTCTATAAATGAAATACAGCTCGTACATCACGGAATTCTCGACACGACGCGCTAATAGTCAGTCACATACCAGAGTTTGACGATGTCAAAAAATGGTAATTTCTGCTTATTGGCTGTTCGAGATAAGTGGGGCCGTGTGGCAGAGTGAAATTTTCAGATAGAATTGGAGCAGCCGACTCAAATTTCGACAATATCAAATAAAGTGCTCTGATTTCAATATACTTTAGTCTGTTAAGATCATGTAATGTGGCAAAGGGCTTTATCATTGTCATCATCATCCATTTTTACGTCACCGCTGTTGGGGCAAATGGCTTCCTTCTGGATGAATAAGGAGGACAGGCTTATTTTCCTCATTTCAATGTCTCCTCTATAATAATACTAAATAATATACTAGAAAAAATAGGACTCGATAACTAATGATTCCCGTCCGAGAACATGATCTGGTCATGTTCTCGGACGGGAATCGAACCCGCGACCTTTGGATATGATGTTCAGTTGAATGTCGAGGTTAATTCCTTCTACATTGGTAAGATGGCGCTGGCTTGCAGCGTAAGAGTTGATATACTAGAAGAAATTCGACATTCCCACTAGTGACTCGGTAGCTCAGCGGTCAGAAAATTGGACCAGATATCCAAAGGTCGCGGGTTCGATTCCCGTCCGAGAACATGATCTGGTGCGAGTCCTATTTTTTCTAGTATATTATTTAGTATTATATAAAAATAGCATTGTGAATGCTTAAATCTCAAAATTTAAAAAATCTCCTCTATAATATTTTGGATTTTATATTTAAAAGAAACCTAGACAAATACTGTCTTAATCCGAATAACATCACAAGGAGTTAATTATGCTAAAATTGCAAATCATTTTGGTATGACGTATGTTATGAGAAGCTCTCGGTTCGCCGGACTCTTAAACACCGATTGTCTCTAACTTGATGAAAACATCGACAAAACGCTTTTCTTAAACGTCTATGTTACTTCACAATGATGTATAGCCAATGTCCTAGTGCAGTCACAATGGCCCCAATCCGTCAAAACGGCCCGTGGTCACTTTGACACTTGACAAGATTGATCACTGCCTTAGACCGGCGATGTATCTAATGTGTGGCCGTATGCACAATCACGACAATCAGGATATTATGCGTGGTATATGCAAAATTACTAAACGGTAGGATATCGGGTAACTTAACTATTAATTGAAAGACACAAATGACTCAAAACCACTTGTCTCGTGAATTAGTTCGAAAACTTGATATTTTTTATGAAATTCAATACGGTTCAACGATCACAAATACATATTATCATACCAAGATAACCAACGTACCAACGTACATTAACAATATAACAAAAAATAACTGCATCTATGTATACTAAATAATATACTAGAAAAAATACGACTCGCACGATCATATTCTCGGACGGGAATCGGTTCTCGGTCGTATTTTTTCTAGTATATTATTTAGTATTGTATAATAGCATTGTGCTAAAATCTCAAATTTAAAAATTAACCTATGTTCATTAAAAACATTTAAAATGACATTTTAATTTTTTAAACTCGTATTCAAGCTACGGCCTGAATAGGTACCTACTTAATTTAAGTGTACAAACCCATTCCGCTGAGCGAGCAGCGGAAAATTTTTCCACTTTGGCCCGCATCTTGGAAACGTCTCCGCGACTACTTTATTGAACAGATGGAATCGTGCACGTAAGGCGAGGATTCCCTTCCCCGCCAATATGTTTCAATTTGAACTAAGCCGCTTGTCGATGCCGGCTCGCCCCGGAATATCTTCCGGTTCTGACTGGATTCCGTGTTGTGATACAAAACAAAAGATCGGTACCGTACACACGCAGAAAAACACCGTTACGAGCGAACCGGATTTCTAGGCTTAGCTCAAGTTTCGCCCACTAACCGAAATCGAATGGCCTATCCGGAAAATTGCACTAAGTAGTTGATGATGATAAATCCTCGTATCCCTTATCAAGAACATAAGGCTCTTAGAAGGGACCTCCACTTCTTCCAGTCTTATGCAGTCACCTCAAGATCTGCACTAAGTAGAATATACAAAATCAGGTATTAATTTAATTTGTTAGAACGCGAGATGTTTTTAAAGGATGGAGATGGGTATATTACCTATATCGTTCGCATTCACTCATTGATTTCGATTTTAATATTTTACTTGGGACTCAATTCCTTTTTCTCTACTTAGTCACTTCATCCGCTCAAACAGAATCCTAAAGAGCATTAGTTTCAGATTCATCTTAAATGTATGTAATTTATAACTATAATCTTATGCGTAAATGTTTTGCAGACTCATTGCCATTCACAAAAATCTTAAATGAAATATTATGATTACAAAAGTTTTTATTTTTTATTTAAATCACCTACTTAACCAAGTAATGTAAGGTTACTATAGGGACTTGGTTTTCAAGATCATTTCAGTTTCAGGTTATGTTTAAATTCATACAACAATGTTATTAAATGATTTGTCATTTGATCATGAATAAACAGATAAAAGGTTTTAAGAAAAAAGGCTGTCGAAAACCCCTTTATAATATTAATAGAAAGTATACTACGAATAATATTTTAGTGACTTTCTGTTCGGAAAGACACGTATACATGCTGTAAAAAGATTTTCATTGCTTATTGGAAAATTAGGCGTCACTTTATGATAAAACATAAAGAACTACAAGACTTTAGTGAATAAGTACGGAGTGACATTAATGAACGGCATTACTTAATTACTTTAGGCACTTATACCAAGCCCTTAAGCTTAGCCAAGATTCTGAGATCGTTACGCGACTAAACTATAAAACTTAATTAACACCCTGAAAGTATTTAATCAGCCTAGAATAAGAAGATATAGTTATTGTTAAACACTGAAATGCTGATAAATTAAATGTCAGATGTCTGGCTGAATATTAACTGTCGAGAATCCATGACGTCACATTACATTAAAGTCCACGATTCGTTATACATAGGAAATCGAATAATAAATAAATAATTTTAAATATAAATAATTTTACGAATCAGATTTTTTTAGGTACGTACGGAGGTACCTACCTACGAACTTTCGTATTAAGTTAATTCTGGGTCTTTTTCATTCCATACTTTTAACTAAGTAACTTTAGTAACGTTACTTAGATATAAGTCGAGCACCTGAAAAGAAAGTGAAACGTCGGAAAATGCAAAAATCAAACTTAAACAATTCAAAAATCAAAATAGTTATCGAATTTGTGACTTTTCAAAAATCTATAATTATATTCGATCTTCCATTTTTGATATTCGGGAACAATCATATATTTACAAGATAAGCTTTTCTTTCTGGAAGTCACGTTGCTCTCAGTGAGTTTTTAAAATAATAATTATCGATTGTGAGCAAAACAGACAAAAAAGCTGTAGGTAGGTACTTAGTAAGTACTCAATAATTTTGAACATTATCAACTTGATTCATGACAATGTCAATGACAATTAATGTCAACATCTGCACGATTCATCGTGAATTGCAGAGATGGATCGTAGGAAATTTCCGTTTATTTTGTCGACATATTACCCTCTTAGTTAACCGGCTAAGAAGGTTAATCCGGCTTTTGTCGGGAGAAGTAATTAGAGTACGTTTTACGCCCGGTAATCTTCGCTCATGACATAGTATATGAAAGCTGACAGTAGAAAACTCAAGATGTACCTACTTAAAAATATACAAGCTGTTACAAAAATACCCCTAATGCCGAATATGGTATATAGGGACCATCAAACTGATCATCTTTTACTATGGGGCTAACTCTGAAATCGCGAAAAAAAATTCAGCTGTTTCATACATTTTGATATTTTCGATTTTAATTTTTGTATGAAACAGCTGATTTTTTTTTCGCGATTTCAGAGTTGGTCCCATAGTAAAAGTTGTTCGGTTTGATGGTCCCTATATACCATATTCGGCATTAGGGGTATTTTTGTAACACCTTGTAGATGGGTGAGCCACGAATAAAACGAGGTAACAACAATTTTTAGGGTTCCGTACCAAAATGGTAAAAACGACCCCTTATGGTGCGACTCAGTCTGTCTGTCTGTCACAGCTGGATATCTCGAGAACTACTAATGCTATTAACTTGAAAAGAATAGTTTTAGATGACGTTTGTCCAGCTATTTTGCAAATAAGCGAGAAATAAAAATATTTATATATTTTTTATAGAGACTGAAAGGGGTCCTAAAAATTCGAAGTGAGGCTACTAGGACATAATATAGGGTGACCTGTCGAACAGTTAACCACATAAAATTCGAACCTTCACAGATCGTAATTATTCATCAAAAAGAACCTTTTTTTATTCTACCCAATACTCAGGTTTGTTGGCTACATATTGGCATTTAAGAAATGTTATTTTTAGTTAAACTTTTTGTTATACCAAAGATTTTTTCAAAAATGAGAATTGGCTAACTATGTCCACACTATCGTACACTATTAACCGGGGGGGTTTGCAACAGTTAACCATGGTGTACACAATTAGTCACGTAAAATGATAAATTAATTTTCATTAAATAATGACAGTTTATGTTATGAAATAGACCTTTAATTTTTTTATTCAACAGTATTATTATGAAAATTAACACAAAGTATACTTACTTATAATAATTACGAACAATTTAACGTGATTATAAAATCAACAATAAGACTCTTTGCTTTGGAATATTTCTTGGCTCTAAAAGCTTTAAAAGCATTATTTATTTTATTTATGTCACTATTAGGAGGTTTCATACATCTCAAATATAATATTTTATTAATTATCACGCACATTAGATAGTGGTGGCCACATAATAAGGACACCGATCGAATTTCATACAAACGAGGTACTTAACTTTGAAGCCTTGGTTCTTCGCCAAGATTGACCGAGACATGATCTGATGATGGCCACCCAGGGAATGAATTTGTTCAGCATTCTAAGAGATGTAAGGATCAGAGTTTTCAATTTCATGATTTCCATACATTTTTATGCTAAATTTTCGGTTTTTTTAAACATATCCTTACATCTCTTAGAATGCTGATAGATCAGTTGGTTGTGTATATCGATCTAGAATGGAGGAACATTCACTACCTGGATGGCCATCATCAGATCACGGCTCGGTCAATCCTTGGCGGAGAACCAAGGCTTCAAAGTTACCTCATTTGTATGAAAATCGACTGGTGTCCTTAATCATGTGGCCTGGCCACCCCTCTATATAACTAGAGAGATTAATGTAGTAAGAGATCAATGTATTTTATTAGCATATTCAATTGCTTTTTTTATAGCGTCTTGCTGAATATCCTCCTTCTTTTCGTTTTTGTTACTTAGTACCTACATCCCATCTAAAATAGAAAAAGAATATGAAATTCAACAATAAAACATAAGAAAAATTACACAGTTAACAATAGTTAGTACACAATTACCCATGGTTGACTGTTGGACATAGAAATTTGGTTATTTGTAGAACACCCACCTTCCGAACTCGTTACGCTAAGCTAATTTTTTAATGAGCGTCTCTACTCAGTTCATACAAATAGTAAAGCACGCTTAGTGAGTCTACACAGCCGACACATAATGATTTGCAAAATATTATACAAAAAGAAGTGAAAGGAAAAAGTGCTGACGTTTTTTTTCAACTTTTTCCACTAAAAAACACAAAATTCGACCTCACACAGCCGACGTTAGGGCAAGCTTTCTGGTAACTGGGGACGGGGGAGGGGGCATGTTTTAACATGTAAATCACGCGGCGGCACGAGTTGACAGTGTCGCATTTGCGAAATATTGAGCTGGTTGATTGTGTCCGAGTGGCTAACTGATCAACATGTGACCCTACCAGTTATTGTAAGGTCGAATATCAAATATGGCAGCGGCAGTATTTGGAAGCGAAATATCTTACGCTAGTATAATAAGACTATGGTTTTATCTACAACTGTATCGTATAGCACTGTTGGAATCACTTTTTCGAACGCATTTAGTGTGGAATTGTGTTTTTATGATGAAAGGTTTATATGATCGAAGAGAAATACAGATGTTACCATAGATGACGCGATTAAGAACGCTAAATAATTATTGGAGGCTGTTTGTTTTTCATGAAATAAATAGCGTGATATCAACATAGGTATGTATATTAGGCGAGCATTTATCATTGATAGTTATATCATCTATATCATTAAACATTTTTGACTTCACTTTATTATTATAAAAATGAGGACCATGAACCGTCTGTTTTTATCTCTTCGTGGCAAATGTGTTGCTGAAGAAATTAAAATCGTGGGGAATTACTGGTTCTCTAATAGACTGGATTAAATCTTACCTTACAAATAGAAAATTTCATGTGGTCATAAATGGATATCGTTCCAATAATCGTGACATACTATCTGGTGTACCACAGGGTTCGCATCTGGGACCAGTCTTGTTTAATCTACTAGTAAATGACTTGCCAAAATGCCTTAACTTTGTCACTCCATTCCTTTACGCAGATGACTTAAAGATGGGACTACAAATAAAAACAGGGGACGATGCTGTGAAGTTGCAAGATGACCTTAATAATCTTGTTGAGTGGTGCACCAACAATGGTATGCTACTCAATCCAAAAAAGTGTCGACAAGTTCATTTTACACGGAAAATTAACTTCATTGCTACACAGTACTACATCCAAGGTGTTCCATTAGAAACATCGGAGATGGTCAGGGACCTTGGTATATACTTTGATCAAAAGTTATCTTTCGTTCCACAGGTAGATGATGTAGTCAAGAGGGCTTCTAAGATGCTAGGGTTCGTCATAAGAAATGCAAAAATCTTTGAAAATGTGCAAACAAAAATCTTATTATACAACTCTTTAGTAAGGAGTATTTTGGAATATGGCAGTGTCGTATGGCGCCCACACTTTGCAACTCATACTCTTCGCCTCGAAAGAATACAAAAAAGATTTGTATGGCATCTTGCGTATTCTAAAGGCTTGCATAAAAAAATTGACAGTTATGATGAGAGATTAAAACATTTTAAAATGATGTCACTCGAAAATAGAAGGGATCAGTTGGATATAATTTTTCTGAGTAATATTCTAACAAGCAGAATTAACTGCCCCCCTCTCCTTTCACAATTTAAATTAAGAGCCCCGCGTAGGATGCCTCGAAAGCCTATAACACCACTCTGTCCTCCTCTTAGATACACGGTTTTAGGTGCCAATTCTTCCATTCCACGCCTATCCCGAATTTTAAACAAATATTCCGATTTATTTGACGTCTTTTATGACTCTCCTAATAGGATACGCAAAATTTTGTACCGCAAGTTCATTGACAAAAAATGTCATATACCTATTTAAACTTAAATTATAAAATATATAATAATTTACTGTACTTACACTAGTATTAGAAACAAGAGGTGCTTACTTGTAAGTAGTTTAAGTACTTAGTTAAGATAAGATAATTAACTAAGAATTGATGTAATAGTACTTAAACAGTAAGTAGGCCTAAATAAATAAAAAAAAAAAAAAAAAAAATAGCTCTCCTACTGCCATCATTATCTCTAACATAACACACGATTCAGCTTCAACTCGATTATTTACACTGATAACACTCAGCAAATAGGGTAATCGAATGCCTTTGAAAGATGTTGTTTCAGCAGTATATGTTATTTGACGGTTGGGTCATATAACATATTCTATTATTTTGCAGACACAGGCTGGGTAAAATGCAATATGAAATAGTATTTATTGTGACTTATAATAAAGTCTAAAATGGTTTGGTTTTTGCTCATCTATTGGTGGTTTTCTATTAATATTATAAAGGGGTTTTCGACAGCCTTTTCTTTAACCTTTCATCTGTTTATTCATGATCAAATGACAAATACCATTAATAACATTGTTGTATGAATTTAAACATAACCTGAAACTGAAATGATCTTTCAAACCAAGTGCCTATAGTATCCTTACATTACTTGGTTAAGAAGGTATATTTTAATGCAATTTGAGAATATTTTGCCGTACAATAATTGCAGAGCATTACAATAAAGAAGCTGATTTAATTCATTGTCTGAATCAGTGGTGAAATTAAAAAATAAAGACAACAGCAAAAAGTTCTTGTCGTTCGTGCAAATACGAAATATCTGCGACATGTTTTCCAGTGTATAGTACAAATACTGTCCCCCATAATGATTATTTGAGCGTACAATTAACATTGGGAGCTTGTCAGAGGCGCAGGGATAATTTGGTTTGGTCGTGCGTCGAGGACTGCAAACAAGTCACTTGGTACCGACACCGACAGATCAAACGTGACATTTAATTAGCGATTTTAACTCTTAACGTCAATGAGCAAAGCTTCTATTCACTTTAGAAATCTTTCTATTCACAGATCTCCCTCATTAGCACGATGGAACGGTTAAATGACTATGAAATACTTAACACTCGTCTATATTAGCTTAGATGGGGATAGATAAATAAATTCTGGCCACTATCTCTTATTATAATAATATGAAGAGTGATATTTACGTACTAAATGGGTACACTTAAGTAAGTATACAAATCATCTATTTTACATTAGCTACTTATTACATTTTGACATATATTTTATGTCAGAACTAAAAAGCTAATCATTGTTTTACCCTTTATGTAAGCTTAAGTAGGTAGGTACTTAAGTTATGCGCTTCAGCTTTAGGAACTAGCGCAACTTAAGAAAAATTACCAAGTTAATGTGAACAATTATTATTTTGTAAGTAATAATGAAATTTAAATCACCCCAAAATTCCTCAACAAATCCGAAGCAGTGATGCACTAGGAACCCTGAAGCTAATATTCAACATGGTTAGAGTCTAGTTAAATTTCAATTTGGGTCGGGTCGGGTTGCTCACGGAGTCAAAAGACGTTATTAATTGTACTTCTCAATGTCGTTTCATTCTGCAGCTGTCTGGATCGTTTGTTCCAGCATTCCGAGCATTCTTCCCTGAGTTTACTTGGACACGTTCACATAAGGGAAGCGAATCTCGTTCGCATTTTTTACTGCGAAATTCATGAGATGCAGCGACAGCGATTTTAATTCAGGTTTATTTCTCTTACTCTTTATCTTTTTACTTTTATAAATCATAAATTGAGTAGGCTAGAGCAGTCTAGAGTAATATCAAAATTCAAAACTCATTTATTTAGTCTAGGCTGTTACAAGCACTTGTGAATGTCAAAGAAGCTACGCCAGTGGTTCGCAAACCCTAAGCGGGAGACCTTGTAACGAGAAAATCATTATTATGTAATGTGAAAAGAACCTTGAAAATTACACAATAAGATTTACGTGGGTACGGTAAATCATTACAGTAAAGAGTCTGACGAACAGTGAGCTTCCCATACAAACGTAATACCCAAATGATTTGCAATTTGAGCCTAATTAACTCTTATTATGATGTAATTCGGATTAAGACAATATTTGTCTAGGGTTATATTAAATGAAAAATCCAAAATACTAAGGCTGGGTTGCATCATTTTAATTTAATTATAACAGTACATGACACAAACTTATCTGAGCCGGTGGCCAAAACTGGAACTAAAAGTTATTACATATTGTTACCTAGGCTACGCCATAGACGACAGCGACGCTGTCACTGAGTCAGGAAGGTTTGTGTTTGTTAAAGTTAAGGTTAAATCAAGATGATGCAACTCAGCCTAACTTGTTATTAATATTTTATCGCTACCGCTACAGCTATTATCTTGCCGCAGTTCGCCATGTATGTCGAAGCGAATGTCGCTTGTTTGAATCCCAACTTTTCTTTAATAAGCGTCGCTGAATATATATATACATATGGCTTGAAATGTGCAGTCTGTTACTAGACCGTTTGTGTCGTGAAAATTATTTGAATGCGGAATTTTCCAAAGCTTGTTCTCGACAGATGGCGTTGGACTGACATAGTGTCATTTATTTATTTTTACACTACCTGCTCGTCAATGGCATATTATGTGTCATGCAAACCTTTCCTAAAGTAAGTCATTTTTCCCATGGGAATAATGTGATTTGAATTTGGAATGCAACTCATGTAGTCGTGCTTGATTGAGGTTGGTTTCAAAAATGTTTAGGTGCAATGAAATTTTATTCTGAGTTAGGCTGCATGACGTTATGTTATGTACAAATTATAAAAAAAACCATGAAAACTTTTTACGAAATTCGATTTCACCCGCGCATCAAGAAGGATTTATTCGAATGTCGAATTGACCACTACAGAATAGACGAAAAAAAAAATTGAAATAAATACTTAAGTACTTTCTTTATAACAGTCATTGGTTTCAATTGCCTTGCAGAAAGTATAAAAAGTAGAGTATGCATCGCGGGCTTAAAAGTGTATTTGTCTTGGGCGATCTTGAACACTCGGGACATAATACACTACTTTAAGCCCTTATTGCATAATCTACTATAAGTTGTCAGATGATTCGTCAGATTCCGTAGACTAGCAAGAGTAGTTAAAGATCACATAGATCAAAACACAACCTCTGTGAATGAATGTATAGTGCTTAGGTCAACGCCATCTAAAATCGGAACTGTTTTTCAGTATTTTATTTTATGTGTCATTAAAATCCCTCATTACAAATACAGGATGTTTGGATAGCCTTCTTAAGTCGAATATGGTGGATAGGGTACATGCATACAACCCAACAACAAATTATTATAAACCCTAAAAATCACCATTATCTTGAAAAAAAATTTTTTATTACAAACTGCGTATGGCAACCCTAGACCGAAATTGTGTTTTCCTTTTGCCTACTAATGGGGTTGATTATGGAAAACAAGTCTATTTGCGTCTAGGGTTGTCATGTCACTTAGCAATTTTCAATAAAAACAAAATTTCCCAGCCATTATATCATATATTATATAACGCTATTCATTTTAAAATTATGTTTTTTTATAATTATGGCTTTTCATGTTATGGTTTTTAAAGTTATAGTTTTTATAATTGTGAATTTTAATTGTTATGCTTAAAAGTGGTATATATTTTTAAATTAGGTATACATTGTTATTGTTATGCGAATTAACGTTATTTTTCTAATCTGCTATGTATTTGAAATGTCAAAATGGGATTATTAATGTTATGCAATTTAAGGGACACTATGTCCAAAAACCTATTTATTTGACGGTTTGTATGCGGAAGTGTGCGAAGAAGAGCATTATTACCGAACCGTGATTTTATAAGCTGACAAGGGTTTGACTTTTGTCTTCTTAAGTGTTTATAGACAAAAATGTTTGCCATTTGTTTTTTTTTTTCATCATTATAAAATAATAAAAACCTTCCTTAAATAAATATAAATAATTCCTTTCTTTCCTTGTTACAGAATAAATACTTAAAACTTATTAAAATTTTCTCATTATAACGTGTTATATTATTAATAATTATAAAATACGAGTAATAATAATAACCAAAAATTTACTTTTAAGGTTATAACTCCCTACAAATATTAAGCTAAACCGATACAATTATTTGATTGTATGAATAATATTACATTTTCATAGGTAAGTTATGAATCTAAATACACTACGTAGATTATACGTATTATGCGATTTCATACAAAAATAGAAAGAAGCTGCTTATCTACTAAGTAAAAGCCAATAACTTTCTCGAGTTCCATATAAAAAGTATGAATACCTTAGCGAACGTGTATTTCCGAACAGAATCGAAGCTTTCAATATCATGTTCTCAGAATATCTGCCGAAGTCGCAAGTTTCGAGATCGGAGCTATATTAGATAGAACAAAGGAAACTAGAGAGCAAATAAAAAGTAGATGTCGACGAATAACGAATTTAAAATAAAGAAAGTAGTCAGATAATAATTAACTCTCGGTCTTGGAAATAATAAACTGTCAGAGCTCACTAGGTTGTAGTTTTCTCTTTTATTTTGAAACTTGCTAAAGGAATTTGCTCGGTTCAGGCTTACGGGCATTTTATTTTCTTTCCGAAGAACGAAGTATAATGTCCCCATTGTTTTCGCATCGAGGGAGAGAGCAGCGTCTGTGAAGGTACGTCGAAATATTTATGATAGTTCAAACATTATGCTCACAATCACAATAGCATATTGGAGATTTACCATAAAACTCTACCTTCTTTATTTTTAGGGTTCCGTACCAAAGGGTAAAACGGGAACCCTATTACTAAGACTTCGTTGTCTGTCTGTCTATTGTCTGACCGTCTGTCACCAGGCTGTATCTCATCTCATGATGTATTTCTGTTGCCACTATAACAACAAATACTAAGAAACAGAATAAAATAAACATTCAAGGGGGCTTTTATACAACAAACGTGATTTTTTTTGCTCGTTTTTGCTTGATATTGATAACGGCAACAGGTAGACGCTTGAAATATTCACAAAATATCTTTAGTTATTTTATTTACTTTAAAAATAAATAATGAAGTTAAAATAAAATATAATATTTCAGGGGGGCTCCCAAAGCTTCACGAAAAAATTCACGTTTGTTGTAACGTGAATTTTTACGGAACCCTTCGTGCGCGAGTCCGACTCGCACTTGGCCGGTTTTTGTAAAGGTTTGTTTGCACTGTATGCTTTTTGTTAGTAGTTAAGTTAGTTGCTGAAACTCTAAACAAACCTCGACCAATTTGAGCTTTTACCACAAAATAAATCTAGAAATTGGTTCTACGTACTTTTACGGCAAAGAGCGAATTATTCTGCGCCGATTTTCACAGGTTTTCCTGTCGTAATACTAGTAATTGATTAGTAACTTTCAGCCGAATTTTCCGCGTTTACCTGAAATAAATAAAATCAACAAATCAATGCAGAAAACAATAGTTCTTACGATATTCACATGATAAATAAATACATCATCTTATTTTACCAAACATCCGGGAAAAATCTTCCGCAATTTTCTTTTACCCAAAACGGAATTAAAGTTACACATTGCCACTGAGAAATTGTTCGTACATTTCTATGTTTTCCTGAAACCGTACGTCAATAAGTAGAAAATACGAACGACCGTTATAAATCTAAGGTTTCTTATTTCCAAGACTTTCCTTCTCTTTGTGAAATGCGTAAGTTGTTGCAGTTATTAGTGGCGGGCTCGGAATAAGGCGGTATTACTGAAATTCCAACCAGCTTTATTTATAGAGCTAATCAGGTGAGGCTTCGGTTAGGGCTGTCGGTTTAACCGCAACCACTTTGCACATTATCAAATTGTCAACCAATCGACAGATTTGCAAATTCACTGCAAGAAGGAGATTCTCAATTCGATTGTATTTTTTTTATCGTTGTTCGCGCATAACTTCGACATTTATGAACCAATTTTGATGATTCTTTTTTTGTTTGGTTGAGTTTTTTGCGAGATGGTCCCATTTATTATTATTTTTGCAATTGCAAAACAATAATTATAATAATTGGTATATTCCAGCATTCTATTTCCTCTGTGATGAGAATGAAATATAAAATAGTCATCCGTCTTTAATGTGATTTCATTTACTTTAAAAGCACAATACAAATAAGTTAATATTGGAGAAAATCACATACATTGCTCTGATTCTGATTAAGTATGTAATCGTAGTTAAAGCACTCGTTTTATGGAGATCAGAAGCAATAATCTCTTCACGTCAATGAATAAATACTCCATACCAACAACTTCCACCGCTTGAACATTTGAAAAATCCCTAGATAATTTTTTACCATGTTATAAAGTATATTTTATCTAATCCATGTAATAAACTTTCTGTGTGGCTTTCATCCAAATCCATTTTGGCGTTTATGCGATTGTGTAACAGACATCCTTTCACATTTGTAATATTGTACCTAGTAGGTTTGTATCAGCCCTACTTTCAGTAAACCCACTGCATACATAACGTCTTGTACATATGAGCTGTTTGGTGCAGGAATTATGGCGGCAGACAAATTAGAAGTGTTCATATACACGGCGCGATTCTCATGTGCCTGACGAAGGTAAATGTACCAGCCATTAGGGCCAGCCAACCAGCCATGTATATTATGCCTTACAAACGTATATGACCTCACACTAGCCGAGGAAATTTAGCAAAATAAAATAAAAGCCGTCTTTGCAATTAGGCCAATGTAAATCTTTTTTACTTTGGGCAAAGTAAAACATAAATTTATAAATGTATATATATATATATATAAACGTATTATAAAACATAAATGTATTGTACAGTAAGCAGCAAGTAGGTAGTAATAAGCAGTCACCAAAAGTGATGTCTATGCAACTATAAAACATCTTAGGCCTGGGAAACTAACCCCCTTACTAATAATGATTGTATAGCAGATGTGTTTTGTCCTTTTCTCTCGTGTCAAACTTAAATAGTTTGACAGAGAGTAACCATTGTGTAACTATAATACATCTGCTATACAATCTTTTTATTTTAAAAGATTGCCATTGATTTCAATTTCACTCTGTATATGACATGACACCTAATGCCACGTAGCTACTGCGCATCAGTGGCGCGTTCGGCGTGACATAAACCATCCAATAGCATTTCATACAGTCATTTGCTGTCACGGAACGCAACGCAATGCGCTATTCCCACACACACACACACACACACACACACACACACGCACGCACACGTCTTCGGTTTGGCCCAGGCTATAATCGTTTTGACTATTATAGCCTAGGTCAAACCGAATGCGTGTGCGTTGTAGCATAGAGCTGTCAATCATAATTGACAGCTGTTTTAGAACACTGTGGCTGTTCCGATACTTAAAGATCTGTTTGCATGTTTATAAACTATAATGTTTATTGTCTATTATGTGACGCTGACTGTACATGGCTTTCAAGCGTAGTAAGGCAATGCCTTACCTTATCAGGGTCAACTTACTCATGACCTGTTTTTTTTCTGAGAAAAAATCTAAGATTATTGTGTGTTAGAGCCAAATGCCTATTCAAAGCGATATTCCTCCATCTTATTACTCAATAATTTCACATTACTCGGCTTGACGACCTTAACATATTCATTTCGTTTAAGAATAATCTTCAAATCTCTGCATACATATATAATAACAGGATTTATACATAAATGGTTATACGAGTAGGTGGTTACCTCCACACAGGTTCAATCCCATTTTATCCAGGATTTATATCCAATAAGCTGGAATTCCACTGAAATATTCCCGGATTCACAAGATCAAATTCTAAAGGTGGTGTAAGCGACACATGTTTCCCAAAGTTTTTACGGAATTATGGTCCGAGGTTGTTAAGAAAATGTCTCTTATTTCAATATAAGTTTTGTTAGGTTGATGGCCTCGTCAAAGATTTGGGAAAAGTAAATAAATCTACTTGAACAAGCACACTCTTATCTTGAAAACTTATGTGGAAGTTTTTCTTTTGTTTTCTCGTTGGCGATTGTTTTATGATAGGGGCAGTAGATTCGTAGTACTCGTAAATAATTCTTACCTAAATTCATTTCTTTAACATTTCGATTTTTTATTTATATTGATGCATTGATCATTCAATTGAGCACTAATTAGAACTTAGTATAGGATAGTAATTAACTAATCGCAAAATAACCTAAGCAGTTTATTTTAATGGATACTAGGTGTATGCATTAAAAATTAACTGCTTTGTTTGTTTACCAAGTCATACCCTCTTCATATTGTTGACATAGTGACAATGTTGCGGCGCGCACAAAACGCCAATGTGCGCTTACAAAAAGGCACCGTGTAAACATTGCCTTAGGCCGCTTTTTCTCACCATCGACCCAGTTTTAGAATACCTAGTGTTGATTTCTAGCCTGTCTAGCGCTGTTTTTAGAATAACTGGTGCTTTTTAAGAATGACTGTAGCCGACTAAAAAGGTTAAATCAGTTGCGAATACATAGGTTTGTCATTAATCTCATATATGTTCATGTTGTTTGAGGTCGTTAGTATCATAAAACTCGCTAAAAAGAATGGAAATCAGTGTTGAGAGTCACCACTTGTGTATTTACAAATCAATCGAATCGCACACTTAACCAATTTTTATCCTTATTCTTGAGTTACACTATTCTTCAGTACCTATCTCCTTGCAAAAATATAAACATCAAATTTATAAAAGGGTAGAGAAAATATTTTAACATTATTATAAAGCTTTGACGACCATATATAACTGGTTTCTTTAAAAAAAACAACGGGCGCCAGTGCCATTTCCGACGAATTACAAAACGTGTAAAACCTCAGAACACGTTGGCCGAATGAGGTCTTTGTATGTTTTGTACTTATTTTCAAATCATAATGTATACATATGAAATTAAATTTTGACTGTCCTAAGCCAGCGTTGATAAAGGGATGGCCTGCGGGCGAGGGCAGCGTTGTGGGCAGAATTAGAATTCGGTATTAAAACATTAAGCATCCGTTTATTCAAACAAAATTTAATTAACACACATCAAATATGGAATCTAGTGATTTTTCAGAAAGCAGCTCTCTCATTTTTCTCTTCTTAGTTTCAACAAAATGGGATGGTAGTTAAATTAATTTGGTAACTTTTAGCTTTAACTGAAAAAGTAACTTCTCTATTTGTCACAATTAACCATTGACTACTAACCTTGTTTTACTCACGGAAAGGTATCGAAAAGTCGGGAAATCAAAAAACCAGTAAATCGAAACTAAATAATATTAAAATAAGACCCGAAATAATAATATACACGCTGTAATCCGTAAAAAGTGACTTGTTTCTAATTTTCTACTGATTAAGAACTGATTTTGAAATTTTTGTAGTAATATTAGAAAATTAGTAGAAACCTAGTAAACTGTGGCCAAGGACCGAACTACATCTAAATCGTGAAATAGGTACTAGATGTCAAATTATTTCTAGTCTAAAAGCCTTAAAATATCCTCCAACGCAACGGTGAAGAGTTTCGAAGAAATAACGTCACCCAATCTCACATTTAAAAAAAGTGCTAATAAATTTGTGCCAACGATTGTACCAGAAGTGCCAATGATTATACTTTTCGATGTTATTAAAAGTTTTCTGTTTTATTTCATTAAAAACGTTTCACTTTCATACTTACCGTGATTTTACTGTAATAAATATACATTAAAGAATTTATTTAAAGTCATGGAACACGCCTCAAAATGTTACAAATAATAAAAAAAAAATGGAAAAAAAATAAGCAAAGATTTTGCTCAGGATGCCAATCATTGTATAGTTTACCCTACTTGGTATAATGTAGATCTATACAGCAGAGCAGTAATAACTCAATCCAATGCGCAAAACTGTTAACTTAATTTAACTTTCATCTAAAGTAAGAAAAGTTTGAATCGCACCCGGACAGTTTATGCGGCAGAAGAAAAATGTAATTAATAGTTTCACTAGGATTGTTATGAACTTGGCAACTCTATTAAAGATTACACCTCCACAGCGGTCGGCACGCTAACAAGGTGCGAGCAATCAGTGGTTTATTTAAAACTCTTTCTTATATTAGAATTTTATTAAATTATATTACAAAAGGTTAGTGAAAGAACTATTAAGCTGGAACAATCCTAGTTAAACTACTTACTACAACTTGTGTAGTAAGATGCTAAACATTATATTTCAGACACTATGACTGTTCTTCTTTCTTCTTTGCAATACGCAACTCGACGTCTATTACGCCTATTTTGCGGCCGGATCACTCCAGCCAGCCCAGCTCAGCCAGGAACGCTCCAAGCGCTTTCACATTAGTGATCGCTTCCTGGAGGCTGCCCGGCGAGCCGAGGTACGTCGTCCGGTAGGGGGCCACCCCTCTGCTTTCCAGCAGTACGTGGGCGGCTGTTTCTTCTTCCTCCATGCAAGTTCACTATGACTGTTAAATTTGATTACAGGAGCCGCGGTCACGGGATGACGTGGAAAGGTGTCGAGACGTCGGGAAATCAAAATACCAATAAATCGAAACTAAATAATTCTAAAATAAGACCTGAATTAATGATATACGCGCTGTAATCCGTAAAAAGTGTATTTTTTTCTAATTCTCTACGGATATAGAGCTGATTTTGTAATTTTAGTAGAAAATTAGTAGACTATTAGAAGAAAAATATTAGAAAATAAGTAGAAAACTAGTAAAAAAATAGGTAGAAATTGATGATTAATGATTCATTTTCGAAAGAATTTATACAGGGTTATTTGTAAAACACCAACAACCTCGCAAGAGTACCTATCCACTTACTTAAAGTCGTAGAACAAACGTAACGTTAGTAATCTTACGAACATTTGTTGTACAACTTTCCAAAAAAGACAAAAAAAACGACTTTTCAATCATAACTCTATCTGCTGTTCGGACATTAATAAAGAAAGTCTTTTTTTTTCTTTTTTCGGAAATGTCATAGAGCAAACGTTGTTGTTTATGATGATTAAGTAAGTAATCTACTTCTGTAAGGTTGTTGGTGTATTACAAATAACCCTGTAGGTATACTTACTTATTAATATCGATGTTAATACGAAAGTGCTCAATTTTGAAGTTTAAGTATTTGAATAAAGATTATGAATTTGAATATTTTTTGGCACATCGTCGTCTGTCTGCCACTTATTCACGATCGATAATTCAATAAAAAAGACGATCATAAATCACTTGTCGAAAATTTTATTATATTAAATATAGATACTTATACAAGGTGTTACAAAAATACCCCTAATGCCGAATATGGTATATAGGGACCATCAAACCGATCAACTAAAACAAAAAAAATTGGCTGTTTCATACAAAAATGAAAATCTAAAATATCAAAATGTATGAAACAGCTGTTTTTTTCACGATTTCAGAGCTGGCCCCATAGTAAAAGTTGTTCAGTTTGATGGTCCCTATATACCATATTCGGCATTAGGGGTATTTTTGTAACACCTTGTATACATAATATTTGCTGATTCCTGGCAAACTAATAGAAATACTATTCCAAATCTGTCAAGTTGTTTTTTTTTTTTCAAGTAAGATTTACATCAGTTCTAAGGAAACAATAAACAAAACGTTTAATGTTTAGTGACTCGGTAGCTCAGTGGTAACAGCATTGAACCGGACTTCCAAAGGTTCGATTTCATTCCGAGAATATGATCTGGTGCGAGTCGACTTTTTTCTAGCATGTTATTTAGGGCCTGTTTCACAGTGTAAAAGTAAGTTCTGATTAGCTTACTTGACAGATGATTTGACATAATTTCCATATCACAACTATCAAATCATCTGTCATGTAATGAGTAGCTTACTTTTACATTGTGATACAGGCCCTAAGGGCGTAAAATTAATTATTATTGTATAAAAATTAAAATTAGTATTGTATAAAACGTTAAAGCTTAATCAAATAAACTGTACCTTACTTAATAGCCTTTAAACTGACATTTGACGTGCGGCTTATGGGTTGAGGATTGATCTGACGGTTAATTACGATTAATTGGCACTGATAACTCGGATCTAGATATGTGAGAGAGAGCAGACGTTACTGGATATATATTATCAAACTAATGATGGTATTAAACCTGTATCAGACATTTTTAAATGTCCTTACTGCTGGGGCACAGGCCTTTCTTATGGGCGGATATAGATAAGGAGGTTGGGCCATGACCCACCATGCGGGCCCAATGGGTGCTAACGACTGCAAATGCAGCCGGGACCAACGGCTTAACGTGCTTTCCGAAGCACGGAGAAGCTCGAGATAATACATTTTTGGTCACCCATCCCATGACCGACCCTTGTGAAAGTCGCTGAGCCAGGCGCTATACCACCGCGCCTTCGAGCTCCTAAAACCTCCTTAAACCTGTATGGTGAACTATTATTTTCGTTATTTTCATAAGATTTTTTTTTTTTAAACACAGGACTTCTTTTAGTACAATTTCAATGTTGGTGGAAACCGAAATTTCGAATTCAAGAGTACTTCTAATGGATTCAAAGAATTCAATTCTAATGACCATAGAGCTGCTAAAATAAAAAAAAGTCGAATGACAAGAGAACCTCCTCACATTGACGTACTACCATACTTTCCCTCACCAAAAAAACCAGTAGAAAATTTGAACGAATCTTCTAACGTCTTGATAGCTTAGTGGCCCGAGCATTCGCCTGGACGAAAGATCATGAGTTCCACCACCTATTAAGATGACAAGAGATGATTTGCTTACATCCTGTATTAAGTTTAACGGCGTCAAATTAATCAGTAAACTTAATCTTTTATTATACAGGGTTATTTGTAAAACACCAACAACCTCGCAGGAGTAGATTACTACATCACAAACGACTACGAAATTTTTATTCTACTTCTTTTCTAAAAAAGACAAAAAAATCGTCTATTCATACAGATGTCTGAAGAGCTGATCCATTTTTTTATCTTTTTCGGAAAGTCGTAGAACCATTGTTGTTGTTTATGATATAAGTAATCTACTCCTGCGAGGTTGTGGGTGTACATACATACATACTATGTTCACGCCTGTTTCCCATAGGGGTAGGCAGAGATACCCCTGTATAAAAAATGAGGCTAAAATGATCTACTTAAGGCTTAGAATAATTACGTATAAAAAGTCCGCGCGCCCATTTTAAATCACCTTTTTCGGAGCCAGATATGGCTTCAAACGCCGTTGATTTCAATGTACACTACGGAGTTATAAGCATACGTCTGCGTGTCGCCGAGCGCAAGCAAGTAATCGTCACAAAAGTGTGAATCGGATTAGTGCTTCACTTTTGACAGAGCGCTTGTATGAAGACTATCTTTCTATACGTAATTATTCTAAGACTTAATCATTTCGTTTTAAGATCAAAGTTTATGAAATCACTTTGCTGTTAAGAACGTAATCTAAGAGGTTATGCCTACCTATATCCAAACATGCTTACATTTATCCAACCACCCTTACTGTTCCAGAAAACTAATAAGAAAGTACAACTGCCTCCATAATCTTGCCCATACCTAAGACGTTAAAACCGGATCGTATACGAGGATAAATGCCTCACTAATCTCATTCGGCAACCAATCGGGCAGTCATCATATCCAGGAAGTAATACATTACTCGTCCTTAGTATTCCCGTAAAAGTCCAGCTTAATGTATAAAAGAAGAGGCCGTAACGTATACGATACGGGCCTGTTTTATTTCTGCCGGTACGAGCGAGCGGGATGCGAACGCGATTTGCGAGATTCTTCAGGGTTGACACAACGCAATGAATACTATTTATGTATGCTAATGAAGATTGATTGCCCTTTAATTACATTGTTCAGTGGTCATACATAAGTTATTCCAAGCGATTAAAAGTTAAGTATTCATTTATTTCTGGACCGCATTAAAATCCAGGCACCGCGCTAAAACAGGATGACTCCGTTGCCATAATAACAAAGACGTTTCTATTGTAATAAACACATGTGAAAATCATAACCCTCCTTTTTGCTTCGCCGTAGTCGGGTAAAAAGGTTGAAGCTCCGGCCCAGCTCCAGTCCGGCTCCGATCGACTTTCGTTTGATCTGCGGTCAATTTCCGGTGTCATGTACACTGATCGCCTCTCATATTTGTGCTTCTTATATTAGTATGGATAATCGTAAGTGCAATCTTAACAATGTATGTAGGTACGTATTATAGTTTGTGTGTGATTATAAAACAAGCCAGCAACCCTACCAGTACTAAACTTAACAGCCACTCGCGTTGCTTTGGACTATGAAAAGCCAATCTTACTTTAATGCAACTCCTTAGCCTTTTCTTATGGAACAAATACGTCATCAGATGGATTATGATTCATTTTATTATGTCTGTTATCTGACCGTTAAGGAACAAAACTGTGGAAATAGAGATGAATAATTATTTAACTTAACTTAATCAGTTTGAACGTTTAAACCCCTAGACAAAGTATCAATCGAGAAAAAATCGCGCGTAAAAGTACCGTGCGCGCGTAAAAATGAGAAATTTCATTTCGTTTTTCGGCGGTAGATGGCTCTGTGCAAATTTCCCATACAAAATCACTATATCGGATTTATTTACGCGTGTTCTTTTTCTCGGTAGGTATTCGTGCTACCACGGTAATGCCGTACTGATTATTTTTAGTTATCATTCAAAAATTAAAAACATAACGATTTTAATAATAATATATTAATCATAACTTTTACTTCCCACAAATTCGTGTTTTCAACCACTCTTGAAAACACGAGTTTTCCAACGCTTTACATTTAAATTAAGTCGATCCAAACTTTAAATTTGTTTCAAAATGAGGTCCAATTTGTCTGGAAAAAGGTTGCATTTATTAACATACGGTCTCACATTAGGACTGAATTGCGTACTCTCGTAAACATACTCCACCTGTTCATTAATAAATTGTAAAACTCGTAAAGTTGCTTGCCAAGCAAATCGACTATTTTTGACATAAGTAATAAAATCTTATCTTGAATTATTTCTAGCCAGCGCAAAATCATTCATCAATCACGCAGACAAGTCTGTATAATGTGTGACAATATCGCTGACCAAAGGAAAATAAGATAGGATGACGTTCTATATTTTTTACCGTTCTATAAAGAACTTCGATGGTAAGATTCGCAAAATCTATACGAGTATAATATCAACTTTTTACACCAACGTAACTTATGGACGCTCGGGATCGGGACAACGAGGTCATACACTAGTAATGAAGGTCGTACTATGCGATTAATCTAGGAACGTGCATGGTACTCGGCAACTTCACTCGGGAAAGTACGGTTCGCACAAAAAGTATTAATATTTTATTGCATCCCCTGATATTTTCGAAAATTAATTTAAGGTAGTAATGAATCATCTTGTTATTGTTTTAAGCGCTGAGTTTAGAGGTGGTGTAGCATTTCCAACAATATTGTTTTGAAAATAATTATTTTTTGTAGTTTTGTTTTTATTTTTAAGTTTGTAAAATAAGTTAAATGTGGCTCTAAAAACGTATTTTGTTATACAGTGACATAATTTATTATTATTTACTACTTATCTAC
This sequence comes from Catoptria pinella, assembly GCA_963556745.1. Taxonomy (NCBI): domain Eukaryota; kingdom Metazoa; phylum Arthropoda; class Insecta; order Lepidoptera; family Crambidae; genus Catoptria; species Catoptria pinella. The sequence goes on from OY750776.1 coordinate 6,120,866, forward strand.
TATTCCTAGGTATAAACGCCAAATTAGTGAGCCACTAAATAATAAACAACTAAGAATTCTGCTACCATTTCAACGAATACAACATTTTCTTTTAAATATATTTAATTTATATAAAAAACATACATAAACCATTCTGATTGTCTTCTAATATGCAGGTTTAAAAGTCAACTTTTTCTGCACATCGTACTGCAAACGTACTGAAGTGAAGTTTGTTTCGCAGAACGACGTCATACCTCATGTAACATTCCTAAATTATTCGCATTCGATACGTGTCTTTCTGCAAACCCCTGCAAATTCTAAAGGTGTATTCAAAGGGGTTTCTATAAATCACAGTTTCTGAACATCTGCACTCCAAATTATCATATCACATGTTGGCACTTGGAACGAAATTGGCCAGATGCTAACTCCACCCTGTGCAGCCTTTTGTCACCAGGAATTCAGGAAATAATTAATTGCCCTGCACCCATTGTGGATACGCCGTCTGAGCAGTTCCTTTGTCTCCTGATTATGTCAAGTCTCTTTAGGAGACGAGCAAGTGCCTCTTATATCCGGAAATTCGCAGACAGACCGTTTCAGGATATATGTCAGCGACGTCTGCGGTGTGTTTATTATTAACACCACTTTCATTCATTACAGATTTAAAGGAAGACTCAGAGACAAGGGATATAGCGTGGGGAGGTGGAATATTACAGATTTAATTTGTAAATTGTTATATGATTTTTATTCTGTTTAGTGTCATTCATTCATTACTATATTAAATCAAGCGCCGATCTCACAGCTATAAAGTAACGACCCAAATGTGACTAATTAATTAGTATTACATGTTATAATGTCGAAACAAGTGACCTATTTCAGTTGTTCCCCTTTGGTTGAAGTTGAAAAAAGTATGTTAAAGAACTTCCATCCTCCAGTGGGGGGGCGAAAGTGGGGGGCAACAGGAATAGGCATATCTGTTTATGTACAGTTCACAGACCATTAACAAATACTAGTATAATACTAAATAATATACTAGAAAAAATAGGACTCACACCAGATCATGTTCTCGGACGGGAATCGAACCCGCGACCTTTGGATATCCGGTCCAATGCTCTGACAGCTGAGCTACCGAGTCACTAGTGGGAACGTCGAATTTCTTCTAGTATATCAACTCTTACGCTGCAAGCCAGCGCCATCTCACCAATGTAGAAGGAATTACCTCGACATTCAACTGAACATCTTTCCAGATATTTTTAAACAGTTGATTTAGATGAGAAAGCCATATAACTTTAGTTAAGCCATAAAAGTTATAAGGTCGCGGGTTCGATTCCCGTCCGAGAACATGATCTGGTGCGAGTCCTATTTTTACTAGTATATTATTTAGTATTATATAAAAATAGCATTGTGAATGCTTAAATCTCAAAATTTAAAAATACTAGTATATTTATATAATATTATAGAGGTACTTTTTATTGCGTGGGAGATCGGTTATCGAACATTCAGTATGTCAATAACTAAAAGCTTAGTTTATTGAGTTCATCCTGTACAAATATTGCTGTTATTATAGATGTGAAAACAGAAAATCGTAAGTGTGCGTTCTCATCACGCAGTACATATTGGCACCACATATAAGTGTTAAATGACTTAACTAATTAACTAACACTTATTTAATATTTTAAACAAAGCTCTTTCGAATTATTGTTACAACTTACTTACGTCGCCAATAATTAACCAACGTCAACGAATATAAAGAATGAAGAACAATCCCAGACGTTTCTTAACCAATGAAACTTGGTTCCAGAAATGATTCTCTTTTCTAAAGTACTAAACGAGTAATGTAATTGCTAGTAAATTAAGTTCGGTAAACTCCGCTTGACTCCTAACGAGCCAGCGGAACGTTGAGATAAAAGCGGGACGAGTTCGTCAGCGATTTTCTTCCCAATAACTCGCGACTCGAGCTAACAATTGTTGTAGTGGCCACCGGTTGCTCAGTGTTGTTTGATTAAGACTATCAACGGTAAAGGGAACTGTCGTCGGAGGAAGAAATGTCTAACAAATTGCAGAAAACGCCTTGAGTTATAGACGAAGAAAAGCAAAATGTAAAAGCTGAAACTGCCAATAGAAAAAATAATGGCACGACAATATTTTCAACTGGCTATTTAAAAAACAAAGAAAGGAAGATGAAAATGTTCCTTTGCAATAGGTTATTATTATGATGGTGACGGTAGTTCTTTAGCTGTTAGAACAAACAATAAGAAATAATAATACATCTTTTACCAAGACTCGTTTGGGTGTCAGGGACATCTTTAGACGGGTCAATAGCAAGCAAAATTTTCGACATCTGAAAATTCATAATTCCAATTTCCAGGAGACAAAGGCTAGCGACAATGTCTAAATTTAAGATTTAGATACACTATCGCTATCTACTGTTGCTAAAGGGTTCAAGACCCACACATGTATCTGACACGTCTGCAAAAGTAGGAGGCTAAGCCTCAAAAGAGGACAGTTAAGGTTCCACACAGTGCAGCCACAATAATAAAATATGATACAGAGTTACGTGTAATCTGCGCGCCGACTACGGTAGCCCATGTCGAGATAAAAGCGCGGTGGCCTAGAGTCAGCACAATTTTCCCCCCGATAACTCGCGAGGCGCGAACTAACGACCTTCGCTGTGACAAACGCCCACTCGCTCTATCCGAGAGCGGAGTGTGTAAACGCGGCTTCAAATAGGGCTGGCTGTTTGTTGTTTTAACAACTGAATTCGGAAAGGTCAAGGATCATTGATTCAGGTGAAAGTTAGGTAATATTTTAAAAGGTACTGTGTGCGAATCACAATTATATAGTTCTAAGCAAAATATAGTTTTAATAGATAAAGCAATGCTGTAAAGATACTTCTATTTAATTAACAGAAAGTAGCAGATTTATTTTACTGTCACCTACTTAAAGTTACTATTTAAAAGATTTTAAAAACGTAACAAAAATGTGACAGAAACAATTAAATGTCTGTATGTCTGTGTTAATTATAGACAGATGGTGAACGTCTTCAAATTATGCGGTTCAGTCTTACTCCGATATTAGTACACTTTGCTTAATTCCTCCAACGCACCAATTAAAAATTCAATTACATTATGCAAATTAAAGTGGTTTCTTTTCAAATCCGTCGGTCCCTCGTATTAAAACTGAGCCATCAATTTCAGCCCTCGGTGGGACGTTATCAACGCCGACGCGGCGGCCCTGCGACGCGCCAAATGACGCGGCACTGATGCGAACACCTAACGATTGCCACGATTTTACCGTGCCACCTACAGATTTTGTGCTTCGCTTCGCACTATTATGACAGAATATAGAAAAAGAACTCGCTGGTTAAACTCTTCAAAATAATAGTTGCAAACCTGCATGCGTTGCAGTCTCTCTCCATTTTTATAAGGGTTCCGTACCACAAAAGGAAAAAAACGAAACCCTTATAAAATCACTTTGTTCTTTATCTTTTCTCAATCTTTATCTCAGGAACGCGTGGAGGTATCGACTTGAAATCAAAACCATTTAATCAGATATACAGTCCCTTGAAACTGAAAAAAATCATACTTCTAAGTTAACGTAATATCGTCTTATACTAAAAGTACAGGGAAAAGTCTGAAAACTATACATTTGTAATTAAATCATATAAAACATAGTCTTTATGTTAGTAACTACAAATTTGTACGGAACCCGCGGTGGGCAAGACCGACTCGCACTTGGTTTTTTTAAAATTATAATGATTACTCTGGGGAAATTTATAGTAGATGAAACGAAAGAAGATCGCAAGAATTTTCTTGTGCGTCATCATCATGAGATCTTGAAAACCCACGTATCGAGACGCGTGGTAAATGATGCGACGCTGATGGGCACACCTCGTCGTTGCAGTTTCACCGTGATACGTGAAGAAATAAAAATTGAACTTTAATTATAAAAGTCTCTGACCTGTATTCACAAACACTATACTATGAGGTCTCACAGTGCCCACGGACGCACATCATCCCAATCTAGAAAACTTAATTTAGGTACTTACGTCAGAAACCGTAAATTTTCACGTGTTTGGTTGTTGTCAATACGCGTCTAGAACGTAAGTAGAAGGTTCTAGACGCGTATTGAAATCCTGAAACTTGTAATTTGTGATAGATTCAAATGAGCCGGTTACAAATCTCGCGGGAAAATGGCCGCAACTAAAATTATCATTCATAATAATATACATTTTTCAATTATCTAATATCTTAGATATTTTCAATACGTAGGATACCCAAGATACCATATTAAGGCTCCTATATACCTGAAGTGCCACTTGAGGTATACAGGGGCCTTAATTATTTGTTTCACTTCTTTTATCCGACCGAAGTTACCTCCAACATCCCGCAGGAGGCTTTAAAATCGCGGCGACTCCAAACTTCATGTTGTTTATTTTTCACATGCCCACTCCCCTTTGAACGGCGATCGAGTACTGCTCGAGGCTGTCGATTTTGTAGAGTTTACTAATCGTTCTTTATTTCGCTTTTTTGCGTATCGTATTCGAGGGGTTTAAATTAATAGAATTTATGTTAGCTACTTTTTGAAACGAAAATACTTAAACGGAAAAACAAAAGTGATTTTAAGAAAAATTGTTTTTAAGCAATTTTATTTAATTTAGACAGCATCACAAACATTGCTCTGATACCAAAGTAGTAGCTAAAGCACTTGTATTATGGAAATCAGACACAACGATGGAACTACAAACACCCAGATCTGAGCCTATATAGAATAGGTCGTTTTCTAAATTGACCCAGCCGGGGATCGAACCCGGGACCTCAGAGGTGGCGACACCTTGAAAACCAACGTACAAACCACTCGACCACGGAGGTCGTCATATTAATTGCATAATAATAAAGTATACAAGCTCTAGTTTTTGCCAAAGCAAAGGGATTCATAGGAAATATTCGATGACACTTTTTATGGGTCTCACGTCGAAAATTGCCGAAGATTAAGCTAATACACCGCGTAACCGCCATATTAGGTAATAATATTGATAAGAAAACGCTGCGCTGGCGTATATTGGTGGTACTTTTAGTGAGCTGAAAGCGCATTAACGCTTAACTTGACGCGGATTGTCAAAACACCCCGGGCTGTAACGGTGATGAGATGGGAACGTGAGTCGGTTTAATACTGATCAAATAATATACTTTATCGTCTGCTATCATTTTTTGACTATAACAATGTAAAAGATACAAATATTTTGAAATTATTTGTTATTAAGTTGTCTCGAATTGGATTATGTAGAAAAGTTTTGTCATGAAAGTTTAAGAATCATCAATTGATATCCAGTAGACTAAATAATTCAAATATTACTATTGAACTTAGTATAGATAAACTATACTGTTTGAGCTTCATTAAAACAGGCTATCGATTCACTTTAAAAACTTTCCCAAATAATAATGGCCGTATTTCTGATAAAAACCTATACTTTTTAAAATATGTTTTCTTCTGATTCATTATGAAGTTCCATACCCAATTTCCACTCATCTTAAAACCAAAATGGTTAATTTAAGTATGAGTTTACTCAAAAAAAAAAGTATTGTGAATAAAATAATGCGATATTTTTCATTGCATGGGGTATTTAACACTACTCGCTAGGGGTGCTCTACTACATGCAAGGATTTACAAACTCACCAACAGCTATTGTAACTTCTGAAAAGCTCCCAGCAGCGTTCCTCAATACGCTTCCACTGACACATGAGCTTTTTCTTATCCGCCGCGTCGCTCGCGCGACCAAATGACGCGGAAAAGACGCGGGATGACGCCCTCTTGATCACAGAGTAGCGAACCCGCTTACACTCGCTTCACTTTATTGCCGGTTAAATAAAACTGTAATTTGACTCGCTCTTTTGTTTAGACTTAAGTATATTATTCTTTGTTCAGCCCACAGAACACGGAAAACTGTATTCAAGCCTATATAGTTTATGGGTTCTTTCAGTCTACGATATTATACACAATGTAGCCCCGAACTGCGTCAGTTTCATATTATTACTATATACGTGGAATACTTTGCCTAGAACAGCTTTCTTAAAAAGTAGTCAATAGTCGTACTGAGCTAGAAGTTACAAAGTATTCATACGCAATCCTAGTATAGACTTTTAGAACTGGATTGGATTGAACTGGACTCATTTTATGGATTTTTTAAATTAATTTAACTAAAGCATTATGCTTGAAATGATTTACTTTATCCGGAGCTGGAATTTGTATCTGTTATAAAATTACTCAATCAGATAATGGATGTGTTAATGCAAAAAAGATAAACAAAAATTCAATATGTCGACAAAGATAGTCAAATCGGTCGCGTCACTTCAAACGGCGATCGGAAATTCAACCATAATATTAAGTTGCATCCGGTGCCTTATCGATTCCAAATGACATTCAATGTTGGTTTCGATTCATTTTATTGCCTTGAACGCGTTGAAATGGTTAACTCTGTCCCACGTTATGGTTCGCAACTGTTGAGAAAACAATTCTATAACAATTTTACCTTGTTGCTTTTCTCGCTAATTTATTTTAGCCAACTTCAAATAAGTACGTAAAGATAAATTATGAAAAGAGACGCGTACTATTAATTCGCTCATTATTTTTATAGCAAAAATAAAAATAAGCTATTTTGGCAAAAAAAGAATACATACTACTAATCCAAAAAACATTCAATCAAAAAAGGTCCCTAAGAAAACTAAGTGTGACACAGTGTGTAAAATTAATAAGTCGTTCAATGGCGCTGAAAGAGGGCCGATATAGTCGGGAACAGACTCCGCTATCCCGTGTTCTCGGCCGTTGCACGGCACTAATGTCCAATATAACACTCATTGTGCCCTAATACGCAGTAACGAAGCCATCCTTTCCCCTTTTGTTCCTTGCCCTTCTTGGATTAGGGTTGCTACCGCCGAATTGGGCTATTCAAGTAATGAATCTCTGATTCGTATCTTAAAATCCGGTAAGTGAAATCTTTGGCTGTTTGGAATTAATGCTTGATTGTCTGTAACGTGAAAAGTATTAACATACATTTGATCAAACATTCGAGGAAGGAATGGAAATTTTTGTTTAAAAAAGTTCATTGCATGCACTTAATGCTGAAAACAAAAGTTCTTGACTAAAGTGGTGGACTATTGTTTGATACCAAGATCTAAATGGATGCTGAATGGATGCCATTTTAGGGCCACTTTGTGTAAAATGCTACCACGTTCTCTCTATAATACTAATCATTTAGTTATAACATAGTTATACTTAGCAATAGATTATTGAATGTAAGTGGTCCCTAAATAAATTTTTTTTTTCTTTCTTTCTTAAATAATTTTATCATAATTAATCAGGTTTCTGTAACAACTAGTACACCAACATTCTTGCCATCTGATCACTCTAGCATGATTTGTAGCGTAGGTTAGAAAGTAGCAGCCCTACTGACACGTAATTTTTGCCTTATCAGTTATGCATGCTACAGTTACACATGAATGGTACACGTTGGGGTGAGTGTAGATGAAATAATTCACTGCGACTGGAAAACACAGCTTAACTGAATCTAACTGAGGAGCACTGAGAGTTACTGCGAAAGCTAGTTACGACATTTTTTGATCGATCGGCTCAACTGATTTTAAATAAATACTGTTTAGTGATATTCAGTTATCTTATAATTACTATAATAATTTTGACAGTTAAGGCTAGGATTAGCATGTTTGATAGTAAGCAATACCCGGTAACATGCGCGTTGTTGATCAGGAATTTTAGATATTTCCTTCATACATTAGTACTTTATTAGTAAACAATCTATCTACTCTGTTCTAAAGTGTGGATATCATATAAGTATATCAGGTAAATAGGTATCGACTAAAAGTAACTTCCTTTAAAGACGTCATCCAATCCAGCACAGCGATAACACTAAAAAAGTCGCAAACATACTCTCCAAATTGAACACAAGATATAAATCTGTTGCTCTAATAATATGCGGTGGATTTCTCAACGGGCCGTTTTATTTCGCGGCACAAAGCCTTCGACCCAGTAAATCCCACGATATCTGGGAAATGCGACAGTGTGCCACAGGCGTTCGTTTTGGGACGCACTTTAAATTTTCCGACTGCGAAAGAACGGATATCGCTGTGAAATTTAAAACGGCGACCGACGCGGCGGAGACAAAAGTATGCGAACGGTTAGTTTTGGGGCTAAAATGCAGATGGCTGACAATTTGGTACTGCAGATGTATTTATTTATAAAAAATTGTTCTCGGAGTTTCTATTGCAGTCTACTGTGCTTAGCTCTTGCATTTTTTTCTGTGTTACTCGCCGTTGCATTGCAAACTGCCTTTGATGCAAGTGGAGTGCAAAATTTAACTTAAAATGGACAATAAAACGGATCCAATTTTCGATCAATTATTGAAATAATAAAATAATGCAATACAACAACATAATAGATTTTCTTACGCTGAATAATAAAGCCCAAATAAATTTTTGGTTCATGATCATTTTGCGCACCAGAAAACAAGTATATACTTAGGATCTTTTAATAAATGGGACAATCATTGATATACTTACATTGCGTTGTCTGTGAGCAGATTGATTTTATTTTCCAGTTACAAAGTTACTGACGCAGTGGACATTAAATTTTCAATTGTGACGTTTATTAGTTCCTAACTAGTTGCTAAAGTCGAGTCATGAGAGTGCACCTGGTCTCCTCGTCTACTTATACGTGGCAATGTGTGTGAATCGGGCGGGGAGATCGCCGCGCCTGCCGGGACAGCGCGCCGCTTTGCATAATGTTGCCACTTACGTACTCGTCCTCTTCCCGTAATAATGCGACGTGTGGAATTGATTACTACGCGGTTTAGTGAATGAAAAATTGAGACTTAAAGTGGAACAGAAGATTTATGCTGACGTGACGCCCTTTTTTTCTGTGCATTTTGTGAATCGACATTCTAATCGTACATCTTCTGTAAAGAACTTGAGGTAAAGAGAACCGATTGTGAGAACAGAGTCATTGAAATTCCTTTTTCTTTTGAAAGAAGCTGGCACTGTCTCTTACTAAAATTATAATAAGAGGGGTTAAAGAGATCAGTAAGAGATTGCCATTATTTTCTCACACACAGAGACTCTCATATTATCTTCTACGGTGTTAAGAATGCTTAAGTTGCTTATTATTTCTTATTATGATCATGCCGGCCAACTCCCTCCGGATAACTTCGTCATTTTCTATCTTCTATCAGCAATAATTAGATCTAATGTTTTGTACAACATATTTAATAGTAAAATAAAAATACTTCTTAATCAAATCAATATGACTGTCCCATACAAATATCCCCGTTAACGAATACGTACATTATTTAATATTCCAACGCATAGAACCATTTTGAGGGACCATTACCCCATTGCTAGAATATTTAACGCGTATAATGAAACATTGGATAAAATACCTAGCATTGACATTTCCAACGACTCCCCTAGAACTTTCAAAAGCAAATTAATGAATCACCTTCAGCATCAACACACTCGGCGTAGATTAAATTAATTTCTTCCCTTTTTCTCGACTTTTTTTTATCTGTAATTAGCAAACATGTCAGTGATACTTTTTGAACTTAGATATGCCCAATATGTCTTGCTGTTGATGTGTACCATTTTATATTGATAAATAAATAAAATAAATAATTAAACAATATCAGAAACACGACTGCCCTGCCAAAAATGAACTAATAAAAAGTTAAATAACAAGTGTCATTGCAGTCGGGGGACCGTTTTGTGGAACAATTTTTAATCAAAGAGGTCCCCCGATACCCTGCGTTTTTGGCGGGACTGTCGTATTTAAATATTTTTTAAATATGCACCGCGGGCTTAAATGTGTATTTGTCGTGGGCGATCTTGAACAACTCGTACTCAGGATTCTAGCCTTAACTCCCTCGTGCTCAGGGTTCAATGTAGCGCCCGGGACATAATACACTAATTTAAGCCCTTATTGCATAATCTACTATAAAACATCAGCTTTTATTGTTGTTAAATAAATTAAAAACATTTTAGTGCCTATGAAAAATGCAAATTCTTTAAAATTCCATTTACAAAATGGCACTAAGTTAAGCACAAGAACAGAAAAAAAAGTCAAATAAAATAAGAAAATGATGACAAAATTAACTTCTATAAGCACCCTTATAACCAACGACAGACATCAACATATACGATGAATGTTATTTATAAAGTTTCCTCTGTGAAACATTTCATATTCCTACGCTACGGTATAGGAGCGGCACTCGCACCAAAATGAAAATGAAAAATAACCTGAACTGAGAGATAAAACTTCGCGGTCCACAATGGCTCCGTTTGAATCGCATGATGAAACAACAACATTTGTGAATGTCCAGCTTTTTATTTGGAGATACATTAGGCTCTGCTACTGTATGTTACGTGGACTCAACATGAAAGGATTATCACGATTATGAATGGTATTACGATGATAATTGCTTTCCGAGTGTAGGATTACAGATTCTTGATACTAGGACATTATTATTACAAAAAAAGTTATCTGAGTTCACTTTCAAGCACCTACTAACTTTTTTGACATTTCAACAGATATGAAACTTTATAATAATAATGGTCAATTGACTGTTCGATACAATAAACAAGAAGTGACCTTTGCTATTTTCAGAATTGACAATTGTTTTTCTAAATTTTTAACATCGTACATTTATTATTTCGATGATTAATTATTTAATGAAGAATTTGGAAAACACCCGTATTATCGAGACGAAGGATTATTTCTTTGCGTAGTGTGATTGACTCATTATTATGAAATGTTGTCAATTCTAACACAAACGTCAAAACATTCACTTTAAATTTAAAAAATGAATAAAATCCAGTTTTCTTTTAATTTTGCCTGTTCACGCACCACGATCTTAATGTACACACAACGGCAAGTCAGACTATACATGTTGACCTTGAGGCCGCCTTTAGGCCATACCCCAATAAAAGTTGTTTTCGCAGTTTAACAGTATAACCTGACGTGCTGTTGTCTGTACGTTTTTCTATTTTTTTTATTTATTATTAATGTTATTTTGTTATTAACGTATGCAATTAAGAGACCTTATAAATATAGCATGAAGATAATAAATTACTATCATCCACTGTTATAAGACGAAAGCAACAATGAAATGAATATAATACCAATTATCCATTGTGCTGTCGTTATTTCACGTCGAGACGTAGAAATATGTTTTGTTCGGGAGGAAGTGGGGTGGCCGGTACCCCCTAGGGAGGTATCCGATGATTTATCGTCGGGCAGTGCAGCCTCAGGTCTGACCTGGTCTTTGTTTTTCTGCACCGTGAATGACGTCACGGTTTAATTGCAACGGGATACTGTTCGCGACCATGACGTTTATGAGACACTCATTTTAAGAGACCAGCTTGCATAGATTATGTTTTGATCTGAACTTGTAAGTGGATTTGAAGGTTGTAGTTTCTACTGGTTTTTACCTTTTTATTATTATGTTCCTGTTTGTTAAATATTAATTTGCAAAGTGACTTTTAACGCGTAAAATTCAGTTTCAGTGTAGGAGTACTGACTGAGACGTTTGAGTATGTCTTTGTAAGTAATTATAAATAAGAGAAAAATTAAATGTTCGAGGGTATGTAAGTAGTGTAAATAATTTTCTATTATACAAACACTTCATTAAAGAAAGTGTTAATAAAACATTTTAGTATGTAGCCCTACTGTAAACGAACCTTTACATTTCTCGGGCTCCAAGCTCGTACTAAGTGTTACTTATTGCCTACTGCTTACAACGAATAGCTAACGGATGTTCGCTCCTTCTGCGGACTTAAAGCCGTCACTGACGAATGGCTACATTATCGTTAGCAACTTTCAATTTAGCTCTCCACCGAACAGAAATGTGCAGATAAACATTGAAAAATAGTACGCCTTTTGATTACACTAGTGTTGGAAACAGCAACTGATAGTTCCCCCGCCCGGGCGAAGATAAAACATGGTAAACCGAGGAATTTTTCAACCGGCGACGTATAATTCTTTGTGGTCGTTAATTAACTTTTTATCCTTCTCTCGCTGCACGAGGTGAGCAAAGAAAAACACTACAGTTACACCGCACGACCGATCCTTAAGACATCCGAGGGGAATTACAAATGGAGGAAAATTATGGGGAGCTTCAAATAATCATTAAAACATAAACGCCGAATGGTTTCCCATTCAAATGATAGCTCGTAGCGGTTTACTGCCCCTGTAATGTCTCAACGCAATCTCTTCCTTCGAAAATTGTTGCGTTTTACTGTTGTATTAATGAGTTATTGCCTATTAAAACATAACAAGAACACATTTCTTTATCGGCGGGCCTTTATTGGGCTGTTAATTTAATAGCCGTTTGTGTGTATGACCGGCATAATTATGCCGGGGAGTCGCTTTGATTAATCGCCCCTGCCCTAACTGCGGTAGGTATTATGCATAGATAATAGTGCTTTGTTGTACAATTGGTTGAATGGCTGCATGTGAAAGGGATCTGCCTGGATTATACATCTGTTTGCTAGCCCGTTCGAACGTCCATGTGATTAATCAGTTCAATACCAACAACGATGTATTATTATATCACTTATATGGATACCTACCTGACTTTGAGATAACATGGTCTGTTTTATAACAAACCTAAAATGTATGCTTCAGTGTAATAATTATTATTATTTATTTGCACATATCAACCTTACAATTGAATACAAAGCAAACAATAGGTACAAACATTTGTAAGCACATGCAACCAGCAGGGGAAACGGTTTTGAAAAAGCAAAATGTTACACTAGCTGACATCAAACTATCTTTTGAGATAAGTAAACGTGACGTAAACGTAAGGTATTATAATAGTTCAAACTAGGTGTTAAAACAATATTTTAAATGATATGTGTATTCCATGAGAATTTCTAGAAAATTACAAACTTTTACAAATTACATTAAAAACTGTTACAATATTTTGATATAAATTCTCTTATTTCTCAACCACCCTTTGTTTTCGCTGAGTATCGAATCAACTCGCGACAATATTTTGAAGAATTTGCGTCAGTAAACAACCTCTTCGTGAACTTTGCGCTTCGTTTGCAAATATTCCTGCTTTATTCTACTTTACTTTCCGTGTTGATCTTGGCAAATGTGTTTTATATTCGATGTTGAATTATCAATCATAATGGCAGGACAGCACCTACTAAGGTGTTCAACAGACGAATGCAAAAACAAGTTTAATAAATATTAAAAGATTTTGAAACAAAAATCTATCAAGAAACAATAAAATCCATGCGGTCAAAATTAGGTCAGATCATAATTTTATATATAATTATTTGATTACATTTTTATACTAGAGCTTGAGTTAACTTAAGTCATTTCAAACATACATATTTCAAAGCAAATGATGTGTGAAAATATCGATACTAGCATGTATTATGGGCGAGTAATAACATTTTAGTTGTGTACAGCACGCGAATCCAACATTTGCAGTTTGAAATTGAGCAAATCTTTTATTAAAGAGTGTAATATGACACGTTCTGATTTTAATCCACATCGATTCACTGAATTGCAGACATTTTGCTATTTATCGAATGAAAGATAATACCTACCATGAAACAAACACTTATAAGGCGAGCCAGCGAGCCCAATAAATCAAACCAAAATTTAATTATGAATATTATGGGTTCCTTTGCCTGATATAAAATACTTTTAATTTTGATACCTAATAATTTCTTCAGCACATTTTTCTGTGAAAATGAAAATGAAAAATTCTTTATTCAAATAAACTTTGATATTAAGTGCATTTGAATTGTCTATATTTTCCTACCACCCATTCGAGAGTTTTTTTAGCTGACAATTAGAACTTATCAGCTTTGTCAGAAATCAGAAGTAACGATGTACACGCACAAACCGCACGAACTCCAAGCATTATTTTACTTTGTTACTGATGAACTTACTATTCCATCCAAATTTATTTAACTGTCTCTCCTGGATGCTTTTGAAGATTGCCTTCTGAATAGTGAAGATTTTTTCCCCAGAATGGAGAGCTCGGGAAGCAAATAATGTTAAAGGCATATCTACTTAAAATTATTTTTAAGTTATAATTTTTCTAATTTTATATACAAGGTGTTACAAAAGTACCCCTAATGCCGAATATGGTAGATAGGGACCATCAAACTGAACAACTTTTACTATGGGGCCAACTTTGAAATCGCGAAAAAAAATCAGCTGTTTCATACAAAAATTAATTACGAAAATATCAAAATATATGAAACATTTTTTTTTCGCGATTTCAGAGTTGGTCCCATAGTAAAAGTTGTTCAGTTTGATGGTCCCTATCTACCATATTCGGCATTAGGGGTACTTTTGTAACATGTTGTATAATTAACGTTATTCCGTTCAACAGATAACAAACATAGTTTCCAGGGTATGGCCATACCGTATGACGTTGGTACGTTTCAAGTTATTTGAATGTATAATCAAATCAGTTTTAGTCGGCATGGCGAATTTTGCCGAGCAAGTGGAATGTGGAGGGCCGTGGAGGGCCCTAGGACCCCTCAACAACACTTCTCGATTGTTGCCCGATTAAGCTACAGCTATTAACGGCTATCAAGTTGTTTCGTCCGTGAAGTGGTGCCTAAAGGCAATTCTAAAGGATTCACTCTACTCTAAGGTCCTTAATGAAGAAAAACTAATACTAAAAATTTATAGATTTAGAAGTTTAAAGAGATATGCATAACCCAATTCCTTCTAGAACGCTCCTTGCGGCCATTTGTTGGTACATAAATATAAATAAATATTTTGACAACATCACATACATTACTCCAATTCCAAAGTAAGTAGCTAAAGCACTTGTGTTATGAAAATCAGAGACAACGGTGGTATCACAAACACCCAGACCTGAGCCAATATAGAAAAGTTCGTTTTCTAAATTGACCCAACCGGGGATCGAACCCGGGACCTCAGAGATAGCGACACCTTGAAAACCGGTGTACAAAGCCACTCGACCACGAAGGACGTCAAAAAAAATGAACCAGTTTTCATCTAGACTTTATAACGATGTTAACAATGGACTACTAATTAGTTATAAATGCTTACATTTGTGAGAGTCATAAAGGTACTTAAAATTTTAAGGTAAAAGATTGGGTGGTACTTAGTACTTTACCTCACTGAGCCAATATAAAAGGGCGGTACCTACTCACTTCATCAATTCTATTGAATCGTGGACATTCCCAAAATAAGGTCCTGCGAGTAGCTCGAGTGCGCCGCAGCCGAGAGCTCTCCCGTTTGTTACCCGATTAACGTTCACCCATTAACTACTATCGGGTTCTGCTTTGACGTTTGAGTAGCTCTTTGTACTCAATTCGACAGAAATTGAAGCAAATAGCTTTTGAAGTGGCTTGAAAAAGTATATGTGAAGCTAATTTGAAGCGTTTTAATCTCCTCGTCCGACTCATAGGACATTAACTTAAACAGCATACTCACTTCTTTAGAGCTTCAACAGCATACTCACCGGTTGTCCTCTTTACAGGACATTCTAAAACTAAATTTTTATGGGGCGTTACCTAGGAAAACTTAAATACCTTTCTGACGTAAATCGAAAGCAAAAGCTACCACATAGAATTTTGCAAATGCACTTAAATTAAAACAAACTTCCATACTTGTGAGTACCTACTTCAAATTTTAATACGCTCACTGCGACAAGTAAAAACGCTAACTTTCCTATCGCGCTGTATCAAGTTCTTTAGACCTGTTACGTGACTTGGCGGCTGTGCACTACCGGGTTGAAACGACCTGTTCGATATGCTTTTGTTTTGGTGCGATTAAAGTGAGAAGTTAAGATTTTATATGTGAACATTTAAATATTTCTATAACGTATTGTGTTTCTAATGAAACACTTAACGTATGATTGAGATCGTAGCAGAATTGGTCGACTACACTTTAAACACGTTTTTATCTAACAGGTCTTTAACACCCGATACCCGCACTAGCTGTTTAAGATATCAATAGAAATTTAAGGGTGTAAGTATTCTGAGACATGCATCATCGATAATCACGTTTATTGGGTGTTTGATACGTGATAATCATTATAACACTCCAAGCTTGTAATGTATGGCCGGTTGATAGGACTGGTGCATATATTAGAGGGACTTACAATGTTTCGATGAGATTGAACTGCTTTCTGGATTTCGGGTCTGATAATCCGTTAAGCACTTTCCACTATTTCGTCAGTATTTTCACTTTCACGCGCTAACATAACAGCATTCTTCAAGATCTCTTTATTTTATAAGGATATTAAAGCCTAACGATTAACTCTGTTAAAAACGACTACACACGAGCACAGTACTAACAAATTTAGTTGGTAATTCAGTGCGGCTGTCGGGTCATCGATAATCAGATCTTTTCGACCCGATATCGCACCTTATAAAAACTATTATTTACTTATGGTCGCTATCGGGTCGAAAAGATCTATTTCAAGATTTTTATACAAAAGAAAAATTATTGACGGCAAATCATAAAACAGTGTTTGTCTCTTTCGTATGTTTAAAGAAACTGAATATATCTGACCCGCACCAACGAAAAGTCAAGTTTTTTTCCGCACCATTGGAAAGTATTGCTTCGGGTGCTTTTGACCCGATACCGCAGCGAACGTGTAACTAAAGAATTTTGACGTCAGAAATATGCCTATATCATTCAGTTTGCGTCACACATTAAAACTCTCTGGAAAAGTGTTTTTACTCTCAGCTAAAACGTCGAAACCTGAATAGCAGAGTTTGAATTGCTGAAATAAATGCTCTGAATCGTCTGTTTCATACAATAGCAAAAGAAACTCTCCCCACTTTTTGTTTTTTTGTTTTTATTTTGCAGAATTAGTGGACTGTTTTACTGGAATTGCCATTTCCCGTCTTGGCACTAAATGGAAAGGAGGAATAATTGCATGATTATTCCGGATTAGCTTGTTCAGTGTTTGTCTTAATTTTATTTTAAAAGATTTTAGTATAGCCATAGCCAGTGCAATATTTAAAAGGAAGTGTACCAAGTTTAAAAGGCTTTATGTGGCTTAAATGTTTTTTATATGGTTTATCAAACTTGATTATGTTCTATGTATTGTAAATGGAGATTTCAAAGTACTTACCTACACATGTATTTAAAAGTGATTGTCGTCGAAAAATAAAACAGAACTTAAAAATAAGACTTTGATATCACTTTTGCTATTTATTATCTTTACTTAAAATTCTATTAAATTGAACATTACATGATATATTTATTTTTATTTTATTTTAAATGACATAGTAATTACAGACAACAGATTAAAAGTTAAACAATAAAACTACATATTAAGAAGGTACACAAACTGATGTTCAATTACAACTATGTTCAACTGTGTTAGGGAAAATTATTAAGGTATGCGTAATTACACATCAGTAATTTCTGAAAATTATTAACTCTTTTATCGTCTTGTTTCCAATACCAACTAATTATATTTGGTATCGCATAAATTTACCGAAGTTAAGTTTAGTTGGTTACGTACTACAATAAGCCTTCTTCATACTTGTCAAAGTTTACAAGGCCTTTTTTACTAGATTACTGTAGATACAGCCAGCCAACACGTCAAAGACCAGTGTAATCGCGACCGGCCACAAGTCCACAACCTAATAGAAGGGGTATAGTAGCCCTGCAAATTATTCATCCTGTATCCTGGGTAGTGACCCTTCCTTCGGGTGATCAGTCGAAAACTAATTGATTATACGGCTTAAGGGTCAGCTTAGACAGCAGCAAAATGCTCGAGGACTTTTAAATGTTATTTAAATAAAAATCTTATTCAATTCCAATAGAGCGCGCGCCTTCCCTAGTCGCTTCACGCTAGGTGATTCGCTAGGCTCTAGGCGCTTAGCAAGCCATTGCTGCCAGGTCTCTATTTACAGTAGATTCCATGTTTTTTGCGAACATTCCCAAAAAACATAAAGACATACTCCTTCTCCTATTTTTTGCAAATTATTGAAAATCTACTGAATTTGCGGGTTAGGTAGGTTAATGCGCAGAAATGCACTGAGTGAGTACTCTGAGCAAGAAGCTTCACATTAGGAGTGTGCGCTGTGTAAATATTTCACTTGTCGTTCAAAAGAAATTCAATTCTATTTGATTGTAATAGAGTCGAAATTGTATCGACGAAGTTCACTGAAAGTGAACCACTTGGAAGGTGAAGTGTAACGAAAAGGTGTCAAACTAGTGTACGGTGTCTCGTTCGCACAATATTGCCATTACCAAACGATAAAATCACAATAGTAGGAAAAAATGTACGTACGTAACCAATCAAGTAATATGTATTAAAATATTTACAATTTCGGCATTAACATTTTTATTTAATATCAAATAGCTTTATGACAAAAACTCGACTGGAACAATTGGGCATACTTTCATAAATGTAACATAAATTCTAATAATACTTGTTTTGTCAGTAATAAATGGTTTTAAATTTTAAAAAAAATTTGGGCTTTCTTCTTGCAAGGTGGGGCAGCACTGAAGCAAACCTGTCAGTGCATACGTGGTCTAAGCGTCGGAGGTGACCAGTCATGCTAATAGCGATAAGTGGTTCCCGCTCGGCTGATCTTAAGGTGTTTGAGCGATGGCAAATTCACGTTTGATTTGATCTTGACCGGCCGAGGTGGCGACGTATCTGATTGAGCCTTTGATGTTAGAGGAATCGGAAATTTGTCATCTATGAAGTTTGTTGGGTGATTACGCAATTTTGGAGGAAATACTGAAAAGGAGTAAATTATTTATTATTTGAATTGACGTAAGATATTTTTGCAATAAAATGCTTGTTTATTCTGAAAAAAAAATATACTCTCAATTCAAAAACTTATATTTTTTACCAATACTACTAATATCATAGATCAAAAGTTGCCCGCCATCCATTAGTGTATCCCGAGCAAAATTTTAGTTGAAGTCTCACCAAACTTTGCAAATCTTCCAGAAGTACTTAATCTTTGATTTCTAGCAATAATTAAATATAAACCTAGTTTAATTAGCAGGCGGCGGAAACCGCATGCGTTCGCAAGCACCTCCAAAATGAATATAATTTCAAACACAAACGTTCCGGCAGTGCTAATGAAATCCGTTTTAATCACCCCTTATACAGCTAACATGTAGCTAGCTAGTTATTCCCACTCAGTTTCAACAAACTCCCTGTAACAACATCCAGTTGTAACCCGGCTAACTTCGCAAAGTTATTTTGTTAATTTGTCCCTAAAACCGTGTTTCGCCTATGTAACATTAACCGGCGTTCTAGTAGGTTTAGATAAAAATATAAATAATAATATAAATACTTGACAACACCACATACATTGCTCCGATTCCAAAGTAAGTACACGAGAATTTTAAATATTAGATTGATTATTATGGCGTTATAACACCCAGTAGGGGAATCTTGGTAGTTTATGTTTCCAAACTTTAGAACATAATGTTTCCAAACATGCAAAAGTAAAAAAATGGTTAAGTGAATTGAGTAAGTAATTTTAAAGTTTAGTTAAGTTTATAAGTAAATCAAGCCATAATCTTTAAAAACTCTGATAACAAAAATATATTAAATTACTGCATCATTTGGTTTAATTAAATGCAATTTCACTAAAAATACAAGAAAAATACCGGCGAAGTCACAAAGCAATGAATCAAATCCAATCATAGTAAGATATTATCGAATTGTTTGTTCTTTTTTATTCTTTTTGTTACCCTAATTTCTGATTCTCATTAACTACAAAATGACGAGGAAAAGTTCCATGGAAATGTGATTGTAATGCGTCACGTGACCTTACTAAGATAATTGTTAATTATAATTATAGAATCATACACAGTTTTCAGGTATTAATATTTTATTTTATATTTTATATTTATTTAATACTTTAATTAAAATGGAACAGACTTTCTATCTTAGACCTTACCGACTAAGTTAATAGAGCTTGTCCGGAACCCGTAAAACAAGCCCAAAAATCCGACTTGCCGGACAAAAATTAAAATAACTTTGTCGGGAAATTCGGAAAAAAAAGTATCTGGAGACTGAAGTGGTCTACAAAATCTACCACTGGGTAGATGATCGGACGACAGATGTGGGCTTTGAAGGTTCTCACAGGTGGGAGTGCCTTAAGCACAAATTATTAGTTATTGTACCTTGAGGCAATCTATATAGCACATACGCTGTTGAAGTCATTGGTCTTGGTGAGATCTTCGATTCAGATGGCAGCTATTAAACATTAACTTAAAACTACAATATCTCGGAAAGTACTCATCCTAGATTGATGGTGTCTTTGAAGAAATGAAAGGACTTAGTGAGATCCTTATTTCAGATGACAGCTGTCAAACTTAAAACAGCAATATCTTGGAAAGTACTCATCTGAGCTCGTAGCCAATGTCACATTTACAAATTTTCGCTATCGCTTCGCTTCGAAAAATGTATGGATTAGACGTTTTAAATTTCGATTGATAACGAAACCTTAGTCCC
Source organism: Catoptria pinella (assembly GCA_963556745.1). Lineage (NCBI taxonomy): Eukaryota > Metazoa > Arthropoda > Insecta > Lepidoptera > Crambidae > Catoptria > Catoptria pinella. Next base: position 6,141,354 of record OY750776.1, read on the forward strand.
ATACAAGTTTCAAAAGCGAAGCGATAACGAAGGTTTGCAAATGTTACTTTGGCTAGACCCCCTGGGCAGGTGCCCTTTTCATTGAATGATTACCAGATGAAAAAACCCCTAGAGATAGAGCCAAAGTTGAAGAGGAGAGAGAGAGCGTAGTTTCAAAACAAATCTTATAAATTTAAGGTTGTAGTACTACCTTTCAATAAAGTTCATGGGTTTGCTGTGATTTCAAAGTATTGTACTAATTAAATAAAATAATAACCAAAAAAATAACAATTCTTAGAATTTTTCAATAACAAATCTTAATATTGGAATCTCTCTAATTTCAATGGACGAGCGGATGGCTGAACTAGATACTATTAAACTAATAATACAACTAATACTATTAAAATAGTACTTTTTATTATTGATGTTCATTTTCAATGTACTCTGATAGTCGCATAGAGCGCAAAATCTGTATTTTTTTTACACTTACAGGCAGACTGCCCTTTAATGTCTTTTCCTGTTCCGGGCCTGCTGAAAGATATTTAATTATGAAATAAGCTGTGCCCTTGTACTTTTCTTGTGTCCACTACTTTTTTTTTCAACATTGTGTGTACAAAATGTATGAATAAATTCATAAGAGCACCCAGCTAGTGGACGTGGCTCACCGTCGACGTATAGTAAGTACGTAAAAGCAATCAAAAGCTCGTTACGGACGCTCCTGTGATTTGTCTTCTATACCTGTTCCAAATAAAAGATACAGAACTATACACGATACACGCCGTGTACAGTCAGCGCCAACAATTAGTGACAGGGGGTTTTTGGCGCCATTTTGTCGAGTTCGGTTTGGTGTCGATTTTAATTATTTTCAAATTGTTCATAGTGGATATTGTGTCTTAAAATTGGTGCAGTTATATGGAACAAGTGTCTACGCAACTGAACAATATGTGGGATAATTGAAATAGGCGCGATCTTGGTTGTGTGAAGCTGAGACTTTTATTGAAGTGGTGGCTTCCTCGGCAGAACTAACCGAGTAAACTGTCTTGATATACTTGGTGCCAAATGCTCCAAGCAGCATTGGAAACTATTTAACACTTGACACTGGCACAAATTACTTCCTAGAGGAAAGTAGAATGCTATAACAAAAAAAAGAAGAAGAAGAATTAGTGACAGCCAATATTCTGCAGTACTCCTGAAGTGAATGATAAGAATATTGGAACAACCAGGAGCCCAATATGCTGATTCTGAACGATAAATGCAAAACCGACCAATGTGTTGTCATTAGGTTATATTTACCTAAAAACCTTTGATTTAGTTTTAGAATTCACATTTTAGGCTCCCTAGGCATAGCTTTCAATAATTTTAATAAACTAAAGCGAGTATTTTTTTTTTGTAAACTGAACTGAAACGATAACGATTTAGTTAGCGCGATTGGGCCCCAGTAATTCCAATAGATGTTTGCCGTCAGCTTTATGAATATTGTTGAAAAACAATAACAGTTTTGGTAATTACCTCCTTGTGTGGTTCCACATCCACATACTATACGAGTATGTATTATATTAAAAGCTGACTGTACGTCCTGCCCCTTGATTACGTAACTCTGTTGCTAACAATTCTCGATTGAAATCGATTGAAACCGCAGTTACATTGCTGCTTTAAGTAAGATTGTTGTCACATTGGTTCTTACTAAAGCAGCAATGTAACTGCGATTTCTGTCAGAGTTGATTGCAACAAAGTTACATAGTCAGGGGTCTGGTGTTTCTAGGGCATTGATTATCGCGGCACATTATATTTTTTCCTTTAACGCTTTGCTTGGAATGGAAATAGATTTAATCAATATGCTTCTTTAGATTCATCAACGCTCGTACCGCAGACTGCATAAAGTTTGCACTTTTGTTAGTAAAAAACACGGTCAAGAGCGAGTCGGACTCGTGCACCGAGGGTTCCGTACAATATTTCTGATAAAATTTACTACTTAGAGACGTCGTTTTATTTTTCCTTTAATCTTTACTTAAACTTCCATCGCACATAAAATAATTTAAGATTTTTCTCTATGCAAACTTCGGAGATTAGAGGAAGGGGAACGGTATTTTTTTTTACATTTTTCATCCAAACGCGAAAACTATGCAGTCTAAAAAATGTTTGAAAATGTTCAAGCAGCGCTCTTTCATACATATGATACCCCATATGACCTAGTAGCCTCACTTCGAATTTTTAAGACCCCCTATCAGTCCCTGTTGCAAAAAATATTTAAATATTTTTAGTTCCCTCTTATTTGCAAAATAGTTGGCCAAATGTTATCTAAAACTATTCCAAATTTCAAGTTTATCAACTTGAAATTTGGAATAGTTTTAATAGTTATCGAGATATCCAGCAGTGACAGACAGACAGACTGAATCGCACCATAAACAAGTATACCTTTTTACCATTTTGGTACGGAACCCTAAAAACTAGACATTGCGCAATCCCATTTGTTTAGCAATGACAGAAGTTGTAAGAAGTTTGAAGACTTTTTACTGAGCTTTAATTACGTATATGATTCATAGTTAGCAAGTCTAAGACTAATTTAAGCCTAATCTAATTTCCAACTGTATTTATTCAAAGTAGAAAAGAAAGACACATTAAACTTTGCGGAATCCTTTGGTTACTTTTGCTACCTAACTAAAAAATATGTAGCAAAAGAACTAAATAGTACATCAAAACATAAAAAGGCTTCATTTTGATTGTCGTGATTTTAATCAGCTCTCTCATGCAAACATAATCCGACGCTACGCTAGCAAAAAGCTGAACAAGTTTAACGAAATCGAGATGTACGAACAAATTTAATATAAATCAGGGAAAGATATCCCCCGAATGGATTTTTCGAATCGCATAGATTTTCACGAATTTATGAATATCGCCTTTCATACTTTTTTTCTTTGGAGGGTGATCTCGGACGGTCTGTCGACCTTTATGTTCGATCGAGCGCACACAATGTATGTAATGGCCGCCATTAGGAACATCAATTTGTTCAACCGTGACACTACACTTGTCCCACTACTATCTTTTATACCCTGTTTAACGTCTTTGCCTTCTTTAGGAACCATCTCAGTACGACTATGGATTATAAGAACGGGTTTTGAGAACTAACCTTTTGGCAGATCGTAGGTATCATGTGAATGACGTCATCAGATCTTACTTATAGTTATAAACATATAGTTAGTTGTCTATTGCATAATTGCATTTCCTTTTAAGAGCGCGTAGTCTGCACACTAGCGTCGCCATTGGAAAAAAAACCTAGTGCTTAAATAAAGACGAAATTGTGAATTATCTCTCTGTAGTGGGTGAATCTACGTTGTTTTGTTATGTTTCTTACTTCCTGCGTCATTACCGTTTACTCGAAAATCTTTAAAAATCCAATGTATCACAACGGAAATTGCCATCATTTACGTTAGAGTACGTTAATAAATTATATTAATTTGCATATTTTTAACCTATTTATTGCGATGCAATGGATTTTTAAAGATTTTCGAGTAAACGACAATGACGCAGGAAGTAAGAAACAACGTAGATGAAGTGCACTCCGAAGAAGCTTTGTGGTACTTTTTATCGCTTTCGCGTCGTTTAGTTTAATGGTGTTTTTTTTTAAAAGTGACACTTTTTTAAGACAATGAAAAAAATTGGCAAGTTTTTACTAACAAAATCCAAATCTGATATTAAAAATACCACCTAATGAAAGGACATACAGAAACAAATGTATAAAATGTGAAACAAAATATAGAAAAGCGGTGCCTAAAAACACAAATGACCACGCGTTAACAATATACGTGTACCAAAAAATATGAATACAAAATCTGTGCTCCCATTACATACTGTACAGATTTTAATAATATTACCCACCCATGGCCCCAATTACCGGCGCCCCGGCTTCACCGAAATTTCTTCTTGTTATTTACCGATTCTGAATCACAATTCAGTAGCCAAATGTGGGATGGTATTTACCAACCCGCAGGTAAACTCGCTTGCAGTTAAAAAGGAATTGGGGGAGTTTTATCGGTCGTTAGGGACCTAAACGCGCCAGTTGGAGAGCTAGCACATACGTTTCAACTCACCATGCCAAATCCGGTAATTTCGTGAATTAGCACCTTATTCTGTTGGTCATTTATTCGTGTTAATGCCGGATCAAATAACCTATTTTCTATTGTTGCGTATCTTTAAAATAGGTTCTACTTAGACTTATCTGAATCTAATATTTTACTACGTTCACGTAGTCACTAGGTATGCATTTTTTTACTCTGGTATTTACATTGAGAAACAAACATTTTCTATGTTGTTTTATGAAGCTTTTCTCCTATGGTCAAAACCATCAGCCATTTTTAATGTCACCACTGCTGGGGCACAGGCCTTTTGGGTGGATAAGGAGGATGGGACATAATAACCCACCACGCGCGCCCAATGCGGATTGGTAGGTGTTAACGACTGCAAATGCAGCCGGGACCAACGGATTAACGTGCCTTCCGAAGCACGGAGGAGTCCGAGATGATATTTTTTTGATTTTTTGGTGATCCATCCCATGACCGACCCTTGCGAAAGTTGCTTGACCTCCACAATCGCTGGGCCAGGCGCTATACCACTGCGCCACTGAGCCCCTCGTCTCCTATTTACATAACGATAAATATAAATATTTTTTAACTAATGATGGATGATGCTTTAATCAAATATAACGAGAAACAGACGATGGTAAACTTCCAAAGAAAACACGACCTACATTAGAAATTTCTGTTATCTAAGTCTGTACATCACTCGGCATACCGATGTGTCTTTTTTCAGATAGTACTTTTCAACGCCCGATGCGGTAGGACAAAATAGATTATTTATTTATTTATTATTAAAAGTTTACTTAACTAGCTTACAGATTGCTCCAAATCGCTAGCAAGTTAATTACGAAAAAATGAAATTACAGTGCATTAAAAAGTATTAAGATATTCAATTAGAAATAACATGTCAAAACATTATCTATAGTTTCTCATTTTCTTGAAGGGTTAAAATAGCTTGGTTGATTCTAATTAGAATAATGTTGAATTCAATGACAAAAAACACAATATTAACAACTTTTATACCCTTGCCCTATTTATTTGTACGGCTGCAAAAATTTGATCACAACTTAGATTTAACATGCTATAGGTTTGCTGGCACTCCACAAAAACAAGTTATCTTGAAAACTCTCGGCCACAACAAACTTGGAGACTCTTTTCAGGTAAGATAAGGCAAACTCGATTAAGGAACTAGAAAAAGTAATTGAGGCTTTACGAAGAGTTGGTACAGATTACAAGCAGCTAATACCTACCTACTTGGGGTCTATTTTATGTAGCTTTCTAAATATAAAAATAAATATACACGGTTCATTTTTACCATCTAAAAAAACCGGCCAAGTGCGTGTTGGACTTCGCACATTTAGAGTTTCGTACCAAATAGGGCTAAGGGGTTATCTGAGCCATGCGTTCAACCGCAAAATTAAGTTGGTTTGTAAATGGAAAAAGTGGGAATTTATAAGAAAAATTGAGATTTATCAATATATATGTATTTATTGATAAAATATACGTTACAACGAACTTTATAACCAAATTTTAAGTTCATAGGGAATTTTAAAAAATACTTCGGAACAAAATTTTGCAAAAAAAGCTGACTTTGGCGGCTTGTCATGCATTTGTTTTCTAATATTTTTAAGAACAAAATATACAATCTTTCCGTCTTATTCATAAAAAGTTATAGAATTCCTATAAGATTGTTATAAGGAATTTCTTGAAAATTATTATTCATAATCACTCGTAGCTTCAACGGTTTAGCTGCTAGAGTTTTGTGACAAATGACAGACAGACGAGCACATGTGTGACAACAATAAGGCCCCGTTTGGCCCCCTCAGTAACAGAACCCTAAAAGTAGCGGACGTATCTCTTAAGGGAAGACCCTTTAAATGTCCTTTGACTCGAATACAGTCATTGATCCTAATTTCAATTGGCCAATTTTGAGACAATTTTGCATTTTTATCGTTTCGCCTAAACGTAAAAAACCCTAATTATCAAAACCACTTATGTTCAATGTACTAAAATTTTTGAGCATACAATATCTTTTGACATAACAAATAACCCTAATATTGTCTTGCATAAAATAATTTGCATAATACTTTTTAAAAAACTTTTAACTTAAGGTTGATCTGCACTCTCTATTCTATCTTAAACAGTCCTCATTCTCCCGATTATCTTAAATGCAAGTTTCAATATCCCTGCTACTCTCATGACCGCCAACCTCCTCACTCTGCATGCTTTGGGTCTCTGGAACGGTCTTCCTGAAGCTATCAAGAGATCACCCAGCAAGTTTTTCTTTAAAAAACGTTCACGCTTTTTGCAGAAAGAAATTATACAAAAATACGCGAAATCTAACATATTTCAATTCTAATCTAATCCAATTAATCCTCATTTAAATACAAACTCCATAGAGGTTAAAAAGAAGAAAGTCCTTGTTTAGCGTACCTACCTATTAAGAGATGTAATGAAGTCGGGAAGTGGCCAGTTCTGGACTCGACCCCATTTGCAAGTCGGGTTGGCAGCTCCGGCAACTTGGCCCATTCTGCCAGAGCTTGTTAGCAGGACTTCTCGCAGATAACATTGTGTTGGACATTTAAACTGTTTAGTTGGATCTCTTGTTACAAAGGACGAGCCAGTAAGTAGGTACGATGTTAATTAATCGTTAGAACAGCACTGAACTGAGAAACGCAGTAAAATCTCTTCATAATAATGTTCCGGAAACTATAAAAACTCGACATATTCTTATTCAGCAGATACATAACCTAATAGTGTTACATAACGTAAAAGCATTTAATGAAATTAGTTTTTTTATTATCAAAATGATATTTTCATTCAAAAGCGCTTAAGGGAAAAACTAAATTAGACCACTCGGTTTTGTATTTTTTCGTAGCTCTCTATCTTTCTCTTTCTACCGCTAAGAATAAAAAAAGCTAGAGCAAGAATACTGCTCGACGACTGTGCCGATGCCAAAGAGTGCGGAAGCGCCCGCTGAGTCGTTTTCTCGCTCTAATGCGCTGTTTCCTAATGAGGAAAAGAGATAAAGCAATATAAAATCGTGGTGCTGTCTTTAGAAACAAAATATTTTAGGACTACGCACTCGCAGAATTTAATTTGATTAGGTAACTTTTGTATTTTTATAATCTTAGGTTTATTTATTATTATTTCTTTTGTGGTAATAATATTATACAGGGTGTTAGCAGCACCCTAGCGAAAACTTTGAAGAATGATTCTACCCTTAGAGTTAAGCAACTTTCTCTATGAACCACTTGTCGCAAATGCATAGTTGAGATTTTTGATTTTTCGTTGAGCAGCAATGTACGCGTAACAACACAATAACATCGCGGGAGTGCGCAAATAGCTGTTGTTGTACATACATACATACATATTATTTTTCTGTAAAAGGTTTTACGCAACTAAGACTCTGTGTGATAGAAAAAAACCTCAACTTTTCATGAATTTTGCAACGGAAAATTCCACTTCAGATAGACTCATCATCATCATGAGTCGACTATGCCCTGAAAGTTTTCGCTGTATAACTATCCTTTTTCCATAACAATATCGAAGATGCTTAAACGTTTTCAGAGTAAATAAATAATAAATAAATAAATATTTGACAACATCACATACATTGCTCCGATTCCAAAGCAAGTAGCTAAAGCACTTGTGTTATGGAAATCAGAGACAACGGTGGTATCACAAACACCCAGACCTGAGCCAATATAGAAAAGATAGTTTTTGCTAAATTGACCCAACCGGGGATCGAATCCGGGACCTCGGAGATGGCGACACCTTGAAAGCCACTCGACCACGGAGGTCGTCAAACCTACCTACCTACTGAGATCCCTTTGGTAACTGAATAAAATTGAATTTTCATTACCGTAGATCAGTGATCCAATGCAAATGTCTAATTTGATTAAGATCGCCTCTGAAACTCAAAATTGTATTTAACTGTCAACTAATTGGACCACTCAACCCTAAATCCAATACAAATTGATTTCAATACGAAGTGAATTGACTTTTTTTTTATTCAAGTCCTATTTTTAAATAATTACTTTGAGGAATTAATATTATTTTTAAGACGAAAAAATATGTTACCACTCTAGTAAAATCTAATTTTAATGAAGTTAGGTTAATAATGGTTTCAAATATTTTTATTAAATGCTATAACCGGAAGTTAAAATATATCTATATACTTATTCGTAGATTCCTTAACTCAATGAGCATGAATGTATTGTTTGTAATTTATAAGCAAACGACATGCAATTACAATGCTTATTTGTTTGTCACTTAAATAGGGGTACTGGTTATGTAAGGGCCCTTACACATCGCGACTTTTTGTAGCGATACAGTCGCGATTCAGTCGTGATGCAGCATCGATACGGTCACAAATCGTCTACCTTTACACTATTTCTCGATACTAATCGAGATTGCTGGTGTCGCGATGTCAGGATCTCAGTCGCGCGGTTCAAAGTCGCAATGTGTAAGGGCCCTAACAGGGGCTGATACAAGTATTCCTGTTGTATAGGAACAGAATAGGTTCGCTCATATTATAATTAAAAAGAAAAAGAAAAAATTTCGTCACACATGAAAAAATAAATGAGGAATAAAACTGTATTAAAAACTTTAACAAATACCCAAAGTTGTGTAAAACGTGCTTCACTCAATGAGAGCAGTCGTATAACTCGATGCCATTATTTACAGGGTGAGTAAATTTTAATTTGATTGTACCTATGTAAATTTCCAAAAGTTTACTCACACCAGCTTGCACACACACAATTTTAATTATTCAATTTATTAATTTACATTTGTTTGGTGATTTAGTCAGGAATCAAGGTTTTCGTAATTCATTTTTTTCCCTCTTTCCACATCACTGGGTCTTACTTTGGGATTAAAAAAAGCAAAATCTACGGAAAAATTTGGCACAAAAATGTACCAAACATAATCTTGCATATAACACCCATAATTGGTATAACTGATGTACCTACCTAATGTAATGTAATGTCAAATAATCTAAAATACACTGACAGAAACATCCTTTAGATTCCAGTTGATGAGATAATAAAACGTGGGAGTTAAATGTGTACTCGAAACGTGACTTTATAACTGTTGTGATATTTGAAATGTTATGGCTGTGTTTATGAGAGAAAATGTCACGTTCACTAATTTTGATACTGAAAGGCCGCCGAGATAAGGAGAGCAATGGTTAGATTTGAATTTAAATCCTAAATAAATCGAATGCAATCTTTTCTGATAGATAACGCTGACTAGGTACTAAAAAGCATTGATACTCGTACCTTCACTCCTAATATAAAAAAAACTGAAAATTCTCAGAGAAAAACACTACGGTTTTGCTAGATAAAATAATGCTAACCAGATTTGAAGGTAAGTTATCTAAACAAAGCGGGTATAATATCACAGAAAGTAGGCTTTACAAGTTTTTGCAAGATAGAACAGCACAATTCACAATTTCTCCGGAAGCGCACACTATAGCGACACGAAGCGATACAGAATGGCATTGGCCAGCCGCGCTGAAGTAGTTTTATTAAACGACTAGCGACCGCCCGCGACTTCGTCTGCGTGGAAAGTTTTTTTGCTATCCCTCGGGAACAATTATTTTTTCGGAATGAAAGGTACCCTATGTCCTTCTCTGTACCCCTGACACAACGTGTGTGCAAAATTTCATGATGATCGGTTTAGTAGTTAAGACGTGAAGTAATAAATAAACAAACAAACGCACTTTCGCATTTATAATATTAGTATAAAACGTGTTACAGAAATACCCCTAATCCCGAATATCCCGTAGATAGGGACCATCAAACTGAACAACTTTTACTAAGGGACCAACTTAAAAATCGCGAAAAAAAATTTGCTGTTTTATACAAAAATTAATTTAAAAATATCAAAATGTATGAAAAGGCATTTTTTTCGCGATTTTTAAGTTGGTCCCATAGTAAAAGTTGTTCAGTTTTCATGGGCCCTATCTACCATATTCGGCATTAGGGGTATTTTTGTAACACGTTGTATAGTATATTAGTAAGGATTATGGCCATATGACTGACGCATAAAGCAGTCTAATCAAACAACAATGGCGATCCACAGGCTAAAAAGCGGTAGCCTATTAACTGGTTATTAATCTATAATACAAGACTTTGGTATTGTAACGTCTGACGAACCAGTGTAAAATAATACGTAAATAATGGTTGAGAGCACTCCATAACTTTTTAATTGCTTTTTACCTCGATGGGCCCGTGCTTTTAGCCAGATTGCTTATTTTGTTAATGAACTTGGGAGCTTCAAACGTTTCGCTTTCGTCTCTTGAACAGCTTAAAATTATCTTTGGAGCATATTAAAATGATTAGGCCGAGAACAAGGGAAGAATGTTTATCTAAGAAAGATTTTGGATAAGATCTTTTACTTTTTGATTGTCATTAATCTGTGATAAATCTGTCTTCTCGGAAGTTTGATAATAATGTTAAAATTCCGGATAATGAAAATTATTTTAAAATATTTTGCTCTAAATATAGTACTTATTAATGGCTATGCAAAAAATGTATAAACGTGGTAAAGTAGGTATAGTAGACTCATGTTTACAAATAGTTTTTACTACTAAAATCATGTATTGTTGGATTTAATTTTCGAATTATTTTTGTTAGTACAAATAAATAAATATTTGACAACATCACATACATTGCTCCGATAACAAAGTAAGTAGTCAAAGCACTGGTGTTATGGAAATCGGAGACAACGGTGGTATTTCAAACACCCAGACCTGAGCCAATATAGAAAAGTTCGTTTTCTAAATTGACCCAACAGGGGATCGAACCCGGGACCTCAGATGGCGACACCTTAAAACCGGTGTACAAAGCCACTCGACCAAGGAGGTCGTACGAGTAAAAAGTATTTGTTTTTTTTTCATAATTTATTTTATATTGTACTTAAGTGTCACAGCCTTTTTTGGTCAAAATTACTTTAAGTTGCTAACCTCAGTACCTACTCACTTTATACCCGTACCTACACGTGTTAAAATTCCGCGAAACATTCTCAAAATCACTTTGTATTTCGCATTTTGTCCAAGCAATGTACAAGGAAAAGAATATCGCACACCAACTCCTCGGTATTTACCCTATTTTCGTTCGAGTATGTATTCTAAACTTTGATCGAAAAATGTTTACTATGACTCAAAGCAGGTAACATTTCGGACATGTAAAGGCGGGTGGCACAAAAGAATTTCAATTTGGCATCGTATCGCACAACCCTTTTCAACTTACAAAGTAATTTTCCGACGCAAAATTGATTTGTCGGCAGCGTGGTTGTTGTTTGACGCGGCTCGACTGCGGTTTAATTAATAAAAATCTGCGCAGGTACGAGGTGCCCGTGTTATACTCACTACCATTTTCAATGAAAACTTTTCCAGTTTTCGTTATTACGGCTTTTACACGCACTAGGTTTCACTAGTTTTATAAGTCTTTGTAGGTTTTCCTAACTACATAGTGTTCTTGTATTGTAAATAAACCGAAGAAACGGATCAATCAAAAGGACAAAGTAAAATAAAACGCATGTTATTTTCGTAAATAATCGTTTCATCATTATGATTCACGGTACGTTTTAAAATTTCATAGCAGCCACCAACTGCACTACGTGTCTTGTCCATGTCTAGTGTGTGCTCACTGAATATTAAAAGTTTGAAACTTGGCTTCATAATATCTTTTCAGCTGTAGAAACTCCTTCCTCGTTAAGCGTTAGAAAGTATTTTTTTACATATTTAGCGCAGGTTCAGTCATGTCAAATATTCATGCAATCGAATGACTTGTTACGGCTTATACACCAAAGTGTGGCTATATACTTAGTTCTAGCCGGTTAAAACAAGGTGTAGATGGTAGCTGTTGATTAAACCTAAGTGTAACCAATTTGTTCACGGCTAATACGAGGTGTGTGGCTCAAGATAGTCCATACAAGATTTCTTTTTAATTTTTCGGTAAAACATGATTAGGGATCAATATTTTTATTTTTTTTAAATGCCATGACAATACCAGAACAGAATTGTTCTGGCAGACCTAATAGAAGCCATTTACTGCAAAGTTATTAAAGAGATCAATGATGTATTAAGTAATTACGACTTGAGTGGCTTATACAATGACATAACATGGGGGAAGCGGGTAGGAGACGGCGAGGTAGCCCCGCCCAGCTCCCCCCTGACACTCGTGTTACTCTACCTCTAGTTTTAACCACGTAGAGTTGGCTACAACTAGTTATAGCCATCACAAAGAAGGTTACACTTAGGTTTAACCAATAGCTACCTTTGAACAGAGTTCTTGTCAAGGTAAATCAAACGAGCTCAAACTCGAAGGGGTAATAACGTTTTTGTTTTATCTACAACGGGATAGTGTCACCTCACCTGATGTTAAGTCACGATAAGGCCGAAAGTGTAAGCACACTACACCCGGAATCCTCACCACTGAGGAAATGGCTATCTTACCTCTAACTGCCAGAACACAAAATTGTTTTAATTATTGTATGACGTGTGACATAGGTAAGATGGTGGTAGCTATTATCCAGGCAGACTTGAAATAAACCCTATTACCACCAGCCCACACACAGAAATCATGTGGGCTTCTTCCGGCTTCATCATCAGATCAGCTCATATGACACCATAATATTGCATTGTCTTCCGGTTCTAACTTATGTTCAAAGTTTCAAGTCTCTAGCTAGCTCATCGGGAAACTATTTAAACTAACTAAACTATTTCCAAGATTTAGGCTTGCAAAAACTAGAGGTTCATTTATGGGGAAACGCATAACCTTGTTTAATAAAGTTCCACAACAAGTGATTGATCTACCTTTGCATGAATTTAAAAATCATGTCAAAAAGACGCTCATGGGTAAAGGTTATTATAAAGTAGACGATTATTTGAAAGACCGGAATGCGTGGAAATGATGTAACACAATAACTCGCTAGTAAGTACTTTATTGTTAATAACCTGTTGTATTTTTTTGTATTTGGTAACGATATATTTAAGTTTGTAAATATCGTTACTTATTTCTGTTAAAGCTGATAAGTTTCTTGCGCCTGTTCTTCTTGTCAGTTAAAAAAGTCTGGAACAGGTGGTAGAAAAATATAGACGATTCAAAAGCGCTTAATTACTAAGTTTATTTGAATAAAGCAATTTTTTACTTTACTTTTTACTTTTACTAGTATGAATCGTTTGCTAAGACAAACAAAGAAAAAAACAAGAAAGCGACCTAACATATTCGCGTAAAAATAAGTTTCTCCTAGTGTTGTCGAAATGTTAAAATATTTTACAAATCGAAGTTGTCGATCTTTTCTATTACATTATCACTAGAGCCATCAAATGTGCCGTTGCTATAATTTTAACCATTTAAATTATCTAAATTAATTTTATCTAATATATAATAATTTATCTAAGATAGCTCTTAGGAAAATTATTAAAAAATCATTAAAATATTTCAAATTGTAATACGACTCCACAAGCCTTTAAAACAGGTTTTTTGTGTAAGTTTTTTTTATTTTATTTATTGGCAAAAACTGTCATGCATTTAAGTTTACGATGTAAGTTTACAAGAAAGTCATTCAATTATACGTTTATTTTTCATTTAAATCTATTTCGATACTAGTCTGATTGCGTCAACTGATTCTGTAATGAAACCTACTTTTTAATTAAACTACAGTCTCGGAAGAGGAGATGCAGAGCCGAGGGATTTGAATAGTAAATTGTAGCTTAAATAAAACAGCTCTTTCTATTCATGCTATGGAAGAATAGCAAAATCAGGACACCTAGCGAGCATTTTGGAGTCGAATTATTCATATCATAGTGTCATTTTCCTTTCGAATAAAACAAAAATACGCTAGGTGATGACGCATAATACCACATATGCAAAATAGTTTTCCAAGTATATTTTAAATTATTGAAAGGATGGAAATGATTAATAGATTTACACAAAACCAAAAAAATATTTTGTGAAGTTTACAGAAATATTTAAATAAATCTTACACTTAAAAATCAGATGAATTTATAAAATCTATAAAGCGTTCGAGAATATTGTAGGAATTAAAACAGTAGTTGCGCGAACATCTATTGAGAAAAAACGCGCGTAAAAGTACTTGATAGAGTAATTCATCGTCATCGTCATCATATCAGCCGCACGACACCCGCTGCTGGGTATAGGCCTCACCCAAGGATCTCCACATCGATCGGTCATGCGCTGCCCGCATCCTGCGGCTTCCCGCGACCTTCACCAGTTCGTCGGCCCACCTTGTCAGCCTACCCACGGAGCGTCGTCCGGTGAGCGGTCGCCATTCCAGAACCTTTCTGTCCTAACGGCCATCGGTTCTTCTCGCTATGTATCCCGCTCACTGCCCCTTCAGCTGAGTAATCCTTGTGATTTCGGTTACTTTAGTTCTCCTACGGATCTCCTCATTTCTGATTCTATCACGTATATATAGGGAAACGCCGAGCATGGCTCTCTACATTGCACTCTGGGTGAACTTGAGCTTTCTTATGAGACCCATAGTTAGCGACCACATTATTCAATGTTAATCTTCCAACACTCGCGCTCTTTTTTCATCGCATGCAATTTATAGTCAGAATCGACAACACGCACTCGAAAAACACAATCTTACCTGACCCTGTGACGGCGTTGCTGAAGTCTATGTAGTCTAAGGCGTAACCTAAGTAACAATATGTAAAAACACTTAGTTCCAGTGTTGGCCAACGGATTAGATAAGTTTGTGTCACTGACAACTACTACACATTTTAATTGGACAGCCATGCTGTCGAATGAAAATGAGTAGTAAAGAGCGCTCGGCGACTTTCCAAAATAGGGCCCCAGATGTTCACATCACCAACTGTCAATCTTCAATAATGGCATAATTATAAGTTTACAATATCCAATAACAAAAAAGCATCCCTCAGCCCCAACAGCTATCGGTATCGCTCGCTACTGCTCAGCACACCTCCGAGGATAATTTAATATATTAACATCTTGCTGTCGAAACTCGCTCCGAGTGACGTTAATATGACAAATAATTTCCCTTTGAGCCTACGTCGGCGGTGGAAGCGCCGTGAATATGGTAATCATTTCCCATGTGCCCGCTCGAGTACAGCGTGCGGTAAGTTGATTTTACCGTGCGTCGTGCGTTTTTGTTTACGGTTTAGTGCAGCGAGCGGAAAGTTAATTTTATCGCACGCCACCACTGTGCGTTTTTGTCGGTCATTCCTGGTCGCTACCACCAGTTTCGCCACCACTGGGGACGACTGGGATTTTTTGTTTAAAAATTTCCCGTTCGACACCAGTGGTGGCAAAGTGGGATATTGGTTCATAGATGCAATTATTTTATACCTGCACAAATATTTTTTTACAATATTGATTGAATTGGTACATACTCATAAGAGTTATTATGACCTAGCATGTACATATTGTATGTAACAAAAAATGCTTTGATAATTAATTATGAACTTATAAAACCTATAAGAACCTATAAGTTGATTTCGAAAATAAAAAATTAGAAAAAGTCATAGTTGTTTAATTTTATTTACCAATAGTTATTTTATTTCACGTGAGTTGCCCAAACTTATTTTAATTCATTCAGAATTTGTATTAACGTTCTAAGTCATCATTATATATACACATACAAACAAATCAATTACCAAAATAGAAATATAAATTTTATAAATAAAATCAGTAGGGGCGATCAGGATTTTTTTATAAGCAAAATCCCAGTGGTCACCACAGGTGACGAATGTGAACTTTTTTTTAAAAAAGTCCCAGTCGTCCCCAGTGGTGGCGAAATTGGTGGTGGCGACCGGGAATGACCGGTTTTTGTTTATGGTTTTTTTTATTTCTATGCAACGGGTTACAAAAGTACCCCTAATGCCGAATATGGTAGATAGGGACCATCAAACTGAACAACTTTTACTATGGGACCAACTTTGAAATCGCGAAAAAATATTAGCTGTTTCATACAAAAATTAATTACGAAAATATCAAAATGTATGAAACAGCTGATTTTTTTTTCGCGATTTCAGAGTTGGTCCCATATTAAAAGTTGTTCTGTTTGATGGTCCCTATCTACCATATTCGGCATTAGGGGTACTTTTGTAACATCTTGTATATAGTGTTTTCTCGCAAATACATTGCAAAACGTAGTATGGCACACGGTTGTTAAGGTTTTTAAAACCTCAACTACGGGATAATTAGCTAAGTAACGGTATCCTACAGCTGAATTCATAAGAAGAAGCGAATCAGCTGTGGCAGCTAATGTTTTATTTACATGATCCAGCTAAATGTTACCGCTTCAACTATGAAATCCTACAGTTTTAAATTCTGAAACATTTTCCAGCTCAATAAGATGCTCGTTGGATGCTGATTGCTGTACGTTTAAGGGAAATTGTGCTTTATTTTGAGATTGTAAGAGTTGAAAACTGCGTAGTTGCTTTTGGATATAAGACAAAAGGGTAATGAGTGTAGGAAGCGCGAGCATCTGCCGGCCTCAGTCACATTACGGAACGTTCTTACAGATTCCCAGCGGGCGACACACTGGGGACAGAAGAATAGCACTACGGAAAAAGTACGTGGAAGTACTTTATTTTATTAGAAACTAAGTTTATTTTAGTTTGACCAACATTGTCAAAGCTAGAGAAGGAGCAATGAAGAAAAACAAACTTTTTATGGTGGTGATATTTTTATAACTTCCGTTTCTAATAAACAGTGTGTCTTTATAGAAAAAAAATATATAAATGCCCGTGACTTCGTCCGCATGGAATTTTGGGAACAATATCTAACTCTTAACTTCCAATCAATCTTACAAAATTCATCAACAGTCATCATCCACAACAATCATCTACACTAAGAGTGAAAATGTAACAAATAAACAAACAGACTTTCGCATTTATAGTTTATATTTCATAACATTAAAAATTATTTTGATCGAAACAACCGAATTATCAGTGAGTTCCTTAGTTTTAAAAACTAGTTAGCTATCCATGATGAATCTTGAATCGACAAACTATCCCATCAAGTTGGCTAAAGAAAAATACTGTAGCAAAGATTCGTTAAGGCTCCTATATACCTCAAGTGGCGCCCTCATTTTAATTTAATTTATTGCTCGCTAAGTACATAATGTATCGAAAATTCACATGTACAGATTGAAGCTAAGGTTTTATAGTTTATTTACAAACAATAACCTCAGTAAAATTTTGTTCGTTGTAGTAGTAGTTCGCAAAAGTGCTAAAAGTGGCCTCTTTTTGAAGCTAAGGTTCTATAGTTTATTTACAAACAATAACCTCAGTAAAATTTTGTTCGTTGTATGTGTCATAGCTGTTTCATACAAAAATTAATTACGAAAATATCAAAATGTATGAAACAGCTGATTTTTTTTTCGCGATTTCAGAGTTGGTCCCATATTAAAAGTTGTTCTGTTTGATGGTCCCTATCTACCATATTCGGCATTAGGGGTACTTTTGTAACATCTTGTATATAGTGTTTTCTCGCAAATACATTGCAAAACGTAGTATGGCACACGGTTGTTAAGGTTTTTAAAACCTCCTTTCCAACCTTGTATCATAAACTACTATTTCCAGATATACAATCATCTAATGATTTTACAGATAAATTTAGGTGTTGTATTATGTTACAGAATACGTATATAAGAAATAGCAAATTCTTATATACGTATTCTTATAGTTATGTCTACTATGACCTTAGTGAATTAATAAAATCTTGCTAGTCTCAATTTATTAAACCAGTGCTTAATTTATATTATAATATGTGTAGGTAAACAAATAATAACCTGAGTCAGAAAGTCAGAAAGTCCACTTATACATCATGACGTCTTTTCCCAAATTCTCTAACCGTACTCAAACTTCCAAAACCACTCTCAATAACATTGAAATTCAATAAATAAAAACCAAACACTCATGTTCTTAAATCACATCGAGAAGGGAATAGCAAAACATAACTGGTTGATGGGCGGAACACGACTGTGGCTTCCCCTGAGAAATTTAAGTGAGACAGTCGGCAGATGTGTTTTATAGTGATTTTATAGCGACGGCATGTTCTATGAATCGGAGAATGTTGTCTCAAAAACCTTCTAAGCAGTTAGATTTATCTGTCGACAAAAAGTGTCAAACTTTATATCGTTGTAATATCGCATTTGAAAATAAATTGATAAAGCCTTTTTTGCGTGAAACTATTTGCGTGGGAATTCATTATAGTGCGATTGTGAAAAGCGAATTTTGATATTTGGAACTCAAGTTAATACTAAAATTACTTACTTTACTTTTTCAATGCATAATTATCTTAAAAATTAGTTATAACGATTTTTCGTATAATTCAAACAGGTGAAAGTTTTCAAACACCACCTGTGATGTACGGGTAGTTTTCCTCTATCCCTTTAACTCTGAATAGTAAATTCTCATGTGGGGTCTCATAACTGTAGATTAGATCAATTCCGCGGGATATCCGACGCCCCTTTCTCGGGCGAATGTGCTAAATGGTTTTCTGAACATCACTCAGGTCCCTGGGGCATTTTACGACGTCCCCAACCTGGGGTTATATTTTTAGGGTTCCGTAGTTAAGACAACAAGGAACCTTTAGTTTCGCCAGGTCCTTCTGTCTGTCCGCGGCTTAGCTCAGATGTCCTTAGTGCTAGAATGCTGTAATTTGGTATGAATGTGTAGATATGTTAGCCATACCCAAAAATTGGTAGAATGTAATTTAAAAAAAGTTTTCTCTTCAATCACATAGTGTGGGATGTCGTTGGATAAGTCTTTCAACATTTGTAGGTTTGTGAAGAACACTTTTCGATTCAGGGATCTGTTTTACGAAATAATTATAAAGCTATAAATTGCAAAATTTTGTTACTGTCAAGTGTCGTCAACGTCATCGTCGTCGTCGTCATCGTCGTAGTCGGCTTAGAACAATTTGCATTGAATAGTTTTCATTTAATAATTTCATATACTTAGTTATAGTCGTTAGTGGTGTAAAACAGGAAGTAAATAGCCATATTATTAGCCATAGTAATTGTATAAGATAACTGCGGAACCCTATACTGCGTGTGGCCCGACACGCACTTGACCAGTTTTTTAGTGTATGCATTTAGTGGTCGTTTTATGTTACATATGGACCGCATTGAAGGGTATCGTATTTCTTATTCTGTGTGATTATACTTAGTCAAATTTTAATGTAGCCATTTGAAACAGGGGCGGATCCTGAATTCAAATTTGGAACGGAGAGCCTCAAACCGCGTTTTAAGATTAAAAAAAAACAATTGACACTACCTACATAAAACAATCAAGAAAAAAAAATAATTTTCAATGCAAGAACAATGTAATACGCAAATGTAATAGGCCTGAAACGAAATTAAACCAAACCTCGAAAAAGCAGAACTCTACAAATTAAAAGCTTCCAATACTACCTAATTTCAAAAAGCAATCAACTACGGGATAATTAGCTAAGTAACGGTATCCTACAGCTGAATTCATAAGAAGAAGCGAATCAGCTGTGGCAGCTAATGTTTTATTTACATGATCCAGCTAAATGTTACCGCTTCAACTATGAAATCCTACAGTTTTAAATTCTGAAACATTTTCCAGCTCAATAAGATGCTCGTTGGATGCTGATTGCTGTACGTTTAAGGGAAATTGTGCTTTATTTTGAGATTGTAAGAGTTGAAAACTGCGTAGTTGCTTTTGGATATAAGACAAAAGGGTAATGAGTGTAGGAAGCGCGAGCATCTGCCGGCCTCAGTCACATTACGGAACGTTCTTACAGATTCCCAGCGGGCGACACACTGGGGACAGAAGAATAGCACTACGGAAAAAGTACGTGGAAGTACTTTATTTTATTAGAAACTAAGTTTATTTTAGTTTGACCAACATTGTCAAAGCTAGAGAAGGAGCAATGAAGAAAAACAAACTTTTTATGGTGGTGATATTTTTATAACTTCCGTTTCTAATAAACAGTGTGTCTTTATAGAAAAAAAATATATAAATGCCCGTGACTTCGTCCGCATGGAATTTTGGGAACAATATCTAACTCTTAACTTCCAATCAATCTTACAAAATTCATCAACAGTCATCATCCACAACAATCATCTACACTAAGAGTGAAAATGTAACAAATAAACAAACAGACTTTCGCATTTATAGTTTATATTTCATAACATTAAAAATTATTTTGATCGAAACAACCGAATTATCAGTGAGTTCCTTAGTTTTAAAAACTAGTTAGCTATCCATGATGAATCTTGAATCGACAAACTATCCCATCAAGTTGGCTAAAGAAAAATACTGTAGCAAAGATTCGTTAAGGCTCCTATATACCTCAAGTGGCGCCCTCATTTTAATTTAATTTATTGCTCGCTAAGTACATAATGTATCGAAAATTCACATGTACAGATTGAAGCTAAGGTTTTATAGTTTATTTACAAACAATAACCTCAGTAAAATTTTGTTCGTTGTAGTAGTAGTTCGCAAAAGTGCTAAAAGTGGCCTCTTTTTGAAGCTAAGGTTCTATAGTTTATTTACAAACAATAACCTCAGTAAAATTTTGTTCGTTGTAATAGGAGTTCGCAAAAGTGCTAAAAGTGGCCACTTTTTGAAGCTAAGGTTCTATAGTTTATTTACAAACAATAACCTCAGTAAAATTTTGTTCGTTGTAATAGGAGTTCGCAAAAGTGCTAAAAGTGGCCACTTTTTGAAGCTAAGGTTCTATAGTTTATTTACAAACAATAACCTCAGTAAAATTTTGCTAAAAGTGGCCACTTTTAGCACTTTTGCGAACTACTACTACTTTGCGAACTAAACTATAAAACCTTAGCTTCAATCTGTACTGTAATTTTTGATACATTATGTACTTAGCGAGCAATAAATTTAATTAAAATGAGGGCGCCACTTGAGGTATATAGGGGCCTTAATGCAAACCCAGCATCTTACCAAGCCGCATTTTTTCACAAAAAGCTTCCATCGGTCAGCTCAAAGAAAACAGTTCCAATTCCCCCTCTCACTGCATCGCCCGCCCGCCCTGACCACAATGTCGGTTATTATATCTGTTATCTTGCCGGTTCCCCAGTCCATTACGGGCGAAGGACTCCGCCGTTCCGAACGCCACTGCCCCTACATTATTAACGAATATTTCTATTATGACGTACTGGAGTTTCATTTGAGCGGGTCTTATAGCCTGTTAACGTTATGATTAACTTGATTCTGTGATTATTGTGTGAATTACGTTGTAAGATAATTAAAGGTTACGTTTCATAAATGTAAACTATTTTTAAAGTGTGAGTGGAAGTGACGACCTCCGTGGTCGAATGGCTTTGTACCGGTTTTCAAGGTGTCGCAATCTCTGAGATCCCGGGTTCGATCCCCGGTTGGGTCAATTTAGAAAATGAACTTTTCTATATTGTCTCAGGTCTAGGTGTTTGTGATACCAACGTTGTCTCTGATTTCCATAACACAAGTGCTTTAGCTACTTTGGAATCGGAGCAATGTATGTGATGTTGTCATATAAAAAAAATATATTTAATATTATTTTATGACGTATTCCCATTTGATGCAATACTTGGTAATAGGTTCTGAAGGCGCAGACATAGAGTTTACGAAATATTTTCAAATTAAAGCCAAAACACCATAGTCTAGAATCGTCAGGAAAACCAAAACTCAAATCAAAAGAATTCAAATATTTAAAATTATTAAATAATCACTAAGTATTTAGTCATGTTAGTAAATCAAAAGTGACAACACCACTTGTTTTTGTGTTGGTAAAACCAACATTTTCCTAACACATCGATACGTTTATAAGGTTAAACTGAATCAAAACATGAAAAAGAAATAAATATTTTTTTCCATCGACATGAAACATAAATGGATTGCACTTAATTTGGTTATTCAATAAACAACAACGTTCTGAGCATGGCATACAAAAAATATTACATTTGGAAAAAACTGACCAACTCAATTTTGCCTACACTTTTTTTATATGTAGTTCTCGGAACAAATGAATTAATAAAACATTCCAAAAAAAATTTTCAGTCAGCATTTGTCGTTAACACCCACCAATCCGCATTAGACCCGCGTGGTGGGTTATGGCACATCCTCCTTGTCCACTCATAAGTAAGGCCTGTGCCCCAACAGTGGGGACCCATCAGCTCAAACATAAATCTTGTTTACTACTTCATGATTTCTTTTATTATAATTAATAATTAATATAACAAAGCAAAGGTCAGGTGGAGCAACAGAAACACCGAGGCAAATGAAATACCCAACCATAAAAAAAGAAACTATCGTAGCTTTTTTTTATAGCGACGTGTCGATAAAGCAGGAATGACGAATTAGTTCCCTTGTTACAACACAGATATCGCTACTATCATTAAACTAGCTAGTAAACCAAAAAGAAATGTATTAGATATCAAAACGCAAAACCCTAGTGAAAGTCGGGAAGCCGAAAACATTTTGGCAATCAAACTAAGCAAAATTCAAGTACCCCGATCAGTCTTTTACTGCCAAATCCTGCTTTTTTTAAACAAAAAAATTTAAACTTGCTAAAATTTCAAATTAAAAATTCATATTGTCTCTTCAGAGTGTAGGCGACTGCTTGCACAAAGAAATCGTGTATTTTCCGTGATACAATCATATTTAGCTATTTCCTGCCAGAGCGTTGACAAATGATAAAGCAATGATTGGTAGCGCTTTTTGCTTTATTTAAAAGAAATTGCATGTGGTTTTTAAAATAGGGCTTCTATATACGTTAGGCAAATTGCACATTTTTTTTAAATTATAAAATATACTGGTGAAATTAATAATTAAAAAAATTAAAGACATAGTTATGATAGTAGAGCATATTACAAGTATTGTATTTCTATAAATATAAAAACACATTAATGACTCGTGAATGACTCACTAAAGGGAATCTATCGTTTCCTATTAGTAATAATATTGATTCGCTATTATTTTTATCAGAATTAATTCTAAGACTTCTGTGAAACTTCAAAGACCTTACAAGTAACGTGCACACGAGCATTCAGTGACTAGAACAAAAGATTTAATTACCATTTCAAATAAAAGAAGGATTTATTTCAAGAGTTACTCATCAAAAAAGAAAAAAAGGTTGCTGTGCTAAATCTAAAACTGCCTTCATTACATATTCACGTACCCAATACATGGAGTTGTTTCCACAAATAACGTTAGCCTTAATCACGACAAATGTTAACTAAAGTGTTCATTCGCTTCGGCGAATAACGCTGGTGCCTGCAATAAATTACTCGCACATGTATTCAAATGGTTCAACCTCACCATTCACTATGCGTACAAAAACTCGGCAGTTAACGTATAAAAAGGTCGCTTAAACGATTTTCTGCGTGGCGCGGCCGCCGTATTAAATGATCCGCATAATATGTCTTGAATATTCAGAGTGCGACGAATTTGTGTGTGTGGTTATTGCGGGGCGTGTATTCATGCCTTTTCAAGATTAAAATTTTGACGTTCATAATTTCGCGAGCGGCTTGACGCGATTATTTAAGAAAATTATTCATATTTTACTTATTTATTCATTGGCTACAGAAACTACTTAATTACATATCGCCCTACGAAATATAATTTGACTGGCGATGGATAGTGACTATTTCACTTCAAGTGTCTTCAAGTAAGGCACTTATTAACTTTCATTTATACCTTTTATTTTGTTACTAGAAGCTTTTGAGTTTAAACTGTGTTTTTAAACGAAAGAATTTCTAAGAAATTTTAAGAGAGAGTTGTCGAATGAGCCAATGTTGGCTGCTCCAGTTAAGGATGGTGAGGTGGGTGGTAACAACGACAGAAGTGAGCTAAGTCGCAGCATACACTTATTTGTTTATGCATGTCTTCAGAATCGCTGCATCGTAATAAATAACACACAGTTTCCTATATTTTTTCGCTACTAAGTCGATGTTAGCTCCGTCTAACTCATGATGCCCACTGCTTCATGCCGCTTGAACGTATGTGCTTATCAGTCATGCCACTGCATCGAGCGTATACTCTTTGATCGAGCGGCATGATCATGAGCGGCCTCCATAATAGTGGCGAGTGTCAGCAACGTCGGAAGCGAGCTTACTCAGTGCCCCCTCGAATATAATTATTGCCTCCTAATCGCAGCTTCCCGATTGCATATTACAAAAGACACCTTTATTTACAAACGTTAAAATACGTTAAAAGAATTTCCCATATTTTTTCCGTCACTAAGTGAGTCGATGTTAGCTGCATCTATCAAAAGTAACAGTGGTGAGAGCCAGCAACGTCGGAAGCGAGCTAACTTAGAGCCTCCGCCAACATATTTATTGCTTCCCGATCGCTGTTTCTCGTTTGCATATTCCAAAAAACACACCTTTCTTCACACACGTGAAAATATATTTAAAGAATTTCCCATATTTTTTCCGTCACTAAGTGAGTCGATGTTAGCTGCATCTATCAAAAGTAACAGTGGTGAGAGCCAGCAACGTCGGAAGCGAGCTAACTTAGAACCTCCGCCAACATATTTATTGCTTCCCGATCGCTGTTTCTCGTTTGCATATTCCAAAAAACACACCTTTCTTCACACACGTAAAATATATTTAAAGAATTTCGCATATTTTTTCCGATAGTGAGTCGATGTTAGCTGAATCTATCAAAAGTAACAGTGGCGAGCGCCAGCAACGTCGGAAGCGAGCTAACTCAGTGCCTCCGCCAACATATTTATTGCTTCCCGATCGCTGCCCAGTCACAAAATGACTCCGACTTACCTGTGCTCACATAAAAGTAATGGTATATCTGTGCAGAAAGTTTTAAAACTAGCACCAGTTTCATAGCGTTTTATGGCTTATGGGTAGCAATAATATAAAATTTTGGATTTACTTATAAATTCACTAATTAAAAAGTGTCAATATGAAAGCACTAATTAAAATGTGTCAATATGAAAGCACTTTTTAAAGAGGAATCGTATTTTCTTTTGGCTAAGGAGAATTTACACCAGTATTTTAAAAATAAAAAATACTTACCCTTAAATTCGAAAATATAATAATAATATAACAAATCAACCAGATGTTTATTGTCGTCCGTCAAGCGTGGAGTATGTCGGAAGTGTGCTAACTTGGGGACTCCGTCGTTGCCGCTATATTTATTCCTTCCCGAACGAGTGGTCGATTGTGTTTCCTCTACGACGTCAGGCTAAATGTAGAATCGGAAAGGTATATTATTTCGTGTGAATGCGATACGGACGACGCATTAGTGTAATGTAATGCTGTGAGAGTGATTTTGGATAGGCTGGGCG
Source organism: Catoptria pinella (assembly GCA_963556745.1). Lineage (NCBI taxonomy): Eukaryota > Metazoa > Arthropoda > Insecta > Lepidoptera > Crambidae > Catoptria > Catoptria pinella. Next base: position 6,166,687 of record OY750776.1, read on the forward strand.
TGTTACCGAATAGCAATTTAGTATTTTTTAATTAAAAAAAATAAAAATAAAAAATAAACACGCAAACGAAAACTACATCATTTTAAAGGAAAGGAAGGAACAACTTAACAAGAGGAAGCTTTAATTTCTGCTAATTTGTGAGTTGGAGAATTTGTTTATTCACAAGTTTATATCCACGAGTAGCTACACTGTTGAAATATAATCCGCGCGCGATGAGAATGGGATGCTACATTTTGGAACTGAGACGCGCACGGTCCGTCAGCCAGCCGTAACGTCGGCAAACGCGCGTAGATGCTCGCATAGATAATGCTACTTGTGTAGAACTGTGCTCGAGTTTTTTTTTAAATGCGAGATTTAAATATTATTGTGTGATTATTTCAATGATTAATTAATAATGAGTGGAAAAAGGGGTAAAACATTTAACTTTTTTTTAAATTCATTATTATTTAATTCAGAATTTTTTGCTAACGCTACTTGACTGCTTAACTGTCATTTTTGATTTACTTTGACAAAGTTCCATCCCATTCTAATCGCCCGCGGATTATACCTTCTATTATCGAATGTATTCTTTTACCAAATAAATTTTCAATACGAATACAAAATGCAGCGTAGGTTTTCTTTCTATTTTTTTTACATTTCAAAGTTTCACACAAATTTAAGTAAAATTGTACTGACCATACACGTTAAAAAAACCTTCATACACATTTTGTCCAATAGAATTTCCAGTTTCCAGACGCATTTTCTTAATTCCTTCCCCTGCACAGAGCATACAGCATTGTCTAGCAAAATGAAACGCAGGGAGTGCGCTTGGCGTTTTATTAAAGGATTTTCGATGGCTCGCGGTGGGCCAGTGGGCCACATACAATACAGTACTCACACTCTAAATACTGCCATCTCATGGATCTCACGTTTTGACCCCATTTTTCAGGTTTTCAGGATCCGTTAGATCCTTTGTTTTATGTAAATATCAATTTTGGTAACATCCATATTTTAAAGACAAAATGCACACATTTATTATTCGTCTTTATTATGAAAGGCGATCAAACAAAAATAGTTAATAACTATTGTGATCTAATTGTTAATATAACTAGGGGTACATATAGATCTAAAAGTGGGATTCGAAAATAAATATTTCGAAGCAACTGAAACACATTTCGTATATTTACTTTATCATATATGATCATTTTTCAGTTTGCAAACATATTTTATTTGTTGCAGTATGATAACGTTATTTTAAGACGAACGAAACAACATTTAAACCGAAGCAAACAAGTACATTCCAAAATTCTTATTAATTGTGATAACTTAAGGAATAAGAGAGATGTAAGAGAGAAATTTTAATCCAGATCCTAGTCTGTCTAACAACCAATTTCATCCAAATCCGTCCAGCCGTTTAGGCGTGAAGAGGTAACAAACACAGACACACAAACTTTACTAATTATAATACTATTAGTAGGATACTTTTTAGAATAATAAAATACTTTTTGACTTTTATTTATCATTTTATAGTAGGAACTTCTCTAACGCTTCATGACAAAATATTTTTCCTGAGTACTAAATTAAACTGTTTATTTTGGAACCTTTATATTCAAAGAATAAAGAAGAGGCTGTTTAAAACATTATTACAACAAACCCAATTACCTAACTAAAAGAGTTCTCTTTTAGTAAACATTAATGACATTAATAAACATTTTATAGCTGAATTGGTATCCAAACTTGGCTATTGTTGTAACGCGAATTTTGAGCTACCGCGTAGTGACCCACTAGTGAGTGGGAACTTCGAATTTCTCCTATTATATCAACTCTTACGCTGCAAGCCAGCGCCATCTCACCAATAATACTACAATAAACAACAGTTGGCCTATGACGTTCCTATCATGCAGGTATACCTTAAAGACGCTAAAACTATGATACCTAATATAATATTATGTATGTGAGGGGGGTATGAGAGGCAATTTCTTAAAAGCGGTGCCAAACTTAGGTATATCCGCAAAACATCAATATACCTGCATAATATCTCGTATCAATACAGAGGTTTGAATAGCATAAAATAAATTACATACCTACACCGTCGGGAATGGTGAGCTCCCATGCCCCAGAAGAAATTGAACTCTATTTACCGCAGTTAAAGAATGTTTTTATTTGCCAAGTTTTGTACATCCCTAACTTTTTAAATAAACATCAGATATAAAACACAAATCGGAGTTATTGAATAAATCAGTGCGGACGATAAGCATAAGAGGGTGCGAGCGGTGAATATTTCCGCTCACGAGGCTCGTACGTAAGCTATTTAACCGAGTAAACATACCGAAGCTTTGGAATTTACTGCATTCTTTAGTATACATTTACAAGTCGAGCGCGACTCTGCATCATTGTGGCGGGCTGTGAAGAATGCACCGTTAAAGCCCGGTACAAACAGCGAACGGAGCGAGCGCAGCGAACACTTGGCAAGATCCCGCGGTGCTGTTGAATTCTTTACACCCGTCGCGTCATTTCACACGGGCTCGCCGAAGTTTCGAACCAAACTTTACTGTGCCTAGGTTTCAATTAGCATTCATAATTACAGTTTCATAACTTCTTGAAAGCGCTTCATTCGAACATATGCGAAGTACGATTGTTGCCGGGTCTTTACGCCTGTAAGCGGATCCAGCTAATGAATAAAAGTTGGCACGAACAATTTTGAGCACAGATCCGTGGAACGCAAACATCGTAGATTTCATTGTAGCAAGCATAGTGAAGTTCCAGACAGCTTGTCTGGAACTGAGATCTAAGTCTAGGCGCTAACTTGGAAACTGTTAACTTTGCTTTGAGGTTGTATTTTAGATACCGCTATTAAAAAATAAATTCTCGATATCTTATAATATCAAAAGTGTTGTGGAAGTTCATCAACTCAATAAACTTATTGTTCTTAGAAATAAAAATCCGTTTTTGAAAAGCCCTTGGGGTAAAACAATATCATTGGAAAATAAAAAACGGCGGTTTATAACTCTTTTTATTGTAGGTACTTATCTCTTATGATTATTTATAACGATGTGAATAATTTTAATGGGATAATCGATTCAACTTTATAAGCTTCCTTCCAAAAATCTCACACAAAATAGAATATACCCGTAGATTTGTCGGTTTCATCAACATTAAACTGAAGTGGACTCGGTAATAAATGATGGAAATGTGAGCTGTAACGAAAACTGTTGAACGCATCCATCGGCCAGCCACCGCGTTGGAACGAATATAAAACGGCAAGATAGTATGTTGCATACTTTGTTCATTATATGTTTTGTATTGTCTATTTATTTATTTTGTTGGATAAAAAACATACCGTTCAATATAATACATATGAATGAAAAGTATTATGTTTGTACATACGTATCCTAACACAGTTTCCACTAAGAAAAATTAATGCAAAAAGTTGAGTAAGTATACACTAGACAAGTTTACTCATTATAGCATGTTGTTAAAAGCAAACCAATGGAAGACTAATAACCGAATACTCAAACGATACTCAACTTTGAGGAGCGCTCAAACATCATGCTGTCTTTGTCGTATCTTTGACATTTAATGCGCCAGGACGATGTTTGAGAGCCTCTCAAAGTTGAGTGGTTTGAGTATTCGGCCATAAGACACCAATTTAAATGGTATAAACAATGGTCAAATCTTAAAACAATTTTCGAATCATAAAATTACACAATATTATTTATTTGAACTATCAGTCCAATATAAAATTAATTGAAGATGTTTCATAAAGTATTATTTCCAGTAGTCCAGTTTAGAATCATCAAAAATAGAGATGGGAAAGTGTTTTTGCTTGGGAGGGGAAAATTTGGAAAAAAAACCAGGCGCTTTGGGAAAAAACCTTTTTGTACCAAAAAATGTTAAATTCAAGGGCAGAAAAAAATTGTCGCTACAATTAAAACCGTACAAAAAGCAATTAACAATATCCTAAAAAATATTATAAACGCAAAGGCGATTTTTTTCGTTTGTTATATGAGATTTTGCTCACACGTTGTCAGGGGGGACTTTCATTTCCGGCATTTTCCCCATCACTATTCAAAAGTCAATCTTGTTTTGCTTTTGCAAATATTTTATCTATAAATATATTATCATATGCAATCTTGTCTTTTTAGCTACCAAGCCCTACCTAGTAATTTGCGCAAATGGCCGCGGGATAGGGAAATAAACCGCCTATTTAAACTATCACCGTACCGCCATTTAAAATCTGAACTGCTTTAATAGTTGTGGCAGTAAATAAAGTGTATTGGCAAAATGCCGGATTTTCATGGAAATCGTAAGGTGATTGTGCAAACCTGTATTTGGAAAAATATCCACCGCGCCTTGCCTTTGCCTACATTTTGAACTGATCTGTCAAACTCAAAACGTACAGCTAAAACATCTCTAAGCAAGGTTTCTCAAAACCTTTCCTTTTTTCCTATTCATAGAAAAACTGCAATATGCTATAAGTAGGTGCTTATAATCAACTAAGAGTTAGTAATACTATTGCATGTCCAGAACAATAAGCCGCTAATTAATCAATCTGTGATGTAAAATAATTGGTACAGCTTACAGTTTAATTTGGGAGGATTTGAGTAACATTATGTGAGGTGATTACTCCACTAGAGGACGTTTCCAGTGCGTTAGGCGGGATTGTTGACTAAAGAGCCCCCGATACATGGTGGTAGATAGTAGAATTCAATGACTAAATCGATTCCACACAAACTTTATCGCGAACAGACAGAAAGACACGGCGGAGGACTTAGTTTTATATTATGTACAAACGGCTTTCCAGCGTGTGGGTGTAAATATAGTCATAATATCGCTACATAATATTAGGTCCTTACCTATGAAATTGGTGTTTTTTCGCACACACAGAGAACCTCATAACTTCTGTGATTTAAAATATTTACCATTTGCTGGATGTTACATCAAAATATGACCATAGCCGTCAACTAACAGCATAATTAAAGTCTATTTATTTTGTTTTCTTAGCATTAAAAAAGTACCTTGAAAGTGACTCCTTTTTTTTAGCGAAAAACTACTTTATCAGTTGTAACTTAGCCGAAACTTATTATTTTTGCTTAAGTTATGTTGCCTCCAAACATTAGTACATAAAAATTTTGTTACAATAGCGTTCACGGTTGTTAAATAAATTATGAAAATGCTAGTATGGAAAATGCCACTTGTTAAAAACTCTCCATACAAAACGTCAATTTCATAGGTAAGGACATAATGTTATGTAGCGACAGGGATGTTAGACGGCCACTCAGAAATCCTTGTGCCGAGCTGGCTGAAAGCTGGTATTGAGAACGAAAAACTGGTACGCCTGTGCTCCGCTGTGGCGCTGCCAACACTGGTATATAAACTATGTCGGAAATCGCATCCTAGTGAAAAAAAATTATATTTCAATTTCAGTACGATGCGAAGATGGCGCAGTAATCGACTAGCCATAGCCAAGCCAAGCAGTTTCACCAACCGTACAGTGACAAAAAACTGACAGCTGACTGCGATTTTCTGTCCGTGTTATATTTAATTTCGTGTTCAAAAAGAAAAGTTGACAATACATCATTTTTAGTTAATTATCGCCATTGTCGGTGTATGTTTGTCGGTTAACGGCCAATCTTGGTATTTTGCGTACAAGGACCGAGTAGTCTTGGTACATGGTACGTGACGCTAAAAACTAATATGTTTACCAAGAAGTTGGTACGTCTGACATCCCTGTGTAGCGATATTATGACTATATTATCACCATATTACACGCACACGCTGGAAATCCGTGTGGTACCGTTTGTACACACATAATTTATTTATAAGTACTTACCATTATATGCCAGTACAGTTCCGAATTAATCAAATTTAATCCCCCGATATTCAAATTGAAATCATATTAATATTATACTTAGTACCTACGTCTACATCGATTGAATACATACATAACATTAATATTGAATTCAATTTACAAACTCAATACAGATATGAGATTAAATTGCGCAGGCTTGAGCCAATTTATACCTTACAAAAATATGTAGTAAAACGTTACAATAAACATATATTATTACTTAAAAAATTACAGTCCGAAAAATATCTTGCATGTAATCAAAAGTGCTCAGTGTTAAAATTATTTATAATGTAAAGTAGGATCCTAATGAGTTAGGTTCAGAGAATGTCCTAAAATAATACCTACTGTAAAACATTTATATAATTCACACACATACAAATAAAAATTAAATGATGAAAAACAATACAACCTAAAAATATTTTGTAGTATGTTTTCTATTCTTACTACTTACTCGTATATTAACTAATGTAACAAAGCTAATTTATTAAATAAATAATACAACACTTACTGGAATAATCTACTTGAATTGCTACGTAATGAAAAGAGAATTCCGAAAACATAGGTATAATCTCCACTCAAGCCTCGGGCATTAAAATTTAATTACAAACGAAACATGGTCTATTTTTTTAATAATTAAGCATGTGAATGTATAACGTATGGAATTGCGGCCTAAGGCAGCTCCGATTTTTTGTTGAGGCTTTTATTACATTTATGTAGGTTATAATTTTTGCCATGTGAAATATATTGGTTAATTGGAGTTTACCTTTTTTATTATAAAGCATTTTTTTTTGCTTAGAAGCTATGCAGTAGCGACACATCATAGAAACGTCACCGCAAAGCTATATAGATGATACACAGGCTGAATATAACAGAGATAACTTTGAAACAATCAACGGCAGCGATGCTTTTACGGCTGTCGAAAATAGCAATCCCAAACAAAAACCACTCGTCGCACTTTTATAATTTACTTAGGTGCCGGCTCCCTCTTGACATTTTTCCCTTTGAAGTATTGTCATGACTACGCGGTGGCTGACTGCCATTCCACAGGCTGTTCAGATTCTTTTTTTGATGTCCATCGTGTACCTACTTGACGAATAAGCGCAGCTGATGATAGCTTTGACAAAGCAATGTTAGAATCGGCTTGTCGGTGACTGAAAGCGAAGATTGTTATCATTGCCTCTCAATTTGATGCTGCTATGAACTCGGCCTTATATGAAGATCAGACGTTTACGGATAAACAATTAAAACCGGTTGGCCCAATTAAATTGCTAGCATAAGTTTTGTAAAATTATAAAATAGAGACACATATGAACCTTTAAATATACGTACAAAACCTACAAATCTTCACAATGGGAGTAATATAAAGGTAGAAGTGCACAATCGAGATTTTTAGGAGTGGAACTGCAGGCCTTGCATTTAATAAAATGACACATTTCTCTTTTGGGAGTAAAAACTTTATTACAACAATGATTTACAATATTCCAACTGCCTTTATATTATAATATAATAAAACACTTTATGAGTATAATATAAATGAGATTTGCAACAAAAACATTTGCACGAGACTCAAACCGGTAATGACCCATTTAATACTCACAAAATCCATAAACGAAACAGCGCCAAAGCGATAGATCTATAGATATTATTAAAGAGGGTCTATTTCTAAATCTGAACCATGATAATAGACTCTCGTACCGCTTCATGATCTTAGAACATCTAAGTTCATGACATTATTCCCTTAGAAATACATAGTCAAGAAAGTTTCTAACAAAATAATTTTGCCAGCAGCATTGTTTAAAAAAACTTATTACCTACTTTCAACAGCAACTCTATAGCACTTTTAACAAAAGAACCTCAAATTCGGTTTTACTTTACGTCGCTAAATAAAAAAAAAAACAATATCTATTGTGCAGCCAGCGCGCCTTTACTGTCTACTCGTAGACAAAGTTCGGTTCGGTCCCAAAACTAAGTGCCACGTAAACTGGTTGCTGAATCAAGGCATTTAGAACTTTTAAAAGCAAACAAAGGAACTTTCTCGCACTGGAGATAAAAGCGAACGATCAGCGGTAACAATAAGTAAGGGGTGCGAATTTTGACAAGTATGCTTTATGTTACAGAAACATCATTTTCTCCTTTTGTTGCCCGGATGCGTTGACGGAAGTTTGAAGTTTTGAAGTAAGTTTAAGTTTATGTGCCATTTAAAGCAGTATTCATTTATCAGTTTAAAATAAGCAACTCAACTCCACTGATTTTAAGATATACTGAGAATATATTATGTTTTAGATATTTGCATTCAGAATGCAAATGTTTCTTTCATTATTTGCCCACGACGGACGGAACGGAACGGAGGCGGTATATGCGTTTGGGGTTAGAGGTTGTGTGTTTGTTTGTTTGTTTGTCTGTTACCATTTTCCTCGGAAACTACTAGGCCGATTTCAATGCGGCTTTTGCATTCAAAAGGTTTCGTTTTAGAGCAGGTTCTTAGACATGTTTCATGGTGGTAGACCACCAGGGGGCGCTGCAGCAACCAAATAAGTCGCACTTGAAAAGTTTTCAAAAACTACTAAACTGATTTCGATGCGGTTTTCTGTGATGGGTGTTGGTTATCGGTGATGGTTCTTAGATATGTGTTATGGTATTTAGCCGCTAGGGGGCGCTGAAGTAATAATTTTCCCATTTATCTCTAGAAAGGTTTTCATAAGCCGGATTCACCCGCATTAAACTAGAACGATGCGTTAGATAAACTACTCGTATCAAATACTTCTCAAGTTGATTATATTTTATTGGTTTTAAGGTTTGACAGCTCATACCTTGCAACTCACACAATACCTTAGTTATTTTCATTCAAAGGAGGTTTTTAATCCTGCGTTCAACAACTGCAAATCACTGAAAGAAATAATATTGTAATTAAGACCGAGTATTTATTAAATGATTTATTGGTAGCGATTTCAATTAACCAACCCAATGAATAAATATTTCGTATTTATTAAAACACATAATTATTAAAAAAGTTATTAATTGAGTAAATATTCAGTGTGCAGTTTAAATGAACGAAAGCAAGTTTAAAGTAGGTAGTCGAAATTTGAGTAAAATTAATAATAAAAAAATTAAATTAGTTTTACTGGCTATAAAATCGTAAAGGCAATTATATAATAACAAAATCTAAGCATCAAACAGGGCTTAAGATATAAAAAATGTCACAGAATGAAATCGTTATTTTAAATAATAAAATCAAGGTGTGTATATTTTCCATGGGTTGACCAATGTCAACCGAAATTCAGTCGAATATTTCAATATATACACTACGAAGATTCGATCGAATATTCGACTTAAATAAATGAAATAAATAAATAAAAGATTTTTCGCATTCACAATGCTATTTTTATATTAAGATAAATAATACTAGAAAAAATCGACTCACCCGTAGCACCTCAGACGGGACTCGAACCCGCACCCTTGGGAATCCGGCCCAATGCACTGACCAATTATGCTACCGAGTCGCTGAGGTGCTACGGGTGAGTCGATTTTTTCTAGTATTTTTTCTAATATTATTTATCTTAAAGCACTTGTGTTATGGAAATTAGAGAGAACGGTGTATACAAACACCCAGACCAGAGCCAATATAGAAAAGTTCGTTTTCTAAATTGACCTAACCGGGGATCGAACCCGGGACCTCAGAGATGGCGACACTTGAAAACCGGTGTACAAAGCCACTAGACCACGGAGGTGGTCGACTTGATGAATATAGAAACGCGATCTCCATTTTCGTTCTGAACTGCAAGAGTTTTGTAATTGAAAGTCGAACGATTTCTAATAGATTTCCCTCTAAATGAGAAATGCAGGACCATCGACGTCATTGTCCAGAATAGATGAAACGGGGTTTTGTTCGCCGCACCTATAACACGAGCTACTTCTTTTTATTTTTTTTAAACACCGCTCTGCTCTGTCGTAATTTTTCTCCTTGCCAATTACTTTGTTTCTGCGCCAGAAAGGTATTGCTTCGGACGTTTCTAGCATGCAGTATAACGTTCCTATTTTTTTTTAATTCGCTGAAGAAAACGTTAGCAATTATTAACCCTTTGTTTGTCTATCGAATAAAAATATAAAAATGCTGTCAATAACTAAGCAGCTGAAATTTACTTTTCCAAATTTTACAAAACTAGATGATAAATACACCATTATCATCATGAAGCATTTTAACCTTCCTTGTGTACTAGCAGTAGGAACTTTCTACTGCTGTTGCACAGGTATCTACGTAATTTAAATATAAAAAAACTTTTTTTTTAATACAAGTTTTCTACAATAGTTTATATTATTATCTGGATATACGACTGAAGTATACAGAAAAATACCGGCTGCCTTACCTTTTTAATCAATCGGACCCACGTAAACCTTTTCCTATGTAGTCAATAGCAAGGCTTACGCAATCAGCCAATCTCGATCTATAGAAGAGGTAAATCCGTGAAATGACAGTCTCAGGTTTATTAATGGCTGAGGCAAATGGCGACGCCGACAAAGACGATTGTTTGCACCGAGCCGATCCCATTACGGAGATAACCTCACCTTAAGCGGTATCAATGGGGAATTCTTCTTGTAATAAGTCTCTCTGGTATATGAATAGATAGAACTAGTGACCGGCTACGACTTCGTTTGAGGATATTTTTTAATTTTAGGACCGAGTCAATATGCTTTTTAACGAACGACTAAGGTTATTTCTTTGTTCCAAAGTCGGTTGTGTATAGAAAAAAATAAACCTGCACTAACACTCGTAGCGCGTAGCTTCGTAGCAGTTTAGCTACGGCGTAGCATCCATAGCATTCATATACCTGAGAAGTTTTTTAACGCGCCTGAGTTCCAGCAATTAGGCTAGGCGTATGTTGAGATGCAGATGACGGCAACGCGACTCAGTGCAGCACAGTACAGATTTTGCAGAGTAGGGCAGTCGAACGTAGGCCACAGCGGGACAGATATGTCTGCGTCGCACGTGCCTGCACTATATGCGTCATCTGCGTCTCAGCATACGCTTACACTCAAAAGGCTAAGAGAATCAGCGAATCTCACGCGGATCCCGTGAAGCGACGATCGTAGTATAATTAATTACCAAGGTTCACAAAGACGATTGTTTGCGCCGAGCCGATCTCAGCCGGATAATCTCGCCTTTTGTTTCTGTTTTATGAAAGAAGTAAACTTTTTATTCGTCAAGAATTGGCGGCCGTATCTTTCATGCCAGTCACCGGGGTTGATTGTCCCGTTTCCAGATTAAATTAACAATCACCTGAATTGAAAATGTTGTAAAGACGATCGTAATTCATCAAGTTTCCTTTTCTTTTATATGTTTGACAGGTAGATGAATTTTAGAGTTCACTTGCATTACAAGCAATGTTTACCCGTGGTCCCGTTGGGTCGACCCATTACCGGATCCCTGAAATTTATCTATCTTACATTTATCTAATTTTATTCCCCAGAAGAATGCTAAGGTAACCATCAGGCAGACCACATATCACTTCATATTCGTATAACCGTATTTACTCACACACTTTTCTTCTTTTTTTGTAATATTCTTTTGCGACAAAACCCTTATCCGAAAATTGCTAAAAAGCCTTTCTACTTTACAGGATCAATAGTCGGGCGATAACTTCTCCCAATACTTCATACTCCATTGAATTCCCAGAGTGTATTAAGATAAAAAAAGCTCAGAACAATGCGAGGTGGGTGTCTAAAGGAACAGTGGTGGAGTCTGCTCCAAATTTGCGATTGTCATTTATTTGTGTAGAGAAAAATTTGCGCGAAATAAACAGTTACGGGGAACGCGAGTCACTTTGTTGTGGAAAGCTAAAAAGACTGGTCTGGAGATAACGGCGTAGTACAAAGTACAATGGCCACCCCACAACACCCACTCCCGAATATGAACCCTATTGTCTACTTAATTACAACGGGTGTCTTTGAGATATGGTTGGTACACACTCCACAAAGCCTGTCATACACAAATAATATTTTATCGTCGAAGCAATGTTTTCTCGTCTCAATTATTGTGTGCGAGTGCAGGATTGCTTGAGTGCCACTGTTCCACATTTTGCCAACGAACACAAACTAGGAAGTTATATTCTGAATCTAAAATTCAACATATAACCTATTAGATGTCGTATTATTATCTTCTAACTAATACAAAACTTGAACTAAATAACCTGAACATACTTCAAAAATATATACTCAACTGATAACCTCCTTCTTGTTTTTGAAGTCGGGTAAAAATGGTTACTGTTGACTTTTTATAGCTTACGTCATAACTTTTGGCCAAATTTATCTAAGAATCGGTGGTTTCTAGCACCGAAATTGTTTGCGAAGCAATTATGCAGGCCACTAATTGGATAGAAAGTTGGAGTTATGGAGTTCATATAACTTTATTGATTACACTATACTATACTAGGAGTTGCTTTTCCGAAGGCAAATGTTGTTATAACTCTATAAGTTCGATGGTCTATTGATGACAGATACATCTACTCATTGATAAGTTCCAAGAATATGATCAGTACAGTACATTAGGTATTACAAATTCAAATTCAACAATGTATTTCTTTATGTTCCCACTGTTGGAGTGCTGTGGCACAGACCTTTCTATAGATAGGTAATGAGGATAGGCCATAACCTACCACGTGGTGTTGGCACGCATACATTATCTTAAAAAATAATCCCCAGTCAGATTAACATACAAGATTTTTCCGAGTAGCTGCTTATAAAATATTATGATCCCCTCTAATAAAAGTAAAAGGTTTGCGATAACAATAATTTTAAATTAGATCAATTTAGGACGATAACGGCTTCAGTTATTATTTCCATAGCGGCGATAAAGCTTGTAAATGGTTTTCCAAACCTCCCGGACGCTCGCCGAGCCTTTTTATTAGGGTATTTGTCAAGATATTCCCGCCTAAAAGGGACTATAACAGAAAATTTTACTTTCGGATGCCATACGGCTCGTGTCTATCCGATCTGTTAATTTATTTGGGTATAAGCTCATGTTGTGGCATGGCAACACAATGTGCAAATTATTTTATGTAGTGTTATGGCATCAATTTGGTACCTACCAATAAATAGATAAGAAACATCGGTTTAGGATAACCCTTTTTTTCTGTAGAATCATCAGCCACTATTAGAGTCTCCGCACACGTGCCACTGACCACAGACACAGAGGCCGCCTTTCATATAAGCGTGTGGCGACTACCGGTGTCAACCGTGTGCGCTGAGTTCATATAAAATGTATTTAGGGGAATCGATATAATAATAATTAATATTAGTAGGCTTATATAAAAAGTATTGACAAAATCTGTAAAAGAATTACTTTAAAAGAAAAATAAGTATTGACTTATAACTTATAAAAATATTTTTTTTATGTGTACATTTTTTTATAAAAGCGATGGCTTTAACCAATTATATTTACTTACTATGGTGCAATTCGAAATACAAATTTAAACACCAAGTAATATCTTTTAAAGATTTGTTTACAGTTCCTAGATACACGAGAATGTGTGTTTTTCTGGATTATTTATATCGGATGATAATATTATTATTTCTTCTCTCATATTCTTTTTACATAAGTCATAACGTAGTTAGTACTATGCATAACCTAAAGAAATATATTGTCCCCGAATAAAACATTCAATATCGTACGGTAATAAAAATGTAACGCATATTTTTAGCAGAGTATTTATTATATTGCTTAGGGGGAGTGATAATTTATGAAAATAGTAACTGTTGGGTATAATGTGGCGTGAGATATAAAATTAGTATTCAACAGCAGAATAATGGGGATGATACACCGTCCTGAATAATCAGAACTGTTGAACAACTTCTTTCTTGATAAAACGCTCCTGAAATGTGAATCGTTTTTAAAATCACCTTTTAAATTATTTACAATTTTAATTGTTTATAACAATTATAATTAACCCTTTATTCCAAAAAAAAATACATTTTACAATTATAAACTACACTCGCTACTGTTGCAAATAAAAATATGTTTTGAATACAGTATATCCCTTGCTGTTGGGCGAAGGCCTCCTCTAGCGCCTTCCATTATGTCCTGTCTTGTGCGACTCGGTTTGGACCAGCTGTTACATTTTAAGTAATAATAAGCAACCTGTACCTGAAAAGCTGACAGTAAAACAACGGGAATAAATAAAAAAACATAATATTAATGTTTGTTAAAAACCAAGATTCAAAATAAGAAACTAAATGAGTTTATAACGTGAATTTTCGTTTTTATAATGGATTAGATTACTACAGCTGTATTATAAATACAACATGTTACAAAAATACACCTAATGTCGAATATGGTATATAGGGACCATCAAACTGAACAACTTTTACTATGGCACCTACTCTCAAATCGCGAAAAAATCAGCTGTTTCATACATTTTGATATTTTCGATTCTAATTTTTGTATGAATAAAACAGGTGATTTTTTTTTTTGCGATTTCAAAGATGGTCCTATAGTAAAAGTTGATCAGTTTGATGGTCCCTATATACCATATTCGGCATTAGGGGTATTTTTGTAACATATTGTACAATATATATTATGTGAAAATTGTATTTATTTAAATATTATTTATATCCCTATATTATACATATGTGAAAAAAATATTTATATAAATAACCGAATATCCGAACATATAAACAGCTTATTTTTTTATTTAGAAATACAATATTTTAAACAAAATTGCCGCACTACAACACTTCTCACGCAATATCTAATCTGTATGATACAGCTATAGATAGCTGTTATAAACATTTATTTATGAACCAATAACGCGTATCCAAGCCCGATTACGATTCTATACGTGACTATGGGGCCAAATTTGCATGTTTAATGAAATCATTGTATGTACACGGACGACGTTAATTGGACTAGTAAATCCATTCACTTGTTTATGCATCCCAAACTAATTATGGGAGCCGGTTGACGTCTATTTGCTGGTGAAAAATATCAGATTTTATCTACAGAGAGTAGAGTATGAGGGTGTTCAATATGAGTTAGAAACTTTAAACTACACTGGCCTTCAAAACTTAGTACCACACTTTTATAATTGCGATTTCTCATAACAATAGAAGTGAAAGTTTTCAATTTCGCCGTGCAGCAAAAGTCGTGCGGCTTTAGTCACTCGTGTAAATACCACATTACATTGGAATCGAATCAATCAAAACACGGCAGTAAAGCTGTATAACTATAATAGTTAAACAGTTGAACTGCAAACTGCTTTAGTAACGTAGAGCATAAAGAAAGTCTCAAGTTCAACATTGTATAGTACAGTGTGTAAGCCCTAAGTATATTACCTATGTACTGTCTCTTTATTAGTTAGTATTAAACTACACTTCACTGGCAGAACACGGGTTTCATTTAGCTCCCGATAGTACTGTCATATCTATTGGCGACCCTGCTTGATGTGCTATCGTGTATACCTATGCGATGTTGTTCAATATTAAACAAAATGCGACTCACCACTAGCATCATCTACCCCACGGGACACCGGAAGTAGTGCAGCATATCCCGCAGGTTAATACGGTGGCTTCCGGCGACGGCGAACGGAAATTGGCAGCCGACGATTTGACCAACTAGCGACTTCACCGACTCAGTTACGCTGGAGATTTACTGACGTAGTGATTATATACTGTTTGATATACTGCGATTTTTTTCAAAACATGACCCATAGACCCCTGGGTCTAAAAATGCATGATTGAATGTTACATTATTATATTGTTCATAATATAGTTCATTCAAGAAAACATAAAAAAACAAACTTTTTATGAATCGTATAATAGGTAATATAAAACATTTATCAATCTCTCAAATATGGTTCAATCTTCTACTAAGGGAGATTTACCTATCAATGCCCAGCCCAAGTTTTTGGACCTAGAAGCTAAAATAAAAACATAAAGATGTTCTAAGTTTGTATGAAAAATTCATCAACGCCCGAGCGGCCGCATGTGGCTGTATAACAATGGTGGCTTATTTTCCGGGCGTTGAAGGGTTAAATAGATATTTAGACTTGAAACTTTGTAGGAGTATACCCACTTCTAAAAACAAATAAGCAAACACGTATTTCGTAATTTTCCGAAAATTAACCTCTTAAGGGTTAAGGGTTAATATTCCAAATAAATGTGTTTTATTTCTTTTTTTTCTTTCAAATAAATCTAAAAATCGATATGGATGTCGTTATTGAGTTTTTATGGGATTTGATGGCGAAAATGGGAAACAGTGGACATGATTCAACACAAAGAGCTGAAAAGGGGGTTCAAATTTTGTATGGAAAAATAACACGGTAACGGGAACAGTAACGGAAATGGCGTGGGAACAGAAACGAATAGGACGGGATATGGATATCCTACGAATATTATAATTGTGAAAGTTTGAATTTTTGGATATTTGTGGCTCAATAACGCAAAAACGGCTGGATGGATTTGGAATGACACACAGCTTATAGCCTGGATTAAAACATAGGATACTTTTTAACCAGAGGGCTGATTACGTAACTCTGTTGCTAATAATTCTCGATTGAAATCGCAGTTACATTGCTGCTTTAAGTATGATAGTTGTCACATTGGTTCTTACTAAAGCAGCAATGTAACTACGATTTCTGTCACAGTTGATTGCAACAAAGTTACATAATAAGGGGTCAGGTCAAAGAACGTGCATGAAATATTAAATCACTGACTGAAAAGAGCTATGTGCTTTTAAAACCGGTAGTGGACATTCTGAAGTGTAGCTTAAATCATCCAAAGATGATATCGGAGTATTGGCTTAGAGTTCAGACACAGTGTAAATAAATACCAGTATTATATTTACTCCTCAGTACGAAAATATATTTAAAGCTCAAACGGCCAAAGAAGGGTCAGTTACTATTTACAATTAAGTCTACCCCCTACCCTACCTTACGTAATAATGGCACAAAATTCCGACCGTACGCTTTTCAGTGTACGGATTATAACAGCGTTTAACTACCGAGCGGGCGTTGGTTTCAAGAACACTTAACGAGATAAACTGCTGGTGATTACTTATTCTGTGGCTCAGGTATTTAGTAGTGTGGCGATATGCGACAGTGGGCTGACCAATTTCCGGCATCGGAAACTCCCGGACGATGTGATATCAGACGCCGGCAGTGACGTGTGGTCACGAGAAATGCCACCAGCTATTTATTCGAGTTAGGATAATCATCCGAAAGATGTCGATGCGTTCGCCACATTGAAATAGGAAAATAGGGGTGTGCAATATTGTAGACAAAAGGGAAAAATCGAAATATAATGGAATAAGTAGCAGGTTCAGTAGAGGCAACTACTTTTGGACTTAGGCATCTAAATATGAATCTTGTTTACCTATAACTACTGTAAATTACTACGCGTTCACATCATCATTGACGCTACCTCCCGGCCCGCCTCGTCATACCGCACCTCCTGCGTCACCTTTCTAGTACGGCTAGCAACAAATACAAATACAAATACAAATATCTTTATTGACTCATGAGTTTTACATTGTGGTAAATATTAAAAGTATCATCATGAACCCCGTTAGGGCACTACAATTTATAACGAAAAGCTTAATTTTTGTTTCTGTTGATTTAATCATTACGTTCGTTATTTGTGTTGTTATAATGGTTAAAAGAGTAAAGTTTCTACATTATGGCGAACCTAACTTGTTATATACATTTATTACACTCTTTGAACAAGAAAAAAATGACATGAATAACTACAGTACCGTTAGCTGTGACGTCATAACGGTCGTCGACGGCAATCACGAAGTGAACGCGTAGTAAGTGTAGTCTACAGTAATTACCTCGAAATATTTTCAAGTCTTTTAAATTACCTACCAATAATATGTTTAATATAAAAATGAGCATCACTGCACTGCATCATATTAATTAACGCCCTTACTAATAAGGATTGTATAGCGGACGTATAGTTATACACCGGCACCGGTGACTCTCTGTCAAACTATTTAAACTTGACACTAAGAAGAACGGGACGAAACACTGTGCAACTAATCTCTTGCTATACAACGCTTATTATAAAGGACGTTAAGTATGTAATAAAATAAAATAAAACAATGAATAATCAACAAGCATCATAATTCATTGTTCCAAAAGTATAAGTACACCATTAACCGATGAATATCAAGTTTCTTGAAATCGTAGGTACAGCTTAACTAACGAGAATAAAAATAACAAATCATTCACGAGAAATAATGACAAAGTAAATTGATGTTCACACGTACAGCTCATATTTTAAGGATTAAACGATATTAGAACAGCATCGTTAAATCTCATCACGTGTCTTTTAAATACACGAAGAATTTCTTGAGAAATGTTTGAATTAAAAGAAACTCGAGTCGCGTTCTCGCAAAGACGCCGCATTCACGAATTAAATAAGCAGGCGCTAAATTTAAATTTAATGAAACAAGTTTCCACAGAGTGCCGAGTTATACCGTTATAGCTATTCAGTTCATAACTGTGTCCCCACCGTTCGTTACCTCCGAACATTGTGTTATGCAAATTTTCAATTACATAATTTATTTACGAAGAATTTGTGCCCGTTTATTTCCATTTCAAACCAGTAAGCTAAATGCGAAATCAATTTGCTAACTTATTAACTACCTAAAACATTGGGCTGTGAATATTAAATTTTGTCAATTGGAATTAGATAATCACTGCAGATTACTATCAGGCGAGTTCCTTTGTGGTATACAATGTGACGGAGTAGTGAGGTTCCGAGGGCATTGTGGATTTGACAACCTAATCAACTATATGTTCCGACCAAAGCCTATACGAGTTTGTAGACATCTGCAGAATATTATCTACATAGAATATACGAGTAGAACGGATCGGTCAATTTTGAATTGCAGTGAAAATACCTGTCATAAAAAAATTACCAAGTGTATAAATTCAGATTTAACGACAATGATAATTTTAACGACAGGTTCATCAGAAGTAGAGCATAAGATCTTTTTTTATACTTATAACAATTTTCTTGTCCTTTAAATTTAAATAAAACAGCTGACAATCTGACCTTAAGCTATTCACCAGTCTACGTTTGTAAAATCAAGTCATAAAATAAAAATTAGGTTAGCGCTCTATTCAGAATTGTAAAATCGAAATTGCAAGGTGAGCACAAATATTACCAATCTGGGTCATCGAATCGCATCGCGGGAGAGTGCTCAACGGCACAAATGATTCATGGAAATTGCGCTGTAATTGAAAAAAATATGTTATTCCGGCTTGACGTATTGGCGGAATGCTCGCTTACCGGAATTCTAACCGACGGGCACAATCCGCGACTTTTTATTACACACAGAGAATGTAAATTCTTTTTCGATTTACGTCGCCAACTAGCAACCTTCGCGCTACTCTGTAGCAAGTCGTAAGCGCCTTCTACTCTCTTTTATTTTTATATCAAACATAGGTAATCAAATCATTAACATTTTGGTGAACCAAAAACCACTTACAGACAGTCATAATGTTCGTATACTAAAATTAATATACTTAATGCATCTGGAGACCAAATACCAAAAAAGTTAAAGGAAGCTGGATTTGCTGAAATTGGTTCTTATTCAAACGTTCTTCCAAGCACTGGAGGTATTCCGATGTCCAGTCCAGCTACTTACAATAAGGTTTTTATTCAACATCGTAAGAAATAATAATGTTTTAACAAAGTTGTCAAAGCAAAACCGACATTCTATTTAGACAGTTCGTATATTTTATTCAATACAAGAATCAAAAGGTTGTTTAATACAGCCTCCATATTTGCAGAGGGAATGTTGTTTGTCGATTTCTTTTTACCTTCACGGGTGAATTGGTCGGTTTCGGCTGGTTCACCGAACCCTCTTCCAGATAAACCGAAAAGTTTCTACTGAAATAGTCAAAGCCAATTTCTGCCTCTGTTAGCAGAGCATCAGATTCAAAATTTTCAAACCAGTTATCTCAGCATTAGTTCTATTTTTTGAATAGCAACTCATTTGATTTGGTTGACGTCATTCCACCAATTTTCCAAAATAAGTAAAACTGCGATAATATATAATTAATGTGCAATAAAATGTTAAATAAATAATATATAATACCCGAAGTGCGGCTACACCTAGTTCTAGCCGGTTAAAACTAGGTGTAGCTGGTAGCTGTTGGTTAAACCTAGGTGTAGCTGGTATCTGTTGATTAAAACTAGGTGTAGCTGGTAGCTGTTGGATAAACCTAGGTGTGGCTGGTTTCTGCTGGTTAAAACTAGGTGTAGCTGGTAGCTGTTGGTTAAACCTAGTTGTAGCTGGTATCTGTTGGTTAAAACTAGGTGTAGCTGGTAGCCGTTTGTTAAAACTAGGTGTAGCTGGTATCTGTTCGTTAAACCTAGGTGTAAAAGATTTATTCAAGGCTAATACTAGGTGTAGCCAGTTGCATTGCAGTCGGTTAAAACTATGTTAAGCTTTCTTTGTGCTGGCTACAATTTGATGTAACCAATCCTCGTACCTAGTTAAAATTAGATATACAGTATTTTTTCCATGAGATTATAAGTTGTTTAATAAAGGTAACCATTATTAACTCAATATCTTGACATAAAAAGTTCAGTTAACTTTTAAAAATCATTATCATGAAAATAGAAAGAGTTATTTTCAAAACATAATATTGTGATTATTGAAGAAATGTTTTATAATAATATTACCTACAGTCTATAAAAATAATTAACTTATTTTGACGTTAATAATTAATTTTGTAATAATTAAACTTAACATTAGCTTTATCTATTTATCCAAAAATCAGCAATAAAAAAAAATCAGCTGTCATATTTTGATATTTTCGATTTTAATTTTTGTATGAAACAACTGTTTTTTTTTTGCGATTTCAGAGTCGGTCCCATAGTAAAAGTAAAAGATCAGTTTGATGGTCCCTATGTACCATATTCGGCATTAGTGGTATTTTTGTAACATGTTGTATAATCCACGCGCGATTACAATGGGATGGGACTTTGTCAAAGTAAGTCGAAAATGACAGCTAGCAGACAAGTAGCGTTAGCAAAAAAGTTCTGAAACTATTTAAATAAAAAATAATTTAAAAAAAAGTAAAAAGTTACCCCTTTATCCACTCATTAAAATAAAACACAACTAGCATTATGCGAGCATCTCCGCGAGTTTACGCTACGGCTGGCCGACGGACCGTACGCGTCTCAGTTCCAAAAGGTAGCATCCCATTCTCATCGCGCGCGGATTATAACTTTCCTAACTTGGTGACATGGCAATGGCATCCATTTTGGAAATGAATTGTAACAAGTTAGGAAATAAAAGCTTTTGAATAATGTTTAAAATATGTCTCATTCTAAATTATTATAGCTATTTATGCAACTGTAGTATAATGAGGGTAAAACACGAGTGTGATAATACATACATAGAAGAGGTAAGACAGTCAATGAGTTGAATAGCGGTGCACATAGTTCATCTGGTGCAGTGCCACAGATGGCCCTTATATATACATTTCCCAATAGTCAACAATCAAGTCACTTTAATACATGCGGTCTTTACTGACGAATTCTCTGTATAATTTCTCCTATTCGCCGTGTGGAATAGAAAGAAATTGGAGTTTCATACAAAATTACACGAAATTTAACATTTTTCAACTCTGACACGGCGAATAGGAGAAATTATACAGTGAATTCGACAGTAAAGTCCGCAAGTTGACTTTTACAGCTTTCGAACATTACAAAATTAAAATAAAATCAGATTGAATTTATATTAAAAATACGATCTTTTAGAAATTAGCTCGTTTGTATAAAAACCATATTAGTGGTCCCTATTTTCTTTTGAGTAGCGTAAGTATATATATAAACGTTAATTAAAGATCGGCAGTCTAAAGCTAAAAGACATCTTTGAGTCTGAACGCCCTTCTATTGTCTAATTTCAAAATCTATCGCAATCGCTTTCAAGACGTAACACATTGATGCTTCTTTTTGGCATAAATAAAAACTTACCAAAGAAATGCAGCAATGTGTCACATCCATCTGTCAAATGAAAGCGATTGCGATAGATTTTGAAATTAGACAATTAGCCCAGTTGTCTAACTGAGAATTGTTGTAAGCTTTTAAAAGTTGATTATAGGTAACCTTAGAATAATAACATCCTAGAACGATAGTGCCCTACAAAGCGCACTGTCAAAAGTGAGGTAAAAAATACTGAGCCAAAATGGCTTAGTTTTCCGATTTTTATCCTACATTTACCTAATGATCGTGCCTATAAGAACGAAATAGTTTCAATTTCCCTACCTTTAGGGGATTTGTTACTATTTTATTGGATTTTAGTTATGATTAGGTAACGTATGAAGGATATAAATATGAAAACTAAGCCATTTTGGCTCCGTATTTTTTGCCTCACTTTACATACAAAGACTGGGCTTCTAGGTGTTATTATTCTAAGTAAAACACCATCCGAAGAAGAAACTTGTATACAAGGTGTTACAACAATACCCCTAATGCTGAATATGGTATATAGGGACCATCAAACTGAACAACTTTTACTACAGGATCAACTCTGAAATCGCGAAAAAAAAATCAGCTGTTTCATACAAAAAATAAAATCGAAAATATCAAAATGTATGAAACAGCTGATTTTTTTTTCGCGATTTCAGTGTTGGCCCCATAGTAAAAGTTGTTCAGTTTGATGGTCCCTATATACCATATTCGGCATTAGGGGTATTTTTGTAACACCTTGTATATTTCTTCGTTTTTACAACTTTTCCGTAAGAGGTGTGATAGCGAGAATTTAGATATCCACTTTTAAAAGTTTATATGGGTAAGTACCTAAAACAACATTCGATACGTAAACTTGTGTACCTACTATTCCATTTTCCATCCATGTAACAACTTGGTACCAAGAGTACGCAGAATTCTTTGACGAGCGCTCGAGAGTATTTGCTTATCGAGTTCGCAAATGCTGCCTGCGCGCCCTGATTGGCTGTTTGTACGACATTTTTATTTCCTCAGTAGCAGTAAGTTCGGTGCTGAATTGTGATTTCCGTTTAACTATCTGTATCATCCGAGTGGAGTGGATGTGTACCTAGTGTTTGTGTTTGGCATACGGGCTATGTCATATTTACTGGAGTTAATTAAAAAATTGAAAAGAATATTTCTAATACTAAATAATATACTAGAAAAAATAGGACTCGCACCAGATCATGTTCTCGGACGGGAATCGAACCCGCGACCTTTGGATAACCGGTCCAATGCTCTGACCGCTGAGCTACAGAGTCACTTAAAATAGGACTCGCACCAGATCATGTTCTCGGACGGGAATCGAACCCGCGACCTTTGGATAACCGGTCCAATGCTCTGACCGCTGAGCTACCGAGTCACTAGTGGGAACGTCGAATTTCTTCTAGTATATCAACTCTTACGCTGCAAGCCAGCGCCATCTCACCAATGTAGAAGGAATTAACCTCAACATTCAACTGAACATCTTTCCAGATATTTTTAAACAGTTGATTAAGATGAGAAAGCTTTTTAACTATTTGAAATTTTGAGATTTAAGCAAGCAATGCTCTGACCGCTGAGCTACCGAGTCACGTGACTCGGTAGCTCAGCGGTCAGAGCATTGGACCGGTTATCCAAAGGTCGCGGGTTCGATTCCCGTCCGAGAACATGATCTGGTGCGAGTCCTATTTTTTCTAGTATATTATTTAGTATTATATAAAAATAGCATTGTGAATGCTTAAATCTCAAAATTTCAAATAGAATATTTCTAAATTAGGAAAAAATACTTAACGGCTGATTGATGATAGTGTTTATTGGCCAAGTAGGTAGATACCTAAAAGTAAGTAAGTACATTTAGGTAGTGTACATTTTACTTTGCAGAATAAATTACAAGCAGATTTGATAAGTTTATTGCAAGCATCAATGCTGTTTTCGTGGCATCAAGACCATACATGACAAAGCAGGAAAATCCGATTATTTTCATATTTTCACAACAATTTAATATTAAGATAAACAATATTAGAAAATATACTAGAAAAAATCTACTCACCCTTATTTTCTAGAATTTTTTTAAATATTATTTATCTTAATATAAAAATAGCATTGTGAATGCGAAAAATCTAAAATTAAATAATTTAATATTATTATAACTAGTTATACAAACTTAGGAAGTTGTATAATATATCTTGTCAGGAAACCAGAGCCAAGTTGATTCCCTCTGGAGACAATAACTTTATTTAGACCGTGTTTGTAAATTGGAATCCAAGTTACATTTTGAACTACAAACTTAATAACGGTTCACGCGTATTAAAGTTACAAGCTGAAATTATGTATCTATCTATAGGTACCTAGGTATCATAAGGTATGTAGGTACAGCTGTTTTATAGCTATTGAAAATCGGAAGAGTTCATAATCATAATAGATAGGTTTTAACCTAATTCAAATTTTTGTAAGACTACGTTAGTTTAGTCACTCCTACACTTTCTGCTCTCGAGTTTAAAGGTACAACTTCATTTAATTAATATTTTCGGAAAAAAGGTTTTCGCTGTTGGAATGCACTTTCCACCACTGGTGTCGACAAAAAGTCCCAGTCGCCCCCAGTGGTGGCGAAACTACTGGTGGCAACCGGGAATGACCGCATAAAAATCTATACCATTCTAATTACTATTTGTCACCAAATCTAAATACTTAGGTATAGATAAACAACCCCACAGATGCAGTTAGTTACCTACCTACCCGAATGTTCCAATTTGACACGTTCGGTAAGGAATGTTATGCCCTGCCTACCTACAACATTTAGTACAGAATCGACGACGTTATACTACAGTGTGTCTGAACAGTCGCCCCGAGGGACCCGAAATTCGCCATAAAGCTGGTTTATGGATAATGTCTCTAACTTCATACCACAGGTGTACGATAGGGTTCGAGGCTGAGAAACTCGTCGATACTGATTTGTGAGGGTTAAACCTTGTGTTGATGTCTAAAGTATTGTTACGAGAATGTACGAAGAAGGATTTACGGGTTAGCGTTGTGTTGTTTAGCTATAAAACGTTATTACGTGCAATCAAATGACAAATGACAACTACAACAAAGTGACAAAGTTGTAAACTGTATACATATTTTTAGACGTAACTGTACTTACTTTTATACGTTACTCTGATATCTGCACAAGCATACCTTTTAGTAACCACAAAACGACACCAAAGTTATTGCTCTAAGTAGCATATTTCGAGAGTTATGAACGCGTAGTCTGCACACTAGCGCTGCCATTGGAAAAAAAGTCATAGTGCTTTAATAAAACGAAAGTAGTTTAAAAGTACAGTCGCGCATACTGCAATACTTTGGCCATGTCTCTAGGCGGGGTAACGACTCCATAGAGCGGCTGGTCGTGCAGGGCAAAGTGGAGGGAACCAGATCACGTGGCAGCTCACCGATGCGCTGGACCGACCAAGTCAAATTCGCAGTGGGAAACCGTGTGTCTGACTGCGCCAGATACTCTACCAATCGGGAGAGATGGCGGGAGATCGTGCGGAAAGCTGTGTCCACCTCTACCACCGACGTGGAGGCCTCAACGTGACCACGACCGCTCTGCCAAGAGCGAAACGACGAAGAAGAAGAAGAGTTTAAAAGTGGCTACTTTTAGCGAAAAAGCTTCATTAAACTAAACGACAGACTAGAAAATATTGTTAAAGCGATAAAAACCACCACAAAGCTTCTTCGGAGTGCACTACTGAGAGATAATTCACGATTTCGTCTTTTTAAGCACTATGTTTTTTTCCAATGGCGCTAGTGAGCAGACTACGCGCTTTTATTGTTGTTTGAATACTTATGTTATGAACCTTATGTAAGCACTAAACTAAATGTAATTTTCGAAAAAGGACTAAATTTTAGTATCTACCCGGGTAGGTAAGGAAGTATTTGGAATGAACTATTATTTAGAAATTCACTATTTCAGCTAATTTAGTACTTACGAAACAGAAACAGATTTTACAGTAAGAGTTGCTGAAAATATACAGAGAATCGGGTTTCAAGCACAACTCGACCCCGTCCACTCAGGCCCTGCTTTTGATCTTTAACTTAAAAAGGTGGGGCACTTCAACTTTTTAACTTAAAAGATCCTGTGATACAACCTCTTTCATATTTTTATTGAAAAACGATACGATTTTAGATGAGTTGGAGTGCCCGCCCGTCTAGCTAAAAGCGTCGCTTATTT
Organism: Catoptria pinella; assembly: GCA_963556745.1. Taxonomy (NCBI): domain Eukaryota; kingdom Metazoa; phylum Arthropoda; class Insecta; order Lepidoptera; family Crambidae; genus Catoptria; species Catoptria pinella. The sequence goes on from OY750776.1 coordinate 6,192,708, forward strand.
ACCTGGAAGGATGCTCTCGAAAAGGTTTGTTTTTACCAGAGTTTTCGTCTTTATAGTAGCTTGTACCAAAATTGATTTATGTGGATAAAATACATTAAATTACAATTCAGGTATTGACGATTATAATTTTTTTCCAAAAGATCCTTCTGCAATATGCAGTGAGCGAGAATAGGCAGGCAAGACACAACCTATAAAATATTGAGTTGAGTGATTTCGACCAATATAGTTTCATGCAAAAGTCCTGGGGGCTAATTGTCTAATTTCAAAATCTATCGCAATCGCTTTCATTTGACAGATGGATGTGACACATTGCTGCATTTCTTTGGTAAGTTTTTATTTATGCCAAAAAGAAGCATCAATGCGTTGCATCTTGAAAGCGATTGCGATAGATTTTGAAATTAGACAATAGAGGGCTGTTTCGTGTAAAAAACCGCTCCGCTCGTCAAGGACTCCTGGTTCAAATCCCGGTAGGAGCATTATATGTTTTATGTTTGAGACCACTCAACCAACCAACCTATAATCGTACTTAGTACCTACCTATATTTGTTAACGGTTGTTAATAGGTACCTTCATTCTTATTTTGTATTGTATACTCTGGGGCCGTACCGGCTAACGCATCGAACTTCGGAAAATCTGGCGGGGCTTCAAATTAAAACAGATAAATCAAGACCCGATCGGGCCAAAATGGCGAATCCCAATTAATGATGTCACACGAACATTGATATCTTCTAAATAACTTCGGCGAATAGTATAATACGAAACTCTTTACTTCGATTTATTTGTTTTAAGTTGAAGCTCGGCAGACCCGCCGAATTCGAAAGTTAGCCGGTAGGGCCTCTGTACCAATCTTTATCTTTGGGACTATTTTAAAGAAATACACTTAATTGCTTCGAGACCACGAGTCAAATCCACCTTCAAAACAACACATCTGTCAACTTGGTTGGTAGATAAGGAACAAAATAAGTAGTACCAAATAATATACTAGAAAAAATACGACTCGCACCAGATCATGTTCTCGGACGGGAATCGAACCCGCGACCTTTGGATATCCGGTCCAATGCTCTGACCGCTGAGCTACCAAGTCACTGGTGGGAACATCGAATTTCTCCTAGTATATCAACTCTTACGCTGCAAGCCAACGCCATCTCACCATTGTACAAGGAATTACCTCGACATCAACTGTCATGTCGTGTCACAACATTTTTTCTAGTATATTATTTGGTATTATATAAAATAGCATTGTGAATGCTAAAATCTCAAAATTTAAAAAATAAGTAGTAGTAAGGTATCCTTATGAAATAAGACGGGTAGGTACTTAGACGGTCGGGATAACGCCTGAGAACTGGACCATTATACTGTAAGGTCATCCCAGCCGCACGGAAACTATTTAGTCCAGTAGTCGTCGGTATATTCCACTCTAGCTGGAAATAATTCAAGAAGTTTTAATTTCTTGTGCGTCAAATTTTGAAAACTGTGTGGAAGTTAAAAAAACAAAAAGTGTGATCAAGCCCTTAAATTTTTGATCTGAACTTTGAAAAAGTTATGTTTAAAAAAGAAAAATAATCTTTTTCTTCAATTTGCAACAATTTATTATACTACATTTTGATACAATCTATAACTAATTAAAGAATGACAACACAATCAACATTAGTAAGTGTTACTTTTCTAGGAAAAATTATACCTGACTACTGGACTAAGGTATTAACTAACCTTACTATTTCGTAATGTTGTTTAATTTATAATTTATTACTTAGGTACCTAATCTACTATTATTATTTCTACTATTATGTAGGTAACCATAAAAATACACCGTCACATTAAGTTTTTCATAGAAACAGAGATTTCATTCGTGTTTGCGGAACGAGTGCTTTGCACCTAAACCTAAAACCTATTATTTCACCTGTTATTAACTGCAGAAATACACACGTTGCATTTCATTTTTCATAGAGCAAAGATTTAATTCGAGTTTGCAGCACGAGTGCTGAGCGCAGTCCCGTGGGCAGTCCCCGATCTAATTACCTAATTGAAATCATTCGGTGTGCGTTTCCAAGTCGAGAGACGCTGCATCGCCAATTAGATCTCGCCAGGCGCTATGTTGAATCCATTTTCTAATATTCGTGGTGGTGTAACTACTTAGCTATGTGGTTTTGTTCAAGCTGCGTACTGTTCACTTGAATAGTCATAATTTTCGAGTTATTATATTTTTAGCATGTTGGATATTTAGTGGTCAGAGAACAATACAAAAAATGCAGGATTTGTTTTTTTGTAGTGAGGTACAGTCAACGGCACGCTGGTCTAACATGACAGGGTAATTAAATTCAATAAATTTTGTACTAAAATGCGAAGACAATTATGTTTAAAAAAAATGCAGATTTTTGACAATTGTATAACCTGACGTGCTGATGACTGCCCATTATAACAAGTTCTGACGTTTAGAGACGGAACTACACAACAGGACAAAACAAAACAAAACAAAAGAAAAATAATACCAAATAATATACTAGAAAAAATACGACTCGCACCAGATCATGTTCTCGGACGGGAATCGAACCCGCGACCTTTGGATATCCGGTCCAATGCTCTGACCGCTGAGCTACCGAGTCTCGGTATATATTATATAAAATAGCATTGTGAATGCTTAAATCTCAAAATTTTAAAACAAAAGAAAAGGTTTGTTCAACCACGACTCGAACCTGTGACGCTTAATCTGGGTACAAGGTGTCCCGGTCCTCTGTAACAGCCTTATGCAGTTATTTGTAAAACACCAACAACCTCGCAGGAGTAGATTACTAACATCATAAAAACATGTCAGATTTTCTTTTCCGAAAAGGTAAAAAAAACGACTTTCCATACAAATTTCGAGTTTTGTATGGAAAGACGTTTTTAGGGTTCCGTAGTCACGTCAACAAGGAACCCTTATAATTTCACCAGCTCCGTCTGTCAGAGGCCCTAAATACTAAAAAGCTGTAATTTAGCATGAATGTGTAGGTACCTATATTAATTACGCCGAAAAAGTGGTGGAATAAAATCTCGAATATTTTTTTATTTTCAATCTCATAGTGTGAGGTGATTTTAGCATTCACAATGCTAAAACCTCAACGATCTGGTGTGAGTCGATGTTTTTCTAGTATATTACTTAGTATAGATACTTTTACATATGTCTGTCAATTTATTTATTGTAAACACGACGGCACATCAGACTACTTTTAAAACGTAGGGCATACGGACGGCCGCAAGGTCAACATTTATAGTCAGCCCCCCTAGCATGACCACCGAAAACGGTACATATCGCGTGATATACCGTTTTATCGACACTCACCAGTCAAAATCCATTGTATTTTGACAGTTAAACGTGATAAATCGCTATGTCATATCGCGTTTCTGTGGTCATGTAATAAAAGCTGTTTTCGCAGCTCGTTTATCGTGTGTACATACAATACAAATAATAATCAAAATTAAATAAATTATAATTCATTGTTTTGAACACATTATCTGACTTTTTTTTTAATAAATAAAAACAGTCGAGTTAAAGCTCTCATACTATCATTTAGCTTAACTTTAATCTAATCATAAAACAATAGTTTTTGGTACAAAACAACACAATGTTGGAATGTGTAAAATATTAGTGTGGTGTACAGTCGCGGTCAGATATATTGTAGCAGACAAGGTGACCAAATACTTCTGAACCGTTTAAAATGTCAATAAGTTCATTACACTAAAGTTACTAATACTATCTGAACACTCTCATTAATATCTGAGCATGCTTGTCAATAATTTCTATACACACAACTATTTGTTTGGTGTTTTGTGTGTTGTTAGTTGTGTGATGTAATAAATTGTGCTATACCTTATAAACAAACAGGTACTAAACCTTAACCTCAAGCTCAAACTCGAAACTATAAAACATTACAATTAAATGAGCATAGCAACTTATAATCTACGTCTCCCGACACTGAATTTGTTTTTTATAGCAACAGCTTTTTATTAACTAAATTCAAAAAACCTAAACGTTTCACTGCATGCTTTTTAAATCATTTTATAAATGCATGTACAGGCACCAGCATCTTTATGAAACAGAACAGTTTCAAAGGGTGCATTGTGCTTAGCGAAGCATCGTGATTGGTCAATATATGCACCGATTTGTCGAGCTGTGCGTAGCGGAGCATCGCGATTGGTTTTTTGATACATCGCTCCGCTCAGCTCTGCCTCAGTGGCAACGCAGCCTAATACTTTAATAATTAGGCAGCCTTATAAGGTAATATAAATACACTACTCAAATGAAAATAGGGGCCCCCATTTGATTTTCCATACAAAAGAGCTAAGTTCTTAAAAGGTATTTTTTTAATAAATTGAATCGGATTTTATTTGAATTTGATATTGTTCAAAAGCTGTAATAGTCAACTTACCGACTTTACTGTCGAATTTACTGTACAATTTCAACTATTCGCCGTGTGTCAGTAAACATAAATTGGAGTTTCATACAAAAATACACGAAATTTAACATTTTTTAATTCTAACTTACACACGGCGGATAGAAGAAGTTATACAGTAAAATCGACAGCAAAGTCGGTAAGTTGACTATCATAGTTTTCGAACAATATTTCAAATAAAATCATATACAATTTATCAGAAAAATAGCTTTCAGAACTTAGCTCTTTTGTATGGAAAATCATATGGTGGCCCCTTTTTCTTTTGACCAGTATATTTTATATTACTCTATTAAGCTGCCTAGTTATTAAAGTATTAGGCTGCGTTTCCACTGAGCCAGAGCTAAGCGGAGCGATGTATCATGACCAATCACGATGCTCCGCTAAGCACAGCTCCGCTCAGCTCCACATCAGTGGAAACGCACCCTTAGAAACTGTTAAAACTTAGCTATTTTGTATGGAAAATCATATGGTGGCCCCTATTTTCTTTTGAGCAGTATATTATTATGATTAACTAGAAATAACTATAGTATCTTTTACTAATTCTATCCCATATCCCCTGCTTCGCTAAATGGCTCTTGATTGTGCCTTTCAGTCAGCAGATATTGCAACTCAGAATATATTGTTTCAAGCATCATGAGCCGTGGCTTTGTATACTGAAACAAATATGCAGGAATAGTTAGCACAGACAATATTTATCCCGTTTTACATTTCTGCAACCTCCTGAGTTTTTCAATGGCAACTTTTTATTATTAAGTTGTAAGGTGGTGGTGGTGATATAGTGGTTAAGATAATAAATGAGATCACTCATTTCTAAAACGACTATTTTCTGTATTCAGTCCAGCAAACTAAAATCTATGGAAGTGTAATTGCAAACAAATATTGCTTAAAAATAGCACAGTATATGAAGTTTGTATTTTAACGAAAAGAGAGTTTATTCGAAATAACGTCGTGTGTAGTCAAATGGTGTAAAAGACGCAAAGAAGGCACAAAGATGCAGATATAATGTATCATAAGTATTAAATATTTTTTCGTTTTAGGTGTACGTATGAGTATTATATTATTATAGTCGCTATTATGTAACCAGTGATCAGTCACTTTGTGCTGCATAATTAAATGCCAGCATTTTTAGCCATGCCCACTTGGTTGTAATTTTTGTTTGGTACCATTCTTTTTACGGAATGCTTGTTCCATAGATTTTACTTAGCTGATTTAGGCAAAGATATTTAATATATTTCTGAACTAAAAGTGGGTTTTAGAAAAGTAGTTGAGTTTCCATTTTTGAATAAGGAATCATAGAGGTAAATAAGGCTAAGGTAATCATGACTATGCCTGCCATCAGGTACCAGGGGGCTGATTACGTAACTCTGCTTCTAACAATTCTCAAATGAAATCGATTGAAACCACAGTTACTTTGCTGATTTAAGTAAGATAGTTGTCACATTGGTTCTTACTAAAGCAGCAATGTAACTGCGATTTCTGTCAGAGTTGATTGCAACAAAGTTACATAATCAGGGGGCTGATCTGATTTACTGATTCGGATCTTTGACCAGACCGGATTGGATAGGTTCACGTACCACACACCTGATATGAAAACTGTTGGTGTGCGGCTTAGATTTATGTTTTTTTTTTATTATACTGATAGATACCTTAAACAATGGTACTAGTTTAATTGACTCCGATTCTTGATTTAAATTTTTCACTAGTACAGTGAGGTAAAACAGGACTCGGTTCTGAAACAAAATATTTAACTTTAACTTTTAGAATTCCTCAATGCTACATCAATACATAGCGTTAACTAGTAAACTTTGGACTTTGAATAGAACAAAATATAATATTAAAGTTTTTATTTAGGAAAATAGAGGCCTAATTTTATTGGTATAACACGTCATGTCCTATGACAAAATTTTTGAATTTTTGCATTTTACAATGCTATTTTTATTTATGACTAGAATGCAAAAAATTTAAAATTTAATTATAATAGCTATTTCATCTTAATGATTGTCAAACATTTGCAACTGTGTTTCTTTTGAAAGTCGAGGGTATTTTATCACATTGATGAAATAACGCTGGCTTGCAGCGCAAATGTAAAAAGTACTAGAAAATTTTGCCGCTCCCACTAGTGACTCGATTGCATAATTGGTCAGTGCATTGGGGCAGAATCCCAAGGGTGCGGCGGTTCGAGTCTCGTATGAGATGCTGTAGGCGAGTTGATTTTTTTCTAGTATTCATTTATCTTAACGTCTTATGACTGTTTCCTTATTAATAAAACCATTCATTTACCAGTTTAATGACTTCATTTATGATAACATCATCCACATGAGACCATGGAATAAAATTATCTTCCCTGCCACATACATATTTTACGGAACTCTGTATTCCAACTGTAGGGATAACCAATACACTTTCTGGAACAGTTATTAAATCATTTTAAAATAGGCTGTAGTCATTTAGAACCCCAATAATCTATTTTTTTGATACAAAAAGCATAAAAACATATTTAGAACCATAACATACCTGATTGAACACTATGTGTTATCCAGAAAAAAAGTAAAAAGGATAAAACAATAATGATAACCGCTGTTGCTGTCAAACTAATTTTAACATAACACAACGCTATAATATTGAATAATATAGCAAAGAATAATGACATTTTGGGCCAAGAAGACTTGTTTTCTTTACTTTTGTAGGAAATTGTAAAACGTCTCGAGTGAGGCGAACCTTGCCTTATATCAATCTTCAAACATAACGTAACACCGTTAACATTATCGTACTCCAATGTTTTTTCCATATTGCCCATTTTGAGGTAGTTTTCATAGAAAAAACTAAATTTTAATAAATAAAACTCGCGTTCATTCTTCTTCAGACGACTGACACTGACACATGAAATGAAATGACATGACAATGACAGTCATAACAGCTGACGCTGACAGCTGACTTGACTCTTCCTTTTCTGTCGTGTCACTGTCAGTAAGCATTTTTTTAATTCGTTCTGAACAGGCTAAGGATTTAGCACTTACCTTTTTATAAAATATTGATAAACCAATTTTTATTTGTGAAGTCATTTGAATTATTTAACCCGAATTTAAGACAAATGAACAATTGAGAAAGTTTAGAAATCCATATGAATTATAACTACATTTTAGCATGGTGAAAAATATAATAAAATAATTACATAGGTAAGTTTCTAACTAAACTTACGTATTATGTAATTACTCGTACCTAGCTAGCCTATTGTTCATTTTATAATTTAATAACCCAAACCTTCAATTCATTTCTTATTTTATATAGGTAACTAGTCTACATTACATCTACTACATTTTAAATTTATTTTTTTAATTTTTTTTATTAACCGAGTGCGCAGTCAATAAAAAAAGCGAAGCGCGACGCGTCTCCGTTTCAGCTTGGACATAAAATGCTTAATTTTCAGTTTAGTGCTTGAATTTTAACAAAGCGCTTTGTATGAAGACTATCTTTCTATACGTAGTAATTATTGTTAACCTACTATACTTACCATTAACTGCCTACCATACCTACCACTCTCAGTATAAAAATATAAAAATAATGTAGCTATGCCTACCGCCCAAGAACTTTATATAAAACCTAAACTACTAGATACTTACCGCCTAATAAAATCCAAATATAACACTGAAGTACAGTAACCAAGAAGTAGGTAACCAAAACAAAATACCTAAGTAATCCAAAGAGCATTGAGCATGGTGTGAACATGCAAAAGTAGGTAACTATAGTAACAGGTAATACAAATAAACGTCACAATATCAGTGAATGTGTACGGTTTCATTCGGCGCCAAGTGACTATCAGTCTATAAATTGCCGTAATATTTAAGAAGGCGCAGTAACTTGCAGCATTGCAGGTATTATCATGGAGGCTTTAGATAGTAACGCGTGGGTGTTCGATTCCTTGGTGGGGTTTCTTCATGGTCCCGTGTGGAATGTGCCGTTACAAACTTTCATTGAGGAGAAATCTTTGCGTAAGTTTTATGGTGTTCAATGTACTACGTACTTAGGCGTGTATTCCCAGAAGTTCCGTTAAAGTTGTAATATACATAAAGGTGCGTAGACACATATAGCGGCAAGTGCGCGGCATTTGTAGACGTATCCGATAAAACGGAACGCTGTGTGAACGGGCACTAGGTACAGTCAGCGGCACGTCAGACTATACATGTTGACCTTGAGACCGTCTTTATGCCGTACGTAATAAAAGCTGTTTTCGTAGTTCAAATGTTAACTTACCGTGCGTACCTACTTAGGTATAGGTACATTAATTTTTACTGTAGGTACCTACTACTACTCTTTAGTGGCATTTACTTAAGTACCAATTCTTCCAGACTTCGAACCAACAGATGATGGTGATGTTCCTGATAGACCAGAGTACAAGAAGATTCACGATGAATATCGTAACTTGGTAAATACCTACCTACACATACCTTTTCATTTACACGTAGCTGAAGCACTTGTTATGAAAAATGGGAAACAATGGTGTTATGTTAGATATAAGTAGTAAGCCTATACTGATGATACTATTATCACGACCAGAAAATACATGGAGAAAAGTTCGTATTCTTAAACCATCGAAGCGGCCGGGACTCGAACCCGAAACGTCAAAACTTTGTCCAGAAATCATAAAAATGGCAGGTACTTAGGTGCTCACGACGGCACATCAAACCGTCGTCTGTAGTATACTCTACGTCCTCCACGTAACAAAAGCAGATTACTCAATAGTTACAATTGTCCTCCAGTTCTTTTAGTTCAATTCAAACGTAATTGAAGACTTCTATCCTAGCGCCGTTTATTTATGGTTCGAGACTTTGATCAAATGTTCTCAGGTGGATGTGATGTTGGGTTCATTCATGGATGACATCGGCATTACCGCTGATCAATTCGAGGCCGCCTGCCGCCTGTCTGCTCGCGATCTCGCCGGCCTGCCAGCACACTTCCACCAAAGACTTTTCGAGCAGATCTGGGCGGCGAACGACTACGAGATGTTTGTCAAAATGATGACGCACAAAAACGTGGAGTTACAGTTGCAGGTGACTTTCTTATGTTTTTGTTGCTGTATTTTGCATAATTCTATACGCTGGCGGAATAATCGCTCGTTCGTGGAGATAACCCGACGATAGAAGGGCGGACTCGTCGCGATACTCTCGCCCGTGGAGACAGCACCTTATATGGAGTTTCCGGGGTGTGCCCATGTTACACCATTGTTTCTAGAGCCCTTGAAATGATACCTAGTTTACATTTCAGGCATTGGAATTAATCGAGCGCCGTTACGGAACGATGCCGAATCTGTTTTCAGAAGAACCAGATTTTGATACTCCACAGAGAGACGAAACTGATGAGGGATGGCCAGACAACGATGACGTCATGACAGAGATAAAGAAGTAAGTAGTAATTACTAAGAACCTTCGAGAATCCTTCTTTGCAATAGTTTACGTATACAGATAGGAAACCTATGTATATGGGTTTAAATACAGAAAAGTCAACCTTGTGACGATTGTCGATTTCAGGTTGCAATTGGAAGAAATTGAGACGAAAGACAGTGATGTCGACAGTGTCCCCGTTGCTCATGAAGAGGTGGTCGCAGAAAAAAAAACTCTTCTTTCGAAACTTCAGAGTTTCGAAAAGAAAGAAGAGAAACCACAGGCGAAGATTGTCACACCAAAGAAGGAGTCACCAGTCGCCATTGAACTGCCGAAACCGCCACCAAGGAAAGTGGAAGTAAGTGCCTCTAACTAAGGAGGCCAAGCCCTGCAGTGGGTGTTTCGGCCGATATGATGATGATGAACACCACAGATCACAATACCATGATTTTAAACCAAGTAGAGTAAAGAAACAGTTCTTACTTCTTCAACTTTTACGTTAATTATTAAAACAATATTTATTTTATTATTAAGGTAAGCGAGGAAGAGGTGCGAGCGCGGCAAGAGTATTTAAAGCAACAGCGCGATAAGTTGCTGGCGTTGAAGAAACAGGTTCGCGAAAAGAGGCTGGATGCTGCCGAATCCAACGACGAAACTGGAGGTGAGATCATGAATGGGAATGTAGTCGGCAGTGCAGTAATACAAAACTAACATCTCCAATTATTTTTATACCTTAATGTCTTAGCATTTAAGTTTAAAAATGATTAAAATGAAATTTAGGTAGTCCATTATCATACATATAACAATAAAAACATGGTTTGGGAAGCTCTGGCTCGCACAATTGCAATTCTGACACTGATAGCACATCACAGGTTGATGTTGGTTAGCTATTATGATTACTGACAACGAACGATGTTGACCATCACCCATGTTTTAGCTTTTTTCTATCCAGGTGGCGAAGGATCGTTAACTCAAGTGCTCCGGCCACGTTCCGCTCGCGTGGCACAGGCTGCGCTGGCCGGCACCGCGCCGCCACCTACTGCGGACGCCATGCAGCTCCGAAGAGCTCTGGCTTCTAAACTGAAGACTGAAGTCGTTGATACCAGCCATTAATGTGTTCTATTCTCCTAATAATTAACATTCTTATTATGTAGTCATCTTGTAGCTGTTATTATAATGTGTGATACTTGACTTATAGCTTTTATTCACTTATTGTAGTAATAGCCAACTCAATGTGAAATGTAATGACTCAAATAATTTCAAGGTTGTATTTGGTAATATAAATGAAAGAGAGGACTTACTTTCGTATCTTATATTTTATATTGCTTACTTAACTAGTGACATCATAATAATAGAATTATAGTAAGCTTATTTATTTTACACAACTTGCCAATAGGTAAATCTATTTTAATTTTAATCTGTGTATAAATTAGTTTACGATGGTCATCCACCTAGACAGATAAAAAATAGTCATCATTACAGTCTACTTTCACCTAGAACTTCGTATTTCAATAATGGGGAAGTTATTTCAAGGAATATAAGAATCGTATAAATCTAATTGACAGCTCGATGCTATTATACACGTGGATGTTGGCAGATTCAAATAAAATTATTACATAAAACATTATTATATTTACAATATATTCTGTCAAGTCATTCCACGTATGTAATAAGTTGCCTCGCGGTACTGTGCATGCTCATTGTGTATGCTCGTGTTTTGTTTTTTAAATTATAAAACGTCCAATGCGCTTTGTTATGTGACCATAATTACATCGATTGTGAGTGCTATTTAGTTCGTAAAGTTGTACGTAATATCCTATTCAGAGGTCAAGTTACTTCAGATGATATGTTTTCAGAGTTGTTACATATCGTGATTGGGGTGGTAGTTAAATTTACCTTTTTTTAAATAAAATAGATTTATTTGGCGAGTTTAGTTGCGGTATCAATCAATTATATGCACTCGTTTCCCCATTCAAGCATGCTAAATCCAATAATCAAACAATCGTTAACATTTATGTCGCAATTAACTCTACACATACAGTATAGACGCTCGGTAATCCGGCACCCGATTTTTTCCATTATTCCGAAATTGTTGGACTTGCCTGACTGTGAGGAAAAAACATATTTTTTGTTATACTAACCCCTTTACTAATAAAAATTGTATACCATATGTATAGATACACAATGGTTACTCTCTGTCAAACTATTTAAGTTGACATCAAAAAGAAAGGGACCAAACACTGTAACTATACATCTGTTATACAATCTTTATTTGTAAGGGTGTTAATGTTTAAATACGTTTTTTCTACGCCATTTTGTCAAGCAACACACCGATGCACGAAAAAAAACAAACATACAAATGGCACCACCAGGGGCCCTACCGCCTAATTTTCCGTACTTCGACGGGTCTGCCGAGCTTCAACTTAAAACAGATAAATTGAAGGAGTTTCGTATTGTACTATTCGCCGAAGTTATTTAGAAGATATCGATGTTCGTGTGACATCATGAATTGGGGTTCGCCATTTTGGCCCGATTGGGGCTCGATTTATCTGTTTTAATTTGAAGCCCAGCAGACTTTCTGAAGTTCGATGCGTTAGCCGGTACGGCCGCAGTTGGGCTCTGCGAGCATAAAATGTACTTTTCCGCTCTGTAATCCGGCATTTGGCTGTTTAAGTAGACTGCCGGATTATATAGCGTGTCACCTCAGTAGCTAAGTGCCGGATTGGCAAGCGCCGGATTACTGAGCGACCGCCTACTGTGTATCTTGTTAGAGGTGACAAAGATTTTATATGTGAACTTTGAATTAAATAGAAAGCATATCATAGTTTTATACTCCATCCATATAATGAACTCATTATGTAAATGCATACCTAAATAATAAACAAGTAAAAAGATTGGACCATTCAAAATTACCATAATGACAAAGTGATCATTGAAAAAAATGTGTTCTGCAATTTACCTGATCACCATCAAAGTTATATGATACAAAAACTAAATGATATATTTACAGAATAAATCAGATAAACTAGATTTAACATATAAATTGGCTCAATCAGATACTTTTATCACATACATATAAATCCTGTAAAGTTGATAAGTTACATTCATATGCATTCAAATTGTTTGTTGAAAGTAAAGAAAGTGTAATACTGATGTTTTAGAACAATTCTCACGTTCATTCAGAACATTCTTCTCAATTTTCTTCAATCAACCTAAATGGGAAACTCTTTACAAAAATAAGAAATTTAATAGCAACATTATACACTTTGTCGTTGTTGTGCATATAATATACAAATTGATAGTAATTATTAAATGTAAGTTGTTTGTGAATCAAAATTAGGACAATAAATGGATTCCGTGAACAACAATGGTATTTTCCACTCTACTAAACGAATTCATTATTCTGGAATTATTGGAATGCTGTTTAGAATCTTTTGTATTTTACCATATATCAGAATTCGACGGATTTGGTGCATTAATTATGTTATATGGAGATCGGATATTCGGATGCATATCCTAAAGTTCACATTAGGATTATTATTATGAAAAGCACTTTTATATAAAAAAAATCCAGTGATTCTGGGATTAACTTTTGTAAGATTTTTTAAAAAAAAGCTATTTGACATAAATGACAGTTGCCTCGTTACAACGTAACATGGTTCTTTTTTTCCTGGTACTTTTATTGTCAGTTATTTTTGACAAAGTAAACACAACCTTATTACGATGAAGTAATAAGATTGTGTTTGCTTCTTCAAAAATCACTGACAATAAAAGTAGGAAAAAGCTACCAATTACGCTTGTAACAGGCAAACTGGAATTTGTTAATCCTGGAAACCTTGGACTTTTCCAAATCTTTCGATTTTTTCGATATAAAGTGCTTTCCATATACCCAACATCTGAACTTTAGGTAAATATGCATCCGATCTCTTCTCATGACCCATCTAGGGCTTTACAAAATTGTAGCCTCAAAATATTTTTTTATAACTAAAAATATATAAATCTAGGTCCTGAAACAAACAAACAAACAAAAAATTAAGGAAGTTCAGAAGATAGAAACACAACCTACATTTGGCGCTATATTCATGAGCCACTGTCTAATCTCCTACTGACTGGAATAATTGTCAAAACTAAATCACAACATGCAAAAACTATGAATAAAACAAACAATTAGATAGATACACACGAGCGACGGCACATTAGAGTATAATTTATTGATTGAACGACTTTAGCAATTCACTTAGTCACTTTAATTAATCTCGGAAAAGCTCAACATGCGATATGCATAAAAAGCTCAATCCCACTAACCTGAATAAAAAAACAACCAGACTTAATTTGAATAAACCACAAATGTACTAAAAATTATATTGGCGGACCATAAACTGAATTTTACCGATTATTAGTCACACTAGCACATATAAACATAACGTAGCGCAATCACTTTGTTTGTAACAAGAAATAACTATTATTTCTATAGACATTGCTATCAAATTATACTTTTTTATTATTAACTAACATTTTGTATTAATTTATATTCCGCCATTCCGTCATAGCTGTATACATTTGGATACAAATAACACTAATGAGTAGTTATTCCACAGCACAGTAATTATAATGAAACATAAAATTGGTCTTGAGTTTATAAATACTTTTTTAAAATACGTATACGTATATTTTAACACTTCCTTCGCTTTGATGGTGTTCTACCTCTATATTTATTAGTATGATTCCCATTTTAGCTATCTTTGTACTTTTGTGATTACACTCCACGGAAAAGTAACTTAACCATTAAATTATTTTAATCCTCATTAAATACACATTGTCACCAATGTTCTACATTCTGATGCCGTTTAACGTAATTACACTAATGTATGAAATAATTCATACTCTAACTTAGTATGAAGTCAGACTTTCGTCTACACTTCAATATATTATTTACATAAAATATGGACATAACCCAACTAGGGGCACTGCCTAGAGGCTTTAAATAAAACATAATAATAACTATTAATTGTGCCAAGTGAGATTAGATCCCAAGTTTATTTCTGCAATTTTGATATTTACTTTATTACAAAATATGCATTGACAAATTTATAATTGTTCTAAACATATAAATTATTTAAAAAGCCGGTGACAATTTTTCAAGAGCTTTTTAAACAATTTCCGAATCTACAGTTGACACAATCACATTGCGACAATTTACTTTCATAGATAAGAAAACTGAGAGAGTCATATCAATTGATATAATGATTTCGGAACAAAACAAAATATCACTCAACGAAGTTGTTTGCCACCTGAGTGAGCATAAATAAATGGTGGTAAATAAAATATTTCATAAGGCGAAGAACATTATTTACGAAGCCAGATTTGATCGACTCCGAAGCCTTCTCATGCCGATACAATTCATTAATTCAATATTTTATATTCACGGTTACACAACTTACAAGACGAAACATCGACAAAACGACGCACCTCTGTACTAGTACTAAACCAAGGCTACCCAACTCGTCAAAAAATTACAAAATCTATTCACGCTCTATAAACATTGATCAAGTTTTAAGAATATTGTATTATGTTACACTCACGCACATTTCCTGCACAGACAATGTATCTTTACTCTGTTTTCAAACAGTAATACGTTCGATGACACGACAACGATGTGGTTCGGTAATTATGAGTTTTCCGGTTCTATACTCAACAGCGAGCGCGACAAATTATTTACAGACGTTTGTAGTTCAGTTAATAACCGTTAGGACCGCTGTTTAATACTCCATAACAATTTTTAGTCAATCGCTAGCAAATGTCACGTCGTCAGTAAACCCATAAGAGACACGAGACAAATTTGAAATACGTGCTCGCTAATAATATTACAAAAATAACACTCTTTTAAACTTAATTTAAGCTGAGGAACTGAAAAATCACTTTTCCTTTTTAATACACCTAGTAGGTGCACCGAGCGCATATAGTTTTATTTTCAAATAGGTATTCAAATAAATATTATCACGTCCTAATCCTAAAATCGATCTCCGCACGTCTGTTTGTCGCGCACGTCACTAGAGAAAAGCTATAATATGTTACGGGTTAAAATATAAACGGAATTCCAGCTAAAGAACACAACTGTTGAACTGTGCAATTTCGTAACAGTTTGGTTCTATCAGTATTTTTGTATCTTACTGTCGTACTCAGAGACAGCAATTCAGTTTAATGCTTCATTAAGTATCGTGTCGTCTCATACTATCACTATGGAAAAGAAAGAGATAGCACCAACTTTAATAAAGCATTAAACTTAATTGACGTCTCTGAGTATGGCAGTGAGACTCATAAAAATGGTGAGTTAAGGAAAGATCCTATTCTTCCACTTTTCTTCCAATTGCAGCATGATAATTTTATGATTATCATATGATTGATAATATTGAACTGATTTATGTATGTGATTCCCCGTTTTATATAAATAAAACGAGATAAAGGTCAGAATCACGTATTTATTAGCTGTATGTAAGCCATTAGAAATATTTTAAAGACCGTTATCAAAACAGAAAGGGTAATATCACTCACACATTGTAACCTTATTTTATGCCGCTCTTAACGTTGAGAGGTATCTTCAGATCATACTTCAGATGCTCTTCATATAGAAACTGCATCTCAGGTATGATCTCAAGATGGCTCTCAACGTTGAGAGCGGTTTATAAATACGGGCCTAAGGGAGCTTACAGACGAGCGACAGTTACAGTGTCGTCGACACGTTACCACATAGTTAAGAAAACTTTTCTGCTTTGATAGCGAAGGGCTAAAAGGGAATTCTTTAGCTGTAGTCTTCTAGCGACGTACGCGATATCTCTTGTCGATTTTGTAGTTGAGCAGATTTTTTATTATTTGAAAGGGTAATTTTGAATAAAACATTTCAAAAACTTGCTTTGAAATCAGTCCTTGTGAAGTTTTTTAAATTTTCAAGTGTGGTACCTATAGGCTAACCTAATGGGGATCTACATGCAAAGCTAATCGAAGATGGTGCCAGCGGCGACCCTACCGCTGGTTTTAATAGGCTAAAACCAATCAAATGATTTTAGGACAGTCGCTTGTGGCGCCATTAATTGCTCAGTATGCATCCCCACTGTGTGGGCAATTACTATGAATTGTAGTGAACACTTTTTTACAAGTGAAAATTGATTTCAACCCAGTTTTTTTCTATGAAGGTTTTAAATATTATTATGAATAAAATAAGAGCAGAAATCTGCTCACTACAAAAAATACACAGAGATGGGTAGGTCCGGACGAAAACCTGTCTTGCAGCATGTTTAGAATCATTAATGAATATGAATTCAATGCAATTCCATGAGTATCTGACACTAGCAATTACATTTACTTTGGGTGTTTTTCGGAAAGTTTATGGGTTTATGATGTTGACGTTAGTTTTTATTTGTTCTAGCTACATTTATGATAGCAATTTTCACCAAATATAAATTATTATACACATTCGATTGAAATTTTAATTTACTTTGTAGCCGGATGTTTGCCGACTCGACAATCGCTTGTTACTAGTATGCCAAAAAGCGCACAGTTCGTTATAGGGCTTGCCCGTAGTCGCTCGATTGCACAATGAGATGAAGTTCGTCATAATTTGGACTGGGACCGCCGTTAGGGCGATTGTCCACCCCACACGGCTTTTCTTAAATACGAGATTTATTTATATAAATTAGATGTTCATAATAATAATAACTATAAGTATCGCGGAAGTGGAAAAGTCGACCAAATCCAATACCATTCGACTCAAGAAGGTTTATTTAAAATTACGAGATGTCCCTAGTCTTTAGTGAATTAGCATCAATGACCCAAATGAATGATTAAATAAAAATTGAATATTTTATGCCACTAAAAACTAACTACGTCTGTGATGTTAATTTCTCACTTGATCCTATTTACATCAACTCCGAACGAAAGTAGGGCGAGCGAACGCGACAGATGCGAGGCCGAGATACAACTCTGAAACTGACGCTAAATACTCCATTAGCTCCACCTAGCGAGTTATTCCTGAAAGTCCTGATTCGGACCTACCCATCTCGAGATAACTGTTCCCTCAAAAACCGAGCTAAAGTCGGGTGGCCTTGCTACGTTACTTGGTTCTCTGGGCGAGCAGCGGCAACAGTCGCGAGGCCTGGGCTATATTCCTTGAAAGGTGGTCACTACGCCAGGCGGGGCCGCTTCGCGTCGCGCTCTTCCGCCGTGCTGCCCGCGGCGTCTTCCTCTTCGTCAGAATCGCCGTCGTAATCCACAAGACCCTGAAATACGTTATATGTGTAGTTCGAGCTAAGGAGTCGTAGAAAATTTGCTAATGGCCTGACCACGCGAAGCGGCGACGCAAAGGGCGAAAACCGCGCCGCGCCGCGCTGTTGGCATCGAGAACAGTAAAGCTCCATATAAACTATACATTTGAACGCGCTGCTCCCCGCGCCACCACCGCTGTCATCCAGTTTACGGCCTTACAGACGTCCAAATGGAAATACGTCCGATATTAAGCTATGGAAGTGACGACGTTAGTGCGTCCAAATGGAAGTATAGTCAACGATGCCCCATAGCTTAAAATAAAACATCGTATTTCTATTTGGACGTCTGCCAAATGGACGGCTCGTCTGTCGGACGATGTCTAAAGCCAGCAACTGGGCTAGCTTTATACATGGGGTGTGATGCCACGAATTGTAAATTAAGCGCTGTGCGGTCAGCGAGTCGAGCGCGCAATGATGGGAGAATTCGCATGTCACTTCGCCGTTCACTGCTTCGCATGGCCAGGCGCCAGGCGGTAACATAAAAAGTACAGTCAACAGCAGAAGTAAGTAAAATTTTCCATAATTCGAATTTATTTTCACAAGACATTCTCGATTTTCATTTTTTTTTTGACAGCGAATCCTTATTATTACTTTTGCAATTGATTGCACTTAATTACATTACACACATAGAATGTGGGGTGCCGGTGCAGTTCCAAAAGCATAGAAAAACCATTTTGCGTTCATCAATCGGAACGCCGCTGGGCTTTACATCAACTTATGAAACCCTAAGTAAAATGTTTTGCCACCACTCGCAAATCCTAATGTTTTATCAAAATGTCTACGGTAATGTCTACGGTATTTGAATTTCGGGATAGTTTTTAGAAATAGTGCTGCAACTCAAATACTGTGACAAAATCAATTCAAATCCAAAACATTTTTTTTATTATGCACAGACGACGGCACATCAGATTATACAAGTTGGCATTGAAACTTAGCTGTTTTTAACCGACTTAAAAAAAAGGAGGAAATTCTCAGTACATCGGAATCTTTTTAACTTATAACAGTTCAACTGATTACCTTAAATGTGCTGTCGTGTGTGCAATATCTAGGTAGCTATTCGCGCAATTTTTAAAGAAACCGATTTTCAGGCATAACCGAAATCACGAAATGACAATAGCTGTGTTGGTTTATGTTAAAACTAAGCTCGAATAGCCCCCAGACTTTAATACTTACTCGAGTTCATTCGTCTTACTAAACTGTATGGAGTGTCTTATACATGCATTTATTAATTAAAATTATACTATAAACCTGATTCTGATAGATTGATAAAAATAAAAAAGCATGCATTTTTTTTTTAAACAAAACTACGACAATTTACAGATTGATCTTATTAACAACGTGTTTGGTAAGAGTTAGTCACCACAGTACAAGCATTGCTTATTTTGTAACTAAAACAGCCTTTCAGATTTCGGACATATAGGACATTTATTTATTTATTTAACTATCTTCATTGTATAATACAAAACGGGACAAGAGGCGGACTTAATACTAGTAGCTTTCTCTACCAGTCAACCTTTGAGAACGATATTCACGAATGGGGTACAGAGTATATAAAAATATCTACACATAATATAACATGCCTACATACATACACTATAATAATAATAAATGACTTTATACATATAATGATACATACAATATTATACTAAAGAAAAGGAGTAAAACACGATGACGTGACTTTTCACACTATGAGCTTAATCCATCCAAGTCATGCACTTTATTTTTTATAATAACCCTTATTACACAAACAAAAAGAACATCACCATTGCCATCATTAGTAATTGTGAAATTATATTGCATTCTCAAGTAACTTTTAGCCAAGCATCTCATGATCTCAACAACCTCAACAGTTGTTTAGTCCACTAATCCAATTCAGTCAAATATATGATTTTATAATTACACCAACCACCATCCCTATATGGTAAACAATGAAAATAAGTGGACAATAAGTATGTTCTTAAGATTATAGTCCAAAAATCAAGTCTTTAAAAAATAAGGTTATGTCAAACAAAATTACTATCCCTCACACTTTTGACTATGCCAGCAAATTTAGCAAGTCTAGCAACTATCCATTACAGTTGAAAAAGTAACAGCAAAATCTACATTTTGCAAGATATTGATAGAAATTATTACTTACTATGAATGAATTTATTATTATCAAAAAATAAACTATTATAAAAAAGTGAATATGATTACTATACCCGCTGTACAAACGCGTTTCAAACAAGATTTTAAAAAAGTATTTCTCAAGAACATACTTCATAACAGAAACGACGACCCCCGAAGCATTAGTAGACGTGAGGGAAGTAAAAAGTTTACCTTATCGAGTAATCTGGGCGAGGATACCTGAACGTCGGTGTGCGTCGGCTTGCTGGTGGCACTGCTGAGTAGCACTCTACTCGGCCCGTTCACGCTCTCTGTACTCGAGCACACTTTCTTTTCAACTATTTTGCCTGGAAAGAGGCATTTCATGTCATATATCTTGGGAATAAAAATTAAATGACTTCGCATCTGAATGCAGACGCAAAATAACCGCAAAAGGGAGTAGCCACGCCTATACGCGCCCTTCGGAATTTCTGCTGTAGCTCTATTCTTTTCTATCGCACAAAGTCATATTACAGAATGAGAGAGGTTGCGTCAACCGATCGTGCTCACGCACTATGCTTGATTAGCGATATACTCAGCTTATTATGTTAATGTTTATACTGCCCCCCTAGCATGACCACCGAAACACGATATATATCGCGTGATATACCGTTTTATCGACACTCAATTGTCAAAATCTTTTGTCTTTTGACAGTTAAACGTGATAAATCGCTATATCATATCGCGTTTCTGTGGTCATGCTAGGGTGAGCGTCAGGATGGCTGGTTGTCTGCATCGGTTCGCGTCAAGCTGGTGACAAAAAATTGCTACCTATTTACTACCTTGTTACAGCTACAAGGTAGGCAATGATAAACGTGAGGGTAGCAATCAGGTAGCAATTACTGAAGTAAAAATAATAACAGGAATTTGTATAGTTTACACAAACGGAGAGTGGTCCAGCCATCCTGATATCAGAATGGCTGGACATTTTGCAATCCCTTTATTTTGGTTTATAGTTAGGTAGCAATTAACTGACTGTAGGTAGCTAATAGTAGCAAGTAGGTAGCAATTTTTGGTCACCGATGCAGACAACCAGCCATCCTGGCGCTCACATAGGCGCTAGGGGGGCTGAAGTAAACAATATATAAATCAGTCAAGTCTTACGTTTACTCCTTTCAGATGATCCGGCTGGAAAAACCGATTTGAGCAAACTTAGTATCCGCCGCTGATGAAGCGGCTGATGTGATGGGGGAAGTTAAAAAACGTAAGACTTTCGACTAATTGTATGTATTGTTTACTTTAGAATTGAATGAGCTCGATGGCACAGTGGGTTAACCCATCGAGGTGCGTGGTCGGATATCCTCCTCGTGTTCCCTCTACTGTTGTAAATAAAGTGGGTTAAACTATTAGCTCTGCGATTGGGAAGGTTAGTTAAGAAACTTGCGCAAGGGTCGGTTTAGAGACAGATGACCAAAAATTTACTATCTATAGCTCCTCCGTGCTTCGAAAGGCACGTTCAGCTGTTAGTCCCGGCTGCACTTGCAGTCATCAACCCACAATGGACCCGCATGGTGGGTTATGTTCCATCCTCCTCATACACCCATAAGGAAGGCCTCTGCCCCAGCAGTGAGAAAAATGGCCGATGCTGTTACTTCAGCATAAACATTAACAAGAATAACAAACAAGGAAAACATATAAACACTCACCAATAGCGTCAAGCGCATGGTGTGCGTGCGCGTGCGGGTGTGTATGTGCATGCGCCTGCGCGGCGTCGAGCGGCGCTTCGTCGTCGAGCTCGTCGTCGTCGTTAAACCACATCTCTTCCTCGTCGTCGGGCGTGCGAGCCTCCCGCCTGTACCTAGTGCGGAGGAGTGACGGTACTACGGCTTCTGCTACGCCTACGCTGCCACTTACTGTAGGAAAAAAGTTCAATGTGAGTATTATTTTGTTATTTATTTTTTTCAAAATTGTACTAATTAAAATGTTACTTACCTCTATCTCTTTCCTTCAGTTTGTCTTGATGCTGGTCGTACCGCATTTTTAAAGCCTTGAAAATCTGTACATATTCAACATCATCTAGGATCTTTCCATAGTTTTCCACAACATGAGAACAAAGTGATTTGATATCCTCCTGTCTAATGAAGTCAAATAATTCTAATATAGCAGAGTCAAGTAAGTTATATCTGAAAAATAATTACATATTTCAATTAATAAAGTACTAAATTTGCAGTTGGTATTGTTTATGTCAGCCATCAATAATACAAATATTGTAAACAATTCCTTCTCACACTCACCTGCCATTATTTCTAAGAAAAGCGTCAATAACTGGCGCAAAGAGATTTCCCTTAATAATATATCGATTATAGTATTCATCCTTAAGTGCAATAATTTTTCTCTTAAACCTCAGTGCACCGAGCACCAAAAATGTGTGCGTTGATCTCATCAGCACCAATATACGGCGAAGAAGATCCTACAAAAAAAAATCATTTAATTGGAGAATGGAGAATGTGAACGATTTTTGTTTAGAGACTTTTCCGATAGCCATTCATATTAAACATATACCACATGACTAACTGTGAAGAAATTACAACATAAATATAAGGTATAAAGAATACCTGAGAAGTTAATAGATAGTCGGAAAAGATCGCAACCTTTTTGAAACTGAACTTTGTTAATTTTTGTGATGGAAAATGACATCACTTTAAATGCTGAGGTCATTTTTCAATTTTTGACGACCCTGTATGAAATATACAGGGAGAAAAAAGCAGCCCCAGATGAGCTTCTTGCCGGTTTTTCTCGTTACAAGGTCTCCCGCTTAAGGTTTGCGAACCGATGGCGTAGCTTCTCGTAGCGTACATTCTCCATTGTAAATAATATTGACTAACCTTATTTAGGATGCATGTTTTGATATGATATGTGTGATGTTCTACACAGAATGAAAGGAGTTCCAACACAAGCCCCAAAAGCTGCACAGTGTGATAGTCTTCTTTGAGAGGCTTCTCGTTCATCGTGTTTTCTAGGAGGGGTGCTGTAATTAGTTTGTAATCACTAATTTATAAACCATTAATTGCCTACACAGTGGTCACTCATTCATTGTTATCATTTAACTCCATAGTTATCTTCTAAAAAGACTTAATTCATAACAGAAAGAAAAGTTTGTGTTATTACAAAAGATTTTTAAACACTGTTTAACTTAGACACCAAATGTGATGCTGTCTTTTTAAAACAATATTGTCAAAAAAGTGGCAGCATCTTTTGTAAGAACACGGTGAATGTTTTGAAAATTGCAAATGATATCACAAATTTGTTAACACATAAAAACAAGAGCTAATTAAAAATCTAAATAGCTAAAGAAAAATAACTAGAATATTACTAATAGTTGTTGTATTCTTGTCTTCAGATATTATTATTGAACTTGCATACATTCTACTGATTATGACTGTGTTGACACACAGCAGGTCAAGGTCATCTTACCTATTAAAGTTTGTATACTGTGTTTGTAGAAAAAGTTTAGGAAGTCTGCCTTTTCACTCTTATTTACTGAAGCTAACATACTCTCTGGGTCAAGGAGTATACGCAGAACACCCATTAGCTGCACTGCACCACCAAGTTCAGGATCCCGGTCCCTGAGCATTTGTTCTATCACTATATTCAGTAACATATGCTCCTGAAAATAAAATAAAAACTTAGTACACACATTCAAGTTTTGACATATCAGAAAATCTCAGTCAGTCTTCATACTAACCTCTTCAGTATTGTTTGCCTGCTGTAAAGTGTAATCTCTCACAACAGATGGGGAAAACTCAACTATATATGTTAAAATATCTATAGACGCAGTCTTGGTCTTCTGATCATCTATACCTAACGTAATTTCTAAAGCTGGCAGGATCCCCAACGACACTAACGTCTTGTAAAACACATCTTTGTCTTGTGGCTGTAGATTTTGTGAAAAATTACAAAACTCTTTTAAAAACAGAACTAAGTCCCTTCTTTTCGGATTAGGTGTCTTATTGTCCATAAGCAACTTGAACAAGTCTGTAAGAAATTTCTCATCTTCCTCTATAAGTTTCACTATTTCTACTTTATTGAAAAATATAAAACTAGATAATGTGCTTAGAAGATTGTCTTCAAAAACTGTTGGTGTTGGTAGAACTATGTCCTGTATGTACTGTACTCTGTAAGTTTGATGTATTTTTGCTAGCAAATCTTGATTTTTGATAGGAATGGCTTCTCGGAACTTGGCTAGCTCACGTAAGTATTCTCTGTGTTTTTTAGGTTGTGGTAGACTTGGATCATATTCTAAACAGCCCACAACATCAAATATAGTATCATCAGCAAACATTGTGTCAAACAGTGTGTTTTTGTTGAGGAGAAATATACTTTTGAAAATCTCATAGAGATGATGCAATCCTTCAATGTTTTCAATATCTTCACACATGTGGAAGAGATTTAGTAGTTTCTTAATATAGTGTTGGCTTTCTAGAGCTGCAGCAAGTTTGTCTTTGCGTGCTGGTGACACCAGACAGCTATTGACTAGCTCACTGATGTCTTCCAAACGACCCATTTCACAGGCCGGTAGCTCCACTGGCTGAACACTATCAGACATTTCATCAAAGCGCTCATCTTCCGATTCTTCAACAATATCTTGTGTAATTTCTACGGATGGGTCCTTGCCTTGTACCTACAACAATAAAAACCATATCTTATAAATACTAATTTGAGAAAATAACAAAATTGTACATCAAAATTTCAAAAACATTTACACATATCCTAGCTTAAAAAGAGTTCTGGGATCTTAGTTGTTGCTAGAACGTCAATAAACAATCAGTAAACTATATTAAAGTTAGTTACATACCTGACAAATCTTTTCCCATATTTCATCACATCCAGCTTTTTCTTGAAAACTAAGAGCCAAATCAAAGTTGTCACCTTCAGACCATACAATCAATGTGTCCTGCTGCTTTTGATAGGCGGTGTCAGGCTGTATCTTACTCTCTAATAGAAGGGATCCATCTGACTCTGCTCTTACTAATAAAGATGTGCCCTTGAGCCTCTCGACATAACATGAAGACACATGTCCTGTACCTCTGTCATCCCACTGCCGATCAGCATTTAGAGCGTAAAGCTTTACTCTTCGTCTTGTGTCTGTCATGATAGTCAATGCTCTAAAGACTACGTACTCAAGTAATGAATCAATTATTATGGCGCTAATCTAATGCACCCGATTAAAAACTTATTTAACTCCCATTTGTACAAAAACATGTGCACTTCTGGAAGGAGAAACATAAATTACAACGATAAATTTCACAGTCATAATTACCGTAATTACATTCGGTCCTGATGCAAAGATCCCTGTATAACACGACTTACGACAACAATTTACAGGTCAATAGTATGCCGGTTCGGTCAGGAATTTAACTAAAATAATATTACTTTCGGCGATTTAGTATAACAATGGAATAATTACAAAATTATCGTAAATCACAAACAAAACAATACAACTTATTAGCCTTTCACTACACTAAACAAACTGTTTAAATTATAAAAACTATTAGTTCAAATACAATTGTAATCATTAAACTTGCAAAAAATTAGATTATTACCGGAATTATCAATAAACAATCGTCAAATTGACGTACCTTCAAAACAGTATAACATCAAATATCGCCATATTGGATTCACGACAACGCTTTGAGAATGGGGTTCTCAAATCAAAGTAAAAGCGCGGTCAATTTAAAATTGTGTTTTCTTCTATTTACCATTATTAATATTACTATAATAAATAAATATGGAGCTGAGTTTCATTAAATATAATAAAAACAGTATGTAGGTACATAATAATCTTTTACTTTTCAAAATGTTTAAATGTTTTTAAATAATAAATAGCTGTGTTTTTTTTAATTTGTTCGAAGTACAACAGGCTAACGGCTAAGGTCATAGACCATACTGCCTTGTCATCAATGTATTATAAGCTCGTCATTGACTAATAAAGCCCGTAACAGAATGTTGCTCAAGCATTCTACTCTACAACAAACTAAACTCAAACTCAGATTACGCTAATTAATTTAAAAAGTCATTTGAGGGAGGCGAGCGAGGGGCAAAGAGGTGATTAGATTAGATAGGGAGACTTGCCTCCCATTCTCCTTACAAAAGCTTTAAAGGGTATTAAGAAAGATATTTCTGCCGTCTGTTATAAAAAAAAACACAAAATTAACTTTTCTAACTTATCACATGACATCTCATTACAAACTTAAGGGGAAATGGACGCTGTAGCGTGCTCGCAACTTGACTCACGTGGATAAGTTTTGTTTTTTATTGCACCTTAATTTTAATATCATTAAAGTAACACGGTACCAAATTTCGAATCGACTGGACATTATAGAAGTTAGCCAGATGCCTAGATACCCTCATAAACTAGAAAAACATCAAGATAGAAAATAATGTCAAATGACATTGACATTATGACAAAAGATAAACTTCAGAGCGTTTTTCAACGACCGATTTAGGTGGTTGTTTGGTTGCTGCACTCTGAGCCACGGAACGGGTGAAACTACGCTCTGACAGCGCTCAGAGTAAAATGTCACCAAGCCACGGAACGGTTAGAGTGCGCACCCGAGCGCGCTCGAGTGCACTCGAGCGAAGCGACGGAACGCACCTCAGAACGTTTTTCAACGACCGATTTTGTTTGGTTGCTGCACTCTGAGCCACGGCACGGGTGAAACTACGCTCTGACAGCGCTCAGAGTAAAATTTCACCAAGCCACGGAATGGTCAGAGTGCGCACTTGAGCGCGCTCGAGTGCGCACTCTGACCCGTTTCACCCGTTTCTAGTTTCACCCGTGCCGTGGCTCAGAGTGCAGCAACCAAATAACCACCTAAATCGGTCGTTGAAAAATGCTCTGACGTTTATCTTTTGTCATAATGTCAATGTCATTTGACATTCTTTTGTATTTAGATGTTTTTGTGTCTAAAAGTTCATGGTTGCTCCTCAAAAAAACAGATTTTATTTGATTTTGTTTATAGGAATTTTTAAATTATTCGTATTCCAAAATAGAAAATGAAAACTTTGTACTTGATGACATCTAAAGTTCTTTTAGGTTATAAAAACAACTCGATCGTTCCGTGGCTTGGTTGCAACTCAAACGAGTTAAAATTTAACCAAACAACTACACCCAAAACGACGGAACGCACACGGGGCTCTATCGCCTAAAAACATTAATGTTAACAGCTATATGTTTAGATTAATATAATACATTGCTACTTCATTTTGGCACAAATAAAAACTTACCAAAAAAAGTAGCAATGTATTACATACATCTGTCAAAACACTGTTCTTCTTCTTTTTTTGTTATGGCAATCTACTTTTCTCTAGGAAGTAATTTTTGCCAGTGTCAAGTGTTGAATAGTTCTTCTTCTTCTTTTTTTGTTATGGCAATCTACTTTCCTCTTGGAAGTAATTTTTGCCAGTGTCAAGTGTTAAATAGTTCAGTGGTAGATATTGTTTAATTTTTCATCAGAATGAGGGTGCATCGCATTCCAATGCTGCTTGGAGCATTTGGCACCAAGTATATCAAGACAGTTTACTCGGTTAGTTCTGCCGAGAAAGCCACCACTTCAATAAAAGTCTCAGCTTCACACAACCAAGATCGCGCCTATTTCAATTATCCCACATATTGTTCAGTTGCGTAGACACTTGTACCATATAACTGCACCAATTTTAAGACACAATATCCACTACGAATCAATTTGAAAATAATTAAAATAGACACCAAACCGAACTCGACAAAATGGCGCCAAAACTCCAAAAACACTGTTAACATTAACTTCAATGTTTTAGCCGATACCATCGCGTCCTAATAAGCTAGTTATTCACAGCCTGTAGTGAACAAGTATGTTGTTGGTTTCTGAACGTAGCCGCATTTTGTCCTTTTTAATCTGTGATTATGGCTGCCATTTGCTGTATTCTGTCAATTCTTTCTGTCATTCATTCTTTTGATGTTATTGAATAAAGATTTTTGTTTTAATCATTGCAGCCAGATTAATTGAACAATTTAGATAAGGTGGCTAGTATTATTAATTTGTAATTTAAATAAATATCATTGGATTCCAAGCCAAAATGTTCCCGGAATTATTTACTGTAGAATGTAAGATTTTTTTCTTTATGTAATTACTTTCATATAATCGGTGCTTTTACTGCATTTTACTTATATATTTTGTGTAGTTGTTACGTATAACATTATAAAACTTAAATCTGAATCCAGATTTCTAGAAAAATTAATGATTTCCTAACGTTGACAGGTGTCATTGTCAATTCAATATGAGATAAATGTAACAACAAAAAGCTAATTTCTTTATTGTTGTTAGATAAATGTATGTGATTGTATTACTATTAATCATTAGGATGACGGAATTGTTTATATAACACAGACAGTTACTAATCTCACATCACTTTTTTTATTGTTTTCAGTATGATGTGGAGGGACCAAATCAATTTTATTACAACTCTTCCTAGTAGAATTATTTTTATCAATAAGTTATAAAATGAACACAGTATGTCTTATTTGAGTGCTTCAGAAAATGTTGGGTAAGTTGTTTTTATAATATTTGTCATTATTTCAATATTATGGAAGCTATTTCAATCAAATGTATTGAAATGAATTTGTTTCTAATGTTTATGTATAAAAGCTTGTTTCTAACTGAGAGCAATATAATTTTACTTTTATATTGGATTAATACTTTGGTAAATATTAACCTCTGATCATTAGTTTCAGTGGAATTCCACAAAATATATCGGATGCTAGCTGCGCAACGCAGTATAAGATGGCAGTTGAGGGTGTGGCAGGAAGCTGCAATAGTGACGTAAATATGTATATCCAAGACAGTTCTGGAGATGAACAATCATACATTACACACCTCAATGATAATTTCTACCATACCAAATTTAAGATTGATCCCAACGAATTGTATACGTTCCATGATTCCGATGTTATTGCTAGCGAAATCACAGTTAGCCATACAGAAGATGCTTTTATTTTTTCCGAAGCTGTTGATGTTAAAAGTAAATTGTTAAATAGTCCTGATAAGGAAACTGATTTTGTGGAGACTTCTAATAAAGATGTCAAAGAAGAAATTAAATTGGAAATTCCTAACGGTCATTATTCCTCAGCTATGAAAACCATAACATCAAACTTAAACAATAAAGTTGACATTAAAACACAGAAATCTAAAAATCATACTACTAATGAAAGGACTTTGACAGCACCTGCTGCTGAAATTCGGTGTGCAAGTCTTCATAGCCCTAAAGGAAAAAAGGCTTTAGCTGCACCTAATTCTAGCAATAAGGGTATTAGTAACGTGGATTCAACCAATACAGTGACTGGATCCAATTCAAAGGTGTCTGGTTCAGAAACATTTCTAGATGTTTTTAAACGGGAACAGGGGCTTATTGAAGCTGCTACCATAAAAACAGAACCTGTATCTTTTACTTCAGAAAAAATAGCATTTCCCACACCTAAAAAGCCTCAAACTGGTAAGTTAAATAAGTTTTTGAAGAATTATGTATTGCTTTTTTTCATATGCATATAAAAGTAAAAAGTGAAATATCTGTTGATAAATTGTCTTGACAACTTACTTAATTGCCTGTATATTGAGTTTAGGCTTGACATTTTGATGAGAACTTTTAGTTTAGTGTAGTTACCGTCAGAGGCGCTGTGCAATTTGCATACAAAAATGTTAACTACAATATATATCAAGTATAGTAAACATAACTTTGTAAACTCATAATATAGGCACTGGCCACTAAAATTCAATAACTTAAATGTTATTTATTTCATTTAATATAAATAAATGTAAGATCAGCAGAACTTAAAGCAAACTGCTTAAAATGTATATAACATTTTTAAAAGAAACTATTCCTTGTTTAGTTTCTAAAGGTAAATATGGAAAATATTTCTTTACAGCTTTACTATCTTTACACCTTTACTATCAAAAATAATACTGACTTTTTAGAGATCGGATATTCGGATGCCTATTTACCTAATGTCACACCCCAGACACTCCATATAAACGTCTCGTTTATTTCCTACTTCTACTACATATAAATAGAAAGACATTTGATGTATGGGTGACGTGTTCAGGGTTACCTACCTCTTCTTGCAATACGGGCGGTTTCTGCAACTATGGCACCTATTTTCTGTATGGAGGGTTACCTACCTAAGATTGATTATATTAAGCTCTTAGGCACTTCTGTTACAAACGTAATTGGTTGCTTTTCCCATTTTTTTGTCAATGATTTTTGAAGAAGCAGAAACTAATCTTATTACGTTGTAACAAGAAAACCTCATCGGAATATATACATTACATTTTTAATATTTTAAGAAGCCGTTCCATATCTTAGCAAGCAATTGGCTGTAGGTAAATATGCATCTTATTATCCGATCTCTGCTTATTATACTTAACTTAATAACAATAATGATGTGATGTGATAAAATTATTTAAAATTTTCACATTTATAGTTTCAGTAGAAAAAAATTGTTAAATATGTAATATTATATGCAACATGGCAAGTAAATTTTTTGTTCAGGCTTTAATTACTTACCCTCTTACTAATAAATATTGTATAGCAGATGTATAAGTTACACAGTGGTGACTCTCTGTCAAACTATTTAAAGTAAGGAACAAAACACTATAACTTATAAATCTGCTATACAATCTTTATTAGTAAGGGGGCTACTGTATAAAATTTGCATTGTAGCACTGTCATTAGAGGGTAGTAGATTTCTTCTAGATTGATTGTGTTATAATTATAATCTTAAAATTAACTATGTATTTTCTATAAGCCATTCATTTAAGGCACATTGGTCTGATTTTGGTACTATAACCAGGATTTTTTTACAGGAAAAGGTACAGCCCAAGTTAAGGCACGTAAGGGCCGAGGTCCAGCGGTCCATGAGGCATTGCAACGGATACATTCGCGGCGCGCAATACCGTTACGGATCAAGTCCTGGCATGCACCGGGAGAAGAACTCTTCGAATGTGGACCTCTGACGGATAGGAAATGCTTGAGGCAGATTGAGAGTAGTAGTAGTGATGATGACAATGTGCCTGATTTTGGTAAGTTTTATAATTTAAACTAGGGCTGAATTTTCTATACTCAGTTAACAGATATCAGTCAGTTTAACTACTAACCATGTAAAATAAAAATCATTAAAGGCGTTTAAAGATTATCATATCGTAACCAACCTTTCTTACCCCTTTCTTAGCTGCTACAAGAACATAATACATTTTTATCCAATAAAAATGTTATAACTTCTAACAGAATCGGCTTCGGGGCCTGTTTGCGTGGAAGAGACGGCAGCGGAGTCTCGCGCGGCGCGACTGGCGTTGAGAAGAGCTGCTTTAAGAAGACATGTAGTTAGAGTGGACACGGAAATGCGATTCACTGGACACCATAAAGAGCAGAGATCGCTGGCGTCGTTGATTAAGGTAGGAAAATTACTAACTATAGTCTCAGTTTAATAACATACGACTTATCGCGGTATTTTGATTTTCGCATTCGCAGATTTGTTATGCATAGTCTTACATAATAATAATAATAACAGAGCTTTATTTGTTCCATATAATTTACATCAAATAATGTGTTAGTACTTTAATCAACTTAGTATTTTAATTTGTTAGTATTATCCATGCAAACTAATAATTATATGGATGGGTCTCGGCGAAAGCCTCTTCCATCCCTTGCCAATTTTGCCTGTCCTGGGCAACTGTGTGGGCCGTTTCTGTTTGGCCCAGCATTTCTATTAGGTCATCAGATCTGCCCATCGTGTATGTGGTCTACCTCTGTTTCTCTTTCCTTTAGGCCCCGACCATTTTGTTATCACCAGTCTGTTATCTTTGTATCTGAAGATGTGTCCAGTTCCACTTCAGACGTAGAGCATTCTGAAGGGCGTCTGTCAGTTTGGTTCTTCTCCTTATCTCTTTGTTTCTTGTTTTATGTATTCTCCTTAGATGTAACATACTCCTTTCCATGGTGCTGATATGACAAAATTTTGTTTTTTATTTTGTTAGTGTATGTCCAGACATTGTCCATATTTGGCTTCCATAGGTTACATTTGGTAAGTTTTACATAGACACATACAAAATTCGACTGTATTCGACAGCTGCAAATCGGCACGCTCCGAGCCGCACTGCACAGCTGTTATAAATCCCCTTTATAATCTATTCCAAACACTACTACAAAGCAAAGGATTACCTTTCTTAAAGCCGTAAAGCTGACATAACCAATATTTTGCTTTGTAGAGGTTTTTGTCAAAAGGAACTTTGTAGGTATTCGGAGAAACTATCATTGACACTTATTAAAATATTTGATTCCGGTTTTATTATAGAAGCAACTAAACAATAAACGTAGTGGAGCTAACCTGCCTCCACCGACCGTTAACCATCTTTTGGCATTGCGCGGAATGCCTACGCTATTGTCATCGCACGACCGAAGGCAATTGAGGTGAGTTTATTTCTAAGATTTATATCTGTATAAAATGCTGAGTTATGGTAATTTAGAAAGGGTAACAACAACATCGCAGTTTTCATTAAATGTTGTCTTTTCTTTGTTAACGCATTTTCGTTACGTAATTTAACAGTAGCGCGTAACACCTCCGCCGCGAAACAATGCCAGCGAAACCGTAGTAGTTCCGCCACGAATTGTCAGTTGTACTACAAGCGAAACGGATGCGAAATAGCCTGTTCTAATGCTTATATTTAACTGTGATACTGTCTCTTTCTCACACGATTTCGCCGATCTGCTCGGTCTCCCGATCACATGTCCGCGTTCGGTCCGCCATTTTATGCTGTTCCGCGAGTGTTTGTGATAAAGCGAATATACAGTTAAACCACGGTAAAAAATATTTTATCTTTTCTGTGAAATGGTGAAAAATTGTACTACGATTTAGCCATAGATTTTGACACTAATGACATTTCGATATTCAATATTGTTCACCAACATTTATGATAAAGAATACTAATGCCTTAGCATTGTCGATGTTTCGCACCCGAGTCGCGAACAATGTAGTACTGTAGCGGAACACGTGTAGTAGTTTCGCGTCATCATTTTAAAAGAGCGTTAAAAGAATCATAGTGAGGCGATACTCTTAACTGATTGGCGCCCTCTTTAGTAAAAAAACCGATCATTTGATGAGTACTATCTTAAAATGATGGAGGCGCCATTAAGATCGCGTTATCAGGCACTACAATACAGAGACTAGTGAGAGTTACGATTTGGGGGTATGGAGTGTCGCCGCTTTTCTATACATATTTATATAATATAAAATAAATGTTTGATAAAATAAAAATACTCGTCTAATGAAAACTTTGTGAAATAGAAACATGTGTTTTAGGGAGACCGGTTGGTCTGGCGGCGAGAGTGGGTCTATGTCTCATCTAACTGGGTGTTGCGCCGAAGAGCATTGTACGGCTACTCCGCTGCCTTGCGGTCGATACTGTCTATCGCACGTGACGCTAGCGCCGGAACAGCGGCTGTACGCAGCGTGTGCAGCTGTGTTTGCTGGCGGCGCGCGCTGTAAGCAGCCGCTTTTACCGCTGCAGGATCAAACGCCGCTGTGTCCGGAGCACGCATGGAAGAGGGTGAGTGACGGTGATACTTCTAGATATCTGGCGGCTGTATGCAGCGTGTGCAGTGGTGTTCGCGGGCGACGCTCGCTGGTATAATTCGTGCGCGATTAGATTGGTATGGGACCTTGTCAAAGTAAATAAAAACATGACAGTTAAGTAGTCAAAAAGCGCTAGCAAAAATGTACTGAAAGTATTTAAAAAAAAATATATTAAAAAAAGTAAAAAGTTTTACCCCTTTTTCGTTCTGTCCTGAGCACGCGTGGAAGAGAGTGAGTAATGGCGATACTTCCAAATATCTAGCGCCTATATGTAGTGCTGTTCGCGGGCGGCATTCGCCGTAAGCAGCCGCTTTTACTGCTGCAGGATCAGACATCGTTGTGTCCGTAGCACGCATGAAAGAGGGTGTAGAGTATTTATTAGAGCAATTAAACTAAAAGTAAATAGTTAAGTCAAAAGTAACTGGTGAAAGTTTATGAACAGTGCAGCAGGCAGTCATGTCTAACGTTTCTTTCATCATGTCCAAATCTAGTTTTAATAATTCTGTCCTGTTTAAAATTGATCACTCTCACTTACTGATTTAGGTGACAGAACTTCGCATTAAATTTCAGGAGCTTGCAGTGCAATGCCCTGTGATTTAATTTACTTGTAATGGTTCAAGAAACTGAATGTCCATAAAACATTCAATACTTTTACAGGACAACTACGACAAATTGGCCCGCGACTGTCGTCCGAAGAAAGCAGTTCGTAAACGCATATGGGCAGCTCCCGTCCGCCCCCCGCGCCGCGCCAAGAGGCGGAGACGCCCGCAAGCGCGCCCCGCGCCCCCCGCCCCCCTCCCGCAGGGCCCCCGCGCTATACCTAAGCCCACCGCTGAACAATCTCTCTCTGGTAAGTAAGCTTTAGGGTTTTTTGGAACACGTTGTATACAACGTGTTCCAAAAAACCCTAATGCCGAATATGGTAGATAGGGACCAACAAACTGAACTACTTTTACTGTGGGACCAACTCTGAAATGGCGAAAAAAATCTACTGTTACATAAATTTTGATATTTTCTTAATTTTTATGAAACAACGGTTTCTTTCGCTTTTTTACAGTTGGTATGCTTAGATATCTGTCAGTTCCATTTACTCACTTGAATTAAAAATCTACTTTAGTTAGTATTATTAGTTCGTTTCTACCGACGTGCCGACGCCCGTAATATTATGTCATAATAATCTTATACACACTTTTAAACTTTCGCGTTGCAATTGTACTTAGTTAAAATAACAGAAATTAAACGCGTACGTAACTACGCGTAATAATCTTATATTTGTTTCGCAGAGATCAACGTGTGTTCAAATTCATCAACGTACGACAGTTCGGAAGACGCTGCAATGGGAGCGCTCAGTGAGAACGAATACATCACTGTGGCGAACGCCTCACATGAATTGGGTAATATATTGGGTTATATCTACTTATTTATAACAATATCCATACAGGTACACTCCTACAGACCGCGTAACTGTTGTTATGTTTGTTATAAAGTAGTAATCAGTTTTGAGCTTAGAGTACCTATTGCAAGATTTTCTTAAAATCTAACACTCCGATCAAGAATACCCATCCGGTCAGTCTCAAAAACGGCACCTCGAAATAACGCCCTACTTTCAAACTGGGTTGTTTTTTTGTACAAAGTATTCTCTTCTTTGTTTATTACTATTTAAAGTTGAATTTGAATATAATAGTAACTCATTCAAATTTCAAAATTTGGAATCGCTTTTTGTTTTGTCAGTCGGTGCCACATTTGCGTGCTGTTTTAGTTCGTGATGTTTGATCGAAGCTAACACAGAGTTAATATTAAGGTCGAATTTTCATTAAAGAAGCTACAAAGGCCTGAATGTTCTGGAGTTACGAAATATTTATTGATTTTGTGCACCTATTGATCAGAATTAATTACTTACTATGAAGGCTGTTTGATTCTATTCCAGAGGTAGTGACTTAAGTTTTATGTTTTTTTAGAAGTGGAAGTAGAGCATGCGCCTCACGATGACATCCTCGATCCGTCGGTGCTCAGTCAGATCCCCGATGAGGCGTTCACGGAGTTCTTCAATCAGGGTTCGTATTCTTAATCTATTGGTTATTAACGTCCACAGATGAAATAGAATTATGTGGCTGAAATAACAAACAAATTTTCTATAGCTTTTTTGGAACTTTAAATATTTGTCTTAAATACTGGTTAATCCTTTAAAGTTGTTTAGATTTCGAAGCGGTGACAACGATTTGCTTTGAACTTTTGTGTTGTTTATTGATTATACTATCTGGAATTCAAAGTTTAAGGAAATGTCATTTAGAACTACTGTTTTGTGTAGCTGAAGGTGGCACCACATTTGCTGAGAGCTCAGAGTTAGCAGCAGCGCTAGAAGCAGTGCTAGACGAGCGAGCGCTAGACGAGCGCGTGCTAGACGAGCGCGTGCTAGACGAACGCGCGCTAGACAATATAGCCGACTCCGTATTCCTGCACGCGCAGCTCAAGACCAAGGTGGGTTTGGTGGACTAGATATACTTTACAGCTGTAGTTGATGCTAGAAGCGGTGGTAGACGAGTGAGCGCTAGACAATATCGCCGACTCCGTATTCCTGCACGCGCAGCTCAGGTGGGTTGGCACTATGTAGACAAACTAAAGCTAGACGGGCGCTAGACAATATCGTTAACTCTGTGTTCTTGCACGCGCAGCACGAGGTCAAGCTGGGTTGGCGTTACCCAGCGTCTGTTTCCGGAGAGTAAAAGAGACAGAAAAATAAATGTTTTTAAGCTCACTATAAATTGCGGCAAACGGCCGGCATTCATCAATCAATTGTTAGTCTCTCTCTACCTATCGATATTGTTATGAATAATAGGAGCGGAATAGCTTCATTTGAATGGCTTTCGCAAGACATTTTCATCGTTTAGATTTAGATGGCAGACCGTTAACTTCCGCCATTACACATAGTACTGTTTGACGTGGTTTCTAAAATGGGAACTTATAATTGATGTTTATTTTTAGATTCAAGTCCCAGCATCAGTGGAGATGTCGTCAAGCGCGCCCTCATAACATAGTAACTTTATTAATTTTACTGTAAGCTTAATAACTGTGTAATACCTATAAACTTTAGGAACAAATTCGATATTCATTGTATCGAGAGTTTAAAATATTTTTCTTCATGCTTTAAGTTTCTACGTATGTATGAGTCTGAGTAATGCGGGAGTGAAATGGCAATAGGGTGATTAATAATCGAATATAACATTAAGTTGATTATTTTAGTTTTAAGCATTACTTGTGTATGCTTGGTTCTCTCTCTCTCTCAAGAGAGAAGGATGGTTGAGTTGGAATTCGTTAAAGTCTTATACGTGGAAAGATAATAAAATAACAGCGTATGTTATATATGCGATTTTAACGAATTTACCTCCTAAACAAGTTGCTTTTATACACTTATAGACTTTTATGTTGCATTGTAATTAATTAAAATATCATGAATTAAACTATAATTAAAAAATATAGGTATTTGCACACTTACCTGATTTCTTACCTGACGCCGGCGACGTTTCCACCGAGTGATCAGCCCGTGACCACGGCAACTCAGTTGCTATTATTACTAAGAACGCGTTTAATTCTTGTTATTTTAATTAATTCATCAACGCCCGAGCGGCCGCATGCAGACGGACAATAATAGAATATCTATTGTGTCTCATTTTCCGGGCATTGAAGGGTTACGTTGCTTTTATACAATAATTACACACTGATTAATCTCACGTCAATGAGTCAAATTATGACAGTAAGTAAAAAAGCAATTTGTTTAGAGAGGAGTAGGTGTTGAAAATTAAAGTTAATGTAGTCGCCCATACACTAAAGTAATTTTTATATTTTTTTATTATAATTTAACGAAACCGAACTCGGGAGACTGCGAAGTATTTCTGTTAGGATCTCAAAAATAGCTTGGAATATTTTATTTATAATTTTCTTGATTAAACCAAATAATATACTTTAGTTTGTGGTCGACTCGATGTCAAGTCTTCGCTGGTGTGATGTAGGCACGCGGTATTACAGATCTATCGGCTTATCTGTGTTATACCAAAATAGACCTTATTCTCACGAGAAACAAACCTTCCATAGATAAGTTCGTAGGTTTGTATTTTGTAATTGGGCCTTCCTTGTCGTTGTCATAGAGTAGAAAAATTGTTATGCCGTAGAATCGTGTTGTGTCGTTTAACGAGTGGCTAAGTGCGTTTGATGAATGCCGTCGGCTTAGTTGGCAGTGCCCGTAATTCACATCGAGAATGTCGTAAGTTTTTGTCAAATCACTAACGTATTTTTTTAAACAAAGCTTCTACATTTGATTTCATTGATTGAATCTGTTCGTAGGTACGATGGGGAATGTCTGAAAAAAAAAACCAAGCTGGCTGTATATTTTAATAGAGGTAGGAAAGATTATTCCCACCACCTCTCACTCACCACATATTTAAAAAAGTCAACTTTCAACTCCTTTTGACATTTCTGCATAGCCATTTTATGTCAAAGGCGACTGACAACTGTTTGTCAGTTAACTCTCGTTAAGTGGTGATTAGGGAATAACTTTTATTCTGCTGTTACTTTACTTCCTTGTACATTTGCGAAGGCGAAGTGATTAAAATTTTTTTTTCACGCAACCAAAAATACTGAAACTTTTTTCTATGAATATGCCTATAAAAATATTCAGCCAATTTGATTTTTTCAGACTTTCCCCATTATTTAATTTGAAAAAAACTCACTCGTCTGAAGCAGTGTCTATCTATTCGCTGCGCGTTACACACCTAGGTCACAAATTTTTGTCACATAAAGTTAGGGATCTCTTATTTATTTGTACTCTTATAAATTCAATTAAAACTTCATGTTGGATTTGATTTTCAATTAAATTTAATATCGCATTCGAAAATGTACTTTATTTTAAACTACTTAATATAATACTTCATAACTAGTTGTCTGTGTCACTTGCAAACTGCAATTATAACCTCTACTGTAGATCCATAAATTATTCATTCGCGGGAATAATTTGCTGTTAACAAATTCTACTGTAAAATATTTATGATTTGGTTCTAGTTATTTGACACGAAAAGTCCTAGCATAGAATTAAAATGGCACTGCTCATAAAATGGATAGAGTCAAAAGTTTGGATTCGTATGTTTTTAGTGCATTTTTAAGGCGTTTGCACACGGCGTTTTTGTATACAAGCAGCATCATAACTCATTTGTGTTTGACAAAAAATAAAAGCGCGTCATCTTATTTAAAAACGTCGTGTGCCCCTTACACACGATATTTTCACGCAGTGACAATGTACTAGTGATATAGCATACTTCTGTAATACAAGTTAGTATTTTATATTTTTGTAAAACATGTCAAATAATGCATTTACATTTGTAAAAGTGACCGATGTGCCGATTAATAGTAATGATATTGATTGCAATTTACCCACTAATACTGGTGGGTTCGATACTGTACAGAAGTCGTATTTAGATTCGAGATCATAGGTTCAGAAGATTTGCATATTGTCGATAGTGTAATGAGCAATAACTAGATTATATTACTGTGTATATTTTTATTATTGTATACTGCACATGTATTATGAGTTTACAAGTCGTTGGGTGTAGATTACGTGCTCCAATGATATGATAAAACAAGTTAAGATGCGTTACCCGCACTCCAAAATTAGCAAGACGAATGTCTTTAGACGATGTACAAATTATACAGCAACAGTCAGATCAGAAAAATGATTAATTTCACGCGTAAGTACTGTATTTAACCGAAAACGTATTTTTTTTTCATTCACTCTAATATATTGGTACAAATTGTGAAAATAAAGGAGATGTCTCGCTGTCAAATGGTGGCTAATGAGCATATGTGGCGGTTTACCAGACGAAACTTATGATGTCTGTTTATTTCTTTCCCAGGACAAGTATTCCGCATTGAAGCGTTCATTTTTGTCCCTTGATGTATTGTGTCAATGTACTATACAGTACACCTACGCGGTTTTTTTTAAAGCAATGACGTTGTCGTATGACATGTCGTCAACGTCATTGCTTTAAAAAGAGCTAAAAAAAAAGAAAAACCTCGTTCAAAAACCTGAAAGTAAAAACAATAACAGCTTCAAAATTAAATACCTCTGTAAAGCAAGAAGTAATATTCAATTCGTTAGATACGCATATAAATTTTAATAAAACACGTCTATTGAAGTCGGGTGGAGCTGGGGGACTTCTTTTTTAGTAAGCTTAGTAGTTTTTTCATAATCCTGAAAAATATTCAATTATTTAAAAATAAAATATATACAAAATATTTTTTTCAAGAGTTCTGGCACTAGCCAGATCTCTGTAAAAATATTTTATATATTATTATTATTTTATTAACAAATATACAAATACTGGATTTACTTATTATTTCACATTCGTTGTACGACAGACTGTTTTTCTGTGTTTCTGATCGTCTGCATCTCTTGCGTCCTGATTGTGAGTCACGTTGTGATGTCAAACAAAGTCTTGTTCGACATCACTAGTCACCAAAATAAATCAGATTGATTTCTATTCAAGTAGTAGTTTTATCTGTTGGTCAGTATTAGTTGAATAGGCTACTTCTCACTTCTTCATTGAATTTCTAGCTAGATCTTACCCAGCGATTTGTTCTGCATTATATTTAACTGCGACTTACTAAGTATATTATACAGAACAAATCATAATGTATTTAGCTTAATCTTAGTCGGCAAATATGTCATTGTGTACCCTCAGGTCATTGTGTACTCTCAGGTCATTGTGTACCCTCAGGTCATTGTGTACTCTCAGGTCATTGTCTAAGATGACATCACATGAAATTTAGCCTCATCTTGTAGGTCACAAACTTTTGGTACGGGTCGTTCATTTTACGCAAATATCTTTGATAATTTGTAGTTTTTATTATTTAATTGTGTCTTAAATTAAAATTAATGTATTTTTTTTAAATAATATTTCGTCTAGATAAAGAAACGTAGTCCATATTAATTTATCATTAACTCATATTTATTTTTCTCAGCCAAAGGTTTGTGACCAAGGCGCAAGAAGTTTTTTTTTCATTTGGAACTCATAAGTGACTCGTTGCCTTTATTAGTTCAAGTATGCGAGATATGTACATCCTAAATTTTTAATTAAGTGCTACAAATATTTTAGCAGGTATCCATGAAAATAAACAACTCTTTATAACAAATCTCGCTGCTACATACATTTTTATGATACTTACTCGAATGTAGAGTGACTTACTGTAACGTGCACCCTGTCCTTACGAAGAAGGTACTATTAATGTCCTGGAATTTAAGTATTTGGTTTGCATGTGTCATTCTGTATGGTACGTTATTTTTCGACAGTTTACAATCTCGCGAGATAGATTATAATCGTGAATGATGGACTGTAAACTGGTTAATTAATGATTAACAAATAAAAGACGGCTACGCAATAGAAAGAAATGTATTATAACAAAAAACAAAAATATAGTACTTTCAAAGCTAATTTCTAAAACTGACAACCAAAAAAGGAAAAAACGCCGACGTCAAACGACACAGATTTTAAATAAAAAGTCAATTTATGCACAATAATCTTAACGGTATTTACAAGAAAGAAAAGTTTAAAAGAATATCTTTGTTCCTCTATGAGTTAGCAACGATTCACTTGTGTGTCCACCCACGGTATAATATGGATACTTATTTGTCATTGTTCATGAATATTGTAACAACAAACTATCATAAATCTCCAAAATAAAAAATATTTTTGTAAAAATTTATGTTCCTATAGCAAATTTTATGTGATTTTTTTATGGCTGAATGTGTTTTAAGTATTTTGTTAATATTGGATTGGTATTTTAAGAGCTGAGTTATCTACTTTCTAGATAATTTTAGAAAGTACCTACATCAAGAAATTGGTCGAAAGCATTTTTAGATAGCACTTGCATTGTTTATAATTATTTAACTTAGTTTACCCTCCACCAAAAGTTATGGAATCTAGTTTTAATTTTTGTTATCTTATAAGCTGTTATGACCATGTCTGCTTAGCGTCGTCACACGGACCTGTATTCCAAATCCGATGGGTGTAGACACTATACATCTGAATGTATACATATACAATTATACATGTTTGTAATTAGTGTTGTCCTTTGGTTATATTGACGCTAGTTTTAGAATACAGTTATGATCTTGATTTCGGGTTAGTGGCGCCCCTCTGCTATATAAGGTTTATCTTAAAAATAGGTGAACTATAAAGTTAAATATAGATACAACTTTAAATATGATTTTAACAGTAAAAAACAAGACATAATTTTCAATATATTATAGTTAGTCCGTTTCAAAAAACCAGTCTCGAGGGTTATTTTATTAGAACTAACCAAATGTGATGTTTATATTCAGAGAAATAAAGTTTATTTTTTATTGTATTCGACATAGAGACTGTTTATGAAACGGAGTGTTTTATTTTTTGAAGCGGTCTGTATTAAAGTATCATTATGTCGAATATGTTTTATCTTATGTGAATTTTACTTCGAGTATTCGGTTTGTATGAATGATTATGTCCATGGAGGCTGAAAACAAATGTTTTTGGTTGTTCGCAATCTAACATAATATTCTAAGTAATCGGTGCGTAGTAAGATAAAACAATTGTCACCTTTTTTATTAATTGAATGTTCGTCGGTGGCGCCCGGCCTTATCGTCACATAGTGTTGTAGGAAATATAATATCGGATACGCTTAACTCTCCATATGCGGTACCTGCACTTTCGTTTTGTAACAATATACAAATTACAATAATATTAGGGAACTTGTAATAAATGTATGTATGTATTTTTATGTGCTAGTTATTTATTATTTGTACTTTTGTAGATCAATTCGAATTGACTGCGTTTAGGGAGATTAACATAATGTAAGTGATCGCACCTATAGTTTAAGGTTTTATTGTAGAATTGTCGAGGTCGGTTGAAGCTTAAAGAAATCAGATTCCGTGAATCATCGTCTGTACTTCATTGGTCTCCATATTGACACTTTTAATTTGGAGTGAAGGAGATAGATATATTAGTTGTGAAAACTGACTCTTTGTTACAACTTTCCTGCCTTACCATTTTCAACTCTGTTTATATTTCAATAGGAATTCATTTTCACAGTCTTTTCAACATTTTAGCAACAAATATTATCTTTCTCTTGATCTAGTTCACTTTCCTAATTTCCACCATATTCGATGTCTTTTCAGTGTCATAAAGATTTTTCTCGAAAGTTTAAAATTCACGAAGGAACCACATAGTATCGCACACGTTTTTACTGAATGTTGTTGGATGTGTTGAATATAGGGAAAGGTTGTATATTAGTATTTGGTGTATTAGCAATTCGCGAGATGTGGTTAATTGTACCTATAATTTGTAACCAAGTGTGTGTTGCTAGCAAAACGTCCATTAGTTCGTTTCGCGGTGAACTTTTACTATGAGTAGAATAGTAGCATCGAAACTTATTCGACCCGCGAAATGAACAAATACGCTGTTTGCTCAGTGACGTGTCAAATAATTTAGGAAACTGCTACCTCTTTAAATGCCTGAAATTGTTCACCACAGTATATTGTCCAATGGATGTAACATGATGATGTTAAAAAAGTGAAATAAACATGAAGAAATTTTGACTCTTATTTTTATTTCTTTATATAATTTTCAACCCTCCTGGCTCCAATTTTGACTCTTATTTTTATTTCTTTATATAATTTTCAACCCTCCTGGCTCCAGCTGTGGATAACTGTGGTATGCTTAACAACAAAAGTCGTTTAACATTTTAGTACTTATTAAATTTAGATTTTTTCGCATTCACAATGCTACTTTTATATTAAGATAAATAATATTAGAAAAATACTAGAAAAATCGACTCACCCGTAGCACCTCAGATTTATATTGTCATAGCAAAGTTTTCGGTTAAAATGTTTAAAACTGTGAGACCTTTGTCAAAAAACCTGCTATGACATAGTACTAAAGTGTTAAGCTACTTTCGTTGCTGACTGTACCGATGTATTTTCAGAAAATAGTTGTGTTATACAAGAGACCAAAGTCAATTTGTGCTGCGAGTGCCGACTTTAAATCGCGTACTAGCGAAGTAGTCTAGAATTGAATCTAATATACACTACTGAGCGCAGCGAGCGATTTAAAGGCACGAGGTATGAACAAAGATCTTGTCTCGTGTTAAGAGAGCGTAGTTTGCACACTAGCGCCGCCCTTGGAAAAAAATCATAGTGCTTAAATAAAGGCGAAATTATGAATTATCCCTCTGTAGTGCACTCCGAAGAAGCTTTGTGGTACCTTTTATCGCTAAAAAAATATTTTTTAGCCTATCGTTTAGGTTAATGGAGTTTTTTTGCGAAAAGTGGCCACTTCCATGAAATATTGCAACTGATTTCAATTTC
The DNA here is from genome assembly GCA_963556745.1 of Catoptria pinella. NCBI lineage: Eukaryota > Metazoa > Arthropoda > Insecta > Lepidoptera > Crambidae > Catoptria > Catoptria pinella. The sequence goes on from OY750776.1 coordinate 6,236,966, forward strand.
ACCTTTTCATGTAATGGTTCTCTCCTTCAGATAAATGGTAAGGTTATTGATGTATTTTTGTCGAAGATTCCATGTTAATGTGCAGGCGCGGAACCAGCCTTCAAAAAAGGTTGTGGTCACAGCCACCCGAATATCGGCCAAGTGCGAGTCGGAGTACGAACTCTCTCATGAACAATAATGACTCATGAACGACTTTTGAATGTGATTATTTCCTTTTTTCCGCGCATCAGGACTTTGGTCTTAGGAATGGAAATCATCATTGGAGGAAGTCAGACCCGATTTCGTCCGATTAAATAGTCAAACAGTTTCGATTAAATACCAAACCAATTTCCAAGCCAATATAGGGGCACTGACTAGACTAGGTAAATAGGTATCTTGACGCTGTCTCAGGAGTTGTAAGTATGGTATGACCAGCAAGTGAGATGCACCAGGCGAGACTAAATTAGGCTTGTGGGCATGCCCATAGTGCCCACAACGGTGGATCCGCGCCTGTTAATGCGTACAAATCATTAAAGCTTACCATTGTGGGTTTTGGCGTTCCTGCACAAAATATACGTACTTTGTGGTTGCTGTATCCACGAAGGCATTATTATGATATAATAAAGCTGGAGCTAAATTCTACCTTCGAATTTTTTAACCAACGCCATCCAAACATACGAAATTTTCAAGGCAAATGCCTGCCCATGCCCAGGCCCAGTACTACTGAATTCTACTGACCGAGTTCTACTAAATTTATACCAAAATTTATTATCTCGAGCTTTTCCGTGCTTCGGAAGGCACGTTAAGCCATTGGTCCCGGCTGCATTTGCATTCGTTAGCACCCACCAATCCGCATTGGGCCCGCGTGGTGGGTCATGGCCCATCCTCCTTATCCACCCATAAGGAAGGCCTGTGCCCCAGCAGCGGGGACATTCAAAATGGCTGATGGTCATGATCATACTGTTAAAAATATAGTAGCCAAATTACTATTATTTTAGCAATGCATCGGTAACACTGTCGGTCGGGTAATTTTTCTATGATTTTCATTCCATTTCGTCTTGCCGCGTTCAAAAACTTCAAAATAAAAAACCCTTCGACTTAAGGGTGTTGAAGTCGAATAATTAAGGTTGTATTAAACTGTTTCTAAAATAATAAATAAAGGATACCTATTATATTTTTTATATGGATACTTACTGTTTTTTGACACCTTAAATGGAAATCTAATATATAATGCTTGAAATATTTTGGCAACCCTAATTATATCCCTTTCTACTTGAACTAGACATTTACTAGGGTAGCCCGTTGCGGGTAGCTCTTACAAGAAACTGCCATTCATTGTGTAAGTAAGTATACGTATTGAAGGATCAGGGACACAAATAAAAGTTCAACAAACACAAACATCTTTTATTTCATAAGAAAATGAATATTTTTCAAGGGACATTAATTTTCAGAACTTTTTTGTTGCTTCATTAATCAATCGAGTCAATCCCTCATTAATTATTTTTTTGCCAAAGTAAGATAATTGAAACAGCATTTAACATAATTGAATAAGAAAAACAACTAAAATTAACGTAGTGTTTGATGTGGGACACGAGTTGGCACATCTCCCGTAATGCATCTGCAAGTATGCATGCAATGCACAATTTTATTTCAGTCTCAAGGTAGGTAGGTAGTAAATGGCATTATATAAAGGAAATTATAAAATTATACAAGGAAAAGAGACGAGATCAGCTAGCTATTAATCTTAATTTATCCTTTTAAACAATAGAAAAACAATTCACTTATTACAACAATAGTCTAGTCGATCAGTTGGGAGTGTATTAGATCTCTATACTCACCCATAGATAAGACACTTATGCCCGTTTGCACTTAAGAATCGCCTAAGTCTTTTCCTAACTACAACTTGACCAAATTAAATTGTATCATTAACTTAGCTGCCATGCAGTTTTGATCTTTAAAACCATGCGGTTGCGAGAAATTTGGCTTATCGAAAAATTTCGGACTTTTTAAGAGGTTTATAAATTACTTACACTTTTAATGCTTAAAAAGTCCGAAATTTTCGAGGTTCTTATCCCCAAAAGTTTCCACAGGGTCCAGGGTCGAGGTCAAAAACTCAGATGCCATAGGTACCCCACACCATAACCCAAACAATATCCCACAATTTCATTAAATTGGGAATTGATTACATCCCCCTTTTTATGTACCTACTGACTGCGCTACAAGTAAGTAAAAGTTGAAAAATATGTTCCCTAATTATCACCTATTCTAATATTAAGTAGTTCATTGGCATTGTGTAAGAATAGTTTACAGGCATAGGTACGTGACATCCAATCCAAAATCAATGTCTATATTTTAGTATCAAAATAAAATTCCGAAATGATATCTTTCTTTATTAAATTTAGATTTTTCGCATTCACAATGCTATTTTTATATTAAGATAAATAATATTAGAAAAAATACTAGAAAAAATCGACTCACCCGTAGCACCTCAGACGGGACTCGAACCCGCACCCTTGGGATTCCGGCCCAATGCACTGACCAATTATGCTACCGAGTCGCTAGTGGGAGCGGCGAAATTTTCTAGCACTTTTGACTTCTTCGCTGCAAGCCAGCGCAATTTCATCAATGTGAGGAAATACCCCCACATTCGAAAGAAACATCTTTCCAGATGTTTTGACAATCGATAAAGATGAAACAGCTATATAACTTTATTAAATTTAGATTTTTCGCATTCACAATGCTATTTTTATATTAAGATAAATAATATTATAATATTTTTTCTAATATTATTTATCATGATATCTTTCGTTTTATTTAATAACAGTATTGTAACTCATAAGTTTAAACAATAATTCCAACATTCTACAGCTCATTTCAAGATTCACTATAGCGATAGCAAAACAAGGCAGTGACCGAAAATGAACAGTCAGTGACACTTTGCACTTGGATAGAAAAGTATTAATTATTACTCAATTTTGTTGTTTCGTAGCTTCGTTAAAGGATGGGCGAAGTTTCATAGTCATGTCTTCCGCGTTCTTTTCATCTTTATTTCTTCATCTGGATTTTACGCAGAGATCTCGATCCATAGACTTATTACGTTTCTGAGACGTAAATAGACAAATAAATTTCCCTGAAAAACCTGCCGTGCTATGTATGTGTAATACATCTGTGTATTATTAGAATATGCTACCTTTATTTTGATCCACGTTATCACTATTCCCTGCATATAGTTAATACGGGAATGAAAGCAGTAGGTACCTAACTAAGTATTTATTAATCCATCGACGAAGAGGGAAAAGAAGTTGAAAATTTTTAGCTCATAAACTTCTACATACATTTGCAAAAATTCAATCTGTTAAGTACTTCAACATCGTCAATATTCTTAAAAACAACAGTAAGTAGTTTCAGCTGTTATTTGTCTATTTTAGGTCTATGGATCGATTTGTTCAATCCAACAGGAAAAAATCTGTTGTAATCTGTCATCTCTTCCTCGTTTCCTTCGCTAGTAATTATCCTCGAAGTATACAGAGAGTACGCAGAAGCGGTGTCGTTAGTGGCTGTTGTCGGGAACAAACAACCAGCTAACCACACTGCCATTGCGGACAACCCTTGGCTTCAGTTTCTTGTAGTTTTTTTCTTCATTCTGCTGCGTATAAAAAAGCATCCATCTCACAAAAAAAAAAAAGATTTCAGTAGGTTCACAACATAATTACACAATTCAAAGTAAGCATTTTATCGCGCTTCCTAAGTAAGCAATTTTTTCTTATACAATTTATTATATAAATACAACGTTTTAATAATAACAATAGGTAGGGTATTTATTGTCAATTAGTTTACATACTGCTTTTTATTTAGGAGACACCATACTCAAATAAAACTCGCCAGATATTTAAATTTATTTTTCAAACGTTCAACCTAACGTAAGCAACATAAGTAGATGACATAATGTGACCATCAGCCATTTTTTATGTCTCAACTGCTGGGGCCCTTCCTTATGGGTGGATAAGGAGGATGGGCCATGACCCACCACGCGGGCTCAATATAATTGGCGGGTGCTAACGACTGCAAATGTAGCCGGGACCTACGGCTTAATGTGCCTTCCGACGCACGGAACAGCTCGAGATAATACATTTTTGGTCACCCATCCCATGACCGACCCCTGCGAAAGTTGCTTAACCTCCGTAATCGCTGGGCCAGGCGCTATACCACTGCGCCATTGAGCTCCTCAATGAATGATTAGGGAATCTATTAGGTTTGTTTGGATAGATCTGTGACCAGCAAAAAAGACAAAATTGCGGGCGAGTTATACTTGGGCGAGTTGCCTCCTCTAAGGATTCACACATTATAATGAAAATTGGCTCCTAAGCTCTCATGCGCTCAGATCAGATGATGGTAATTTTAATTATTACAATATTGTTTCTTATGAAACTTGTCTGCAGAATCAGAGAGTAGCTAAAAGGCTTGGCGAGACTTTTTATTCTTCTGTTTTTCTTTGAATATCGATGATATCATAATATATACTAGACACCCCACTCAAGGCTAAATGACCTTCCTAAACTGTTCAGTTTTGGTCTATCACCCTCGAGCTGGCAACCAGCATATAAAGCATTTACGACTTGAAGACTTGGTGATTCTGTAAAAAATATAATACATAATTTATTAAAGTTCGTTCAAAAGTCTAGTTTTTTAAAAGGCCATAAGCCACATCAACCTGACGATGTTAAAATGATCTCAATCGCTGTATGAAGAATGCAGTATTATTACGTAAACACGAGGGCAGATTGATAAGTTTCCGAAACGACAAACTAGAAAAAAGATACGCAAAAAAAGAATCACTTTATATTCTGACATCTTTTCGGAACGCCAAATTTGACTTTAATCGAACTGATGGAAATTCCACGAGAGGACCTAGAACTTTCTGTGTCGTGAAACAATTTAATTTTGTTCCACCATGACAACGCGCCTGTACACACACATATTGATGACCGCAACTATTGGGTTGCGGTAGCCAAATTATGAATTGCGCTTCAATTTGGTACCGTATCCACCCTTCCTCAGATTTGGATGCGTGCAACTTCCACTTGTGCCCAGACCTGAAGATATGGTTGGTTAGGTGGCCAGAGATTTTCATTAAATGATGAAGTCGTTGTTGCTGTTTATGAGTATTTCGAGGGGTTGGAGAAAACATTTTTAGGGTTCCGTTGTCGAGTCAACAAGTAACCCTTATAGTTTCGCCACGTTCCGTCCTTCGTCCGTCGGCGGCTTAGCTCAGAGGCCCCAAGTACTAGAAAGCTGTAATTTAGCATGAATGTGTATATTAATTACGGCGAAAAAGTGGTAGACTAAAATCTTAAAAAAAAATTGTGTATCTCCCCTACATGTAAAGTGGGGATGAACATATTTTTTCTCATCTCATAGGCATTACAAGTTAACGAGTAATAGTCGATCAACTTACAAAATTAATTTATATTGGAAAAGTTTTTTCGCTTGGCCAGTTTTTTCCAACTAGGGTAACGGCATTGGAGAAGCTTTGGACTAAATGCATCGAGGCTTAAGGAAGCGACGTTGAGTTTCGGAAACTTATCTATCTGCCTTCGTAGTACGTAATAATTTTGGATTTGATTTGACTTCAGAATTTCATATTTTTGTGCTACCGATGAGTTTATTAAAGTACGTATTTTATAGGTAGAGATACGCAGTACAGTCAACTAAGAGCAAACTTTTCCTCAGGCTATTTGAAGTTTATGAATTCTATAATTTTACTTTTTGTTTTCCGTACATTTGCGTATTTGTCCGGAATTTCTACTACACTATGTGGTTATGACTGTGTCTATATGGACGGATTTATGGATTTCAGTTACTTTTCTGGTTTAGTGATTTTAGTTTCATATCAAATATTTTTCCATCTAAAATGCTAAATTAACAAATCTCGCTTTAAATTTTTGCCTCTTTGATAAGATAACCATGCGCGATATTAGATTACCTGCACATTACAAGGGAATTTCATAATAAAACACGGCAAATTCAATACTTTTCTATATCGATGACCCGCGTCCTCTTGTCAAAGTAAAGGTGCTGAATTGATCTGGATCTTGATCTGGTTGCATAATTCTTGGAGTCAATCTGTAAAAGAAAATTTAAATTTTAAAATTTAGCACTTAAATTGCATAAGTTGTTATAAATTGCGATTTAAAAATATCTAAATAAGAAGAAGACTTTCAACTAATTTTAAAAAAGAAGTGCGGAAAATCGTTGAAAACAATAGGCGTTTAGTTCGCTTGAGTGTGGAAGAATGTTTATATGATCGAAGAGAAGAACCAAAAAGAATTACAAATAAAAACCGGTCAAGTGCGTGTCGGGCCACGTGCAGTAAAGGGTTCCGTAGTAACCTTATACCATACCATATAGCTGTGAAACTTATATTTTACTCCCTGTTTTACACAACTAACTATTCAATGAAATTTCTACCTACGAATTTTCTTTTTATTTATTTATAAGTTGATCGATTATTAGTCATCAACTTGTAAAGCCTACCTAGCAGTGATAGTTTCCCTTTTAATGTCATTATTCGCGCACACGAATTTTGCTAACTGGTAAAGCGTCGCTGTTGCTTATGGTACCTACACTAAAACTTTTTTTCTACCACTTTTTTGGCGTAATTAAAATACTCATTCATGCCAAATATCTCGTACGAAGGGCCTCTGAGCTAAGCCGCGGACGGACGGACAGACGGACATGGCGAAACTAAAAAAGGGTTGCTTGTAGACTTGACTACGGAACCTTAAAAAACCAATACTACTGCTACTCAAGGTGGTATAAAATAAATAAATAAACAAATGCTTGGACAACTTCACACAGCGCCATCTAGCCCCAACTAAGCAAAACTTGTAATATAGGTGCTAGACAACTGATATACTACTTATATTCTTTTTAAATACATACTTATTAGGTATACATAGTAACACCCAGACTCGTCACGGAAATTAAAATTCATCATTTCAATCGAAACAGGGACCGGCATGTTGACCACTACACCACTCAGGTCGTCAAACTAGTAATCGTATGATGGCAGACTAGTAATCGGAGTGGTTAAAGTTTTTCTTTTTGGAAAGTAAATTTTTTCACCTCTCCAGCACGAAAAGTGCGCTTGTAGCAAATATCGCTTTGCTGCGAGAGTGAGGCAAAGTATTTCTTTTATTTTCTAACACTAGGTAGTTTAAATAATAAAGAAAAAAGAAATAGAGTGAAAAGGATGATACTTTTGTAAAATTGATTTGTGAGAAAAGGATAGATAGACTTGAAATTTGGCTTACACATTCTTTCACAAAATTAATTGAACATGTGTTTCGTATTTTTTTTATATTTATCCACTAACAGGGTTTAAAAGTGGTATTAAGCTAATTTTGGGGTAATTGACTTCGACGTCGGAATTGAAACTTCTTAGTGCATTTAATTGATTAATTAAGAAAAATAAATATCATTTGTCATCTCAACGTAGTATTCTATTCTCTTTGGTAATTTTCCCAGAGAGTAGGTAGAATTCGTTTCATTGAATAGCGAATATCCAATGAAACGCACTATGAACATTCGCTATTTTGTATGGGAATCGCCATTTCGGGTTACTTTTGTCAGCTAACTTTTGATAAAGAGGTTTTAGTCTGAATAATAATCTTAGTAACGATGAAAGGACCGTAGTGTTGCTTTCGTTTTAGTATTCAGCTGCTTTGTTTTTAACTTACTAAATAAAAAGATAGCGCTGGTTCTCAAGGTAAAATTGATAATCATTAAATTGTAGGTGATACGAAGTTCACATGGTCCACTAGTATTCTATATTACCTCATATCTTTCAAACGATTGATCTTGTTTCCATCTTTTCAGTTGACTTACAGTTACAGAAATAGCGGAGAGTGAACACTAAACACGTGTGCATGCCAATGCAGGTGTCTAGGAACTAAATTACCCATACCGCCATTCGTAATCTGATCATTAAATTATCTGCGCCGGCGCAAGACGTTCAGTACATAACATTATTTGAAAGATGGCTAACATTAATTAATTACAGTATCGACAGAACAATTATTTAAACTCTTTATAGTACCATGTCGCGCCAACTATGACATTCATATTTTTTATCAGGATTTTATACTGGACAAGACTTACTTATTGACTTGGTTTGACAAAGTACCTACTTAAAGGTTCAACTAGTTCTGAGTTCTGTTCCATAATAACTTCGATCTCGAAGCATAATAATGATAAATGCTCCAATGCTAAAGTTATTTGTAGATTTGCATCGCAATCAGCGTCAGTTGCAAGCCGATGACAGCACCTGGTGATGTGTGTGGGAGGTTTTATTTTACAAGCTCCGAGTATTTTCATATATTACAGATCAATGTAGAGTTAAATGTAGATGTTTTCATAGGCAGGTACCTACTAATAACAGCTTTTTCTTCATGGGATACACCATCAGCAATAATACCACCATTGTAATACAATGCTGATGTAGTAATATCTTTCTAGATTTCGTTAAAGATCAAGTGAAGATTTTACTCTATAAACTTATTATAGTACGTAGGTAGGTACTTATTAGAAAGATGTTTAAGAAATCGAATTAATAAATAGCTACCTAGTATCTGCCTATTATTTTTTCTGTGGTTATAGTTGGTACTATCTACTTAGGTAAATCTTCTATGGTTTAGTTTTAATAGGGTTTTTAAAACGTTTGTAACCGCTATGCTATTGTGGTGCAGCAGTTATAAAGGGAAAAATAGGTCGGACTATCTTTGTTTCTTTAACGCTGAAGCCTCCTTTGAAGTTTGCATCATGACTTTTATAGTTTAGAAGACAGACTCCATGCCACTATTGTGGTGCTATTACATTTAGGCGTTTACCCGAATTTGGTGTAAACGGTGAAGTCGACTTTGCCTGCTTTTGCACAAATATTAGTGCGATTTATACAGATTGACAGTGAAATTACATGAGAATCATTTATCAATTAATCGTATAATTTATCAAGCTTCTGACAAATATCTTAGATTACTGATTTACTAAAAAAATAGATTCCAAAGAGTTTAACTTATTGGGTAGGTGTTTATTTGGAGGGGAGATTGGCAACTTTTTATTGACCGAGCGTCTCCGTTTCAGCTTAGGCAAAAATGCTTTCGTATGTTTCTCCGGCTGTCCCGCTGTCCGGCTGTCCGTCTGTTTTCCTCTACAGTGGCCCTACCATTGATGCAAACTGTTTTCGCTACCGTAAACTATCGTTTTCACTCTTTCGCTCGCGTTGATTGTAAGCAGTATATCCGATAGTTTTCGGTAGCGAGAACAGTTTGAATCTACTCATGGTAGAGCTACAGGTCGAATTTCTCAACCAATTCTCTTAAAATTTGGTAAGCTGGTTAATTATATGGAATTTTTTGTCCATTCAATTCTCGAAATTGTCAAAATGGCGAAGATATGATGGGAAAAAATCATATTTTATCCATTTCGAAAATTTTCGAGGCCTACAGAGCCACTACTTTATGTTTAACCTGTGACTAGAAAAATGAAGTAACCCAAAAGCAGATAAACGTGACATAATATAATGGCGTCATTAGTCTATTGCGCTAGCTAGGTTAATAGGTAGTCTATGGTATGTAACCTCGCCTTCAGCATCATGAATGAGATAAACGGACAAGGAAAATGTGTTCTCGAACAGGCGTTGATTGTGTATACTTATAATATTATATATTGCTGACCATTACAATCTGGAAATGTATAATCTGACTTCAGTTAGTAAGGCTCATATATTACTAATGTGAAAGTAAAGATTTATTCGGAATACACACTCACTCAAGAAAGTCGCGCCTCCTAGTCAGTTTATTTTGTTGATAAAAATTATACAGTCAGTTGAGATAAACCTCTACTTTTTTGAAGTCAGTTCAGAATAAGGTTTATGGTGTACGGTAGCGACCTTTACTGCTCCAAAGGCCCCAGTGCTTTATTTTGTTTGACTGCGATAAAGCTAAAAACATTTGTTTCTGAGTCAATGATGTTTGAATGTAGAGTTATATTTAATATTTATAGTAGCTATTTATGTATTCTTTCCGATATTTAGGCTCCATAGTACAAGCACAAGCTCTCCTAAGTTTAAACTAAATGATTTTTGAACAAAAACTAAAAGAGTTTTCCAGCATTATTATTAAAATTTTCATAATGTTAATCTTGTCTTCTCCAGCAGTTAACATTTTCGGCTTTTGGCTTCATGAAAAACGATAATTGATAATTTAAAACTTAATATTCCTATTGCTATGTTTTTGAATTAAATGGACAAAAAAAATAATTTCAAGTACCTACTTGGAGGGATTGCAAGTCTAATAATGAATTCTGTCCTATTGTGGTCAAATCAAAGCTTTTGTATGGAATAAGTACAAAGGTCTTTTTGCATTCGGGCGAATGACCTCTTATTGATTATATCTTTTGAATAGATGTGTATGTACTGGATCTAAACTGATCAATTACTGAAACTTTACACTAAAATATGTCTATATCTATTTATCTAAAGAGCTCGAGGGCGTAGTGGTTTAGGGCCTGGCCCAGCGATTGCGGAGGTTAAGCAACTTTCGCAAAGGTCGTTTTATGGGATGGTGATCAAAAATGTATTATCTCAAGCTCCTCCGTACGTCGGAACGCACGTAAGCCGTTGGTCCCGGCTGCATTTGCATTCGTTAACACCCACCAATCTGCATTGAGCCCGCGTGGTGAGTTGTGGCCCATCCTCCTTGTCCACCCATAAGGAAAACCTGTGCCCCAGCAGTGGGGACATTAAAAATGGCTGATGGTCTATTTACCTAGTATAAATAGAAGTTAAAGTAAAGGCAGAATCTTCGTCAACTGTTATGTGCAAAGTTATGAGTACCTATATAGATACATTGCCTGACATTATAAAAACGACGCTATCAGCTCTGCTAGCATATCTCCAGATCCAGGCAAAGAATAATATATAGATTTCTAGGAAAAATGCAATATAAAATAAGTTCTTGTGAAAAATATTTCGTACTGAAAAAGTGACTTCTACTACCAGGATTTGAACCTGGGACTGTTAATCTCATCTTTTTATAACATTGCATACCAGTTTTTGAAAAGGTTCTTTCCAAGAGGTCCACTCTCTACAAGCCCATTGTTCTTTTTCCCACCAGCAGGGGCCCTATTTTTGAAATCATTTTGGACAGCCACTATCCAATGCAAATGAGTAGCAAAGAGTGTTCGACGCCAGCCATATTATGATCGCCGAATGATTTCAAAGATATGGCCCATGGTCCAAAACTGTACTATACCTCTATAGTGTTTTTTTTTCAGAATGTAGTGAGGTAAGTAACTCCTTTGTCTCGGTGATGAATGCGCAAGATATGACGTCTAAGGAACCCCACTTTTTTAATGGACCTGATTGTGAGTTAATGTATGAATTTATCATGAACCTCTGAGAAACATCATTTGAAAATAAGCGCTAATATGAGATTTTTAATATTAAGAGGGAGGCCAAGTTGACAAAAAAAAACCGGCCAAGTGTGTGTCGGGCCACGCGTAGTATAGGGTTCCGTAGTAACCTTATACCATACCAAATGGCTAAAAACATATATTTACTCCCTGATTTACACTACTTACGACTACAACTAAGTACCTACCTGACTATTCAAAAAAAATATCCGTTTACCTGGTAGAGGGGAGGGGACACTTGACTATAACTAAGTTTTGCACTTCAAAGCTTAATATTTCGCAAACGGATGTCTGAATTGAAAAATGATATTCGCAAACCTACAATATTCTTAAAAGACATATCCAACAATATTCCACACTATGAGATTGACTAAAAAAAATTTTCATGAATTTATTATACAACTTTTTTGGCGTTTTTAATATACATATTCATGCCAAATTACAGCTTTCTAGTACAAAGGGCCTCTGAGTTAAGCCACGGACCGACAGACGGACATGGCGAAACTATAAGGGTTCCTTGTTGGCTTGTTTCAAATAGATATTCTACTAAAATTAACGCTAGTAAAAATGGAATGACAATGTTGGGATTGACAGGAGCTAAGCGTTAACTTATGTCATTCCCATACATTGTTATTATATTCTACTAGCGTTAATTTTAGTAGAATGGCCATTTGAGTAGGGAGGCAGTCCTACGAACTTCGTAAAGCGACTTTTTACGAAATGGACTTTCTACTACAATAACTTTCCAAGTTCTCAATAATTGAAATCTAACCTTCTGCCTATAAGCAATGCTATTTGATTATCAATGCCTGTTACTTGCCTCCGAGAGTAGCTTATTATCAGTAGCTCTAGTATGATAGGCTAAGCAAATATATCGAACTATGTAGGTTACTCATTATGATAGGTACGAGAGAATGTAAGACTTGATATTTTTTTTTTACTTCATATTTTAATCATTTGTGATTATGAATATATCGTTACTTCTGATTTCTGATAAAGCTAATATGTTTCATGCGCCCTTGTTTCTTGTCAGCTAAAAACTCTTGATTGTGTAATAAAGATTTTTGACTTTTGACTTTGTTGCAGTAAAATTTATTTTCTAATGAAAATAAAAATAGTCTTTCATTCTGTCTGCTATTAATTTAAAGAATGTAGGATAGTACAAAGTAAAAATAAAACAAAACAAAAGAAAATAATTTTATTTATGTAACAAAAAAGTGAAGGCATGCGCTAGTCATGTGATGTGCGTAACAATTATGTCGATAAATCTGCAACATCACACGTCGCAAAACGTTGACATTAGCTTATTATGTATTCTGTGCATTAGCAAAGGTACCTATGAAGGAAATTTTCGCAAAGTGTGAGTGAACACAATTGTAAAATGAGATTACACGCAAGGCTACATGTGTAGGCTACGTAAGGCTTCTCCATACAGAACTTGTGTTCATTGTACACATTGGCCTACTGACTTATTTGTTAATCATTATCTCCTGATCAGGTACTATTTAAAACCTAAAAGGTATTTAATTCAATTTTAATGTATCTTATAAATAAAATAAAATGTATGTATCTTACAACAATAACACTGAGGCATATCAACATTATTGCCTTTAGAATTGGTTGTTGTGCAGCTTTCTTTCCCTTAAAAATAACTTTGAGAAAGTGAAATCATTCAATATGACTCATAATCTGGATTCCGTACATAAAGTTTGTTTGCTAAGCAGTATCAACATACTCTTAAAAAATAACTTCAATATAGAAAGTTTCTCCAGCTTCAATTGAGTCGGAGTAGTTGTTTCTCTCCTTGTAATGTTCATGCAAATATTTTAACTTCCACTGTAGATCCATTTGTACCTATTTAACTAATAATACGGGCTAATAGAGACTAGCAGCGTCTATACAGGTATGCAATAACATACGTAGTAGAAACTTACTTCTTACTAGAAAGTGCACGGTAGCGTGTTTGAATTCAATTTGTTTCGGTTTGAACTCGGAATACAAATATTCTTACTACTTATATGAAACTTTAGCCGTTTTTCTATTATAGTATAATTTCTACGGCTTAAGTTAACAAATAATAAAACCCACCCGGTTTAATAATGTTATTAACCGAAATCTAATTTAAAATTCTAAATATAGTGGTATTAGCAATTTGTAAGATAAAATTGACTCATAATTTTAGCATGACTCTAAATTTAGTTTAAATGAACTATGATATGATATAGCAAAGTATGAATTAAGCAATTTCTGAGAAGCCATAGTATGTTGGTATAATATACCAACATACTATGTTCTGTGGAAACTGGTATGATCTCCAAGGTCGAACGAGAATAGTGCGCTATATGAATACTGGTGTAACATTGTTTGTTACTATTTCAACGGGCCTCTAATTATACCGTGACCAATATTCCTGGAACTGTGGCAACAGCTGACAGCTGTCAACGTTTTACTGCTACAGGATTGCCCTACTTTTCAAAAGTGTTTAATTCTCAATATGATAGGAAAGCTCTGTCATTGTAGAAATCTGAATACTTTATTACAAAAAAACTTGATAGAAATCAAATGCTATGCAAAACTAAAGTATCTTACTCTATGGGTGTAGTAGGTTTTCCCAAGGTTCAAAGAGCATGATTTCTACAGAAACGAGTTCTCTCGTCGTAAATATAGTAGGCATAAAAACGGTAAGTCCCCAGTTCGCCGGAGGCGGCTGCGATGGCGAGAGTCAACAGTAATTACAGTCGAAGGCTAAACGAGGGAACTACGGCCACAATGGTTTCCTACCATTATTTCTGTCTTTGTTTCAGTTATAAATGCTACGCTACTTTGTCACTCGATATCTACTTAGAATATATAGATATAATTAACATTGCATGCTGCTGGATTTAAATAAAACAAAGGAATATCTAGAAAAAGCTGTAATAAAATAAAGAAAATCATAAAATTATAAACAGTTGCGGTCCACAAGAAATAATAAAGTTTAAACACAGTATCCTAATATACATACATGAAAGTAATGGTTATAAATAGAGGTACTTACGTAACTAATAGGTAGATAAAATTAATATATTGTGAAGTAAAGACTATCAATAATAAGTAAGAAGCACGCATACAATACATTTATTTGCATTAATATGAGATTTTTCCTAATAAAAGTCAAGAAAATGTAATTTTACGTAAAAATGAAATAAGGCATTGTTGTTGTTAGAAATATCTCGTATTAAGCATAATAACACAAACAAACAACAAAATATAAAATAGGCAAATAAATATTATGAAGATTTGTTCAAAGTCTGTCAAATTAAAGTTTTTTCAGTTCACTGAACTGTTGACTTGATGTTCCGTGTGGCAGGAGCGTCGCAACACGCCCCGGGGTGTCGTACCAGATAGTGCATTTACAGTGTCAACTTTGCATTAACGCAAATTTGTCGCGTGCTTTGCAAACGCACTCCTGGCACGAACTCCGGGGCGTAAAACTGTCGATATCGAGACGAGAGAGCTTGGCGCATCACTAAACTGTCTATTCACTTTACGGAGTGTCTCTACCGTTTTTTTCACTAGAGTTCCTAAGCACTTTCATTATTTACTGCATAGCATTGTTAGTGCAAGGCGTTAGTGTGTTAAAACATTGTGATGATTTTTAATTAATGTTTATGAGTAGTTAGATTTTGCACGCGCTCGTGTAGTGTTGTGTATTAATTATTATTCTATGTACTAGCCATCTAGCCTTAGTCCGGATAGTCTATAAGGATGTCAATGTGCGAGGTTACTTGATAAGATGCGTGGATATTCATGTTAATATATACATATTTATTATATTCAAATATGAATAGGAATGCAATGAATAATACATATAGCATAATAGGAAGTTGACGAGAGAAATTGCGTTATTATTACTAATTAAGTACCGAGTAAGTAATTATTAATTTACAAGAATGTTAATAGTTTGAAGAAGTTTTGTTATTAAAATGTGCGCATCGCATGTTTTTAAATAAGCGTGTATACAATGAGTGAGAAAAAACTTTTAGCAGAAATTTTAATAATTATAAGTGGACTAAGTGAAATCTCTGTTATTTTCACACGTACTACATGTGCTATAAAATAATAGTTAAGTGAAATGCAGAATCACTGCCCAAATTTTACAAATACACAATCTCACGCTGCAGAAAGTGTGGACCCATTCTAAACGAAAGTGAAGTGAAAGAATGACGATAAAAAAATATTTAATTGGTGATTAACTAAGGCATGGGCACATGATTTTTGCAAGGCGGCGCGAGATATCGATAGTCGCTTTAATTTTTTCTTCGGTCAATTTTGTTGAATAGCATTTCAAAGGTTTTACTTTATGTTTAGTACATTATTATTATGAATCTATTAGTCAATGATGATAATATCATCATGATGATGGCATACTATGTCAATTGATACATAATATACTTCTATATTATGATATAAGTACATGCACATCAATGCAATCATATGTACAATCGTTTTTCCGAAACGTGCAAAAAGAAGTTAAAAGTCTTTATTCAATAAGATTATAGAAAAATGTTAAAGGTTTTGCTATGAGAAATTAATTATTGTTGTATGTTCTCGTCCTAATATATGTTTACGACGTTCTTGTGTTCATTCTGCTTGTAGTTCAAGGTGCAGTTTATAGGTACTTTATTATCCACTGAGTGTTGTTACGCATTTTCATTTAAATAATGCTTCCTATTTAGTAATGGATATTTAATACTCTTCATCATACGGATATTAATTTCTTCCCTGTTATTAGAATTTTAGTTCTTTGTTAAAGTATTTTAGTAAGTTTCAGTAAAAGGAACTTAGAAGAATTGAATTTATATCTTGTGGATTGCAATAAATCTTAGAACAAATTTAACGACGTATTTTTCCTTGACACGTGTGTGTAATGACGGTCTATTTAGTTATCGACAGTACCTAGACCTAAGTGTGCGGTGACGCAAACAACAAGTCGTTTAACTAGTTATTTGAAAAGCATCTCGACATTATTTTGTGCGAGACGCATTTCGTGCTTGGTAACGGTGCCCTTTTGGCTTCCTGACACAGACAAATAAATAATTTTCAACGACATTATAATAAGAAAAAATTCAACTCGTCAACAGAATGTTTCAGGCGCGAATCAAACCCGCGAACTTTGGGAATCCGGTCCAATGCTCTTCCAACTGAGCTACCGAGTCACTAGCTCTAGTATTTATTTAGTATTGTATAAAAATAGCACTGTGAATGTTAAAATCTCAAATTTAGACATTATAATCATTAAATACGTTAAATTCAGAACGACAATATTTATTTCATAGTTTTAATTATTACTTATGCGTAATAAGTTTTGAGTTGGTTTCATGATAAATGCAAGTTTACTGAATAATAATAACCGACACTCTTATCTATTTATCGTTATATTATCTTCTTGTGTTGAGAAAATAAAATCAAAAATCGAAATGATGTGCTGAGTTAAATATCAGTAAGTAAAATTATCGACATGACATTTAACATCACTAAAATTTGCAAATGCGGGAGTGCAAAATGCCTCACATCCACTAGGATCTCCTGCTAGACTCTCCTGGGGGATTCATGTGGATATTTTGTCCACGTGGATCCACCAAAAATTAATATGTAAACTGGATCCCCTGGGGGATCCAGTAGGACTAAAAATCATACTTTGTTTGCAAGTAAAACAACTTTATTAGATGTTAACTAGATTAGCTTTTATTAAATGATATTATACAAAAGATTAATTATTAAACCATTTCCATGAAATGTCCGTGATATTTCTTAATATTAATTGTAACTATTTTTTTTGTACAAATTCATCTCTTCTTCTATATTTATTTTTTCTTTTATCTCCTAGTTTGTTTTTCTTTGAACAGTTGTAATATTTGGCTTCTTTTCGGATTATATTTAAGAATGATAAAATATTTGAATTCTTTCTGTCAATTTTTCCGTTAAGTTAATTGTTGTAAATATTTTTTGTGTTTTTTAATTTTGTATGTTTTCTTTTTATGGTATTTATAGCCACAATAAAAAAGCCATCAAACTCTTGTTTTTTGTCTCTTTCTCCATTTCATAATTGTGATATTGTTACTGTTCATAAATGTAGATATTATTATGTTACTGAATATGAATAAAAAATGTATCAACGCTCTTAAAAGATTGCAGACCCTACTCGATACTTTGAGAAACAGACTTCTGTCATATAATTAATTTGCCTTTTACTATTTGCGGCCAGTACGGCTAGTAAAGAGGTTGAATGTTATCTGCGTATCAGTACTTCAAAACAACGATATGGTTCCTATGGAAAGTTGTTTAGTTTGAGGAGCTGAGTCACCCACTTGAGTTTCACCTACAAATTTCCAACAATCTTATATTATTGAGTATGTTTGTTTTTTTGTATTTTAAAACTTTAACAACAAAGTGTCGCAACGGACGGACAGACAAACAAAAAACTGCGAAAGTTATCACTTTCGTATACCGCCAGGCGTTCTCTAGTACAATAAATATGGATTTAAAAAATCAAATAGTACTCTAGGATATCCACGTGGACCTAAAATCCACATGAATCCCCCAGGGGATCCACGAGGACGCAAAATCCATATGAATCCTCCAGGAGAGTCTAGCAGTGGATCCTAGTGGACGGAGGGCAAAATGCAAAGTCGCATTCAAGTTATGATGGTCATGAGTACCTATGAAGTAGAAGTTATTAGGTACAAGATTATTGCAATACTGGGTAATGAGTCGAGTTGGCAAGTAGTTTTGTGTTGCCAGAGCATAGACAATGTGCACAAGTGGGTCAAAGTTATGGTTGTCTATAGAACAAACTTTATAGCACCATAAATTGCGTTTTAGTTGAATTGCATTGAAATCGGTCCTAAACTACTAAGTTCCAGCTGTTTTATTGCAGTGTAAAACTTACATCATTCTGTCGACTTATTACTAGTAAGTATGTATAGATGTTATATCTATTTTTTTTAAATATGAATCTTTCATTTTCCGCTACATCACACAGTAAAATAAAGTTATTTTTTAAATCAATGTTCTCTACATAAGAGTTGGCCTGTAACTATTTTCTGCTAGTTTTACAGGGCTACTAACCACTGACAGCCCTGCCGGAGCGGCCTTGCGCCTGCGCTGCTTAGAATCCATCCAATACCACTACTAGTAGAGACTAGAGACACTACTACTAGAGACACCGCAACTATCCAACTCCTAATTAAGTCTTATATATTGTTATATGTAAAAAATACCTTATTGAAAAATACTTGATTTTGTAAATGCAATCTTAGGGTCATTCACAATCATTAGTAATCTACACAAAGATTTATCCATTTATCTATAACAAAAGGAGATATTTAGATCTGTTATTATTTCACAAATGAGTTTTTAATTCACCTTTTTTTTAATTTACGGGCTGTATAATAAAAATGCCAATGACGTTAAAGGCAACAAATGATGCGGAGAATACATTGCAATTGAAGATAAATTGATGGTCGACTGGCCATTGGGTGGGTTAATGGTTGAACCGCCTACGCCATGCGCATGCACCGATGATGTAATGCTGCACAGCTGCTACCCAGGTTGTTATTTGAAAAGACTACGTAATGCAAATATTGTAAAGTTTTTCTTTTACTTTCAGTATGAAATTTATTTTCTATGGATTGATTATATACCATTATTTTGTTTCAGTTCATTGACCTTTGGTGTTACGGCGTTGAATAAATAATTTAATGATTTTTTCCGCAAACGTAATAGCGTATCACCAGGTACCTGTCATACAATAACTGACTGAAAAATTGTTACTATATGGTAAACCTATGGCAATGGTAATAACGGTTCGTGTTAATAAAACATTGACTAACTGTACTAAATAAGTACAATATCCTTTTCGCAGAATTAGCCTAGATTGCTGGCAATTATCGTTTGGTCTTGACGTGATCGGTTATCTGGGTCGGGCATGATTTGAAATCGAACAGAATTCGAATAGTTACAATAATTAAGCAAATAGTTATGTTTAGCGCGTAGGTGTTATTAAATATCAGTCTACATATCATTTCATTAGGAATTTATTTAATTCCATTTACACACTTTCTGTGTTATTTCAAGATTTCATAAAGTAAATGAGCATAAATGTTTTTTACATTATAAAATTAGGATGCTTGCATGGTAGTCAAACCACCCTTTTCACGACTCAAAAGTGATTGTTACCTGTTTAGTCGTTATGTCACGACAATCCAACAAGACTTGAAAGTGCAGCAAAGTAATCGTAAGATCGGCACTGAGAAAGTAGGCCAAACAATAATCATCTCATGAGATAGATAAGCTGCATTGTGCAACATGGGAGCCGCATGATAAATGTGTCCGGCACTCGCTATTAATACGTCCTTGTAAAGATACAGTGAATGTGAATGGTCAGCATTAGGAATGCTGTATGGGTTCACTTTTACTGGCGCGAGTCTGCTAACTTGCGCACGAGTCATTCGAGTGGCTAAGGAAGCCACGGTCCGACGAACGCTTTCCCTCTCGGACCGACACCACACCGACGCCAAACGACCGCCGATTATCCACATTTAATTGAAATGCGAAAACGAACGTTTTCCCAGCGGATGTTTCGTGTACACGCAAACCGGAGCTTAGATTTCATTTCTAAATTGAAAGCACCTTGCTTTGCTACTCGAGTGGTATCGCGGGAACCTCGCTGTGAGATCTTAACAAGCTGGATGTGACGTGTGATGAGAGTTTCACACGCGGGCAAGGTTATTTTGATTCGTAGACCGTAATTTTAAATAAGTGACATTTGGAAGTCTAGTGTGTTGTAGTAGGTAATTACCAAGTTACATGAGATGGTGGAGCACGAGTCGGAAGCCAAGCGAAGCCTTGTTAGTCAGGTAGAAGTTGTTAGGTATAGTATAGATCGAGTCGAGGATGGATGCAAGCGATAGTGGTTACAGATAAATATGCCGAGCACATGAGATACTTATATGAGGGCGCACGTGCGTACAAAAAGTATAGGGGGTTGCGACTCCGGCCGAGCCGAGGTCGCAGCCTGCTAATTATCTAGTTTAAAATAATCCCACTGTAGGCGTAGGACTTGCGCAACACAATTCCAACGTTCTAGAAGCGACACTACACGACACTGGGCACTTCACTAAGTCGCGGGGCGTGCAGAGGCGGCGCGCGCGGCCGCACCACTGCGCCGCGTTCCACTTTTCCTTCCGGCGCTGGGCGGTGCGAGCAGTGCGAGTTGGCAGCGGCACGCCTTGCATAACCGGCGGTTTCGCAAAGCGGTCGCCGGCGGCAGCGCGGTGCAGCGCGAGCCGCTTGAAATACGCGCCCGCTCTGCCAACGGGGCCGCGGCCGGTTGACGCAACCTCGCCGCTGCGGCGCGCCCGTCTCGGCCCGTCGCCGTATCCCACCTGAAGCCAGCCCCCCACATTTCTCCATTTCGCGCGTATCACTTTCGCCGGCAAGTTTGCTTTCATCCGAGAGCAGCGAGCTCCACGTTGGTTCGTCGCATCCTTCCTTTGCTCCTTGGTAGAGCGGACGTTCGCGGGCATCGAGGGTTCGGAATGGATTACGGACGGGAGCGCGAACCGCGGAGCGCGCGTGTAATAGATAACGCGCGCCAGATGCATCGGTAACTAGGTCACCGCACACATTGCCATCTGTTTGCACGATTGCACTCTGCCTTTAGAAACTATATTCGCATGACACTCCTACCCAACTACTGAACACTGTCATTCCGTAATTAAATATGAAATTATAGACGACACTAACCGTAATAGACGTTAACCGTGGTGTATTAGTTTCGAATGTCGGTTACAATATTGTCGTGAACGGGCCTCGAGCGCCACAAATAGACGTTCCAATTCGACGGCCAACTCACGGCGACACGCGAATACATTACCGGCCGTATATTCGCGCCCAGGTTCAAAATTGTCACTTGCTACTAAAATCGTGGGAAGTTATTTAGCACGATGAACTCTAGCAGCTTGTTTTCGGTATAGGAGGATTAATAAAATAATATGTATCATTTTTGTTTGTGGGAGTACGCTTTTAGCAGAACGAATTTATCGGATGCGTTTTAATTTTTTATAAAATTGATCTGTCGCTTTTGTGTTTGCTGACTCTATGACTTAATTTCTTGCATCATGCATGCACTTCATTTTCTCTAGACGACCTTTTTGCTATGAAATATTGTAAGCTTTTCACTAGTTTACGCGTGTAGTATGCGTGCGCGTGCGCAAGGCCGCGTGAGTCACGCGCGCTCACCACGATGTGCGAATGTGAGTAAGCGGCACGTGTGCTCACTATTATGCACATTATGACACAGTGACAAGAAGAGCAGCTGCAACGGCTAAACTAAGCTCGTCCTTGACTACTAATGCAGATGTTTTGACCTGTTGGCATTTGGACAACCTTGCCTTTTTACCTAATTTGCAGATGTAGAGCAAAACTTAACGGATTTTCACTCCGAGGACAGCAGAATATGCCGAATTTTGTAATTAATTGTCATTCTAATGTACTGTTTTCTTGGAATTATTATTATTAGGTAGATGAACACCTACCTAATAACATTTGATATGTTCCACATGTGGCACTTTCGTAATCCTTTATGTTATACCGTGGGGGAATTTCTTTGTTCTGTGGTTATACCCATCACGAATTATCGTTAATGTTACTAAAATATCGTGTTGTGTTTGTAATATGATTTCAACCATTATTTTACTGACATTTTCTTTTCAAAAGATCTGCTTAGAAGTAAAATAATACTGTTTCGTAAAATGACACAATAAGTAGGTATACCCAACTAAACCACACAGCAACCTCAATAAGAATTCAGTCAATGTAGCAGCCAAAGTTCTACTACATGTTATTTGCCACTACGGATAAATGCTGGTTAAAAACTATTCTTTACGAATTAAGATCCAATGTACCTTAGATCAAATATGATAATAAGCAAATATGATAAAGCTGATAACCAAAACTCATGATTGGGACCTAACCTACTTCTTATTGTTGTCTAAAATAATAAAACTTATATTGCCTAACAGTATCTCTACAAACTTTTCTGTGTTTAATACACAATATCTAATTCAAAATAAATGCCAATTTTTTTTTTAATACAAAACTGTAAATCGCGTTAATTTTTTGGTTTGGTATTTTTGTTTTTTTTTTAATAGTATCCTAGACATATACTGTCTTAATCCGTATCACAAGAAGAGTTAATTATGCTCAAATTGCCAGACTCTTAAAATTTGAATACAGTACAAAGGTTTGCCTTTTATCACAGACAAGTTTATTCGTGTGTTTACTGAAATCCGCAACGATAGTAACTTCCCAAGCTTATGTTTGTCGTAAAGAAGGTTTCATAAATGTTATCACAGACTGATTTGATCTATAAACATAAGCTTTATTCTTTATTCAGTCTTCAGAATTGTATATTCAGTGCAGGCTTATTTATATGCTCGAAGCTTTGAATGCTAATATTATAGTATTTGTTTATGTCCTATGCCAACAGCTGCAAATGACACCTGCATACAATTGATTGCAGAATGCGAAGGGAATATATTATGGTGCTTTGATTTACTAGTACAAGCTAACATGTAACCGACGTACCTATATTTTTCTTCTTGAATGGAAAAACCGGATCTTTTTTGCAAACGTAGCAAAGCTTTCATAAATTTTGTGCGTATACGTAATTGTTAAAACATAACGAAAGGTTTTAATTTATGAGTTTCGAACCAACTGACTAATTTTCTTACAGTTCAAGGTTTTGGAGCAATTGTTGGATGGATTTTTTTAGAAAACTCTCTGTTTGAATGCCTTTCTGATCTGATGACTTTGATGTAGAACTAAGATCAAGTAAAACATGTACATATTCTGTGGTATAAAAAATGTTTTTCACTTGGTACCGTACAAATAAGATATTATTCTGTCGCTGAGGTATGTGTCATCCCCGCGCGGAGGCGGTGAGGTGACAGATGTATTTTCGTCTTGCCTTGCCGGGTGAAGTAACCTCGCAGTGATATTAGCTATTTGCTCAGGTGATTGGGCTTAATTTTGATGGCATACTCTTTAGTTACAATACAATTAATTACTATATAGCCACACTAAGTTTTGCATTGACGGATCATATGCGTATGAGCATACGGAAAAATTAACGCGAAAATTTGATTGTCGTTAAGACAAAATGAGAGATGAAAATTATAACGCATTACCATATTATTTATTCTGCGGAATACAGAATTTTGGTGATTGAGTTTAACTTTGTAAAACTTTATCGCTTAACGATTTGCAGCGTCGTTAAATTGAGCATTTTTGGTTCATATTTGTAAGCTTAAGTTAACTGTTCTGACAGTTCTGTCACTTTCAATTCGATAAAGTTTTAAGAAGGTAATCTTTACCACTGTATATTTTAAATATTCCTTTACTCTATTTTATTTTATATGAATATTGCAGCGGCGTTTCAAGTTAATTTAATTTTGTTCAAAGTAATATTTTAATCACTTTGTACATCAAAACACGAATTTCTTTTTCATTACATTTTTATAATATAGTATAGGCGTGTAAATGCATGGCAACAAACAGGCATTCGGTCTATCGATAAACATAATTTTAAATGGAAATGTTTTTAGCGTTATAATGATTAGGTATTAAAATACATTACAGGATTGATAGGCCCTTGTGGATTCTAATCACTCCAGTTGCCTTTTTTTCTCCAAAATATTTTGTTTTTCTCGAGTGTTTTAGTTAGCTAAGAAAATGTTTTTTTTTTCAATTAAAATTCTATTAAAGTGGTTTACAAGTAAACATTGTGAGAGTCTGGTATAAAAGTTTTTGCACATTTGATAACTTTGTGTGCCTTTAATAACATAAGGAATAAGTAACAAGCAATGTATTTTTACCATATGAATATTTGATTAAATTTTATGAGTTCACAGGAAGTATTTTTAGCGAAAAAATAAAGAAAGGATTAATTGTACCTAAGTTTTGGATTTTTTGTTTTTTACAACTACACGAACTCACTAATCTACTACTCCTAATAGTTCTTGCAATAATTATTGACCAGGTATTGGTAATACTTTTCCTGTGCATGCGCAGCCCACGATTTTCAATTGTCTTTTCTAATGTAGTTGTTTTCAATTCAACATTGTGGTACCTAAGTGTTGCAAGACCTCTTTTGATTTGCACAACTACACCAATTCACTAATGCACTATACTATCTTGTGCCACTACTCTCAATTGTTTTATCAACATAATCATTGATCGTCTATTGGTAATATCGGACGTTTCCTGTGCATGCGCGTCCCGAGTGCGGGACGGGGACGGAGGGGGGTTGGCAGCTCGCCCAAGGACGCTAGGCAGCCTAGGAGCGGTCACGGCCAATGGGCTAGGCCGAGACGAAAGCACTAGATTGCAATCTTTTTGGACTCAACTCATTGGTTTGGCGCAAACAAGTAGGTTTTACTATCTTTAATATTTAGGTCTTACCTTCAAACTCGCTAGTTAGCCTAGGAGCGATCACGGCCAACGGCTAGGCCGAGATAAAAGCACTAGATTTTAAACTTATTAGATTAAACACATTGAAGAAGTTTTTGAGAAAGCTCGCATATTGCGATTATTTGAAAAAATAAAAAAGGTTTTTGAATTATTTCTTTAGAAAACCCACAATTCTTTTTCAAATAGAAAACGATCCTTAGTAAGATTTGACGACAATGGAAAATATTAATCAATTTCTAGCTACAAAAGTATAGACTAGATTTAAGTGACCTAGAACTTTTGTATTACCTATCACAAGACTATTATTTTTGGCGTGACTATGCACACTAGACATAATTAGAGTGTTAGCGCTTTTTGTGGCCTTGTACGACAAGGCTATGGGCCAATTGTATAATTAAAAAAGAAACAAGTTTTTTTATTACGGTTGACGCTGACATCTTTTTAATGATCTTTTCTTTATTTATTTATGGCATGTACCCTACAGTTGTAACACGCGGGGTAACAACCAATCATTCACTTGAAGCTCACGCACAACAATTTAATACGTCTACAAATCTTCCGTACTTTCTACGGGTTTGCGAATACGCCACAAAAAACGGTACTAATGACATCGCGTGTTGCGCCCGAGCATATCGTGAATTACAATGGACGATCGGTTACGAAACGGTTTAGAAAGCCGCCATCCACGGTCAACGGACCTGCGAGCGAAAGTTTCGTGTGAGCACCGTTTCGCAATACGACCGATACGTGCGACTATAGACTTAAGAAGAAATAGACCTGTGTTGGTCTTTGGTATTTTTCGTAAAACCCGATCTGTGCGATACTGGAGTAAGTACTTATGTTAAGTTGGTATTGACTTTAAGTAGCAGTACGTTACTAAGTATCTAATACTTTATTATCTATTCTGTGGCGGCAGGTTTTAGATGATTTCGCAGCCTATAACTTTCTTATAATAGAAGTTATCAATATTTTATTATATTTCCTAAATTAACTCAATTCTGCAAAGCACTCTCAAGAGTTTAGATAATATTATTATTATCTCGTATTTCATTCTATGGCTTTGTATTCCATAATACGTAGTGAAAGCCAAACAAAACCGAGCTCGTTGTACATTACGTTCTGTGAATACTAAACTCTTTAGTAGACGCGTTCAACTCGCCGATGCACGGCGCACGCACGTTGAATGCCATACGTTTCAATTCACATAGTGATTGCAAAAGGTACATACCACGATTTTTAGATTTGTTATTTGAGGTAGGTACCTACATGAATTTAATTGCAATTGTTTTAAAGCTAAGACCTAGTAATTTGAGTTATGATTCCATTTCATCTAATTACTCGAAAATGTAAAGAAAAAGTATTTACAATAATTACTTATGAATCTAATCAAATCCATAATTCAAACAAACATACTAATAAATATTTAATTGCATTGTTCACAAAATTATCAGACAAAACAACGCGAAAGCAATCTGTTTATTAATAAATCTATGCCACGTGTAGGCGAACGAGTGGCAGTTGAAATCAACTTATATGTTGTGCCACTTATCATGTTTTATAAGTGCGATAAATTAGATGTAAATATGTTATACAGATGATTAGCGGAGACCCTGGGAGAATTTAATTGGTCCGCTGGAAAATCCCTAGGACCCACTTTTTAATTGTCAAACTCCAGAATCTATCGCAATCGCTTTCTGTTCGACATACCTTCACTGTTTTGTATATAATTTCATATCTCATATAATATATCAATCCACTATACACAAAAGTTCAGATAGCCAACAGCTGTCCAACCTCTGATAGAAGTGGAACAACAAAAAGAAGTACATCCATTGCTGCGGCAACACAAATTACATCGACGTCTGTCTTTGTGAGTCTGTGTTGGATGTACACAGATTGTCATATTGAAAGCGATCGCTACCACACAAATAGGCCCCCAGTTGCACTTGCGCGGTGCGCTCGTTCGTAATTGACCCCCTCTTCTCCATAAACGAGGAGTCTTTCTCCCTCCCTCCCCCTGCACCCACTGCCTGCGACCTTCAGAGCTGCATCCCTGGCCAAACGCCAGCTGTTGCACATCTCCGATCACCTTGGACAACTCAGTTATAATGTTCTATTTATTATAATTACAATTAAATCACTGTAGGTACGTGCTACGTTCGTTTGCATCTAGAGATAAATTACGTATAACAATGAACGTCATGTTGACTAACTATGGAAATCCCCAATAGACTATTTTTAGTTTCTATTGACTGATTACAAAGCATTTGCAATAACGATTATTATGGCAATAGAAAATTTAAAATTAAATAGAGTTTATGAACTTTGATCGACAGTGGTGTCGATTCGGTTGGCTCGATATAACTAAATTGACAGGACTAAACTTAATTTTAATTTAGCATTCTGTTCTTGTCTTTTCGATACAGAAAGAAAAGGATGGAAAACTAATTTAGTTTGATCCTGTCAATTTAGTTCAGTCCCCAATGACTAATGTATGCACTAACTAGGTGTACATCAGTATACATAATCTACATCTATGTAGGTCGTCATTGATTTTGTATTTGATACCTACGCAATGTCCGGAGGCTTCAGTGCGCAGGGCGGGGGAGGGGCCCTAGGCTTCCTAGGCTCTGCCCAGGCTCGTTGTCATGTGACGAACACAGACCCGGTGCCCTATATCGATCGGCCCATCAATAATCATCTTTATTACCACAGCGTTCGCAACAGATCGAGTCTTCTAGCTAATCAATTTCAACTAATCGCTTCACATGATATTAACTAGTCACGCAACAAACATAGGTATTGCGAAGTCTAGTTCGCAATCGCAGCGGAATGTAAACGGTGAAAGTAGTCGCGTCCGCTACCGAGAAAAAGAGTTTTCCATGCGGTTTCACCACGCGAGAGTGCAATTTGTTGAGCAACAGGTGAAGGTATGCGGCACAAAAACGCGTGTTGGGTTGCACGGTTACCGATGCATACACGAGCGCGCGCACTGCTCGAGGTGCGAGAAGCGACTGTGAGGTGGCAGCTGCACAGAAATAACTGCAACCGGGCCGCTCGATGCACCCCCCCGCGCGCTGCCCCTCCAGGTCACGGCTGCAAGTCGCTATGGCGATGCGAGACCTGGCCGCTTGCAAACCCTCTATCGATCCAGCTGTTGCTTCTGCTGGTGACCATGAACTTAGGCTCCGGAGGGGCGTGGTCCGTTCTACATGGGCGTGCAGAAGTACCCCTTGGCAAAACATAAATTAATAATATCTCCCTAGTATTAACAAACACCTACTCTACAGTGTGTGACCCCTTTGTTATTTTTATAAAAAAATATGAGTCTGACTTAAATAATTTGTTAAATGTACTGTAGGAAATATTACGAATGAAATTAGATTATGGGCAATATTTGTGCTTAAGTATAAAATATAAAAGTTTTGACATCAAAGTTTAGATTAACCCCCTTACTAATAAAGATTTTATTTTTTAAATCTTTTATTGTTTAGGGGCTTTATTAATAAAGATTGTATAGCAGATGTATAATTACACAATTGTTACTCTCTGTCAAACTATTTATGTTTGACATTAAAAAGAAAGGGACAAACACTGTGTAACTATACATTTGTTATACAATCTTTATTAGTAAGTGGGTTATTGTGGTTTAGATTACTAAAACCATGGAACCAACTTTACAGCTTTCCTTAAGCAATGAAAAAGATTATGAAGTCACGCCTAGTTTTCACTACACGAAATTTAATAGCACCAACTCTTCCTGCTTCTACGAAGCTGGTAAGCATATTCGTGCTAAGATGTACATTGCATTTGTTTTATGAATAAGTTTGTAATTTCTATAGCAACTTTTAAAGAGACGTATATAAAGACAAAGACAAGCTGACGACTGATTGCGTAACAAATTATTACAACCAATAAAGATACAGAAGCACGTGTTAACAATACTGATATGACAAATAACGCACAATTTTATATCTTTCTAGTGGCAAATTTTTGCTTTATACGCCTATCTTGCAAACCTGTAATTTCATTTTTCCAGAAAAGCCTTTTTTAGGCCAGTATTGTAACTAAAACATGGTAAATAAAACAAACCAGTAGAAATTAATTGCACTGAACAGATTTTTTGGTACATAGGTTGTAAAGATGGATAGCAAAAACATAAAAGTTTGTAGCTACGAGCTACGTGCTACGTCGTAGTGCTCGAAAAACCTCGAAATTTTAGAACTTTGGTATTGACTAAAAACACATGATATATTATTTAAATATACAAAATGCTGCATTTGAGCGCAACTACGACGTTATAAGTCCAATAGATGTTCGCTCTAAACGTTTGATACTGTAGTATAGCCGTTTTCCGAGTGAAATCGCCCCTATTTTTTTGTAAAAATACTCATTAAATTGGGAAAGACATTATATAAGTTCTCTCATAAGTTATCTGGAAAAAAAGGAAATTAAGAAAAAAGCAACAAAAGCGTTGTTCTTATTTTTAAAATGCTGCAAAATTTCGAGCTTTTCCGACCACCACGCTGTTGCCACCATGAGATTTTCTAAGAAAGTTTGCATTGCGATTTAGAGCCCCATTAAAGTTTTCAATAAAGAGTTAGTTATTATGCCCATATTTCTAACATCGCTTTTGTGTTGATTAATTTGTTTCAAGGTTTTGGGTCTTAGGTACGTCATATTTTTTCTTCTCTTTTTTAGGGTTCCGTATTCAAGTCAACAAGGAACCCTTATAGTTTCGTCATGACCGTCTGTCAGTCCGTCCACCCGCGGCTTTGCTCAAAGGCCCAAAGCACTTGAAAGCTGTAATTTAGCATGAATGTGTATAATAATTACGTCGAAAAAGTGGTAGAATAAAATCTCGTAAAATATGTACATGTAAAGTGGGGATAAAATATTTTTTCTCATCAATATCATAATGTGAGGTGTCATTGAATAGGTCTTACAAAAATATTATAAGTTTGTGAAAGCCACTTTTTGATTTAGGGATCCGTTTGCGAAATATTTAGCTTTAAATTGCAAAATTTTGTTAGAGTCAAGTGCCCTTAGACCAGGTAAATAATTGCTTTTGGAAATGTGATAAAATTCAGGACAGTAGTATATGTATATAATAAAATTAATAGGAATACTATCATTGCTAGTTAACGAGTAAAGTTGATCAACTTACAAAATTAATTTATTAAGTTTAGTAATAAAGTTTCCGTCAAACAAATTTAATTAAATAGTTAGGTATAATACTTTATAGTCGTTAGTTGTGTAAAACAGGAAGTAAATATAAGTTTATAGCCATATGGTAATTGTATAAGGTGGAACCTTATACTGCGCGTGGCCCGACACGCACTTGGCTAGTTTTTCAAAGGTCTTTTTCCTGTACCAACATTCAATATTAATTGTCTAATTAAGTTCGCATATCGTCCTTGTCTCAATTTAAAAAAAATGAGGTCAAGCACCACTCAAACTTTTTTAATTCACGCAGGCATCTAGTATGTGCCAGCCTTTAAGATTGCAACAATAGGCCAACTGCCCTTGCCACCGGTCCAAGTGATGCAGCCAGTTGGCGGGTGCGCGCGCGCGCACCGCCAAGCATTCAGACAAGCAGACGCCAACATGGAGCAAGGTCAACTGTTCAACGTGGAATGAGATATTTTTGGTTGGTGGGACTGTCATGGGAAGATCTGGGATGCTATTGTCTAAAACTTGGAGTATAAAGATCTTTACACAATGTCAACTGTTCCACATAGACTAAACGCCATTGTCAGTTGTAATGTCCTGATTTGTAGACTGCCTGCGGTAAGCCGTCCGCCACCCAGGGGACGTTCTTGAACGTTTTTTAGATTGAAAGTGTCTTTTAACTCCTGAAAGCCCAACATACTGAAAAGTATTGAATATAGGAACCTCGCATTCGACTTTCCACATCGTCAGTTAAGGGGCTGACATGAGCCAACTAGCGCCGCCAGTCGATTTTATTTTATTTAATGTAAATAAGCCCAATTTCTTAAAAAGGAATCAGTCAAGGATTTTTTAATAACATCTAATATTTATTGAATAACTTTACAAAGTTTGAAAAGGCATTCAATCAAACAGTTTAAAACGCGATTTTGATAAAAGTGGCTACAGTTGGTTCAAACCCGTTTTTAAACTAATGCACGCATTTTGTAATGTTGTAACGTTATTCAATAAACACTAGACGTCATTCACAAGACCTTGACTGATTCCTTTTTTAAGAAATTGGGCTTATTTAGAATAAATAAAATAAAATCGATTGGCGGCGCTAGTTGGCTCATGTCAGCTTCTTAAACTGACTTTTAGAATGAATGGACAGCAAATATAATTGATTACAGACTTAGTTGTTATAAAGCTCTTATGTAACGTCTTTCGAGCTGACAGAGAGGTTCCTATGAACTATAGCAATGTTGTAATAAATCACAAAATGTACTAAAATTAACTTAAGTAGGGAACCCGGATCTGACACTTCTGAAGACCACCATGTTATTATCTATCATACATAATATTTATGATAGTGTGAATAAACCTAACGTAAAGATAAAACATGGTGGAGTATTAGATTACTACAGCCTGTGTAACCTTGCTTGTTTTTTGGTAATCAATCTTCACCCAACTCTTTATTGAAATAATGATTTATTTTCATTTATTATAATAACTTTTGTGAAGAGTAATTTTTTTATTATTATTATTTATTTATAAAATATAACAAATAGTTTTCCACGCATAGAATGCGAAAGATATTGTCAATTATTAATGATAATTTGATATTAATACTACAACATATTTTTAAATATAGGTTTAAGTTTTAAATATCTACGTATGTCTATCGTATGTCTACTGTGAAAAACTGTTTACTATATAGGACACAGACTGTACGAATAGAATAACACTAGCTAGCTTCATTTCGAATGTGTTAACAATATTTTTTAAACAATTTAGATTGTTCCACACTGTCTATTAAATTTTTAGATTTTTCTCTTTTTACAATGCTATTTTTATTAACATAAATCAATACTCGAAACAATCGACTCACCCGTAGCATTTCAGACGGGACCGTCCCGTGCGGACGGACTCACCCGTAGCACCTCAGACGGGACCGTCCCGTGCGGACGGTCTCACCCGTAGCACCTCAGACGGGACCGTCCCGTGCGGACGGGTGGAAAGGTGCGAGTTTGTGTCCCGTCTGAGCTGCTACGGGTGAGACCATTTTTTCTAGTATTTATTTACCACAATGTATACATGACTGATCCACAAATTGGTCTCGGAAGCTAACACTAAGCTTGAAGCTTGCTTAAAGTATCTCATCATTAATCCGTCCCACGTGCGGAAATGCCACCTGCGACCTTCAGAATAGTTTATAGTGACATGAATCTACTGACAATGACAAGCTGTATAATGGGCGAAGTTTTATGCAATGTAGGTATCATTATTGTTATGATAATTATTGACATTATGTAACTCTTCTTAAAAGCCAAGACAACATGGAAGCAACAAGGTTTTCGTTACAAAAAATAGCAATAAATAATTTTCCACGTACGCTATTAAAATGAGTGCATAAAGTGACACATAATGTACTCTGTCCAAGAACTAAAAAAAAGTTCGAATATTTCCACGGACCTTTGAAAGAGATTTTTCGCGCAGAAAACGTTTTGATGAAAACCCCAAAAAACGACGAACAATCGCACGTATAAAAATACATTAGGTAAGTAATAACAACCGAAACGGATAATAATATTTTTAGTAAAAAAATGCTTAAACCCCAAATAAAAATTCATCCAAAAGTTGATCAATCAGTTACACTATGCGTTTCTTTTCGCAAAAAAACTGAACCTTGTCTTAGATATCATCATTTTTAGCAAAAGAAAATGGTAGCGGAATGCGCATGAAAGCCATGTACTTTTCATTTATACGCATGCACTTCTTAAACCTTTATTCGCATTTTTAGGAGAGAATATTAGGAGCAGAAAGGGGCCTTAAATGTGATGAGTATCAGAACTAAGGTGATTTGTGTTGGTTGCCTAAGCATGCTACCCTTTCACTTACACTATATTTTAATACGATGTAAATGTATGCGTTCAAACTCATTACGAACATTCTGTACGCTGCCTCCGTACGTTCACTCGAGTACTCACTTTCGTATTATGAAGTTAATTTGGAAGTTTTGTGCGACCAGTGAATACTAATATGTAAGAGATTGTGAGATTACACTACTTTCACTGTTTACTTGGTTATTTTTATTCGAAGATTTTGTCTGGGAATTGTCTGGAGCGAGGCTCCACCGGTGGATCTATGGAGTGTCTATGGATATTCAATCCGATGATAAAAGTAATCCCTTACTTTTCGATTCCATGTCTCTGAAGACATGATTTTTCTCGATCGATTCTAATTTGGTTAAGGTATGAAAATCTCAAAGATCTAACCCAGAAGCTTTCTGGCAAATTTAATAATGAATGCTGTATATTAATACAATCGAAACTGTGTTGTAGTTCTTGAGTTACCAAAGAAATTACAAAGTTTCAAGGCATATTTTTTCAAATAAGTATAATGAACATTAAACTCATATAGTTACATTTTTAATTTAAAAAAAGTCAGTTCCTTTTCTTAAAAAAATCGATATAAATATAAACTGATTCACAATCGAATAACAAACGTAGTATAATAGTAAAATGAGTAAATTATCGCCTGTCATTTCCAATATTCAACCTGCATAAGAAACTGTTAATTATGAAAACAGCTTAATGTATTAAATTCCTGTAATTCTACTGAATGAACACTTGGCTAGCGAGGAGGAATGTATTGTTTTTACATTTTATATAAATTTGTAATGGAAGCGTATAGTTTCCTTATGATGGCGGATATCGTTGAATGTAACGCATTCTTTTGATTAGGAAATGAAATTTTCTTGTGTAAGCAGGCAGCTATTATCACACCCTAGTGTGGGTGTGACTTTTAAAGTGTGGAAAAGAGTTTTACTTAACGCATTTTCCTTAGACACTAAATTCACCTTGATAGGTCATGTATGAAAAACTACATATCTTAAAAAACACATTTTTTTTCTATAGAAAGTATTGGTTTTACTTATCACTCAATTTAAATCAATTTTCATATTATTCACAACAATCGAAGTGGATTTTTTCTGTCTGTTTTAAGGTACCACAACCTCACTGTTTCATTGTGTTTCTAGAATTTTCTTAAGAATTTTCTCTCCAAGAAAGTATTAACGTAGGTAGTTATAAAGAGGATCCCAACTAGCAAAATGGTTTTATAATATAGAAATTATATGACTTCTAGTCATTGAAATGTTTTATAGTCGTTTTACCATTACTTATTAGTCGTATAGAAGTTGGAGATTTTACATAATAGTTGTATACCGAATTAGTCGTATTGGTACGTCCATTAAACGTTTTATCAACTTTCTTATACGACGATCATATAATGGTAAAATAGAAAACGTTTACCTAACATCAATTTAGTCCTGTCATGATTTTTATAACTTAAACTGTGTGCCTATGCAATATTCCAACGTGGGCTAGCGAGAGTCCAATGAGAGGGGGAGTTGTTCTTTAGACAGCGTCGGAGAAGGTTCTGTATTTAGTATTACAAAATAAAGTACTTGTTTATTATTTATCAGAGTATTATTTATCAAAACTCAGAAGTGGTGGTGAATTCCAGCCCCAGGATAAAAATAAAGGTAAGCAGACAATTTTAATCATTTATGACTAGCAAAGTTATTTTGAACGATTTCTTTAGTTTTGTTTAAATAATTACAATGTTGCTTATAACTATTGCAACATTGTATTACGAATAAACTTTTATTTTTTTAAGGGTTCCGTACCCAAAAGGTAAAACGGGACCCTAATACTAAAACACCACTGAACTGTGTTAGCTAGACAGTTGAAATTTTCACAGATGATTTATTTAAAAAAAAAAAAAAAAATAGTAATTGTTGCAATATTTACTAAAGAAGTTGTGTTAAGATCAGGACTACGTATTATCATACCGTGATTAGAATAAGGATATCATGATACAATTTACTATTTGTTTATACGTAATG
Organism: Catoptria pinella; assembly: GCA_963556745.1. Classification (NCBI taxonomy): domain Eukaryota; kingdom Metazoa; phylum Arthropoda; class Insecta; order Lepidoptera; family Crambidae; genus Catoptria; species Catoptria pinella. The sequence goes on from OY750776.1 coordinate 6,271,992, forward strand.
TGGCGTAGAGACCGACGGTGACGTGTTACGCAACCCAGTGTCCGATAACAGACCTCCAAACCGGCGGAATAGGACGCCCTTTGTGCAAACATCTTTGTTCATGAAATAACATTCTCGGTGGTAGAGTGCGCAGATAAATAAAAATACTTGTTTTAGTACTATGAAGTTCTATGATTTGAATTAAATAAAAATGCTTTAAGTAATTACTTTTAGAAATCCATAAAAAAAAAAATATGACACAACCTTTTCTAAGAATAGATAGATCGAAACAATATGACACAACCTTTTCTAAGAATAGATAGATCGAAACATGGTAGTGTCTATCTAAAACTAAAACATACTTTGTAAACATATCATAATTATCTATTAGGGGCCTGCACTTAAAGTACGAACATAATCATAGATGCATTAGGGATTATTTATATATTAATTAGTTGAGCATTATTTTGCTGACGGTACTTCCAAATCGTATTCCCGTTACGATTTGATTAGGCATGGAACATTTCATGAATAGCATGTGAAAAATCGTACAACAAAATAATAATTATTTCATTTAAGTCGCTAATTAGCTATCATTCATCATACTTAATTCATTATTTCATTACAAGAGTACAGTAAACAGTAGCAAGTGTATGGAACAAAAACTGTAATACTTCACGCGTGAAATAATATAATTTCATGGAACGAAAAAGAATGAAAAGTAACAATAATTTAGATTTGATAATATGTTTTATTATAAAACGAAGGGTTATGTGTGCCCTTGCTTTAGCTTGTGGAGCTATGTACGTTCCAATGCAAGTTAGGGGGTTATGTGTGCCCTTATGTTTCAATATGGAGCTAAGTATGTTCCATTTTAGATGTGACGTGGGTTATGTGTGCCCTTAGTTTATGGAGCTAAGTATGTTCCATCTCAGGTGTGTGGGTTATGTGCGCCCGTATCTTATGGAGGTTTGTATGTTCCATTACATAGAAGGGTTATGTGTGCCCTGAGCCTATGGAACTAAGTAAACTCATCAAATCAAAGACAATTTTCCTAAGACAAGGTAGTCAGTATATGCTTTATTTGTTGTCCCCTTGTTAAGATACGATACATAGGTACTTAGTCCGTTTTTATGTGTCAATAATGAAATTAATTAAATGAAAAACTAATTTCTTTTTCATATTTTATTGAGAGTTATTCATTTTCTCTTATCGTTTTATACTCATTATATATGTAGTCACTCTTGTCCTTATCCTATATTTTATGAACATGTAATTGTAGTTATTTAATACTTTTTTTCTGGTCTTTTCCGAGGAAATGGAATCCGTGGTACCAACTGTTCGCACAAGTCGTGAACGGAAGAGGCATGAAGGCAAGCGGCGAAGACAGCTGTCACTAACGTCTGGTGGGAGGCGTGCCCGCAAAGTCGTGAAAGGTTCACGTACATGTGAATGGGTCGTAGAAGATATATCTTCAAACGAAGTGACGCCGCCACCACCGCCGCTAACGTTACAAGTTTCGGAACCAGAACCACGTGAGAGCTTACAGCCCGAGTCATCTGTATCGCAACCAGAGCATCGGTCTTCCGGCTTTACAGTTGATGAGGTATTGAAACTTTTGTCATCGGTGCAGAAGGCTGAATTGAGTAAGCCGCAGCAGTTGAACAACAATCAGGTTAATAACGTAATACCCGAGTTTGACCCATCAAGTAAATATCAGAGTATAAGTAGTTGGATAAGAAAAGTAAATGAATGTGCTTGTATTTACGACTGGAACCAGAAACAAACCGTGCATTTTGCACTTCAAAAGCTGATGGGTTTAGCTAAGAAGTGGTTTGAAGCCCTGCCTTCTGTCAATTTTACTTGGGATGAATGGCAGGCTAAGTTACTCAAAGCTTTTCCAAAAGAGCTATTGTTAACGGTCATGATTTGGTCTCTTTTATAGATTTCGGAAGCGAATGCTCGCTAATTCGTGAATCTGATGCCGCAAAGTTAAAGTTACCTAAAATCTTAAGTGGTTTACCCGCCATACGAGGTTTTGGGAATTCTTTCGTAATTCCCGTCTATAGAAGCTTAGTAACGATCAAACTCGATGATGTTGAGGCGTCTATTGAAGTTCTCGTGGTTAACGATGAGTTCTTGAAGACTCCTGTGCTTATAGGCCAGGACTTTACTGAATTGCCTTCGGTCTCTGTCTTGAAAGACGCCAGTAAGCTTACCTTTTACAACAGTCCTGATAATAGTATCAGTAATTCTATTAACTCCTTAAAATTAATGACCACAAATTCAAATGAAATTCAGAGAATAGGATTAGTGATGGTTTCAATTGATGATGATACAACATTCTGTGGGGACGTTTATGTAGATGGCTATACTTGTGCGGAACCGAGCAAAGAGTATCATTTACATCAGGGTACCTATCACATCGATCAGGGTCAAGGCTACCTTGTGATTACAAACTTGAGGTCCGAATCACTGTTATTATCACCTAAAACATTGTTAGCTCGTGCAATGCCTTGCTTAGAGAAAAAGATTCAAACTGTTAGTCATATTAATAGAGATGTGTCTACTATGGAGCCACTTCAACGGTCAGAAATAAATGTTGGCAAAAATGTTAGTAATAAGGATATATATAGGTTATATACATTATTACAATCATACCGTGACTGTTTCGCAATGAACCTTAGTGAAATAGGACTTGCAAAAGACGTTGAAATGACTATAGAACTAAATGACGATAGACCGGTTGTATATCGCCCTTATCGTCTGTCACACTCTGAAAGAGAGCAGGTGAGATTAATTATAAACGAACTTTTGCAAAACGATATTATTCAAGAATCCGATTCTAATTTTGCCAGTCCTATTTTGATGGTTAAGAAAAAGACGGGTGAACAACGTCTTTGTATAGATTTTAGGGCGTTAAACAGTAAAACTAATAAGGACTGCTTTCCTCTTCCCCTTATAGAAGACCAATTGAGCAATCTTAGTGGTAATAAGTATTTTACATCCCTAGATCTTGCTTCTGGCTATTACCAGGTCCCCATGGCGCAGGAAAGTCGCCGATTTACTGGATTTGTAACACCGGACGGCCACTATGAATTCAAAAGAATGCCGTTTGGCCTTGCAAATGCACCGGCCACGTTTCAGAAACTTATTAACAGAATGCTAGGTTCCAAGCGCTTTGATTCTGCCCTTGCTTATTTGGACGACATTCTTGTACCATCGGAAGACTTAGAACAAGGGTTCGCTAGGCTCGAGGAGGTTCTTAAATTAATGCGTGAATACAGACTTACCCTGAAGCTTTCAAAATGTCGATTTTTTGATAACGTGATTAATTATCTAGGCTATGAAATCTCGTCTCAAGGCATAAGACCAAACGAAGATAAAATTTTGGCTGTCAAAGAGTTTCCGGTACCCAAGACAGTTCATGAAACTCGACAGTTTTTAGGCTTGGCAGGTTATTTCCGTAAATTTGTGAAGGGTTTCGGAGAGATTGCGCGACCTCTTACAAGTTTGTTGAAGAAGGATGTTGCATTTAATTGGACGGAAGCACAATCCCAAGCGTTCAATACACTTAAAAATAAGCTGGTTGAACGTCCTATTCTTGCACTTTATAATTCGAAGCTGGAAACTGAACTCCACACAGACGCGAGTGCTCAAGGTGTAGGGGGCATTTTGCTGCAATGGCAGGAAAACCCGCGTGTGCTAAAACCAGTAGCCTATTTCAGTAGGCAAACTACCCCTGAAGAACGACACTTGCACTCGTATGAGTTGGAGACCCTCGCTATAGTTTGTTCTTTAAGGAAATTTAGGGTATATCTGTTAGGCACCAATTTCAAAGTTGTCACTGATTGTCATGCTATTAGGACGACACTTACCAAACGTGACCTCATTCCACGCATCGCTAGATGGTGGTTACAGATAAGTGAGTTTAGTTTTGAAATTGAGTATAGACCCGGAGCTCAAATGGCGCACGTTGACGCTTTGAGTCGTAACACCAGACTGACAGATACTTTTGATGACCTTTTACCGACTGTCTATAACATTAGCACAGAAGACTGGCTATTGACCTTACAGTTGACGGACCCGGATCTAGTAAGAATAATGAAAGTTTTGAGACCTGAGAGTGACGAGGAATCAAAAAATATAAAGAAAAATTTCATCGTTAAAAACCAAAGGGTTTATAGAAAAGTAGCTGACAAACATTGTCTTGTGGTCCCTCGTAGTGCTCGCTTTCAGGTTTGTCGATCTAATCACGATGACATTGGGCATTTGGGTGAAACTAAGACTATCGAGAGGATTCAGGCTCAGTACTGGTTCCCCAAATTAAGAAAATTTGTAAAGAAATACGTTAGGTCATGTATTCATTGTGCTTATAATAAGGATAGTTCTGAAAACAGAAAATCAGGACATTTATATCCCATTCAGAAGGTAGATATTCCCTTCCATACCATACATATCGACCATCTTGGTCCTTTTACGAAAAGTAAAAAAGGAAATACCTACATTTTGACCATTGTGGATGGTTTTACTAAGTATCTTTTTGTAAAAGCTGTTAAGGACACGAAAACCAAAACCACGATAAAAGTTCTTGAGTCTATATTTTACGACTTTGGTTTGCCGTCTCGTATCATATCCGATCGAGGCACGTCTTTTACTTCAGGCGCATTCCAAAAATTTTGTGATTCGCATGGAATTAAACATGTATTGAACGCGGTCGCATGTCCTAGGGCAAACGGACAGGCTGAGCGCTTCAATCAAACCATATTACACGCCCTAATGAAATATAATTCTGGCGAGGAAGATCGTGACTGGGACACTTGGCTGGGTCAGATTCAGTGGGGCGTCAACAACACGATTAATAACACAACTCATAAAACCGCATCGGAGGCTCTTTTTGGTTATAGACTTCGCGATAGTTTGGCTAACAAACTCGACGTTTGTACAGACGTATCTTTAGAGAATTTAGAGTCGATAAGACATGGTGTTAGTTCCAATATTAAAGCTAATCAGGAAAAACAAAAAGAACGATATGATTCCGGGAGAGCCCCTGCTGCTGTTTACAAAGAAGGAGATCTAATAAAAATAACTAGAACAAATTTTTATAACAAAGGTAATAGCACTAAACTCTTATCTAAATTTATTGGGCCATATAAAATTGTAAAAGCTCTAGGTAACGATAGGTACAAAATTTGTAATGTATCCGGATTTGATAAAAAACGGAAGTCGTTTGAGACTGTTGTTGCAGCAGATCGAATGAGACCCTGGATCCTTGATAATAACACGGATAAGTCGAGTGACAGTTCCAGTAGTGATGAAGAGGATAGTCTGCCTTTGTCAATTTTGCAGCAACAACAGTCTTCAAAATCTAAACCTTAATCACTTGCGAATGTCATGATTTTTATAAGTATTCTTAAATAATATGTAAAAAAAATAAAAAAATAAAAAAAATAAATAAAAAAAAAAAGATGCTAATTTGTTTCGTTCTTATGTTTTGTGTAATTAATTTGATTTTTAGCTGAATGTTAGCTATAGTAGTGTAAGTTGAGTAGATCATAGTTGAACATTAGTGTAATTGAACCATATTCATAGTATTGTTAACTGAATGTCAGCTAATAGTAATGTAAGTTGGGTAGATCATAGTTGATCAAGTGACTTTAGTTATTGCGCACCCAGGAGGTTGCACCACGACGGATGGCCGAATGTCATGATTTTTATAACTTAAACTGTGTGCCTATGCAATATTCCAACGTGGGCTAGCGAGAGTCCAATGAGAGGGGGAGTTGTTCTTTAGACAGCGTCGGAGAAGGTTCTGTATTTAGTATTACAAAATAAAGTACTTGTTTATTATTTATCAGAGTATTATTTATCAAAGTCCTATAAACGTTTTGGTTGGATAAAAGTCATATAAAAGTCAAAATCGTTTTAAGGCAAACATTTATATAACGGCAATATAACAATTTATATAATGTGGATAACCTGACTATTATAAAACATTTCAGTGTTTACAAAACTTTAATATAACTCTTTTCCGACATTCAGTCATATAAATTTAACCCAACTTTTATTATTAAACAAAAGCAGAATTCGTGATTTTTGCTCACTGAAAATTCAAAAGGTCCCGTACAAACACTTTTTGATAAAGATACACCAGATCTCATTTATTGTTAAATTACAATCTTGTAGCTTGCATTTATATTGGTGGGTTAAAAGTTAGTAAAAGTGGTGATTTTTTTTTATTTCTCTATACTTACCCATGAAAGTGATATCTTATTTATTTTTTCCTTGCGAACAATTTTGTTTTTTCAGTACCTAGGTAACTCAACGTATTTCGGAGATTTTTTTTTCTAATACTAGAAGTAATCAAGATCTACATTGTTATTAATTTTTGTTTAAAAACATTGAGATTCACATGAAAGTCTTACCTACTACACGTCTTCGGGGGGTAGGTTTCTCAGTGGCTGACTGTGCCTATTAACAAAACTTAACAAATATGATATGTCAGAAATTTTTTACTTAGGTATCAACAATCTGCCCTAACAAATACATATCTCGTAATGTACAAGATTTCTGTAATATAAATCTACTCTGACACGGGGTTCACTTATTTACCTCGAGAACCCTAGCGATAAAACATGGAGCTTATCAATAGTCATACCAAAACGTGTACATGACTATTTTGTTGTTTAGTAGTTGTATAGCAGTCTATATAAAACTAAACCAAAAATGGCTGGTCTTAAAGATTAATTTTATATGAAATTAATATTCTCATATATCAGAAAAATCATGAATATCGAGAGGGCTTAAGGAAAACAGTACATATCGTCACATACATTACCGATAAAGGAAAGTTCCCATGAGGATCTAGTCCCAAACGTGCCTAATACCACCATTCATTCATGTCAAATTACCAATATTTTGTAAAAGACATAACTCCAATAAACTTACCTTTTGATGTCAATACAATATTAAAATGTCAAGTTGTTGAACAATTGGAGCACAATACAAACTGACAGTTAGGATGGAGAAAAAATGTTTTATAAAAGTCATAGCTTAATATTATTAAACCATTTTAGTCATAATGAAGTCTTATAACTACCTTTAATAAAACGTTTTAGTCGGTCTCACGACTTTTACTGGACTACTACATGACTATTTAGTTTTATAAAATGGGCCTTTTTGGCGTTTTATAAACGTTAACTCGATGTTTATATGACCGTCATATAATAACTTAAAGTCGCATAAGAAACGTTAACTTAACGTTTATATGACATTATTTTGCTAGTTGGGATGATGATCCAAACGTAGTGATTACTTGCGCAGTGGATTAGCATCCATCACTCATCTTCAGTGAGGAGGTAGATCAACTCCCATAATATGTGTTATGACACAGTCGCATTTAAAAATCATGTCAAAAAGACGCTCATGGGTAAAGGTTATTATAAAGTAGACTATTATCTGAAGGACCGGAATGCGTGGATATGCTTTAACACAATAGCTTGCCAGTAAGTACTTTGTTGTTAATAACCTGTTGTATGTATTGTATTAGGTAACGATATATTTAAGTTTGTAAATATCGTTACTAATTTCTGTTAAAGCTGATAAGTTTCTTGCGCCTGTTCTTCTTATCAGTTAAAAAAGTCTGGAACGGGTGGTAGAAAAATATAGACGATTCAAAAGCGCTTAATTACTAAGTTTATTTGATAAAGCAATTTTTTTTACTTTACTTTACTTTACTCGCTTTCCCGTTCCTCTTGCGCTTTCAACAGAGGCCTCATTGCACTCAATAGAAAATGCCGTATTTAAAAAAAAATACAAAATATGTCCGAAACTTGAAAGGAAAAGCGCATGGTTTTGAAAACGTCAAAGTATGGCGGATAGTTGCAAGAGAAAGCGGTTTGGAGGCAATATTGCTTGTCTGAGGCAAGTTATATTGAAAAAAGTGACTCGGTGAAGACAGGCCAATGGACAGGAAACAGTTTTAGACTTTAATGACATTTAACTCCAAAAATACAATATAAAAAGTGTATTAGCAGCAAAAAGTTTGTCTAAAAAGACCTTTCTAAAGATATTAGTCACTCTTTGCTAGAGGAGGGTACACCAACTGCCATAGACAGTGAATTATTTTTTAATTTAATGACATATGTCTCCCAAAATACAATTAATTTATAGTATGTAAGCAACATGGATTCACCGGTGAAGCCTGGGGGTGGATCCAAGTGGACGGAGGGAAAATATTTGTCTTAAATATATTCCCAATGACATATCATTGATTGCTAGAGGGGGCCTAGACATAGAATATGAATTTAAAGTTTTTGGCCTAGATCAACTGCCTTGTCCATTGCCCATCATCCTTTTAGATAATTAACTATCTCACTACTGCTGATGTCAAAGTTTTAAATCTTAAAATTATATCTTTCGTGTTGATATTGAAATAAAAGAATAGCTTATCATAAGAAAACCATACTGAATCACGATATTTTTTTATGATATTGCATAGTGCCAACCCTAGACCGAAATCGTGTTAAGTTTATGCCCATTAAGAGGATTGATGAACAAAAACAATAGTCTTTTGTGTCTAGGGCTGTAACTTTCCAGTTTTCCACACCAATTAAAGAACAAAATATCTCAACCATATAGTGGTTTTCAGGGTTTATATTAATTGTCCGGGGTTGTATGCAATGAATGCATGCACCCTATCTACCATATTTGGTTTTACAACCCTATAACCAAACACCCTGTTTGCAACATTTGCAGTGACAAGTGTCTTTCAGTGAAAATTTGTATTTTCCTTGGTTGAGCACAAGCGGTGACTATCTCGTCCTTGTTTGACAAATTAGGCCAATGCAGCCTTAACTAGGTTTTCCCGGGGGAGGCCAGTTTAAGGCTGATTATCCGTTACCTTGTAGCATTACAGATGGCAGCAAATGGAAAATATTTGCATGACATTTATTGTACGGAGACGGTTGATTAAGAGTGTTAATACTTTGGTGCGACCTTTTTCTTTTTTAACAGCCGTGGAGTTGCCTTGCTTTCGAGCTTTCAAAAAATAAAAATAAAATTTGGAAAGTTACGTATCATTTAGTTTTAGCGGATTTGTGTAAACAGTGTTTTTACATTAGAAATTTTACTTTTTGATTTTTGATTTTGTATTATAGTTCTTTTAAAAGAAGTTCTAATTTATTTTATATGTCTCACTTTATTAAGTTATCGTATTTAAAAAAAATTAAAGAGCCGAATGGAAACTTTGTTAAACACAAACAATATTTGTTTAAATTGTTAGTTCAGGTGACAGTACAGTATGATAACAAATATAAAACACCGCACGGAATATTAATAATACATAAAATATTAGAACAAATCTTCATAATCATAAATTGAAAGACACAGAATGGATTGCATAAGGTTATAATAGGGGTTTAAATCGGTTTTATATAATAATTAGCTTCCGCTCGCGACTTCCTTCGCGTAGACCTTTGAGATAATCCATAGAGAAAGTATTCTGTTTTAATTTCATCAAAATCCGATCAGCCGTTTTTACGTGATGAGGCGGGTCCGCATTAAGCACGTTGCCTAGCGAGGAAGTCGCGAGCGGAAGCTAGTTTATAAAAAGCTTAAAAAAAATCGAAACCTCTTTTAAAAGCCTTAAAATCAACTTAAAACTATAAAAAGCAAGAAATAATATTTAAATCTGCATTTAATATTAAAAAAAAAACGTATTTTGAAGTCCCTACATTGAAATAAAAAAAAATTCAAGCCCAAAAATTTGGAGATCTAATAACATATTGATTTAAAGAAAAGAGAACTTTGTCTTATTAAGTTTTTACGAACATTTGTCTTTATGACATTTCTTTCTCTCAATGGTTTTCTTATTTAAATTACGAAGCCAAACGTGGCTATCTTGAAACTGACAAATCAGGTTTTTCTTCGTTTAAATCATGAATGGGTTTTGCGGTGAAAGTGGTCGCCATACTAGTTTCAAGTATTCAGGTAGTTAAAACACTAATACTTAATTAATAAACATAGTTTGTGAAATTGATTTTTTTTAGCTTCATTTATAAAGTCATTTGCTTACCATATTAAAATTGATAAAACATGATTTTAAACAACATTTTAGACACCATTTTAAACAACTTAAAACCTTTTTGTTTTGTGCAAATAAAGATTTCTTATTCTTATATTCTTATTCTTATAATAAGCGCGTAAGTATTATAATTACTTAATAAAAATTTTAAAATTCTATTTCATTTCGTCTTACTACATTAAATGCATACAGAATGAGGAACTCGGAGGCGCAGTGGTAAGCGCATGGCACAACGATTGCGAAGGGTAAGCAACTTTCGCAAGGGTCAGTCATGGGATGGGTGACCAAAAATGTATTATCTCGAGCTCCTCCGTGCTTCGGAAGGCACGTTAATCCGTTGGTCCTGGCTGCATTTGCAGTCGTTAGCACCCATCAATCCGCAATGGACCCGCGTGGTGGATTATGGCCTATCCTCCTTATCCGCCCATAAGGAAGGCCTTTGCCCCAGCAGATGTACCTATACAAGGTGTTACAAAAGTACCCCTAATGCCGAATATGGTAGATAGGGACCATCAAACTGAACAACTTTTACTATGGGACCAACTCTGAAATCGCGAAAAAAAATCAGCTGTTTCATACATTTTGATATTTTCGTAATTAAATTTTGTATGAAACAGCTGATTTTTTTTTCGCGATTTCAAAGTTGGTCCCTTAGTAAAAGTTGTTCAGTTTGATGGTCCCTATCTACCATATTCGGCATTAGGGGTACTTTTGTAACACCTTGTATATCCAAACACATACATTAAAAAACGACTAACTTTCGTGACAGAGAAAATAAGATGAATTAATGTAAAATAAAATGTATACCACTCTGAATTGAATACAATGAGACAGGGCAAGATACAAGTAAACTTGTTTTGTGAAGAGCGACATAACTTTCTCTTACCAAAAAAGTTATGGCACAGGTGCAGATATAGTAATATATTATTAAACATACATCGATGTTACAACGAGTTATCACAACTTTCTTTTCAGTAAAAAAACTTAACTTGCTTGAAGGAGTGAATTAAATGTTTTGGTTGATTAACTTATAAATTGACATAAAGCTGAAGAGGAGTTTAAATCAAACATTACATTGAATATACAGTAGGAACATAATTTAAATTAGAGTTACAGCTAATAAAACAACTCAATAGGCTAGTCATAATGCTCGTTAAGTAACTAACTGAATAGCTAATGAAGGAAATAACAAATTCGTAAGCGATAAATTCAAGATAATTATGAATTATTATTATCACGAGACACCTATCTAGAAGTTCATGCTGATTTATCTAGTAATCATTACATTAACAGGTTTCCATCATATACTGTGAAAATACATAGTAATATGCTTATGAATAGGCTGAGAAAAATACTCAAATTATTGATACAAAATATAAAATGATGATTTTTTGCAAAGTAGTTGGTCTTGATTTGGAATGTATTTCTATGTTGATGATGTTGTTGTTCTTCTAGGTTCTAGTCTTCGTACTTCGTTGAGAGGGAGAACTAGGGAACAACTGAGATACCACCAGCTGTGTTCACTCGCCCCTATTCCCGAGAGAGCACAGCGTGGCACCCGGTCGTTCGATAGTCCGTGTTTCTTCATACGTCATCTTCATTTCTTCTTTCTTGATAGGTTTTAATTCTTCTACTAATTTATTTATTTCTATCGCCTCGCTGTCTTCAATTCCATCGGAGTTATCATTTTGAATAATGTCGAAAAATCTCACTTCAGACTGGTTCTATTGTAGTACCCAATTAAAGTTGAGCATATTTACGAATAAAATTGGAATAAAATTTTAAAAATAATCATAAAGTAGAGAGTTTTGGTTGAACAGAATGATTAAAGTTATAAAATGAGATGTCCTGCCTGACTGAAATTATTTAAGATTGGAGCTCGCAGAGCCATCTTTGTAGCGATGAGCGAACTACACATCGTATTGAAAGCAAACAGAATAGTATCAACCGAGCAAGCGTTGGCCGTGCTGTTAACAGATGGCACTGGTAACTCGCAGTCTAATTATATCTGCAGTAAAAAACACCGAAGAGACGATACGTATTATTTAGATTGTATCTGTTAGCTTAAACAAAGTTAAGGATGCCAGTGATTTTTTTTTTCAATTTTAATGTTTTAATAAAGTTGAGGTCCCAAAACAGATCCCTGTGAAACCAACGTATTCACTATAATTGTGACGAAATACAAAAACAAAGTCTCGTCAGTAAAATAACTACAAACTAACTATATCTATATCTATCTTTGTCATAAGCTGAACCAAAATCTGAAACGAAAAATCTTCTATGGGTCGTTTGTTTTGTGCAAGGAAGCTACGGCGGTGGTTCCCGTCTGAGATCCCCTCTACCCTCGCCACGTGCCAGCCTTGACCTTGAGCACACACCTCACGAACTCACGAGTGCACTTGTCGCATGCTCAAACCACCCACGTCATCCCACAATCTCGAAGCGTACATACAATAACAATTTGCGGTAACGGGTAGACGTCAAATATTAAAAACTTATCACTTGCGCTTTATCATTAACAACATTCATGTGGAAACAATGTATATATCATTGATGGTATGGTACCAATTGTTTTAAAGAGACGTAACTGCTTGTGTGAGGATACCAAGCACATATAATTTGATATATTTAAAAATATACTTCTCTACTAAAGTTAAAAAGATATGAAGACTTTTTATAAAGAATGGAATTTAATTTAATGCAAATGACGATAATCTTATCAGTCGCATTATTATTAAGCCGCACTTTATCTGTGTTATCTATCAGTCAGGAAGTACATATTGGATAGACTTAACGATAACCCTACACACGAAAGACAAGAGTTAGTTCTATAGCAAATCGCTGACTACCGTCACGTATGTAAGTTATGATGAAGCTGTTAATAAGTATGAAATTCAATATATTTGAATATTTATGTAGTTTGAAAATATACAGTTTTAGATTTTGCATAAATATCCGAAATATCCGTTTTATTCCGGTATATTATGAAAAAATATGATCCAGAATTCAAATAGCCTGATTGACTTTCAAATGCACCTTAGTTATAAGAGTTTCTTGATCTTTAACGATTATTGTTTTAGTTTTTTATATACAATTTATTGTGAATAATAGTTATTAATTGTCATATTAGAGACTAAAGTCAATTTATGCCGCGAGTGCTGACTCTAAATCACAAACTAGCCAAGTAGTCTAGAATTGAATTGACTCTAAGATGACTACTGAGCACAGTGAGTGATTTAGGCCCGTATTTATAAACCGCTCTCAATGTTGAGAGCTATCGTGAGATCATACCTGAGATGCTGTTTCTATAAGAAGAGCATCTGAAGTATGGTCTCAAGATACCTCTCAACGTTGAGAGCGGTTTATAAATACGGGCCTTAAAAGCCCGTGACATAACTGTTAACGAGACTTAAATGTTGGTCTCGTGTCAAAACATAAACTTTTCATCTCTACCAGCAAAAAAAGTGTTAAATATAGGTAAGAATAGTTCACAAAATTAGTTCGATCAAACCTGTGCTGAAAATAATTGATTCAATGAGTAAAGTAGATTCCCATCATTATGTTTCATATTACGTTGAGTTTTTCCCTTATTTATAAATAATCCACCTTATTTATTTATAATACAAATTATTTTATAATTATTTATTTATACAAGGTGTTACAAAAATACCCCTAATGCCGAATATGGTATATAGGGACCATCAAACTGATCGACTTTTACTATGGGACCAACTCTGAAATCACGAAAAAATATCAGCTGTTTCATACAAAAATTAAAATCGAAAATATCAAAATGTATGAAACAGCTGATTTTTTTTCGCGATTTCTGATTTTTATTCGGCATTAGGGGTATTTTTGTAACACCTTGTATATTTATATTTATTTAATCATTAAACAATGTTATTATATTTCATATTTTATATTTATTCCATACATGCGATCTCATTTCGTCCATGCTCTGTATTTCGAATTTCAAATTTTTATAGGAGTTTTACTCCTTCACTCACTCATTATGTGTATTTTTTTATCCATGTCCGACATCATTTAAAAAGGTAAAGCATTCTATCTATCCTTTTCACACATCGAATTTACAAGTCTCATCCTTTCACTATATAATCTTTTTCCTTATTATTTCAAAAGGTGGTGTTAGAAATTAAAAACGTTTTTTTACGCTCGCAGCAAGAAACGCTTTTGCTACGAGTTTTTACACGCCAAAAGCGCCCTTTTCGTCTGGAGAAGTGAAAATAAATTTACAAAAAGATCACAAAGAGATTAAATGCATTCTCACTTACTGGCAACGAAGAGTTGAGATTGATGTGACGTGATGACTAACTCTCATTTTATTGTTGTTTTATCTGAAAACAAATAGGAGTTTTTATTAGTTTCAGTGCATTGTATTGTTTGCCAGTCATCCCATAAATTATCTACTAAAGCACGGCCTATTATTGTTTAAGATATTGTTTTCCTAATACAATTAAATTTAACTTTTTTGAAAATCAAAATAAAATCAATATCAAATCATATATCTAGACATGGAAAAAATTAAAAGAATCTACAACAAGATTATTACCCAACGTCAATCCCAATAATGTATTTTTTTTCGAGATAAGTCTCCTTCAAAAATCAGTGTTATTGTGTAAGTCGAAACAACACATGTAGTTGTTGTCATTGGAACAATACATGTTAGTTGTTTGGTGAGTGTCCTTGAAATGATCAGTGGAAAACAGGCTGTGAGTCATATGCGTGACGTAGCACAACTTCGCGGGGATATAATGTATTCGGAATGAAGAATATGTTTAAAGGCAGTGACGCACGCAACTTAAGTAGAACAAATGCAGTGATTTAAATCCTAGATAAATGATGTAATTTTTGCTTCATACTAAAATGCAGCTTCAAATTTAGGAGATTAAGGACTACAGATTCAAGGCTAGAAAGAACCTGTTAAATGGGTCATTGTTTGGAAGCTTTCATGGGTGGTCAGAAAGAAAGAAAAGGATCAAATTAAACCGAATAATGGAGATTAGGGAAAGTAGAGCCTTTTCCGCTTTTTGCTATAAAAAGTTATGGATGACAAAACGCATACCTACATGAAAAAGATATAAGGAACGTATATTGACATCGACTTCTTGATACCTAACACAATTTGTTTAGATCATTATGTAACACAGCGGAAAAACCTTGCTTGTAACCTTACCAACGTTAATAATAATAGTTTTAAGCGGAGATCACAATGGCAAAAAAGTATTTCATGTGTCAGGGTAAATGCTTGTTTCCTCTAATTTGTAATTTTTCATTTGTAATGAAATACTTAGACGAAAACACGCTTGTTTACATTACTTTTTTGAATTTGAGATGTACCGTAGTATCGACAATAAAATATCGGCATATATCGGAAACTCAAAGTATCGACCACATATCGGTATCGGAATCGCATGCACCACTTGTTCAAACACAACAGGGTAGTCAACTCAGCAAATAATGTTTGTGATTTAATGACGTAGGTATAGTGACTTAGCATTCAAGATTTAATATAGGTATCAGTTATGTTAAGTCAAAGATAATCTAATTATTTCATTTTATGACTGAACTTCTTCATTTCTTTTAAAAAGATCATGACGTTTTCACCTACATCAAAAAGTTTGTGTAAACCAAACTGCTTTCAATATTGATTAGCCTTATTACTCTGGTATCTTTACAAAACGGTATTTAAACTGCTAGTAGCTTAAGGAGTGGTATCATTTATAATTCCGGGTAAGCAAATTCTTGTTCCAAAAATAGACTTTGCGATTGGCAAGGACCAAGTACTGCGTCATCGGCCCACACAGAGGGGTATCACCCCAGTAGGTTGTGGGAGGAGGGGAGTACGCATGCGCCAACTCCCACCTACGCAGTATAATGTCAAAGGGCAAACCCCGGGAAGCCTGGATGCCTAGGATCTAATATACAGCCGAGCGAAATTGATTCACACCTCTCCACAATGTAGGTCACAGCGCATAAAAGATTTCCTTTTCATACCCAGCTATTTGTCGACGGAAGCCGTAAGCGATCGAAAAAAAAAGAAAAAGGTTTACTCATTTCTAAATAGCATTGATAAGCAATAAACACAAGGAAGTTTAAATTCACGAGAGTGCCGAGTTGACTAAGCTTCATAGTTGCAACCAATTGAAGGTAATTAATAATATGAGCCGCGGCCATGGCTGGACACCCGATACCTCCGTTGCGGTCTTTAAAGGACGGATCGTGAGCTATGATACCAGATATCTGTGCATAATGTAACAGTTATAAAGTACGGGTGTCGTAATACCATTAAAGGATGCTAAGGGAACCATTAATCCAAAAGGAAGAATAATTTATTGAAGTCAAGATGTTCATAGTCAGTATTTGTTTAAAGAAGATCTAAAATGGCAGATCCATGCAACTCAGGTTTTTCATAATGTAGATAGAATTTGTTTGGAAATGACGTAATAATATATTAAAGGAGATAAGGAGGTCCATAAGGACTCCATATGGTTAAGAAACACAAGCAAAGTTAAATAACAGTGTAATTTGTTTTAACTCCATTATTAGGTATTTAATTTTATACAACCACCTCATACATGTCATGTGACTGAAGTAAACTTAACTAATGTTGATAAACATGGTAATATTTCTTAACAAAAGCATGAAACACTGGATTTCGCTGTTATAGGCCATAAACTCTTCTATATAACACCAAAGTATATCTCACAACGTTTGCGTCAGAAAGACTAGCACAACGAAAATCAATAGCAGTGCGTCAGCGGATTTCACTCAGAAATATAATATAACACAACAGAATATAAATCAGATGAACTTTGTAAAAAGGAACCTAATTAAATATGCGCGGTACGAATACGTAGGCGGAATGTAAGTGGATTTGATATGCACTAGATTGCATCATTTGCAAGGCACGTGATTTGCTAGCGGACTGCGATTGCGATGTAATGGCTTAGTTTTGTCCGCTTTAAACAATGAAACATGTAAATAACATCAGAGATGTCAGAATCATCACTCACATTTGCACGGGAAAATCGCTGTTTTATTTTTTTATGTTATAGCGTCTTCGATTCAGCTTGGGCAAAAATGCTTTCGTATGTCTGTCCGGCTGTCCTCCTCTTCAGGTCGCATTCTTAAACCGATTCTCGTTAAATTTTGTGAGCAGGTTCTATAATTATATACAATTTATTTGACGATTTAGTTTTTCGATTTTTTTTTAAATGGCGGAGATATGGGGAAAATCACATTTCAGCCATTTCGAAAAATGGTCAAAAATCAGAAACGCGAGATTTACAGCACTAACAGAGCCACTAGTTTCTTAGATTTGAGTACAGGAACATATTTTTGTGGTACCAAGACGCATCATCGAATGCGTTCACATAATTTTAAGTGAATTAATGTCTAGGTTATCATAGTAATTAATCAGATAACAAGGTTACCTTGGTCCTTGACGGAGGTAAAAAGTGTCTTATTTAGATTTCTTGATATGATGACACTACAAGCTTTTCGTAAGCTAACAAAGAAGGGTAAGTATGTGTCGTGACTCGTGATGCCACTCAAAAATTTAAAGATATATACCACAGACCATTTAACAAATACTTAGGTACTACGTAACCTACCAGTAAAAACATTGTAACTTTGTTCCAAAATTAAAATGTTAATAAATAATTAACAGATTATACTCGTACGTCGTACCAGTAACTATGTCAGTTAAGAGTATTGGACATGAGAGTCTCTATGGTCTCTAACTACTCAGAAAATAAACAAAAAACCGAACGAGTTGGTTTTTTCTAGTAAGTATAAATGTGAAAAATAGTTCTTCTTCTTCTTTTTTTGTTTTGGCAATCTACTTTCCTCTTGGAAGTAATTTTTGCCAGTGTCAAGTGTTGAATAGTTCAGTGGTAGATATTGTTTCATATTTCATTAGAATGCGGGTGCATCGCATTCCAATGCAGCTTGGAGCATTTGGCACCAAGTATATCAAGACAGTTTACTCGGTTAGTTCTGCCGAGGAAGCCACCACTTCAATAAAAGTCTCAGCTTCACATAACCAAGATCACGCCTATTTCAATTATCCCACATATTGTTCAGTTGCGTAGACACTTGTACCATATAACTGCACCAATTTTAAGACACAATATCCACTATGAATCAATTTGAAAATAATTAAAATAGACACCAAACCGAACTCGACAAAATGGCGCCAAAAACTCCAAAAAAAAATAGTTCATTACTGTACTGCATTTTCCTCGCTTGAGCTGTTTTCGACAAATGAATAGACCAAAATGTTCCATGACAATCACTTTACTTACACGTGTGACGTCATTTTATGCCGCCGCGCCCGCCGCGCCCGCCGCGCCGGCCGGTCCGAATCATATGATGTTACTTCAACTTACGTGAGCGTTTTGAAACCATGAATCGAACTAGGCTAGCAGGCGTAAGCGCGCTCATGGTGTTTTGTTAGCGTGATTCGGAACTTTACATATTTAAATTCAGTTCCAATTTTTTATAAGCCACAGACTTCCTTGGTTGTCGTGTTGAAAAAGTTCGTTCCATTTTTGAATGAATTACACGAGTAATAGAGTTTTCATAGGAACATTGCGGGTCACTAAACATGGTATTCTGGATTTTCATACAAAATGGCAGACGTGTATTGAGTCTGTCCAGGTACTCCGATTTAGCTCGAAGTAGGTTTTCAAAATAATAAATGACGTCAGGGATGCCAAGTCAAGTCAAGTTAATGATATCCCTGGTGGTGTCGCCTAAAGTCTATAAATTGCGCTAGCCGCGAATATTTTTGGGGGAGGTGCTGCGATCTACAAGAATCAAAATACAAAGAATCTTTCAAGGCATCAAATAATTGTAAAAATTCATGACAGAATCATATGGTACAAGTATACTAAGATAGTTCTTTTTACGATTGGAATGCTAAAGATTCTAAAATGTTGCTGAATCCATTAAAATATCAAGAAAGTAAATAATAACATATACTTACATAAATTACATACAAAGTTGGTAAAAGTAATTAAAAATAACGATTGTAATATAAAAAAATATCATACTTATGCCTTATGTAATAAAATTATATTTGCTCCTTACGGTGCTTGGCTTATATTATTATATGATGTTATGGTTAAGCGCTTTTATAAAATACAATAACATAAAATAAAAATAAAAATAAAAAGTCAAATGTCTAAACTACGCGATTTTTTTCTAGTAACTTTTTTGTTTTTCCAGACTTTAAATACATATCAACATTTTTTCTAAATAAATAACGGCTCTTTTTGTAGGTAGGTACTTAAAAATGACACAATCCTATTTTTCTCCTATTCCTAACCTTTTGTTGCATAACAAAAGATGAGCGCCAACCCAATTTCTGCAAAAAAATCTGCCCAATCCGGATACAGGCCTGCGAGACGAGTTAAAACAGAAATAAATAACTCTGCGTTGCTAGGCGGTTTCAAGGCCTCCGCGGCCCTGGCACTGCCCCCCGCGCGCATGTGCAAAGCGCAAGCTGCATTAGCCAAACGCACACATGCGAGCGTTCAGCGTACCTATATGAAATGATACGAGTATGCCGGCTAGGGTGGCCATTTTGATTCTTGATGCCCGACCCTGCCGCCGCCATAACTGATCTAAAATGGATGTCTAACAAAAAAAAAGATTGCATGTGAATAAGACGTGATCCTTTTTAGAGCGAAAATACCATACAAAAAACAATTAGAAATATTTTTTTTAGAATGATCATAATATAATTAAAACGAGCTTAACCCACAAAGTTTAAACACACAATTTTCATAAGTGGTTGGCAAAAGAAGCCCGATTTTTCAGTAAATTAGTTAACGTATTCCAAATTAGTTATCCGATTTACGTTACAATGTTGTCCTATTATAGACATTTCTCCAAAAAACTACTTTCCGATAAAATAAATACCCTGTTCATGCATAAATGCTAATTATGCTAATTTTAAGTTTTTTTCCTTCTGTCAATGCGATAAATCGTTGAGATAACACGAAAAATAAAGAGTCTTGTAGCTACACGAAATGATGGTGCACATACTCAAATGTTAACCTAAAAGGGAGCACTGTATGTGTGCATCACACACGATACACCGGCGAAAATCTATGGAACAAGCATTCCGCTCAAAAAATGGCACCAAACCAGGCTTGGGGGGAATGCTGGCATTTAGTTATGCACCACAAAGCGACTAAACACTGGTACCATCATATTCTTTGCGTATTTTACACCATTTGACTACACAGGACGTCATTCTGTAAAGAACGCTAAGGCTGGCCCCAGACCTACCGGTTTCATTTCTTTGCTTTGCTGTTCTAGTAGAACAGGGAGCCGTATCGGCTAACACATTGAACTTCGGAAAGTCTGCCGGGCTTCAACTTAAAACAGATAAATCGAAGTAAGAAGTTTCGTATTATAGTTATTTAGAAGATATCGATGTTCGTGTGACATCATAAATTAGTGTTCGCCATTTTGGCCCGATTGGGGCTCGATTTATATGTTTTAATTTGAAGCCCGGCAAACTTTCCGATGTTCGATGCGTTAGCTGGTAGCCCCTGTTCAACTAAAACAGCAAAGCAAAGAAATGAAACCGGTAGGTCTGGGGCCAGTCTAACGTCCTTCACCGGGCGCGTGTCTAGCCCGACCTACATCGTGTATTATCTATGATCCCGACTAAATGCTGTGGGGGTTGTAATTTTTGAACCCCCGTGATGCTATTTTAAGCAATATTGGTTAGCAATTACACTCCCATTCATTTTAGTTCCCTGCAATACACGATGTTGATTGATCGACGGAATATTATCACTATCACTAATACATAAATAGTGTGTGCGGGCGCCTCGTTTGAACTAAATGTGGAAACTGCCTGGAACATGACATCCCCGATCTCCATTAAAACCTCCTCCGAGCGCGTCAGGTCTTGCATAATGGATGGTTAGTCATAAACATTCAATACATAACATTTATTTGTTTGTTAAATAGGTTTTGTATAGCTTGCCCCCCTACTAAAAATATCAAATATTCTATTCGTTTAAACGCTACGCTAGCTATTAAAGCTTTAAGATGAGCAGTAAACTATAAAATTACGTGCCGTAAGCTTGTCAATTCTATACAATACATTATAAGTTTACGACATGTGATTTTATCGTCTATTGCTTTAATAGTTAGGGTAGCGTTCAAACGGATAGAGTGTTTGTCATTTGAGTAAGGGGAACAGAATATACAACGTGTTACAAAAATATCCCTAAAACCGAATATGGAATATAGAGACCATCAAACTGAACATCTTTTACTATGGGACCAACTCTGAAATCGCGAAAAAAAATCAGCTGCTTCATACAAAAATTAAAATCGAAAATATCAAAATGTATGAAACAGCTGATATTTTTTTTCGCGATTTCAGAGTTGGTTCCATAGTAAAAAATGTTCAGTTTGATGGTCCCTATCTACCATATTCGGCATTAGGGATATTTTTGTAACATGTTGTATAATAGTACTAAAATAGGGGGGCAGTTTCGGTTTTAAAAAGGATGATTAATTAATCATAGCAATTATTTTGTTTTAATAATTATTAAGAAAAAATAATTGCTATTTCCAGTATTACACGTTTTAAGATGCTTAAATAATCTATGAAATATAAAATAAAAGCACTACCTAAGCAGTTAATTCAGGTTATGCAACTTCCCAAATTAGGTAACAATTTATTATTTTTTACTTAATCTTTTCAAACTTCCATCATTATGATAGGTAGGCTGAAAAAGCAGGTATAATTGAATTTTCAAACATCGGTGTAAGTTCACAAAATTAAATACTTAGTTAAAATTAATTTCCCACTTACTTATACAAATAGAAGTTTTACGACTCTACCAACTATCCATTTTGTTTCCTCAAAAGTTAGAGAACATTAAAATACTTACTAGTTTTTCAAATTCTATATACGCCATGCATTACCATGGTAATAAATACTTGTCACCGTTTCTGAGCACGTGCAGCAAAAAATATTATGCAGATAAGAACTAGGTATTTTATGAACAACTCGCAAATAGCAGGAAAATGGTTCTTTTGTGTGAACTAACGTGTGACGTCATTCACGATACCTACCTATAATAGTCTATCATACCTATGGTTTCTGATGCAATCATTTAATGGTGTATTGTAAGCTACAATAGTTGTTTTATTATAACATGGTAGGGAATTATGGATGTAACTGGTGTTTAGCTTAGGGTAAATAAAACTTTTAAGACTGTAGAATTATAGACTCATCATTCATGTCCCTACTGCTGTGGCTCAAGCCTTCATTACTTCATTTTATTTAGAAAGGCACAGTAACAATCAATTGGCAATTAACCATCAACAGTTAGTTTCACTAGCCCTCTCGCGACTTTATCCGCATGGACAATCGAAAAATACCTAGCGAACCTTTGACCGGAATAAAAAGTACCCTATGTTTTAATCCATGCTATAAACTATCGGTGAGCCAAATTTCATTAAAATACGTTCAGCCGTTTTTGAGTGATTGAGTAACAAACACCCGAACATCCAGACTTTAACATTTATAATATTAAAATAGTATGATTGCAAACCAATTCATTTAATACACTGTGGACGACATTACATACTGCGCCATCTAGATAGATTACGGTAGAGACAGTAATCAATAATTAATATGTATGAGCAATGTAATGCGGGAATAATAAATATTACTTCTGCATAATAATTCCGTAAATTTAGTGGCACGTGTATGCGGCTACACACATTCACACGTTTTGGCAACTTCATTGTTTATTTATTGTTAATTGTATCACTCCACCTTCACGTGGTGTGGGTAATGAAGCGAAACATAGATAAACATCGTAAAACGTTACAATTCCCCATCACTAGCTCGAAATTAAAGCGTAAGTTTTAATCGATTTTTGTTGCTAGATTATTCAATTTGTGATTTGAAGAGAATAATGGGTATGAATTTCTATTGGATACGTTTAACCTTGCCGACGCAAGTGTAACAATTGTATATAAACAAACAGGCGGCCATTTTGGCGGCCATCTTGGGGACGATACGTCACGTCAACATGACGCCGGCAGCCGGGGCGGCGGCGTCAGCTGATAGCGATGCGTGAACACATGGTAAGTTTGGAACCTGAACGTGTTTTGCTAGCTTATCGTACTGAATTGTGCATAAAAATAGACCACTTCATTTGTGACTATGTAAATATTTTGTACATACATGGTAGACATAACTATCGAATATGTGTTGATAAAAACTTACGAGATTACTGGTGGGTTAGGCGACCACCGCCCGCCCGTGCGTCATATCAAGGCTATTACCATCGAACTCACACCAAATTTAGTTAATAGTAATCATCACTAAATACAAAAAAAACTAAGACTTAAAAATAAGGCTTAATTGGGTATTAGTTTTTCCATTAGAAAAAATATACAAGGTGTTACAAAATACCCCTAATGCCGAATATGGTATATAGGGACTGATCGACTTTTACAATGGGACCAACTCTGCAATCACAAAAAAAAATCAGCTGTTTCATACAAAAACTTAAATTGAAAATATCAAAATGTATGAAACAGCTGATTTTTTTTCGCGATGTATATATTTTTCAATCAACTATTAATAATGTGCATTTTAATATTTTTAGGTTTGTTGAAGGAGGTTTTTCTTTTTTTTAACTTTTTTGTGTAAATATTTTTTCACTTTACTTATTTTCAATTGTATGATGCTCATTTAAAAGGTAAGTTAATGAAATTTAAAGGTATCCCTTTTTCAACAAAAACATAATCATCTAAATCGATTTATAAGAAACAGAGAAGCCATCAAGGTAGTTCACACGAAATCATTGTAAAGTTGTCAAGGTAGTTCATCCAAAATCATAGTATTTTTAGGATTACTTGAAATTAAAAACTACTGAACTGATTAGAAAAAAATGTGATCATCTCGAGTGTATTTCCCTTTCGAATGAAAAAATAATTTTGAAAATCTGTTTATAATTCGAGGAGATATCGAGTAACATTAACACAAAAAAATTAAATAAAAATCAGTCGAATTGAGAACCTCCTTCTTTTTTTTAAGTCGGTTAAAAATATAGGTCGCCAGATCAGATACTTTTTTGTTTTGCATTCGGTAAATTGTTGTACTTGATTGACAAACTCTGTTCACACTAACCTAGCTAGCTTCCAGCTGGTACGTTTATGTCTGCCCACTCAATTTTACAATGTAGGTACCATCATTTCAGATTGAAATTCATGTTATGACTTTTAAGGTTATAGTTCTAATAACTATTGATTGTAATTGTTATGCTTAATAATGGTATATATTCTGGAATTATGTATTCTAATTGTTATGCAAATTAACGTTATGTCAAGTGTTATGGATTTTCGAAATATGATTATAAATGAAGGGTCACTGTACTACTAATTACTGTTTAAATCTTTTTATAAACAACAACTTTTTAAATAAAAACATCTGAGGACGCTACTTTCGGTTGGGGAATTTCCTGAATATGTAATGGTTTATAAATTTTGAATGATTTCGTATATGTTTCCAGAAAAATATTCGCTATGACTTTCAAATGATAACTTTTTAGTTTTATTGACAAGTTTTGCAGTATTTGAATCAATTAATACAAATGATACAAGTTGATATTTAAAAATACCTGTGTGAAGACTCTTGAGTGAAATAAAAAATACTGGCACTTTATGGTCAAAAAGTCCAAAAATTACTCCGAATATTTTGTTAAAAGCCAACAAATAAAAAGGGTTAACCGTGGGCGAGTGCCGTTAAAGGTCAAATGTCGGGATGGAACGTCCTGTGCTTGGGAAACAGTGTACCCATTTTTATAAATTTCCATTACAGTCCACTGCAGGACGAAGGCGTTTCCCGTAGGTGGATGTTGTTTATCATGTTGTTGTGTACCACGATGATGATGATGATGATGGATGTTGTCTACAATGTTTTATGCAAATAAAGAGTTATGATTGTTACCAAAAGCTCCATGCAAGGCAACGGTTGGTTATCGGAAACGGAACGGATCGGAAAACGCTGCAACCTATTTTCTGGATCAAAGAGGTGTCGATGTTCAATTCGATTCGTTCCTACTTCCTTGTTTATAAAGTAAAACGTGAAGATATACAAGCATTACTATAAGGTCTCACAGTGCCAAAATGATATTGTATGATTTTCTGGAAATTGATTCAATATTGTCATTTCCACACAAAAGTTGCGAGCCAAATTTTGTATTTAATTATGTACATGAAGTTCAGGTAGGTTTCGTATTGGAAACTTGCACTTAACCTTGCATCATCTACATTGTAGAGCATGCAAGAGTCTACACTATTTCTATAGTAACGTATTAGCCTTCTATTTTCTAACATCTCAATTTTCAGGCAAAATACTTGATATCAAAATGAGCCGCTTTATCGATTGGAATTGTTGAAAACAAACACAGTTTACAGCAAGAAACGTGCTAACGAAAACTACAAAATTGTAAACATAATGAGCGGATGCTGTATCGAGAAAGGCGAAACTCTACACTCATCTAATACTGGAAGCATAAAACAATCCAGTTTTAGATCGATGACAGCTTACAGTAGTTGTTTGTTTTGCCTCCGGAACCCTAAATTGTTGAACAACATCTAGAAATTGTAGATTATTCAGAAGGCGGAACTGATCTTTGGAAGAAATCAGTTTTGAAGCAAATAATTTCTGGATTTTGGTATGCAACATTTGGAAACGTTTTAATTAGAAATTTTTCACAAGTTTGGGCAATTTTTTTTATTATTGGTTGTTTCTGTTTTGCTATAATTATATTTGAAAACCATTACTAAAGTTGATTAACATGAACTTATTAGGTACAACCCTTTTTTTTATTTTGAAAAAGCCCTTGAAACATCTAAAAATGTTTGCTGTTTATTCAACATTTAAAAAGTATAAAACAATTACTGTTTATTTTTACGATTGCAGGGTTGTTTCCTTCAAAAAGTTTTTCATAATTACCAACAGTACTACAAAATTCTTTACAGATTTTTTTGCAAACAATAAGCTATAAAAAGGGTTACAAATAAGGAAAAGAGAAAAGAAAAATAATTAATTTGCCGCCTTCGGGTGGCAAAATTATTTTTCACCTAAGCAGCTGTTTTTCAACGTGCTTTCTTACTTTAATATAACCGGTGAAAAAAGTATCAGTTTATCTTTAAACTTTGACAACAATTGTAGGTTTTTTCTCGGAATTTGTACATTTAATAGTCTTCCAAAGAACATTTATTTAATTTGACGAAAAAATATCACAAGATCAATGGAAAATTGGGTTTCAGAGATGAAAATAAATTCTGTAGATTCATTTATTGATCTTTTAAGAGATAGAGATGGTTCTATTGTTAATCATGGTTCGCGACTATGGGTTCAAGGTGATATTGTGTGAGAGGCCCCATTCGGCTACATATAAGTACAGTTAGCAGACAATGAACACTTTAGTACTTTGTCATTGCAACTTTTTTCACAGTTTGGAACATTAGTCTTTCAGCGAGTTTTGTGGGTGTATTTAAACTAGTGTTGAGCTATTTAACTTTGTAGCTATGTCGAAGAAATGGCGTGGAACATTGATTGTATACAAAATTAACATCGGGACCAAGTGTCTATTATTATGTATTCGGCTGTTTTGAGTTTTGGTCTAGTACAATCATAATTTTGAACTCTTGATTGTTATTGCCCTCTGGTAATTCTTAGTTGAACAAAGGTTATAAGCAAGACATTGTTTTAATTAATTGAATTTATTGCTGTTAATGTACCGGTTTTGATGTTATGCCTCAATGAGGGGATGGTGTATTATATGGAAAATTTTAATAGTTAGTTGATATTTTGTCCAAATACATACTTTAACTTAGAGCAAAATTGTAAAGGGCTTCCGACAGAAATTAAAGAGTATTGTTAATTACCAAAAGATTGTAACAAAATCAATCCACTATTTGAAACCGTAAAATATGTTGCGATAAAATTCGTCTTGGATGGGAATCGATATTGCTCGGGCCTAGGCGTGCCATTTCACTGATTTTACAGATAAAATCATAGAAATTCTATTCTTGAATTTAATTAAAAGTAAGCTAATAACCGTGGATTGTGCAGGCAAAATTCCGGAATAGTGCAGGTGCTTAATTTTTGTAATGTTGCCCAAATATTCAAAGCTAACGTTACTTTATTCGATATTTGTAGGAACTCACTAGCAACACCTTTGCTAATCATCAGACACTATCGAATATCTAAAGAACATCCGGTAGGGTTACCCCAGTACCTACCTCATATGCGTAGTATTGTCTTAATGGTGTTTACAATTTTCGAGATTAGAATGATCTGGCATTATTTTTGTACCAATAACCTTTTGGCCATCACAACAACAAGCCATTTCTTTATTAGGTATTATGTCATCATAATTTAAACGAGTTATTAGTTTCGTTAATTTTCAATTTGTTTTTTATTTACCTCAGCGTATAGCAATCAATATTTAAAATTCTGGGAGAAAATCTTCATCCCGAAAAAGTAGGACAAAATTATGTGAAGAATGCTGCTAAAAATAAGGATTTCATCAAATTTTAAGGACTGAAAATTCTTGTTCGAGATCCAGACCACTTCTATACGGGCGCTTGGTTGCGGAAGTGGCAATAAAAATCAGTACGTCCATTTACACAGTAGCAACCAAGTACCTAATCACGAGGCGACCGAACAGCAGGTGGTATTCTAAAAACAGGTAAGTGCTTTGGACATGCGCCTGAGTAATGATCAACTTACAAAGAATTCATTTGAAGCCTAAAAACAACCGCGTTGCTGGGTTCACCCGGTTGCCTTGAACTCATGCGCTCGACATTTTTTGCGAGCCACAACAGGATACACATAGCGTCTGACCGGCCCTTAGTCGTTTAGTTGATGCCCTTGATGGATCTTAGATGATTCCGCAGCCGGCGATGCAGCTATTGCTTAAGGGCATTACGTGTCCAAGAATTTCTTTAGCTGATTTTTTAACAAAAGCTCTGTGATTGATGGCCACACCACTATTTATATTGATAATGGTACGTAAATACTTCGTCTTGGAAATATTTCGATACTTACAATAATAGTTACTAAAGTCTGTGAGTAATAACAACTAAGTTGAATAGTGATAAGAGAAACCTCAAGCAGTTCCGAGTCACATAGAGGACACGTAGTTATGTTGACAATCTACGTCTAGAACAAACATGGCCGCAGTACACGTAACATGACGCTGGAATGTTTTTTATTTGATATACCTACTCCTTAATTTTATCGGATAACTAAATTAGTCTCAGCATCACACAAATTGGTATCGATAATGAGACCTTTCCGGGAAATTTTCATGAGTTAATGATGGGATGGGATGAAGTAATTTTTGTACTTACTGAAGCCTGCTATATGAGGTGATGTTGCATAATTTATACAGGCTGTGTAGAAGGCGTCATCTACAGGCACATGTAGGAATTTCGTCACGTTCACGGAAGGTCCCAAAAGAGGGGCACCAAACCGGAATGTTCGCTCACAATGCTTTGATTATTTGGTAAAAAGATGTTACGGAAATGTGAGTCAGGTGGAGCACGGATTAGAGTAGCGATGCGGCGTGTGTCGCGGTCGTCTGCGAGGCACTGACGGCTAGCCGGCCCGCTTCGCCGGTCGCTCCTGCATTGCGGCGCGCAGTCGCAGTCGGCCGCGCATGACCTTGGCATTGAACTTGGCAATGGGCCGGCGCGGCGAGGGGGGCCGGGCCCTGGGGGGATGATGATGCACCGCCGGCAGCTGCACCGCCCCTCCCGCCATCCTTCCGTCATCGAGCCCGGCCGACTCAACCAGCGATCACCCTTTTCCCTTTTTAATTTAGTGTCGTAACAAAGACTATTGTTTGTATACTTGACGGTTTTAGTCTATTTAGCAACAGCATTGTATTGATGTGCGGATTCATTATGTGCTGCGCATCTATTGATATAGAATGAAATGTTGGGTACCGAATACTTCGAATGTTCGTATAAAAGAATGGGCATGGGCATGGAATCTAGAGAATCTAGAGACCTCTTAGTTATTATAGAGGACTTACTAATGAAATAGATATAAATCTTTTAAACTTCCTCCTTTTTATCGGTTAACAAACAAGGTCTGCCTCAAATATTTCACGAACACTATGAAATTTATTAGGTGCCGATGATAGCCACATAATACTAAATATAATAAATCATGTTCTAATTTTGCCGAGCACTGAGGAGCGGACGGCGGACATGTGGCCGAATTCGCAAACGCGAGGCACTTCAAATGTATTATACTTTAGATCAGCGCACAAAAACTGGTCGCTCTTGACTTTGGTTACCAACTCCCGCCGCCATGTTTGTGCTCACTTTTTTTGTGGAAGGAAATTTGGTTAGAATGCCTTCGGAATATAGAGTTACCTACTGTCTCCGATGATTGTTTTTGCGAAATGAGTTATCCCTGTTACGTGGGCAATACACGTGTCGGGAGATGTCTGTAGGGAAAGGTGAGGAGGAAGGGGGAGATTGGGGACTGGAGTTTGGAGATCGATGGCGGGCGTCTAGCGCATGCGCGCGGCCCGGGCTGGCCCGGCGACGGTACATCTACGGTAGAGTCTGCACCTACGCAATATATTGGGTAATCTGTGGCCGTTGGATACCTTATCCGAGCTGTTTTTTCCATAAGTTATGTGTAACTTTCGGGGCGTTGCTTTTAAGATTTACGTAATCTTGTTTAAGTGGTCGTCGGATTTTAATCCCGTAGACTAAATTGAAATGTTTATATAACATAATATAATATCCACAATCCACAATAGATGGAAAATAATTATATATAATTATTACAGATGTTCATAATAAGAGAGATTAAGAATTAGTACTATTTTAACACTCTTTACTCTATTTACAGTTCATAATTGTTTTTAACTAAAATAAAAATATCTTAGAACTATTTGAAATTTTGAGATTTAAGCATTCACAATGCTATTTTTATATAATACTAAATAATATACTAGAAAAAATAGGACTCGCACCAGATCATGTTCTCGGACGGGAATCGAACCCGCGACCTTTGGATATCCGGTCCAATGCTCTGACCGCTGAGCTACCGAGTCACTGGTGAGAACGTCGAATTTCTTCTAGTATCCAGTGACTCGGTAGCTCAGCGGTCAGAGCATTGGACCGGATATCCAAAGGTCGCGGGTTCGATTCCCGTCCGAGAACATGATCTGGTGCGAGTCCTATTTTTTCTAGTATATTATTTAGTATTATATAAAAATAGCATTGTGAATGCTTAAATCTCAAAATTTCAAATAGTTATATAGCTTTGTCATCGCAATTTTCCGTGCACACACACATATAGGAATATTACGTATCTACAGGCTATTTTAGAACAAACCAGGCTGTTCTATTAGTCTGTTCTGTAACAGTCAACACAAAACGGCGCTTCTTAGAGCTTTTATTAAGCGAAAGAAATAGTGTCCGGAGGTTAACGCAATTTGATACACTTTTTAATGTTGCAAAAATACCTTTAGCTGAACATGATAAAAGAATTTCGTAGCTACTAATGTAAACAAACACCGAAAAACAGAAACTTTAGAAACTTATTTTTCATAAATATAACACTTTCTAATCTTGTTTTGTCTGTCATAATTTTTGCACTTTATTTTGTTAAGTATTAAAGATTTTTTCGTATTTATAAATCGGATAGCTTGTAACATAAAACTTGTAAGTACTAAAATTGGTCTTCATATAAACTAATCAATAGACACAAATTATTCTAGGAACTCATATATAATTATAAGGATACAAAAGCGGATGCCTGAATAGCATTAACATTATAATTAAAGACTAAGCTCTACACCAAGATAATTGAATTGAATTATGGTTTGATATTGAAATAGATGGTTATCTACAACACTACGGTACTTTAGATCTGAATTTAATTAAACTTTGCGGCCTTTATTATAGCGTTTATGTAATACAAATAAGTATTAGAGAAGCTTTTTGCTAATATTAATCTATAACGCTGTTTGAATTTACGCAACTCTATATGGAAACTAGTGTTTTAAAATCAAGACACAACATTTAATATTGATTAAACACTAAATATAATACATAGAAGAGGACATCTAATTTTATTATAAAAGGTTTTTTATATCAGATATGCGGTTCACGTACTTACTTTATAGTAATTATGCAGATTTTAATATTATTTCTTGCTTTTAGAGCAGTTTATTGTTAAAGAGCTATTTTATAAGGTTTCTGAAGGTTTTGTTTTTTAAGCTTTCTATTTTAGATTAGATTCGTAGGATACGTTAACGATGATATAAAAAAAAATCACACTTTACAATGGTAAAATATCCATTATAACTCAATTTCCCTTTTCGAGCTGTTTGTTGTTTAGGAATTCCGTTGTACTTTCGTAGTTCAAGTCTAGTTCAGAACGTCCTTGACCATAGTTAGGTACTTATCTTGTTTCAGATTGTCATAAACCTACTAATATTTCAATCACTATACAGTTCCCGTTTGATTTTGAGCAGTCCCCTTATGGATCCCAAAGTACAAGGTCCCATGCTAATAAAATTAAAATGGAAGTATCATCCTTAAAGTATCCTCTTTAAAAAAAAAAACCTCGAAATTGGTTCATGAACAAAGAACTTATGGTCGGTCATCCGTATAAACTCATTATGATGATGAAGAAAACGACAGTATTTTCAGGAATGAAAACTACTGAATCGATTTCAAAATTTAATATGATATGACCAACTGGGGAACATACCTGATGTAATAACGTTTGAATCATTTCAGTCGGTTCAGCCGTCTTCGAGTAATCGGTGTACATAAATAAAATAAACTAAACCAAAATCGGTTCATCTGTTTGGGAGCTACGATACCACAGACAGATACAGAGATACACAGACACGTTAGACTTATAACACCCCTCTTTTTGCGTCGGGGGTTAAAAAAATAAAATGTACGCGACACAGCTGATAACCTCCTCCTTTGCAATTTTTGCAGTCAGTTAAAAATTGTAAGTGGCATTAAGTTGGACATCATAGACAAATAGATATAAATTATTTCTATTTCTTCTTAAAGTTTTAAATGGAAAGCAACTTTTCTTTAACTAGTTTTTTCCCAACAGTTCTAAGATATAATACTAAATAATATACTAGAAAAAATAGGACTCGCACCAGATCATGTTCTCGGACGGGAATCGAACCCGCGACCTTTGGATATCCGGTCCAATGCTCTGACCGCTGAGCTACCGAGTCACTGGTGAGAACGTCGAATTTCTTCTAGTATATCAACTCTTACGCTGCAAGCCAGCGCCATCTCACCAATGTAGAAGGAATTAACCTGCTACATTCAACTGAACATCTTTCCAGATATTTTTAAACAGTTGATTAAGATGACAAAGCTATATAACTATTTGAAATTTTGAGATTTAAGCA
This sequence comes from Catoptria pinella, assembly GCA_963556745.1. Classification (NCBI taxonomy): domain Eukaryota; kingdom Metazoa; phylum Arthropoda; class Insecta; order Lepidoptera; family Crambidae; genus Catoptria; species Catoptria pinella. The sequence continues at coordinate 6,304,563 of OY750776.1, forward strand.
TTCACAATGCTATTTTTATATAATACTAAATAATATACTAGAAAAAATAGGACTCGCACCAGATCATGTTCTCGGACGGGAATCGAACCCGCGACCTTTGGATATCCGGTCCAATGCTCTGACCGCTGAGCTACCGAGTCACTGGATACTAGAAGAAATTCGACGTTCTCACCAGTGACTCGGTAGCTCAGCGGTCAGAGCATTGGACCGGATATCCAAAGGTCGCGGGTTCGATTCCCGTCCGAGAACATGATCTGGTGCGAGTCCTATTTTTTCTAGTATATTATTTAGTATTATATAAAAATAGCATTGTGAATGCTTAAATCTCAAAATTTCAAATAGTTATATAGCTTTGTCATCTTAATCAACTGTTTAAAAATATCTGGAAAGATGTTCAGTTGAATGTAGCAGGTTAATTCCTTCTACATTGGTGAGATGGCGCTGGCTTGCAGCGTAAGAGTTGATATACTAGAAGAAATTCGACGTTCTCACCAGTGACTCGGTAGCTCAGCGGTCAGAGCATTGGACCGGATATCCAAAGGTCGCGGGTTCGATTCCCGTCCGAGAACATGATCTGGTGCGAGTCCTATTTTTTCTAGTATATTATTTAGTATTATATCTTAGAACTGTTGGGAAAAAACTAGTTAAAGAAAAGTTGCTTTCCATTTAAAACTTTAAGAAGAAATAGAAATAATTTATATCTATTTGTCTATGATGTCCAACTTAATGCCACTTACAATTTTTAACTGACTGCAAAAATTGCAAAGGAGGAGGTTATCAGCTGTGTCGCGTACATTTTATTTTTTTAACCCCCGACGCAAAAAGAGGGGTGTTATAAGTCTAACGTGTCTGTGTATCTCTGTATCTGTCTGTGGTATCGTAGCTCCCAAACAGATGAACCGATTTTGGTTTAGTTTATTTTATTTATGTACACCGATTACTCGAAGACGGCTGAACCGACTGAAATGATTCAAACGTTATTACATCAGGTATGTTCCCCAGTTGGTCATATCATATTAAATTTTGAAATCGATTCAGTAGTTTTCATTCCTGAAAATACTGTCGTTTTCTTCATCATCATAATGAGTTTATACGGATGACCGACCATAAGTTCTTTGTTCATGAACCAATTTCGAGGTTTTTTTTTTTAAAGAGGATACTTTAAGGATGATACTTCCATTTTAATTTTATTAGCATGGGACCTTGTACTTTGGGATCCATAAGGGGACTGCTCAAAATCAAACGGGAACTGTATAGTGATTGAAATATTAGTAGGTTTATGACAATCTGAAACAAGATAAGTACCTAACTATGGTCAAGGACGTTCTGAACTAGACTTGAACTACGAAAGTACAACGGAATTCCTAAACAACAAACAGCTCGAAAAGGGAAATTGAGTTATAATGGATATTTTACCATTGTAAAGTGTGATTTTTTTTTATATCATCGTTAACGTATCCTACGAATCTAATCTAAAATAGAAAGCTTAAAAAACAAAACCTTCAGAAACCTTATAAAATAGCTCTTTAACAATAAACTGCTCTAAAAGCAAGAAATAATATTAAAATCTGCATAATTACTATAAAGTAAGTACGTGAACCGCATATCTGATATAAAAAACCTTTTATAATAAAATTAGATGTCCTCTTCTATGTATTATATTTAGTGTTTAATCAATATTAAATGTTGTGTCTTGATTTTAAAACACTAGTTTCCATATAGAGTTGCGTAAATTCAAACAGCGTTATAGATTAATATTAGCAAAAAGCTTCTCTAATACTTATTTGTATTACATAAACGCTATAATAAAGGCCGCAAAGTTTAATTAAATTCAGATCTAAAGTACCGTAGTGTTGTAGATAACCATCTATTTCAATATCAAACCATAATTCAATTCAATTATCTTGGTGTAGAGCTTAGTCTTTAATTATAATGTTAATGCTATTCAGGCATCCGCTTTTGTATCCTTATAATTATATATGAGTTCCTAGAATAATTTGTGTCTATTGATTAGTTTATATGAAGACCAATTTTAGTACTTACAAGTTTTATGTTACAAGCTATCCGATTTATAAATACGAAAAAATCTTTAATACTTAACAAAATAAAGTGCAAAAATTATGACAGACAAAACAAGATTAGAAAGTGTTATATTTATGAAAAATAAGTTTCTAAAGTTTCTGTTTTTCGGTGTTTGTTTACATTAGTAGCTACGAAATTCTTTTATCATGTTCAGCTAAAGGTATTTTTGCAACATTAAAAAGTGTATCAAATTGCGTTAACCTCCGGACACTATTTCTTTCGCTTAATAAAAGCTCTAAGAAGCGCCGTTTTGTGTTGACTGTTACAGAACAGACTAATAGAACAGCCTGGTTTGTTCTAAAATAGCCTGTAGATACGTAATATTCCTATATGTGTGTGTGCACGGAAAATTGCGATTTATTCCGATCGGGTTTTCTGTATACTTCAGTGACGTGGGCAGATAATTGATTGAGTGAAACAAACGAAGACCCCTGTTGGAAAGGGATGACATGATGTAGGTTTCGATGTTGGCAGGATTAGAAAGGGTTGTATAATAACACTTTTGTATTTACCACCTTTGTGGCCAAGCTTCATGGCTTAGTATAACGAAGGTTGTAGGGTACTACAGACTATTTTCTATGTAAAACAAACGTGATACACTATACTAAAACTACGACGCTAGTGTCGCTAGCTTAAAGTTACAGCCGCTGCGGCCAGCTGGAGGGCTGCCTCTGCGGCCTTGTTCTTTAATCGATAGCTCAACCTTGTGGTTAATGTGGCGACGACCTGAGTGGTGCAGTGGTCAACATGCCGGTCTACCACACAAGAGATCCCGGGTTCGATTCCCGGCCAGGCAGAAATTAAAATGATGAATTTTAATCAGAAATTGAAATGATGAATTTTAATTTCTGTGACGGGTCTGGGTGTTGTTACTAATAAGTATATATTCAATAAGTATGTTAGTAGTATATCAGGTGTCTAGCACCCATATTACAAGCTTTGCTTAGTTTGTGGCTAGATGGCGCTGTGTGAAATTGTCCAAGCATTTATTTATTTATTTATTTAATGCCTGGTTTGTATTAGTCAAACTATTCCTATTTTTCATTAGGGTCCTAGGATTTGTATATTATTGTAAGTAACTGTAAGGTTATTGATGTTTTTTTGTTCATAATAATATAATATTATAATAATTAAGAATTACATAGACAGACAGCTAACTGTTCGGCGGCTCAGCTAGCTTCGGTAGCACTTCGCACAATAAAAATAACTTTATATTTATTCAACATTTTATTCATATAATCATTCAGTTAATTCATATAAACTTTTTTCAATTTCATTCATAATGTGTGGTTTTATATTTCAGCAACTGTTAGTATGAAAAAATTAAAAGGTTTTAATTTTTACAAAAGAGAGATAAGAATTCCATAGTAGACAATATAAAAAATGATGCAACACGTGCAAAGAGCGCAAGTTTATTACTAAAATACCAGATGAAAACAAGCTGTAAACATTAGATTGTGGTTTATATTTCAGCTACTGGGAGTCACGGACCTGAAAAAAAGACGGACGTAATTCACACTAAAAAGAAGTGAAGCATGCAAGTTCCTGCAATTTCGTAAGTTGTACAATGACCTACACTCACACAAATACACCGGTCTTTTCTTTCCAGGTGTATTTGTGTGAGTGTAGGACATGTACAACAAACGAAATTGTAGGACCTTGCATGCTTCACTTCTTTTTAGTGTGGTATTACGTCCGTTTTTTTTTCAGGTCCGTGCTGGGAGTAAAAAAAATATAAAAAAAATATTTTTTTACAAAAGAGAGATAAGAATTAGATAGTTGACAATATAAAAAAGTAGTGATACAACACGTGCAAATAGCGCAAGTTTATTACTAAAATATCATACATGAAAACAAGCTGTAACATTAGATTATTAGATCGTACCTTGCTTTACATAAGCTTCAATAATTTACAACAGTAGCACATAATAAACGGTATTTAAGCATTTTTAACCCCCGAAGCAAAAGAGGGGTGTTATGTGTTTGACGTGTGTGTGTGTGTGCGTATCTGTCTGTCTGTCTCAGGCAACATAGCTCCCAAACTAATGAACTGATTTCGATGTGTGATGTGATGTTACATGTGTAGTAGAGTCACAAAATATAAGTCTGTGTGTTTCAGACAGAAGGGCCAATTGGCCACATTGGTTTTGTTGCATTTGGAACTCCTTGGTGCTGAATAACGGCTGGGTTGGTTAAATTGCCTGTACGAAATGTCTAATGTACGGAAACCACGGTTTATTCCAAGCGACTTTTCTGTCTCATTAATATTTGATGGGGTAGTGTCATCTCGCCGCCCGCCCGAACAGCCGCGCCCATCGTGGCCTTGCCCTTGAGCAATCGATAGGCGCGCGCTCTGCTCAGCTGAGGCGTCCGCTCTATGTAAACATAGCTTTCTCAATGGTGTGTTTTTTTAATGAGGGGGATAATTTTAGTTCTTTTCAAATCACGAACTCTTAAAATAAATAAAACATCTTTATTTCAGACTATAGAGAGTCCATTCTTGTTAGTTGTTGGAATACGGTGAAGGAAAATCCTTTTGTTCTATGTAAACATAAAGCCTTCTCAATGATGTGTTATTTAAAAGAGGAGATAATTTTGCTCCTTTTTGAATGAAAAACTTTATGAAATCTTTCGAAGGATTTTTTTGTAATGAAATTACTAATAAGTAATTTCATTTCATTTCGTTGTGCTACGAATATGTTTTTCTGACTAACATGACTAACATATTTTTCTGAATAATGTATTTCCTATTGGAATTGGAATTGTTTTAAAAAATCTATGTTATTTTTATTAAAAATACCCATCGAAACGATGGCCTTAGTCCAGCTAGTGTCCTTTTTGTATTAAAAGTAACACTATTATTACTGCAAACTATCCTTCATAGAATATTTTGCAATATTATTTGGCATTAAAATATCTTCCTGTTTGTTGACATAACTCATACAAACAATACTAAATAATATACTAGAAAAAATACGACTCGCACCAGATCATATCCTCGTATCCAAAGGTTCGATTCCCGTCTGAGAATATGATCTGGTGCAAGTTGTATTTATTCCAGTATATTATTTAGTATTGTATAAAAATTGCATTGTGTATGCTAAAATCTCAAAATAAAAAAAATAAAAAAAGTATCCTAATTTTTATATAATAATATTATTAATTATTTTAAAACTTTTAAGTGTATTGTGTTCGTGTAGCAAAATTGTCTTTCGCAGATAAGTGTTTTCTCTAGGAAATGTTTGTTCATATTTTGTTCATTATTCTAGGCCCTGGATGACTTGGTAGATTAAATTTAGACTTTTCGCATTCACAATGCTATTTTTATATTAAGATAAATAATATTAGAAAAATTACTAGAAAAAATCGACTCACCCGTAGCACCTCAGACGGGACTCGAACCCGCACCCTTGGTAGATTATATAATAAAACTATAAAAAATGTCAACTAAACGAAGAAGCTTTAAACTTATTAATACTTTTAAAGTAATCAAATTTTACAACTTAACATGCTTTAATACACAAAAGATGTTTCAAGTTAGGCACAAAACCATCACGAAGCGACAGCAAAAAAAAACTGGTTCCTAACAAAAAAAACTCTGTGACATTATAAAATAGTGGTCTTGTCACAGCATCTGAACGTATTATGACTCTAATTAAACAAGTGTAGAGGGGTTTTTATGTAAAACACAACGACTTTATGTGTTTGTGGACTAAAATTACATTAATTTCACTAAAAGGTTTTAATACTTTTAAAAGCCGATACTAAAAAAATCCTGATTACTTTTATTATTTCTTTTAGAACAAAGAATGATTTTATGTTACCCAAATTCAGTAGTCAATTTATCACATTTTTAGATATTTTGCAATATTTGGTAGATATTAAAGTAAAAACAAATTCCTTTATGGTAGTAATACGTAAACTTGATTGTTATTTGGACTTCAACCCAGTGTTTTTTATTCGAGTTGATTGATGAGCTATGTATGTAGAAAACACAAGACAATTGAAGTGTCGCAAGGATTTGAGAAGGCAAGTGGCGTCTCTTTTATTTGACGTAAAGGATATATGGAAACAAAAAAAATACTTTTATGTGCTTTCATATTTTATTAGGGATGTCAATAAACGTCTTCTTTAACATATGGCAGACATACGTTTGTAGTGTTTATAGTACTGGGAGTTCTTTGGCAAAACACATGAATATGTGTTTATTAAACATAGATATAAATACTTGTCTGCATAATGAAGACTATTAAACAAAAGTCTGGGTTAACATAGCATACATAAACATCAGGAATATGATATAAAAAAGGGAATATTAAATGACAACTATCTCTTAGTTTTCAACAGTACCAAGCGCTTTAAAGTTTCTTTCTCTGAGTTGTGTCTTTTTCTGAAGAGATAATATTTTTTATTAATAGGTAAAGATCATTTTGACATTGACTTTTTCCTTGCAAAACAGCTATAGATATAGTAAAAAAATAAGAGAAGTGCCGACGCCTTTATTATCATATTTTCGATATATGAGAGATTTAGTATGAGATATTTAATTAAAATCGATAGATAGGTATGTACCTACTGTTATACTCGTAGAATTGACTATATTAAAACAAGCCAAAATATTTATTTTTATTTATTTTCCTTGAATTGTGATCAGGGCCCTTATCAAGAAACAGCTATCGATAAAAATAACGCGCGTAAAAACATTCGATAGATTAATGTTGTATGGGAAATTTGTACTGTGCCATCTAGCGCCGAAAAGCGAAATGAAATTTTCCACAGATAATTGTTCTATCGAGTACTTTGACGTGCGTTTTTTTTCTCGATAGCTGTTTCGTCTAAATAACTGAAATCAAAACATTTTAAATTATTGATCTATAAACGATAGAAGGGTATTTCTTTTCTGCGATACAGTAACATAAATTACATAGATACTTAAAAATAGATGGCAAATGTCAATGTAATGGGTGGAGAGGGATTAGAGACGCCCCCATTGTTATAAAAATATTACTCGCTAACTAACTAGGTTACATAAAAGCCGTTTATTATGTACCGATATTGAAGTAAAAGTTCGCCGCAAAGTTAGTAATAACTTCTTCATGGTATTAATCCGCCTTTTCCTCCTAAAAACAGAGATGCCATAATTTGTCGTGACGTAAATAAACGATTGACGCGCTTAGTTTACTGTCGCGAGTACCCTATGGCCGGGCGCGGTCGATAGAGGGCGCAACAACGATGCCGGCTGCCGCCCACCGCCCGCGCACATTCCCCTGACCTATATACAGGGGGATGGGGCGCACCCACACACTCGCATTCACGCTTCCACATCACGAAATTATATGACGTGTCTGTGTTCCAGGCGCTCGCTGGGTGTAGTCATTTGTTTTGTTGCGGTAGGGAGCTGCTACAGTACCACGGGCTTGGTTAACCCGAGACCACAAAATATAAGAGTAGAAGAAAGGGCCCCTCAGTAGAAATCTAGGGGCTCGGTAGTGAAGGAGTCCCGCGAAGACGACCAAGCGAAGCGCAAGGGCACTCACTACCTACCTTTTCTCAAAGTGCTTCGTCGTTTTTTGAACTTTAGTAACTTGGGTTTGGATTATACCAGATAAACAAAATTCTCGAAGAAAAATTCTGAAGTCCTAGAAAGCTGATCTAAGTCAGTATTAAAGTAGTAAGGGAAGGAAGTTTGTATGAGACTTCCGCAAATTTTGATGCTAGAAGTTTGAAAATTGATATAGGGACTCCAGTGGGCTATGAAAAGAGGCACCTCTGATGTGCAAGAAATACACCCCAAAAAAGAAAAAATATTAACAAAATTAAATTATGTATGCAGTTTAGAACTTTGTCACTATAAACTATTACTTTTTAAAGAACTTTATAATCATATTCACTTTTTTGAACAGAAAACAATGACAAATTCAAAAAAGTGACAAAGTTCTAAACTGCATAGACGTCAACTGTCAAAGTAACAACAAAAAGCAAGCAGTCAAAAATCTTGGATTACTAAAAAGGAAACAACAAAAAAAACGCAGAAGTTTTTAAATGTCAAATGATTTCATATTTTTTGACAATACATTATTACACAATAATAATGACAATACCTACGTAAAGTTAAAAATGAACGTGGGAAAAAAAAGTTAATTTTAACCTATACCACTGTGGCGGCATCCGTTATTTTATAGAAGCTGTAATTCCAAAACCAACTGTTTTTATTTCACGACGTTACGATAAATATTTACAAAGTTATTGTAAATAAATTAATCTGCTTAAAACACTATTTTCGAATATAAATAATATTAGAAAAAATACTAGAAAAAATCGACTCACTCGTAGCACCTCAGACGCTACGGGAAAAAATACTAGAAAAAATCGACTCACTCGTAGCACCTCAGACGCTACGGGTAAGTCGATTTTTTCTAGTATTTTTTCTAATATTATTTATCTTAATATAAAAATAACAATGTGAATGCGAAAAATCTAAAAACAGTAACTTATTTCGAATATCAAAAAATAAAATAAAAATAAATACTGTTCCCAAGCTCATTGTATAAATATGTATTATTAAAGAAACTGCGATATTTTAAGACGCTGTGGATTGTTAGCCCTACCCTTCCCCTACCCCACACCCTAAGTGAGACTCGACCTTAGAACGGCTTTTAAATGTCAGATCCAGATTGATGTAATATAGAAATAAACCTGGTTCTTTATTAGAAAGTTGTGAATATCTTTGATTTTTACTTCAGTGATACGTATTAAATTTAGATTTTTCGCATTCACAATGCTATTTTTATATTAAGATAAATAATATTAGAAAAAATACTAGAAAAAATCGACTCACCCGTAGCCGTCCCGTCTGAGGTGCTACGGGTGAGTCAGTGATACGTCTCAGGGTACCTACTTGTTGTGTTAGAAGTTTTTTTTCTATTCTAATATCGATAAATATATTAAGATAAAAAATATATTAGAAAAAATTGACTCAGACGGGACTCGAAATCGCACCCTTGGGGTTCCGGCCCAAGGCACTGACCAATTATGCTACCGAGTCGATAAATATAATCTAAATTCAGAATGGAAGGTTCTTGAAGATAAAATGAAAAAAAACGAAGTATCTTTTATTAGAAGAATTTTATTGTGTTAAGGAATAAGTTTGTATCTAATACCTGAATTTGCTTCGATTTCTGTTCCACATGACTTTGGCATTAACATAATTATTATGTTCTTCTTAAACAATCGATGAAAGTAGTCTATAGACATAAATTGCGCTTTGGTAATGATTTATGTACTTAACCCGAAAACTTGAATTGCGGTCCAAAAGTTATTTATAGGTTTGGTTGGTCTGATATGCCTCGCAAGAAACTTTAAGCTGTGTGGTTTTGGCTTCTATATTTAGACTCTAGCCTGTGGCCCACTGGCGAGCCTTCCCCCCACTCTACTCTGTTTAAAATGGTAGACCTTATGAGTAGAACCTACGGTCGTTTTTGGTTTGAACAAAAAGTTAATTGTTTCTGTTTTAAATTGAATAAATAATGTACTAACTGGTGAACAGATTCGTTTTACTGAGTATAAATGAGAGAGAAATGACGAAAAGGCTACAGTGAATTACCGGCTGTACGCCAGGCCAATTATATATATTCTTTGCCAGGGATGGAAAAGAAGATATTGTGATACTCGTATATATTGATAAATAATAAATAAATAAATATTAGACAACATCACAAACATTGCTCTGATCCCAAAGTAAGTAGCTAAAGCACTTGTATTATGGAAATCAGAAACAACGGTGGAACTACAAACATCCAGACCTGAGCCAATATAGAAAAGTTCGTTTTCTAAATTGACCCAGCCGGGGATCGAACCCGGGACCTCAGAGATGGCGACACCTACCGACGTATAAACCACTCGACCATGGAGGTCATCGAGTCATAACACAAGAGCTTTAGATACCTAAGTTCTTAATATGGAATCGAGGAAATGTATTGATGATGTCAAATATTTATTTAATTATTATTACTTATTTATATTGTAAGGTTATCCTTACAGGAGGTTATCTTTGGTAGAAGTGCAAAAAGTATGGCCAAGCAAGCGCAATAGACTATTAGAAGAATAATTAACATGAGTTACCTACCAGACTTTTTATACAACATTTTGCTATATTATTAGTATAAATTGAACTAGAAAATAATTTAGAAAGTAAATATTCTTATAACAATTGAGAAATTGGAAAAACTGCGGAAGAATAAATGCGTGCTGGCTGGCAGACTTTTCAAAATGGTGATTATTTTGCTAAACCTTTTCTTTTTCTATAATTAATATATTAAATTTTAATCAAAATGTGTTTGATATTGTACATACTAGATCAAATAATGTAAGTATATTTTGAATGGAGTCAAATATTAGATAAACTCATGCTAAATGGATTTCGTTATACAATGAAAACCCAATGACTAAACTAGGTGCATTTTATGGATATTGGAAAATTACAAAGGTGTTTTATATGTACAATGCGATTAAATTGACAATAGACAGTGATCTGCTGCAACTTCACTCGAAAATGTATGGCAAAGAGAAAATTTTACAAATTAAAATATGTCGTTTTGTACCGCAAGCGCTCTGAAGTTAGTCACTCACCTACATTGTTAAATTAATCGCATTTTATATGTATCATTATTCCTCCAGTCTTTGTCATTTCACATGATAAAAGGAATGGCATAAGTATGATAATATAATAATTTGATTTGTTATTATTTTTCAAAGTTGATTCTCCTGATTTTGACGTTTGATTTCTTAGAGACCTTTCCAAAAAGCAGGTAAGTAATCAAAACCCAAAAAATATTATTAAGGTAGCTGTGCTTAAAGTATTTTAGGATGCCATTTATGATAGAAAACTAGTTAAAATATGAAAAATACAAAAAGCCGGTATGTTTCATTTAGTCTGAAACGACAGAAACGTGGGAAGATTTTGACTTGAGACAAAATGTTCAATCTCGTTGCACTCTGACGAAATGTATGAAGAATTTTAATTTAGCGACGACCATGCCAAAATTTAATGCATCGGAGCGAAATGATCTGTCGTATTGAATAGCGTTTTCAAGGACTCGACGCGCGTAGGGTTCCTAGGGTTGGCGCGTTCGAATACAAGATGTAGGATGATACGAAAGAGATTTGAATTCGCAATATTTCACGATTTCTTTCTTCTGCTTAATTATTATGTATATGGCGTCAAACAACAATGTTCTGCTGTTTGTTTAGATGATTAGCGTATATAACGCGATGACGTGATGTGGTAAGAAATGCGCAAGGTGAGGTGACCAATTTTGCGAGTTACCAACAATTTTGCACAACGAATAAAAAAGACCGTGTAAGTCATTCGGAACTCAATTCATACTGTGAGTAACGCCCGCTTTTAAGTCTATTTATCAGCAAAACATAAATGCTATAGATGTAGGTGTGTGATTAGGATACAAACATTACACAACTCATTGGTCTTGTGTGCATGGCGTGTTCTAATGTGAAATTGGTAATTACCTAATGTGGTGGTGGTTTTGGGCTGGATGGTGGGTCACTCGCGGCGAGTACTGCGCATTTATCCCTCAGAAGTGGTTTCCAGAAAGAGGGCGAGCGAGAGGGACTTGCCGACGCGGCGGCGCGCGGCAGAATCGCGGCCTCGACCTTGGCCGTCAAACTCGCGCATGCGCCCCGCACCGCGCGCCTCGCCCCGACCCCCCGCTCGTCCGCCAATTATGTCATTATGTGCCGCCGCTGGCTGCTGCTATGTTGCCAAACAGTAACACAGTTGCGCTGGTTGCGCTCCGATGGAGCCTAGAGCCAGAATTTGCGTCCGAGGGACGCAGTACCTATAACCATTTTCTAACAATCCTACTACACTTTGAAGACCAGACAATCCTATTAAACTGGCTTAGTTGCTTCATTGATTCAATGCCAAGGTTGTTGCCTACTCATCGCGTACTCTGCGTTTGTCAGGGGCTTAACACCAACCTGTTTACTTTTTGAGAAAATCTTAGTACTTATACTTTATATGTATCACTAAAATTAATTAATACAGACATTCTTAATATTTAGATAAACTCCCCGAAAATCTAGATATCATTCCCTGGGTAACTAATCTAAGCTTTTTTAAAATACCATTTAAAATTGATACCGACGAAAAACTATTGATTAAATATTTACAAACGTAAAATGTTAAAAAATAAATTTTAATTTTTAAGAAGAAAAGAATTACCTAATTAATTAACATGAAAAGAGGAAAAGAAAATGAAAATGAAATAAAATAATGGAATATCCGGTTATCAATGTAACTTGATAAAAAAATGCATGATAAACGTAATTATAATAAATATTTCGATAAAAGTTCAGCCCAAAGTAAATATTTATTTTAAGACAATCCTGAGACAGGAAGAGGGAAAACAGGAAAACTTTACATGGTATATTTTTTTTTATTGCATGGATATTATTATGTTTTGATCGGTAATTGTTTTACCTACTTATTTTCGTATTAAAATATATTTTTGATCTATGATTAAAATTGTTAAATATTCTATTTTGAATTTTATCAATTTACAAAATTTATTAAAGCTTGTCAACAAGTATTCATGCAAAATTTAGAAAAATACGTGAAAATCATGTTAACTTTCCAGATTTTCCATAAATGCGTAATTTCCACTTCTTTTCATTTAATTTATTGTTCATTTAACTTATTTTCCTAAATAAATTAGAAAATCTAATATGTTTCCAATATTTAGTAAAGATGCGACGGCGCACAAACTTGCTTATCTTTTCGGTTTTTTTAATAAGAAAAACATTATGTTTGTAATGTCTAAAACTACATTACTTACTAACTTGTATTCTAACTTATTGTCATAATTTCCAATTTTCCGGATGCTAATAAAAAACCTCGGGATATTGAAGTAATGTTATCAATTGCCAACCAAACGCATCTACTAAAAATTATGTGCGATAAAAAGTGAAATTCACAAGATTATTATATTTTTTTATTCAGTTTTTAAGTACAATACAACTCATTGTATAGAAAAACTGAATAAAAATTGATTATTATAAAATGTGTAGGTTATTTCCAGTATGTTTATTGATTTTGTTGTTTTCATCAAATTTTTTGCTTCATTAAAAAAGTATAAAGTTAACAATTTTTTCACAAAACAAAGAAAAAATATACCCGTAGGTAAGTAAGAATAGGTATTTCTATTTTTTTTTCTTGTTCATTCACAGAATTTTCACAGCTTTGGTTAAACTAGAAGTGCGCGCCATCTATAACAACGAGTATCAACTCGGCACTCGGCATAAGCACTACGAGCATTGTGCTTATGCTGAGTGCTTTTCAGTTGTTTCATAGTAGTTCCACATTGTGTTGTTTAATAAACTAAATAGATGGCATTTTATTTTGAAATGCTATTCATAATTAAATAATGTAAATAAATATTATTTTCTGTCAAAAAACTATTTATTAATTATACCTTGGCTTAAATAAAATTTGTTATTATTTATTATAATGTTTACTCTAACTTTAACGACACAGAAATAAACAAACCAACGTAAAATTCTAGCGGCCTTACCACAGTAGATTTTAGACACTGTTTAAATGTGATACTGTCTCTTTCAAATAATTTTGTCAAAAAAGTGACGGCATCATAATATTTAAACAGTGTCAAAGTTAAACACTTGTTGAACAGTGTTTTAAAATCTTTTGTGGTAAAGATGTAGATTTCTCATACTTGTACTTTTTTAGCTTTGGGTAAGACGGTATTCAAAAGTGGCGCCGCCGCGGTGAATTTTATTCAATATTGTTATCATAAAACATAATTGCAATAAAACTAAACATGGATTTTTTAAGACCCAAGTCTTAAAAAATCGTTAATTTTCTCGTAGTAATTCGTATTTTTTTTTGCGGGAGTAAGCTACATATATTTCTCTTTTTACAATGGTTTGGGACTTCCGCCAAGTAATGCCTGATTCAATCAAATACTTAATTCGTAAAAGTAGATGGAAATGTGTGAAAAATTACCACTTTTAGTAGTTTTGCTAAAATATAATTCACCGCGACGCCACTTTCGGTCTGGGTAGGTACCGTCTTCGATTTCATTATAGAAATTCCTGGCGAATGAAAGACAATTTAGTTTTCCATTTATATCGATTATTATTTTATCTTATGTATTGTGCTAAAATTAACATTATAAATGACTCAAAATAGGTAAAATAGGTTTTACCAAAAAATATTTACATTGCCAATAAGAAATAACTCACTAACTACATTTTGGAAAATTGTACTATTTGTGGCAAGTTATCTTCGATGTTACCACCGTTGCTTCTTTCTACACACGCAGAATCTTTGATTTCGCTCTTACTGCCCCTTGAGTTATCAGATGCTCTGAAAACAAACACTTGAATTATATTAAGTAGGTATATATTTCACCATATATTATTGAATTCAATGTTTAAAAATTACTACCTATGCGTTTTTATTTATATTTTACATGTTTTTGAGAAAATTCCGAAGGTAGACATAGCTTTTGGATTTAATCTTAAGAGTGCGACGAACAGAGAGTTACAAACGTAATACCAAAATGATTTGCAATTTAAGCATAATTAAATTTGTCTAAGTGTTCTATCAAATAAAAAATCCAAAATACTAACCCAATCCAAAATAAATGCCAATAAAATTTTTGTAAATCGTATTAATTTTTATTTGGTTTGTTTTTTTTTATTTTTATTTAATAGAACCCTAGACAAATACTGTACTAATCCGAATAAGATCACAAGAACAGTTAATTATGCTCAAATTGCTAATAATTTGATATTAAAGGGCTGACATGAGCCAACTAGCGCCGCCAGTCGATTTTATTTTATTTATTCTAAATAAGCCTAATTTAAAAAAAAGGAATCAGTCAAGGTTTTGCTAATAACGTCTAATATTTATTGAATTAACTTTACACAGTTTGAAAAGGCATTCAAACAGTTTGAAACGCGATTTTGTTAAAAGTGGCCACTGTTGGTTCAAACCGGCCGTTTTTAATAACTATTGCACGCATTTTGTAATGTTGTAACGTTATTCAATAAACATTAGACCTTGCTTGATTTGCTTTCTTCAACGAAGACAAATTAGGTTACATAGTTTCCGGAAAAATTCAGATAATTTTCCTTGTGCATGAAATTTTGGGTGCAATTAATGTGTTTTACTTACTTTCTTTTAATTAACAGCATAAGTAGATTATTAACTGGTGCTTCAAAGAAAAGCCACAAAATCAGAGCAAAGAATGTGCTTATGCAGATCACACCCAATGAAGTCAGCAACTGAAAGCAGTATAATAAAATTACTTTTTCTGCACTTTATTAACACGTAGTCACCATAGTAAAACATGTCTTTTTTACATAAAATAAACCCATACTTATGCATTTACTATGTCAAAATAAGTATACATAGAAACAAGTTATTTATGACATGAAAAATACTTGAGATTTTAACATTCGCAATGGTATTAGGTATATAATATAATGTTTTAAATTTCCATGGTTATTGACGTTATTAGAATAAACTATATCGGAGTCTCAAAAATAACAGATACATGGTGTAAATCCCGATATAGTTTATTCTAATATTAGGTATATAGTTAAAAATTAAATGGTTACGCCCTTACTAATAAAGATCGTACAGCAGATGTATAGTTACACAGTGTTTTGTCTCTTTCTTTTTAATGTCAAACTTAAATAGTTTGACATTGAGTAACCCAGCGAAAATTTTTCTAAGTCTATGGAGTAACCATTGTGTAACTATACATCTGCTATACAATCTTTATTAGTAAGGGGATTTTAATATTAAAGTGAAGGCTAACAACTAAATTGATTTAACTTCACGCAAACTTACCGACTCTTGGTTATTAAATAATTAGCCTCGTTGATGGCAGGGTACAATATTGTACTTATAATTTAATAATACTACCTATTGAGTATTTATTGATACCTTCTATCATGATTTATGATTGTTATGCTATTCGTAAGCAAAACATTCTTAGATTGTCATTACATTTGAAAAAGGAATGCAGGAGGTTCCACATTTATGTAGCAGTCTGGTGAATCACGTTATAATTTTGAAATTCAGCCCGAATTCAATACGTGCGGGAAGTAAAATGCGAAGGGGCGCAAGTACGTGCGTAAAAGAATCGATAGAGTATTTTTTATGGGAAATTATAACAACGCCATCTACTGCCGAAAAGCGAAATGAGATTTCTCATAGACAAATCCTCTTTTTTCATTTTAAAATTTGTACAGCGCCATCTATCGTCGAGATTTCCAATAGACAATTACTTACCTTTATGGTTTTTTTTTCTAATGACTACTTATGATAAAAGACTATTTTATATCCTTTTTTCAACTTATTTAATTGCTTTATATTCGGCTCTATGTGTTAACAAAAGTTAGTAATAATAAATTATTAAATTTCATGGTCATTTTAATTCCCTCCTTCTGTGCTGTTTCTTTGTTACCTTTTTATTTCGTATGATGATTGATTTTGATGATGATATACATGATGTAGGTATTAGACATACATTATTCGAAATAAATAAATAAATATTTGACAATATCACATACATTGCTCCAATTCCAAAGTTAAATAAAGCACTTGGAAATGAGAGACAACTGTGGAACTACAAACACGTAACCCAGATCTGAATCAATATAGAAAAGTTCGTTTCTAAATTAAGCCAGCCGAGGATCGAACCCGGTACCTCAGAGATGGCACCTTGAAAACCGGTGTACAAACTACTCGACCACTGAGGTCGTCAAATATCATTACTATAAAAATATTACTCACAACATTGAAGCTATCATAAAACTCCGGGTTCCTGGAAATGGCGACGTTTCTGATGATGACCATGAAGTGTATTAGGTACACTCCATACGCCAAGCGGCTCAGAGGAACCCAAGGGTACCACGTCAGGAAACTGGTCACTAACGCTGAAATTGAACATTGGGTTTGAATCCTTCATAATATGAAGCTAGTGACGACGCAACTATACTGGCCTTCAAAACTGAGTAGCGACCACACTTCTTAATTTGTAATAACTTTTAAAATACACAAGATATATTTTGGAAATAAAATGGACTAAAAAAGTTTTTTTAAATAATAACTTCACAATCGATAACCTTTTTGAAAAAAAAACGTGTTTTTATTTCAAATCTCTTACTTCTAATGTTTAAGAATTTGCGTCTCCCCAATTTTATTTTTAAGTAAGTATAGTTTCTTTTGAGGAGCTCGATGGCGCAGTGGTTTAGCGCCTGGCCCAGCTTATGCAACTTTCGCAACTTTCGCCATCGAGCTCCTCAGTCGGTCATGGGATGGATGATTAAAAATGTATTATCTCGAGCTCCTCCGTGCTTCGGAAGGCACGTTAAGCCGTTGGTCCCGGCTGCATTTGCAATCATAAGCACCCACCAATCAAGTAAGAGTGGGATATACCAGAAAGATTACGACGATGCCACTAGTGACTCGGTAGCTCAGTTGGTGAGTGCATTAGACCGGACTTCCGAATGTCGCGGGTTCAATTCTCGCCTGAGACAATCCTGATGACAAGTCGATTTTTTTCTAGTACATTATTTAGTATTAAATTGAATACCTAAGGTACAATACTTACGAACTTGACCAAAGGAACACGTCAGTATTAGTAACGCGACGCCCGCGGCCCAAATCGGTCTGTTTAAAGCTGCGTACAGATGCGCCTCCAGGTCGGAGTAGCTCCTAATCTGGTACGATACTCCGAGGAAGGCTATGAACACCATCATTACTAATGCTGCGCACACGCAGGTCACTGACTTAGCCTGAAATTCAATCAAAATTATTCATCGATTTCTTTTGAAAGTCAAAAGCTATAGTAGCGTAACTAGACTACTTAAATTAAGTATTGTTAGTACAAACTAATATAAGCCGAATTTAAATCTATCGTAATTTACATGCTATCTTTGAAAATTTATTATAAGACTATAGACTCATCAATCGCATTTTATTAATGCTTTAATGCATGATTTCTTTTGTAGAATTTTGGCGTTGACATTTTTTGGACCTTACACAATAATTATTGTTGTAAATTACTTGACGTAGGTATAACCTGAATTTAATTCATTCAGGAATCGGGAAATTGCATTTATTAGTATTTATTACATTTAAGTGGAGTTGAATCACAGTCAAGATTGAAATTATCGTTTGTGTCATCCTATGAGAATGCAAAAAGCTTCCGGTGCACTTTATTAACATAATATATAAATATAATTTTATAGATCAGGATAGGAATTTAATTAGTGTCGGTGGTGCTGAGCTATTTCAGTACATCTTATTATGCCTTTAGCTGATTAGCGTAATCGAAGTTTATTCTTTGGAAAAGCTTGAAATATTTTGACTGTTAACGACGCAGAGAATGTAATAATCCAAATATCTATAGCAATTTCTGCGATCTCTGTTTTTTGAAGACTTAAATTTTGACGACCTCCGTGGTCGAGTGGTTTGTACGCCGGTTTTCAAGGTGTCGCCATATCTGAGGTCCCAGGTTCGATCCCCGGTTGGGTCAATTTAGAAAACTAACTTTTCTATATTGGCTCAGATCTGGGTGTTTGTAGTTCCCCCGTTGTCTCTTTCCATAACACAGGTGCTTTAGCTACTTACTTTGGATTAACTAATTAATAAAAAAACCTTAAAAAAATTGCTATAAAAAACAGTTTCAAAAAACAACAGCTCTAAAAAGCAAGAAATAATATTAAAATCTGCATAATTACTATTCAAGTACCTACGCATAATTATCTGATATTAAAAAAACGTCTTTTGAAGTCGGGTGGGGCTAAAGATATTTTCCTTTTTTAATCATAATAACATTTATCGTGGTTTCTCTTTCTCAATTTGATTTTTTAATTCTTAAAGCCCCACCCGACTTCATAAGACGTTTCATCGTCCATCCTATTCATCAGCCCATAAGTAAGGCTTGTATCCCAGCCTCAGTAGTGACAGTAAAAATGGTTGATGCGAAACCTTTCAATACCGTAGAGTAATCACTAGTACACTATCATATTTGATTTTTAAGAGTTCTCTTGTGTATCTTCGAAGTCCATGGTCCAATGTGAAGGAAATTTGAATGAAAGTATCCCCTTTCTAACGAAAGAATCATCTAAATCGGTTTATAAACAAAGAAGTTATGTCTGAAGACCCGTTAAAACTCGTGCAAAAGTTACCTAAAAAATTACAGTATTTTCAGGATTACTCAAAAACTACTGAACCGATTTAAAATTTTCAAAAAATGGGACCAACTTGGGAGCAAACCTGATAAAGTGGTGTTTGAATCATGTCAATCGGTAAAAAAAAAAACAAATAAACAGACGAACATAGAACCTCTTCCTTTTTTTGAAGTCGGTTAAAAATTACCTTTGATAACTGAACGTTTCCCTTCGTCTTATTATGCATGAATAGGCAACCTGCGAAGAAGCCCACCACGTAAGCCGCCGCCCTGGTGTGGCTCTTGATATAAGTGATCAGGAATTGACGGTTGGTACGAGGGTTCATCAGAAATCTGGCAACAGAAGGTTTTTGATAACAAGCCAGACTTTATAATATACACCATCAGGCACATACAAACTCAGAAACTACACTGGACTTCAAAACTTAATACCATATTTTTAAAATTACAATTTCTCTTAAACAATAGAACTGAGAGTTTAGAAATAAAAAAAAATCGAGTAGGTTATCGATTGCGAAATTATTATTTAAAAATATGTATTCTTTTTTTAGCCCGTATTATTTCGAAAATATAGCTTGTGTTTTAAAAAAGTTTTTACAATTTTAAAATAATCTTACTGAGTTATAAAAGCCAGTGTGGTATACTTAGAATACAACTTACATAATAATTATGGTAAAACTTTCAGAATTGAATTATTGATAATTGCGAAGTAAACCCACTATTCCATAGAAAATCTAATAGGTATTAAATTCAATGTTCACTCGGAAGTTATTTGTGCTTATCCAGACTTTATTAACCTTGTTTTTTTTATTTAGACAAACATAAAACATTATCGGCCTTACCACAAAAGATTTTAAAACACTGTTTAATTTAGACACTGTTTAAATATGATGCTGTCTCTTTCGATTTATAAAAGTCAAAAAAGTGACAGCATCACATTTAAACAGTGTCTAAGTTAAACACTTGTTAAACAGTGTTTTGTGGTAAGGCTGTTTAGGTATACGGTTTTATACTAACTAACCTCTTAATGATAAACATAGAACTTTAAAAACTCAACAAACGATCGATGTGAATTTATATCATTACAACAAAAGAAAATTCAATAATAAGGTTAAGTGTTCATCAATTAACTTGTAATAGTCCATTGAATTTCAAACAAATTAAGATTACAAAGAACATGCAACGTAGAATAGCTTGGGTGTGGAAAATAACTTAACTCTTCATACCGATGTATTAATCACTACGTTATCATATAATCTTTATTTATGAATCGAAGATCGATGTCATTTTTATAGGGTTTAATTTAAAGGTTACTAAACAACATGAGCTACGCTGCGCTATACTCTATCAAGTCTTCTTGCTGTGCTCACAAGCACATATGCAAACGAGATAAACGAAACACCTAGTAAAATTAGTAGTACACTTTCATTAGATGCGTTCCTGTAGAATCTAGGATGATAAGTCGACATCTTTAGCTTTTAAAAAGATACTCTTAAAATCTTGTCAACGAATTCATAAAATGTGCCTATCTCATCGCACTTTAGTAATTAAGCACCTACTTAATTACTAAACCCACTTTCACAAATTGTAAATTTTTTAAGCTTATTATTATTTAACATCTTTTGGCATTCATAAATTGCTACTTTAGTTAAATTCACGATAACATTACATAATCTATATAATACGTAATAATTTAGGGAACTATAAGTTTTTAAGTATATTATGTTTCTTATGCAATTATTATAAATGTATGACTGTTTATTCCTTAATAAAAAAATAAAAAATAATTAAGAGCACGTATTACTTTTGATCTTTGCTAAAATGCTTCTCCACCTAATCGATTAGATTCGATTTAAATTTATAAAAACAAATATGCAGCATGATTTGTTTATTTGTCTTTAAAATCTAACGAGGACTTGATTGACTTAATAGACACAGCATAGCTTAATGTTGATTTGTCACCCTTAAACGCATGTAATTGTTTTTACTTACTCATAAGTGAATAGTTGAATTGCGTGAAGTTTATTGATGTAGTTGATAACTCCTGGTATGATGATGGAAGCGACAGCTATGATGGATGCGCAGATTATTCCAAGGATTGAGCTTCGTTTATACAATGCGAATATAATCACAGCAATCACATAGTAGTGGAAGTCGCATGGAATATACCAAGTCACGATCAGGCACTGAAAAGAGCACGAAAATGTGAAGAAAATTTCTTCAAAAAGTATTGTGTTAAAGACAGAAAGCTCGTCGAAACAAATAGTTGAAACGTGCGGGACAATCTAGCAGAGATTGGGAAAAGCAACCTTCTTAAAGATTAGCAAGATATTTAAAACTATAATAGATCCTGAAAGCTAACACTTAAGTACTTACGTACACATACCAATACAACGTTATCAGTAAATTGCAACCCTGCTATAGAAACTTATAGACATAGCAGGTTTACAATTTGACTAATCAGTTCAATTTGAACTGAATATCGTCCACTCACCATTCTTTCAGCGTGGATATAATTGCTAAGCATCAGGACACTGACCCACCAGTTATCGCGGCAGGCACCAGACTCATCATCACTAAACCTGTTCCAAAGAGGCCCAGACCCTACGTGGGGGAAGGCAGCTGCCATAAAGAATACCACCATTGCAAGGCCCACTACTAATCTGAAATCAATCTAGCTTTATCATGTATTCATATCTTAAGCATAATATTGTAAAATTCACAATAGTTGACTGTCAGATTTAAAAAATATATAGCCGATGTACCCATTAAACTAATATTAATACGCTATCTGTACGCTGAAAATAAAAACAAAAACAGCTTTTTAATAAAATAGCTCTGAAAAGCAAGAAATATCTTTCTATGAATGTCTATGAAAGTAATATTATTTCTTGCTTCTAGAGCTATCTAAATATTTTCAAATCATTGGATACGCACATAAATTTTAATAAAAACGTGTAATGAAGTCGGCTTTAAGAATAAAAAGAAAAAAAGTTGTCCTCCAGCCTCACCAACTTCATTAGACGTTTTTATAAAAATTGATATGCGTAAGTATCCAATTATTTGAATATTATTTCTTGCTTTTTAGATCTATTTATTTTTTTTATATACTGCGTACATGGCAATCTGTTTGGCAACATTGAGCCATTCTTATATCTGGTTTTTTCCTGGTAAATGTGTTAATTTTAAGTGTAAGTTTTAATTTTAGGATTTTGAAGGTTTTCCTTTTTTAAGCTTATTAAAAAAAAATCAAAAGTTACTTTAATTTAGTATCAGTTTTCAATTACTTACCGTACATATCTTTTGAGTATCAAAACGAATAAGGAAGGTAGATTTTTGAACTCCAATACAGCCTTCGCCACCAGAAATGCTGATATTAGGAAGAATGTATCCACTAACAGATCATCGTGCAAAACGAGCCAACCTAGGACTATTTGTGTTTCCTAAAATTTACACAATAAATAAATGAAAAAAATGTATTTGGTCGCTATTTTTTATAGGCTGCGACACTATAATAATATTTTTATCTTTATCTACGAACCAACAGTGTCTGTCAATAATTAAAAAGCTACTTATTGCTGAAAACAATATTTTATAACCATTGGACCTAGAAAGCTGAATTATGAAAAAGCGTTTCCTTTGAACTACACAATCACTGAGAAGGGATATTTTGAAATTCAACCCCTAAAGGGGTGAAATAAGGGTTCATAATTTGTAATTTGAAAAATAAAAATTGAAAAGACATTTTAACTTAAACTTCGTAGGAGTACTTCTAAAAACAAATAAGCCAACACGTGTTTCGTGGTTTTCCGAAATTAAAACCCTTAGAACCAAAAAACTCGATATGGACGTCGTTATTGAGGTTTTATAGGATATTGGTTTAGAAAATTACAATTATTTTGAAGTCCAACTCGGTAGATATTATTAAAGGTGTGAAATGTGGGTTTAAGTTTTGAATGGAAAAAAATATCAAATAGACAATCCGACTTGAAAATTCGTAGGAGTGTACCTACTTCTGACTTTGTACTCCCACGAAAATAGTAGTGAAATGGGGGATTGTTTGTAAAATCCACAATAAGAAGCAATAGATCACTAAAATAATCACGTCACATAAAGCATCAATGAAGGCGGAGCCAGAAAAACATAAGAAATTGCTGGTATTTAACAAAAATATAATATTCTGTTTTCATAAAAACAATTAATTACTTTGTCTAATGAAATAACACTAGACAGTCTTATGTTGTTAAATTAACTGACTAGCTGTTTAATAATTTCAATTTTTGCAGTTTCTTTATACAACATATTATAATATCGCAATTTTACAATTTAAAACAACATTATCTATTTATTATTTACCAACGCTCGCTCGCTCGTTTAATTTATTACCAATGCTCTAAGAATATCTGGAAAGTGGTTTATCAGGATGAATAGTAGACGCGAAAATCTTAGTAACTAGTGAATATTTTATATTGTTTCATATGAATTTTGTTTTTTAGTGTCACCTATGTGTGTCTGTAATCAAATCTTGTTTCATACTCACATCCATTTTTATTCCATTGCTGATAGGTCCAACGTCTATGATAGAACTTTGATGACACATTACAATGAAACATATAGTCAGGTACCTAACACCATATATAGCTTCAACCCCGTCCTTTTTCATTTTCAGGAGATCTTTCAAATTTTCTTTCAGACAAAATGCTTTACAGATTGCGCCAACTGCAAAGTCGTTGTAAGTTGAAAACTTATTTTCTATGTCATAATTATAAGGTGAAACCAAATTAAGTAACAATACTGAAACAGGTAATAGTGTTGTTTAAACTGAACAACTATCTCCAAGGAACATAGGTCGAAAAATGATTTTTTTTCGCCTTTCCATACTAAGTCGATCAGCGACCAATACATTTTGCATGGGAGGATGAAAATTTTTTTCGTATTTCGACCCATGTTCCTTGGAGATAGTTGTTTAGTTTAAACAACAGTATCACCTGTTTTAGTATTGTTATATAATTTGGTACCACCTTATATAAGAAGTTAAGTGATCGGTAATAAGGGTGCAATGAAAATCTGTTTGTTTCGGAATATTAAGAATATTGTATATAAAAAGAAGAAAGCCTTTGTAAAACAAAACGCGATATCACAGAGAGCGAGAACACAGAATTAAAATTTCACAGCATATATACTTACAACGATTAATTTGTCCCTTTCTTCGATTGTTTACGATCGTACACACAATGCATACTATCAATAAGAATCCTACTAAGCCTCTGAAAAAAGACCATGAAAATAGAATCGCATTGTTTACAAGTATTAGGTACATTTACTTATAGTTAAATTGGATTAACGTCTCTCTCGTGTGTAATTGAATTTGAATTCCTACATTGTAGTTTCTTAGATAAAAGGAAACTACACACTGGATTATTTTAAGCTCGAGATTCCTTCATACAGCAGTCAGAGGTAGCTGAACAATGTTTTCCTAGGGGATTGCAACTTACAGACCAAGATCAATAATTAGTAGTACTTCACAGTACAGTGTTAAGCTACTTTTGAGCCCGACCATACACTCTAACTACATATACTAGGTGTAAAACCTGTCAAAGCAGTAAAAAATCTACTTTTCAGCTATTGAAAAGTGAAATCTCCTAGTGCTGTCACAAGCGTCTATTGAGTGTGGTGATCACCATCTGTTTACCTATTTAAAAAAACTGTGACCAAACTAAATGAAAAGTAACGTCTGATCTTTGGATTGGA
Organism: Catoptria pinella; assembly: GCA_963556745.1. Taxonomy (NCBI): domain Eukaryota; kingdom Metazoa; phylum Arthropoda; class Insecta; order Lepidoptera; family Crambidae; genus Catoptria; species Catoptria pinella. Next base: position 6,329,642 of record OY750776.1, read on the forward strand.
TATTTACTTACACAAAAGCATAAAACGAAGCATCAAACTTCCTCGGCTCATCGGGCCTCTGGCAGGTCTCATTGACGTGTATGCGTGGACGCAGGCCTGCTGCCCCGAGGTGGCTGCGAGCCAGAACTGCTCCCACCAACCGCTCCACTGACCTGGGCTCACAGCAGGCGGGCACACATGCTCCCCAAGTAAGGTACCTCAAGGGACGAAAATGAGGAGTGTTGTGCTGAAATAAGTGTGGGCTTCGATAAATGTTACTGCAAAACTTACATGCTGTTTATTGACGTAAATCGGTGTTAGCCAGAAAATGAGTTTAATGTACAAAATTGAAGTTTGCATCCATAAGACAAGAACTGAATGCTAAAATTAAGTTTGCATCCATAAGACAAGAACTGAATGCTAAAATTAAGTTTGCATCCATAAGACAAGAACTGAATGCTAAATGTATGTTTGTATGTGGGAATGTGAATTTCTTTATTCCACTATGACTTCTAGATGCCTTAACGGATTTGAATGTTTGGGGTATCGTTAGAATGTTTCATCATCCCGAGTGACAATGGCTATATTTTAATTGAAAAAAAAAAACAAAATGACTTTTCGAATGTGAAAAAAAATCTTAAATTATTGCAATATGGGCATCAAATAAAAGGCCTTGTTGAGCATATTCCAAAACTATATAATATGTCACTAAAATGTGTGAAAAATAAAATAAAAACACGACTACCCTGTCAAAAACGCACTAAAAAGTTAAATAACAAGTGTCATTACAGTGGGGGGACCTCTTTGATTAATAATGGTTTCACAAAACGGTCCCCCGACACTTGTTATTTAACTTTTGAATTCGTTTTTGGCAATGCAGTCATGTTTTTTTAAGTTATCTATGTTATAATCCGTCCGCGATGAGAATGGGATGCTACCTTTTGGAACTGAGACGCGCACGGACCGTCGGCCAGCCGTAGCGTCGGCAAACTCGCGTAGATGCTCACATAATGCTAGTTGTGTAGAACTGTGCGCGTGGATTTCTGCTCGAGTTTTATTTTAAATGCGAGATTTATAGAATTATTGTGTGAATTTGTGTGATTATTTTAGTGATTAATTAATGAGTGGAAAAAGGGGAAAACTTTTTACTTTTTTAAAATTCTTTTTTATTTAAATAGATTCAGAACTTTTTTGCTAGCGTTACTTGACTACTTAACTGACATTTTTTATTTACTTTGACAAGGTCCCATCCCAACCTAATCGCACGCGGATTATACCAGAAAGTTTTATTTTGATGGGATTTAATAGCCAAGTCAAAAGGTAAACGGACCTCCTTACGTTAGTCAGACTTGTAGTTCATCAGTTATTTTACAAATCCAATTTGTGGTAAGGAAAAAATTAACAAACCTGTATTAAATCCAAGGCGTTTCCATACGGTTCTATTTCATCCAGCGTCTTCTTCTTGACATGCCCGTTGGTCTCTAGCGCTACCTCCGCGAGGCAGTACTGGGTTTTTATTTCGGGATGGTGGGTGCTCCACGGTGACGTCATGCATTGGTCAAAATTACCCAATTGATATCGGTTGCCGGATAAAATGCCCAAAGGTTGTGAAGACACTGAGTCCCATTCTGTTCGTAAAGAAGCCGAAAAGGAATGTGGTATGTTAAACTTTATAATTACCTAAAAGAAACTTTGTCTAAAGGAGGGACTCGAATCGATGACCTTTCGCAAATCAGACGATGACCACTGAGGCAACGATAAGTTAAGATTAGGTAAGTAAGTAATAATTAGTCTTTAAAATTCACAACCTCATTTGTATTTTATTAAATTCTAAAATCCAGTATTTTTACATGATTTTTTCTTAAAGATTTGCGGTCATATTTATTTTTTAACAATAAAGTTTAATATCCAAACTAAACTGAAAGGAAAATCCCTTCTGATTTACTTATTAATTTCATTATGTAGATTGTAGGTATGACCCTCAATGACTCATTGCTTCATCCAACTCTTCAAAACTTCAGGAGTTTAATTAAAACTATAATAATTACAGCTTTTATTAAACCATACTTTTAATTACTATAATTATTATAGTTTTAATTAAACTCCTGAAGTAATAGAGTTGGATTTTTAGATTCAGTTTCATTTATTTAATTTATTTCAAAGTCTGTTTTGACGACCTCCGGGGTCGAGTGGCTTTGTACACCGGTTTTCAAGGTGTCGCCATCTCTGAGGTCCCGGGTTCGATCCTCAGTTGGATCAATTTAGAAAACGAACTTTCTATATTGGCGTTTGTGATACCGCCGTTTTCTCTGATTTCCATAACACAAGTGCTTTAGCTACTTACTTTGGAATTGGAGCAATGTATGTGATGTTGTCAAATATTTATATTTTTTTATTTTTTGTTATTTGCAGCATTATGCGAAATAATTCCTACTTACCCCACACCGCCCACAAAGTAAAATTCTGCAAGCTCGCTATCAAATGCAAAGTTTCATTCAAACACGGAAGTTCTTCTTTAGTCCAATTTTGAGTTTTCAGACCAAACACTACATCATCCAAATATATGTAACCACTATAATCTTTTTCATATTGACCACTAGTTTCACTTTCTCTACCACTCGATGGATATTCTTCATATAAGTCAATAGGTGCTTTTGTTGTGTCTTTAACTTTATTTGTAACGTACCCGTGTGTTTCAATAAGAAAAACTATTAAAACAGTTAGAATTGACTTCATTGTCAAGTGCATTGAATGAACTGTGAATCGAGCGAAAAGGTTTATCTTTATAAGAATCAGAATTGCATAATCCAGTCAATTAATGGTAATTAGTTATTGTTTTTGCATTTGCACGTTAAGATGGTTAACTTAGTTAGGTTAGTTTAACATGAGAATAGTCTGTATAGACCTCTGACGACCTCCGTGGTCGAGTGGCTTTGCACACCGGTTTTCAAGGTGTCGCCATCTCTGAGGTTCCGGGTTCGATCCCCGGTTGGGTCAATTTAGAAAATGAACTTTTCTATATTGGCTCAGGTCTGGGTGTTTGTGATACCACCGTTGTATCTGATTTCCATAACACAAGTGCTTTAGCTCGGAGATCGGAGCAATGTATGTGATGTTGTCAAATATTTATTTATATTTTATTTATTTAATAATCTTACAGCAATAAAAAATGAGTATTATTTTAAAATGATACAGCTGAATAAGGTACTAATGTGAGATGTAAGCCTATTAGCCAGCCAGGTAAGACTATTTAGTCAGATAGGTACTTTTTTGTAGTGTGACTTGCATTTCAAGTCACACTACAAAACTATTGTTTTGTCAGTCTTTTATCTTATTAAATTAGACCCCCACCTCCCTCCCGACGGGATCGAGTTCACATCAGGGGTCGTACCGGCTAACGCATCGAACTTCAGCAAGTCTGCCGGGCTTGAAATTAAAGCCGGTAGGGCCCAGCATCGAATAAATGTCATGAATCTGTTATTTTGGTACATTGAAAACGGTTTCCATAGTACCGTTTTGACGTTTACTCGATTCGAACTCGATCTCGATCGCGTTAGATTATTCCTGAATTGAAAATCAGTTGATCAAAACCGGCTAAGTGCGAGTCGGACTTGCGCACGAAGGGTTCCGTAAAAATCACGTTTGTTGTATGGGTGCCCCCTTAACTATTTATTTTATTTTTATTTAGTTATTTGTTTCTAAAGTAAATATATAACTAAATATTCTGTGAATATTTCAAGCGTCTACCTGTTGCCACTATCAATATCGAGCAGAAACGAGCAAAAAATCACGTTTGTTGTATGGGAGTCCCCTTAAATATTTATTTTATTCTGTTTTTCAGTATTTGTTGTGTACTATCACGGTTTATGAAATACAGCCTGGTAACAGACGGACGGACGGCGGAGTTTTCGTAATAGGGTCCCGTTTTACCCTTTAGGTACGGAACCCTTAAAAGGAGGAACTATCAACTAGAATTTTATTTTTTTATTGTAATGCCTAATACAAATTATTATCCCATCGTGAATACACAATAATTATATTCGTACTTACATCTATTTCAATGCCGTCGACAATAGGCGAAGCCATGGTCATCAGACTATGGCATGTCGCAACGAAAGCTATTGTTCTGAATCGAATAGCGTATATCGGTTCAAGCCCATCTCTGGTAATTTTCAAAAGATCGCTGGAATTTGTTTTAAGGCTGAAAGCTCTGTAGATTGCTTTTTCTGTAAAAAAAGTGTGATAAAACTGATTTTTCACCATGCACATTTGTTTTTGTAATAAATATGAACACATTTTCTCTATTAAGGCCTATTTGTGAAAGCGCTCTCACAGCATATTATGCCGAGGCATGGTCCTGATTGGCCCGTTACACAATTTAGCTTGTAGTTTGTCTGTTATTGTTTTGTAAATTTTTGTTTCTCTATTTTAGTTTATGGTATTTTTCTGATCTTATGTTTTTTCGTTTTATATTTCTTGGTATGTGTGATGTGATGGAGCCAATAAAATGTTATTCCTCAAGGAAGATGTGTGATATAAAAATTTTTGGCGAATTCTTGGTGTTTGCAATATACAAAATAAAGTTTTTTAATAGGTACTGTAATTATTTACAGGTTCACTAGCGACCGCCCGCGACTTCGTCTGCGTGGAAAGCTTTTTTGCTATCCCTCGGGAACAATTATTTTTTTCGGGATGAAAGGTACCCTATGTCCCTGTGCGCTGCTGGTCCAAATAAATTTTGATATAATAGAATAGAGCGCGAGATGTAATATTTTGAGATCCAAACAAAAGAATCACTCTTTTAATAAACACTTTATTGGCGGCAATTTATTGTGACGTGTCTGATCCAATGGGGTCCTAGATGTTAACACTAATATTTTTGCTTGCTTTTTTACTACACTATTTAATAAACCAAGAACAGAGCTTACTATTGCTTACATATAAAACGCAGCATCAGCCTTTTTAAGCTCATCAGGTCTCTGGCAGAAAAGAAAAGAAACTGAAGGCAAAGCTAGTTTCAAATATGACTTACGCCCCACACAGCCCATGTTGTAAAATTATGCAAATTCGAAATCTAATGTAATATTGCATCTAAACACGGCAGCTCTTCATCTTTCCAATTTTGATTTTTCAAACCGTGTACCAGTATCCAGATATACATATATCAAAGGGTGTTATAGAAGTTGTTCTGATTCTTTCATTATCTGCATCATTAGCATGTGATTTAACGACGATGCTTGCCACTTTTAAAATATTAATTTCTTTAAACAATAATTCTTTTAAAGAATCTCGCGGCCGAAGGTTGTATATGGCGCGAACAGCTCTTTTTTGAAGCACAAAAATATTTCCAATATTAGCTGCTGAGCCCCGCAACAACATTCTATTCAATGTGAAGTGAGCTTTTGACTATTTTCTCGCGTGGGATACGTACGTAGCCAGGGGCTGTGGTCACGGGACTATCCTGGAAGGGTGTCGAAACGTCGGAAATTCAAAAAAACAATAAATAAAAACTAAATAATTCTAAAATAACACCTGAATTAATAATAATTATACGCGCTGTAATAAGTAAAATGTGTTTTATTTCTAATGAACTGTACGCGCGAAAGTCTTAGATGTGTATATATATCCTCTAAAGTTTTTACTAACACCCTGTATAATAATCGACAATTTACTTGCATACGTGTAAAACAAAATATTCGTTATGGACGAAGACAGTCTCGTTAGAATTTGTATTTATCGAGGTTTTATGAGATATTGATTGCGAAAATTGCAAAATTGTATTTATTTTGAAGTCCAACACGGTAGACATGATTCAACCCCTAAAGGGATGAAATGTGGGTCCAAATTTTGTATGGAAAAATAATACGGGAACGGGGCGGGAGCGGGAACGAACAGGAACGGGATTTGAATATCCTACTAATATTAATATTAACCTTCTTTTACTTGACATTGGTAAAGTGGAAGTAAAGTTGAGTCTTAAATGACATAAAATAGTTAGATTTTTTCTAGTACCCATATTATAACATTATATACAACGTGTTACAAAAGTACCCTGAATGCCGAATATGGTAGATAGGGACCATCAAACTGAACAACTTTTACTATGGGACCAACATTGAAATCGCGGAAAAAAACAGCTGTTTCATACAAAAAATAATTACGAAAATATCAAAATGTATGAAACGCTTGAATTTTTTCACGAGTTCAGAGTTGGTCCCGTAGTAAAAGTTGTTCAGTGTGATGGTCTATATCCACCATATTCGGCATTAGGGGTACTTTTGTAACACGTTGTGTATAGTCACACACACACAACACTTAAATTCAAAATTCATCGTTATAAAAATAGTTTTTATGTGTTATCTATATATATAAAAGGGAAAATCACTCACTCACTCACTCACTGATCACGAAATCTCAGAAACTACAAGTGCTAGGAGTCTCAAATTTTGCATGGGGGCTCCTTTTAGGGCGTAGGTGCTCACTAAGACGGGATTTTGCGAAATTCAACCCCTAAAGGGGTGAAACAGGGTGGCAAAGTTTGTATGGGAGAACGCGATTCCTTGGCCCGATTGACTTGAAATTTGGCATAGACATTCTTTCACAAAATTAATTGAATACATGTTTGGTATTTTTTAAATATTTATCCCCTAACAGGGTTAAAAAGTGGTTGAAAGCTACTTTTGTTGCGATTCATTTCGACGTCGGAATTGAAACTCCTTAGTGCATTTGATTGATTAATTAAGAAAAATAAATATCATATGTCATCTCAACGTAGTATTACATTCTCTTTGGTCATTTCCCCTGAGGTTAGGTAGAATGCATTTCATTGAATAGTACCTACCTATGGCATTAGGCCGCGCGCACTTTGAATGCGTTTACGTACGAATTTGACTCGTACGAAGTTTTCACTATGGGAGCCCGCTCGCACTCAATGTGCGCGCTCCCATAGCACTTGGAAAGTTGGGATTTCGTACGAGTCAAATTCGTACGAAAACGCATCCAAAGTGCACGCGGCCTTATGTTGGCAGTGCTGTCATTTTTCCTTATTGCGTTGTAATAAGGTGCAAAATTATTCCATGTGATTATCGGATTAATTTTAAAAGAATACAATATCCGGTCAAGTCGCCTATGCTATGACAATTAATAAAGCTCAGAGACAAAGTTTAAGAGCGGCTGGTGTAGATTTCTCCCATGGCCAGCTCTAATGTCGCCTGCTCGAGAGTCAGGTTGCCGAATAGCCTTTTTATTTTGCAACCGGATAAAATGACAAGAAATGTGGTAGGTATATAGAGAAGTGTTGGATGATCGAGATTGATAATCCTGATAATGCACAACATGTTTTTATTCAGAACTAGCTGCACCCGGCATGCGTATTGCAATTTTTTTAGCCAGGGACCTTCTCGGTAGTAAGCAGAACAACTCACCAAAGTTTCATCATAATCGGATAAATTGTTTAGGAGTCCCGCCGTATGTACACTTAGATTTTTAAACTATGCATAAAAAACCGCATCAAAATCGGTCCATAAGTTTGGGAGCTAGGTTGCCTCAGATAGACAGACACACACACAGGTGAAATTTATAACACCCCTTGCGTTAGTTGTGTACGTCGTATATACATATACATATAGTGGTGGCCACATAATTAAGGACACAAGTCGATTTTCGTACAAACAAGGTAATTTTGAAGTCTTGGTTTTTCGCTAGGGATTGAACTAGCTGTGATCTGATGATGGCCATCTAGGGAGTGAATGGAGAAGATTCAGATCGCAATACACACCCAACTGATATCAGTTGGGTGTGTATTGCGATCTGAACTTACATCTGCAACTTACATCTCTTAGAATGCTGACCATATGGTCAGCATTCTAAGAGATGTAAGTTGCAAGATTTTCATACATTTTAATGCTATATTCGCGGATTTTTTAAACATATCCTTACATCTTTTAAAATGCTGGTTAGATCACTTGGGTGTGTATCGAAATCTGGATCTCCTCCATTCACTCACTGGATGGCCATCACCAGATCACCGCTCGGTCAATCCCTGGCGGAGAAGCAATGCTTAAAAGTTACTTCGTTTGTATGAAAATCGACTGGCGTCCTTAATTATGTGGTCACCACTATTACATAAGATATTCTGTAGTATAGACTAATAACTTCACACTCACCACATTAGTAACTATATTGTACCCGTGCGAAGCCGGGGCGGGCCGCTAGTATTTTATAACCTGATAGATAAGTTCGAGGTGGGCGCTAATAACTGCGACACAGTCTTAGACTAATGTATTTATTGACGTTAATTATGTTATGTAAACATTTATAGCACAAATAAAGATTATTATTATTATTATTATATCAGTAAAAAGTAATTTAAATAAACTTATTTCAAAATAATCAGTGTAGTCTGGGTTGACCCGAGATTGCTTGTACTGTTACATAGAAAACTTTGACTGGTTCCGATTGTCCGAAACATCACATTTTTAACATTTGTGGTATAATTTTAATTTTTTAATTTTCATCCCGTATAAATTGCAACGTCATGCATTATCAGCCGTCGTTACAATGAAGTCTATTGAAGACAGATTGAAGATGAAAAATGTATAGTTACTTTTAATCGTAGGTATGTAATTTATCAGATTTTTTTTATTATACAAACACGTACTTATACACCTAGTGCTTAGAAATTGTTAAAACAAAACTGCGACATCAAACAGAAATTTCTGTGTGGTCGAAAGTGAAAAAAAAAGACAAATAATATTAATCACATTTATTTATTATTCTCTCAATAAATATCTACAAATAACTACACATTGCCTACTCTTACGTATAAAAAACAAACACATGTTTTTAATTCATACAGAGTAGAAGTTATATTTAGAGATAAACTTATATAAGAATCTAAAAATACAACAATCACTACACTAGTCTTAAAATATTGAATATCTTATTGTAACTTTACAAGTTACAGACTGTTTTACCAAAATTAATTTAAATTAGTTTTTATTAAATTTTAATTCAGTTAACGTTAAAACTTATATTATAATAATCCATATATTTTTATAATAATGCCTAAATATATTTGAATTAAAATGACGAAAAATGATTGCTAAAAAATTAAAATTATAATAATAAATAGCGTTTTCTTATTTACAAATCTTTGGAACGCGTTACAAAGAACACACTGACTAGATTCCACTCAATAGAGATTTTTATATATAATATTTTATATTATACTATCTCTGATAATAAATCATAAATATCTATTCTATACAAATAACTTACAAGTGCTAATTTTGTTTCGATATTTTATAATAATAATATAAAGTGTTCTACTCTAAGATATTTAAAGTGATTTTATAATTTAAAAACTTTTTTATAAGACTCAATAAAATTGATATGTGTATACCTTATCTCAAAGAATTTTCGCTATTTGCCTTTAAATTACTTCGGATTGAAAATATTCAGGAAAGAAAATCCGGAAATGAATCCAAAGCGGTAAAAAAAAATTTGTCAGTTGTCACAATCGTTTTCGGTATGGTGTTTTTGAAATGATTTAGGCATAAAAAGTATGACTAGATTTTTATTACAATATGACTAGATATGTTTAAATGAGACTATACCTACAAATGTATGACTATAAAAAGACTAGAATCACGTAAAAACGCCGACTAATTGCATTTTTTTAATTAAATAAAACTCATTAATACTTACACTGGCGATCATCTATAAAAGTGTTTTCAAAATTAATGAACATGGCGTAACTGAACCGCCACTAAACGACATATTTTCCTTGTGTTTAATGTGATTATTGATCTTTTAATTAACAAAATAGGTAAGACACCATGACTAGATTTCGAAAACTCGTAAGGCATTTAATTAGTAACTTGTAAATAAAAAATTAGACTAGATTATTTTAGAGATAACTGAAAATAAATGCTGTAAAATAATTTACTCTGTTTATAATATTTAATAAAATGACTAAAACCAAAAACTAGAGTTTACGAAAAATGACTAGAAAATATATTTTTAAATCGACTAGATTTATCCAATTTACCTTTATGTATTTTAAATCAATAATAAAACAATAAACTTATACCTACTTGACTTAGAAGAGACTAGGCTTTTTAGCACTTTGGTTTTAAGTTTAAAAACACTGTAGAATAAAAATACTGTCATGACTAGACAAAAACTAAAAAAAATATAAGCTATGGTTTAGGTTTAAAACATTTCTAAACACTTGATAATAAAAGATTTTTAGTCACTAATGAGGGTTAGCTTTTTCTTTTTAAACCTGAATACCAAATTCTATGGTATATTGACAGTAAGGTTGTAAAATGTGACGGCCTACTTATGTTTGACCTGGCCATGCTGATGCAGGTATTCTTTGAAAACTTTATGAGTTAAGGGGTTCTGATCTAAAAATATGCCGGTGCATTCAATCGATTGTGACAACCCTCCGCCGCGCGCCGATCGAACTCATAACGATACAGTACAGGAAATGCTTAGGTATATTACTTTGTTAATAATTGTTGCATATAAAAAAGGAAAAAGAAAAACTGCTACGATTACGAAGCAGCGAGTCTAGTATTTGTGTACGAAACTTATAGACGGAAATTATTATGTCATTGTAATTGCGAGTGCCTGCACATAAAGAATAAATAGTTCACATTTCATTCAACATAATAAAAAGTGTTGAAACTACGTTTGGGCCTTAAACCCCATTAAATTGTATTACAGATTTTTATAAGGATACAAAAATCTAAATGTCTTATGAATAATTTACAAGAAAAAAAATCTAAAACTTAAATATTGGTGAAAGACGTCGTTTTGTGATTCTTGAGAAAATATAACTACGTTCTCAAATTAATCATTTGTTTTATCCATTATGTACTATTTGTATTTATTGAATTAACTCTAGTAGGTGACAATGGAAATCTTTAAAAGAACTTAACACATATAAGTCTAAAACGTTAAAAGAGAATTTTTTTAATAAAATATAAGGTGGAATCAAATTAAGTAATAATACTGAAACAGGTGATAGTGTTGCTTAAACTGAACAACTTTCTCCAAGGAACATGGGTCGAAAAACGATTTCATTTCACTTTAAAACTAATGTTTAAAATAATACTTTTGGTAAACAAAATATATTTTTGGTAAACAGAATGAAAAACCTCATACGTCAGAGTAAGTTTAAAATTTAAATTATAAACATGCATAAGTTCCAATTCATGTAAAAATACCGGATAGGTGCGACTATACTAGATTGTTAAAATTGAATTAGAAACTATAGTTATTTTATATTTACTCCAAGTGCCTGCTATAATTAACCTTATAATATATATCTATCTAATAATAGAGATGTCTTACATCACTATGTGTATTGTTTTGGAATGCTGCTGTAGGAGATCATTTTCTAACTATGTACAATAATAATATTATTATAAAATTTAATTATAAGTTTAACTTTTAAAGATTGAAATCTTATTAACTACAACTACTTTATTTACAATTAAAAATTGAATATTTACTAGTGTTTTCTATGATTAAAAAAATCTATTAAATGAAAAATACTGATATGTAATATCTAATATTACTAGAAAGAGTTTTAACGTATTACGTATATAAATTAGTAATTTACTTACAAGTGTTTAAGATGCATTTCGCTTTATAATTCTCAAGAGAGGCCTCTTTTTACTAAGAAATTATGCAATTTGTGGTTTTTATATGCGTTTTATTTTGTTATAGTAGATAAATGGTTTTTTTTGTAGATGCCAAGAAAACTTAATGGAAAAAAGAAAGTTGTCTAAAACAACGCATGCCTAAGATGAAATTAAGAAAAATAAAGCTGACTCTCATGACCATAGTTGTAATACAAGGACCCTGGTACAGGCGCGTAGGCGGGGAAGCGCGGCACCGGCCGCAATACTCGTCGTCACCCCTCCCCCGCGCCGCCGCCCTCGTCCTCCGAGCCCGTGACGTCAAGGCTCCGCGAATCTTCCGAGGAGCAGGATGAGGCGCAGCGGGGAGCCACGCCCTCCCAGCTCAGATCCTGTGGAGGGGGCGGGATCTTGCTCCAGAAGGTGTTGAAGTTGCTGTCTCGGAGCGTCTCCTGGAATATCGGTGCTTGTGACTTTACCAGCGCGAAAGATTGTCGAAATCGCACAAACGGTTCCAAAAATATGGAGAAAAAACCAAAACTACTGTTACACTACACCAAAGTCAGAGTCAGAAATTTTCTGAGAGGCGGGAAAGCCTATGTATTACCATAACAACTCACCGTTGAATAATTTGAATAATCCGCATGGACCTGCCTAAATGCTGACGGTTCCTTTTCCTCATTCTCCGGCTGCTCATGAGCCAGCAAGTGCTTGCGCAAGTACGCCTGCCTTCTGAACAACTTCCCACAGCGCTGGCAAGGGAACCGACCGGTGTCTGCAGGTGGAGGGTCGCGCCGCTTGGTAGCCCCTGGCACCCGAGGCTTATGCCAGCGTCGGTGGGAGGCTAAGTTAGCGGGGCAGTTGAACACCTGAAAAAAGCTCGACCATTATGAACACTGGCTAAACTGCGTCGAAAATGTCGTTGGAAATGATTATTTTAGGATTTTGTTAAAACTCGTTTGGTAATTACGTCAATGCAAAAAAATTCAAAAGCGTATTTTAGTAACATTGTTCGATTTTAATGTAATGGGAGTAAAAAAGTACCTTAAAGATATAATATAGCACTTTGCTTTGCTGTATGTAATTGATTTCAATACCTATTTTACACAAAATAAGTTTGGGCTTTTTAAGTACATTTATGTTACATATTTACACAGGTGTCAATATCTATTCCAAAAGGTGCATTTTGTATTGTCAATTATAGTTCAAATATGCTTGTTATTATCCTCAGTCACGCACGATGTAACATATCAATTAACAAAAGCATTTCGCAGCCACTCTCCTACGCTTCCCATGGAAACATGCCAAATGTCGAATCCTCAACTCCACCCCACTATTCCCACACGAATGCTCGCATATTGATATTTTCGGATGTTTAGTGTTATCGAATAGTAAACCATTCTATATATCTGTTCATGGGGTAGATAATGATGACTGTAGGAGTGTAGTCATTTGCTGATATAATGTTCGGTTTATTTTATTTTATTGATCACTTTTGGATTATTGAATAATCGTTTGAAATTTTAAGCACATTCTGAAAATGATTATATTTTCTGCTATTGTGTAGTTGTACAATGTGAAAGCGGACAATAAGTTGACAATTGTAACTTACCTTATCGCATTCTGGACAGCGGTATTCAATATGTACAATTCTAGAACATCGGTGTTGGGCCAATGCAAACGCGTCACTGTACAGTCGCCGGCAAAGTCTACATATATACCGTCCCAACCGATTCTCTATAGATGCGATCAACGCCTTGGCCTCCTCGGTCACCTCCACGACGTTAAAGGCAGGATCTATATCACCCTACAAAAAAACAATAAACATTTACATGCAATTCTTTCATAAAAAATCCCTACAGCAATTACGACTATTAAATAATTGCACACTATTAAAATCATTTTTATTGCGTCAAAATGAAACGTTACAGCTCACTATCTACATTCGAGGAAAATGTATCGGGGTTAGAACGTTGAAATGGCGATTTATTTCGAATTTAATGTCCCGAGGGCACACCCCTTTAAAACCGTAGCGGTTTACCCTTAAAGCTGTTATTATCGCAAAAACATAACACTGCGCGCGATTTAATACCAGTTTAATTGCTCAACCGATAAGGAAAGCTGTCCGCGACCCAAAGAAGTGGCACGGAAGGAATGTCTAATTAATAGTTCCTATGCGACTTAAATTTGTATGTTTTACGGGATTTGAATTTGGTTTAACTGCATGTTAAATTCTAATACTTAAAGTTACCTTTCTCACAACTAAAGTTTCATCTTCTGCTAAATCTCTTATTATCGTTCCAGATACAGGAGATGTTTTATCTTCATCGAACATAAGCCTTCGCACTGCTTTACTTTTTTTAACTGGTTGAGATGATGGCTTTGGCGTTTTTTTAGGGCGTTCTTCAACATCTTTTACTTCTACAACGTCTGGGGAACTTCTTCCACTTTTTAACGGAGTTTCTGTTTCAGGTGGTAAACATGTCTTAAGTTCTTCGAAAAATTGTTTTGTAAATTTAAGTTTCTTTGCTTCTGGGGTGTCGCTGTCATTTGAAGTTTCATCGTCGACTTTTCGCTTTTCTACACTCTTATCATATTCTTCTTTTTCCTCAGGTTCTTCAAAGTGTCGAAATATTTTAGGAGATTTTGTGGGTTTATCATCAGTGGACTTTCGTTTTTGTGAAGGAGGGGGTGTACAGGGAGGAGTGATAGGAGTAGTTGACTTGAGAGATAGGTCGAGAGGTACCAACGGTTCATTGTAGTAAGCTAAGTATTGCTGAAGTAATGTAGGATGCTGCTGCGGTAGAAGTTCGTGAAGATAATCCGTGGATATGCGAACAGGTGGAACCACATAATGTTGGTAAAAACGAGAAGAGTTTAATCGATGAAATTGTGGCAATGCTGCTTCCATGTTCCGTCGGTATTTCTTTTCACAGGTATGTCCATTTCATTCGTTCACATTTTTCTTTGATCCCGAACATTTCATGTCTGCAACAAAAGATAGTTTGTCTGAAATAATTTGACAAAGTGCACCCATTGTTGATAGATGAAAGGAAAAGGTAAACGGTGACAAATCAATATGATATTTCACATGTATTTCATTTTTTCTATTTTGACGACCGGTTCTACAACTTTACACTCAGTTTGATTTGGTTGAAATGAAATTATAAGTCCAAAATTTCTAAGAAATATTTCTTTTCAATTTTCTGAAATGGAGTTTAACAGATTGGAGTGGTTCTATCTGTCATTTTCTAAAAAGATTGAAGTATATTTTTATTTGATTACAAACTTCAATACTCAATCTTGAGTAGCACTTAATACTAGTAGCTTTTCGTCCAACGAGTGTATTACAAGAGTAAGTACTCATTAAGAAAGATTATTCCTACTACTAGTGAGTATAATATACAATTAACTAGAATATCACTTTACTCAATTATCAAAGTGCTTTTATTTTATTAATAAGCCTACACAGCTACATCATTTTTATTACAATGTCAATGCAATTATTAAATACTTTAATGCAGTATAAATTGCGAGCAAAAGTTATTTTCTTAACATTGCGAAAAAGGGTCCACTTTATTATTTATTACAACTTCGAGTCATCTCTTTTTTAAGTTTACTTATGTAATTTAAAACAAATAAAAATACGACTATCCTTCCTCACTTTCTTAGTGAGAGACAATTTTAACACTATTCACCTTTATACCACCATAACTCAGGGTAGACGCCACAAAACAATTAATCCAAGCCAACAGCATTAGTTGTAACAAGCTCAGTGCGTCAACGTAATCCCGGCTGGTGTGGGGTAGGTAGGGTAGTTACCTAATTACCGACAAGATCGCGGCTCCCACGCTCACCCTCGCCCTGTCTCCCCTGGTGTGTTTACTCTGTCATATTTCGAGAGGCTGCGCCCATGAATAAATTACGAACTGCATGATAATGGCTTGGCTTTTGGAAGGAGGATTATGAGAAAAAGTTTTTAACGGGCACTATAATCAGAAAAACATAAAGCACAAAAGTTGAAACACCGCAGTAGGTTCCGCCATGACTTCGACAAACGAAACAAATGCGAACAGCCTGTTCTAATGTGTAAATTTTTCACGCGCGATTCCACCCGATCGGTTTCGACGTTTGGCATGTCGCGAAAGTAATTACGCGTAACCGCTAGGAAGATGTGATCGTCATTATATCGTCGTCGATAGAAGACAATTCATGGCAGAACTATGGCAGATTTACCGCGGTTTCGCTGGTACTGTTTCGCGGCGGAGGTGTGCTACAGGCGTGAGATAAGTATATCTTTTATTATATATTTCTTATCTTAGACCCGATTTTACCATAAGTTTTAAAGGCTATTAATAGCTTAACGGGTTAAAGAGCTGTCATATGTGGCTGTCAAAAAAAAGCAGCCCTTGACGAGTTTCTTGCCGCTTCTTCTCGTTACAAGGTCTCCCGCTTAAGGTTTGCAAACCGATGGCGTAGCTTCTTTGACATTCACAAGTGCTTGTACAAGTCTAGACTGGATAAAGTTTGTAATGAAGAATTCCTCGTAAAATCTTGTATCATTGCGCTGGTGAAATCGATTTGAAATAAACAGATAAAACTCAACATTTAAACTACTGGATTATGTAATGAAAAACGTGATTTTTCAAACAATCGGTTAAATTGGCCCTTGAGCAAAGCAACACAGGGTTGCATACGGTCATTATGGTTGTTACTAAAAAACATGACAAATATTTAGTTTAAACCACAGATATTATCGTACTATGCTGGTGATAATGAAGGGTTAACTTTTCCTAAATTATAATCCAATCCGCCTAATCCGGTAGTACGTTGGGCGGAATGAATAATTTCCATGATATCGGAGGGCGGGCGGCGTAAAGAGGCGGGGCAACCTGCTGTCATTCCCTGCCTATGTATTTTGAATGTTTCATCACAACTCTGTTTAGGAGATAGCATTTTAGTAAATATAAACATCGTTGTTACGAAGTTGTTACCGATTTCCAAAACATAAGTTTAGTGCTTTGCTTAGCCACTTATATTGAGATCGGACCATCGAGCAACGAATGGTATGATATGAAATATTTAATAAAATACTCTTAAGTACCTACGATAAACTCAGTTGTCTTAAAAAAGTTTATTAATAAAAATAAGTACTATATATTCAGTTTTTCAATATTTTTAAACAACCCTAAAGAATAAAAAATAGTTTTACTAATTTTATATGAAATAAAAATAAATACTATTACATATTTATTTACATTACCATAGGTGTAATTACCTGAATAAATGAGGTTCTTTTCTATTCTATTCTTTATGGCAACTCCCTAATAAGTGACTATAAATCTGATATTAGCGTGAAAATGTATCAAGAGCCAATTTATTAATTACACGATAGATTACGAATGCTTATGAATATTTAACAAGAGGACGGCGCACGGCTTCCGACCCATACTGGGTGCTACACACACCCATAATTATACAGGAAAAGTGTTAATTTCAGGTGTACAGATTGAAACGTAACACTTTGATGTGTAATTTGACGACCTCCGTGTTCGAGTGGCTTTGTACACCGGTTTTCAAGGTGTCACCATCTCTGAGGTCCTTGGTTCGAACCCCGGTTGGGTCAATTTAGAAAACGAACTTTTCTATATTGGCTCAGGTCTGGGTGTTTGTGAAACCACCGTTGTCTCTGATTTCCATTACACAAGTGCTTAAGCTACTTACTTTGGAATCGGAGCAATGTATGTGATGTTGTCAAATATTTATTTATTTATTTTATTTATTTATTTCTTTTCTTGTTAATGAAATGACTTTTAAATAGATGATTTTTATGTTTATGGTAGTTCATACATACAATACATGATTAATTAGTTTTTGCTCGTCTTTATTTGTTGTAGGGGGATAAGGCCACAAAATAGTCTGTCTTGTGGTAAGGCCTTCATCTCAGTGTTTTGTAAAAGGATAAAATGACGCGCTAACATTGTATAATTGTCAAAATACATTTGTTCACTAATATACAATGAAGTAAGTTACAAGTACATACTAAATAATAGATCTATTAGTAATAATTCAAGTATTCTGTAATACAAACATGTATCATAGTTCCCACGAGTTTGCGTGTTCTATTCATTACTGGTAGTACTTCGTCATAACAAACTTGAATTTTTCCACCGCTGTTATAATATGATGAGATATAACGATTAGTGTAAACATAAATAGGCAATTATTCCGCAAACAAATGGTAATTAACTGTGTAACACAGAATTGCATTTTCTTGATGTTTTGAAAACGTTGCATGCTTTTGTCGTTATACAAGATAGCGTGGAAATGGAAGCACAGTTTACTAAATATTCACTACGTGTGGAATGGCTAATCTATGTATTGTATTTTAAGACAATCTTCCACGACCCAATAATTTTATAAAAGCTGCGTTTTCCAGGCGTTTTTATTTGACGAATAATATTTTGAGTGTCAAAAAAACCATGTTAAGCGCGTAAGTCGCTATGTTTTGTTTTGTTTAATAATAAGCTAGCTTGTTTTCATAGTTCTATTGAATTTGAATGAAGATCATTGTCTTAGCATTCTACGTCGTTAGTTTGAGTGAAAACAACTAATGACTTTGTATAAATTAATAGACCACTCTCGTAGATTTTATGAGGTTTGAAGAACTTTGATAACAACTTGAAAAGGTCACAACTAGACGAAGTACCAGTTATAGGTATATAGAATGACTAAAAAACGATAAAAAGGAACTACATAATTGGGTTTCTTTTTTCCGTTAGTGGTTTAACAAGAACAAATTATTACTGGCATCAGTGTTAAAATCTGAGCGATGAATATCCTCCGACTTATCCAACCGATCACAAAAAGAACATTTACCCAAACCGCCTTGTACTTAGTCTTCAGTTTTTCCTACAGTTTTTCTGTAATACGTACCTCTACAATTTTAGGAGTATACCTTATACGTATTCGCCCATACAGTATTGCACTCAGAATTAAGGTTTCCATTCTTCTTGGTCTAGTAGTTAGATACTAGTTTCTAGTTTAAAATTGTAACCTAATCTTCGCTAGCCGCGGCCGTGCGAGGCTTCACAAACTTTATAAACCCGCCGCTGCTCGGTGGACGCTGAGCAACTTGCAAACTGGGTAACTGATCTCAGAGTCAAGTCTAGCGAGTAAGTTGGTGGGTTAATTAGGAATTGATTTTAATGAAGATGGAAAGGGGTTAACTTTTCTGAATTACGAACCGTTAAACAAATAAATCAACAAAGTTCGTATTTAATAAAATGCAGTTGTGAATTACAGATAATTTTAGTTATTTACTTTATAGTGGTCTG
Source organism: Catoptria pinella (assembly GCA_963556745.1). Taxonomy (NCBI): domain Eukaryota; kingdom Metazoa; phylum Arthropoda; class Insecta; order Lepidoptera; family Crambidae; genus Catoptria; species Catoptria pinella. Next base: position 6,348,612 of record OY750776.1, read on the forward strand.
GGACAAATATTTGATAGTACACATACGCGCTTATTAACTTACAGAACGAGCATTTTAATGCATTTTAATGTTGATATGAATAAATTAGTTATTTCATTTATAAATCAATTTTTACACAGAAAATATAATACTTTAAAAACTATGATTGATTAGATATCATTCCTAATTAGAAACCTTATGTATGCTCAAAATGAAAGGCTTTGAAGGGCTATTATAAAACACATAAACAGAATATACACAAATATAGACTCTGGCTATTGAATACACAAAGACAGCATAAAATAAAAATTCATTATTTTTTCTCCGGCAACGAAACAAATCTTAATGCTTAACTAATTATTGATGAAGTATGCACTTAAACTTATACAGAACTTGTTAATAATACTGTCATAATGAATTATTTTATCTATTAACAAGCACAAATCACAGTGGGGTTGTTCCCGCTGCGCTTTCGCAATCTCCAACGCAGGTGCGTACGTAGGGCGTTACTATGGCGAGAAAATAAAGTGACTCATACCTGGTGCTGATCCTCTGCTGACTCAGCGGCACCCCTTCGTGACACCGAAACTTTTTGAAATTTAAAAAATCAACTGTCAAACTGACAAAGATTACAGGTTTTTTTTAGTTCTGAATTTGGATTACGGGAAAAAGTTCGGAAATTAGTTCGATTTTTGAAAAAAGTTTGCGATCGTCGTCTGTTGGTGGCGGTAGGGGTGCGCGACTGTCCGCTCGGCAGGGCGGTCGGGACAGGACTGGCGGGTTGAAACAGGGTGCGCACCCTGGCGCGTGCGGTGGCACGGGCCGACCCCCGTATGGTTCCGATCCGGTGGGGTGCACAACATTTTAAAGCTGTTTAAAGTTGCATTCGTCACAGGTTCGTAACACCTGGAACATGAGCTGAGCACGTGTGGAAGCGTCTTGATAAAAAACTGTACTCAAGTAAGGTGTAAGTATGTTACGACGATACCTGTCTGAATGGGAAAAAATGATTGAATTTTTTTTTCATTTCAATGAATATTGTTAAGATTGTTTATTTCTAGTAGGTGGTTTTACAACAATTGTGTAAACCATTACAATACAAATTTTCCCAATGTCTAAAAGAATTTAGGGATGGCAACAACAAATGTTCAGAAAGCTATGTCGAATTTAAAAGACTTTATAGCGCGAAACAGTAACATTTTTAGTAATGGAAATATGAAAAAATGTCTGCCGTACTTTACCAAACTTTTTATTCTAGTTAAAATTCCAATTAGATTTTTTTTTCAATAGTTAGGATTCCTACACCCGTAAGTTAGAGCCCCCATGCACGCTACAAGTGCCCACTACGATTTGGCGCGTTGAATGGTGTCGGTGTTAACATTCATGCGCACTAGCAGATGGCGATAACGCCCGCATCTTGTGAAGTGCCACCTTGTTAATGAACTCAAACTATTGTCGATTACGCAGGTAGGTATATAGAGATAAGTAAATAATTTCATATAAATTTTAGGTAATAAGTGAATTTAAATTCACCCCTAAATACCACGAGTCTTCTCTGTGTAAGGGATAAAGGAAATCAACATTTCAGAGCATAATTAGTTTGACAATTTGACATTTATTCAGTAGATAGCAAAACATAATATGATTCAAAGATTTCGTAATGAAATTCCGAGAGAGTTGATTATAATTTGACAAGTTAATTTCATTAGGTTTATTAGTATCTAATTACTTGTGGTGTATTTAGGAAAAGAACTCGATTCAATTTCTATAGATTTTCGTGATTCGGATAATAAACATGGTAAACTAAGGTTTTTGAGTTGTTCTTGTTTGTAAAATTTCAATTATAAAAGCACTATTAATTCAAACATTAATGAAGCACCATCTGTTTACATAAATAATATGAAAAACGTTTTTATCAATCTCGCAATTTTCATAAAATTGCTTATATTTTCTGTTAAGATTATAAGTTAAGATCATGGCACACCAGATTTTTTTTTATGGAAAAACACGGAAATATTAAGATAAATAATATTAGAAAAAATACTAGAAAAAATCGACTCACCCGTAGCACCTCAGACGGGACTCGAACCCTTGGGATTCCGGCCCAATGCACTGACCAATTATGCTACCGAGTCGCAGCGACTCTCAGTAAAACCACCATAACTTAACTATGTTATCTTGAACTTGACAAATTTCAAGGTTCTATTATTATTGTATTACATAAACTTCTTTATGGCGACAACGGAAAACCTGCGGGTAGATACTTTTATCGTTTTGCATACTAATTTAACTCAATACTTTTTTGTTGTAAATTCTATGACATAAATTAAACGTTTTTATTGTGTTGCATAGTGTATAATTTTAAGGTCTTAACTGGAAGGTTCTATTATCGATTGACGTGGAGTTCATTTTGAGATGCCTATACCCAGCAGTGGGCGCGAAAATTTAATATTATATTGCCCAAAAGAAAAGAAAAACAAGTTTCATTAGGTTAATATCGTAATATGATTAAAATAAATACACTAAATACACAACATAAGCTTAAGTACGTTGAAAGAGCAACACAGATTCCAAAACGTTGTTATCTCAGCAAACAGCGCGGTTAGCTGGGCGGTTCGAAGTCCCGCCCGCCCTCGCCCGCCGCCCAATCCGCGCAATCCCCGCCCACCGAGCCGCCCAACACAGACCGAATAATTGAATGTAATCAAATCATCACGGCAGAGTATTCAATTATTTCAGCATTGAAGCATTTTTGCGCGTAATCAACGCTATTGTTTATTTATTAGTGGGAGCTATAGTCTCGCAATGCTGAAGTAACATGGTTATGTTGAGTGGTTGAGGTACTAGCAAACAAACTCTTTGGTCGAATAACTTGCACGCTGAGACATGCTTGATGAGCCACTTTGAAAGATACTTACTGGATTTTGCAAGAAAGCTTTTAAGCCTTTACCGACCCCGTATTAAAACCTCTTAAATCTTGCCAGTTTTCTGAATGGCTACCAATGCGTCTCTTATATTTGCTATACAGCGAGAAAGAGATGTAACTTTAGCAATTCATAAACCTAGCAAGTTTACAAACCATAAACTACATACTTATTAAAACAGTGACCCTAAGGTGTCCTACTCAACGCCGCATTTCCTCAACTTATTACAGAGATCAGTCCTTCATGCATCTCTTAAGTCCTTAAAATTAAGACAATAGAGTCACTGTTTGTTTAACAGAATTACTTTATAGTTTGTAAGGTATAAGTATGTCTAGAGCGGAACATAGAAGCCCCACTCGCGCACGCGCCGGAAGGCTGCGCGGGCGCACCGGTATGGATAGTCGGTAATCGAATAAGTGTACTTGTCATTGTATCGATTACTTAACCAAAGTATGTGGCTTCAATTACTCACTTTACCTACTGCGTGAATCATCGATAGTTGAAGTATTTTTTTTGGGGACTATTTCCGGTAACCTTTAAAAATCAATAAAGCTTATTTAAACCTATTAGTTTGTTATAAGAGGTCTTCATTTTTATTCAGTATACTTTTTCAAGTCCAAGATAAATCTTAAATAAAATCAGCATACCTACATTACCTAAATTATTGAAAAAAATATCGTTTTTAATTGATTGCTAATAAACTATTTCTTATTTTGGAAAACAATCAATCTTAAGACTAGAGAGCTAGCTAAGGTTTTACTAATATAGTTTAAATGGTTGGCACAGCATTGAAAATCTACAAAATTGGAGGTCACTTTATGTTTTATTTTTCTATCGAGAAAAGGTTATAGCTATCATGTTTCTGTCAATCACATAACTGAGTATAATCTACTTTAATCCACGTGCGATGAGAATGGGATGGAACCTTGTCAAACTGAGACGCATTTGTTTGCCGGCCAGCCTCCGGGATATCCAAAAACACGGTGTCACGCATCCGAAGTAAGGGAGCTTTTGCTGCTGCAAATTCAAGTAAGATAACAATTAAACAAATAATTGATTAATTAAATTAAAATCAAGTAATTGGTCAATTTTTCGATTTTCTTTGACAAGGTTCCATCCCATCTCATCGTGCGCGGATTATATTTACATTATTTTACCGGAGGACCGATAAATCAAGTAGGTAATAATATGTGTGAAATTGTTGCTCAATTGTGTGTATTTGTCGTTGTACGGCCCGGACCCGTGATAAATTTTCATATCGTAGGTTTTCTTTTGGAATTTAGTTGTGAGAATATACATAGGTATGAAAATTGTTTACTGCTTACAATGTTTATTATAATAAAAACTATTCACGATCTATTATCGATCGTTACAAAAGGTGTCCATCCCACGTATGGGAACGGCACAAGTGTTCATTGCGCTGCGTTTGCGCAACGTCACCCGTTCCCACAGTAGGGAGTTTAATAATTACTCATCAATTCGAGCACACCTTTCCATAGACAATGTAACGATCTGTCATTGGTCAGTATAGATTGAATGATAGCATCGATGTCGTAAACAATGACGCAGGAACTTAATGGTGTGTGGGAAAAATTAAGAGTTGTTAGCGATCAACAGATCAAATTAATTTAACACCTTTTTATATAACTTACATAACCGATTGATGACATACCGTGGTAGCTTTTATTATTATGTGGAGATAAGATCGAAAATCAATTAAAAAAAACGAATTATTTCAGAGAAGCGTTACAAACACTTGGAGATTTTGAAAAGGTCACTCATTTATGTACAACAATGTAAAATAATCAAGAGAAATGATCGAAGTTTCACATCGAACTGTGTAATAATCAATTACTCATCAACTTGTAAAATCATGATTATTATGTACTACTGTGCTGAATTTTTTTTACGTATTCAAAAGCAACCGTTTACTTGGTAGAGCGTGGAGGGGGGGACATTTGACTCTAACAAAATTTTGCATTTCAAAGCTTAAAGACCTATTCAAAAGATCATCCCCACTTTACATTTGGAACCTATGCTTTCAGTTTTTAGAATTTTTAACTAAATCCCCTATAAGTCTCAGTTTGATTCGTCACGATTTAAAAAATGGGCCCTCAGTTCAGATGCACATATGTAGGGGAGGATACCTTCACTAAAAAAAATGTTTCTCAAAATGTACCTTCACTAAAAAAAATGTTTCTCAAGATTTTATTCTACCACTTTTTCGGCGTTATTAATTGTACTCGTACATATTCATGCCAATTTACTGCTTTCTAGTACTAAGGGCCTCTGAGCTAAACCGCGGACGGACAGACGGACAAGGTAAAACTATAAGGGTTCCTAGTTGGCTTGACTACGGAACCCTAAGAAGGAATAATACTCTTCATTGCCTCCTGGTATTTTTAGAATCTGATGAAGTAGAGGGTAGAAAACAAAAGTCAGTGACACTTGATGGCCCGTGGGAACATAGGCCAGTGGAAGGATGTCGTATGGTTCGAGTGTCACACACCTGGGTAATTGTTTCCTCTTGATAACACGCTATAAAACCTCAACTAATTTTTATAAGTGGTTTTGTTTAGTAGTACTTTGATACTGTGAAAAATATAAAACGATGTCTAAGGTTTACAATATCTGAAAACCATTTATTTTGTTAAGTTCAACATTATGAACAACTTTTTGTGTGAATTATGAAAACAATCATGAAATAACGAAAAAATATCAGCAGTTTCATACAAAATGTTATTCTATTTCTGATTTTTTTTTCCACACAAAAAAATGTTCGGAATAATGAACTCTAGGGCTTTTTAGGCTTAACGTTGTTTACTGTGTGATATAAAAATCGTCAATATCTGCCAATGCATTTATTATTTTAAATGGCGCTGTCTGCCCACAGATGTACTTCATAAGTTCAATCAAAATTTGTCTGACTGAAATTGTTTTGATCAAAACAAATTATTAAGTCTTTGGTTCCGTGTTCTTGATATGGCTAGTGAAGGCATCATTTCCGGCCATTCTTTGGACATCATCACAAGTCATGTGATATCATATTTACGGAGGAGGGAGAATTAAACTGCGCAGCTTATTATTACCACTGTCTTACGAAATCACTTGGTTGCGTGTTAAAGTGCTTTTGTTAAGAAATGTTTTAATTATAACTTTTTACAAGTTAAAGAAGTAATAAAATTCCTTTTTTAATTAAAACAAAATTAATATTTTCAACTAAGTTCCCTACTTTGAAAGGCTAGCTAGTTTTTTTGTATTGATTTTGTATGTAGAAAATAGATTGAAACATTATCGAAGTTCTTTAAAACAATTTGTTAAAACTTACTCTTTCAGATCCTGATTTCCGTGGTGATTACAACATTCTAAGCAGTTAGGAATGTATTAAGTACTTAATCAAAAAATATCAAAGATTTACCTATCCTCAATAATAATAAAATGAATAATCATTCATTATTTAACTTGACATCAATGCCATCAACATCAAGCCAAACATATCGGGTACCATAAACGCCGTTATATCGAATTTCGGTATCGATTCGGACAACGCGTGGAAATCTGTGCTAGGGGTGCGCAGGCGACGACCAATCAGAATGCGCGGTATGGCAGATGCGCGGGTATTGTACTCCAACTATTGTTCCGTAGTGTGGGGTGGCATGCGAGTGCATGAGCTAAATATCTCCAGTAAACCGTTAGAAATGGTAAAGTGTGTTTTTTATGTTAATATCCCTTTCTTTTCCCTTTCTTTTCTTTAATATTCCTTTTTTTACGAAATTGCTTGGGACAATCAAGAGTTTCATAAATAATTACTATTGGTTGACTTCTAGCTTATAGGCTTGGATTTTTTTTTGCAAGTTTTATAATTATCATACTTAGACAGAAGTACATTACTTATTTAGCGACTCATGAGCTGAAAAGTTTCCTCTCGAATCGATATTAAAAAGGAAACGAATGGCTTTAAAAAAAGGAAATTTTCAGCAAACTTAATTAAGCGAAGTGTAAGAAGTTGATAATGTTTCAGATGTTGTCAGAATGCTTATTATTATGTTTTATACTAGAAACTTCCGAAAACTCTGTATTTGACGTATCACTTGTAGAAGAGTGCGTTTTCTACTTATTTAGCCAGGATATCAGACAATTCCTCTGACATCTACGAATCTTTGAAGCCTCCTGGATATCTGAGTTGGAGGATAACCATGAAAATCAAAAATCAAATCACCATAATTAATTAAGGATTCTTCTGTTCATCCGCCTGTCAGAATGATATTTTTTATAGGAATAATAATTATAAGCTTCCAAACATATCTCTGTTTTAAAAAGCCAAGGGTCGCTCACTGGCCGTTATTTTAAAAAACTGTTTATCAGCCGTCGCCTAGCGACGCGCCCTCACCTCGCTCCGCAGGTGTGTCCGGATTTAATCAACTGATTGGTCGCGATGCACTAATGTGGGGTGTCTACCCTATCAGTTTGTGGATGTATCCGACTGTCCGGTTCGATTTGATGGTACGGTACATCGTTGAGGTATGAACGGTTTTGAGTTTGAGCATTGAACATTAAGGCTGATAGTAACCAACCACCTTGCGCCAAAAAGATAGCACGTTCTCAGTTCGTGGGTCTAAGTACCGAACTGTTTGTCCGGTTTGATTTTGTAATTTTAATAAAACTGTTTAGTTAGGTCAGAACAATAAGGCATAATATGACCATCTCCGTAGTTCCAATCACTCTTTGCTTCGGATGAAGTCGGACGTAATGCCTTGAGTTCTTCTCTTGTTAATTTATATAAAATTGATAGCGGAGCTTTTTAAACAGAAATCAAAATACTCATATAAGGTCCTTCTAAAGACAGAACTTTAAAGTATTGATTGCGGAGCTTCTAAAACAGAAATCAAAATACTCATATGAAGTAGGTTCTTCTAAAAGCAGACACTATATTTAACACCATAATGAATTTCCTTTCTTCAATTCTAAAATACTTTGAAAAATGCATTGTTTAACGAACACTCAAACTAGAACAATCACTACAAAGTAGGCTAAGTTCACTAGGTGAACCTAACAATAGCGGAATTCATTAAGTCTTAGCACCCCATGCAGTAATAGAAAATCGCGTAAACTAAAATGAGTTCCATTCTGCCCCTTCGAACTGGCACAATAGTGCAGCAATTTACGAGATCCATAGTCGATTGCACGAAAAAAATAAAAATAAAAAAGTTAGTGGAAATGTCCGCCATGACAGTGCAGAAACGCGGCAGGCGCGTGCGCACGCGAGCGCCACGCGCCGCGCGATACGCACCTTGCTTGTTACAGTCAACAAAATAATCTATTACAAAAAATAACTATATTATATTATTTTCGTGTATTTTGGTACTCATGGTCGTTCTCAACTAATACACTTAGACATTTACACTTTTCCCAAAAAGTTTGTTTCATAACAATCAACATAAGTACATGTACCTACCATAACATACATGTGAAGTAATAATAATAGATGGATCTGAAATATTAATATTAAAATATTAAACTTAAACAGGCAAATCAAGTCTCGATTCTATTTTCATAACATGTGGTCTGAATAATAATGAATAGTGTCGTCTACTGATTTTGCTTAGGAAAATTTAAAACTCTATTTTTTGTTGACGGTACCGAGACTGTTCGACAAAGCACGGGATTATTTTATTGTGTATTTCAGCACGCTCCAGAGGGGCTGCCCACCTATGACTGTGTGCTCCTAATCCAACCCCCTTTGTACGCACTGCGCTGTTTGGACTTTGTGCTTTACCTTTGTTATGTTTTTTAACATATTTTTAACATTTATTACAATTTAAAGATTGTTTGACGAGAATATGTAGAGATGATTTAAATCAAATCAACTGTCTAAGCTGTTACAAGCACTTGTGAACGTCGGAGAAGCTAAGTCATGGATTCGCAATGAGACAAACCGACAAGAAACTCTTGAAGGAATATTTTTTTCAGTTTTTCGGTTTCGTCGTCAATTTAATGTTTCTCTTCTTAAACAGCTTAAAAATGAAACTAGCAGTATGAAAAAGTCTTAGGATTAGCCACGCCATCAGCATTCTCTCTTCAATATCTTCTTCATAATAAAATAGTACAATACGTTTCAGCGATATTGGCGGCTCGAAACATAGTACGAGAGGCTGCGCAGTGTGTGAGAGGCGAGTGGTGGTGGTGGTGGGGCACGGCTTACAGCCGCTTTTACAGCCACCACTAAAGATGAAACGCATTATATCAAATAATAATTCTCTTCCAAAAATTTTGAACTACTTTTTTATGGTCCTTATTAAACTAAAATAATGGTTTGCTTAAAAAAACTTTTCAAAAGGACCAATAAATTGAAGTGCTTTTTCATTCAAAGAGAACATTTAAGCTTTTTGCTTATTAAAAAAACTTTACAATGAATACGCGACAAGCAAATCCTTTCATCAAACAAGTTAGCAACACGAGTAATAATTTGAATACCAGAATCTCATTATTATTCTCCTTTATACCCCTTAACTGGTTGATGTCAAAGATACAACCATAAGTTGACATTTCAAATCGCAAGTTTGAGCAGCTGTGGCACTCCTGCACAAGGCAGGTGTACTTTACAGTAAAGCTAGGGAGCGTGCTCTGCTTTACGCTATTATATTTGTGTCCCTTATCCCGTTTGTTGACATGTTGAAGTTTTTTGTAAAGGTGAATAAAAGTTGACGATCGACGTTATTTTTCTGTTTCTACAAACAAAACAAGACTGAGGTGAGTAGTTATATTAACTAAAAGGTGAGAAGTTATTTCAAAATGATGTATAGTAGTTAATAAAAAAAAATTGCGTAGAAAAACGAAATTTTTTGATAATCCCGAAGGTTGTCAAAAGTATCAACGCGATTGAGTATCGCTAATCGCTGGGTAGAGCCTTAGCTCTGGTAGGTGTTTACTTAAAATAGAGCAATCTTCTTCACGATTACAACAATTTACAATGAGCCCATTACCACAAAATAAATAATAGTACCTACAAGCACCTACAAGTAACGCACCGGGCACCTCCATACTTATCTGGCCCATTGCGATGCGGGCCCTTCACCGTGGCATTGTGCAATGTCCATGCATTTTGCTTCAGCATGTGCGGTTTATGAATTGAAAAGCGGTTGATTGCATATCGATACAACTCTATTGTGTACACTTTGTAATGGATAGAAAAAAGAAGTGAATGTTCAATTTACATTAACACGTTATTATTACACAGTCAGTACACACCTAGAAGTGATCTGGGTCAGTTTAGTGTTTATTGTGTCTAATAACTTTAAGATTTAAACCTGGGTCACACCAAATGTGTGTGCGTTGCAGAACAGCGCGTTGCATTGCGTTTGTCATTTATTTGACAGAACTTGTTATGCGGCAGCTGCGCATCAGTCGCGCGTTCGGTATAACATAAACCATAGCATTTCATACATTACAATTATAACGTCGTCTGCCGTCACGCTACGCAATGCAACGCGCTGTGCTGCATTCGGGTTGACCCAAGCTTTAAAAGTGTTTTATTTAAACGCTAGTTTACAGTTTGAAGAAATTTATTAAAAAAAAATAACCGCCTTATTCATAAAGTACGTGATGGTGGTAGCGACCGACAATCAGTGCAACAGTCTGTATCAAAATCTGCTACTCCCCAAATGTAATGTGCGGGTAGAACACCACTGCCGGAACATGCAAGATTCGATTTTGGCTAAAATGCTGTTAGGGCTTATTAAACGTCATCAGCTTTCATTATTCATAAAAGTAAAACGTCGTTCTGATGAATTCATAGACAAAATCGGCAAATTCACTGGCTGATATTCACATATTCCAAATTATCAATATGAACTTGAAGAAAGTACTTACCGAAAGTTTTGAGGTAACTTCAATATATTGAATCTCTACTGCTTTTGAAATGAAATGAAATAAATATTCTTTACTCAAATAAACTTAGATATTAAGTGCTTTTGAATGGTCTATATTTTCCTACCACCCATTCGAGATTTTTTTAGCTGACAAGAAGAATTAACTGCATAAAGCACCGTGGATTACTCATTAACCCTTCAACGCCCGGAAAATGAAACACAATAGATATTCCATTGTTATCCCGCCGCATTCGGCCGCTCGGGAGTTGATGAAATAAAATCAAAATATAGGACCAGTGGTTGATCAATACCATTGAAGTAACATGATATTCTTGCGATGCATCCCCTTGTTATGACGCCAATACAGATGAAAACGATCTCCACAGCCACACAGGACTGAAATCCATTAGTGCAATACCCAAAAAGGTTATGGGCAATGAATAGGAACTATTTGGAAAACACAAAAAAATAGCTTTTGAAAGTTTGGCTAGTACCATGAGAGAAAAAACATGTTATTGAGAAGTTCATAAGAATATATGAATAAATTAATACGTAAGTAGACAGTTTTTGGTGTTTATTTAATTCAATTACTTACACTAAAACTTAAAATTGTTTGTATTAGATGCAAAGTTTAAAATAAACAAGTTGCATAACAAAAATATACCCTCATATACCTAAAGATTAATGCGCGTATAGGTAGTTTTAGGTGTTTAAATTATTCAATTACTTACACTAAAACCTAAAATTGTTTGTATTAGGTGCAACATTTAAAATAAACAAGTTGCATAACAAAATATACCCTCATATACCTAAAGATTAATGCGCGTAATAGGTAGTTTTGGGTGTTTAAATTATTCAATTACTTACATTAAAACTTAAAATTATTGTACTTAAGTATTAGGTGCAACCGTGCAACATTTAAAATAAACAAGTCGCTTAACTAAAAGACGAGATCAGAATAGCACAAACTGACACAATATGTGTCATACATGTGTCCTGTGAAAAAAAATATCCAAAGTGAAAAAAATCAATTTTTACATTTATATACATAGAATGCCTTAAACGATAAGAAAAACATTGCTTCTGAAGTAGGTAGGTAAATACTCAATTAAAATAGATACTCGATCGTAATCAATAGCCTGATATTGATTGCGCATGAAAAGGATGCTCAATTATTCCTTCTTCGCGTTCAAAAATAGCTACCTACTTAGAATCGATACTCTGCTACTTAATAATTTCTCAAACTGATCTAAGTACTTATACCTGCAATACAATTAAACTGTGTTTAACGATTAGAAATAAAACACTTTTTACGGATCTCAGCGCGTATATTTTTAATTCAGGTGTTGTTTTAGAATTATTTAGTTTGTATTTATTGGTTTTTTAGAATTCCCGACGTTTCGACACCTTTCCAGGGGCCGTGGTCACGGGAAGACTGAAGCGATTACTAAAGGAATATTACGATCATTGAAACTGAATATAACATCACCTGCTGGGTGTGTAAGTCTTCACATTTTACATGTTTTATTCTTTTTCTCATATTTTGACAATACATGGAATTGTTTGTAAGAAGTTTGACACTTTGAACCCAAACGTGACAGTGACTGTGTAAGTTGTGTAAGTAACTTAAAAAAATAACACCAAATGCTTTGTATTCAAAAGCATAATAACAATGAGTTTATTATTTCACTTTAGTATTTTTTTAGTATTGCTGATATTGGTGCTTAGTTGGCCACAAGCTTTGCCTTTGTTTTTACAACTTTCGTTTTATTAAAGCTTTTCTGTTTAATTATAAAATTTAGGTTTTTCGCATTCACAATGCTATTTTATAATAAGATAAATAAAACATACTAGAAAAAATCTCACCCGTAGCACCTCAGACTTTTTTGCTTAAGTTTTTTGTAACCTTATTTTTTTTCTTTGTCCCTTAATTTTTTTATACTGTTAAACGAGTAACTTTCATTCAGTAGATACGTTTATATTATTTTTCAAATTCATTTGTTGATTGAATGAATGATGAATTTCGTATCGATGTAAAAATCTCACTTATCGGTCAGTTAACAGTTCTATTATCTTTGCATTCCCTGCCCTAACAAAACAGGTGTTCCCAACCTTTCTTGCACTTGCTATCAAAGGAGTCGGTTCCTTGTCATACATAAAAGTTCCCCTAATTTGGTCGTGCGCGTGTAGATAATAACTTCGGGAAGTGGGGTGCAACAGGTTGCGAACGCCTTGACCTGTTTCTTGAAGGGAGAGCCACAAGGTTGTAGGGAACCCCTACTAAAAAAACATACACGCGACGAATAGATAACCTCCACATTTTTGAAGTCGGCTATTTTTTTGCCGTTTGTAGGTACTGTCGAATCGTCATAGTGATGAAAAATATAATTTATGTCATTTTATATGAGTTTTACATTACTTACATCTTCCCTTAAAAAAACATTAAACATTCATAAACAATATTTTTCATTACAAATAAGCATGAAATTTTGCTTACACGTTGTCATGGGTGCAGAAAAGAACATGGCACTTTTTATCCCAAAAAAAGTACTGTTTCCGATGAGGGATAGAGAAATAAATGTCCACGCAGACGAAGTCGCAGGCGGCCACTAATTCATAATAATTTATTTCAAAGTTTTCGACCACATAGCTCGTTTCCGTATTCAGCCAATCACAACATATCCATAAATTAGTTCCGGTTTTACCAATAATTAGTACAACTAACAATTCTGTTAACAAAATGTCCGCAGGAAGTTTATGGAATTAGTCCATTACCATAATAAGTCACGCAGCTGCGCAGTGCGCGTGCGCATGCGGGAAACACTGATAGTAGGTACACCACCAAATGTCAAAACATATGTGGCCTATAAGGTAATAATGAAATTGATTCGGCTTCCTGATTATGTAACTGTTGCAATCAAGAAACTGACAGAAATCGCAGTTACATTGCAGCTTTAAGTAACATACTTGTCACATTGATTCTTACCAAATCAGCAATGTAACTGCGATTACTGTCAGTTTCAATCAAAAGTGGGTACAAATAGAGTTACATCAGGGGTGGTTATATTAATAACTAGCGACTACCCGCGACTTCGCTCGCTTGGACTTTGTTCCAGATTCACAAACGAATTACTATTATAGCAACTTGGCTTCTAGGTGGCACATTCATCAAGTTAATACACAAAACAAACAATAGCAACAAACAATTTTTTTTTTTCATAAAATGAGTTGGCTCCTAGTACTCTCATAAACTAAGACACAAGTGACTAAAGGCTAAAATTAACCCATGTACATAAGCTTTATTGCTATTGCATCAGAATAGACCGATAAAAAACTAAAAACATAGAAGTAAAAAGTAGAATTGCCTCTCTGTGAGTAAAACAATGTTTTGGGGTGAGTTTGAAGGTGAAATGTTTTGTAACAATGTAAGTAAGGTAATGTTTATTTTCAATATTTGTATGTCTGCAAAAACTAATTGTGAGATGCCTATAATGTATTTGAAACTTTTTGCCATTTTTAAAGCCAATAAATTAATCAGAATCTAAATTAAAACGTGAATACAATTTTCTTCGAAAGATTTTTCATTAGCTTATAGCTTCCCACTTGATATCGCACCGAGTTTAACTTGAAACTTATTATTAATTTACTGATAATTAAAAGTTCAAGTTGTTCTAAAAGGTGCTTAGAATGATGAATATTAAACTGAAAGGTAATTATAGATTAACTAAAAAGTTTTCGAAATATTATCCACAACAGATATTTTGTCTAAATCCTCAGCATCAGCAGAGGAGTTTTGGTTCTGTGTAAATATAATTTTCTACAAATAAATGAAAAACTGGTTAAACTCTCCTAAAATTTATCTATCTACGTTTTTATATAAAAAGAAATAAAACCATCCCAATCGGCCCCTTTGATAGAGTAATGCGTTCTTTGTGTAGCTCCACTTTATAAAATTGTTGCCAGTAAATCAAATTAAGAAAAAAAAACACTTTCTCCACAAAAAATTTACTTCCGACCCCCGGGCCATTGAACATCTGTGGAGGTGAATGAATCCCGGTTACAAGGCAGGGGTGCGGAGTGATATAAAATGTACTACGCTTGTAAAGCTTCGACTAAACAATTACATTCCGCCACACATCTGTCGGCGTTTAGACAATCACGATACGTCACGCGATTTCTGTATGAAGGGTGAGTGGTCTTGATAATTGTTGAAAAATAAAATTATTTTCTACAAAAATTGCGTATGTTAGATATGGAAAAAATAACAATAATAATAATATTTATTTACTTTTTCTCAAACAATCTACAATGAAGTCTTATATTCTAAGAGTACCTACGTACATGTACAACTAAAAAAATATCAACTCAAAAGATTGCGAGAGAACTGGTGCCTGAACTAAGCAAGGCCTGTGTCTCAGGGCACCAGTACCCTCCACTTCGTGCAATGACCATGAGATTACACTAATATTATGTCTTGATTTTGAATTAATTTAATTTTAGGGAGAAATTAAGTCATTCCCCTTAAGTTTACATATATTTTTAAGACAAAATTTTAACACCTAACTATAAGATTAACAATAAATAGAAAAGCTTTATAATATGTAGGTAATTAATGAGAAAGTAAGGCTATTTAAGGGACTATGTGATTTTTGCAGTTTAAATATTGATCAATTAATATTTATGCAATTTTTGATAGGCATACAGACTAAAAAATACGAATAATGTAGATTGTAGAGTCAGCATTTAATTCTAAAAATCGTGATTAGTTACGATTAGTCACCTGAACTTATAAAAATAATATGAAATTTAATATTTCCATGACAAAAACTAGTTCATTAAATTTTTGTATCTAAACGTATCATGTATACTTCACCGCGCTACTTTCCACGACAGCTGCGGCTCGCACGCAGTCGCGCATTCATACGGTAATGCGCCTTTTAATTACGACCGACTGATAAATCTGCGCGCGTGCCAGTGTGGACGCGGCCTTATGGCGTAATAATAATAATCATTAAGGGTCACTATCATATCAGCGGCATTTTAATGGGGTGACACGCTTTTCGTGAATTCTATTATAATATTTAAAAAAGACGGGTTATAGTCGACTCGGCACGGCGCCGGCGGAGTTCTTGACCAAAGCACATACTTCAATATGTGCCATGGATGCCATTGTCATGCCAAAAAAAAATATGCCGTTAAGGAATTTTATGTGATATATTATTTAGTTCATTAAATTGTCTCTATATTCTGTTTTAGTGAAAAAAAATTATAACGTTGTTGTATATAATTATGTGAGTCAAACTTGTGATTGACATTAAAGAGCGTCTTCTTATTTAATAAAAACATCAAACGCATTCTAGTTATGATAATTATTTATCTGTTAAATAAATAAAAAAATACCTATGTATGAACGTCTTTGATTAATCAATCCTGCTATTATGCTGATATACTAAGAAGATATACTAAGTTCATCGTAACTGAAATATCTGTGATAAAATAGTAATTAACTTAACATTCTTTACAATTCCATAGTTACTCAATTGTTACACAGCACATAATGAAACGCTTTATAAACATTTGCAAAAAAACGACGGCACAGCGGGGGGTTAATGTCTATACAAAAAATCATAAATAACATCCTAAATCGAACATCTGTTGGTAATGAAATTATCAAATATCTATGGACGTGATCAGACTGGGGTGTTCATAAATGTTAGCCCAAAAGGTCATTAAGTAGTTTTAAATATACTTATTGTTACTCCAAAGAAAATGTTGGTTAGAATCTTATTCCTACCAAAATAATCTGTCAATAATCTTACAATTTAATTTAATTCAATTATTGGTTCCTTTTTATTTAAAATTAACTTATTTGACAGTTCAGTTCTATTTATAATTTTAACTGTATTGTTAGGAATCTCGAATCTGTGATAAGGCTCAAGTAGTAAGTAGTGGAATTAAAGAAAAAACTATGTAACCTAGGCATAAGGTTCCTCAAAACTAAACAATAAAAATAGTAGAAATAAATATTTTAAACATAACATTTCTGCTATTCCAAGATAAAAGGCTCTGTGATCGGTATTATTACTGTATAAGGTGGCTTTGACTAAAAGTAAAGAGGCAATACAGTTTGTTTAAAAGCCTAGGTACATGAAAAAGTAATGTCTTTTGAATCTGTGAGATGGACCTCCGACTAGGACACTATTAGCGGTAAATCTCCTTCAACCTTAGGGCGACCAAGATGTTAGTAGAAATGTGGAAAACGTTTTTTTTATTTAGAATTTTGTGTTCACTATACTGTTTTATAAGCTAAATATACCTACGAAAAAAGGCAGTCGTCTCTTTCACACAATATTCACCAACGACTTTTACAATAGAGCTTTTGTATGCAAAAGCTCTACCTGAACGCTGAGCTATCAATCAAAAGATTTCTTGAAGTTTCACCTTTACCTTTCACTTTTTCGCCGCAAGCGCAAGCCAGTGTAATATCATTAACCTTATAGTACCTCCTCACATTGATGAAATAACGCCGACTTGACGTTAACTCTCTCTCTATTTCAGCTACCTCGTAAACTCCTTAAAAAACTATTATTCTTTTTTTTGGCACTGCTGGTCACCTTACTAAACTGGACCCTTCGTTACATCACAGGGCCCAGTAGCTGTAGTCGTGTGTCTCCGCGGAGTCCAGACAACTTGATTGCTCTCCCTTAAGAGCGGGGGTTGTGGCAACGGGAAAGCATTTTAACATCAAAACAAATAGATAAGTCTGTTTTGTCTGTGTTTTTGATTTGCCATTATTTGCTTTTGATTATTCTTATAAAAAGCCTTTTAGGATACAACCTCACCTTTTATATGTTGATAGTTGTTTGAAAATCGATTCTTCAAAATACAATACGTAGGTAACTGTAGCATCCTGAGTGAGGATGAGGAGTTGAAATAAGTTCGATTTTTCTT
Organism: Catoptria pinella; assembly: GCA_963556745.1. Taxonomy (NCBI): domain Eukaryota; kingdom Metazoa; phylum Arthropoda; class Insecta; order Lepidoptera; family Crambidae; genus Catoptria; species Catoptria pinella. Next base: position 6,366,334 of record OY750776.1, read on the forward strand.
TTTCTTTTAACAATTTAGCATAATTTTAGATACAGATATTATGGAAGTATGAATGGTCTTTAATGTGTTAAAATGTACTACCAGCCATGTGTAATTTTTAATGGCATCTGATACATTCAAGAATGTTTAACCCAACTAGCTACGAGGGAAATTATTTGCTGTCGGTTTCGAGCTTCTGTTTTAATTTCACGGCGGCATTATAAAGTGGTTAGTTCCGTCGATCCCCATCGACAACCACCATAAAGTTCGTTGATCTCCATAGCAATACGGACAAGGTGACACGTTCACACACTCCCGGAAGCAAGCTGCAAAGTGCTACGCCCCTACCGCACCAATGTGACAACTTCTGACACACAATAACTTCATCACTCAAAACACACCTCATGATAAGATGACATAAGGTTGAAATTAGATGTGTTTAACTGGCTGTATTAGGGTTGTCAGTGACGTTAGTTTGAGTAAAGTTCCGTTGGTGTTTGGTTACGATTGCTTAGGATGTTGTGGACACGCATTATTGCTCACTAAAGGCATAGAATTAATAATAGAAAGGTTTGATCGTTTTAGTTTAGGCAGTGATGACGATGATATTAAGTGGAATAAAATGTTATTTAGTTCTTTGTTCAGGCTAGCTGCTAGCTACACTAATGAATAAATAAATATTTGACAACATCACAAACATAACTCCGAGTCCAAAGTAAGTCGCTAAATCACTTATGGAAATCAGAGACAACGGTGGTATTAATAAGTTCGTTTTCTAAATTGATCCAGCCGGGGATCGAACCCGGGACCAGGGGCCCTACCGGCTAACTTTTCGAACTTCGGCGGGTCTGCCGAGCTTCAACTTAAAACAGATAAATCGAAGTAAGGAGTTTCATATTGTACTATTCGTCGAAGTTATTTAAAAGATATCGATGTTCGTGTGACATCATGAATTGGGGTTCGCCATTTTGGCCCGATTGGGGCTCGATTTATCTGTTTTAATTTGAAGCTCGGCAGACTTCCCGAAGTTCGATGCGTTAGCCGGTACGGCCCCTGGGGGAGATGGTGACACCTTTGAAACCGGCGTACAAAACCACTTGACCACGGAGGACATCGAAATGATAATAGGTAACAATGTCTTCTTAGCTTTTGAATTATCTTTGTTCAAAGCAGAAGCCTGAGATATTTCTTTATTGCCCAAAGGAATCATCATTCATTTTGTAAGTTTATATTTTCAGTAATAAAGTCAGTGTTCTTTCAAGTGCATAATAATCATTGTGCACAAATTAATGCGCCCAAGGAAACGCAGTGAATGTCGTGAAATATTAAATAATCGGATGCATATTTATATGAAGTAAATTTTCTCTCACTTATTATGGAAGCGGCTTCTTAAAATATTTAAAATTCTTAATATGTATAATAGGCCTTGTTACAACGCAATAAGATTGTGTTTGCTTCGTCAATAACCACTGACAATAAAAGTAGAGAAAAGCATCCAATTACGTTTGTAACTGGAATTTGTGTCTAGTCGGGTTTATTTATCATCTCACGGAGAATACATAGGTACTCTAAAATTGGTTAATCCCGGAAAAACCTAGGATTTTTCCAAATCCTTGGATTTTTTCGCTAAAAAAGTGCATCTAAAATAAATAATAATAAATAAATATTTGACAACATCACATACATTACTCCGATTCCAAAGTAGCTAAAGCACTTGTGTTATGGAAATCGGAGACAACGGTGGTATCACAAACACCTAGACCTGAGCCAATATAAAAAAGTTCGTTTTCTAAATTGACCCAACCGGGGATCGAACCCGGGACCTCAGAGATAGCGATACCTTGAAAACCGGTGTGCAAAGCCACTCAACCACGGAGGTCGTCAAATCAAAATAGAAAAAGTTCATTATACACACCGATCTACCGTCTCTAAAGCTGTATTTTTCTAAAAAGTTACATAATTAAGTTATAACATTTGTATATTTATCTATACAACATGTTACAAAAGTACCCCTAATGCCGAATATGGTAGATAGGGACCATCAAACTGAACAACATTTACTATGGGACCAACTTTGAAATCGCGAAAAAAAAATCAGCTGTTTCATACAAAAAATAATTACGAAAATATCAAAATGTATGAAACAGCTGATATTTTTTCGCGATTTCAGAGTTGGTCCCATAGTAAAAGTTGTTCAGTTTGATGGTCCTTATCTACCATATTCGGCATTACGGGTACTTTTGTAACACGTTGTATAGTTTTAAACTGCTAATAATAATATTTATACCTGTTAAACAAATAATGTATTACGGCAATGGAGGATCCCGCCGCGGGCTAACATTATAGTGTTATGTTTCACGAAATGCTCTGCGTTTTGGGGCGCATTTGTGCAATATACATCGGACTATACAGGTTGGTAATATCCTTATAAAGCCGAATATGGTAGATAGGGTACTTACTTATTTATTTATTAATAGGTCAACCAACAGCATATATAAAAAAAACGATTTTAAAGTACATAGAGGTTTTAGTCTTATATACCAATTACAGGTTAACACAACATTCTTAAATAGCAATTTCACCAATACATACCATGCATACAACCCCGGAAAAGTATTATTAACCCTGAAAGCCACCACGTTTATAAAAAGAAATCTTTTTATGATTACCTGTATAGTGGCAACCCTAGACTGAAATTGTGTTTGCCCATTAATGGGATGGATTATCTAATACAGTAGTCTATTTGCGTCTAGGGTTGTCATTTTGCATTTTTCTATGCAAATAAAAAACGAAATTTCTCAACCATGTGGCTGTTTTCAGGGTTTATAATAATTTTTCGGGGTTATATACATGGTACCCTATTTACCATATTCAGTTTTATACGGCTATTACCAAACAGCCTGTATAATGCTGATCGATCTGAAAAATATAGTAACAATTGTAGTTGTAATGACAAAAATAAACTATTTTTAAAATAAGTACACAATATGTGGGTTTGTAACAAAAATAAAAAAAACAATGTTATTTCACAGATCTGTATAGTAAGTTAGTACTTACCTATTATTATATTATTTATATCGAGGTCTGTATATCTCGAATTTAATATAATAAAAGCTGTGATAATTATTGAAAGTATCATCATAAACAATTTTCCTCAACAGCATTATGAAACGAGTTGATTTTCTAAACAGCAAATTATAAACAATTTAGCAGGGGTAGCGAAGTTTATTATTAAAAGGCGAGAGTAATTAAATTAAACCTGTTTCTTTGACGCGCTGCCCGGCTAATATTTTTATTAAGTGAAATACACCGAGAAAACTTCTAGTGCATTCATGTATTTTTATCGATATTTGCAGCTTTTTAGTTATAATCTCATGTAGCTTACCTAAAGGCAGTAATTTAGCAATTTGCTAAATAGACTAACACAGTCCTAGGCATAATGCTAATAAATTTGACATTTAGGCAAAACGCGACTTAGTCCGTCTACGCATTAGGTACACCGATCTTAAAGGGTATAGATGTCGCAGCCAACTGATTTGATCAGCCGCACAATTATTAACGGCCTAGTCACTTGATTGAACAGCGCCATTTAATCAGCGGCGTAAGTGACATATTTTACTTTCCTTAAATCTTGAGAAACTCCAAAAATACCTACTTATCACAGCTGGTCGACGCCATATTACCAGTACCTATTTGACAGCTCGGTTTACAGCGCGCCAGGTGACAGAACTATATTTCAATGTCTTAGCTAGGCAAGTAATCAAACGTCATCGAACCAAGTCATTTGCTTAGCCATTCAATTAGATGGCTGCATATCATTTAGGCCGCTGATTGAACAGCGCTGATAAATGAAGAGGCTAGGCCGTTAATTAAGCGGCTGATTAAGCTAGTTAGCTACGACAATAGATATTGAATAGAATCTGAAATTCGATTTGAGACAGTTTGACTTCATAACTTGGAAACACAATTTTCCAAAAACTTTAAATCATCACGAACTTAGAACACCAAGTCCACAGTGATTAAAACTAAATCCATCTAGCTACAAACTGGTATACAAATAAAAACTGATACGAATTCAAAATAAAAGAATTAAAACTTACATCTAATAGATTTTATTAGTTAGTGGAGATGTTTTCAGTTACTTTTCCCAAATATTAAAACTTTTTTTTTTACTCATTTGACAGATTTTACGAATACCAATATCGATAGCTCCGTGTCTCATTCCATTTGCAGAGGTGATAATGGTGAAGTTTGAAGCACGGCGTAATTGCGCGGGCCCGGAGGGACGCATAATCGTGCCAATTATGCGGAACTAATAAACACTGCGCAATTAAACTGTAATTGAAATTATTTCAAATTAATTGACAAGGTAGTTGAAAAGTTATTTTTTTTACTACCTATTCAGAATAGGACATCTTTTAGCTGACAAGAAGAACGGGCGCAAGAAACTTGCCCACCCATGTTTTAATAAAATGAATCTGTTATATCACTTTATAGATATACCTTCCTTGTCTTCCAGAAAAACGTTTTGGTAAAAAAAACTAAAGAAAAATCGTCCAATAAAGTCTAGTTACATACTACTTCTATTCTAACTCGTAAATAATTTTCAGCAATAGGCAGCCTTTTCAGTACCTATATGGGAAAGTCAGGCCATAAAACTTTAGGCAAATAATATTCGACATACCTAAATACAGTCAAACTAATTTATTTATTATTAAATGAGCATGTGTAGGTGCAAGGTAGCATACATATTATACACAAAATTACCGGTCTTACACCTGTGGGATTGATGTGTGTCTTAGCAGATTTAGAAACATCAGCTTAAATATCAGACTTGGAAAATAGATGGAAAACTTTAAATATTAAGCCCTATGCACTTGTTTTGAAATACGGAAAAGTTCTCTCTTCATAATAATGACAATCGGGGTTTTCGCCTGACAGCAGCGAAGACACGAGTTGTTTTTAGGGTTCCGTAGTCAAATGAACCCTTATAGTTTTGCCATGTCCGTCTGTCCGTCCGTCCGTCCGTCCGCGGCTTAGCTCAGAGGCTCTAAGTACTAGAAAGTTATATTTTAGTATGAATGTGTATATTAATTATCCTAAAAAAGTGGTAGAATCTCAAAAATATTTTTTTTTGTGTACCTCCCTTTTGTATTTTTATATATAAATTATATTGAAGTTAAAAGAAAAACTATCATTGCTAGGTAGGTTACAAATTAACAAGTACTAGTCGAAGTTAATCAACTTACAAAATTAATTTATATTGGAAAAGTTTTCGTAATACATTGAATAGTTAGGTATTAAGTATATACTTAGTTTTAGGCGTTAGTTGTGTAACGGGAAGAAAATATAAGTTTATAGCTATTTGGTAATTATATAAGGTAACTGCGGAACCCTATACCCCAACAAGCAAAGTAATCCTATAAAGAAAAATTATAAGTAATTATTTACTAATAACGTTCTTATAAATGTATTGTTGTAGACTTTTTTACTTATAATAGCATTCGACAAGCTTTAACATACTCAAGAGCATTCATTTTTGTATCTTAGTCTTATAGTTTGCTACAAGACTAACGCACAGAACGGTTACAGGATACTTTTACTTATAGTAACCTTTCACAAGCGTACATACTCTCAAGAGCATTTGTTTTTATTTCACAATCTTCTAGTTAGCTACAAGAATATCTTGTAAAACACTTACAGGTATAAGTGTCCTATAATTGTTTGCAGAAAGATTAAGTAGTCCTGACTGATATTTGATCCTATCGTAGTATTTTATAAGAGAACAAGATATTATAATACACTAAGCTACGCTAATTATAAGATTGCATCGTTATTAGTCTTGTTCAAGATTCTTTTAAGTGTAATTGTACTTAATTAGGGCAATATTAGGTGAAATAACCGTATAAGCTACTAGATAAATCACTTTACTAGTAAACATCTGCCATTTTGTTCTGATACAATTTCAAGTGCAAATACAGGTGATGTAAATGAGGGTTCCGCGGTGGATTTTTTTTTTCACCCTTAGCCCATCATTTGGATAGCGAAGAAGTTGAAGATTTTTTAGAAGAATACGATTTCAATTTCGAGGAAACCACTGAATATGAAAAAAAATCGTGAATTGCAACAGTTGAACAATGCGCTCGTATTATGTAGGTAGTTACTAAATAAAAATATGGTTATACTTTGTTGATACGGATAGTGAAAGATGTTATTTTATTTTTAATAGCAATAGTAACATCCATCTTCCGGGTAATGATTGTACACTAGCGTATATTGACAGCCTTGACACCACAATTGTTTTATATTAAGAAGTTTTTTAATATTGATTATGTTAACAATAAAGTGACAGTACAATCTTGAATCAGTGAATCGTCCACAACCATAACACTTTTCAGATAGAATAAAATGTGTCATTGTCCACGGCCATTTATATTCGTTGAGTTTTATAAAGTTATCTTTACTTAAAAAACAGTCAACGTCTAAAAATACCACCATCGCGAAAGGAACTGAAAAACAAAAGATTTTTTTTAAATGTGATAGAGTAACCCTTAAACTTTGTCATGCATTCATGACGAGAATAAGCTGTAATCTAGTGATTTATACGTCTCGTAATTGAATTCTAGCAAATTTAATTTATAGATTAGTAGGCAGATTTCGCGAGGAACCCTAATATGTTATAATATGGAGGCAAGTTATCTGGATTGAAAATGCTATAAGTACAAATTTACCTATAATTGTTCTATAACATACTTAATGCAGAGAATTTTAAAACATGGCGAATGTTCGTAATTATTTTCGAAATATTATTTTAATAATAAATATGCTATGTGCTATTTTTTAAAGGGCGTTGTGAAATTAACAAAATTTTGAGAGACATTTACAATAAATATGACTTCCCCGGCAAGTTCACACACTATAAATACAATATTTTACAATACTTACATGTCCTATGATAATACAAATTATAATAGTAAAATAGTGTAAATACATATACCTACGTTAGTTTGTTGTTTTTTTTTGTGTTTAACACAAACCAACCGGCCGAAACTCAAATAGATGTTTAGAAGAAAACGTACTTATAACTAATAACTAAGTACATTAGTAGTGCATTATAAACAAGATTGTTCTAGTAATGTACTTAAGTCACTAACTAATAAGAGTATTTGTGTTTAAAAATGTGTAGTCTCAGAACATTATAGAAGCAATTGCGCTTTCATAAGTGTATTATAATGCTTAATGACATTCTGCGAGTTGATTATAAGATCGTTATTAGAAACTAATGCTCCTATAACTGCGCCCAAATCCAGCATTGTAACAAACTTCAAGTATCTTATAAGTAAAAAAGAAAGTAGCCTTAAAGAACACTTCAAGTATTGATTTTGCTTGTTGGGACTGCGCGTGGCCCGACATGCACTTGGCCAGTTTTTTTCTTATGAGTTAAAAGCTCAGGCGGAAAATCTCCGAAGATCATCAACAGAAGCTTAAGCTTATGTTTCTAAATTATTTCTCGTTTCACAATTGTATTGTATTATGCCCTTACTAAAGATTGTATAGCAGTGTTTTGTCCCTTTTTAAAGTCAAACTTAAATAGTTTGACAGAGAGTAACCATTGTGTAACTACCTATACATCTGCTATACAATCTTTACTAGTAAGGGGGTTAGAGTCTTTTGAAGAGCCATAATTTGGCCTTATTAAGCAGTCAAACAGTAGCGTGGCCTTTTTAATACTGCAGTATAATTTACAAATAGCAGCCCATTAGCCAAGCATGCAAAATATAATTCTTCAAAATCTAAGTTAATTACTGAAGTCAGGTAAATTATCGAGTCGGGTGGAAAATTTCCATGTGGTGGCACTCACGCCATCTAGCGCGATCTACCGTGAACCTGTGTCGCCATCTAGCGTGTACTGTGGTTAAACGTAATTTGTTGTAATGGATTTAATAAGTGGCTTTAAACAACACGTAAATACAAGTTCTAAGGAAATAAACGTATAACTTGGTTCGAATAACTTAGAAATGAGGGGATAAAGAAAATGACCTGGGCCCTATTTAATAACGCGACAATTTGGTTTACATTGCGTTGTAGCTATGAGTAGTTTGTTCTATTTTCTTATTGGTTGACGCAGTGGATAAGAAATTATCATGACAGGTGACAAAAGTGACTGGACTGTTGCACGCCACTCGATCGGTCAATTCCCATTATTGTGATTCTGTGTAATCTGTGGTTCAGTACCCTTAGCACGAACATGTATCGAGAAAAAAAACATGCATAATACTCGATAGGATTTATTATCTATGGAAAATGTAATTTCGCTTTTCGGCGGTAGTTGGCGCTGTACAAATTTCCCATACAAAATTACTCTTTAGAATGTTTTACGTGCGTTATTTTTTCCGTGGGTTTCCCCCGCCAAGGAGCACCGACGAATAGTGGAGAACTTGTGAATGTTGCAGGAAGTCGCTGCATGTGGGCAGCCCAGACTTAAAAAAGGAGGAGGTTTTCAATTCGATTGTTTATATATTTTTTTATCGTTGTTCGCTCGTAACTTCGATGAACCAATATTGATGATTCTTTTTCGTTTGATCGAGTTTTCTTGCGAGATGGTCCCATTTTTTTTTAAATCGGTTCCATGGTTTTTTTAGCTTAGTTTCCAAATAAAGCCCAAGGTAGCGACACAATCCCCAAAAAGGCGATGTCTCACGGCGCGCCCCTGCCTGGGCGGGCCGGTTCCTTCCGCCTGCAAAACACACGCGGCAGATTGGGCCCTAAACACTGCATAAAGCTATTTGCCATGAATGCCTCCGGGCACAAATTTCAATTATTGTCGCATCCGAATAGTTCCGAACGGGGCTTGACTGGTTCTCGGGTACAGTCGTTGACAAGCGTGGCGAAAACAAGCAGTAACATTCTTGTATGGCATGCCATTGAAATGCTTTATTATTATAAAATACTAGCTGCCCGCCCCGGCTTCGCACGGGTGGCGCCATCTATTAGTTATATTGCGATTTAAATGTCGGAAAAGAAAAAAAAATATTACGTATTTCCGTAGAATTTCTTGAAAACTTTTTTTTCTACAAACCTTGTAATGATAATAACAAACACAACAAAAAAGTAATTATAACAGAAGTTATGCGCTTACATACATTTCGGCGATTCATTTTTATGTAAATATATTTAAACTTAATTGAGATGTAGCGATGAATTGGCTGGGACATGTTGCTTGATAGTAAGTTCAGTGCTTTTTTGTTTGAAATGAAATGATGAAATCTTTGTTGTAATTTTACAACTCTTTCGCCCTTACTAATAAAGATTGTATAGCAGGCATAGAAATACTATTAGCAGATGTACAGATGTTTTGTCCCTTTCTTTTTAATGTCAAACTTAAATAGTTTGACAGAGAGTAACCATTGTGTAACTTTGCTATACAATCTTTGTTAGTTAGGGGGTTTGTTTTTAAAAAACAGGTTTAAACCTCCTTCTCACACATAAGTACGAGTTTTACCTACAAGTTATTTTGATTAAAAAGATAACATGTTAGGTTGCAAAAAATTTCATACCAAATTAAATAAAGTTTAACGAAATATTCTTTGATTCTATTATAAAATGCTACCTAATGGAAGAAAATTAAAATCTAATAAATAGTGCGCAATATCGCACCAATAGAGCTGCGACTGTACTGCATATTGGGCGTATTCATCTTATAAAGGGGTCAAAATATTTTATTAGCCTTGCAATTTTAACTGAGTCGAGGGCGCCAACGAGATTAGAGGCCCGAGGCGATGCACGCCAAATCGAGCACCTCCTCCAACTGAATGGAACCCTTTTCTCAAAACCAAATTATCTTTACGCAATCAAACACGAAATTAATCCTTCTCTTGTTAACGATAAGGCTGAATATCCTTTGGAGGTTTTGATGTTGACATTTAAAACGGTGAAGTCGACTTTTGGTCCGAGTGATGTCAATTTACTGTGCAGTGGTCAGAGTTGAAAAGCGTAGATTTTGAATGCCGAACGGTAATCAGATTTGGCGCGCTAATAGATTGATTTTGTACTGTAACTTTTTTACTTCTCTTTTAATGGAACCGGGCAGAAAATTGTGTCCACTTTAGCTGGAAATGTAAATATACAATACCATAATACCTTACTTAAATAAAAAATCTCGTTAAAATAAATCCGTGCGATAAGGTACGAATAACATAAACACGCAATTTGTACTGAAATGCTAAGCAAGTCGGTGTCAAAAAAAAATTAAGTCATTTTATTACTCACAATAAACTATGTATTATTTTTCAACCCAAAACATTATTTTTCGTAGAAATCTCGCTAAATCTATGTTTTTTCAACGAATGTTTAAAATTTCCTTCAGTTGTCAGAGGCAGGCCCGTAATTAGAGAGCGCCGCGCGGCTGCCGTCAAACGCACGCTGAGCACGACGCCTAATGACTAGGTACGTACTATTGTAAAAAGTTTATTTACCCCCTATACCCGTTTCCGAAACTGCGATTCGCAACCAGTTGCAAATTAAGATTTTTAATCTTTGATCGCAACCAGTTGCGAATCAAGAGAAAGTGGCGCCACACTGAATTTTATTTAATATTGTAATTATAATACATATTTTTATTAAAACTTTACGTGGAATTTTTAAGAGCTGTCTAGTATTTTTAGAAGGTATCATTGTTCCAATCCCTCGTAGTCATTTCTAGAAGTAGATAGCAAAACTGATAAAAGTGGCCGTTTATGACTCATTTTGGGAATGTAATGATACCTTCTAAAAATTCCAGGTAAAGTTTTTTTTAATCCTTTTCTATTAACAACTTACTTCATAAAAACCTCTGAGGGCGCCACTTTCAGTATGGGATCCATCATAACCGACACTAAACTAAGCCCTATTTAATAAAAGTGACGATTTGTCACCTGTCATGACCATTTTATATCCATCCTCAACCGATTTGAAAATAGATTAAACTACTCATAGCTACAACGCAATATACCTAAACCAAATTCTCAAGACAATTGACAAATTGTCACGTTATTAAATAGGACCCTGGTAGTTCGATATGGGAAAATAGCGCCTCCTTTGGGCACATTCGTTTGTTTATTGTCAGCGCATAATAATATTCGTTAACTGACTGGGAGAGAATGCCTTAGATATTTTAAAGAGTGCGGAACAAACTTTTTTAGGTTTTTGATTTCCTTTAAGATTTATTACTTAATTCAATTTGAGTACCTACGTATGCGACATTAGTTAGTGCAAGTGAAATAGGTATTTTGAGCTCAGAAGAATAAACCTAAATACTTTTAAAATCTTAGTATAGAAAGACCCAATGCCGTTACTCCGCTGGGGATGTGGATTCAATCACCGTGTCGCTGAGAAGCTTACTGCTTCTAGGTGTTCGCTACACTCCGGAACACCCAAGAGAATACCACGCCATCCACGACAACCTTCAACTCTATCACTAATACAACAAAGTCCAAATTCCCATGACAAAGTTCCAATAGCAATTGATATTGGAGAATTTTGAGAAATTCAATGTGCGATGCGACGTTGAAATGATTGCGATAAAGACTAGAAAATGCGAGACACTGACTGGATTGTAATGGGTGTGTGTGAAGTCATGAGGAAATTAAATTTTCTTTGTGGCAAAGAAAAAAGATTTTCCTTACACACAAACTGGTGAATTTGCTAAGAACGATTTCGTAGGAAACACAAAAATTATATTAAAATACGTAATTAACAAAAACTAAATCAGAAACACGATGTAATGAGTTTTCCAATAACTTTCATTTTTAAATCCCAAAAAATATTGTTTTCATAACATTAAGCTTGTGCAAAAGCTGAGTAATAAATAAAGCATACGTAAAACATGGAAGTCTTCCATTAAAACAAATGTTTCAGTAAACAGAAAGAGTATAAAGGATGGTCATTATAAAATCATGTACCCAGAAATCTGTTGTTCCCATCATCCCTAAATGTTTTGATCTATACGGGAAAGAAAACGAATCTCCCCTGATAGTTATTTGATATGATTTATTCATACGCTACACCACGATAAATGGAAGTTTGTTCTTTCAGAAATCTATTTAGAAAGCCATTAGGGCCACTTTTATTTTAAACATGTTTTTCGCGATGGATATGCAAATCTAGGGGTTGCGGGTGCACTGTTTATCCAAGTACAATGTTTGCTCGAATTTTTATTGAATGATTAACTTTGCGTGCGGTGTCGAGGAGGTTGAGTGGAAAATAGAAATAATTGTTCTTTTTTATCAGCAGTTTTTGTAGTGTCCAGTCGATTATATTGAGTTTAATCTGAAGATTTTAAAGTAGGTTTAATGCATGAAGTGACAAGATTTAGATAACTTTGTCTGACTGACTTCATATTGATAACAAGTTACTTTTATATTCTATAAAAATACTATTAAGTCTATTTGAAATTTTGAGATTTAAGCATTCACAATGCTATTTTTATATAATACTAAATAATATACTAGAAAAAATAGGACTCGCACCAGATCATGTTCTCGGAAATATCTGGAAAGATGTTCAGTTGAATGTAGCAGGTTAATTCCTTCTACATTGGTGAGATGGCGCTGGCTTGCAGCGTAAGAGTTGATATACTAGAAGAAATTCGACGTTCTCACCAGTGACTCGGTAGCTCAGCGGTTAGTGCATTGGACCGGATATCCAAAGGTCGCGGGTTCGATTCCCGTCCGAGAACATGATCTGGTGCGAGTCCTATTTTTTCTAGTATATTATTTAGTATTATACTATTAAGTCTCCAATTCCCAGGCAACAAAACTGCAGAGCTATTAAATCCTGATTTCAAATCCTAAATATTTACAGAAAGAACTCAACCACACTAAAAACGAAAAACTACTTTAAATAATCTGAATGATTGATGATAATAATCCTAATATCCAAAATCCATATTTGTTAGTTAGGTACCACACATTACCAAATGATTAACTTTTATAGTCAGCTACGGATAAGAAGGTATCTACGTATATGATAAAGTATTTATACCGCCTACACGAAATATAAAATTAACAGAAGATCCGCTCGCAACAAATCGCACGCATACGAAATTACTTAAGAGAACTAAACCGGGCTATAGTTGACCGAGCGAGCGCGAAGAGTCCCCGTTTAAGCTTGGGCAAAAAATACTTTTGTATGTCTATCTGTCCAGTTGTCCGTCTGTTCTCCTCTACACGTCGCATTTCTCATCCGATTCTCGTGAAATTTTGTGAACAGGTTCTTTTATTACTTATATCTTTTTGTCGATTCAGTTTTTCTAAATTTTTGGAAAAAGCATACTTAATTCACCGAATACGAAAAATGTCACAAAAGCGAGGTCACAGAGCCGCAATACACTTTTTTACTTTATGGTTACAACTAGCGCAACAAAACAAATGACAGAAGTGTTTTTTAAATACGGTCGAGGAACGCTTCTGTTAAAACACAGTTATATTTTGTGCCGCCCAACAGCTAGGCCCGCCCACCGACACGGTTAAGCGGCTTACCTCATGTATGTACATACTATTTGGGGAATGAGGATTAATTAATAACTGAAAAATTTCAGAATTTCCCTATAAGTGAAGATTCTATCAAGTAGCCGTTTTTAACATATTTTTTCGTACGTATATAATTTGGAAGGATCTTTAATTGACCATCTGTTGTTACTTTCTTATTGTTGTTTGTTGGTCTTCCTTAGATTATAAATTAATTAAGTACTAGAACAGTTGCAGCAGTTATTTATTTACTCAAGTACTGGCAAAAAAATTTAAATTAAACTTACTGTACCTACTCTTAAATAATTTGCGCATTATTTGCAAATATTGTTTAATGTTTCTGCTACAGCAAATGAGCAATGTTCAAAAACACAAACCCTAGAGATTTTCTATACGTCGTCGTCGTACTTTTGAAGGATTTCGGTGTAATATTTTAACCAGGGTCGCACATTTCCAAAGTACATAACACGCCTAATGGCCGGTTTGTAACCGCGAGCCGTCAGCCACTGTCACAAAGCGCACCACCATTTAGCGAGCGGCAATCCGCTTACCTCCAGACGACATTAAGCAGCCATCAAATATGCATGCGCCACTCAGCCACTATATACCCTAAATGGAGGATGGAATAGGAACATTGTTTTCATATTACGTAGTACCTTCTTACCTACTTAAGCTTTGGTACAGTACAATATATTTTGTTGGTGACGTAGAATGTAAAGGCTTTCATCACTTGAAGTGAATCTTAAGTTTCAGAACACTTTTCCCCTAATTAGCCACACAACAAAATGTGAACATATTATAATATGACCGTTCCTTTTTTAGGATTTCGTACCAAAATGGTAAAAAGGAACTTTATGGTGCGACTCAGTCTGTCTGTCTGTCACAGCTGGATATCTCGAGAACTACTAATGCTATCAACTCGAAATTTGAAATAGTTTTAGATGACGTTTACCCAACTATTTTGCAAATAAGAGAGAGATAAAAATATTTATAATTTTTTGCAACAGGGACAGAAAGAAGGTCTTAAAAATTCGAAGTGAGGCTATTAGGCCATGTGGGTTATCATATGAAAGAGCTCTGCTTGCACCCCCTTATTCCGAAGTTTGCATAGAGCAAAATCTGAAATTATTTTATATGATAGAAGTTTATTTAAAGATTACAGAAAAAATATAACGATGTCTCTAAATAGTAAACTTTTTCAGAATGATGGTACGGAACCCTCCTGTAAACATAATAAATTCTTAAATAAATATAACAATCCCTTGTAACTTAATTTGATTATTTCAACAATCTGTCTCAGTAAAAGTGTTGAAACTGAAGTAGGGATATGAAGTTAATTAAGTACCAAAACCATATCTTATTCCAGCAGTACCTAATAGATAGGTATTGACGACAACAATGATGGATGAGTAATGCGAAATTAGCTCAGACGACGCGAGCTCCAAGAATGCCCCATTTTATTGGATTCCATAAGCTCTATTCATCGTTTTTTCGCCCTCTCGAAGGGAACCTTTGAGGATAATGCGATATAGAACCGTTCGATCGAATATCAGACGGCCGCGGTAATGCGCCCAATGATAATATACCATTAGCCGATTATAATAGCATGCGATACGCAAACTTTTTTGATCAAACCATTTTTCATTGCATTTTCCAAGTGTAAAAATACAAAGCGTTCTTTCGATGACGTCATTTACAACGTAATTTGTAATACATACCCTGCATGAGTTCGAAATCATTTTCATCTTTTTTCTGTGGGACAATCGTTAACACGTCTTTTTATCTTATCTTCATATTATTGTTCTATGCGTTGCACATTAGAAAGTAAAAAGGAAAAATTATTAATTTATTGTGAACTAAATAATAGAACAGTTGACTACTTATTTCAATAATTAATTAATTATACTTAATCTAAATGGTACACAAAAAAGGCATTAAATTTTAGAGGTACTTACCTTTTTACAAACATAGTATCTAGACTAAGCACACAACGGCAGCACGTCAGGTTATACAGTTAAACTGTCTTTCCCATAACAAGTATCTAAGATTACTCAATGGGAAGACTCAGCGCAAAATATTGTTAGTACGATTTCACGAATAAATGATTTTTATTTTTTTTATTTTTATTTTTAAAATCAGATTTTATTACGTAGGGCATAAAGGCGGTCTCAAGGTTAACATGTATAGTCTGAGGTGCTGTCATGTGTACATTCTATTGCTTGATATTATGGATTTATCAATATGGATTTCATATCTTTGCAGCTGCAAGAAAAAGATAAAGGTAATCAATGGTTAATTTTAGACAAAATATATCAATAAAAACCGGCCAAGTGCGAGTCGGACTCGCGCACGAAGGGTACCGTAAAAATCACGATTGTTGTATGCCCCCCTTAAATATTTGTTTTATTTTAATTTAGTTATTTATTTTTAAAGTGAATATATTACTAAATGTTTTGTGAATATTTCAAGCGTCTACCTGTTGCCGTTATCAAAATAAAGCAAAAACGAGCAAAAAATTCAAGTTTGTTGTGTGGGAGCACCCTTAAATATTTATTTTATTCTATTTTTTAGTATTTGTTGTTATAGCGGCAACAGAAATACATCATCTGTGTTAATTTCTACTGTCTAACCATCACGGTTTATGAGATACAGCCTGGTGACAGACGGACAGACAGACGGACGGACGGACAGCGGAGTCTTAGTAATAGGGTCCCGATTAACCCTTTGGGTACGGAACCCTAAAAAGAAGAAAACAGCAGTTAAATTATCATGTGAACTTAAAAATTTGAGTACTAGTGTCGCTATACAAGATATCTGAAACTTAATGTTGTGCGATCACCTGTGTCATTCTATTAAGAATTATAGGATTACGGCAAAGAAGCTGCCACACAAAGCTCCAAAAATGGATGGGACAATTCACGTGCAAAGATGTAATTCAACCATACATCGCATGTTACATCAAATAAAAGTATTTATTCCAGGAAAAAACACCTTAAATAAATGTTCAAGAGAGGGAAAACTTATTTGGAATTTTGATATCAGATATAGAAGTAAAGAATTTAATGCACATTTTTATCAATATTATACTATCAGATAATTCTAAAGATATGGGTACTTAAACTGAGGTGGTAGATCTAGTTACCTATTTTTTTAATTCTAAATGCTACATAATTCTTTTTACAAAACCAGGTGTGACAACACTGGATCTGGTACTTATGCAATTTATTATTTCTCTACGTCCATGTCACTGTATACTAAACTACTTCGCTAAATATCACAACTTCTTCCAGATAAATCTTAATTCAATTTCCTTGCAGAAAACGAGAAAATTTGCCAAAAGGTATTATTAGCTTCTGTTCTACGCAATATCCTCGGACAAAAGTTAAGCCCCAAATGTAGTTGTCGCGTGTAAGCCCCCCTTTGTGTAGTAATCCTGTGGGCTGAATCCGTGTGGCCTTTGTATGGGCATCTTTAATGCAGGTAGACAGGCCAAAAGCCAGGCCGCTGGGAATATTGCTCGGCCACTT
The DNA here is from genome assembly GCA_963556745.1 of Catoptria pinella. NCBI lineage: Eukaryota > Metazoa > Arthropoda > Insecta > Lepidoptera > Crambidae > Catoptria > Catoptria pinella. The sequence goes on from OY750776.1 coordinate 6,383,345, forward strand.
ACAATAAGTAATTCCTTACCTACTTACTTATTTAGAGCCTAATTAAATATGATGGCGTTGGAAATTAATAAGTTTTGTGAAGAGGTTAAAATTTTATATAAGTGTTACTCGTATATTATAAAAATGTTTTAAATACAGTTGCTCGAAAATGTGTGTTTTCGAAGACAGTACAGCGTGTGGTAGTGATTTTACCGCATGCCGTACGTTTTTGTTTACGGTTTAGTACAGCGTGCGGAAAGTTAATTTTACCGCACGCCACCACCGTGCGTTTTTGTAGACGGTTTTTTTTTCCGAAGGTACCTATAATGTTTTCTCGCAAATATATTGAAAAACGTAGTATGCCACACGGTTGTTAATGTTTTTTAAAACTCATTACCAACCTTGTATCATAAACTACTATTACGTTATGTTACGAAGCATTTTGATATCTCAAATATCAATCTTATTATAAACTAGCGGACCCGACAGACGTTGTCCTCTCGTAACTATGAATATTGGTTTCATTATATTTGGCGATAAGTTAATTATTTGACGACAGAAGCATCTGTTTTAAGCGATATTCATTTTTTTACATCCTCTTTGACGATATTTGCAGCACGCAATCTGTCAATGTTATGTCAAAAGCCATAAGATTACATTAAAAAAGTTTAAATTGTCAAAAGCGCTGTTACATTAGAAATAATTTATTATGGTGGTTAAGTATTCTTAAATTTTCTATTTTCCGCAGATTTTTCTTAATTTTTTCTTTCATAAGAACCTTTTCCTGGCAATAACAAACACAACAAAAAAATTATTAGCGAAATCGGTCCAGCCGTTCACGCGTGATGCCGTGACATAGGGAAATAGGGATTAATTTTTATATACATATACTATAGATAATATAATACAGATAAATATAAATGGGATCTTTTCTAAGATACTTTATCTTTTCTGTTACGACTTACAAAGGCTATTGTGCTAGTAACTCGCACTCCACACAACTGCAGACAATAGAATGAAAATAAAGTCTATAGATTACTATTTGAAATTTTGAGATTTAAGCATTCACAATGCTATTTTTATGTACAATACTAAATAATGTACTAGAAAAAATAGGACTCGCACCAGATCCTGTTCTCGGACGGGAATCGAACCCGCGACCTTTGGATATCCGGTCCAATGCTCTAACCGCTGAGCTACCGAGTCACTAGTGAGAACGTCGAATTTATTCTAGTATATCAACTCTTACGCTGCAAGCCAGCACCATCTCACCAATGTAGAAGGAATTAACCTCGACATTCAACTAAATATCTTTCCAGGTATTTTTAAACAGTTGATTAAGATGAGAAAGCAATATAACTATTTGAAATTTTGAGATTTAAGCATTCACAATGCTATTTTTATATACAATACTAAATAATATACTAGAAAAAATAGGACTCGCACCAGATCATGTTCTCGGACGGGAATCGAACCCGCGACCTTTGGATATCCGGTCCAATGCTCTGACCGCTGAGCTACCGAGTCACTAGTGAGAACGTCGAATTTCTTCTAGTATATCAACTCTTACGCTGCAAGCCAGCGCCATCTCACCAATGTAGAAGGAATTAACCTCGACATTCAACTGAACATCTTTCCAGATATTTTTAAACAGTTGATTAAGATGAGAAAGCTATATAACTATTGGAGGTTAATTCCTTCTACTTTAGATTTTACATTAGATTACAAAAATATCAGTGCATTTATCATGACAGCGACACACCTTGCACCTTGACCAATTAGACTACTCTACACGTGTTTCGCCCCAACCCGGAGCATCCTCAGGAGTTAGGATCGTGCGTGAACCAACATTCGGTGTTGGTTCACGCACGATCGGTGCATCCTGAATATATTTTTTGCGGGAGTAAGCTACATATATTTCTCTTTTCACAACGAATATGTATACATTCATATTATTATCTACGAGTGCATAGGTTATAGATAGACAAGGTGCGACGAGGCGCGCCGACCGATTTCCATGGAATTTTTCCATTACGCCGACAAATTGCGCGCCCACCCCGTAATGTACTGCCGAGCACATTATTATTTATTATATCTTAGGTCACGACGGCACATGGGAATAAAAATCTTAATGCAAGAAGCAAAAGAAAATCCGTGCTCAGATTTTTGCAAAGAATCAATCTTGCATCTCTGTGAATGCAAACGGCAGATGTTTAAATCATCGTATTTTCCCATTTAAGTAATCAATTACTTGCCAAAGTAATACAAGTAGTTCTGACGACCTCCGTGGTCGAGTGGTGTGTACGCCGGTTTTCAAGGTGTCGCCATCTCTGAGGTCCCGGGTTCGTTCCCCGGCTGGGTCAATTTAGAAAACTATTTTCCATTGGCTCAGGTCTGGGTGTTTATAGTTCCACCGTTGTCTCTGGTTTCCATAACACAAGTGCTTTAACTACTTACTTTGGGATCAGAGCAATGCTTGTGATGTTGTCTAATAAAATTAAAAAAATAAATGCAAACTTTGATTATTAATTAGATGGCTATAATGGCTAGAATTAATAATCAATCCACAGATTGGGATAGGCCTAATTTAGGCCTATCCCAATCCCTATCGGATAGGGATTGGGATAGGCCTAAATTAGGCGGCGTAGCTATCATAGGGCCAGGTGGTGCAGTGCACCAGGGCCCCGGAGTTCAGAGGGCCCTCTAGCCTCAGCTTTGAAAAAAAATGAAATTTTTTTTTTTTTTTGCGATTTCAGAGTTGGTCCCATAATAAAACTTGTTCAGTTTGATGGTCCCTATTTTCGGCATTAGGGGTATTTTTGTAACACCTTGTATATCAGGCGTATATCTATCTGTGGATTGGTTATACATTCTGGCCGTAAGAAATTATGTCTGATTCGTATGGGGAATTAAAACAAAATGCATTTTCTATACTACTTTATTATGTGATGGTCACTTATATTTATTTATGTAATATAGTTTTTTTTTCTTTAAACTGAGCACACTAAAGCCTTTTTTTTAATAACCAACATTATAGTAACACTGATAAAATTTTAGAAACTTAAGATTAGAGGTATTATGCTAATGTACAATTACTTCAAAGATAAACACCACTTGCTATTATTATAGTATATGTGATTTAATTTTAACTACTACTGAATATCAATGTACTCTTAATACATTAACCAAAGAATCACCATTACTTCAAGATTTTACGGTTCCATTTTTACCTTTTTCAAACAAAACCCAAATTGAATGGAAATTAGCAAACCAGTAAGGAACAATACGTGTGACTACTGAGGTGAAATTTAGGAAAGTTTTCCTTTGTGTCCGACACTCAAAGTGTGATGGTCAGGTAATGATGCGGTGGCGGTTGGGACAAGTCTTCACGCTTCACACTAACTGTTTTAATGGTTTTATTGTTTGTCCAAGTTTAGTCATAAATGGTCAAAGGAAAGGAAAATGGTCGGTCTCTTTGTCGCAGACTGTAAGGAGTTCGTTATTGCCAAGAAAATACCTACTTAGTCAACAATTTCTGACTTGAATGAATGAATAAAACTTTATTTGGTTACCTACAAAATGGTTTACAAAAAAAGAAAACATTCAGTTACAAATTAAATGCATTCTAAATTTCTAAAGTATAATTAAGTAAAAGTAACTAAAAAGGCAACCAGCTTAGCTATGGAACGTTCTATCTTAACAATGCACTGTGTTGCACATGCCAACTTACAGCCTCTTAGCATACTAGTAAATCCTATTTACCTAGCAGTATGATGTAAATATCATGACCACTCCGGGTCACAACGCTGATTTTCAGCTGGTCCCGAGGGCAGAGATTCTGCAGCTCAAACTTCAATACAATAATAAAAGACATAATAAAAACCTATTATCAATAAATATTGTTGCTAAGTATATAACATTAAAAAACGTTTACTATGCAATAGAAGTTACAAAACTCTATTCGTTTCATACAATCTTTCTGGTTCTATTATGTATTCTAATGTCTATCTATTTGACTATAATTTTATTATAATTATTCAAACTCAAATTAAATTCTTGATAAATAACCGAAACTCACAGCGGTCAATCATTACCATGTCTCATGTCATAATTTCTCATTTCAACAATCAAATAAAAGCTTTATGTCAACAGGCTAAGAGTGACTTTTCTGGTACAGTTCTAAGCGTGTATGAACATTCGATTATACACACCGATGGTCAAGTATTTATCAATTAATTGCGAATGTAATAGAGCAAGCATCCCTTTTGACGTGTTAGAGAGGAATTCTCGATCCAAATTCTACGCTAATTTATTTGCGAAATGGGGCTACACGAAATGTACTACTCAATTTTTACACAGGAAAATATTATAGGTAAACTAAGATTTATAAGAGTCCCCTCCGATAGTTATGATGGTTAAAAAATATATTCCTATGATTTAAATAGTAATAATAATAGGAAAATTGTTTCGGACAATGTAGATCCATATCTACAATCTAATAACAATTTTCCTTAACATTGCAAAAAAACAGTGAACGTAAACAAATTCAATAATGTTTTCTAACCAATTTAATAGTATATCATAAATACATCTAGGTACATACATTTATTAATTATAATTTTGATTTCACACCACAACGCTGAAAATGGTAAGCACAATTTAAAGACTCTTTGTGACAGGCCTATTTAATAAACGTGACAATTTGTCACCTGTCATGACAATTTTATATTCATTGCGACAACCAATTCGAAAATAGTACAAACTATTCATAGCTACACCGCAATGTAAGCCAAATTGTCATGATAATAGACAAATTGTCACGTTGTTAAATAGGGTCTAGGAATCTTATCGAAACGCAAATTACATAACTCTTCATAATAAAATATAATAATATTATAATTTCAGTATAATAAATTACAATAATTGTATTAATATACATATAATAATATTACATACAATTACATCTACATGCATTAATAACAAAACTCTTCATATTAACAGAATTCAAACTACGGTAAATAAAAGTTATTTGTTCAGCAGTCAATTTTTCAGTTGACGACCTCCTTGGTCGAGTGACTTTGTACACCGGTTTTCAAGGTGTCGCCAGCTCTGAGGTCCCGGGTTCGATCCCCGGTTGGGTCAATTTAGAAAACGAACTTTTCTATATTGGCTCAGGTCTGGGTGTTTGTGATACCACCGTTGTCTCCGATTTCCATAACACAAGTGCTTTAGCTACTTACTTTGGAATCGGAGCAATGTATGTGATGTTATCGAATATTTATTATTTATTTATTTATTATTTCCGTTACGAATCTTCAGTGCACGTGTCTTTTTATTTTAGTATCAGAGTAAAGTTCTTATTTGGAGCAATGTATGTGATGTTGTCAAATATTTATTATTTATTTATTTATTATTTCCGTTACGAATCTTCAGTGCACGTGTCTTTTTATTTTAGTATCAGAGTAAAGTTCTTATTTCTTAGTTCTAACCTACTTATTTACGAGGTAAAAAAGACTTAATTCCACTGCAGTCTGTAAATTAGCTTGACATGTCAATTTGTAGTGAAAACTTAAATGTGATTTAAGTTTCAATCTCGATGAATGAATGGGTGGAGATCCGCGTGACCCTTGCAATCCGTCTGGCTAATCTAGGGGTTCGATTTTTATAGACTACTTCAAATTTCCAGATAAAATTTCTGTTTTTATACAATACTAAATAATATACTAGAAAAAAAACGACTCGCACCGGATCTTATTATTCTCGGACGGGATTCGAACCCGCGACCTTTGGATGTCCGGGTCTAATGCTCCGAGAGTATGATTTGGTGCGAATCGTATATTTTCTAGTATATTATTTAGTAGTTATAAAAATAGCACTGTGAAATTCTAAAATCTCAAATTTATAAACTTACTATTTCCACAATTCCATATCTAAATTTATCGATAAATCGAAGTTTATTTTGTATGGAATCTACAATAAGAAACTTTAAAGTTTTTGTTTATTTAGATATACATTTTTCTAGTCCACTTCCGCATTTTTCCATATTTTTTATATAATAAAAGCTCGTTACTTCATAACATAAAAATACATACAAAAATAATGAATTTATGACAGTTGTTTAGTGCGACATCAGTTATTTTAGTCTATACGATATTTTTAGTTGCTTCTGAAATTCGAAAGTTGACTGTATTCGGCTGCAGCCTCCACTAAAATTCTTTTTCATGGTCAATTTGAAGCGTAACACGGTTGTCGAAGGACAGCCCCTTACGAATCTAATTTTCGCCTCTTTGAGCTCCCACAAGGCATTTTGATAGTGGACATTAAATTAAATGGCACTATTTATGGTTTATGCAACCAAATTGAAGAATTGACGCCTTTCATGGTTAACTAAATTTTGTTATAAATTACATTTCATTTCAACACGGAAATCATCTGAAAAGTAGATACATTTATGTTTAAATAAGTTATAAATATAAATATTTGACAACATCACATACATTGCTCCGATTCCAAAGAAGTTAAAGCACTTGTGTTATGGAAATCAGAGACAACGGTGGTATTACAAACACTCAGACCTGAGCCAATATAGAAAAGTTCGTTTTCTAAATTGACCCAACCGGAGATCTAACCCGGCACCTCAGAGATGGCGACACCTTAAAAACAGATGTACAAAGCCACTCGACCACGGAGGTCGTCAATTATAAACCGTTTAAGTATGCACTAAATACTTAACCACTTACAAATTGAAATTAGGTTGAAAGCAGTTTCGTTGATTAGGTACCTAATACCTACGCATCTGATTCAAACTTTTCTAATAAAGGTATAAGCTGCTGATTCATTGAATCTTATCATCTGATTTTTTAAATTAAACGACACAGAGGTCGCTTTATTTCTCGCGATAATCTTTAAACTTACAAGTTCATTGTTTATCATTTAGTTAGTACACACGAGCATCGAGTAAAGTATATACGTTGCCTCGCGATGTCCACACTTTATATAATTTTAGGCGACTTGTAGTAAAAACAACAATGACCAAATTAATAGCGATCCTTTTTATACTTCAAACGTTTGCATCGGTGAGTCTATATTTATTTGCTGAAGTGTGTGCTCTAAGTGATATTCGCATGTGGTCAAGTGTTTCCGTGCAATTACTTGTGTTCTAGAATTTAATGCTTAGTTTATAAGTATCTATTCAGTGATATGGGGACGTAGCACATCTATTCTGTGATATGTGGTCAGTAATATGGCAGTATAGTACAGTAGCCCAGTCCTGCACTGACTTGCTACTGGGCTCTTGTATACACTTGTTTCAACCCAGTCCTGCTGACTTCGCGCCCTCATGTCAGTCCAATTGAGTACCAAACTTACCCGTCAATTTTGGACTCATTACCAGTGTCAAAAATCCAGTAAGCTGACTTACTACCGATCCCGTCTACGGTCCGAAATTGCAAGTCACTGGGTCCAGTCACTGCGATCTAAACAAGGCATAATGTTGTGAAATGTTCCTATCGTGTTAAGGTCGCACAGGGGGGTCATGACATCCAAGGTCAAGAGAGACTGATAATGAAAATGAATCGTCCGAAGAAAAATAACGCGTACTAAACGTGTCAAATAATTTATCTGATTTAAATATTTCGTTTAACCCTTCAACGCCCGGAAAATGAGACACAATAGATATTCCATTGTTATCCGGCCGATGTTGGTTCGATTAATCAGACTGATACTTAGATTTCCTTTTGATTAGGTAAAAACTTTAAACTTAGGTAAAAACGTATTTCAGTAAGTACCCGATATAATAATGATATTGAAGAACAGAACATTTCAATTTTTATTCCTTAAATAAATCGACCTTGTACTATATAACAAGACCACAACTTTCTGAAGCACATCAACAGTAAACGCCATTAGCCATTACTCAGAACACAATACATCTTTTAAACACTCGTAAATTCCAATAAATTGTCACATTTACATTCTACAAAATCAGTAGCGATTAACGTCATATTTCACGATTGTATTGTCGCGTAAACGTCATAGCGAATGTATTAATATGAATCATTCCGCAAATATTATGTAAAAATTAATAAAATATTATGTTTTTTTTCTTCATAAAACAACTCTTGTAGCAATTCCAAACGTTATTCAATATCTCCCTGTTTTTTATTGCTCGTAGAATTTCCATAGAGTCACTCTTTATTATATTCTAGAGATGAATGGAATTCAAGATGCTTTTCACCTCAAAATCCAAAAAAAAAGAATTTCATACATTAAGCTCTAAATCAAAAACTTATTAATAGCGACGCCTAATTAAGATCCTAAACATAGATAATTCCAAATTAGGTTCCCATCCTTTCGTTCTCAATGATAAACTTTTGTGTTGTGTAACTTATCGTAGCGTAGACTAAACCACAACAACAGTTGAAGTAAATGCGCCGCGCCGCCGTCACTTATGTCATTTTTGCATAGATAATTCAGATAAAAATGTTTACCTTCTCTTTATCGGAATTATATTTAGTATTAGATAAACATTCTGTGACCATTCGTTGTGATTGGACGAGTTAAGGTAGCTGTGTAGTGTGAAATGGTAATTATTCTTTTGTTTCGTGTAACCAAGCCCGACTGTCCGTGGCCCGACTAAAATAATAAGGATATTCTAACCTCTTAATTTTTTTCAACTACCTCTAGTAGTCGAAGGAAATCAAATGTTAAATATAATTAACCAAACTATTAATTATACCAATGCAGTAGCTTGTGTAGTGTACTAAAAAACATGATTCTTAGAAATAAAATTGATATCTCACTCGGCTTGACTAGTTGACAACTAGCTGACATCATGACATGACAGATATCTTTGATCTGACAATCGTTTGTTTGAGAACTTCAGAACGTTTACAAAGTTTGTTACTGTTTTGTCAGAAAAATAATAATATTGAAAAAGTATAAAAATATCTAGTATCTTAAAACTTAACCATTGATAGCTTCCATAATATACAGATTTTATCAATAAGATAACATTTTGTGAGATTCCATATGAGCAATGGAGATTCCCAATTTTTGGGAAGAAATAATTTTTTAATATGAATGTAGAGACTACCACCAGGAATATCGTCAGATTAGCAAATGTATTTTTTTTCTTAATAGTTTTTTTATTTTGGGCAGTTCTAGTAGGTACTAATGAGAAAAACGTATCATTGGCTCAATGACACTTGTCTTTAGGTTGTTGCTTTCTCGTTTATTTGTTCTTTGTTTGCAAATGATTTCATACTAGCATCCCGATAAGCTAGAGACTTGAAACTTTGAACATAGGTCTTGAAGCTGATCTGATGATAGAACCGGAAGAAGGCCACAGGAACTGTGTATTAAGACCATACAACCCCATCGAGTTTGGGCTCGTTTGATTTGTCTTGAAAAGTACTCTGATGGGAGACGAGGTCCAGGGTCTAATGATGAAGCCGGAAGAAGGCCACAGGAACTCTGTAATAAAACTATGTAATCCTATCGAGTTTGGGCTCGTTTGATTCGTCTTGACGAATACAATGTTCAGGATCTGATGATGGAGCCGAAAGAAGGCAACAAGAACTCTGTATTGAAAATTAAAACCATGCAACCCTTTAGAGTTTGGGGTCGTTTGATTCGTCTCTGTACTCTGTTGGGAAATAGTGTCCAGAGTCTCATGATGAAGCCGGAAGAAGGCCACGGAAATTCTGTAATAAAACCATGCAACCCCATCGAGTTTGGGCTCATTTGGTTCGTCTTGACCAGTACTCGGTTGAGAAATAGTTTCCAGGGTCTGATGATGATATAGCCGGAAGAAGGCCACAGAAAAAAAATAACAGCGATATGACTAAATGACAAAAAAATATTATTTCCTGAAAAAACTTTATTTTAAACGTGTTGTTTTAAATGAGGTTTTTCTCATATCGATGCATTAGTGCTACGATTTAGTATTTTGTGGTTGCACTAATGAGAAAAAGTCTCATTAGTTCTACGATAGAACTGCTCAGTAGAACAAGTGGGAACAAAACAACTTCTTTTAATTAAAGTTTAACATTTAAATACATAAAGAAACACAAAATATATTTCTATTGTATAAAACTCATGCGGAAACTGGGCTCAATAAAGTGGATCGTTTTATTACAATAATATTAATATCCGTTATTAAAATTTTTACCTAAGAAATAAAACGTTGAATTAACTCTACATTTTACAGGGTGCAATTGTAAGGCCTCGTGTGTGTATTATTGGAGCTGGAATTGCCGGGCTGACATCGGCAAGGTATCTAAAGGAAGAAGGAATTCAATTCACATTGCTGGAATCGACAAAATACGTCGGAGGTACGTGGCGTTATGATGAAAGAGTTGGCAAAGACGAAAATGGTCTTCCAATACATACAAGCATGTATAAGCATTTAAGGTAGGTATCCTATTAATATTATAATTTGAAAGTTTGAATGTTTGTTAGGTACTCAATCACGCAAAAACGGCTGAACGGATTTGGATGAAATTTGACACACAGATAGTATATTGCCTGGATTAAAACATGAGATACTCTTTATCCCGGTCAAAGGTTCACTAGGGATTTTTGTGAATATCCACGTGGACGAAGTCGCGGGCAGTAACTAGTGAGAAATAAAGGTCTCATAAAATTTTATACACAGCATTCAGTATTCAGATTATTTAAGTATTCTTCATTATTTTTGTAGAACGAATTTGCCAAAAGGCACCATGGAACTCCACGGTTTTCCAATACCTAAGGAATATCCTTCTTTTCCCACTTGGGAAATGTATTACAATTATATAAAGTCATATGCGAAAAATTTTGACTTGGAACAATATGTCAAGGTAAGCAATATTATGAACTCAAGTTTTTATTTATAATTTTGTTTGTTGAATCAGACATACTTAAAACTACCAACTAACTACTCTTTTTCAGTTCTTACACAATGTGATATGCGTGAAAAGAGAGGAAAACAAATGGAAAGTCAAATATAAGGATATTTCATCTGGAACTGAATATGTAGAGTATTACGATTATGTTATTGTTGGGTCAGGACACCACAGCAAGCCTAATTACCCGAATATCCCCGGAGAAAGTTTATTTAAAGGTAAAAACATTTAGGTATTTTCAGAGTGCCTGAAATAAAGATTTCAAAATTCTTGACATTTAAAAAAGTTTGGTATCATATTCGTTTTTTATTTCAAACCACTTACAAGGATTTCAATAATAAGTCCCCTTGTTGACAAGTCGGCTTTCCGCCGGGTCTAGGCACGATTTCAAACCGTGTCTACGTGTGGGCCGTATTTAATAAACGTGACAAATTGTCACCATTTGAAAATAAAATAAACTAGTCATAGCTACACCGCAATGTAAACCAAATTGTCACGTTATTAAATAGGGCCCTCGTCAGTTAGGTTTGGGATACTATTGAGGTTTGTTTACGACACGTGCGCCAGCGATGGCTGGACGCCACGGGGCGCTTCGTGTCTGCGTGAACGTGTGTACGTCAACCGTGCTCGTGAACAAGCCCGGCACCGGACCGTTTAGAAACCGTCTCGTCAACAAGGGGCCTAGGCCGGCTTCAGCATTTTATTTTTTCTATTTTTAGGGACAATTATTCACAGTCATGACTACAGAGTTCCAGACCCGTACAAAGGTCGTCGAGTACTTATAGTGGGTGCAGGTCCATCGGGCATGGATATAAGTCTGGACGTAGCAGAAGTCAGCAAGACTCTCGTCCATAGTCATCATTCAAAGGTTAACTTCAGGACGCCATTTCCCCCACATTTCATCAAAAAGCCAGATATAAAGGAGTTCAATGGAACAGGCGTAGTATTTGCAGATGGTTCTTTTGAAGAGATAGATGATGTAATTTATTGTACAGGTAAAAAGAACAAGTACTTGTTTATGCAACGTTGACAAAATATGCGAGTATATTTCGTGGTGTAGGCTTAAAAAATATATTCTGTGACTTAGTGTTGGACAAAATACAATCCTTTTTCCATTAACACTTATGTTTTTTTTCCATTAACACTTATGTTTTTTCAGGATACCAGTACGATTACCCATTTATAGATGAAACTAGCGGATTAACAATATCACCACATAGTGTAACACCATTGTATAAGTACATAGTGAACATAAACCAGCCTAGTATGCTTTTTATGGGGTTAGTGGTCCGAGCGTGTTTAGTGGTCGCATTAGATGCTCAGGTAAAATTTTCACTCTTCATGCTTAACGCAATGCAAAGTTTATTGTTTTAATTTAAAACATTTGCTTTTGTAATGCTTGTGGAGTACTGTATCCATTTCATTAGAATGTCAAAAGGGTAATCAATCATTTGCCATTTTTTTCGACAATTTAACTGTTACTAATAACTAAACTAAGTAACTAATTTATGTGCTAGTTTATAAACGTATAGATTATTCAAATTCTATTGAACTGGACTTGGGTACCGAAAGAAAACCCTGAAAAATGCGGTCATACTAGTTCTTCTATCTCACGAAGACCGTTTTGCTCTGAATGTGTTAGGCGTGCACATGCACATTATTTTAGTGTACGTAGAGAGCGTGCAGACGCACACTAAACCAATGTGCATGTACACGCCTAACACATTCATACCAAAACGGTCTTCGAGAGACAGAAGAACTATACATGTACAACATGGTATTGTTGATATATGTACCTGCATTAATATTTTATTTTAGGCTCGATATGCAACTGCTTTAATCAAAGGCAACTTTACTCTCCCATCCCACAAGGAAATGATGATTGAATGGCAGCGATCTGTCGATGTACTGCGGTCTAGTGGCAGACCATTATCACACATACATTTGCTAGCAGAAAAGGAGGTAGGTAACAATATTATTCTACTGTGTGTACTTTATGTATAATATTTCAATTATTCACGTCTTTGTTAATAATATAGGTAAAACTAACGAATGATAATATTGGCATTACGATACGATTAAACTGTCTTTGTAAACGCACGGCGGGACCGGTTTAAGTACTGGTAAACTGGGGTGATTAGCAATTGGTGTGGTGAATAACAACAGCGACATTTTCGATAGAAATTAGTTTTATAAACAAATGTTCTATGAACTATGTCTATAAAATTTGTGCTATGAATAGACCCAAGCGGTTCATTTTGAATTTTTGTTATTTTTTTTCTGTCGAAAATGTCGCTGTTGTTATTCACCACGCAAGTTGCTAATCACCCCGTTTACGGTACATAGATTTTCTGAATGAAAGAGGCAAAAGAATTCGTTTCGTCAAAGTAGACTTTTATTTTTAACCGCACTTCAAAAAAGGAGGAGGTTATCAAGTCGATGGTCTTCTTATTCAATTATTTTTTTATTACCGATAATTATTACCGATTTCAATTATTTTTTTTAACTGAAAGAACATAGTTCATGTGTGAAAAAATTACAGAGATCTGGCTAGTAGTTTTTTCATAACCCTGAATCCTCGTGCGATGGTAAGCTAATTGTTTAGCTTACCATCGCATGAGTTTTTAAGGATACAGATACCTCAAGAGTGGTCACATTTTAATTTCATTGGTATTGGACCTTGACTTTGAAGATACACAAGGGAACTCCTCAAAGTCAAATAGGATATGTATAGTGATTGAGATATTGGTAGGTTTATGACAATCCAAAACTAAACGAGCTATGGTCTGCGACGTTTTGGACTAGACTTGGACTAGACGACGTTTTGGACTAAGTACGAAAGCACAACGGAACTCCTTAAAAACAAACAGCGTGAATTTGGAAATTGAGTTTTGGCTATTGAAAATATTATATGAAGTTCAAAAATATTTACATAATTGTTTGTAAGCACATACCACAAATATTATTTAAATTAAAAAAATATTTACACGTACATACATGCCACTTAAAAGTTGAAAATAAAAATGCTTTAAAAAAAACCTCCTTAAAAACCTAAAAACAAAAACAGCTTTAAAATTAAAAAGCAAGAAATAATGTTAAATTATTAGTTACGCATATCAATATTAATAAAATACATGTAATGAAGTCTGGTGGGGATTTAGAATTAAAAAAAAAGTTGTCCTCCCGCCCTGGGGCCCTACCGGCTAACTTTTCGAACTTCGACGGGTTTGCCGAGCTTCAACTTAAAACAGATAAATCGAAGTAAGGAGTTTCGTATTGTACTATTCGCCGAAGTTATTTAGAAGATATCGATGTTCGTGTGACATCATGAATTGGGGTTCGCCATTTTGGCCCGATTGGGGCTCGATTTATCTGTTTTAATTTGAAACCCGGCAGACTTTCCGAAGTTCGATGCGTTAGCCGGTACGGCCCCTGATTATTTTTTGTTTTTTAGAGGTATTTCATTTTGAAGCTTTTCGTTTCGTTTTTGTTTTTGTTTTCAGGTTTTTTGAAGGTTCTCATATATTTCTTTCAGGATCAATATTACGAAGAATTAACCAACCAATCGGGCATAGTAAGAGTTCCTCGGGTGATGTTCAAAATCCGTGCTCTAGACACACAAGCGAAACTAGAAAATTTATACACATACAGAAATTATGCGTACACAATTTTGGATAATGAGAACTTTGTCAGACACCTGGAAACAGAATCGAACCAAAAGAAATAATTGTTTGGAAACTTAATAATAATAATATTATTCATCATACATACATTTTTATATTTTCGTTAAGTATATGAAACAGCTGATTTTTATTTTTCGCGATTTCAGAGTTAGTCGCATAGTAAAAGTTGTTCAGCTTGATGGTCCGAAGAAACGATTTTCCCATTTTTAGTTCATTCATCGCAACTGGTTGCGAATCGCAGTTGCGAAAACGGCCGCAGGGGTTGTAAAGGGCCTGTATGACAATGGAGTAAGAATGTAATTCAAGGTAGAGGAGCTCTCTGATATTAAAAAAACTCTTTGTTTTTTAAATGATTTAATGATTTTTGAGTTCTTTTCTGGCATTAATTTACGTAAGTACCTACTATATGTATACTATACCTCAAGATATTTATTACAATCAAATTGTTATTAAATTTAAATATCAGTAATAAAAAGCTTTGTTTTATTATTTATTTGTACTTCTACTTCATTTAAATATCTTATTATGGTAACTTTTGATTAATTGAACCAGTTGTCAGTATACTTACCTAGTTTATATTTACATATAAGTAAGTAGTAAATGTAACCTAACCTAACCTAACCTACACATAATATAAGGTAAAGTGACGTAAGATAAGCGACTTGTACGTAATAGTAATATAACATTGATTCTACATTGAAATACAAATAGTTGATTAAACGCACATTACAATTGAAAAGAGTTGACAGATTTTAACTCCTTTGAAACATTAATGTTATACATTCTAACAATAACAATTAACAATCCAAATTCATACTCGCACAATAATAGTAGGTATCACAGTTAGTGATGCTTTTTTGTTTACAATTATTAAAAACTTAATAGGTATTATTTATTAAATTGTAAGTAGGTACATAAATATTTTACAACAAATTGTTAAGACGTTATACAATTTTCATTGCAAAAACTCAGTCAAACTGCATGTGTGTCGAAAGAACAAAGAAAAATAACCTGAGAAATTATCATTATAACCACAAATAGCATTAATTGAACTACAAATAGCAATTATGTAAAATTGATTTATCACGCCTATACTCAGCAGTGGGTGTCGTGCGGCTTGTATTATGATGATGATGATGATAATTTGTCACAATGACTGAGAATCGAGTTACATATTCGCTTTAAAAAATGTCTACACCTTCGAACAACTCCATAAAAATGTAAGTACTTTGGCTCCACTTTGTGAGAGCAGTCCAACCTTAAATTGCTAGATTACTACGGAAAAAGATTTTATTTCCCCGATTTCTAGTTTGTAAGGCACGAACTGTTCTGGTTGCCTTTAGAAAAAGCCAAGTGCGACTCGGACTCGCGCACGAAGTGTTCCATACCATTATCTATGAAAACGGCAAAAAAATCATGTCTGTTGTATGGGAGCCCCCCTTAAATGTTTGTTTTACTTTAATTTAATTACACATTTAACTAAATATTCTGTGAATATTTCAAGCGTCTACCTGTTGCCGTTATCAATATCGAGCAAAAACGAGCAAAAAAAAATCACGTTTGTTGCATGGGAGCCCCCTTGAATATTTATTTTATTTTGTTTTTTAGTATTTGTTGTTATAGCGGCAACAGAAATACATCATCAGTCTAACTATCACGGTTCATGAGATACAGCCTGGTGACAGACGGACGGACGGACAGCAGAGTCTTAGTAATAGGGTCCCGTTTTATCCGCTGGGTACGGAACCCTAAATGTGCATAAAATTGTTCTCGTTATGCTAATTCACTTTCTCGCATATTTCATGTTTTGTCTCTAAGTTTAAGAATTCTTGAGAATACATAAAATGTGCTAGCGAGAGATCGGCAAATCGTATACGGCCTCTTAATACGATCATGCCGTGGGCTGAAAGAAACAAAAAGTTCGTCGCAAGTTTTGGCCATTACAAAGCGAGCCATTTAATATCACAAAATATCCCGTTAAAAATCAATGGGGCAAGGGTTCCCCTTCCTCGGGTTGTACATCCTCTCGTACTTATAGTCATCGACGATCCGGTAGTCGAAGTCGCGGTAGTTGAGCAAGTCTTCAAGTCGGTACCTCGCGTTGAAGTCCCTGATGTCTGATAGTACGGGGGGGCGACGGTATATGCCAGCTTCTTGAGTCAGATTTACAAAATAATTGTCCTGGAACAGCGAGATAGGTTACTGATAATTACGGTTATAAGGGTTTTTTGACATGTTAGTAGTCTGCTAACAAAAGATTGTCTTTTGACAAACCCAACAATCTGACAAAAGTTACATCGTCGTCATCAAGCTGTGCACTTCTCTGATCTCTCCAAACGAATGCAGCTAAAGTAGATAAAGTTTCTGCGCTCTCTTGCATTGCATCAGACCACATAAATATTTAGTTTAGAGATATTTTAATCCCAAAAAAAAAATTTAATCTTCGCGACAAAGAATCTGCTGTAAATCTAATATCAACGAAACTTTTTGCATAAAAATATGGTTGTTCAAAAGTCCCTCACCATTTCTTCTCCAATGACGTTGACGTCCACCATCTTCATTTTCTTCGCCTGCAGCGAGCGCACGTGCTGCAGCCAGGACTTCAGCATCGTCTCCTGAGGTGGCAGCTCGAACTTTCCTGCTGCTAATGCTGCCGCGTATTCACCCTAAGTTGTCAATAATGAACTTATTAATTAATTATAATGGACCTTTAAACTATGAAGAAAAAGTTTGTAATGTTAATATTTTACAAGTGAAAACAAAAACGAGTTACCTATCCAGAGTTTCGTTTCCCAGCATTTAAATCTTTTTTAGCGCTGAAACTTATTGAATTTTGGGAAAACTGGGGCTTTGCTGGAAAAAATCTTTTTCTTACATGAAGCCCTCAAAGATTTCAGTAAAAAAATTATACTTAAATATAAGACTTAAAGATTGCAGATGTTATTGATCAATATACTTCTATAGTTTACTACCTGTGCTTCCAGTACACTGTTGAGCACCTTCTTTGGTATGCCTACGAACACCATAGTCGGGTGTCGTATGTTAACCATATGTTGGTACAGCGGCAGTAAGAACTTGCCTGTTGCTGTTATCCCGACGCTTCTGTCTAGGAACGGATGGGAGAAATCGTAACCTGCAAATTCAAATACTGTTTGTAGGTATATCAACAAAAGCAGAGTTTTTATAAAGTCACCAATAGCTTGATGATATTTTCTTTGAAAATCCTAAGATTGTACTGAAAGAAATGTATCTACTCTGTCTTCTTTCCACCTGATATGGTAGAATACTCATTACAATCTTGAAGAGTTTCAAATGCAATTTCGCTATTCCTAAAAAAGACCAGTGCGAAAGTAAAAATTTCAAGGTCATATTTTCGGATATGGATCAAGGAGGATCAGTTGTTGTTCAGTAATGCAAAATTAACAACAATGGCAATCTAGTCATTGACATACTGACCTTTATAAATATTAATGCAGTTTACCTGTACAAAATATGACATCATCAATATCTTCAGAGCTGTTGTCCTGGAACACAACTCCATTCGAAGTGAAAATTTTGATATCCGGCTTCTTGACATAGGTATCGGAGAAGAAGGGCTGGTTGTATTTGAGGTGGTGGCTGTGGATGAGCCTGGAGGTGACGTTACTGAGGTGCATGGCCAGGTCTAACCCTGAGGGCCCGGCGCCGACGAGGAGGACACGACGGTTTCTGTAGTCCTCGGGATCTTTGTAGTCATGGCTGTGAATCATCTTTCCTGGAATGAGGTGGGTTTTCAAAATAGTTATACAAATTTTACTATTATTATTTTAATCAGCTCAAATAATAATCTGGTTTTGGCTGTCTTTTAACATCCCTTAGCTTGTACTTCATCTAATTTATCTATTATAGTACCTTCGAATTTTTCTTGTCCTTCAAACTTTGGCCAAACTGGAGTGCTGAACTCCCCATTAGCCACAACGACGAAGTCACATTCAGCTGTCCGGGTTTCTTTTGTGTCAACTTTTGTGTAAGTTATGTTCCAGTGATCTTCGGCCCATTTTATCGAAGTCACAAAACTCTGGAACTAAAAGAGTGGAATATAATTAATAGAATACCGCTCATATGAGTTCTATTATAAATTTTCTTGAGCTGAATTTATTTATGTTTCCATCATCGGACGTCTAATGTGAAGATTGACATTTACTTAAGCGTTAACTAATGCTAATAATGCGGGTTGGTTCGCCATTTTAAAATAATTTTAATTGATCGGTTTCAGTTAATTATTAACTATCACAGCTAGGTATAAAATTTTCCAAAACCTGTCATGGTAAACATACTAAAAAAAATATGCTATTATTTATATTATTCAGTCTTACTTTTTAATAGGTCTATGGATTTTTCATGTCAATGAACTTTTCTTAATTTTCTCGTAAACTTATTAAAAAACTAGGTATTCTAAAGTTATTTTTGGAACGCCTAAGAAACTAATGAACCTGCAAACCTGCAGCCGGTAAATAAAACCGTTTTAAGACAAATAAATCCTCTCTTAAGCATAAAATCTTTATTTCATCTCCGATATGTTACAATCGTCTGATCTTATACCATAAATAATGTTTATACTTAGAACTATTCCTTAGGTAATAATAATGCTATTATTTCCTCAGCTGTGAATAGAACTGGTTCTTAATAAGGTGTTCTGAATCACGGATCACCTTCGACGATCATAATTAGGTAGTTCGTTCTGTAGGCATGCAACTTAAGTTTTATTTCTGCGGTTTATTGTAACACGTGTTATGTGGATAACATAGAAAATATTTGCGTGAAATATTTCCTTAGTTGTTGTATTCATGTATTCTTGAAAATTAACATTTTACATTGTCGCGGCCATATGAAGTAGAATTGCATAACTAGCATCCGCCCGCGACTTCGTCTGCATGGACAGTTATTTTTCTATAACCTCGGAAACAGTACTTTTTTCCTGGATGAAGGATACCCTATGTCTTACCCTAGGTTTTCTTTCAGTCCCTTATTTTCCTATTATACTATCCTACTAACTTAATTTTGCGGTCTAACGCGTAGCACCGATAAGAACCTTAAGTGTATGAAGTCCGACAAGCACTTGGCCGGTTTTTTTATTATGCATGTATTACTATTTATGTCATTTTTGTGCTGTTGCTATGCTATGTTTATCAACGAACGATCTACCACGTTGGTCGTTGAGTCGGTTCATATATTTTCTAGTCACGTCAAGTTTATCCGGGCATGGTGTGAAACTGTGAACGGAACTGGGGAGGCGTCGAGCGCTCTTTACTGCAAGAGCGCTTAACACCTTTCAAAAATAGGGCTCTTTATCATTAAAGGTCAAATAAAATAAATGATTTAGAATACATTTTCTAAGTTTTTCTTTGCTACACTGTTTCTTTAGTTATTAGTTCCTAATCAAATAGTAAATTAAAGTAGATTGTTCTTTGTCCTATATCATTTTAATAATCAGGTTTTTGACAGCTTTTTAGTGTTTCACAAATGATGCTGTGCAGTGCCATATGTGGTGGCATTATTTCCTTATAAATAAATACTACTATTTTAATAACACAAGATTTTTTTCTTCGTTTATTTGAGTGTCTATAAAGCGAAACTTATTTATAGCGAAATTTAAAATTACTTTTAAGATTACAAGTAGTCACTTACTTGAATATCCGTTAAGAGATCAAACTTTTTGGCGAAGAGCTTCAAGTACTTGTGAAAGCACTCTCCTGTGGGATAAGACTGAGTGTCCTCCGGGAAGGGGAACCCCCTGTACTCCATAGTGAGGCGCGGTGTGTTTATTCTGTAAATATTAAGCATTATTTTTGTAAACCTACATAAATGAAATGACTGACTTGCCAAGTTATATATAATATGTAATGCTTAGGTATAAGAAATACTTTAATTAAAAAAATAATCTTTTAACCTTATCAAAAAGATATAGCTCTGCTTATTTTAGAATCCCCTGAACCATGAATTACCTAAATCAATTGGGAATTATCCCAGCCACATCAATTTGGTAATGATAAGCATTATTGCTGTTGGTGACTTATAGCAGAAGTGGGATCGAGCTAGAATAAGAGTTTCTTACATGGATGCCAAACTCGAGAAAGGTATGTTTTGACAGCTTAATAAAGTTCTGTCAGCTTAAGGATGTCGATAAAATCCTCCTCAAGCACGTCTTGCTCATAAAATTAATATGTTAATATACCTACCTAGTATAAATTAACTTTATGGTTTTGCTATAGGGACTGTTGTCACACACTGTTACTATGTGACCGATAAGTGACCGATGGTTAACTATATATGACGTTTTTGTTCGTTTGTGTATGAAAAAAGTGGTATTTCTATAATGCAAATAGCTTTGATGAGTTCTGCGAACGTCACGTCCTTGCTCTCGACTTACAATAATAATAACATGAGTTAATATGTAATAAAAAATTAGCCAAATGTGACTCAATTGAACTCAATGAAGCTAAGGCTGGCCCCAGACCTACCGGTTTCATTTCTTTGCTTCGCTGTTCTAGTAGAACAGGGGGCCGTACCGGGTAACGCATCGAA
The DNA here is from genome assembly GCA_963556745.1 of Catoptria pinella. Taxonomy (NCBI): domain Eukaryota; kingdom Metazoa; phylum Arthropoda; class Insecta; order Lepidoptera; family Crambidae; genus Catoptria; species Catoptria pinella. Next base: position 6,404,457 of record OY750776.1, read on the forward strand.
CTTCTGAAAGTCTGCCGGGCTTCAACTTAAAACATATAAATCGAAGTAAGAAATTTTGTATTGTAGTTATTTGAAAGATATCGATGTTCGTGTGACATCATAAATTAGGGTTTACTTAGACGGTAGACTTTCCGAAGTTCGATGCATTAGCTGGTAGCCCCTGTTCAACTAAAACAGCAAAGCAAAGAAATGAAACCGGTAGGTCTGGGGCCAGCCTAATAGTGTTTTTATTTTATTTAAAAATTATTGTTTACAACTCCATTTTTTTACAGTTGTAAATATGAGAACGAATTAGAATGCATTCATTTTATAAGTAAATGTTTTCTTTATAAATCATTTTGTATGTAACCAAATAAAGTTTCATTCATTCATTCAACGAAATATAACATTTTTTATCCGTGGCTGACGTGCGTAACCGTGTTTTATTTTAACTAAGTACGATAAGTACACTAATAAACGAGTTGCAATTAACTTAATTAAAATATCTGACTGTAAAAACATATAACTGACATAACATAATCACGTACCTAAGTACATAACATCAGATAAGCTTCTGACAGCTACTGACAAATAAACTAGTTAGTCCCAAAAGGTGTTCTGGTTATTTCATAACATGAAATTAACTTGTTCTTAGCTCAAGTTACCTAAGAAGTGACTGTGATTTCACTTAAAACACTCCGAGTGTAAGGTTTGTACAATTGAAAATTATTGTATTGTATGTAAATATCCAAGTTTCATTCTGCCAATAGATTTTACAAGTTTAAATTATTATGATGATGACTTTTACATATGGTTTCTTTTTTTTACCATTATGGTAGGATTGGTACCAACTGGCTATTACCAAAAGTAAGAAAATTTTTAGGTTTTCCCAAAACTTGGATTTTTGAAAACTGTTTTTTTTTTAATTTGTGTGTGTGTTGGATGCCTCATTTTTACTTCACATAGTCTTAACTCACCTAAGATGTTTGTACATGCTTGTAAAGAGCGGCAAACCGTCCTCGTCCGTGCCCACGTGAGGGTCGAACCTCCAAGTACCTCCCACGTGCTTCGTGGCTTCCAATACGGTGAAGTTTACCCCATACTCCTTCATGTATCGGGCAGTTCCCAACCCGGAATAGCCTGCGCCGACAATGCAGGCATAAGGACTCTCCTTTTCCTGCAAAGAAAAAAGTTAAACTTTTTGATATTTAACCTTCTTTAGCTGAAAAGATAGAAAAACAGAATAATAAAAAAACGTTGAGTCTGACGTCATCATGTTTGAGATTTTGGACTCGGCGCTACCTACAGTCAATATTCGACATCAGCCATTTTTAATGTCCCCACTGCTGAGGCACAGGCCTTCCTAATGGGTGGATAAGGAGGATGGGCCATAACCCACCACGCGGGCCCAATGCGGATTAATGTTAATGAGTGCAAATGCAGCCGGGACCAAGGGCTTAACGTGCCTTCCGAAGCACGGACTCGGGATAATACATTTTTGGTCACCCATCCCATGACGCTAAACCACTGCGCCACCGAGCTCCTTACTGATGTAAGTGCGCGGATCATGCTTTTGGCCATAGTTTGTTCATATCCATCATAATTATATCACCATACATCATATCACCATATATCATATCAATATTACCCATGTTTCATAACACCAGTTCGTTAACTATTTATCGTGCCTGCGTTACCTTCTGAGCAGTAGGTCACATTATACGTACAGATAACTGAAACAAAGATAATAATTGGACGAACAATTATTATTACATGTTTGTTTGTTTTCATAGATCTAGGTGTTAGTCTGGCTAGCCAACGCTACACACGTAATCCTCACTTGGCATGCATCGGAACCACGGCCTTATACCCTCAATTTCATCTTACGCAATTTACTATGTTTACGCTTTGCATCGAATAAGTAATAAGCACTAAATAATAATTTACTTCAAAAACTTCAAATAACAAAGTTATTAATGTTAACATTGATTAATTAAGATTTAATTTAAAGTACTTGCTTTAGCTATTTGGTGAGAAAAAAAAATTGTTCTTTATTTGTCCGAAAAAGTTATCGTTCAGGTTTTACTTCATTTCGTGTTAAACTCCATTCCTCAGTTAGGAAGTTTGTTATGCTAACGACGAATAAGTAAGCCAGTCATTATTTGTAGGAGAGCGGGTTAGCCTTGCAGCTTGCAATATATCTGTTTTGTATACTTTAATAGCATATTTCAATATTATAGTTATCAAATTGAACAAATAGTGGAATTCCAATAATTGCTGTACCTAACAAACCTGTTAAATAATGTGAATGTGACGCAATCAGAAGGAAAACCACATCGCCTTTAGAAATACCCGACGATAATCTAAAAACTATTTAAAAAAATACGGTTCGGTAATGCACGTTTTTTGTTAACTTAGTTTGACATTGTGAGGTTTTTTAAGACTTTGCTAATCATATAGTACCTTGTAACTAAGATGATTTATTTTAGTTTTTAATAAAAAACAAAAAAAACAGGTAGGTTAGGTATCTTTTGTATGCTATTTTTAAGTATTAACAAATAATTTGATTTTGTAATACTTTGATTATTATAATTACAGCAAAGTTGGAATTGATTGATAATTTTATGGTTTACTAAAAATAGAGATCGAAAAATGAAAAAAAAAAAAATACCTACGAGGTTTCTAGTTCTATATATTTGTGAGAGAGAATAAGATTGCAGTCTTACGAGTATAGGTAATAGCGCATTACTTATCTGATACAGCTTTCGCGCACAACTTCGTCCGCGTGGACATTCGGAAAATACGACACAACAGATATTCTATTGTTTTCCGGTCGCATTCGGCCACTCAGGCGTTGATGAATTAATCTAGGCTATAAAATATCTGTGTACTACATATAATATTAGTAGGATATAATATCCATATTCCGTTCCAGTTCGTCCCCGTTCCCGTACCCATTCTCGTTCCTGTTCCCGCTCCCGTATTATTTTTCCCTACACATTTTTAACCCCAATTTCTACCCATAGGGTTTAAATCATGGTGGTCAATGTGAACTTCAAAACAAATGTCATTTTCGTAATCAACATCCCACAAACCTCAAAAATCCATATCGATTTTTTGGGTTAATTCACCCCATTTCCTAAGGGGTTGAGTTTCGAAAAACCAGGAAATACGTGTTTACTTATTTGTTTTAGAAGTATTCCTACGGAATTTCAAGTCGAAATGTTATTTAGTTTTTTTCCATACAAACTTTGAACCCATTTCACCCCTTTAGGAGTGGAATTTCCAAAAATCCTTTCTTTGTGAATGCTCAAAATATATAAATTCAAAATTTAATCTAGGTTTGGGCAAGGCGTTGATGAGTCAGTCACCCTTCATTTTTTATTATATTAGATAAAACACAGCTAATTATTTCTTTAAGTTTGTTGTTGTTTTCTTGATACAGCAGACTTTTTATACCTTCTTACTATTCTTACTAAATTCATACAAAAATGTGCTATAACGAATCTGTAGTAACTTTTGTCGAAATTTGTAGAGACTATTGATTAAGTGTTAAGTAATTAGGTACTTAATTAAGTGTTAAGTATATTAATATCAATCAAAACTCAACTAATCATAACTCCCATTGTGTCGTAGTATGTTTTTCATACCCATCTCATAATACTTAAACGCACTCAACTAGCTAAGGATACATCACAATAAGTCACGGCTAATTTCCCGGTTTCTCTACATAAAAAAACACGTCATAAAGAAAGTGATTTGAAAGTGAGAACGTGGGGTAATGGGACTCATTACACGATTACGTAAAGCCTTAAACAATCACATTTTCTTTAAACCAACTAATTGATAGTAGAAGCGTTAAGTGATGGCATAAATAGAATTAAATTATCCAAAGATTAGAGTAGCTAATCATTATTGGCATTATAAATCAAAGAGTTCACTAATCAATATTTTTTAAGCTGCAATTTTCATCAGTTTTTAAATTTTAATAGCTAAGTATCGGATAAATATTAAGGTAGGTACAGCATTATTTATGGAGATAAAGAATAAATGTGAGTTTTCATTCATTTGGCAGAAAGTTCAGAAGTCAATATGTTTATGAAGACTTTCCATAAGCCCTTATAAAGTTCGTAATATTTTAATAGGTATGTACTAGAATAAACTGTGTCGGGATTTACACCATGTACCTTTTTATTTTTGAGACTACGTACATGTACATGGTGTAATGTACCATGTACATGGTGTAAATCCCGACATAGTTTATTTTAATAACGTTAATAACCATGGAAATTTAAACCAATATATTGGTAGGTACTGAGTTAAGTATATAAAAGGAATAGTTGAATAGTCCTCTGTGTGGAATACTCAATACACTTTGATGCATTTTATTTGTGCATTAAACGTTTCTGACGATCTGTGGTAAGATATTTATGACAGGCAATGTCGTAAGAGATCATATGTCGCTTATAAGTACACTACAAGTGTATTAAGCAGTAAAAAATAAACACAAACTTCTCTGAAATAGGTATTTTACCATTACATTATTGTGACATGTTATTGTCTCGCCTATTTGATAATAAAAAATAGGTACTTCATGCTTTTTTTACAAACCACAAAAAGTTAAGTGCGTTATGTACGTACTAGTGGACCTGACAGACGTTGTCCTGTCTTAACTATGAATATTGACTTATTTATTTATAATATGAATATTAATAATAATAATAATATCTTTGACGATAAATTAATTGTTTTACGACCTAAGCATGTGTTTTAAACAAATTTTTTTTATATCCTTTTTGACTATATTTGCAGCACGCATTCTATCAAGTATTATGTTTATTATCCTGTAAGTTTATAATCACTACAACGACATATTATTTTCAGTCATACATTGTTTATAAGTGGTAGGAAATTATTTCTCCAAATTAAGTCATGCAAATCTGTGTCATGGTTTTCGAGTCAGTAATGTCATTTTCCGCTCATCGGATGTTGCAGGTAGCAATATGGGATAGTTATTCGTGATTGCAGTAACCGTTGGTACCTACTTGTGGTGTCCATGACACAATCGCTCGGATGTATCAGTGTGGGCGTCCATACAAAGCATTAATACATTTTATTTTTTACCTGGTCAAGGCTTTGTGTCCTCAATGGATAATTATGATAATTAGTGATGCACTAATGCTCTAGAAATCTCTTTAAATTACGTGTAATTTTCATTGAGAAGTTGGTGAGACACTTGGGTTTTATAGAGTTCGTAATTTTTGACAGATTTGAACCCTTAACTAAGTATAGGCAAACAAATTTATGAATAAAAGAAAAGAGTCGTAAATATGTAAGTATTTGTGTTTCATAGAATTCAGCATGAAGTGTTACTTAAAAATAGACTAGGATGTAGATTTATTGAAATAAAAGAGAAGAGAAGTGACATCTCATAACGCAAGTTGAATGATAGTTAGAGTTGGACGAATAACTTTATACGTTAAGTTAAAAGAAACTCGTTCACAGCCGTGCATCAGTTATTATTAGAATGCACAGACAAGTTGCAGGCCTCAAACTTGGAGAGACACCGTACCGGTTATGATACTTCCTACTCGATGTGTATGCACCGCAGAATTTCTGCTATCTGGACCCACGCCGCGTGAAGTGATGGGACATACGATTATTGTACTAAGCATTCATTTGTTTTCACTTCCTTAACTTGATTCTAGTTCTAGCTGATGATGAAATACGAGGCGGAAAAAGTATCGCACAAACTGTTTTGGGAACTTTTTGATAGGTTCTCATTGCTGTGTTAGATGGTCCGTTCCATGGCTCATTATTAATTTTTAGATTCTCGAATATGGAAGGAAATAACATAGAAACCAAATAACTGGCAAATAATTTAATTTCTTAAAGGTAATGCTGGTATACTTCTTTAATATAATTTTTATTTGAACCACTATTCCTAAAAAGTGGTTTTGAAGAAAATAATAAATTGTGCAACTGTTAGGTTAGGAACAATATTGTTGCTGTCAGTTGTTCGAAAACTATTTCCGTTACGATCGCTGTTATTGACAACCTAAACGATTTGTTAAATGATTTTTAACTACTCCTACTGATAACAGGTGAAGCAGTTAAATTTGACCTAATTCGCTACAAAACATTAAAACGACTAACTTAATGAATGACTTACTACCGACCACACTATCTTACTATACGTGTTAGTTTTAGGTAATTGACATTTGAGGTACTTAGGCCACATAAGTACTGTGGTGACATATAAACGTAGGCTTCTTATTACATAAACTTTACTTTCACTTTAAGCTGGCTACAAAATTTATTTTTCGTCTCAGTTAAGTATAGGTGGGTAATAAAATAACCATTTTAATAACAGAATTATTGAGAATAATAAATTGATCATCATAACAACCCTTTACAGCAGTGTTTCTTAAAGTGCTTTCCACGGACCCCTAAGGGATCCGTAGCATGTGTATCAAGGGTCCATAGTTAACCCTTGACCGGTAATGAAACTACCAATAAAAGTGATATTCAACATAAGGCTTGTTTTATTTTCCTAAAATACTCTTTGATAAGGGTCCGTGGATGTTTTCGATTTCTGAAGGCGTGACCGCAAAAAGTTTAAGAAACACGTACTGCTTTATAGTCAAATGCAGGACCCAGGCATCTCCCGTGGGAGCAGGAAGTTGACATTTCGACGCTTGTTAGGCTCATAGTGTTGAACATTTTTCATCTCTAAAAACTCGGCTACTCATATTCAGTTTCACAGACGTCGTGTGCACTACCTCTAAGACCTAAGTATAATTAGTCGCCATTTTCGACACCTATATAAGTGTGAGATGGTGCTATTCTACTCTGCCAGATGCCATGCCACACGGCTAGACAACAGAAATAATGTTATGAAATGCAAGTAATAATTAAGCCCATTTTATTGCCCTAAAAATTTCCCAGACAATTTTCCATCATTGGTTCGATAGAAACAATAAAAATATAATTATGTCATTGTAAAGCAATACAATAATATATTTTCATTTTAATTTATCATTATTGTTTTAATAGGTAGGTAATAAAAAGAAGGCACCATACCTTGCTTTCTGATAAAATTATTATAATATGATTAGGTATTATTACTTTAACGAAAATTATTATTTGTTCATTCATAACATATTTCAAAACCTGAAACTATAACTTTTCTGTTCGATAAATGCCTAAAAATTCGAAACTTTCTGAAACAAATAAGTAGGTAAAAACTCTACATTAAATTCCTTACATTAGACTTCAACGTCGTCTCACATTTTTGCAACGAATTGTAATAAAACAATGGGTATACATTTATTTTTAATGGTAATCAGTCATACATATTCGTATAATATGAAATAGGTAATAACAAATTAATTTATTAAACAAGATAATTATAGCATTCGTAGTCAGAAACTGGTAATTCTGCTCTTAAAGATACGCTATTAGGAAAATGTAACATACTTTATTTATTTAAGTAAAGTACCTAGGTACTTGTTTCTTTTTAAATAGATTTTCATTAATTATTGAATTATTCCATAGATAAAGTTACAAATAACTAGATATGTTTATTATAAACAAATACGATAAGTAAGTACAATCAATATCACCTACCAATCCGAATCCATTTTTCACTTCGAGCGCCAAATTCAAGAAGCACAAAACAAAAGCACAGGGCCACAATCTATTCGCCATTATTAAAATTAAAATAAAAAACAAATCGATTTCAAATTACGAACGCTCGCGCATAACCGCCGTCAGTTCTTTCGACAACTCAACGAACGACTGGGTCGACTCTCGACTGGTCCAAGTCTGGCCTGCTAGGGACCTGCCATTTAAACCTTGACCGTCAAGGCTCCGTGAATCACATACCTACTCACATCTTTGCGTTACTATGAATCGATCGCAAAAAAATTTAATGGCAATCGTGTCCTTTAAAGCTGCACAAAAAGCGTAATAGATAAATCTATTGTTTGGGTTTTTATGTCTCATGCATGAAATAATGTGACTGTACGACAACATCCACGGTACTTACTTTTTTTCATTTTCGTAATGTGATTAGAAAATCTACCTCAAAAGAAAAAAAACGGATCTCTCATAGGATCACTTTGTTGTCCCTCTGTCTGTCTGTCAAGACCATCTCGGAAACGCGTGGAGGTATCGAGTTGAAATTAAAACCACATACTTTTTTAACAGCTAAGTTTAATTTTTTCACAGCTTCTAGGGACTGTAGACCGATTACAGTAACAGTCCCTTGAAGCTGTCATAAAATCAAACTTCTAAGTTAATGTACAAAAGATACGGCCGTTTATGCCGCAAAAAACGCATATTTCAACACTCTCAATGGAATCAAAATTTATATGGTACTTTCCGTTGACTATGCAATTTGGCAAATAAAACATCGTCTTATACTACAAGTACAGGGAAAATTCAGAAAACTATACATTTGTAATTAAATCATAAAAAATATAGTCTTTATTTAAAGTACGTAAAATGTACACCTACAAAATTTGTACGGAAACCTCGGTGGGCGAGTCTGACTCGCACTTGTCCGGCTTTTTCGTATTATGACCTAGCTTATATGGACGTAATGGAAAAACGGATAAACAGGTAGATATACAGTGATGGAAGGATATACCTATAATTAAAAAAAAACACTAGTCGATTTTCTTAACGAGATAAATTTGAAGCCTTAGTTCTCCGCCGGGGATTGATTAAGCTGTAATCTGATTATTGCTATCCAGCGACTGAATGAACTAAACTGATGTAGTCAGCATTCTAAAAGCTGTAAGCATCAGGTGTTTTTAGTTTCAGGATTGCCAAACATTTTAATAATATTTTTGCGGTTTTTTAAACACATCCTTACATCTCTCAGAATGCTGATCAAATCAGTTTGGTGTGTATAGCGATCGGATCTCCTCCACTTACTCCCTGGATAGCCATCATCAGATCACAGTTCCATTAATCCTTGGTGGAGAATCAAGGCGTCTTTACCTCGTTTGTATTGTATGTTTCTAATTATCCGTCCACCACATTATAGCCGTTTCATTAAAAACAAAAGAAGTCGGTATTAAAACCTAGGTACTTATAATATGAAAACCAAAATAACTGAGTTGGCAGGTACCGCTCTGTACCTAACTGTAAGTACAAAACACGATGGTTAAACCAAGTTTTTTCTGCATAAGAATAGGTACACGCTGAACCATACTCACGCACGGAAGACTGGGTTGAGTCAAGTCATGGACCAAATACATGTTACATGGCCAAGTCTATCCTGTGGAGAGCAGAGGATGCTGGACTCATGCACCTACATCTTTACAGAGTTAGCCAGCTATTTTATTGATGAATGCAACGACTAATTTTTATTATACGATTTTGTTCAACGTTTTTATATCGCCCCTCCCTGTGGTGTTAATTAAATAGGGTTCACCGGGTTCCAGGCCAGGCGCAAAGCATAGGCTAAAATCTTAATGGCGCTTGCGGCGCCGGCGACCCGCGACTGCTATCAAATATCATATTGTATTGAATCAATCAAACGATTTTAAGACAGTCGCTTCTGGCGCTATAGTTCTTCAGTTTGCAATCCCATGAGTTAAATCTCTACGGATTTTCCACGTTCAATAAAAAAAAATGACTAGCACGTCACGTGAAATGAAACGTGTTTTCATGTGTCAAATTGGTCAATTTATTTGTCACTTTGACAGTTGAAGGTGACCACAGCTGAAAACAATTCCCTTAGACTCAGGGAACTTACATTTTGTTTGGATAGCAGGATAGTTGGCTGATTCACTAATCGTCCACCAGTCCACGCAGCTTGTTTGCTATCAACGCATCTTGACCGTTTGTACTAAGTTAGAACACTGTGGTAGATTTTTTATCATGACGAAACCCTGGACACTTCATACAAAAAGTGCGTTTTAACTACAACATAAACAGACTACGATCAAGCTGTGAATGTCTGCGTGAACTTTTTAGGGTTGACTTTTGACATCTGTTGAGCTCGTATGTTAATTGTTAGTACAAACAACTCGCGCGCGCGACACGGTCCCGGAGAATGAACTTTTGTTCTTACTATACTACCAATTGTGGGGGGAGGTGCGGTATCTCGGATCGGCGCGGGAGGCGTAGTATAGTATGTATGGCCGACGGCCGTTCTGTACGTCAATCAGTACTATACTAGTTCTTTCTGTGCTGTGGCTTGGACATCCTACTTCGTGGTCTTGTAGGCAAATCTTTGTTTAGAGCGGGTAACATAGATAATTTGACAGCTGACTTGAACTGTCAGTTTCAGTTGACGTTTAACCGGGCAAATAAAATAATTAATTAGGTACATAACCTAAAATAAAAGTGTAAAAAAATAAATTATAATAGGCTACTACTTGTTACTAAAAAACGTTTAGGATATTATAAAAATGTCTGCAGATACAGAAAAAGATTTTTCTGATTTTAAAGTAAGACTTTAATTTAATATGGCAGTTCATTGAAAGATCTTTATTTTTATTTTTACCGTTGTTTTTGTTACTGATATTTTTCAGATTCCACCAATATTTGATGATCTGAACGAACGTGTGAAGGATTATCTCCTGAAACCAGAAAGGCTTTCTATACACAAGTGGGAAAGGTCCCAGGCTCACTGGCATCGAAAATCAGATGTAGATTCGTTGTTCAAAATAGATGACGACGATTTCGGACCTGATACTACTCTGGAGGTAAAATATGTTACTATGTTATTTAATGCAGTAATGTCAAAGGTGAGCAATGTACGCTATCGAAGCTAAGTATTACAACCTCTCACAATTCCTGTCGATTCACTGCAGACTGAACATGACAAATGCCAAGTGACTTGTTAACAATAGATTTTCTATGCTAGCGGGCTCAATTGTCTGCCAGTCAATGTGTAGTTGCCAGAAGCAATCGGACCTCTTTGAATTTATCCACAATCTGACAGCAACATATATATCTGTTGCAGCTTGGGTTGAGCTCAACTATTTTAATGCTGGCCCAAGATTTACAAAACTTTTTTTCTTACATACTGTTTTCAAATGTTTATATCAAAAGGTGGTTCGAGATCCTATAACAGGAGAAATAGTAGGTCTAGAAGAAGTAAATATACCTATAGAAGAAGATGAGGAAAGTTTATCAATGTCGAGAGCACCTTTGCCCCCGAGTCTTGCTACTCGAGGGACAACCACCAGAAGTCCTTTCTTACCTGCTGGATTTGAAGAGGAATTGGATAAACTGCTCCATGATGCAGCGAGTTTAGGAGAGATTAACATTGACTTAGAAAATGATGTGCCTGGCAAGTTTTTAGGGGAAGGTAAGAGATATTCATAATTTTGAACAGTGTCGGTAAAGTGGAAGCAGAATTTCTTTTGTTGTATCTTACTTCATTGGTTTCATTGAATTAGTTGACTAAGATCAACCAAACTCATCATATCTCTGAAGTATTTCTATATTCTAACATAAAATTATGCAAATCAATCATCTAGCTTTGTAATATAAAACAATATGGCCTCTAAACATTGTATTTATTTGATCTAATATGACTTTTAATGTCTTTTCCTTTAGATATTCTAACAATACCACCTGGATGTAAAGAAGGAGTTATTTTTGCAAATGATGGAGTAACCATACTCAGTGATGAAAGTAAAGATGAGTCTGTAGATGAGGACAGCGAAGACAAAATTGACATTCAGGTTAAAGTAAATTTGGAGGAAGTTGTAGACAACAATGCACATTTAGCTGGTAATCTTTACATTTCCTGTTAACTTTTTTTAATACATGAGATAAAAAAATTGTTCATGAAGTTTAATATTAGGTTAGCTTAATATATAATGTTAGGCTGATAAATTGTGGGCATCAGATATAGCTGACAAGGCCATTACATGACACGCCAACTGTTGCGTACAAAGTTTTGCAACTTACTGCTCAAGTGTCACTGTTGAAGTGATAAAGTACTAAAGTGAGAAGAACTTAGAAGCTGACTTACACTATTTTTTGTACTTTTAAATAATGTTTTGTTGATGCCTTTCTGCTGTCAGTTTTTTCATTTTATAAGGTCTATGGAATGAAGATGATGAAACACAACCAAAGTCAACTAAACCCCAAAAGAAGATAGAGTTGTCAAATGATGCAGATGATGATAACTTCCTCGAAAGCACTGTGATACATCCGCCAGTAGAGTTGCCTGACATACCTATATTGAACATCACATCTTCATCTATAAGGACAGGGGTTACCTCCACAGAATGGGCAGAAATGATTGACGTGTCGTTACCTGTACCAGAATTTAGTGAGAAAATTAAGGATATGGCACACACATATCCATTTGAATTAGATAATTTCCAGAAACAGGTATGTCTACTTATTACTCTGTCTGTATATTCAATGTCAGGTCAACATATCCAAAAATTGTGCTTGCGCAAAATAACTTACCCCAAATTTTTGTACAAATTTTAGGTACAAAAATGTTTAGTTTGCAAGTCTCATTGTCTATGGTTTGGTTCAAGTTATTGCGCGAGCTGTACCTTAATCAATGTCCAACTTTAAGTACAGCATAATCAATATCAAATGTGTATTTTGTAGTATTGATGGTCAGCTTTAACTCTTTTTGTGCTCATTAATGATACCTGAGATCAGTTATTCAACTATTTGTAATTTCAGGCCATTCTTAAATTAGAGGAAGGTCACCACGTATTTGTCGCCGCTCATACATCTGCCGGTAAAACAGTTGTGGCTGAATATGCTATCGCTATGTCAAGAAGAAATTGCACCAGGTATATTGCTCTATACTCTATTTGATCAATTCTCCAATAGTTGATCTCTCACAGGAGATTTTTTACCTCTATTCCTTTGATGAGAATGCATTACCTACACAATAGTTTCGTGTATAATGTTGGCCCCAACTTTCCCATAGAGTTGATTAGTCTATAGGTCGCGAGGCGAGTTATGAGTACTGCTTTGAATGTGCAGTAGTAAAATTTATATTTACGGGCTGCTACGTGGACATACTCCCCATGTCAGCTAGCTAGCTAATGTGAAAGTCAATCACGCTAAAACGAGGAAACGGAGTTGGACGAAATTTGGTACACGGATAGTTTATATTATAGCCTGAATTAAAACATAGGATACTTTTCATCCCGGTTAAAGGTTCTCTAGGGATTTTTCGAACGCCCATAAACACGAAGTCGCGGGTGGAAGCTAGTTTAAAATAAAATCATCCATATTAAAATCGATTATCTTATCCCAAGACCCTTTTGTTGGATATCCAACAATAGACCCTATTGTTGGATATCCAACAATAGGGTCTTGCGGCTGATATAATGATGGTGAATGATACTAATTTTTAGTGTCGTTTGGTACATACCATTATTAATTATGTATTTTATGTGCAGGCTATGTTTTAGCTCTTAGCTCTTATGTTGCTAAAGATATATTGCATAAATCCCTCTTCACAGGGCAATATACACATCACCAATCAAAGCGTTATCAAACCAGAAGTACAACGATTTCAACAAACAGTTTGGTGAGGTAGGCCTCCTGACTGGAGACCTTCAGATAAACGCCACCGCGCCGTGCCTGGTCATGACCACGGAGATACTGCGCTCGATGCTGTACTGTGGCTCGGATGTTACGAGGGACTTGGAGTTTGTTATATTTGATGAAGTTCATTATATCAATAATGCTGAGGTACTTTAGTATATTTATAAGTTAGTACTTAATTTCAGTTGTTTTGTTTTTATTACAATGTGAATGAAATTTCAATTTTGGATGAGAAGCACAAGTACAGTCGCCGCCAGATATTATTGGTAACTTGTAGTGTATAGAACTTATTGACATTTAAACTGTTCAGAAATATTTGGTCACCTTGTCTGCTACAATATATTTCATGGTGACTGTACATATTTTGTAAAGTTTATTATCAGGACGATATGTGACCACTGTTCTTCAACACCGATATCAGTTTCCTTAGTACGTAAATCTATCGTACGTACGAATTCGTATCGAGCACAAATATCAAATGTTTGTTTATAAAATCCTAGTTCCATATAAGAAGATAGGTGGCGCAACAGGTGCTCGATACGCACTCAATAGTTTTTCGTGCGACGGCTACGCAATGAGAAACTAAAGAAAAATTTTAGAGTTTTATTTTAATCTCGCTAGGAAATCTAGGAATCGAATTATGCTATCTTTCAAACTCAATACCTAACAGAAAAATAATAAAAAAAACTTTAAAGAAGCAGGTTCTTAATTTTCCAGCGTGGTTACGTATGGGAAGAAGTGCTAATATTGCTGCCGTCCCACGTGAGCATAGTGATGTTGAGCGCGACTGTACCCAACACGCTACAGTTCGCAGACTGGGTTGGACGCACCAAGAAGCGGAAAGTGTACGTAGTTTCTACGCCCAAAAGACCTGTACCACTCTGTCATTATCTTTATACAGGTTTGTGAATGTTTAATACTTGACGTAAAGCTATGAATATCTACACTACTGGCTCTGTGAGTGAGCTATAGACCTAGCGTTTGTGACATTTTTGAGCATTTTTCGAAATGGCTGGTAAATGTTTTTTTTTTTTTTGCGAAAAACTGGATTGGCAAAAATTTTTTTACGAGAATCGTATGACAAATCCGACCTGTAGATAAGAATAGACTGCCAGACATACGAAAGCATTTTTGCCCAAGCTGAAACAGAGCGCATCGCGCTCGCTCGGTCGATAATAAATTGACACGTTCAGGCACGTCAGGTTACCAGAAAAAGTATCCTCAAGTGATTTTAAATGTAACAACTGAAATCATAAGACTTAAAATCCTTTGAAGATATTGTCAGTTTTATATAACCTGATGGTTGTGGATTAGGTTTAGCGTATGCCGAGATGCAGGCGATGCAGCACAACACAGTACATAGAGCAGAGCAGGCAGGTCACGCGACCGTAGGCCAGAGCGGGACAGACATGTCTGCGTCGCACGTGCCTGCTATGCCTGCATACAGCGTAGTTCTAAAACATAAACACGATATGACGTCGAATCGTGCGAAACGTTCCGAAGTCTGCCGACGCAGAAGTGCATCGTATATTTCTACAACGCGACGACGCTAGTACGATGCGACGTTGTATCATGTTTATTTGTTTGTTTGCGCTTACGCTTACCCTTATTATAATATTACTATACTCTGTTTTCTTACATAGCTTATTTCTATACTTCCGTATAATCCAGGATCTGGTGGAAAATCTAAAAATGAGAGATTCCTAGTTATTGATCAAGAAGGGAACTTCCAACTTAGAGGTTACAATGATGCAGTCGCTGCCAAAAAGGCCAGAGAAAACGATTACAAGAAGAACTTTGGACCTAAAGGTATTAGCTTTATGTATTATTTTTGTTTGATAGCATTAGAATTACAAACCTAATGTACTTTGATGTTTTAGCTGGTGGTAATAAATTCCAGAATCCAAAAGCTGATCAAACAATGTGGGTAGCATTCATAGACCACTTGAAACAAAAGGATAAGTTGCCAGTAGTAGCATTTACACTATCACGGAATAGGCAAGTATTAATAATAATATTAAAATTAACAAAAAAAAATAGACAGTTACAAACATTGCTCCGATTCCAAAGTTAGTAGCTAAAGCACTTGTGTTATGGAAATCAGAGACAACGGTGGTACTACAAACACCCAGACCTGAGCCAATATACAAAAGTTCCTTATCTAAATTGACCCAGCCAGAGATCGAACCTGGGACCTCAAAGATGGCGACACTGAAATTGAAAATCGGCGTACAAACCACTCGACCACGGAGGTCGTCAATATTGTTTTAACATCATTCATCTGCGTAAAGAGTTAAGAATATCACAGAGATATTCTGATATTTGTCTTTTTCAGGTGCGACCAAAATGCAGAGAATTTAATGTCAGTAGATTTAACAACAGCTAAAGAGAAGAGCCACATTAAATCCTTCTTCCAAAGATGTTTGCAGAGGTTAAAGGAACCTGACAGACATTTACCTCAAGTAATTTAAAAATATATATATTTTAGTTTAACTGAGCTTTTAAAATATTCTTGACTTGAAGAAAATGGTATTCTTTTCTAGTCTGTTTATCATTACTTGTCCTATTTGGTAAATCCAACTCTTTATTGAAAAAATCAATTATAAAATACAACAAATGGTTTTCCACACATAGATTACAAAAGAAATTACTAATTATTAGTGTCAATTTTATTTAATCAGTGTTATTACAAAAGATTTTTAAACACCTGTTAAACTTAGACACTGTTTAAATGTGATGCTATCACTTTTTTGACAATATCGTTTGAAAGAGACATCATCATATTCAAATAGTGTCTTAAGTTAAATTGATGTTTAAAAATCTTTTGTAATAACACTGCATATTTTTAAAATTATGATTTAAATTTAAAAGACGTATGGCAACTGTCAAAAGCTGTTTACTGAATAGGACAAGTAAGGATAAATAGACCATTTTGCTTGTCCAAATATCGCAAAATGTAAATTTAAAACGTATGTTTCAGGTAATAAGGCTGCAAAGAGTTTTAGAAAACGGAATAGGTGTACACCACAGCGGTATACTGCCGTTGCTCAAAGAAATTGTGGAAATGCTGTTTCAAACTGGTTATGTGAGTACCATTAGTGACATGTATAAACCAATTTAGATAATCAGCCATGTGAGTGACAGGAGAATATATCCTTGTCTTTGTCTCTCATCAAGTATGTTACCATTTATCTATATAAATAAAACAAAGTCGGATTATTTACACCATTTATAACCCAAGAACAGCTGGGCCGATTTGGATGAATATTAGGACCTGGATATAATATACAAGGTGCTACAAAAATACCCCAAATGCCGAATATGGTATATAGGGACCATCAAACTGAACAACTTTTACTACGGGGCCAACTCTGAAATTGCGAAAAAAAAATCAGCTGTTTCATACATTTTGATATTTTTGATTTTAATTTTTGTATGAAACAGCTATTTTTTTTTTTCGAGATTTCAAAGTTGATCCAATAGTAAAAGTTGATCAGTTTGATGGTCCCTATATACCATATTTGGCATTAGGGATACTTTTGTAACACGTTGTATAGGCTACGGTTCCTTTTACAAGTCAAAGGTTCGCTAGGGTCCACGCGGACGAAGTCGCGGGCAGCTGCTAGTTTCTTATAATTTGAAAAATGAAATCGAAATAAATTTGACAGTAGCAACCAACTTCACTCATGTTCGTTTGGTAGACTGAAAATTCAAGTTTCAGGCAACTAGTTACTGCGGAGTTTATCAAACAGATGAAATTCAACCTTATTATGTTTCTATTAGGTAAAAATATTGTCTGCAACGGAAACATTCGCGATGGGCGTGAAAATGCCTGCCCGAACCGTGGTGTTCGACGAGATAATTCTTTGGCCAACAGAGGAGGACGTTGGTGCGATGTTTATTAAATGAATAAATCAAACTTTATTATGTTCCTATTAGGTCAAAATACTGTTTGCAACGGAAACATTCGCGATGGGTGTGAACATGCCTGCCCGTACTGTTGTATTCGACGAGGTCACCAAGTTCGACGGCCAACAGAGGAGGACGCTGGCGCCTGCGGAGTATATACAGATGGCGGGCAGGGCTGGGAGAAGAGGTGAGTTTATGAGTGAAATAGGTTAAAAGAGTGGTTGCCTAAAAAATATCCAGTATCCAAAAATATTATGTCAGCAACTAAAGTTGCTTAGCACTTTACTCCTCTGTCATAGCAACTTTAATGAGGAATGTTTCAAACTGTAAGACCTCTGTCAGAAAATTTGCTTTGATAAAGTACTAAAGTGTTAGGCGACTTTCGTTGCTGATTACATGTTCTGTTAATTAATCTCTTTTAAAGTGAGCATCACATCAGCCATTTTATTGTCCCCACTGCTGGGGTACAGTATAGGCCATCCTTATGGGTGGATAAGGAGGATGGGCTATAAGTATAACCCACCACGCGGGCCCAATGCGGATTGGTGAGACGACCCTTGCAAAAGGTGTCGAAACGTCAGGAATTAAAACAACCAATAAATCCAAACTAAATAATTCTCAAATAACACCTGAATTAATAATATACGCGCTGTAATCCGTAAAAAGTGTTTTATTTCTAATGAACTGTACGCTCGGAAGTCATAGAAACACAATTTGTGTTCGCAGGTTTGGATGACACTGGAACTGTGATAATATTATGTAAAGATGAAGTGCCTAATCTGGTCACACTCAAAGGCATGATGATGGGCATCCCACAGAAGCTCTCCTCTCAGTTCAGACTCACCTACGCCATGATATTGAGTTTACTACGGTATGAGTCTATACTAAATTATCTTCCTCAAAATCGGAGATTTATTGATTAAAAGTTACATACATGTACAGTGCAATGCAAACTTTATGTTGACTGTGAAGTTAGACTCAAGTCGCTGCACAACACACAATTTAAGTGTCAGTGAGTGGGAGAGGTGAGGTTTACTTTACAGCTGCTAGAAACATTGCATCGCTCTGTACTGTACGTACAGTTGAAAAAATATGTCCAACTTAGGCCCTTTACTCATTTGTCGGCGCAGCAGCGGTACGGCATCGCAAGCCATAGTAACTCACCTCGGTAACCATGGCGACCACGACTGTTTACTATGGCGAGGCGATGTCGTACCGCTGCTGCACCAACAAATGAGTAAAGGGCCTTAGTATTGTAAACACGAATACCGGTGAAAATAAAAAACCGGTGGTTCTACTACTATGAAGATTCAAAAACAACATATTATTTTTATTTTATTACTAAAAAATCTTTATAAAAGTACATAAACATTAGACATTTGATTTAATTTCGCAGCGCAGCAACCGTATCAGTCGAAGGCATGATGCAGCGTTCCTTCCGAGAGTTCAGCCAAATCGTCCAGGCTGACAACTACAGGAAACAGCTGCAATTAGCTGAAAAAGAATACTCCGAGAAATGTAGTACTCCTCTAGCGTCCCACTTAGCACCTTTGGCGACATTCTACGATACGGCGGCGGCGTACATAGACGTGTTGCATGAAATCATGCCGATATTGCTCAGTCAGTCGAAGGTGGCGAAGGAAATGGTACCTGGCAAGATCTTGGTGGTGTCTGCGGGACCTTATATTAATCAGCTGGGGTTATATTTGAATGGGAACGGTAAGAAATTCCTTATGTTTTTATCGTTATTTTATTGCGATTTTTATTGATTTTTACGATTCAGAATTTAAGGGGCTGATATGAGCCAACTAGCGCCGCCAGTCGATTTTATTTTATTTATTCTAAATAAGCCCAATTCCTTCAAAAAGGAATCAATCAAGGTTTTGTGAATGACGTCTAGCGTTTATTGAATAACGTTACATTACAAAATGCGTGCAATAGTTTAAAAACGGGTTTGAACCAACAGTGGCCACTTTTAACAAAATCGCGTTTTAAACTGTTTGAATGCCTTTTCAAACTGTGTAAAGTTATTCAATAAATATTAGGCGTTATTAACAAAACCTTGACTAATTCCTTTTTTAAGAAATTG
Organism: Catoptria pinella; assembly: GCA_963556745.1. Lineage (NCBI taxonomy): Eukaryota > Metazoa > Arthropoda > Insecta > Lepidoptera > Crambidae > Catoptria > Catoptria pinella. Next base: position 6,423,991 of record OY750776.1, read on the forward strand.
GGCTTATTTAGAATAAATAAAATAAAATCGACTGGCGGCGCTAGTTGGCTCATGTCAGCCCCTTAATAAAAAAAACTTTTAATACTACTTTTAAATATGCAGTCACTCGTCACTCATGCATGAAGCACCATGAAGCATGACAGTGTGGTGTGACCTTTCATTAGCTGGAGTAAAATAAGAATTTATTTGATACTACTTTATAATTAATGAAATTCTAAAATTCGTCTTAATAGTTTCAAATATTTTTAAATTCAGGTCCTCGTCAAACGCCATACAAAGTTCTAGTACTGAATACAATCGAACAAGACCCCGCCAGATATAACTTTGAAGTCGACGAAAATTGGTACAGAATGCTCAGTTTCTTTACGATGTACAATGGTGTAGGTGAGTACTCCAAAAAAAACATGTTAATTAACTTCTCTGTCTGTATTATTTATAGTGTAGTGTATTATCTGTTTGTATCTGTGTTTTATCGGTTATTTTATGGTGGATTTCTGTTTCTTTTATTTCAGTTTTCTTTATTAAGTGTCTTGTATAGATCTACTCTGCTTCTGTCTCATGTTAACTTTGTTGTTTGTCATCACAGGTACTGAAGAAAGCACTTTAGATCACACGATACTATGTATAGCACCCAAAAACATTGTAGCAGTGTCTAAAACGAATCTTAAAATCGACGCTAACATTATTATACAAGACTGGGAGAAACGGCAGATGCCAAGGTTAATATTTAATGTTATTTCCATTTCTGTATTATAATGCCAGACCGTTATTTTTGTTAATAATCATACTTTTGGAAGTCGTCATGTTTATATCAATAATCATTTGCTCTAAATAAAAAATACTATAGTTGCGAGCTGTTATCAAAAAATATGACTTCAATATGAGTGTAAAGTAAAAGGTAAAGTAAAAAATTGCTTTATATCAAATAAACTTAGTAATTAAGCGCTTTTGAATCGTCTATATTTTTCTACCACCCGTACCAGACTTTTTCAACTGACAAGAAGAACAGGCGCAAGAAACTGTAATAATAAATTGTTCCCGTCTTTTGCACGTATCAGCATGTGAGCATCCCATAACAATAACCGGTTAATCTATAGTTTTCTCAACACGACAGGTTTAAAGACGCCCCAGTTGGCTCGACCTGTTTGGCCGCCGTACAAGAGCTATCAAGGATTTCGCACGCGGTTTGCACGGGCGCGACCAGCCTAGAGCACGTGAGCCTCACTCAGTCGCTCGCCATCTCCACCGGCGAGATACTGCAGTCGCTCGACCGGATGAACCGACACATGGTATGCTACCTTTACTGACTCACAGTACTAGACCTGTCTAGGATATCATGCATGCGACCAGCCTAGAGCACGTGAGCCTCACTCAGTCGCTCGCCATCTCCACCGGCGAGATACTGCAGTCGCTCGACCGGATGAACCGACACATGGTATGCTACCTTTACTGACTCACAGTACTAGACCTGTCTAGGATATCATGCATGCGACCAGCCTAGAGCACGTAAGTCTCACTCAGTCGCTCGCCATCTCCACCGGCGAGATACTGCAGTCGCTCGACCGGATGAACCGACACATGGTATGCTACCTTTACTGACTCACAGTACTAGACCTGTCTAGGATATCATGCATGCGACCAGCCTAGAGCACGTAAGTCTCACTCAGTCGCTCGCCATCTCCCCCGCCGAGATACTGCAGTCGCTCGACCGGATGAACCGACACATGGTATGCTACCTTTACTGACTCACAGTACTAGACCTGTCTAGGATATCATGCATGCGACCAGCCTAGAGCACGTAAGTCTCACTCAGTCGCTCGCCATCTCCACCGGCGAGATACTGCAGTCGCTCGACCGGATGAACCGACACATGGTATGCTACCTTTACTGACTCACAGTACTAGACCTGTCTAGGATATCATGCATGCGACCAGCCTAGAGCACGTAAGTCTCACTCAGTCGCTCGCCATCTCCACCGGCGAGATACTGCAGTCGCTCGACCGGATGAACCGACACATGGTATGCTACCTTTACTGACTCACAGTACTAGACCTGTCTAGGATATCATGCATGCGACCAGCCTAGAGCACGTAAGTCTCACTCAGTCGCTCGCCATCTCCACCGGCGAGATACTGCAGTCGCTCGACCGGATGAACCGACACATGGTATGCTACCTTTACTGACTCACAGTACTAGACCTGTCTAGGATATCATGCATGCGACCAGCCTAGAGCACGTGAGCCTCACTCAGTCGCTCGCCATCTCCACCGGCGAGATACTGCAGTCGCTCGACCGGATGAACCGACACATGGTATGCTACCTTTACTGACTCACAGTAATAGACCTATCTTGGTATTACAAGCTCTTAAAAACTTATCAGGTTTTTTAATTGCTATCAATGAGTCTTTCTCGCTTTATAGCAATTAAAAGAAACGCAATAATAGCCATTCAAAAAGTCTTGATTATTATCTCTTAAATTTATCAATATTATAATTTTAGAGTTGATTGTCTTCTAAATAAATAAACTTAATAAACCTATACTTTTATATACAAACAATTTTGTTTCTGGTTGATAATCTTTTTCTACAGTTAATGTCTTATATTAATTATTTATAAATGTGAACTTGATGAAAGTACGTTAAACGAATAACAAGTAACGCTTCCAGAGTGAACTAGAAGCTCAGAAGAAATGCACAGACATCGCCAACTTCAAGTCTGAATTCGCCATTGTCTACGAACGGAAACAGACTGAGAGAAAACGAGACAAGTATAAAAGGCTGCTTTCGTTCGAGAATCTCGCCTTGTACCCGGACTACCAGAGAAGATTGTTGGTGCTTAAAGAGCTCAATTATATCGATGAACATGACAGTGTTATACTGAAAGGTACGTTATAACGGACAGGTTTTTGTTTATAAATAATATTAGAAACATAGCATAAGTTGGAGCTGATATTGGTGACGTTGCCAGCCCTTTTTTTATTGATGATCTGTTTTATCTTTTTCTGCCGGTTTGCTGCTACTGCCGTACAGAAACGACAAACGAACATACATATAATTTTATTATGTAGAACATGTTTTTTTTATTAGTTTTAAGAATAAATATTTTAATTGGAATTTAAACATCAAAATAGCATTAGCATAATAATATCAAGCACTTACTTTAAGTTAATTTTCTTTAATATCTCATCACACTTATCTTCTAACAAATAGGTCGCGTAGCCTGCGGTATGGGAACAAACGAACTAATAATATCGGAATTAGTATTCCGTAATGTGTTTACGGACAAGAGTCCCGCGGAGATAGCGGCGCTACTGAGCTGTTTCGTATTCCAAGCGCGTACGCAAGTAGAGCCACAACTGACTGATAAACTAGCTGAAGGAGTGAAAGCTATTGAGCAGATTGATGACGAACTGACGAAGATCGAGGCTAAGTATATGGTAAGCTTTAACTAACGCAACTGGTCAAAATATTACTACTGAGCTGCTCCGTGTTCCAAACGCGTACACAAGTAGAGCCGCAACTCACAGACAAACTACCTAAAGGAGCGAAGGCTATTGAGCAGATTGATGATGAATGGTGATGCATACTGAGGAACTAATGGTGCTACAATCGTTTGTGCTAAACTAAAATCATTTGATTGGTTGTTTCAAATGTCAAATGTCATTTCTGACGCACTTTAACCAATCAAAACTATTGATAGCAGCCGGATCGCCGCTGGCGCCATCTTCGATTAACATTGCGTGTTGATCCCCATTGACGAAGATCGAAGCTAAGTATATGGTAAGCCTAACTGAGAGGTCAAAATAGTGGCGCTACTGAGTTGTTCCATGGCCCCGCGCGAACGCATCACGCAAGTTGAGACGCAATGACTCATAAACTAGCTGAAGGAGAGAAGACTATTGTATTGAGCAGATAAATGATGCACTGAATGTTTGACCTACACACAATTATAAGACTCACTTGCACCTATAAAACTTCATGTAAAGCCGTATAAATAAATAAACAGAAGAAAATTATTAAATTTTGATTTTTCGCATTCACAATAAAATTAATCGAAAAGTCACGATACGAAATTCCGATTCAATTTCCGATTCCGGTTCCGTTATTTTTGGATTACAAAATATTGCAGCTGATCATAAGTTTCAACTTTGAAACAATAAGATTCTAAACAAATAAAATTCTGCAGGGTTAACGCGTCATAACTGTTTTCTTTTCTTCCTTAGGTAAACCAATTCGAGGGCCAGCCTGAGAGGTTAAACTTCGGCCTTGTGAGGGTGGTATATGAATGGGCCTTGGAAAAGCCGTTCGCCGAAATCATGGATCTCACTGACGTCCAAGAGGGAATCATCGTACGTTGTATACAACAGTTACACGAGGTAAAATATTGTATTGTACGCACATCAGGTTATACAGTTAAACTACGAAAACAGCTTTTATTACGTAGGCCATAAAGGCGGTCTCAAGGTCAACATGTATAGTCTGAGGTGCCGTTGTGTGTACGAATCGAGTACCAAGTCTCGCCAGTTACCTTAGTGTCCGTTAACACTGCGGTCCGTTTTATTGGATACGTTTTTATTCGGCGATGGCGTATGTAGTTGCATTAGCGTGTTCACACAACACAGTATATCGAATCCAGTGAAAATTCCGATCCGTTTTACAGTCCCGTTTTATCGGATACGTATACGGCGTATGTAGTTGTATGAGCGTGTTCACACAGAACACATTAATCCAATAAATACAATCCGATGCGATTTTGTTACTGTATCCTGTAGCAGCGGATCCGCTAAAACGGTCCGGTAAATGCAGTGTGAACATTACGTCCAGTAACGATGAATTCGTTAAAAACAGTCCAGTAAAACGGATCGCTGTGTGAATCGCATGGTTACTAAACACATATAAGTTGGGCGGGATAAAGTACTAAAGTGTCCGGTTAAATTTGAGGCCAACTATCTTATGGTGTATTAAATAAGATTGATTATGAGCCACCACTAAAATGATAAATCAAGAATACCTAATTTTTATTAAAACATTCCCATTTACTTTTTAACCCTTCAACGCCCGGAAAATGAGACACAATAGATATTCCATTGCTATCCCGCCGCCGTTCGGTGTTGATGAATTAATTAAGTTGTCTTTATTGGGGAGGCCTATACTAGCAGTCAAGTGGGTGTCGTGCGGCTGATATAATGAGAGTAGCAATATGCCCACGCGGCTCTATTCTTCAGGGTGAAAACCAATCGATCAGGTTTAATAAATATAGTAACACCCGTTTGCACTAAACTTAAGAATCGCCTAACGGCCAGAATTATTAATCAATCCACAGATTGAGATGGGCCTAATCCAGATTAGTTGCTATGCAGCATATTTATAAAGAATGTTCGACAGTTGCGTAGGTGTTGCCGAGCAATTGAGGCTCTCCTTTACTAAAGCGAGATAGCAATGAGAAAACGACGCGCGTGGGAGCAAGACCGATTTGGCAGATTTGAAAATTACGAATTAATTCGTAGTAATTGGAATAATAAACGTATCGCTAAAATATTCGGTCATAAATCAGTTTAACGAAGAAGTATCGAATACAGCATTTTAAATGCTTAGTTTCGGCACTCGGCATAGTTTTGCAAATATTTGATTATTTTCAAAATAAAAAGCACATGTTCAAAATAAAAAAACTATCGAGAAAAGTATTACAATTGTATTTCTGTTCTGTGTATATTTAGTTAAAGAACTGAAGCTACACATACTAAAATATAACGAAGAAAATCTTTTTAGAAGTCCGGTACTATGTTTACAAAAAAACACATTTCACTATACACCGGACCTCTATCTATAGATTGATGAGGTATTAATTCTGGCCGTAAGTCTTTGCCTAACTACAACTCCACCAAATTAAAACGTTGACATAAACTTAGCTGTCATGCACCATCTTGGTCGAGTTGTAGTTAAGAAAAGAAATCTTAAATTTGATGCAAACGGGTGTAAGAGTATGATAGTTGTACAACCAGCTGTTTTTTTAGCTACTAATCGACGTGAAAGACGCCGCGGTGGCAGTAGGTGACCCGAAGTTGCAAGCGAAGATGATGGAAGCGTCCACGGCCATAAAGAGGGACATAGTGTTCGCCGCCAGTCTGTACACCACGCAGAAGGAATCCGTGACTGTTTGATGTGTCGTTGGGTTTGTTTGTGTAAATATTGAAAGCACTGAGCCAAGTCACGGTAATGGTATCTGGCATATATACAAAAATAGATAAGTTCTAAAATCTTAAAACAACCGTGGTTTGAGAACCTGGGGTTAGGGTGTTGAGTTATACAGTATCCTTAACTCAAACTCGAGCTCGGTCTGCACTCGGTCTGCTCGGTACACAAACAGTCGCGAATGCACCGCAAGATTTACGTACGATTGATTGAAATACGAGTACTTAGTATGGTAAAGTGCAGTTATAGATTTTTTTGTGCTGTTTTTATTATATTTAATTAACCAAATCATATGGAAAGTCCGCAAAGTAAGATTATTAAATATTTTTTATCATATAGGTACTACTACTACTACGTTTAAGTATAAAATTGATTAAATATGATTACCCTGGCGTGGAAGCCCAGCGTGCCGTCCACTGTACAATCACAAAACTAGAAAGATACGAAAGTAAGTACTTAGATGAAGTAAAAATACTGGGGCCCTATCGGCTAACTTTTCGAACCTCTGCGGGTCTGCCGAGCTTCAACTTAAAACAGATAAATCGAAGTAAAGAGTTTCGTATTGTACTATTCACCGAAGTTATTTAAAAGATATCGATGATCGTGTGACTTCATGTATTGGGGTTCGCCATTTTGGCCCGATTGGGGCTCGATTTATCTGTTTTAATTTGAAGCCCGGCAGACTTTCTGAAGTTCGATGCGTTAGCCGGTACGGCCCCTGTTAGCCGAGCGGCGGCCCTATCGCGTGTTGACGTACGTGTAGGTAATTTGAAGGACAGGGCCGAGTTGCAATTTCTATAATTACCGTGGCCAAGTGTAATGATTGGTGAATGACATTTTGTGTGGCGAAAGCAAGCTATCGGCGCGCACATCAATTTATAATGTTATAAATTGATGTACACGCCAAGTACAGATGACGGCAAACTTCTTGAATATTGGCGTCACCTGCGTAAAAACACTTAAGGTGGAAGTATATGTGACGTGTTTTTTCACGTCCGGAACGGAATGGGGCGATTTCTTGACATCGTTGCATATTAAAATATAGTAACAAATATACGAGACGGGATAAAAATTTATGGTGTACAGCACGCTCCCGTCCCGTCCGAGGTATTTTCCCGTCACGTATACAGCGACCTTTATTTTAGGCCTGCCGGGAGGAGGGGATGACCGCACCGTTTAGACAAGGCCGTCTTTAACCTATTTGAGGCCCTGGGCACATTAAAATAAGGGGGCCCCTATGATCTTGACTTAAGCTACTTAGTGAGCAAGTAGTATTTGTAGTCGGTAATTATTGTTTAAGTTTTCGAAATTCCTAAATATGTTTTATATGTTATTTGGTAATAAGCATCCGTTATCGTTTAGCGATCTGGCAGGAACTAAGCGGGGCTCCTATCGATCGCGGGGCCCTGGGCACGTGCCCAGAGTGCCCATTGGGAAAGATGGGCCTGCGTTTAGAGCGCGCTATTTAGTCAATTAATCGACCCCCACCCTCGTACTCATGCGCGAAAAATTTTCAAGATGTTTGCTGGAACTGTACATACACACTGCCCAAATATTGCTATAAATAAACAATCGTTTGAGTATAATAATTAGATGCAGGACTGAATGAAATAATAATATGTTACTTAATGCAAGCTGCTTACACTGTAACTACAAGATAATATGTAATGTATAATAATAATAGCGTGTTCAATTGATAATTGTATGCATAATAATATTGTTAGCATTGAGTTTTTTAATGTTGAGTACCTACCTATGTTATTTAGCTATTTACAGGCGCTATTTTATAAAATATTATGTACTTCTATTTTTTTATAAATTATTGGATGCCTTTGTTAAAATAGTACCTCCTAGATGGCCCTCTTATTGCAATGAAATATAACACAGACTTACACTATATTAGTGAAAATTTAGTGACTGGGCCACACCCGGTATATATATAAGCAGAAGGAGGCTATACGATCTTTATGCAGAAAAAGCCACTTCCTGTGATTCAAACTTCATTGAATTTGTCAAGAAGTATTCACAAACATTCAAGGAAGTTTGTATCCTAGCAAAGTCCAAGTATTTCTCGAATCAGATTAAATCAGCTGACAATAAAATTAAGGCTACTTGGAATATTATTAACAAAGAAACAGGCAAAACAAAATCCAGTGTAAATTCCTTCTGTTTAAAAATTGGTGATCAAACATTTAAATCTGACGATGAGGTCGCTGGAGTCTTTGAAAATTTTTTTGCTCGAATACCAATAGAAACTACCAGTACTCTTAGTGCTTGTTCCAACATCGCTATCTCCCTTTTAGAGTCAAGTGTTGATAAATGCAAGGAAACCTTCTCTTTTAAATATATAAGTAGTGAAGATATAATTAAAGCATTTAAATCAATTAACGTCAAAAAAACAGAAGATCTCTGGGGCATGTCAACAAGCATCATTAAATCAATAATTGATATACTAGCCCCTTACTTGGCTTTCATTTTTAACAAATGTATTGATGAAGGGATATTCCCTGACTTAATGAAAAATAGTAAATTGATTCCTCTTTTTAAGTCTGGTAATAAAACTGACCCAGCTAACTTTAGACCAATATCTATACTGCCAGCACTTAGTAAAATATTTGAAAAAATTATATATTTTCAATTATTAGATTACTTTACATCAAATAATATACTTCATAAAAATCAGTTTGGATTTTCCAAAGGTAAAAGTACTACTGATGCTGGAATTGCTCTTCTCAAACATATCCTTGATGCTTGGGAGGGAAAGCAAGATGTGATTGGTATTTTTTGTGACCTTTCTAAGGCATTCGATTGCGTTGATCACCAAACACTATTAAAGAAGCTAGAACATTATGGTGTCTCTGTTAAATCAGTTAGTCTTATGAAATCTTACTTGTACAATAGAACCCAGAAAGTAGTGATTAATAGAACTGAATCTACTGGAGCCCCCATCAATATGGGGGTGCCACAGGGATCAATATTGGGACCTTTGCTGTTTTTAATTTATATAAATGACCTTCCTAACTACGCGAATAATTTATGTGAGACAGTGCTATTTGCGGATGATACTTCTTTAGTTTTCAAAGTCAACAGAGGTAATAACTGTTCTGACGAAGTAAATAGCGCTCTCTCTAAAGTTTCATACTGGTTTAATAGTAATAATTTAGCACTCAACCCCAAAAAAACTAAATGTGTTAAATTTTCATTACCGAATGTTGAGCACGTCGAATTGAATATTAATCTGAATGACGTTGAAGTTGAGTTTACGGAGAGTACAAAATTTCTAGGTATTACGCTAGATTCACGACTGCAATGGGATCCTCATATTGAAGCTTTGTCAAGTAGACTTAGTTCTGCGGCCTTCGCCGTTAAGAAAATAAGACTTTTAACTGATATTGAAACGGCAAGGTTGGTATATTTTAGTTATTTTCACAGTGTAATGTCTTATGGGCTACTATTGTGGGGCTCGGCTGCCAACATTCAAAATATTTTTATACTTCAAAAAAGAGCTGTTCGTGCCATATATAATCTTCGTCGGAGAGATTCCCTGAGAGAATTGTTTAAAGAAATAAATATACTAACTTTGGCTGGCCAATACATATATGAAAATTTACTATGTGTAAGGAAACACTATGATTCATTTGCTAAGAACAGCGATAATCACCATATTAATACAAGGAATAAAGATAAACTTGCCGTTCCAAGATTTAGGCTTGCAAAAACTAGAGGTTCATTTATGGGGAAACGCATAACCTTGTTTAATAAAGTTCCACAACAAGTGATTGATCTACCTTTGCATGAATTTAAAAATCATGTCAAAAAGACGCTCATGGGTAAAGGTTATTATAAAGTAGACGATTATTTGAAAGACCGGAATGCGTGGAAATGATGTAACACAATAACTCGCTAGTAAGTACTTTATTGTTAATAACCTGTTGTATTTTTTTGTATTTGGTAACGATATATTTAAGTTTGTAAATATCGTTACTTATTTCTGTTAAAGCTGATAAGTTTCTTGCGCCTGTTCTTCTTGTCAGTTAAAAAAGTCTGGAACAGGTGGTAGAAAAAGATAGACGATTCAAAAGCGCTTAATTACTAAGTTTATTTGAATAAAGCAATTTTTTACTTTTTTTTACTTTTTACTTTACACTGTATATTATCATTGCTTCATACTGTTGTGTTGTGTGTAGGTATTAATAAAGTAATAAACTAGTCTTGATTGAAAGTTCATTTTCGCATAGGTAATAGTGCGTAACAACGTGTTACAAAAATATCCCTAATGCCGAATGGTATATCGAAAAAAAACAGCTGTTTCATACATTTTGATATTTTCGATTTTAAATGTCGTATGAAACAGCTGATTTCTTTTTTCAAGATTTCAGAATTGGTCCCATAGTAAAAGTTGTTCAGTTTGATGGTCCCTATATACCATATTCGGAATTGGGTATTTTTGTAACATGTTGTATAACATGCACTTTATATATTTTTTTGTATATAATAAAATAATAAACTAGACTTGAAAGTACATTTTCGCCTATTTATTTTCTTAAATTATTACTCTTACCGATCTCGCGCACGACAGGTCTGGTAGGTGGTAGGGGGGTACGCGCATAGTATAAAGTAATAAAAGGACGCGCAGTAAACGCCCCCTGCCCGCGTTTACAGGACTTCCCTCAACATTACTTTGCGTTGAGGGAAATCAGGGAAATGCGCGGCCGCGACGATGAGCAAAGAGGCCGAGGGGAACTTAATCACTACTTTGCTAGTTTTCTTTACACTATGCCGCTACAACGTAAGAAAGAAGCTGAAAAGGTAAAGGTAAAAGATCGGAAAGAAATATAAAAGTAAATGTTATGAGATGAATCACTGAAGAGCGCGCGCGATGCCGACGACTATTTAGGAATCTGTGGCCGACGCGTCGCGCGCGGCACTCTTAACCCTAGTTATTTTTCTGAGCTCGTAACCACTGCGCGTTGTCTAGATAATGTGTGAGAGAGATGTGTCGTCCTCTCACTCGACTTACTTACGTCAAAAGTTGTTAGGCCTGCGGGTTTAGAGCATAATTATGCTCTAAGCCTGCGGGTCTATCGGCTAAAAACAATGAAGTTATAAGTTAACGTACTAAAATAATTGGTCAAGTTACTTTGCGCAAGCTGTATAACGGAACGTATTGTATTGACGTCAGCCAAACGTCAAATTTTCGTGAAACGAAACGTGCAACTCGTCTGATTCGGGATTTTTAGAAAATATTCGATGACTTGTGCAAATTCAATGTTGATTTGTTGATGACGGAACAATAGTTAAAAAGTGCGAGCGCGTACGGCAATAAACTAAACTTTTCAGCTGTGCTCATGTGGCCGTCAGTGATAAAGGACATTGGTTAACTTTGCATTTATTTTCCTTGGTGCCTCAAGAAGTTGTAAACCGTAAAAATGATTCAGGACGACGAATATGAACTTTTGGTGACGACCCCAGAGCGGATAGAGGCTCTGGGGTTCAAGCCTCAGAAGGAGATACTCACCAACCACATCCTACCATATGCCGACGAATTGGATGCAGAATCCACAAGTTTCCTGGAGCAGGTCAAAACTAACCTAGCAAAGGCTGTGATGCTGCGTGAGATGAAACCTGCATGTGGAGTGTGGTCCTCCAGGCTGATGAAGTAATATATTTTGTTACCTTACTTGTTAGAAATGTCAATAACTCTGCAATTGACCATCAAAGCTTAGCATAAGTACTCACCTGAAACAGGAATTTCTCTGCTTTTTAAGAGCATTTGAATAATGTTGTTATGATGAAAATGAGAACCCGCCTCCCCTGTTTTCAGGAAATTTGGGGAACTCAGTGAAATGGTTTTGGTTAGGGAGACTGATCACCAGTCCGGCTTAGCTGGCGTCACCTCTCCAAATAATAATAATATGATTATTATCCCAGAAAATAAAAGTCATTACAAAGTTTATTTCATTCTAATAAGTTGATATTTGGACTGAATGCTAAAACAATGATCTTAGTTATGATGGGCAATTGAATATCTAGTTAATAGGACTAAAACAATATTATTTGGTCTGTGGCATTAGGATACTAAATCATTAAAACCTGACAGAACAACGTTCAAACAACTGTTGAAATCTGGCAGTCCCAAGAACAAATAAGTACCTAGTATACTATTATTATTTTGTATCTGATTCCATTAAACTACAGAAAGAAAGGGTATAAATCCCCTCACCACAATCTCAGAAAAGGTGTTGTTATGTGGACAATTAAAAACAAAACTGAATTACATTTAAACAAACACATTTTAATGCAGAAGTAACATTAAAGAATTGATTTCAATAATAAACTACACCAACACCAAATAGTATGGTATTTGAGCAAACTAATAAATCTGATTTAAGTAGGGTATTTTTGTGTAAATGTATTAAAAGAATGTTATACTATTGGTAAACATTTACAAAGTAAGCTTTAGGTTATTAAAACAAAAAACACACAAATTATGTAATATATTTTTTGTATTCTCTGTGCCCTAAAGGTTAAATAATCAAATTCATATAAAATTTTGTTGTGCTCTCAAGTGCACATGCAAAGTTAAGCGTTAAGTTCAGCTTTTATTTTAATCTATTGTTGAGAAAACTCATAATCATTAAAAATGACTCATCAACATCATATATGCAATCTGAAGACTTGTGTTGCATGACATTGTAATAATTCATGTGTCAAGGTCAAGAGATGAAAAGCTTTTGCATTTTTGCAGAATCAATTATCATTGAAAATAAAATAAGTTTAATATTAAAAATAATTTACACATGGCACCTTGTATTTGAATTTCCATACAGACAAAGTCATGGGTGGAAGCTAGTTATCAATAATTAATACTCAAAACAACAAGATGAATACATTTTCTTATTCTATAGAACTAGTTATGCAAATTATCTTAGAATCAAATGTACCAACAGTCAACGCCACTTCAGACTATATATACATACACATAATGTTGACCTTGAGACAGTCTTTATGCCGTACGTAATAAGAGCTGATTTAGTAGTTTAACTGTTCAATTTACCGTGCTGTCATGCATACATCAACATTTAAAGGTGTAAGAATCAGTAGTGAATAGTTAATCAAGTGCATACTTCACTACTTCTTCGCTACATAACCTATTACTGTAAATACCATACATAACTAGGAAATATCCTAGTTCTAAAATAAAGTTGTAACTATTCTATGAAGTGTTAACCTTTGGCAGCATTTTCAGTGTCTGAAATCTGGCCCTAACCCAGAACTTCCTGATAATGACACCTGGTCTTTATGTTTTAATTTATTTCTGTTCAATATGCACCTTAACTTATAGACATTTATGATTCATTTTTGTTAGGATGTTCTATGAAGTTTAATCATATAAATGTTTGTTGTCTTTTTTCTTTACAGATACATAAGAATATATGGCCTAAAATTTGGAAAAGAGGACCACATAGCTTTGATTAAATTGGCATATGAACTAGTGCTTATTCCTGATTTAGAGCCATGCAAGATTCACAAGTTTGCTACACTATTTCTTATGCTTACAAAGTAAGTACCTAGTTTAAAAACAAACAATATTTTATATAGATAGTTCTATGTCACAAAGTCTGTTAGCTATGCATGCCTAACATCATTCATAGCCAAACGGACTTCGTGAGATAGAACAAATATTATTTACATTTTTCAACTAGTTTTGCCCTTAAGAAGGCCAGCTATCAAAGAAAATTAGTTGACCAGATTATTATTTTAATTTTAGAAATGATTAAAGACCATCTAAACTAAAATATGACATCATACTTATAAAACGCATTTGGTCTGACATCTTAAAACAAATAATGCATATCACAGTTAGCTGTTTGGAACACAAATGCTTCTTATAAAATAATTATTGAAATTTTTTTTTGTAAGATCTAGGACTATTATATCTATAATATTACATCACAAATGCAATGCATAATAAAGTTAGTAAATATATTTAGTAATCATTCTGCTTTCAGGAAAAGACATTTAGTTTCGCCAGAAGATTTTACACTTCCATGGCGTCCCCTTTACGATGTCGGAAGAAAGATCTTTGAAAAAAGTGCTACACATGTTGGACTTTACCATTATCTATCGTAAGTGTATTTATTTTCTTAATAATAATAGAAGTAAAACTTTATACCAAATATTAATTAGGTAGGCATATTTTATATGACCCTAGGGACAATAAAAATGGCACCTGCAATTACATTCACCACTTATTATAAGTAATTTCATTAGGCAGAAGGCCAAGAAATTCAATATGAGATTGTTATCAATAAAAATAGGAATTGAGATTTTATTATTAGAACAGGCTTTGTGCCAAAACGCCTTTAGTACAATTCATTGATCGAAATTAAGTATTTTACATGCATATACATAAATAAAAATGTTTGGCATTCTTTTGTTTTTTAAGAATAATGGAGTCCAATTATAATTCTGTTCAGGCCAAAACGTTCTGGCAAGCAAGGAGGCGATATACTCGACATGATTCGCAAATTCCTGTCGGGATATGGCCTCGATGACGCCTTAAAGTTGTTCGGCCTGGCAGAACGGGACGACAACGAGTTGCCCACGTAATGAGTTTTAAAAGTTCTGGAGGTCTTCTCCCGACCGCATTTGTTCGTAGTTTCGGGCTGACAGAAATGTTCTCAAAACTCCAGGCTAAACCATAATCTCAGTTACTTTCGGACTAAGTTAGTAAACTTAAGACAATTTACGGATGTTGCTATAGATAGATACTACTTATGTTAAATCCCGTCCTTTAAACGCCCGAAACCTTATCCGAAACTAAAGAAAAGTGCAGTCTGGAGTAGGCACCCTGGGTTAAGCTTAAACATCGGTGGAAGTTGGTTGGGCTCATGTCTCATCTTATCTAATCCACTTCTGGTCCTTTGTTTCCACATTCCGCGAGCTGGTGTGGTGGTGCGGTGCATGTTGTGACGTCATAAAGAAACCAACGAAAAGTACAATATTCTTAACTTTTGCAGGTCATTGGAATCCTCATACATGGCTATGGTGAAATGCGCCAGGCCGTAAGTTATAATTTTATCTTATTTTTATAATTTTCTATGCTTGCTGTGTTTCCAAGGGATGTTATTATCAGAATATTGTTTAATTTAAAACAGTGTCCATTAAAGCGAGATAGTGTCAATAGGAAACAATTGAAAAATATTGAGTAACCATTTGTAACATTGAAGTGATTATACTCAAAGTCCTAGATCAATGTATTTCTGCTGCCATCAAACATTTAACCAAACCTGTTAAGTGTTCTGTACCAAAACTATATTCACTTTATCAGGTACTTCGAATTGAGCGCGACCAAAGAGATACTTGAAGAGTTCCTACCGCAAATAAACCCGTGGTCGACTGACACGAACTTGATGTGTCAGTTAGTAGTATTCCTACCCGTCGCCCTGCCGCCACAGCACGCCGAGCACGGCCACAAGCTCTGGCTCGACAGACTCATGGAGCTGTGGGATACATGCTACAACTCGCAATGTGGCGTATCGGTAAGAATTACAAGTTGTTGTATGCAAAGTTGAAAGAGGAGCTCGATGGCGCAGTGGGTTAGCGCATTGGCCTGCGATTGTTGAGGTTACAACGCTAGAACAAATTTTCATAGAAAAAAAAAAACGAAATTATTAACAACATTGTCGTTTTTAATTAATAACTAATAAACTATTTCTTATTTTAGGAAATTGACAATCACAAAACTAGAGAGCTAACTATTTTTTTTTTCTAAATAATAGTTTCAAGATTATAGGTTTATTATTGGTTAGCACATCAGTGAAACTACAAAATTACAAAATTAGAGCTCACTTTACGATTTTTGTGAAATGAAAAAAGGTTTAGCTGTCATGTCTTTTGACAGTTAAACGTGATAAATCGCTACTTCATATCGAGTTTCGGTGGTCATGCTAGGAGGCTTAGGTGGATGACATAAGGAATAAATTCATTTATTTTCCTTCTAGGAGCTTACGATGTTATTCGCTGGTTTGGCAAAGCGGAGCCCTGGCGCTGTAGACTGGTCTCCGCAGGTTGCTAAGTTGTTCACGCGATTCTTACACGCTTTGAACCTGCCAGTCGGCTATAAAGACATGCAGATTACGAGACATCAGTCTTTAGGTGAGTTTTGAAGGACCATGAAACAAATATATAAGGTGTGAGCGAGAGAGCTAATACAGAAGATATTTTTGTAAGTGCAAATAAACATGTAGTTTGGATAGTCCTTATAAATAGAATGTGTGATAAAAAAGATCATTCACTGAATCAAAAACAACATAATTATGAAATATAAGAAAGATTGCAGTTATTTAAATACAAAATAAAACATTCCTTGTCATTTATCACTATTTCCAATGCTTTTTAAACGCCCCGAGCAAATTTTTGGTCCTCAATTCTTCATTATGGGACCAGCCCAATGTTTTCCCCTTTAGGGAACCCAAGGGTATGACTAATCGTCTTCTATTTTTCACTGCACCTCGTTGCAGTTGACGCACGTAGCCTCCTTGATCGTGTGGAGCATCTGCCCGGACGGCGTGTGACTGCAAGACACAAGACAAGATCAAGAAAAGGCAAGCGACTGACACTCTTCAAAACGCCGTAGCTCATTAGTCCTCAATGTTACTCAAAACAAAAATGTGCACTTCCTCAAATGGTCCAACCTGATAGTGTATGCGTGCGAGGCGTACTATCTACTCAGTTGCACACAGTCCTAGACCCTGTAGCAAGACGAGCTCGAGAGGGCTTTTATCTACGTCGAAATGTCAGTAATCATTCCGACGTAGACAAACCTTTTGTTTAAGCTTCATGCACGTGTGTGCATGTGTATCAGTCAACGTCACTACCGGCGTTTTCCAGTCACCGGTACGTTAAAACGGGTTTTGTTACGTCTTTTTAAGCCGAGGCGTTGCTGTGACTGAAAGTTTGTTCACACACGTCTCGAAGTTGACGGCGACTTGACGTTAACGTGACTGACGCACACACATCACATCAGTCATGATGTGATATGTGTGCTGTTCTCTTCCCCATCTATTCAGCGAAAAGGGAAGTAGCTACTTCCACCGAGCTAGGTGTCTGTGCTCGGAGACCGCGGTCCAACTGTTGAATGTTGTAATTTGTATTTATGCGAAATGCGAAGAAAACTTCGATGTCATGAGTCAGTCTGGTCTCCATACATTTTTGTCTCGATGTTAGCTTGACGTAGTTCGACGTTACGTTTGCGCAATGTTTACATATTGTAGTATTCGCTGATCCTGCATTTCTTCGTTATTCGTCAATTGCTTATTTAGCGGTATGATCGCGCCGATACATGTGCATTAGCCTTTATCTTTCAAAAACGTCATTTCAATTTGTGAACCTCGTTTTAGACATGAAGCACGTAGCCTCGTGGGTGGTGTGGAGCGTGTGCCCGGACGGCGTGGTGCTGAAGCACCTGCGCAGCTTCCTCGCCGGCGTGGAGAGCTACCTGCACAGCGCCAACTCTGGGCGCTGGTCGTACAAGCTGAGGGACTTGCTGAGGAAACTCGCTAGGGAGTTCTTGAACAGGTCACATTTTATTATCATTTCAAAATTGATTGATGACCTCCGTGGTCGAGTGGTTTGTACGCTGGTTTTTAAGGTCATCTCTGAGGTTCCCGGTTCGATCCCGGCTGGGTCGATTTATAAAAACTAACTTTTTATATTGACTCAGGTTTTAGTTCCACCTTTGTCTCTGATTTCCATAACACAAGTGCTTTAGCTCCTTACTTTGGAATCGGAGTATTTATTTATTATTTACTTTGGAATCAGAGCAACGTTTGAGATGTCTAATATTTATATTTATTTATTATAAACACATATGACCAGTTAGCAAAATCAGTGCCACATGTAAAGCCCTGGGTTAAATTCGTTATAGGAACAATGAAATTACTTGAAAAACATTTTATCACTTTGTGGCTACTATCGTGTACGATCACAACTGCAGAACGTTTGGCTGAATACGTTCGGAGTTTGTAGGCGTTAGGGGGAAATAGAGTTCTTTTAAGTAACCTATCACACATCAGCCGAAATCACATCTTGGAAAGTACTAAAGTAAGTTTTGCGGCCAAAGGTACTGACATTTCACTTTCCGCAGTTGTGGCCGTGAACTTCGTTAATAATTAACGCCCACTCTTTAATCCATTGCTGCCTCTATTTAATTTCTTAAACTATTTTTGTAGGGTAAGAAGAGAACGTGAAAAGCGCTTCAAAGAAAGCTGGGAAAACCAAACCCCGGATCACTACAAACTCCGAGATGAGGACATCACCGAATTTGTTAAAATTGTACTTGAGCCGACGCTCCAAGCGGTGTACAGTCGCAGTGGGGCTCTTGATATATCCATCGCGTTGCAGAACCTAGCTACTCTGAGGCCGGCTATAGTAGTTCCTCCCTTGTTAGAAAGATTAAGAACTTCTTTGACCTCTTTGACGGAACCACATAGAGTGACCGCGGCCATGTCTGCAGTCGCCGCAGTAGCTAGACCAATGCTAAGAGGCGCTGATGCCGATTACCCAGAAGGCCCAACGCACGTTGTCCCCTTCCTTCTAGCCGTTCTACCGGGCCTAGACCCAAATGACATCAAAAAGACATTAGTGACACTACACTTCATATTAATATTCACTTGGATGGTCCCGTATATAGACTGCAGCTCCGCCCATGAGCACTGGCATGATCTGACAGAGGAGGAGCGTCTAACTTGCGAGTCCACGGCACAAATCGAAGATTTCGTATTAGTCTTTTTAGATAGGCTTTTTGTTATTATTGAATCGAGCACTCTTGAACATGTGCGACTTGATACTAAAGAATCCGATTCGCTGAGAAGTAAAACAGATGCCGTGATCGAGACGGCTCTATCTTCAGCAGCGACAGCAGTTCTGATGCAGTGCTCGCCTAAAATATTTAAAGAAGCTTTGAGGAAGTTTAAAGCGTTCGCGACGGAGTCAACGTTCGAAACGAACGTATCGGGCAGTATGGTCGGCGTGTTGTTACGCGTTTTTGCTCGCATCGACTCTGAAAGTACATTAGCCGCTTTCTTGCCTAAATTATGCGAAGATTTGAAAGATTTATTGGCTACAGACGAAGCATTACACGAGGAGAATCCTCCGCGAGACCTTTTGTACCGGCTCGTTTTGTTGATGCACGTAGTCGAATGCGACGGTGTTGTGCTTCTGAAGTATGTACCTGACATTCTGCCGATATTAGGTAGGGCGTTGAAGCTGCGCGCTAACTACGCGCTGTCGCGGGCTTGCGAGGTTTTGAGCCATATGTTGACGTCTTTATGTTACGTGGACTTGAGAGAATGGCGTAGTTCGCCTAAAGATTATGGTGAGGCTCCGGAGAAGTGGTTGCCGGTTCGGGAGTGGGGCCGCGGGTGTTTGTTAAAAGACGCGGACTTTAAATGGCACGTGCCTTGCGCTGAAGAGGCGGAATGCGCGCAGATGTTGATCGATCGGTACTTGAAGCCGGAAGTATCGCGGCTGCAGCAGTGGATAAGTGGAGAGCGGAAGATGAGCCGCGAGCGGAGGCTCAGAAGCTTCTTCATAATTAATTCTGTGCTCGCGTGCAGTACGTTTTTGCCACAACCTGATGAAGAACCCGTTACCTTGTAAGTCGATTTCCTTTTTTGCGCATTAATACATTCTTATGAAATAAAAAAAATACCGTCTTATTCATAATAAGTTACGGGAAAGATGTGAATATCAGCCAGTGGATTTGTCTGTTTTGTCTTTGGATTCGTCAGAACGACAACATAATAACGCTAAAATAGCCCAATGCAAACAATACGTTTATAAGTTATATGACGTTTAATAAGTTTTAGCAGCATTTTAACTAAAATTGTCAATAACTCAATTTTAAGGGTTTTTTATAAATAAGTCGTTTAATATATTAGTATTTTCGTTGTAACTTTTCTGTCTTAATCGATAACAAAGTAATATACTTACTTAAGTAAGTTTCAAATATTATAAACAGTTACAGCAATATTAACTTAAAAATAAATCCAAAAAATATCGCTGGCTCATAAAACGCTGACGCTTGAATCGTTGTGGCTCGTAGTCCTCAGGTAAACCTAAACCACCAAATGCTTCCAGGATGGAATCCCAAGTGCCAGCGACCAGCCTGCCCTTTACTAACGGCGTCCGCTACCAAGTAAAGCTAGACGGGGAGAACATGCGAGCGGCGCTCACTCGCCTGCTGCTAGCGGTGCAGACCAAAATGTTGGCGGACAAGGCGGACGATACTAAGGGCTTTGAGATGCTTATACAGGTCAGGGGCCCTAGATCTTTAATCAAGTCTAGAGATAACCTTAACCACTGAACTGTGGATTTATCGCACAAGTGTTGTCGGTATTGCTATCGGCTTCATTTGACAGATTGATGTGAAATTTTTGGCAAAAATAAAAACTTACCAAAGAAAAGTAGCAATGTGTCACATCCATCTGTCAAACGAAGCCGATAGCGATGCCGACGATACTTGTGCGATAAACCCACAGTTTCGTTGTTTAGGTTATCTCTAGACTTGATTAAAGATCTTAATTAAAGACTAAGATTTGATGAAAGGTCTCCGCACCGTTTCTGGTTTGGAGGCCCGTCTCTGTTCCTTCGGGGCGCTAAAACGTGCGTTAGACGGAAGGGGCGGGATCGTGGGGGATAGTAAAGGGCCGCTAGACTTTGAATACTGCTAGCTAACAACGCATTATTGTTATTTTTAATTACCAAGCGATAATAAGTTTTTTAACTATTAATTTCATTCTTCAATCAGGTTTGGGAGCGAGTAGTAGTAATGAAAGGTCTCCGCGCGGGCCCTGGTTTGGAAGCCCGTCTCCGTTCTTTCGGGGCGTTGGAACGTGCGTTAGACGGAAGGGGCGGGGTCGCGGGGGATTCTAAAGGGGCCGCTAGACTTCGAATGCTGCTAGCTGACGGCGCGAGGCTGCAAGATGAAGCGAGGCTGGACCTCGTATGTGATGCGGGAATAACGCCGTCAGCATTGCAAGCGCTTTATGCGCTTTATGAGCTGTCTATCAACACTTATAGTTCGGTAAGCTGAGCTTACTTTATTTATTTTTTTAAGTTTTTATTGCCATATATCGTGTACAATTTGCAGGTCGAATTGTAAAACTATGTAATGGTTAAAAATGTTTTTTTTTTTCAAATATAATTTGGAAGCCTCAACTACACCTATTACAATTCTTGTCCAAAAAATGCTCTCAGTTGCTTTTTACCGTTATCAGCTGGAAAATTACCAGCAGCATTGACAGATTAAAATAATTCGTATAAGTGGTCCTAATAGTTATCTACACCGACCCTGTACACTAGCCATATCCCCCATCTAGTATACAAATAAAAGAGTATACAATTTTATTATATAATAAGGAGCTCGGTGGCGCAGTGGTATAGCGCCTGGCCCATCGATTGCTGGAGGTTAAGCAACTTTTGCTACGGTTAGTCATGAGATGGGTGACTAAAAATTTAATATCTCAAGCTTCTCCGTGCTTCGGAAGGCATGCTAAGCCGTTGGTTCCGGCTGCATTTGCAGTTGTTAGCACCCACCAATCCGCATTGGGCGCGCGTGGTGGATCATGGCCCATCCTCCTTATCCACCCATAAGAAAGGCCCGTGCCCCGGCAGTAGGGACATTGAAAATGGCTGATGGTTATAATTTTATTTCACAGGTCCGCATACTAGCCCAAATCCGTCTCTACTGGATGCTCTGCCACTACCCTTACTCCTACCGCGCGCTAGTTCCCAAACTGTCCGAGTTACTAGCCAAAGGGGGTGAAGGGGACGAATGGCACGCCTGCCATAAGGGGGCATTGTACATGATGCTGGGACCTCGGTCTGGGCCGTTGATCGCTAAACAAGACTGGGATGTGGTCCGGACGCTGTGGCCAGCGATATTGAAGGCGCCCTTGAGCGAGAAGCCTAGTATTTTAAGGTGAGTTTAGTTTGCGTTCTTAAGTGATAGCAGATTAATAACTCTTACCGCGCGCTAGTTCCCAAAGTTACTAGCCAAAGGGGCGAAGGGGATGAATGGCACGCCCGTCATAAGAAATCGTTATAATTGATGCTGGGACATCGGTCTGGGCCGTTGATCGCTAAACAAGACTGGGATGTGGTCCGAACGCTCTGGCCAGCGATAATAAAGGCGCCCTTGAGCGAATGATTTCTCATAGTAGTACTTGATTTATCGGTACCAAAAAAAATGGAAAAAAGTAGATTATAATACTCACTTATGTGATTGACAGAAACATGATTCTTAGCTAAAACTTTCTCGATAGAATAATAAACCTATAATCTTAAAACTATAATAAAAAAACTGATCTAGTTTTGTGATTGCCAGTTTTCCAATATAATAAATTGGTTATTAGTTATTAATTAAAAACGGTAATGTTGTCAATAACTTCGATAATTTTTGAAAATTTATTCCAGCGTTGTACGCTAAGTAGGTCAATAATGCTATGCGTTACTTTATATGGTAGCAATGAGTTAAAGTAAACTTGAATAAGCTTAGTAAAACGGCACTTATTATTAAAAAAGTGCTGAAACAGGTAGTTTTTTTACATATGAAAATTCGTATCATATTAGACTTCCGTAGTTCCTATTCTCTGACAGTAGGATAATCAATGTAATTTCGTCGAATAGTTTGAATTAAAAGCAATTTTAAGTTTCTGTGAAAACATTATCTGGATAATTGTTTGGATTCCCTATATTTTAAAACAGTAAAACTTATCCACCCTCACACTTCATTGCCGCAGATTAGAACAAGCCTTCAGCGATTCCCTACACCGTCACTTCCCAACCGTGAACACTCGCCTCACCATCCACCAGGCTGCGATCGAAGCTGCCTCATACTTAATCAATGAGAAACACCTCAGCGACCCTCAGTTCGCTCAGCAGCTGGCCAGCGCTGTGGCCACAGAGCAATTGAATTCCGATAGAACTGAGAAGCTGTATAGGGACCTTATTGGAGAGCTAGTCGATATTGCAGAAACGCCTAATATGTAAGTTGTTTTGTTTTTATGTTCGTTTAAGCTTATTATTCTTTAATTAAAAATTTAATATCATGCTGTGTACTATTTTAACGATGTTTTTGCTTGAGTCTTTTGAGCCTGCACGCCAAAATATAGCGTAACTTAGATGTCACTGATCTTCCCGTCTCTTTTCAAAGAAAAAAACCTTTTTTATGTAGTCTTGAACCGATCCAGTTACAGTATTTTCTTGGCGTTTTTATTTCTGATATCCAAAACACAGCTAGCTAATTTTGGATCGAGACAAATGACTGCGCTTTTAACCAAAAAATTGTTTAATTTTTATTTTCTTTCCAGACAATGGCGGCGGCTAGAATTGGCAATACAAATGATAACTTTCTGCCCTTCCGTTCAAACACCCTACCCGCCTCGGGCTGTGAAACTAATAGTAAAGTCCCTCATACACGATGATATAGCGGTGCGCCGAACCGCCCAGCGGCTCACGCATTACGCGCTAAAACAGAGGAAACGGCCGCTCAAGAAGATCGCTGTTGACCCTTATGAAGTAGCCGGAGTTCCTAAACCGGAAAATCATGTACCAGGTGATTAAAAAAAAACATGTGTGCTCCTCTTATACCAGGGGGTCTCACTCCGCGCTTAAACTTTAACATTAGCCTACTGTTCGCAACTGACTCAGTCGAGCCTGCGCACGAAGGATGTCACCGCGCCGACGCGCTGTCTGGCAGTGACGCGCTAGCTGGCAGCGACGAGCGCGCGAACGACACGAGTCAGTCAGTCAAACGCCGAATGCGAAGTACATACAAGTACATCCATTCATTTTTAAAAAATGAAAATGAAACTTTCGTTTCATTTTAGTACGCCTTTCGCCAGACGTGTCTCATTCACCTCACTCCGTACAAGCATTAGAAGTTTTCATCCCTAAATTTAACTAACTACTTAGAAATACTTATTATTTATGCTCTTTTAATATCCTCAGCTCACTTAGTAGGGAGATTAATTTTATTTTATATTAGTAATTTCATTGTAATATCGGTAAGTAAAAAATAATAATAAATAAAGTGGCGAGGAGCTAAACATTTACGAGGTGTGTCAGTTGAGACAGAGCTACGCGACAGAAAGACAGATAATAATAGGCACGCAGCGCTGTGCAATTTGGAATTGTACTTTATTGCAGTGCAGCGAGAGTAGCTTATTGTTCGATTGTCTTCGCGTGGATGGGCTTCATGGATGGATGAAATTTAGTACTATAATATTCTGTGCTTATACTTAACTCTTAACATTAGGCCTTTATCGACATCAAGTTAATAAAAATGAATGCCTAAAACTCTTAGGCCATAAATATACCTATTTGCAGCGATTTCCAATAATTACCTTGTTTATTACATAAAATCATATAGTCAATGTTTGTCCAGGATACAGGAAAGACTTGTTGTGGGCGATTTATTCCAACCAAGTGCCGAAAACCGACGAAGAATGGGATCGACCCTGGCTTAGGAACTCCACTTACGGCTTCTATGCTTGGCCTGAAAAACTTATAGTAAGTAATAGATGTATCATAAAGATTTTTGAAAGCTCTTTAGCATTTAGAGTAAAGTATCCAAATCCGTCGAGACATTTGTTTGCAATATAACACTGTGAAATCCGTATTATATTGCAAAGATAAATTTATAATAATACGTCTTCGTCATAACAGCTCGTTTTAGTCCACTACAGAATCTAGGCTACTATCTTTATTATTTGCTACGTTTTTTTTGTCAGTTAAAAAAGTCTGGAATGAAATTGTCGATCAAAAGCGCTAATCGACTTAAATTGGCCAAAAAATCGACCCATGTGAATGCCCTTAGCTAACGGGAATAGCACGAGAGTGTAGCAAATTTGCCATGGGGCGCAAAGCAAATCGCGGATGGCGCCAGCGGCGACTCGACCGCTATCAATGGTTTTGATTGGTTAAAATACGTCAGAAATGACATTTGGCATTTTGAAACAACCAATCAAACGATTTTAGAGCAGTCGCTTGTGGCGCCATTAGTTCCCAAAGTATTCATCCCCATTGGCTGTTGCCAACAGGCAGCCGCGCCCCTCAGCGAGCAACTCCAATCGTCCGACCTCCGCCCAGAAGACATGGAGGAAGGCGAACGGTACCTTTGGGAGTTCTTCAGCGAACAGACTAATGTGGACAAACTGGTCGCCTTCCTCACGGTCGAGGAGAAGAAGGGCAGGGACAAGTTCAGCGGAGTGCGATTCTCTATGTTTAGGGTAAGGATTTGGATCTCATTTCATTATAGAATTGCTTATTTTCCGTAGCAAAGAGCGTTTAAAATTTACTAGTATAATTATACCCTTTTTTATTTCAGTACAATTCTTCAAAGTCGCAAAGTAACAGTCTAACTTTATTACTAAAAAAACATGAAGATCCATTGATGTTAATTTTTTATCTTTTAATGATAGAACCATTGTTTGCTCTTGAATATGGGTTTTCAACTTTTGTAATAAGGACGTTATTCGAGACTATTTTAGTTTTGTTGATTCAAATAAGACAAAATACCTAAACATGTTGATAAAAATGGCTGAATACTCAAAGGCTTCTTCTTTCAAATCTTTGGGTTTCATAGAGTTTCTGTCAAATCTGACAACTTTATTGGCTGTAAAAGGCGTACCAAACAAAAGTATAGAGTATCTGTTAAATCTGACAACTTTTTTGAATTTAATATGTCTTAATATTAATTAAAAATCGTTTGAGTATTTGGCTATAAAAGGCGTACCAGACAAAAGTATAGAGTTTCTGTCAAATATAATAACTTTTTTGAGTTGAAGATGGCCTTTACTTTAAGAATCGTTCGAGTATCGGGCTGTAAGAGGCGTACCAGACAAAAGGTGTTGATTTTGTAAATATTTATCGTTTATTTATAGATGTTATTCGCCCAATTCGGCGAGAAAGTAGCTAAGAAGTACTTGGATCACGCGCTCCGTTGCGCGGGCGACACGCAAGAAGCGCCGCAGCGGTTCGCGGCGGAAGTCGCGGCGGCTGCTATAAGGGCGCCTCGGTACTGGACTAGGGAGAAAGCTTTGAATATGTACCGGTCTGCAATGGAAATTATAACTGCAGGTAAATATCTACCCCCTTACTAATAAAGATTCTATTTATCGAGTAAAGGCAATAATTACAAAACAACTGATTTTACTATTTTGGCGAGTATTGCTTGACGTCAAATTCAATTAAACGATATTTCATTCAATGCTCAAAATGTTTGCTTTTGAGTGAACATTGCAAAAAATGCCTTTTGAGGTACGGAACCCTAAAAAAAGATCGCGACAATCTGACGATGTTCGTCCCACTCCGTGACATTTATTGACTTATGAATAAGGTTTAAAATCATGAAAATCGAACAACGAATACCGTCCGATTATCATGATTATTTTTTGTAACAGGCCCTCTGATCCTTTTTTTCGCAATCAGGACTTACGACCGTAACACCCGAGACGATGGAAGACTGGGGCACCTGCCTAGCCACAGGCGTGGAGAAGTTAGAGCCCAACCGCGGCGCAGTTTTGCTACAATCGCTGCTACAACTGTGCGCGCCCACTGCGCATGCGCACGCGCACCCGGATAGAGACGCATCCTTCTTAGTATGCGCGCGGTTGTACGCGCTGCAGGTACGTTCAAACACGGTGTAATACCACACTATAAATAAACAGCATTTCGTCTTCATCTAGAGGAGCACAGCGCAGTGGCTTAGCGCATGGCCCGACGATTGCGGAGGTTGAGCAACTTTCGCGAGGGCCCAACCTCCTTATCCACCCATAAGGAAGGCCTGTGCCCCAGCAGTGGGGACAGTAAAAAATGGCTGGTGGTAACATCTTCATCAAAAAACCGAGCAAAGCGTATTGATATTGCGCGCTAAGGAACCTTGAAAATGCCAGCTGTATTCAGTGAATATTTTTCCTCCAATGAAAAAAGAAGACCGGGTACAAAAACTAAAATTTTGAATTTGTCACTTGCACGGGGCGCGTACTTATTAACCTACATTGTGTGAAAAGCTCAATTCTTTTTCTTTATTTTGAAGCCACGTCTCATTGTGTAATTTTAACCCTTGGGTTGGGTAGTACTTATATCTATTATAAAAAAGGTCCTGCCAGAATACCAGCGTTGCTGTGACACATATGTGTCATGGCAATACAAGCTGAGGTAGGTCCTAGTTAGCCCTAGACCTGTTTTTTGTGAACTGTAATTACTTATACAAGGTGTTACAAAAGTACCCCTAATGCCGAATATGGTAGATAGGGACCATTACCATACATTTTGATATTTTCGTAATTAATTTTTGTATGAAACAGCTGATTTTTTTTTCGCGATTTCAGAGTTGGTCCCATAGTAAAAGTTGTTCAGTTTGATGGTCCCTATCTACCATATTCGGCATTAGGGGTACTTTTGTAACACCTTGTATAATATTATTATGTTTATTTTTTCTACACTATTTTTTTTATTGAATTATTGTGACGTGTGGTCTTTGTGTTAATAAAAATATATCTCTCTCATTTCTCTCTCTCTCTCTCTCTCTATTAGGACTCTTTGGGGGAAGTCAATAACGACCGTGGGTGTCTTATAGCTGATAATGATCCTAAAGCTGATGAACCTTTGTTAAAATGTAACCATTTTTCTAGGGGGCGCTAGGATCACTAAACTGGCGAACGGCGCCACTAGCGGAAGAACTGCTGAAGCGGCTAGAAGCGGCCCAATTTATAAACCATCCGTACCAAAACGTGCGTGAGATCGTCGGAAGGTATTTATAGTTTTCAAGTACTCTTATATTTGTCGATTGGGTAGTTTACATCATTAACCAATGGTTCCAAAATACAACTGTTGAACACTTTATTTCAATTCAACCCTGAAAACCACATTAGTTTTCAACTTATTGATTCTATGCTTTATCTATGTGCTTATGTGTACAACATGCTGCTGCCATAATACCATCGCGTATACGAAAATATACAACGTGTTACAAAAATAACCCTAAAGACGTATATGGTATATAGGGACCATCAAAGTGACCAACTCTGAAATCGCGAAAAAAAAATCAGCTGTTTCATACATCTTGATATTTCGTTTTTATTTTTGTATGAAACAGCTCATTTTTTTTCGTGATTTCAGAGTTGGTCCAATAGTAAAAGTGGGTCAGTGGTCATAGTACCTATCTACCATATTCGGCTTTAGGGGTTTTTGTAACACGTTGTATAGAAACGAAAGAAAGAAAAAACAATTATAATGATCGATTTTTGTTGCTCGCTTGCCCATATTAGACTTAAATACTTTAAAAATGTACAAGGAAGAATATATTTTTAGCATCCTGATGACGATCTTCGACACAGAATTGGTGTTCCCTGGAGGAGAAAACAAGTGGACTCCGAGACTGGAGGAATTTCTAGATTCGGTGCAACCACGACTCGCGGCGCTATACGACGCGCAAGGAAACATCGGTACATACATAAACTAACATGTACGATCGGCCAATCACGTGCTTTACCACTTTGCAGAAAAGTTCGTGTGTGCGCGCGCATCGCCTCAGCGCGTACTAAACAAAGTGACGACGCGGCGTGCTATCGATTTTAACCTTACAGGTGGTAAAAGCCTGTGTGGTCGATTGTACGTATCGTGTTTCTATTACGCAATCTGTAGTGTATAACTGTTTTATGTTCGTAAAAGTAAACAAAACACATACAACTTAGAGGAGTAAACACATCAAAACGCGCTTGTCGAAATTTTTTTGCCGCTCTATTCCTTTCTATCGCACAAAGGCATTGTACGTTGTATCATATAGAGAGTTGTGTTATTGTTACTTTATCTAGGCTTGTAAGCTTTATTCGATCGTATAATGCGTTTCATCCTTATTGGCTGCTGTGAAGTTAGCCACTATGCGCGTAGCCGTGCCCCAACACTCGCCTCTCTCAACGCACTTACCTACATCAAAATTGTATTCTGCGCAGCCTCTCGTTCGATGTTCCGAGCCGCCAATATCGCTGAAACGTATTGTATCTTTAATTATTTATATGTCTAGATAAAGCGTCGCGCTTTTGACGCACTAAATCAAACGGGCCAACATTTTTAGGTTGGTGTGCGTTATCAGCCTCACCGCGTCCAAAGAGTAATAAAAAAATTGTCCACGACACACTATTTATTTACAACACTGATAATAATAATAATAATAAAATGTATTTACTGTCCATCACACAATGGTTGGTTACAAAAGATAGTAGGTATAATAATATCTAGTTCTAGACCAGTGGCGAAGGTTCCATACAAGCCGATTTCTATCAGCTTACCTTTGACATATCCCATCCCACCAATCCACTATGCAGATCATAACACTTTTGTAGAACGGCTTCCCTTCGCCATTTCACTCCTCGCCACTGTTCTAGACATATAAATAAATCAAAGGATTGTATTTTGTTTATTTAGTGGTGAAATCAGCATCGATGTCTGGCGGTCAATGCGGGGGCGAAGGCCCGTCGTGCGCGGAGCCCGACGTGGCGCCCCCGCTGGAGCACGTGGCCTCCGTCGCGGTCGACGTCGCTACGCTGTCTGCCGACAACACTATGGATGAGGACTCCGCACAGGTAGCGCTGTCTTACCCTATGTCGTGAAAATGTATTCTGCACACAGTCTGATGACGTCATCGTTTAAGACTCCGCCCAGTTATTTATTTAGTGGTGAAGCAGTCAATATATGGCCGTGGCCTCCGCCGCGGTCATCGTCGCTACGCTGTCTGCTGACAACGCTATGACTGAGGACTGCACATGTATTTATTTAATGGTGCAATCTGTTTTTGGCGGCGTTCGTGACTCGTGACGTATAGGAATTTGTATTGTGTGGATGTAATAAAATAAGCAGCATCAGCTGAGTGGAAAACTGGTTGGATCAACTTTAAAAAAAACATGTTGACCAAAATTGGTTTTCAATTAAGACCAATTTTTAATTAAATAAATGACAAACCGTGATAGATTTCTCTGTTTTCGTAAAAATAATGTTATTGTATTCAATGTGCAGACGGCAGACATGGCAGGCGAGTTAAGTGGACTAGTGCGTAGTGACCGACTGGACAAGAAGTTAGTCGCGCGACTGGACACAGCGCTGCGGCTAGCGGGAGATGTGGCCATGGCCGGGCCTAAAGACCACGCAGCTGCCGTCAACTTGCTAACCACTGGTGAGTGCTATTCTATAGCGAGTAAAGTGGATTAGTGCTTACTGACATAAGACTGCGACAAATAAACAAAAATCAGCCAATTTGATTTTTTCGGTCATTCCCCATTATGATATTTTTAAAATTGTTTTAGAGATGACTGACTGCTGTCTGACTACAATTCCGTTCCCTCTCTATTAGTCGGAGATCGGCCACGACAAGATCTAGTTTAGAAGACTAGTGATGAACTGCCCCCTGATTACGTTACTCTGCTGCTAAAAATTCTCATCTAAAATAGCTCGAAACCATTTGAGATTAATTAACTTTGTCTGTTTCAGTTGCTAACAAGTACTTTGCTAACTCAAATTTTATTACTTAATTGCTTATGATTTCAAACGAGAATTATTAGCCACAGAGTTACGTAATTAGGGGGCTGATGCTCTACTTATATATATTTTAGTGTCTGTTTATATTTCTTTATAATGTTGCTGTCACACTAAGTGACGATTTCATTAAAAACCGAGTCGCTAGTGGGAGCGGCGAAATTTTACCTAGGTGTTATAGATTTATTAACGCGAAAAATGAATGAATTGTTTCGTGCAGTACTCCGCGGCTGCATGGGCGTAACCGTCCGCGGCGTGAACGGCAGCGTGTTAACCCAGCACGCGCTGATCGGGACGGCGTGCGCGGTGGCGGCCCGCGGCCCGCCGCAGCCGCACGACGAGATGCCGCGCGCCGCCGCAGGGTTCTTGGCGGGACTGGCGCTAGCTCATCACCATCCTGAAGCCTTCGAGCACGCGCTGCAACAGCTGGAATCGCGCGCGGCAGGTTAGTATAGGTCGCGCTACGAATTAAGAGCCCTGGAATAAAGGGAAGACAGTAGTAATTTCTAATCGTAAACTACTACTGCGCATACCCCTTCCACTTTTTTCCAGGGCTCTTAATTCTTCGCGCGACCTGTACCTGCCTATTGTTAACCCGACACACGCTTATCGGGATAGCGAGCGCAGTTGCTACCCGTGGACCGTCGCAATAGCACGATGAGATGCCATGCGCTGCCGCAGGGTTTTTACCGGAACTCGCACTCGCACTAGTATATCTTCAACCTGAAGCTTTAAAGCACGCGCTGCAACAGCTGGAGGCGTGCAACGCGGATAAGTACCGCCCCGTGTATTTACAGTCTAAATAGGCGTTGGTTTACTAAAAATATCTCTTACAAAAGATCCCGGATGTTATTGACCATAAGGAGTTGACAAAAGTTGAGGACGCCACTTTTTATGCAAACATGTCAAAATCACTAATAACTTGGAAACACTGACTATATTTTGTACTAAAAAAATTTAGTTCTATTTTGTTTAATGTCTACTCTTACTGGCCAAATTGTACTCATTACCACCAAGTTTTCAGCAACTTTATTAGTTTATTTATTATTAAAATACACAGTTTATTGCGTGATATATCACAATTAAAATGCACTATAATAATTTTGTAATGAGTGTGACAGAAAAAAAGCCATTGCTTGTTACTATAAAGTCGCGCAACTGGATAGTGACGTAAGCTTGTGTTTCTCCCGGAATGCCCGACTTGTTTTCTTGGACCATGACCCTGCCATTGTGATAATAACACATGCATCGTTTAGGTCGGTCCTGGTGGGCCCGTCTGGCCTGCGTGGAGTTCGCGCAGCCGCTCCTGTTCTACGGGCTGCCGCTACTGTGCGAGGCGCCCGAGCGAGCCGTCCGCGCCGAGATGTTCGCGCTCAAGCTCATGCGAGACCCGAGACTTGAAGTAAGTTACGCTAAAAAAACACTTTAAATTGAACTTTAGGGCCTTGTTACAAGGTTGAAAATATATGGTGGAAAATGTAGTAAAACTTTGCTTTTTACATTATCACTCTAATAACAGTAGAAAATAGCTTAACAGAGTGTAAATTAAATTGTGCAGAGATTGTATAGACATTTTATATTTTATTATTAAAGTTTTGGTTTACCTTTTTGTAATTTCGTCGGCTTGAAAGTCTAGCTATGTTGTGTGTAAATGACCAACTACACTAAGGTAATATTAATATTTGTCGTCAAAAGGTACGCCAAGCCGCTGCTAAACTACTTACGGGTTTAATGCACTGCCGGGCACTGAAGGACGAGGATTCCACGCTCCGTGGTCTGAAGAAGAGTTGCCGCTCAAA
Source organism: Catoptria pinella (assembly GCA_963556745.1). Taxonomy (NCBI): domain Eukaryota; kingdom Metazoa; phylum Arthropoda; class Insecta; order Lepidoptera; family Crambidae; genus Catoptria; species Catoptria pinella. Next base: position 6,456,581 of record OY750776.1, read on the forward strand.
GCAGCTTGTAGAGAGACACTGCGGCGTGTTAGGTCTTTGTGGGTACCTCGCGTCGCGGCCGTATAGCCTCGGCCCTAAGATAGGAGACGTGCTCGCTGAACTGGCTCGCCATACTAGCGCTCCCGACCCGATACCTGCTGCGATACGCACAGCGCTCGCCGACTTCCGCAGAACGCATCAAGACGACTGGCCTAAACATAGAGACCAACTCACTGAAGAAGAACTTGATCTATTAGCAGACCTCACATCCCCTCCCTCTTATTGCGCCTAAATAACTGATACTGCGTCAATAGTTACAACGGCGCGATCACGAGATTGGTTATCTATGAATTTGGAGACTAACCATTATGGACTCAATAAATGGTTTATTTTTGTAATGTCATAATATTCACTGTTATGTTTAATTAATGTTGAAATTTTATTAGGATATTTGGGTTTTGATGTGTTCTGGTTGGCAGTTGTATTGTTGTTTTCTTTACACCTTTTGAGAAATTAATTCCGCTAGAGTTGCCAACTGTTACAATAATTTCTTGACATTTTTTGTAATAACTAGAAAACATTGCATAATACGATCAGACTGAGTTTGTACACTCCTCTTATAAACATAAAAAGGGTAAATTTGAAAAATGTATATACAATGTAATTTCAAGGATAACATAACATTCTTTACCAACAGTAACGGAGTATAGATGATCGAAGAATATACTCTAAAATAAGATAATTTGTTGGCAACCCTCGCGTGCGAGTGTGATTGACCTGGGGCACTACCGCCTAACTTTTCAAACTTCGGTGGGTCTGCCGAGCTTCAACTTAAAACAGATAAATCGAAGTAAGGAGTTTCGTATTGTACTATTCGCTAAAGTTATTTAGAAGATATCGATGTTCATGTGACATTGAATTGGGGTTCGCCATTTCGGCCCGATTGGGGCCCGATTTATCTGTTTTAATTTGATGCCCAGCAGACCTTCTGAAGTTCGATGCGTTAATCGGTACGGCTCCTGGTTGTATTTTTAAATCAAATCAAATCAAAATGTTTATTTGTAAACTCTACTTTAGCTGGGAAAATCATCTCTATAGAGCATTCTTATGCTTACATTAATGAAATAAAATAATAAGACAAGTTATATGACAGTCACTGCTCAAATATAAAATAAGACAAGCTTTTGTCTCCCATAAGCAGGTGGAGGATTTTTACGGGTTTTCAGATTATCACACTTGCTAAGGGTAATTTCACATAGCTAATAAGAAATATTAATTAACATTTATTGGATCATGGTAAAGGTCATTACAGTTGTAATAAACATGACTATTTAGATAAAACAGAAAAATAAAAACTGAATAATATTTAATATAAACAATATATCGTAATTATTTTATATAAAAGTTATATTTTTGCCTCTTATAACAATACTTTTATTTTTGTAGTTTGATTTAAGTATGTATGTACCTGTACAATTTTGGAAAGTTTTCCTAATTTTGTTTCTTAACTTGTGTTCGAAATCACACATGTTTTCAGATCTGTTGGCTGACTAGACTCCAAATGTATATATTGTTTAAATATTGTCATTGTTTAATATTAATTAAATTAGCAACTAATAAAAATGAATTCTTATTTGTGAGCAGCTTCATCCAGCAACTTGTTTGATCCAATAACTAGATCCTAGAATGCTGCTATTCTTCATACCAATATCGAGCTTGTATGTATTGGCGTGATTGCCAAGGCATTTGATCCAATAATAACTAGATCCTCTCGAACTTGTATGTATGGTGTTTGCTAAGGCATTTGATCCAATATCAATTCCAATTTATTATCTTGAAGAAACTAGACTGGTTCCTTTGATTATTTATTAATCGAAGGCTGGTTTAAGTGAAAAGGGTTCAAATCGGTTCACAGATTATTTATCAGAACGATATTAACAATGCGTAAGCGTCTCAAAATGAAGAGCAGCCTGAGATCTGTTACTTTCGGCATTTCACAGGGCGTCATTTTGGTGACTATTTTTTTCTTATCGACATGACAGTATTACTTATTCAAAGTTCAGACTTCTGTTATGCAGACAACACTGCTCTGATTTTCTATGATAAAAGGTGTGGCATCTGTGACGACTTGGTTATATAAAAACAAGTCTGCCTAGGTAAACGCCTCCTTTTATCTTTGCCCAAAAACCGACAAGCCGGCGGATACGTTTGTGTATTTGTCTTGTTCATGAAAATAGACGAATAGAGCCACTTCACATCGTCGTATTTAGGAGAATACGTGAACACGAATAGCATTGTGAAGTGGTCATAGTAATAGGTCATTTTGAAGTGTCAGCATGTCTGTTGTTCTTAAATCTATGATAAAATCTGATCCATATCAGGAATTATGAGACATGGGTACCATTTACAATTTTACCTTTAAGCTAAGTTCATATGATCGCGCGGTGCCGAGCGCGGTCGCGCGGTGGGAGCATTCACATGATAGGGTGAATCTACGTTGTTTTGTTATGTTTCTTACTTCCTGCGTCATTGTCGTTTACTCGAAAATCTTTAAAAATCCAATGCATCACAACGGAATTTGCCAATATTTACGTTAGAGTACGATAATAAATTATATTAATTTGCATATTTTTTACTTATTTAATGCGATGCATTGGATTTTTAATGATTTCGAGTAAACGACAATGACGCAGGAAGTAAGAAACAACGTAGATTCGCCCGATAGCGCAGCAGTCTGGCATTGAGAATGGGCGTAGAGGAGTCAATTTATTGAAAACCGCACGGCTCAACTAAACGGGTCGATGCAGGTTTGTAGATCTTGAACCGCGCGGTGCAAGATCTTGCGCGGTACGGTAATGTAGATGATATGACACGGTTTAGTATAATCTTGTACCGCGCGGTCATATGACCTTAGCCTTCGATTTTTCTATAATATTGTTGACATTCATCAGGTTGATGCACAAAAGAACCTTAATTGTGACTTAACTTATTTATTAACAAATTTCCATGACAAAAGACTTATATAATGCTGAGGGAATATTTGGATTTCAGTTTTAATTAAGTAGTTATTATTTTAAAAGACAAAATATTAAAACTAATTTGTATTGTTATCAGTGGTTATCTTCGCTCTTCAACATCTGGAAGAAATAAAGAGAATGAGAGACAACTCAGACCAATAGTTTAGTAGGTACCAAATTTTTAAGCTTAGCTTAGGTTCTAAAATCTGGCATTAGTCGAATAAACCCATTTTGCTACCAGGAGAACATTCTGCGAAAGGGAGATTTTGCGACCAGGGGACATTTTGTGAAAGGGACATTCTTTGACAGAAGGGTCACCAAGGGTTGGTTATTACTTTAGTCACCTCTCAATCACGCTTACTAGACACAAAATAAAACACTTTTTACATACAACATATACTTACCAAAAATCAAACCGAATACCAACTAATTACCAAAGTACTTTCGATAAAACTAGCTAGCGCTAGTATCCATCAAAAAGTGTTTTATTTCTTATACTTTAGTGGTTAACCCTTCAAGGCCATTGGCATTCGGCCGCTCGGGTGTTGATGAATTCAATAACAGGTAGGATATATTAAAATATTTACATTGATCCTCACAAATATTACACTAACTAAAACTAGGATTGCTGACCACCAAGCTTTTTCAAGTTTTTTTGAGCAATAGTGTTTAGCAAATAGTTAAATAATTTAAAAAAACAACTACAAGAAGAACAGTTTGTCATATTTTGATATTCAAAATATGGAAGTACTATAAGTATTTTATCCACTTCTTCCAATTACCTAGGTCTACTTTGTTTCATCAGACTATTTGAAATAAATTATTTATTTGTAGCGTCAATCAAAAATCTATTTCCAGTAAGAGATAGGCCTACTTAAATTGGATGCCCAGTTCTTTCAAATAACAGGAAATAACAACAGCTGCTTTGCCTATGCTCCAGCTAACTTACAGAAAGAATTTATGTAAACAAAATGGCACTTTTTTGTAATTGTTCCACAAATATGTTAAGTTTCAGGAAATTAACACCATATATCTAACTTGGACAACATAAGTAAGCTATTAATAATGTTCACATATTTATAAAATATGAAGTAAAAAAATACTTTTTTAGGTCAAATATTGTTGGAAGGAGGCTCGTGAGAGCCTCACTCTGTAGTCAGTTTCTCTATAGTATACAGTGACCCAAAGCCTTCTGCCTTTTCTAATCAGTCATTTAGGATATCCTCTTTGAAATATGGGTTTGTTTACAAACATTATTTGTATATAACAAATAAGTTGGCTTGAGTATAGTAATCCAAAGTAGCACAATCTATTTTTGAGAAAGGTTGTTGGCAATAACCAGAGGACACCAGATAAACCAATACTCACTTTTACCATCACAGGCAACAATTTTAACTTTATCTACTTTAGCGACTTCTTGAACTTCTCTGAACTCAACATCATTCAACATAAAAGTCCACACGTTATCACAAAATCTGCAAAAAAAGTATTATTGATGTAAATAATCGGAAATAGCAATTGGGTGTGCAAAGCGTCACAAAAAAATAAAAATCGAATAACTTAACATTTCTATATTCTATTGTATAAAGTGGACAAAAACAACACTTTTTACTCTTTTACTTTTTACCAAATAATGTAATATTAGGTTTTACAGGTTACCTATAACTTCTGAAATATGGATTTAATTACTTTACTTAATGTAAAAATTAGACTTCAAAGTTGAGTATGTTTACCTGTAAGTATTAAGTTTGCCAGCCTTAAAAGTAAGTCTTGATTTCACTCTGTTTGATAGTGCTTGGTTGATAGATTTATCAAACTGCAATAAAACTTTTACTGCCAGGGCCGGCGTTATTTGACCATACTGAAATACAGAAAATACAAACGTTAAAATTCTCATTGTATTTTGGAAATTTTAATGAGAATTTGTTTGTTGGCACACAACACAACTTACTTGTATCAATTCGTCGAGACTCTCCTGCAATGTGTTTCCAATAGTAGTGTTTCTATACAGTTGATAAGACATTACTAGGATTGTTAATAAGTTTAATTAACAAAAATATTGTTTTTCAAAAGGTTTCCCAAAGAAAACAATTTATAAATTCAAATTCGACCATGAAAGTGAAGAGAAATAAAGAAAATAGTGAAGTGATTAGATTAGTAGGTACCTACTCTGTGAAATGCTAATCAAATGTCAATGTCAAAAATGAATGATTTTGTTGTTGTTTTTTTTTAATTTTGACATTATTAGGCAAAGGAATATATAGCCTATAAACCGTTTAAGATTGCAATGTTTGTTGGAGTGAATTTATGCGTTACCTGTGACATTATGTGTTGTGTGATTGAGAACTCTAAATCTCACACAGAAAGAAAAGAAAAGAATCAATAGACATTATCATTTAATCGGTGAGTTCCCATTGTTTTCGATGTTTTTATGTTATGTAAATAGTCTGAAACTATTATAATGTACTAATAATTTGTGCAAATAGTCGTTTGTGTCCAGTTCTTTGCCGATTTTTGCTAATATCCGAATTATTATTACAGGTTGTAGAGGTTATGTTTTTTCGCATAGTGATGTGCATTTCTAATATTTCTATATCGATATTTGTTTTATTGTACTTTTTTACTTTTTATTTGATGGGATCAAAAAAATCTTATCATCTAATTCAGGCTATAAACTATGTGTGTGCCTTTTATCCAAAATAAGTTCAGCCGTTTTTGCGTGATTGAGTAAGAATTGTAAGAAACAAACATCGAAACTTTCACATGCATTTTATTAATAGTATGATAGTTCTCTCGTATTTTTGATGTTGTTCATTTGTACGAAAGTAAATAATTTTAATGGGTATGTACTTTTAGTATAGAAAAGCAATACCATTTTTGAATAGAAAAAATTAGTGAAAGTTACTTATATCACTTATTTGGGAAAAATTATAGCATACTTTTATAAAAGGCAATCTTGGTAGGTACACACAACAGCACGTAAAATTATACAGTTATGTGAAACGGCTGTGAAAACGGCTTTTATCAAGTAGGACATAAAGGTTACTAGTAAAACAATTTCAGACTTTGAAAATTTTTGACTTTATCAGTGCTTGTTTATTACAAATCTTTATAAAAAACATATTTTTGTGGTTTCACATAGCAGAAATAGGTAAGTACGATCGTAAACTCACGTACTTTACTACTTTGCAGAAAAAATTGTGTGTGCGCGTAATTAAAAATTCGTGTAAAAGCTATTTTAACCTTAAGAGTGGTAAAGCGTAAGTGTTGTCGATAGTACCTACTTTACTTAATGTCATAATTAATGAAAAATACAATTTTAATATGTATTTCACTTCAACATTATTTAGATTTTGTCAAAATAAAACGCCGACAAGCACGTCACTAGCGTAGGAAAAAAACTAGTGACAACCTACACAAATTAGGACAAGATAAAACGTCGTACATCTCTTTCTAACGCATAGAATATGTCGTAAGAAAATCAAGGATAAGTATTTATTAGTGGTTATTTTTCTGAGTAGGTACCATACTATTTTAACCATAGAAAGTAAAAAGAAAGTTCCATAGTTAAAATGTATTCTGTGGTGATCGATGACTTAGCGATTGGTCTGCTGGAATGCCATAGTTAAATAAAAAAACCCGCCAATTTTAGTAAGTAGGTAGGTACCTAGGTATTTTCTTTTCTGTCTGTTTTTACGTTGAAACATTTACATAATTATAATGACAGATTTCTCATCAACGGCAACTACATAATAAGGAGACTGCCAAATACCCAAGTCTTATCTAATACGTACGACTGTTTCAAAACCAAACGAGAATATAACCCAAAATTTCAAAAACTGTTCTAATTTCTCTATAAATTTCTAATGTTTATATTAATTAAACCTTTGTTACCAATTATATTAAAATAAAATGTAACTATATACAGATCGCGCGGCGAGAGTTTGGCTTTGACCGTTATTGCGCAGAAATCAGAAATTGGGTATCAACGGGCAATTAGCGGGGTAATGCATGCGCAGTAATCCCCTCCACCCGAAGGTCAAAGCCAAACTCTCGCCGCGCGCAGTATACCTTTTATTTATTTTCTCGCAGTCAATGGTAAAAAGAAGAGTACACAACTCGTGAAAAAAAAAATCTCGGTGCTTGAAGAGTCCTTGTGTCCAACTTAGTACCTACCTCAAATTAAATTTTCTTTTTATTCCCTTGTTCTTCTTCTTCTTTATTTGTTATGGCAATCTACTTTCCTCTTGGAAATAATTTTTGCCAGTGTCAAGTGTTAAATAGTTCAGTGGTAGATATTGTTAATTTTTCATTAGAATGCGGGTGCATCGCATTCCAATGCTGTTTGGAGCATTTGGCACCAAGTATATCAAGACAGTTTACTTGGTTAGTTCTGCCGAGGAAGCCACCACTTCAATAAAAGTCTCAGCTTCACACAACCAAGATCGCGCCTATTTCAATTATCCCACATATTGTTCAGTTGCGTAGACACTTGTACCATATAACTGCACCAATTTTAAGACACAATATCCACTATGAATCAATTTGAAAATAATTAAAATAGACACCAAACCGAACTCGACAAAATGGCGCCAAAAAACTCCTTCCCTTGTTGTATAATCTACTTTTTCGCTTTGCCACAGGTAGATACTGCCCTTACTCCCTGTTAAACTATTATGCCGCGTTCGCACGTTTGCCCTCTACAAACGTTTGCCTTGATTTCAGGCATCGAAGTCATCAAACGTCGCCATCCATACGCTTGCTAGTGCGTTAGTTTCTTCTGAAGAGGCAAGCATGACGGATATCGAAGTTGTGGTATCGTCCATGGTAGGAACCATGTAACCGGCAAGTGCGGACGCGGCATTAGCTTATTGGAAACTGCACCTTATGTTACGGCCACACTACCGCTACCGTGATATGGCAATAATTATACTCATAATTTTCCTTATTCCTTTACTGATAAGGTTCATCAATTGCAATATACAATGGCATAACATTACGGTCACACTATCGGTGAGCGTCCGAATGGCTGGTTGTCTGCATCGGTTCGCGTCAAGCTGGTGACCAAAAATTGCTACCTATTTGCTACCTACAGTCAGTTAATTGCTTAAACCAAAATAAAGGGATTGCAAAATGTCCAGCCATTCTGATATCAGGACTAAGGACTAAGGGTATTGAAATAAGCTAAGACGATTACAACAATGTTTTTATTTAAATACATTTTTTTATGAAATAATGTCTATTTACTAATGCCCTTACTAATAAAGATTGTATAACAGCTGTATAGGTTACACAATGGTTACTCTCTGTCAAACTATGTAAGTTTGACATTAAAAAGAAAGGGACAAAACACTATGTAACTTATACATCTATTATACAATCTTTATTAGTAAGGGCATTAGTAAATAGACATTATTTCATAAAAAAATGTATTTAAATAAAAACATTGTTGTAATCGTCTTAGCTTATTTCAATACCCTTAGTCCATTCCCTGTAAAATATTTAAATGATCATACCTTTTTCTAGTTACAGCTACAAGGTAGACATTGATAAACGTGAGGGTAGCAATCAGGTAGCAATTACTGAAGTAAAAATAATAACAGGAATTTGTATAGTTTACACAAACGGAAAGTGGACCAGCCATCCTGATATCAGAATGGCTGGACATTTTGCAATCCCTTTATTTTGGTTTATAGTTAGGTAGCAATTAACTGACTGTAGGTAGCAAATAGTAGCAAATAGGTAGCAATTTTTGGGGTCACCAGCTTGACGCGACCGATGCAGACAACCAGCCATTCTGACGCTCACCACTATCATAATATGCCATTGAATATTGCAATTGATGAACCTTATTCGTTTAAGCATAAGGAAAATTATGGGCATAATTATGGCCATATCACGGTAGTGTGGCCGCTTAGGTTCTTAATGCTCTAAGTGTGGCCGTAATATTATAGCTGCCAAAATTAGTTCAGATTTTTGATTTTCGCCACGTGCCAAAAGTTATAGCATATTAGGTATTTATGAGAACGAAGGACATTTTTACAAATTAAAAAAACGTTCATTTGTTTGAATGAATAATAGTTTTTAATTAAAAAACAAATACAGTTTCAAGTTTTATTTTAAGTGCCTATTTTTAATTTTAACATTATATAAACTCCACGATGTGATCAACGTAGACTGTTCTCTTCAACTGGGTGACGGCGCCGGCGTGACCGAAAACCTGTAGACAAAAACAAACTTAAATACCTAGGTAGGTAATATTGATACAACCAAATGGGTAAGTAGAAAATTTTGAAGCTGGGTAGGTATACCTATTACTGAAAGAAGTTAATTCTATCTGTTCCAATGTACATTTTGGGAAAGGTAGGTACTGTTTGAGAAGTGGACATTTCAGGAAATGTACCTTTTGAAACCGGTGTACATTATAGGAAATGTACATTTTGAATCTGAAGGATACAAACGTATACCCCAACCAAGATTCTAACCCGGGACCCCTGGGTCAAGAGGCAGAATCGCTGCTACTGCGCCAAGCGATCTTTGAAATCCATTCAATATGTAAAATAGAACCGTTTTAAGTAAGATCTATTATTTTTAGTAAAAAAATGTGTCCTCACCTGTAGTTAGAAAGTGTAATGTGTGAATTTTCTTCTTTATCCAGATGAAGTGTCTAAGATGGATAGGTCCACCTCAGTTCTCCTATTCCATATATCGTCTATGATTTTATTTTAATTATCTATTTGCTGTCCTTATTATTCGGCTTCTATTTTGTAATATTCTTCTTTTTTTTCTTTTCTTCTGTGTTCATTCTTCTTTCCTTCTGTCTTCATTCTTCTTTCATTCTTGCTTAATTCTTCTTTTCTTCTATCTTTATTTTTATTTCCATCTGTCATAATTCTTCTTTTCTTCTGTCATCATTCTTCTTTTCTTCTGTCTTCATTATTCTTTTCTTGTCTTCATTATCTTCCCTTCTGTTTCCACAGTTTCCATTGTCTTCCTATTTTTATTTATCTTCCGACTCCATTTATTGCGTTATCTTCTGTTTATAGTTTTCATTTTGTTTCTAGATTCATACGACCTGTTCTTTTTATTCATCTACTACATTCAACCCAGTTTCTTTATTCACCCATTTTAAATGTTTCTTCACGGATTATTTTATAAAAAAAATTATCTAAGTAAGTAATCTTGTATTTCTAGTGTTATTTCGACTGGTCTTGTTTTTTCTCTTTTAGAATTTGTTCTTCTAGTCGACAAGACTAGTATTCATTTTAATGTTGTCGTTACATCTAGGTGTTGATGGTTCTAGTCTCGTTACATTAAGTTTTGTTTCATCTAGTTTGTAATGCTTCTTGTGGTTTTATCTATTCTCTTATTGTTTCGTTCTTGTAGGCTTCTTTCTTGTTGTCATGTAGGTAGTATTTACTCTTGTAGTCATGTCTCTTGTGGTCTTGTCTCTTGTAGTCTTGTCTCTTGTGATCTTGTCTCTTGTGATCTTGTCTCTTGTGATCTTGTTTCTTGTACTCCTGTAGTCTTGTTTTCGTCTCTTGTTGTTTTTTTTGTTGTCTTGTATCAATTAATTTTTAATGAATTAATCTTGTTTTCTTGTAGCCTGGTGGTCTTCTTGCTTGTGATCTTGTCTCTTGTTGTTTTTTTTGGTAGTCCTGTATTTTGTGGTTTTGTTTCTTATTGTCTTTTATCTCTTGTGGTGTTGTCTATTTTATAGTCTTGTCTTTTGTGATCTTGTATTTGGTTGTGTTGCATAATCTGCTCTTGTATATTGTTATCTTGTTTCTTGTCTCTCGTGGTCTTGTCTCTTGTTATCTTGTATTTTGTTGTCTTGTAAATACAAGTATGTTGTCTTGTATATTGTAATTTTGTTCCTTGTAGACTTGTTTCTTGTAGTCTGGTGGTATTCTCTCTTGCGATCTTGTATCTTGTGATTGTGATCTTGTATATTGTTCTCTTATCTCTTGTGGTCTTGTCTTAAATGGTCTTATTTTTTGTGGTTTTGTCTTTTGTGGACTTGTCTTTTGTGATCTTGTCTCTTGTGATCTTGTCTCTTGTGAACTTGTCTCTTGTGATCTTGTCTCTTGTGATCTTGTCTCTTGTTATCTTGTATTTTGTTGTCTTGCATAATCTACTCTTGTATATTGTTCTCTTGTTTCTTGTAGATTTTTCTCTTGTTTCTTATAGATTTTTCTCTTGTTTCTTGTAGTTTGGTGGTCTCTCTTTTGTGGTCTCGTCTCTTGTGATCTTGTCTCTTGTGATCTTGTCTCTTGTGATCTTGTCTCTTGTGGTCTTATCTCTTGTGTTCTTGTCTCTTGTGTTCTTGTCTCTTGTGGTCTTGTCTCTTGTGGTCTTGTCTTTTTTATCTCTTGTAGTCTTGTCTCCGTTTTATATTTTCGTCTCTTGTTTTTTTCTTGTAACCTTGTCTCTTGTGGTCTTGTCTCTTCTCTTGTGGTCTTGTCTCTTCTCTTGTGGTCTTGTCTCTTCTCTTGTGGTCTTGTCTCTTCTCTTGTGGTCTTGTCTCCTCTTGTGGTCTTGTCTCCTCTTGTGGTCTTGTCTCTTGTGGTCTTCTCTTGTGGTCTTGTCTCTTGTGGTCTTGTCTCTTGTGGTCTTGTATCCTATTGTGGTCTCGTCTCTTGTGGTCTTGTCTCCTCTTGTGGTCTCTTCTCCTCTTGTAGTCTCGTCTCCTCTTGTGGTCTCGTCTCCTCTTGTAATCTTGTCTCCTCTTGTGGTCTTGTCTCCTCTTGTAATCTTGTCTCCTCTTGTGGTCTTGTCTCCTCTTGTTGACTTGACCACTCTTGTGGTCTTGTCTCCTCTTGTGGTCTTGTCTCTTCTCTTGTGGTCTTATCTCCTCTTGTGATCTTGTCCCTTGTGGTCTTGTTTCCTCTTGTGGTCTTGTCTCTTGTGGTCTTGTATCCTCTTGTGGTCTTGTATCTTCTTGTGGTTTCGTCTCCTCTTGTGGTCTCGTCTCCTCTTGTGGTCCTGTCTCCTCTTGTGGTCTTGTCTCTTGTGGTCTTGTCTCCTATTGTAATCTTGTCTCCTCTTGTGGTCTTGTCTCTTGTGGTTTTGTCTCCTCTTGTGGTCTTGTCTCCTCTTGTGGTCTTGTCTCCTCTTGTGGTCTTGTCTCCTCTTGTGGTCTTGTCTCCTCTTGTGGTCTTGTCTCCTCTTGTGGTCTTGTCTCCTCTTGTGGTCTTGTCTCCTCTTGTGATCTTGTCTCCTCTTGTGGTCTTGTCCATTGTGGTCTTGCCTAATGTGGTCTTGACTCCTCTTGTGGTCTCGTCCCTTGTGGTCTCGTCTCCTCTTGTGGTCTCGTCTCCTTTTGTGGTCTCGTCTGCTCTTGTGGTCTCGTCTCCTGTGATCTCGTCTCTTGTGGTCTCGTCTCTTGTGGTCTTGTCTCCTTTAGTGGCCTTGTACCATCTCGTGGTCTTGTCCACTTTAGTGGTTTTGTCCCATCTTGTGGTCTTGTCCACTTTAGTGGTTTTGTCCCATCTTGTGGTCTTGAACACTCTTGTGGGCTTGACCCCTCTTGTGGTCTTGTCTCCTCGTGTGGTCTTGTCTCCTCTTGTGGTCGTGTCTCCTCTTGTGGTCTTGTCTCCTCTTGTGGTCTCTTCTCTTGTGATCTTGTCTCCTCTTGTGGTCTTGTCTCTTGTGGTCTTGTCTCTTGTGGTCTTGTCTCTTGTGGTCTTGTCTCTTGTGGTCTTGTCTCTTGTGGTCTTGTCTCTTATGGTCTTGTCTCTTATGGTCTTGTCTCTTGTGGTCTTGTCTCCTCTTGTGGTCTTGTCTCCTCTTGTGGTCTTGTCTCTCGTGGTCTTGTCTCTTGTGGTCTTGTCTCTTGTGGACTTGTCTCTTGTGGTCTTGTCTCTTGTGGTCTTGTCTCTTGTGGTCTTGTCTCTTGTGGTCTTTTCTCTTGTGGTCTCATCCCTTTGTTGTCTTGTCTCTTGGTCTTGTGTCTTGTAGTCTTGTCTCTTGTGGTCTTGTTTCCTTGTCTCTTCTGATCTTGTCTCTTATGGTCTTGTCTCTGGTCTTGTTTCTTGTATCTTGTGGTCTTGTCTCTTATCTTGTATTTTGTTGCCTTGTGTATTGGTCCTTGTAGAAATTTTTCTTGGTTCTTGTAGTCTTGTGGTCCTGGCTTTTCTGATCTTGTCTCTTGTGGTCTTCTTTCTTGTAGTCTTGTTTCTGTTTCTTGTATATTTTTGTTTTTGGTTGTCTTGTCTCTTACGGTCTTGTTTGTTGTGGTCTTCTCTTGTGGTCTTGTCTGTTGAAGTTTTGTTCCTTGATACTTCTTTTTACCAGTTTTCTTTCTTCCGGTCTTCTTTCTTCCAGTCTTCTTTCTTCCAGTCTTCTTTCTTCCAGTCTTCTTTCTTCCAGTCTTCTTTCTTCCAGTCTTCTTTCTTCCAGTCTTCTTTCTTCCAGTCTTCTTTCTTCCAGTCTTCTTTCTTCCAGTCTTCTTTCTTCCAGTCTTCTTTCTTCCAGTCTTCTTTCTTCCATTCTTCTTTCTTCCAGTCTCATTTCTTCCAGTCTTATTTCTTCCAGTCTTCTTTCTTCCAGTCTTCTTCCTTCCAGTCTTCTTCCTTCCAGTCTTCTTTCTTGTATTCCCAGTATTCTTTCTTCCACTCTTTTTCCACACTTCTCGCTTGTATTCTTCTTTCTTCCCAGTCTTCATTATTCTAATCTTCATTGTTCTTTTTAAATCTTTCTTTTCTTTATGATGGTCTTCTCTACTTCGGTCATCTCTCTTATAGCTTTTTTGTCTTTAATTTGGTTGCTGTTCTGCTGATTTTGAACAAATTTAGTTTTCTTTCTTCAGCTATGTTTTCCTTTATCCATGTTTCTCATGTCTTCTGGAGTATCTTTTTGTTTTATCTTTTTATTTTGCTGGTCTTTTCTCTTAATTTTGCTACACTTCTCTTTTGATTGTTTCAACCTTTTCTCTTTCTATAAGTGTCCTCTTTTCGCTATAAACTTTCCTCTTTATTATTTTAGTCTTCTTTCTACAAATCTGACCTCTTCATTCCTGAAGTTTTCTTTTTTCAATCTCTTCTCTCCGTTCTTATTGCTTTAGATTTATTGTTTTTATCTGTTCAATTTTGAAGTCTTCTCTTCATTTTTCAAAATTTTCTCGTCTTCTCTCTTCATTCTTAAGGTCTTCTCTCTCTTTATTCTTTAAGTCTTCTCTTTTCATTCTTCAAATTTTGTCTCCGGAAGTCGACTCCTATTTTCATTAATTTAACATTTACATTTTTTTTCCCTATTGGGGTCAGTATTCTTCTTGACTGTCTTAATGTAGAAATCTTCCTATGATTCTTTTATCCAAATCTGTTGATGGTTTTCATTATTGTTTCTTTTATCTGTGGTCTTTTGGTTATAACAATTGCTGTGTGTATCTCGCCGACTTATTACTCATATCTTTTTTACAGGTCGTGTTGATGAGTACTATATTCACCGTGTTTCTTTAGCGACCTTTCGCTTAATTTTGTATTTTTCCAAAAAAATCATATGCATCTGATATTTCCTTTAAGTTATTTCAGTTCAGCAGTATTTAATACTTATCTACTTTGTTTAATATTATTAAACGCTTTGTTATCGGTAGTGAATTTGAAGACTATATTCGATTCTAATAATAATCATTAAGCTTATTCCTTCAAAATCATACAAAAAAAAATACCTGCGGACAAGCTATTAATTCTACTCACCTATTGTGATTTTTCAGCACTAACCCTTCATGGGTTTATTTAAGGTATAAATCGTTTAATAAGCTTATTATTACTTTTTATGAATTCCTTTTATATTTTATTCATCTGCCGAGGGAATGTTTAAATTAGTAGCGGGCTTACCTCTGCTGCATCATAATTTTTAATTGATAGAGTTTGTATCGTTTTATATGCCTTCCTTTTCCTGTTACACATTTTGTTACTTTGTTCCTCTATTTCTGAATTCATTCACGATGCGTTTTTCCATTTTGATTTGAAAAATGACTAGTGATTTTTTCGTTTGGTGTAATCATTTTCTTTGTATTATTTTACTTTTAATTTAAAGTAGATAGCTGAGGACTCTTAATTAAAGGACTCACCTGAGGGAGACTGAGTTTAACGAACGTTATTATCAATTTTCTCTTCCTTTGGTTCGTCCTGTTGGTGAAATTTGTTTAATCCTACCTAGGTACTTCACATATATGTATACATGCACTTGATGTTTCATAACATTGTATTATTATTACTGTTTCATAAAGATCTATGTAATACTTACACATCAGATGTGCTAAAATATAATTGATTAGTTCTTATTTTCCTTGAAGGACTTACCGAATTTAGAGTAACATGATTATCTTTACTAGATATTTGAAGTTTCCTATTTATTCTTTGGTCATTTAAATCATTAAATGGATGATGGTCATTTTAATATGTATCTTTCCTTAATACTTATTTGCAAATCTTTATTACTCCGCCCTAATCTCAACTAAGTGTTTTATGTTCGCATTCTAAGATTTAATGTTTAGTTCTTTTTATATGACGTTTATCTGTGGAAGTAAATTAAATTTAACACCCTACCTGCACAACAAATTATCAATTTTATCTATTAGGTATATGTATCTACCTAAGTACTTACATCGTACGATTTAATCTGAAATGAAATAATTAGTTCCTACTTAAGTAGAGTAGATAGTACCTTACTCACATATTCGAATGAATCTGTAAATATGAAATTGAAACAGAAAAAAATCCTTCCTGGTTTTACTTCATTCATTTATTCTTGTAATATCTTTTCTACTTTTATTTGCATTGTAATGTGATTTTAATCCAATACATTTCCTTTAATACGTTAGACATCTCATGATATCTAAGTCTAGGGCTAGTATCTATCTGTGGTCTAGGCTAATTTCTTCAACTTACATTGTTTCACATCTTTGAAGACGTTTCTGAAAAGATCTATTAAGTCATATACCTTCCGTGGTTAAATTCATTTCCTTTAATAAGTTAGTCGACTTATAACTTAGGACTAGTATCTACCTGTGGTCTATGCCGATTTCTATAACTTACATTGTTTCACAACTTGAAGATGCATCTGAAAAGATCTATTAGTTCATTTACCCTAAGGTAATGTAAAATTAGACTAAATATTCCTTCTACGATTTTTCTTAATTCATTCATTTTCTACATTGATTTGCATTATAATGTGATTCTATTCGATTTCTATAACTTACATCGTTTCACAACTTAAAAATGCTTCTGAAAAGATCTATTAGAGTTCACTTACCCTAAGGTAATATAAAATTAGTCAAAATATTCCTTCTATGGTTTTTCTTAATTCATTCGTCATTGTAACATAATGTCTACATTTATTTGCATTATAAATAATGTGATTCTCGTACAATTAATTAAATAAGTTAGGCGATATCTAAGTCTATGCCGATAACTTACATCGTTTCACAACTTGAAGATGCTTCTGAAAAGATCTATTAGTTCACTTACCCTAAGTTAATACAAAATTAGTCAAAATATTCCTTCTATGGTTTTTCTTAATTAATTCGTTATTGAAACATATGTCTACATTTATTTGCATTATAAATAATGTGAATCCAACTCAATTACATTTTCCTTAATATGTTAGGCTACTCAATATCTTAGCTTAGTCTATGCCAATTTCCTCAACTTACGTTGTTAACATGTTTGAAGACTCTTCTGAAAAGATCTATTAGTTCACTTATTCTAAGGTAATGTAAAATTAGACTAAATATTCCTTCCATTTTTTCTTAATTCATATAGCATCTTTTCAGCTCTATTTAGTATGGCTTATAAGGCAACATTATAATGTTATTACAATTTAATAACATTTCCCTTAATAAGTTAGGCTACTCATAATATCAGTCTATGCCAATTTACTCACACTTGCATTGTTTCATAGATTTGAAGACGCTTCTAAAAAGATCGTTAGTTCACTTACTTCCTCGATAGTTAAATTTACATTGTTGGCTTTACTTTGTTCATACATATCATATCTTTGTACATTCATTGACTTATCGTTTTTTGTTTATATCTTATTAATTTGTTTCCAAGTCATTTTCATTTGTTATGTGTATCAATATAATATGAGATATGTACCTGCTATAAGTTCTGGAATAAATTGTATCATGGCACAAACTTTTATAATCACATATTTACCTTTATAATTTCTGACTTTATGCTTATAATTTATTTTCCCATAAGTTATGATTTTTATAAGCTCCTCTAATTCCTTGCATCCCAAATACATTTTAATTTTATTATTTTTATTGGGTTTCCCTTTCACTATTTCCAAGAATCTGAAAACTTGTATAAAGTTCACTCACCCCCAATGGATTCGGTTAATTTATTTATTCAACTTTCCATTTTTATCTCTGTTTGCATTATTTACTAAGGTAGGTATATTTGTTTTTTTTTACTTTTGTAGGTAGGTACATATAACATAATATTGTTTATTTTCAATTATCAATACGGTGTTGTGGGTATACATAAATAGTCAAATCTGAAATAAATCGTATTATCTATGGCAAAATAAAATGCTACAAGTTACACAAGCATAGCAAAATTCAGTACCTACTTATTCGCTATAACATAAAAATCACTGTAGGTACATACTCACACATAGCGAGATCTATTCTGAAAATAATTTAATTAGACACGGAACTAAATAATGGAAATTCAAAAGGTTTCATACCTTATAGTTGGTTCTGAAATAGATTATGAATTAACCATTGCCTAACTGTATTATTTACACTTTTGCATAGATATTTAACTTTAAATAAACCACCATGTGAAGCATGCTTACTCTTTTAAACACCATTAGGAAAAGTAGACAAAATCTACACAACCAACACAATGCATGCCTCCTCGAGACAACAACGTTAAACAAAAAATCGAATGCAATGAAATGTTACCTATTTGATGGTGTGGTCAAGCACACTAAACCAGGGTAAGACTAATGCGCAGACGCAGACAGCTCGGTAGGCAGGCAAAGCATCACAGTTTTAATGCAAAGTGCTCCACATATTAATGAACATAGCCCTTTTCGATTACAATACCAGTGCATTTACTCCTTGTGAGTGAGATGCAGTATCCAACAGATGCTCTAGGGTGGACAACTACGAACGCTTTTACTTAACACGCTTTACACTTAATTTTACTTAGAGAAACCCCTATCTGAAACAAAAATTAAACACACGTTTCGCAATGCCATGCACTTATGCATTTAACAAGAATCTCGTAAAACACACCTTGAATCATTTTGCTTTCCTTGTTTGCCGGCGTCTCGAAGCTCATTTATCAGGAATCAGGTCCATTGTTTACATACAAAATCTTATCTTATGTTACACGAGCAGCTGTCTAGTGTATTCCTGGAGGTTAGTAGTTAGTCGTCACGCCTGAATCTCATCCAATTGCCTTATCTTAAAGTTGGGCAGCGACACTCGGTGTTTAATTTCGGGTCTAACAGGATGGCGAAGACAGTTGAAACCGGCTGGTAATAATTTTGAATTCAATACCAATAGATGTTGGTTGCATTGCAGTGAAGGTAGTTGAAGGCGACACGAAGGTTATTCCATAGAAGAGTATTACACCAGTAGAAAGAGTTGTACATACATACTGTGATTTATGTCTGGAAGGTAGTCGACAAGACATGCAAGACGCAGTGAGAGGTGAAGAGAGTTTCTCCTTATCTTGTTTTAGTTGAACCAGGCAGGAGCAGAAGAAGACTGAGTTATTAAGCAATTTGCACTTATTCATGTGTGTGTAGATAGCCCTAGTGTTGCATTGAGTACATACAGCAGGCGTGTGGTTTCATGTTTCCCGTGCCGAAGCAGATATATCTTCAGTCAACGTCAATCTGAGAAGGAAAAATGTTAAAAAGAAGACATCTTCTCTCTTGTTTCAGTACAGGTACTCGCGTCTGCACAGGCTGGCGAATCGTCATCTGTCGAAAAGACAAGCGAATGCACAGGGTCTTAGATTACAAACATGTTGAAGCGGCCATGCCCCTCAAAAGCTGCGGTTATTTTTCTTTGGGCTGGTAATCTGGATTTGGCTCGAAAATCTGCGAAGAGATGATTTGAAGACGCTTCTGAAAAAATAGATATGTCGCTTACCCTAACCTAAGGTAATATAAAATTAGACAAAAAATATTCCTTCTATGGTTTTTCTTCATTTATTCCTGTTATATATTTTCTACTTCTATTTTCATTATAATGTGCTTCTATTCAACTACATTTCCCTCAATAAGTCAGGAGACTCATTATATCTAGTCTATGTCAATTTACTCAACTTACATTGTTTCACATGTTTGAAGATGCTTCTGAAAAGATCTATTAGTTCACTTATGTACCCTAAGGTAATATAAAATTAGTCAAAATTTTCCTTCTATGGTTTTTCTTAATTCAAATGTTATTGTAACATGATTTCTACATTTATTTGCATTATAAATAATGTTATTCTTGTCCAATTAAATTTTCTTAAATAAGTTAGGCGACTTATGATATCTAAGTATTTGCCGATTTCTATAACTTACATTGTTTCACATGTTTGAAGATGTTTCTGAAAAGATCTATTAGTTCACTTACCCTAAGGTAATATAAATTTGACAGAAAATATTCATTCCGTTGTTTTCTTATTTTATCCAGCATCTTTTCTACTGTCGATTTAGTATGCATTATAATGTGATTCCAACTCAATTACATTTTCCTTAATATGTTAGGCTGCTAGTGTTAATTCATAGTCATAGTTCATAGTTATATTTTCCTTTTATGTTTGGTATAAATTCATCTATAGTTTCCATATTCGTATCTTTGTAAGTATTGTACATTCATTGACTTATCGTTTTTGTTTATATCTTATTAATTTGTTTCCAACTCATTTTCATTTGTTATGTGTATCGAACTATCGATTAATAACATGAGACTACTTAGTAGTACCTATACTAGGACTTCTTAGGACTTAGTAGTATACTTAGGAACACTTAGTACGTATAATAGGTACCTATATGTACTGGAATAAATTGTATTATGGCAAAAACTTTATAAAAAGTAAAATAATCACATCTTTACCTTACTAATTTCTGACTATGCTTATAATTTATTTTCCCATAAGTTATGATTTTCATTAAGCTCCTCTCATCCCAAATACATTCTAAGGCATATATTTCATTATTTTTATTGGGTTTCCTTTTTACTATTTTCAAAGAATCTGAAAACTTGTATTAAGTTCACTCACCCCCAATGGATTCGGTTAATTTATTTATTCAACTTTTCATTTTTATCATTTTTATCTCCGTTTGCATTATTTACTATAGGTAGATTTATTTGTATTTTTTCTTTTGTAGGTACATTATAATATTGTTTATTTCAATTATAAATTCGGTGTTGTATACATGAATAGTAAAAACTGAAATAAATCTTATTATCTATGGCAAAAATAAAATGCTACAAGTAACACAAGCATAGCAAAAACAGTACTTATTCGCTATAACATAAAAACCACTTTACATACTCACACATAGCGAGATATATTCTGAAAATAATTTAATTAGACACACAACTAAATGATGGAACTTCAAACGGTTTTATACCTTATAGTTGGTTCTGAAATAGATTATGAATTAACCATTGCCTAACTGTATTATTTACACTTTTGCATAGAAATTTAACTTTAAATAAACCACCATGTGAAGCATTAGGAAAAGTAGACAAAATCTACACAACCAACACAATGCATGCCTCCTGAGACAACAACGTTAAACAAAATTCAAATGCAATGAAATGTTACCTATTTGATGGTGTGGTCAAGCACACTAAACCAGGGTAAGACTAATGCGCAGACGCAGACAGCTCGGTAGGCAGGCAAAGCATCACAGTTTTAATGCAAAGTGCTCCACATATTAATGAACATAGCCCTTTTCGATTGCAATACCAGTGCATTTACTCCTTGTGAGATGCAGTATCCAACAGATGCTCTAGGGTGGACAACTACGAACGCTTTTGCTTAACACGCTTTACATTTAATTTTACTAAGACAAACCTCTATCTGAAACAAAAATTAAACACACGTTTCGCAATGCCATGGATTTATGCATTTAACCAGAATCTCGTAAAACACACCTTGAATCATGTTGCTTTCCCTGTTTGCCAGCGTCTCGAAGCTCATTTATCAGGAATCAGGTCCATTGTTTACACACAAAATCTTATCTTATGTTACACGAGCAGCTGTCTAGTGTATTCCTGGAGGTTAGTAGTTAGTCGTCACGCCGTTCGTAAGGAATCTTATCCTAATGCCTTATCTTAAAGTTGGGCAGCGACACTCGGTGTTTAATTTCGGGTCTAACAGGATGGCGACAGTTGAAACCGGCTGGTAATAATTTTGAATTCAATACCAATATATGTTGGTTGCATTGCAGTGTAGGTAGTTGAAGGCGACACGAAGGTTATTCCATAGAAGAGTATTACACCAGTAGAAAGAGTTGTACATACATACTGTGATTTATGTCTGGAAGGTAGTCGACAAGACATGCAAGACGCAGTGAGAGGCGAAGAGTTTTTCCTTATCTTGTTTTAGTTGAACCAGGCAGGAGCAGAAGAAGACTGAGTTATTAAGCAATTTGCACTTATTCATGTGTGTGTACATAGCCCTAGTGTTGCATTGAGTACATACAGCAGGCGTGTGGTTTCATGTTTCCCGTGCCGAAGCAGATATATCTTCAGTCAACGTCAATCTGAGAAGGAAAAATGTTAAAAAGAAGACATCTTCTCTCTTGTTTCAGTACAGGTACTCGCGTCTGCACAGGCTGGCGAATCGTCATCTGTCGAAAAGACAAGCGAATGCACAGGGTCTTAGATTACAAACATGTTGAAGCGGCCATGCCCCTCAAAAGCCGCGGTTTATTTTTCCTTTGGCTGGTAATCTAGATTTGGCTCGATAATCTGCGAAGAGACGATGTTAAAAGAAAAGCAGTCTTATCTGTTCTCGTTGTTAAAGCTGGCATAAATCACGTAGGCGGACTGATCGTCATCTGTCAAAGACAAGCGAATACACAGACAATCTTATCTTGATTATGTCGCTGCTCACATCACTGGTATCTCAATCATCGCATATTTGCATTCATCAGAACAATTTGAGCAGACATACGATACCTCTTACATCTGGTAACATTTTTTCTGTTTGATGGCCTTTTTAGAGTCGATACGTAATATAGTTAAGTAAAAGTCGCCTTAATCGCATGTAGACAAGTGAGTGATTTTCAGCAAACGTGCGTCTAGTGCAAAGTAAAAAATAATTGTTTATGATAATAAAGAAAAATCTTATCTGTGCATTATCCACATAGTGTTCGAGATCTGGAACAGAGAGAAACAATACCCTTCGCAACATGCAGTTTTCCATATAACGTCGATATTTGCAATTACATAAGCAGGGCCAATCTTTTACATACTCATTTATTAAAGAGGTAAGTCTGCTATCTCGTGTACTTCGGCAGGCGTTGTCTCATCTTTCATATACAGCTAATCATAATTTGCGTCTGCAACAAAAAGTAACAATACCTATCGCAACACATACAGATTAAGCCTGTAGATTTTATGTGAACTAGCACCCACTCTTCAGTAGTCTAAATGTTTTTTTTTACTTACAAAGTCTTGATGCACGTGGCAATTGCAGTTTCATGCCAGAATATGCAGCTTGAACTTGTGTTTTCATAGCTTGTTAAAACAAAGGATTGGTGCTTGGTAAATTGGCAGGAGCTAATGGTTTCGTAGTCACAGTTCTCAGAAGAAAGCTCTCCAGCTCGCTGGTAGTATTCATGGTCCTCTGCCAAAAAGTCAACATCAGCAAAATACACCGAGTAGATGGCAGTATCGTTTGCAGAGAAGCCCGCCAAAAATCAGCCCGTCAGTCGTTCTGTCAGAATCATAACTTGGAACACTGTAACAAATAACAATACCAGTTGCCACGCAATTCTGCGAAGACGTCATGCTTTGAATATAAATAAATAATTACTTGTATATTGACATTGATGCCTGGCAGCGGAGTGGTGCACCCGGTGTAGCGGCGTCAGGCAGCTGGTGGCTGGAGTGGCGCACTCTGTAGGCAGCGTCTGACGGCATCTGGTGACTTGAGTGGCGCACCCGGTGTAGCGGCGTCAGGCAGCTGGTGGCTGGAGTGGCGCACTCTGTAGGCAGCGTCTGACGGCATCTGGTGACTTGAGTGGCGCACCCGGTGTAGCGGCGTCTTGCATCTGGTGGCTGCAGTGGCGCACCCGGTAGGCAGCGTCTGATGGCATCTGGTGGCTTGAGTGGCGCACCCGGTTTGGAGGCGTCAGTCATCTGGGGACCGGAGTGGCGCACCCAGTTTGGCGGCGTCAGGCATCTGGTGGCCGGAGTGTCGCATCCGGTAGCTGTGGCGGCGTCAGGCATCTGATGGCTGGAGTAGCGCACCCAGTCTGGAGGCGTCAGGCATCTGGCGGCTGGAGTGACACACCTGGTCTGGAGGCACCTGGTGACTGGAGTGGCGTACCCGGTCTGGTGGTGTCAGGCATCTGGAGAGGCGCACCCGGTCTGGAGACGCGCCCGTGGTGCCAGAAGACACACCCGTGGTGGCCGAAGACGCGTTTGCGGCTGGCCGTAGGAGACACACCCGTGGCGGCAGGAGTCGCACCAACGGCTGGCAGCAGAAGACGCGCCGTGACGGCAGGTGTCGCACCCGTGGTGACAGAGGTTTGATGGGCCCTCGGCTGGCGCCAGAAGACGCAGCCGTGGAGGCAGGAGACACGCCCGTGGCGGCAGGAGACACACCAGCGGCTGGCAGCATCAGATGCGCCCGTGGAGGCATGAGACGCGCCCGTCATGGCAGGAGTCGCACCCGTGGTAACAGAAGATGGGCCATCGGCTGGCGCCAGAAGTCGCACCCGTGGAGGCAAGAGACGTGCCCGCGGTAGGCGGCAGGATGCGCGCTCGTGGAGACAGGAAGCTTGCCCGCGGTGGCAGGAGACGTGACCGTTAATGGCGGCAGGAGATGCAACCTGCGACTGGCGACAGAAGACGCGCATGTAGAGGCAGGAGACATGCCCGCGGCAGGCGGCAGGAGACGCGCCCGCGGTGACAGAAGATGCGCCCTCGGCTGGCGCCAGAAGATGCGCCCTCGGCTGGCGCCAGAAGACGCGCCCGCGATGGCAGAAGACTTGCCCGCGGTGGCAGGAGACGTGCCCGTGGAGGCAGGAGACTTGCCCGCGGTGGCAGGAGACGCGACCGTTGCTGGCGGCAGGAGATGCAACCCGCAGCAGGCGGCAGGAGACTTGCCCGCGGTGGCAGGAGACGCGCCCGCGGTGGCAGGAGACTTGCCCGCGGTGGCAGGAGACGTGCCCGTGGAGGCAGGAGACTTGCCCGCGGTGGCAGGAGACGCGACCGTTGCTGGCGGCAGGAGATGCGCTTGTAGAGGCAGGAGACGTGCCCGCGGCAGGCGGCAGGTGACGCGCCCGCGGTGACAGAAGATGCGCCCTCGGCTGGCGCCAGAAGACGCGCCCTCGAAGACAGGAGGAATGCCCGCGGTAGGCGGCATGAGACGCGCCCGTGGAGGCAGGAGATTTGCCCGCGGTGGCAGGAAACGCGACCGTTGCTGGCGGCAGGAGATGCAACCTGCGGCAGGCGGCCGAAGATGCACCCGTAGAGGCGGGAGACGTGCCCGCAGCAGGCGGCAGGAGACGCACCCGTAGCAGCAGAAGACGCGCGCCCGCGGCAGGAGACACGCCTGTGGCACTAGGAGTCGCGCCCATGGCGGCCGAAGACGCCCGTGGCGGCCGAAGATGCTCCCGTGGCGCCAGGAGACGTGCCCGCTCCTGGCGGCGTGCCCGCGGCAGGCGGCAGGAGACTCGCCTGCGGTGACAGGAGACGCGCCCGTTGCTAGTGGCAAGGGACGCAATCTGCGGCAGGCGGCTGAAGACGCGCTCGCAGCAGGAGACGTGCCCGCGGCAGGCGGCCTAAGACGCACTCGCGGTCGAAGACGAGCCCGTGAAGGCGGGAGACGTGCCCGCAGCAGGCGGCTGGAGATGCGCGCTCGTGGCAGCAGGAGACGCGCGCCCGCGGCAGGAGACGCGCCTGTGGCAGCAGGAGACGCGTCGGTGGCGGCCGAAGACACGCCCGTGGCGGCTGAAGATGCTTCCGTGGCGGCAGGAGACGTGCTCGGGGCAGGCGGCAGGAGACTCGCCCGTTGCTAGCGATAGGCGGCAGGAGACACACCCGTGGCGGCAGGAGACGCGCGCTTGTGGCAGCAGGAGACGCGCGCCCGCGGCAGGAAACGCGCCTGTGGCAGCAGGAGACGCGTCGGTGGCGGCCGAAGACACGCCCGTGGCGGCTGAAGATGCTTCCGTGGCGGCAGGAGACGTTCTCGCGGCAGGCGGCAGGAGACTCGCCCGTTGCTAGCGATAGGCGGCAGGAGACACACCCGTGGCGGCAGGAGACGCGCGCTTGTGGCAGCAGGAGACGCGCGCCCGCGGCAGGAAACGCGCCTGTGGCAGCAGGAGACGCGCCGGTGGCGGCCGAAGACACGCCCGTGGTGGCTGAAGATGCTCCCGTGGCGGCAGGAGACGTTCTCGCGGCAGGCGACACGCCCGCGGTGGCAGGAGACTCGCCCGTTGCTAGCGGCAGGGGACGCAACCTGCGGCAGGCGGCTGAAGACGCACTCGCAGCAGGAGACGTGCCCGCGGTAGGCGGCCGAAGAAGCACTTGCGGTCGAAGACACGCCCGTGGAGGCAGGAGTCGTGCCCGTGGCGTCAGGACACGCGCCCTTGGCGGCAGAAGATACGCCCGCGGCAGGAGACGCGCTTTTGGCAGCCGAAGACATGCCCGTGGCGGCCGAAGACACGCCCATGAAGGCAGGATACGTGCCCGCGACAGGCAGGAGACTTGCCCGCGGTGGCAGGAGACGCGACCGTTGCTGGCGGCAGGAGATGCAACCCGCAGTTGGCGGCAGAAGACGCGCCTGTAGAGGCAGGAGACGTGCCCGCGGCAGGCGGCAGGTGACGCGCCCGCGGTGACAGAAGATGCGCCCTCGGCTGGCGCCAGAAGACGCGCCCTCGAAGACAGGAGGAATGCCCGCGGTAGGCGGCATGAGACGCGCTCGCGGCCAGAGACGTGCTTGCGGCAGGCGGCAGTGGACGCGCCCATGAAGGCAGGAGACGCGCCCGTAGCAGGCGGCAGGAGACGCGCCCGTGGCGGCCAGTGACAGAAGTGCGAGCCGGGAGGAAACTGTGTTAAGCGAGCTTCTATCGCTACAGAGGACTCGTCGAAACAGTGAAATCGGAAAAATCTGTAACAAAAAATAACGATACCGATTGGAACGTAGTTTCACGTTGATTTGAAGGTAGCAATGATCTCGTGAAGATAATAATGTACCTTGTTTTATTAGTGTCATGATGTCACAAATCAGAGCTCGGCAGGGAACGCACGCAGACGACGTGCCCACGGCAGGCGACAGGAGATGAAGGCGGCAGGAGATGGGCCCGTGGCGACAGGAGACGTGCCTGCGGTACAGGAGAGAGTGCGGCAGCGTGGTAGACCCGGTGTGGCAACAAGAGAGGTGCAGGAAAGAGCGCGGCGTGGCACACCTAATAAGGCACCAGGATAGAGCGTGGAGGCATGGTAGACCCGTCGAGGCACCAAGATTGGCAAAGGAAGAGCGCGGCGGCGTGGTAGACTCGGTGAGGCACCAGGAATGGCACAAGATGAAGTGCGGCGGCGAGTTCGACTCGGTGAGGCACCAGTAGTGGCACAGTAAGAGCGCGGCGTGGCTCACCCGGTTAGGCACCAGAAGAGAGCGCGGCGGCGTGGTAAACCCGGCGAGGCATCAAGAGTGGCACAGGAGAGAGCGCAGCGTGGTTCACCCGATTAGGCACCAGGAGAGAGCGCGGCGGCGTGGTAAACCCGGAGAGGCACCAAGAGTGGCACAGGAGAGAGCGCGGCGGCGTGGTAGACCCGGTGAGGCACCAGTAGTGGCACAGTAGAGAGCGCGTCGTGGCTCACCCGGTTAGGTACCAGAAGAGAGCGCGGCGGCGTGGTAAACCCGGAGAGGCACCAAGAGTGGCACAGGAGAGAGCGCAGCGGCGTGGTAGACCCGGTGAGGCACCAGTAGTGGCACAGTAGAGAGCGCGGCGTGGCTCACCCGGTTAGGTACCAGAAGAGAGCGCGGCGGCGTGGTAAACCCGGCGAGGCACCAAGAGTGGCACAGGAGAGAGCGCGGCGGCGTGGTAGACCCGGTGAGGCACCAGGAGTGACGCAGAAGAGTGCGCGGCGTGATATACCGGTGTGGTGCAGGAGAAAGTTATGCCGGAAGACCGGCGGCGGCAGGAAAGTGCACTCGGTGTGCTGCAGGAGGGAGCGCAGCAGTATTGGCACACTCGGTGTGGCATCTGGAGGCAGAGTAGCTCAAAAAGGAGTGCGGCGCGGCAGCAGAAGTCACACCCGACGAAGACCGGCAGGAGTAGCGCGGAGTAGTAAGCATTACCGATGTGGTCCCAGAGCTGCAGGCTGGCTAGCAGCAGTAGTATCACACTCAGTAGTCTTGAAGTGTCACTCGAAGCTGGTAACAGAGGAAGAGTCGCAGTGCTGTTAAGAAGTAAAGTCGGCAGCCCGAGTCGAGATCGAGCGGTCTGCCGTTACACTGTCCTGTCGAGCGGTTTGCAGTTGTAGTCTTAAAAAGTAGCAGAGTTAATTCAAAGCCTGATGTACGATCGGCAACTCACGTGCTTTACCACTTTGCAGAAAAATTCCGTGTGCGCGCGTATCGCCTTTGCACGAACTAAACGATGTTAGTGACGGTGCGGCGTGCAAGCGATTTTAACCTTAGGAGTGATAAAGCGGAAGGGTTGTCGATAGTACAGGCAGAAAAAACCTGAAACAGCATGTCAATGGCGTCGAGACTAAAATATGTAGATCAGTGATAGTCAGTCGACGACGATCAGGATTCATCAGATAAATAGCTGTCCAATATCCAGGAGCAGACTTATTTTACTATGAGATGACTCGTAGCCGGCGATCGCGTAAGCACAGCAAATTGATCTGATACACCTTTACGAATCTGCTGGCCCTTGTGTTGTTAGGCTGGCGTTTCATATTGTACCTATGAACAAAATCATTCCCACCACGGTGGCGGCATACTGCCATTATCTAATGATGAGAGATTGCTCTCATATGGTCTGCAAAGTCTCATCCTGCAGCTATTACTAGCTGCTCTACCAAAAGATACGGTAAGCTTAATGTAAATAGATAAGAAAGTAAACTAAAGCCAAACGTATAGGCGCTTGCTTGCAAATAATATTCGGCAAGTGTAAGTAGCAGATACATACGTTAAATGACGTGCAGTATGCTCGTATTAAAACATTCCTCTATTCATATTCGTATTGTGATTTGATTTCCTTAGTTATATTGTGCCATAATGATTGGGTTATCCTGTGTAGATGTTGTTACCTGTTGATTTTGAGTAGACGAACCAAAAAATATTATGCTTATTGAGGCTGAAGACAGCTATTTATTACAGTTGTATATTGTGTTATATTATTATGGTATTTATTACAGCCATTAGCCATACGTTAAAGATCATATCCCTTGTCAGCCAAATGATGTAGGTACTAAGGTATCAGTATTGTTCAAATTATAACGTATTTTCTGAAATTTTGATCGAGATTGCCATTTCGATGACTGTCCAAATCGTGTCGGAATATTATTCCACTTTTCCGTTAGCCATTATAGAGGCGTTTATTCATTCATTGTATTTTATTTCATTTCTTGCCTGTCTTGTGAAAATCTGAAAATTGCTAATTAAGAAAGGCATATTGACTAGTAATTAATGCATTTCATACCTGAAAAAGATGACAGACGTGGTCGGTCGTGGTCACCTTAACAATAATTCCTCGTGGAAAGTAATATCCAATTTCTCAAGTCATTTCAATAAGCAGCTTACTACTACATTCGATAAATTGTGATTCGATAGATCTTCATACTTGTAAGAGCCAGATACTTCAGTGTTCCTATAAAGCAGGTTACACGCCGGACAGTCATTAAATATTTACATACCTACACCATAAATGCGTCTGTATGACAGACAGGTCTGCGTTTTGGAATGTAGAAGTCCGTAGAGACACGTAGCGAGTTTGACCAATGCTTATAAAATATTTTTTTTCTCTGATAGGTTAGCCATATTTACGTTGTTTACCTTAATATTAGTGCAGCTGCGATAGCGATTGTGGTAAATTCGCTCGCCACTACCTTTTCGACATACTGAGAGTAGGTAATAAAATAAATACCGTTGCAGGTGCGACAGCTGATGTGGAAGCGGAGCAGTGAACAGTTATGGAGTACTTCTAGACGTTGTATAGTATAGGATACGTCACAGGTTTAGGCTAGCAGGCATTGTCATTGCGGCAACGGCAGTAATTACTTCATGCTCATAGTTGGTGTAACGGAGCGTAGCGGGGCTAGCGGTCCGAGGGCCATTGTAACTGCAGGCGCAATCGACTTGATCAGATCTTGTCGTGCTCCTCAGTAGCCTACGTACTGACGACAGAACCGTAGCGGGGCTAGTGGTCTGATTGGCATTGCAGCGCGACCGCCAAGTGAAGCGAGGAAGTTATCGACGTTGTCAGTTCTTGCCGTGCTCCTCCGCGGCCAGACAGAACCGTAGCGGGGCTAGCGGTCTGTTGATATTGCAGCTGCAATCGGCGGTTGTGACAGGGCAGCAACCTTCAGTTACCTTATAGGGCATACTGTAGTGCATGACGCACGACACGAGCAAGACTAGCAGTCTGACACCACCATTATTTATCATTACAGAGTGCAGATACTCTTGAGCAATACCTACTAATAGGGGCAGAAGCAGATAACTCTTGCATAAAATGATTTAAACTTGTGCACACATTCGCTCTTGATATTACATGATATTGGTTTGCTTGTTTTGTGAGTATGAGTCGGTATTAAAACGATATTCACTGCATCTCCTTTCTTTTTGATTTAATTTTATATTTTTCTTGTACCTAAGCTAAACAAACACAAAACACGAAAAAAATATAGGATTATAGCGAGCACATTCATTCCACAATCTAGTTATTTTTCTTCAAATGAAAAGATGACAAGTCGACAATTTTATTAATGTAATGTTAATAGACACTATTCAAATTAAAACAATTAGACAAGAGATAAATAAATTTTCCATAAGTAATTGATTTTATTGTTGTTATTGAAAATAGCAAGAAAAAAGCAACGCCAATGGAAACTACGCAAGTTTATGTCAAGTGCGTTTTTTCCAATTGTACAGAACAAGAAAATGCTAAAAGG
This sequence comes from Catoptria pinella, assembly GCA_963556745.1. Taxonomy (NCBI): domain Eukaryota; kingdom Metazoa; phylum Arthropoda; class Insecta; order Lepidoptera; family Crambidae; genus Catoptria; species Catoptria pinella. The sequence goes on from OY750776.1 coordinate 6,486,911, forward strand.
AAAAACTATACGACAACTATTATAGGAATATTAAAGGAGAAAATGGACATACCAACCACATGCAGCAATAATCGGCCATCTAGATAATTACTTGGCTTAATCCTTCATTCAACACAGTTTTACAATATATCCTTGCCCAGTATCCATGAAATAAATTTAGTGCAAGTGTATTTTGATTTACAGTGACGGAAATCTCGTAATAGCTTTCACTGTTCTTTCATCCGATGAAAATTCCTGCTTCAACTAGCGTTAAGCAATCATTTCGCAACCAACAGGCAAGCAAAGTAATCAAGTCAAAATTTTTACACAACAAGTTTGTTAACCTCATTTGCGACCAGATTTCTCACATTTAGCAATAGATACCTAGATAAATACAACAATGTCTCGTGCTGATTGGTAGTCAGGAGCGAAGATTCCCATACTCTTTACATATCGTTTACTGGATAGTGCAACCTTGATGCCATTTGGTATAAAGTAGATGTTACAACATAATAACTTCTTAGCTGGCACTGTCAGCGTGAGCACAGAAGAAATCTAGCTGAACAAAACATGGGAACGACATACGACAGAACAACTTAAAATAATTATGAAATATTCAGGTTCTTAGATAAAATGGAACAAGCAAGAGATAATTATATTCGTAGACATCGTACTTAGGTTACAAATTAAGTTAATTTGAACTAGAAAATAAATAGAAATTAATCAGACATTGTTAAAGAAAAAAAAATGGTTATAGGGTTACGAAAATACCTTATAAAACATCTTTGATTGTCAACTAAAATCACCCATAGCAATGATTTCATTCGAGCCAACGTGAACATTTTGTAATAATGGCTGTAACTTCGGCAGGGCCGGTATCCCGTTGCTGCGACCGTAAAACGAGCATTCTGGATCGGATTTCGCGGCGGGGTGTTGATACACTTCAATCCGCTGGCTCTGGAGATTCATATCAAACAAAATATCGCGACGATTTATGTGTACCAATGTAAACAATAACATTTATTAGCGGGTGAATTATTTCAATTCCTTGAACATTTTAACATCTTATGTTCATTAAATTCTGATTTCAATTATCAATACTAGAAGTATTTTTAGTACACGTTTACATTTATCCTCCAAAAATTTCCATTGCAGGTAGGTTCAACATTTAGAAATACATAATAGAAAGATAGGTACATCCTAATTAACTTTTGGATATTTCTCCCGGTCAAAATTAATCCATTTCTGTAAGATTTCGTTTTTGAACGTTTAATGTTATGGTTAATTTAATTTTAAATAATCTGAAAAGTTAAATAAATGTTAAGGATATCGAATTAATTTAAGTGGATAAGAAAAACAAATAAGTAGTCGGTTTTGTGACAGTGTCACAAATATATAAGATAAATGATAAGATGCAATTTGAATAAACTGTAAGCACTGTGCTAAACATCGAACATTAGTTGAATATTTAGGCAAAATAATAGTTGATACAATACTAAATAGTATACCAGTCACCAGGATTGTCTCGGGAATCGAACCCGAACCTTTGGAAGTCCGTTCCAATGCTTACCAACTGAGCTACCGAGTCACTAGTTTACTTACCTAAATACATCAGCTCGATACTTCAACACAGTCTTAACAGTTCAATAAAAATTGCAATAGCTTTATATTTCTTTCGCTTTTCCTTTAGTATCTGAATTGTTTTTAGATTATTGGGTATAGTGTCCTAAATAGTTTGACCGTTAGGACTTATCTGTCAGGGTCCTTTGCTAATGATTACTGGAGCAGGGAAAGCCTTCGGCCTTGTAGGTTGTGTTGGTATGTAGCTTCGTCGTGAATGGTCGTTCACGGACGTGCCTCGGCCCCATGTCCAGTTAGCTGTGAAGTTTGCGCATAAGTCAGTACAAGTACTACTTCAGGAACTAAGTTCAGTTAGGTTTTGTTTATGTAAAGAAGTGCAATAGATTATATATTTTTCAAAAGACCTTATGAGAACTCTCGCCCATAGATACATTTGTTCTGTTGGTGAGCGTATGTCCAATGTCGAGGATTTTTCATGGAATTGTACGCACTTTTATGTAAGTGTGTCTATGTAATTAGTATGAGCTGCAATAGTTCGTAACATTCCATAAAAAGCTTTAAATGGACATGCGAAACCAACGTAATTTACTAAAATCTAGAATCTGTAAGAATTTGAATTTATTTATTACATATTCTAAATAGAAAAATAATAAATAATAATACCTGTTAATGGTGAGAACTTACCATTAACTAAATTATCCACGATTCCTCCCTTTCCAATAATTTTATTGATATAAAAGTTTCAGTGCATGTGCAGAATAATGTTAATGGTTTAAGTTTTTCCTCATTTCCCGGCGTATTACATCAGCCCACTTTTTCATTATGATGAGATGTGACGATTTCAGTATTTTGCCTAATTTGTCATGTTCAAGTTCCAAAAATATGTTTCAATTTGCCATTTTGTTTATCTAGAGAATCGGTCTATGTCGAGTTGATCATGCATTAGCTACACAATACTATAAATCGAGGTAATATTGAGGTTTACCTCAAATAAACAGCATGTTCGGTCGCGTCCCGTATCTTCCGTGGAGCGTGACGGCCACGGTTCACCAACTGCGCTCACTCTCGCGACTTCAAACTTCTCTTTCGAACCAGACAGCTCTGCCTGCTTGGGTGATGGATATTTGCAAGTGCCCTTGGGCAAATATGACACAAACATTCTAATTGTTTCACACAATTTAATTCTCTGACCATCAGGATTAAATTATTCGCTCAGAATAGGAGCTTCATTAAGCATATCCACTCAATATCAGTCACTCGAGTTACCTAAAATGAAACCGTGTCGTGGGTGCCGCGGGCTGCGCAGAGTTCGTTCGTTCTGCTCGGACGGTAGCAGCAGCCCGGCCCGTAGACCGTCAGACCGTCACGTGACCGCCACGGCTCCGCCGACTTCACTCCACCCCGGGACGTCAGACATACCAGACACAGCTCATGCCTGCTTGGGTGAACAGTTATTTCCTAACAAGTGTCCTAGCGTGACATTCATTTTCAGTAGGTATTACATTATAACTCAGAAACACAATTGAATTATATGGCTCTCTAGGACACTTTCACTGCATCAATAAGTAACTCACCGACAAAGGCGCTTCCAATCACTTCTTTCGTGTATTGGCTTTGAACGCGCGACCACGTCGCGACGCTGACCGCTAAACCCTTTTGTAGAAGGTCGCATCGCAGTAACTCGCATAGTCAGGATTCTGAGATCTAAAGACAGTGTTATACCAAGCGGGCCCGTCACAGGGCCCGTACATTTCCTAATTTAATTGAGAAATAATGACGCAAATTCCTATCGTTTACCTAGTGGGCTGACAACCGGGATTGATCGTATCCATGCGTTTTGTCACGGAGCGCAGCACAGTATGCCGTAGAAGTATTACGCAGCGTCTACACCGGCCGCCTCGCGCGCTCGCACACGCCCGACTCATACTCGTACTCAGGAACTCGATTGCGCCACAGCTTCGTGACTCTCCAAGACTCCACGTAGGTGATGACTCATGGAATAATACATTTGTGTTGGTGAAATCACAATAACAAAAAGAGAACAGCAGTAAGACCACATATTATTTTTGAAAACTTCTTTTATTACCATACTTAAACATATGTTACAATAATTCTTACTATTCAATATGAATAAAACATAAATTCCAATTTAATCAATAGGAAAGATAAAATTGAAACAATACAATTGGACTAACTAACTAATAAATTAATTAAATGCATGATACCGTTTTTACAAACCCATTTGTGGCTAGCTGCGACCGCGCCCCATGGCGGCCAAGATGGCGGCCGACGGATGCAGACCCACGCGATACGCAATGGGACTGTAATTTAGAAAAACATCCTACATAGTATATCACAGATACAGAGGTTTACATTACCTAAGGGGTATTAGTTTACTAGAACAGGTTTGACATTGTCTAATTCTTTGAAAAAACTATCTAGCCCGCTGAGATCATTCTTCCATAAATTATCTATTTTCTCTCGCTGTTGTTTGGCGATTTCTTCTTCTTTACTGCACAATCCGAGATCAGCTTGCATTTGAGCCCACCTCCTTGCACGTTCTCTTTGTTTCGAAATTAGTTCACTCTCTGCGCGGAGTAGAGAGTTACTCAAAATGGCGATTATTCTCAGGTCGCGCTTTCTCTTTGTCTTCGCGCTAAGCGATTTACTTTTAACTTGACGAACCCAGTTAGATAGGGATTCAGTTTTACTTTCGCAAAAGTCAACGACAGATTTTTCTTTTGTACTGTAGCCCATGGTTTAATAGGGCAGAAAATAGTTGTGCGTGACAATATTACACACCTGAATCCGTACAGGCAATTGGTATTTCACATGAAGAGCAGGAGCAACACTTCACACACAGTTCACGTCCTCACTGCACCGGGTCGGGAAAATTAATGTGGGCGCTGACGTCATGCGACGCTTTTATACCTGACGCCACCCGGGGCCCCTCTGCGCAGTTGTTCCAACAAGATGGCGGCAACCCAACGTCGAAAATAGATGGTCGATAAAGGCGCGTTTCGGAAACAACCAACGGGTAACTAGATTTAATGGCTGAAAATCAGAAAATAAGTGGTCTACGGTCTTCAAGTTGATACTAACGTAACGCCACTAAGTTAAATATGATAATGATAATCACAAACTGCAGGCACTCCTCCACTCAACTTTTATTTTATGAGGGATTATTATTGTTTTATTTTTCTTAGTGAAAATATGCAAAAAATATTTGAAAGCCTTTGATTATTTAATTGAAAGCCTCCTAGATTCTTGTACTTTTCCTTGTCAACTAATTGTCAACAATTTGTTTGTAAAATTCCATGACAAACTTGGAACGTCAATTTTTTTTGTTCTAGCTTTTGTTTCGAACTGTTTATGTATTTTAACCTTCATAAAGGTTTCAAAGTAAGTTTTTAGCAAAGAGTAGATTTTTATATGCGACTTTTTTTAAGTAACGATGTTTACAAACTTAAACGGTGCAAGCCATATGGTAAGAAAATGAGATGTATAATAATTTACTGAATGTATTACGCCTATTTTGACTAATAGGAAGTAACCAAACTCAATACGTCGTATATTAATAAAGCTATAGCTAATAGAAAAATGATGTAGGTACAATCACTAGCACGTTCAATTCTACCTTCATTGAATTCAAACCATAATAGGTTAGATGCTAAGCTCAAAATCGATTGAAGGACATATTGTGATAGATAACCCAACGCACTGTACTCCTTAAAATATAATATCTCATACAGAATAATTCGTAAGTTTTTTTTAAAGAATAATGAATGAATAGATAACTATATACAACGTGTTACAAAAGTACCCCTAATGCCGAATATGGTAGATAGGGACCATCAAACTGAACAACTTTTACTATGGGACCAACTCTGAAATCGCGAAAAAAAAAATCAGCTGTTTCATTCATTTTGATATTTTCGTAATTAATTTTTGTATGAAACAGCTGATTTTTTTTTCGCGATTTCAACGTTGGTCCCATAGTAAAAGTTGTTCAGTTTGATGCTCCCTATATACCATATTCGGCATTAGGGGTACTTTTGTAACACCTTGTATAATACAATAATAAAAACACTATTATGTCTATGTATACTGTTCAGTGTAATGTGTTTGTAACAATATTGAAACGCAATAGGTAACAAAACAAGGATAGGAGTCTTGTGGAGTATAAAAGTTAGGAGTTCTTGTAATTACTTTCTTATTCTTTACTCTTTATTACTTTATTATGTATGTCGCCGGATTATTGCGATTGAACGCCTATCTATTCTAATTATATTACAATATAACGGACTTTCTTCAGTAAACTGTATAATATTATGTATAAGATAAAAACGTGATGCAATCACCGTACGAGATTTCTAAACGACGCCAAAGAGAGAAGCCGAGGCGGGCGAGTTGACCTGAGGCTAGGGGGGAGGGATGTACTAGATATTTCCTTCGGTAGATTGATTTTTCCAAGTAGGTAAGTAATCTGCGTCATTCGCCCATTTGATTTTGTTGCCAAAATGTAGTTTGTATAGATAATTTGCAGAAATATTCCAAACCAGAATGGGTTCAACTACCTATCTTAATAAATATAAATAAAGTAACAATGGCTACTAAACCTATTTCCATATTAGGTACTTATTTAATCTCGACAACATTTTGTACAATAATACTTTAATAACCTAGTTACAATGTAGGTAGCTATTAGCTATTTATTATAAACGTTAAAGAAATCTTCTACGTTCATCATAAAATACAAAACGTAGCTTTTACGGTGAAAGTTTTACCCAAATATCAAAACCTTCTACATTTATCCAAGGATAAGGTAATGCCTATGTAAACTACAGAATACTAAGTTGGGTATTTTCCTTAAGTAGGCATAAAGAGGTATTTTACTATCAAAAACATTTATCGAACTAGGTATCCAACCAGTAATTTTTCCATTCACGTGTTATTTCTTCGTCACCAAAATAGATATTGTCGCACCACAAAGACCAAGGAATGGTTACATTTTCTACCTGGACGTTAGTCGGATACAAAAACTCGTCCTGGCATTTTGCGATATCCTTGAGAGACCCTTCATAATAATAATCAACGGTCTGTATCTTTTGGCTTTAGGGTAACCTTGGTTCACGTGGGAATATGAGGGGTCTTTTAGCTCTGTTATTGTTGTAATATCTTTAAAGAGTTTAATACAATAACTCCTTGTAACAAAATCAGCCAACTGTGAGTAATATAAAAAAAATTAACAACGCTTTTCAAATGACCTCAACAGCAAATTGGCTATTGATTTCAATAGGTAGGTACCTACATAAGAATATGACTCCATGGTATTTTCGACTATTTACAGCTTAGAATAATGATTTACAGTTAATTAGTAAATGACAGTGTAGGAATTCGAAACATTCATTATATTATTGACAATAAGTGGAAAACGATGCGATTGTTTGAAAAAATCCTTGAATGACTCAAAGCAATAAAAAGACAATGAGTAAAACTGCGCATGTTTACCAAACGTCGAGAGAATCGATAACTGACGTTACTTTTTAATTTCAACCATAATATTATAGCGCTAAGGACTAAAATTGTCTGTATTGGCGATAGCACATTGCGCTGCGCAGTGCGCACCGTTATGACGTCACTCCCCTATCATGGCTGTTCGCCGGAACTACAGGAACATCTGTCGACTGAACTTGTACGAACACGTTTATGCACTTTTTGTTCATTCTTCAATAATTAATTAATCTTACTTTGTTGAAATACTATCAACTAATTAGGTGTTAGGAAATTGTAATTATAATGTATTTTATTAGATTATCTAAGTTATAATGATCCAAGAAAGAATAAATGCCTAGAATACATGAGACTTGTCTGTTGACATGAACTAGAATGATCTTCTAAGGCAAACATTGTGGCACAGAATACCTGCTCCACTATGGATTTTATTTTCTTCAACTAACCTTCAACGAGAAATGAGTGTTAGCGCGTAGTAGACAGCTAAATGAAAGGTCATTCATACTCAGATAGACTATAGATTAGATTATAGGTATCTGTATAGGTAGGTACCTTTTAGATATTGAGGTATACATTTATAGGTCTCAGACTTTGATCATACTCCACTTATTTTATATACCTTTAATTAATTTACTGGCCACCATAACTTAATCGGTGAATAAAAATTGAAAGTATACCCAATCCAACAAAAAAACAATTATTAATATCAGCACTCCAACGCCAGAGTAATCGGTGTATGTACATACAAAAAACAAAAATAAAATACGGGTCAAATTGAGTACCTCCCTCCTTTTGAAGTCGGTAAAAAGTGGTGGCGTTTGCTTTCGTTTTGAAATGCCATGGACGAATAAATTCATCCATGGTACTAATGCTGTAAACAAATAATTTAATAATTTAAGAAATGCTTAATTATTATTAGATCCTTACCTATGAAATTTATGTTTTGAATAGATAATTTTTAACAAATTTCATTTTCCATACTAGTATTTTTATGATTTATTTAACAACCGTAAACGCTATTGTAACAAAACTTTTATGTTCAAATGTTTGAACATTAAGCTAACAGAACTTAAGCGAAAATTAAGTTTCGGCTAAGTTACTACGGTTATCCGTATCATTGGTGGTCATTTTAGCTAACAAGAAAAGGAGTCATTATCAAGGTATTTTTTTAATGCTAAGAAAACAAAATAAATAGACTTTAATGATGCTGATAGTTGACGGCTATATGGTCATAATTTGATGTAATATCCAGTACTGAACTGATAAATATTAAAAAAACATATATGTTATGAGGTTCTCTGTGTGTGAAAGAAAACACCAATTTCATAGGTAAGGACCCAATATTATATTTAGTTCCATAGTAAGTAACATTAAAAGAGGTTATGTAGGCTTTCTCTGCTGCCAATATCAATGTAGATATGCCAAATAACAGGCAGTTGCTGTAGTACCGTGTTTAAATTCATTTAGCTTTATATCATAGCAATATCGACTAATTTGATAGATTGCTACTTCACTGATACACGGCGCGGCAGTTTTATCTAAACCCACTACGTTTCCTTCATTTTGAGAGGAAAATCTTTCCTTCAATATTCAGCTAGTGCGTCATTCGGTTGCATTGCAGTTATCTTTCTCATAGGGTTAATTATGATATGCTCTATATTGTTTTTAATGACGTATTTTCATTATTGATATAATTATAATGCTATAATGGCTAATAGATAGAGGCACCTATTTAGGGTGTGCGGTGATTACTAGAAATAAGTCATTACTGCGACAGCAGGGACTCCCATTTTGTATGTCGCCCGTATCATTAAACGGCTATCTTATATAGGCTCTTATTCATAGGCCTTATATTGGCCGCGACCTTTGGATGTTCGGTGTACCGAATCACTCGGTAGCGCAGTGGTAAGATCATTGGACCGGACATACAAAGGTCGCGGGTTCGATTCCCGTCCGAGAATATGATCTGGTGTGAGTTGTATTTTTTCTAATATATTATTTAGTATTGTATAAAAATAGCATTGTGAATGATAAAACCTCAAATTTTAAAATTATATGCGCTGTTTGGTAGTATAATCATGAATATAGTAATATCGCATACAACTTTGGAAAATTATTATAAAGTCTGAAATATAATTGTAAGTATGATTAATATGGTATTTACCAATTCAGGATTCTACGGGTATTATCAAACATCCTGTATGTCTTATTAATTAATCCTTATTTTATTTTATTTAACCGGAAATAGTCACACGCTGTGGTCCGAGCAATAAAATAATTACGCCCTAACCCAACATCACTGATTAGTAATATTTGAACAGATGTTAAAAGAATTACGCAGTTGAAAAGTAACATTTCTTTATTGCACTCCACATTGCTTTACATACTTATACGTAAAAATAAATAACTTTGACAATTCTCTCTAAACAATACTCTGACCGTATTACGTCACGAATGTTGAAAACGTATCCGTGTGTGTGTGTGAATAGTCCATCAAATAGTTTCCAGTCGCTATGTTGTGGCATGTGACATAATCATTTTCTGTAATAAATAAAATACTTAATATTATTTTACTATAAAACTTTAATTTAACGTACAGTCAGCAGCACGTCAGGTTGTACAAAACTGTCAAAAATCTGCAATTTATTTTGAACCTTAACATCTAGTATTTAAGTATAAAATTGATTGAATTTGATTACCCTGTCGTGGTAGCCCAGCGTGCCGTTAACTGTAAAATTTATTCATGAGCGTTATTTCTTCTATTACGTAAATAAGTTTTGGATTTGGGGGAATACAATTAGACTCCGGCGAAAAGTGAGCTCCCCATACAAACGTAATACCGAAATGATGTGCAATTTTGAGCATAATTAACTCTTCTTGTTATATTATTCGGATTAAGACAGTATTTGTCTAGGGTTCTATTAAATAAAAAATCCAAAACACTCCCTGTTCGCCGGACTCTTAATATACTAACTATAGATGAGTACATACTGATTACATACTAGTACATAAACATTTAGATATAAGTCTGCTAGTATAAAAATAGTTGAGGCTATGTTTTGTTACGAGTTTAGACGTAGTTAGTATGTTTCAATAAAGATATTACCGTTAAGTTTGTTCTAAACAAAAATGTTTTGTTTAAACCACTGTTAGTACTGTTAAATACTTCATTTTAACTATAGACAAAAAAACGCATCATTTACCTAAGTCTAGGACGATAGGATATTTGCATTACAAAACTCTACAAGAGATTTGACGACCTCCGTGGTTGAGTGGCTTTGTACTCCGGTTTTCAAGGTGTCGCCATCTCTGAGGTCCTAGGTTCGATTCCCGGTTTGTCAATTTAGAAATACGAACTTTTCTCTATTGGCTCAGGTCTGGGTATTTGTTGTCTGTGACCGCCGTTCTCTGATTTCCATAACACAAGTGCTTTAGCTACTTACTTTGGAATCGGAGTATTTATTTATTATTTATTTGATCTGGCATAACATAACTACTTTTTTTCCCTATGGTAGGGACAATTTCTTTTCGAGGCTGTGTTAGTCAATTAATTAAATGCTGTTAATAAGTATTAATAATTTCATTAAGACGCAAGGTATTTATTAGTTACAATAATCCTTTAATCTGAGAAAGTGCTCATTACATTATACACTCATTAGGACACTTTCAATAGGTTAGTTAGAGTTCCCGATCTCTCTAAAAGAAAAGGTGGTGTATTTTTCTGTTACAACACCCAACCAAGTTCGCAGTCAGTGACCATTTTTTGGAGCAGAGAGCATGAATTTGCGCATATACCCATATACCCACTCATGAAGTGCGGGCGCAGATTATGCGAGACTCGCTAGAGCGCCCTGCTCTTTTTTTCTGTTCTGGGCTCAAGTCTTAGTACCGTTGAATTTCAAGCAATACTCAATATAATAAATTAACAAATAGTTAATCTGTTCGACAAAATTGCTCCAAAAGCTATCCAATACGTTGTTAACTTTAACCCCTGGGTGTCGATATATACTATTTTAGGAATCATCAATGTAGTGTATAAGAGCAGTTACTTTAATAGGGGCCGCGGAGTTGAGCTGCAGGCCTAAACTGCGCGCCGGTGGAGGGCGTCCATTGCCATCTGTGTAAGTGTCTCTGTAGCTAGATGTGGTGCAATGTGTACTAGTGTAGTGTACAGTACGGATTACAAAAGATGACCACGAATGGCGGGCGTCAGCGCATGTACATATAAATGTACTCGAGAGCACTGGGAACGCGTCGATGCCGCGATAGCCTATCGATGGCCTATCACGCGTGCCGCGCTACGCACCCACCAATGGCGTCGCTCCGGACTCGACGCATTCCGCCCGCGCCTCAAAGTGGGCTTAAACATGACTTCTGCGCAGTGGTACTTCTAGTGGTAATCTTTCGTGATCCGTACTGTAAGACCTCGTCCAGAAAGGGCGAATTCGCCGCGATTTGACACACGATTTTGGTTACACTGCTGTTAATATTGCACATGTTGCAGACGTCGCTGGTCCTAAGCGAACATTGTATAACGAAACGCGTCTAATTAGCGCGTAGCTTTGGACAGGGTTTAACTAAAGGGCAGTAACCTTGATAGGTGCTGCGGCGTTGGTGAGCTGCAGGCCCAGGCTGCGCGCCAGCACCACGGCCGGCAGCTGCGCCGTGTACAGCCGGTGGAGAGCGTCCACTGCCATCTGTGTAGGCACGTTGTGTCTCTGGCGAAGGCTTTCATACTTTTCCAGCCAGCTGTGATGTGCTGCAATACAAAGGGTTATATTAGTAGAAATGGATTGGATATGTGTGCCGTCCGGCACACGATCCTTCATGCTTAAGCCTCAGTTTCAATGGTCAAGAACTCAGTCGATTTCTTGGAAAATAAAATTTTATAATAGTGCTAATAAAACGAGCCATTTAGGTTATAAGTAATTTTAACACTATATATAATTTTTTGTTGTTTTTCGGAAATTAAATAAACGAAAAGTATAGTTTTTTGAAGTTGGAGACGGAGGGATACGATTCCCAGCCTTATCAAACTTGTTTTTTAGAATACTTACTGATATCGTATCCAGTGTAAATGGCATCCGCTAGTAACTGTACGAGATCTTTGACGTCACCGAACCCTAGGTTGACTCCTTGGCCTGCCAGCGGGTGTACGCGGTGCGCGGCATCACTGCAATTGAATAGAAATATTAGTCTTAAGTCTGGGATAACCTATACAATATGTTTACTTAAATTCAACGTGTTTATTAACTGACTTCAAAAAAAAGAGGAGGTTATCAAGTCGACGGTATTTTTTTTTTGTAGTTATTTTTGTTTTTGTGTTACGAGTCCCTTACTAAAGCGACTTCCGAGGGAAGGAGGCGCGCGAGGTGGAAATTGCAACACAAACGGCAGCCGGCGGTCAGCCGGCAATCATAGTGATGTCACGTAAAGCTGGGTCCACATTTGTATAATCGTAGTGTATCGGATCTCCGACGCGTGGCATCGACGTGTATCATTTTCGCTAGTGTAAATGCAAATGATACGCGATCATGCTACATGCCTTACCATGATACAGCCCGATCCGTGTATAAGCGCGTATTTGATACGGGTCATATAGATGTCCGTATGTCCGTGGATGCTTTTTAAACATTGATATTTGGGTTTGGGAGATTTGGACACGAGGATTGAGCGTCCACACATGACGACACGCGTCGGCGACACGCTGACAAGCACAGTATCGTAAGTGCGGACGTGGTTTTTAGCATGACAAGTCGAGAGATACGACACGGTCGAAATGGGCGTCCACACTTATGATACGGATACGCTTACGATACGCCTGATTTTGAGATTCAAGATACAAATGTGGAGCCAGCTTAACGTGTCGTACCCCACAAGGGCGACTCCCGGCGCGATGTACCGCACGCTGTGCCCGAAGCCGAGGGGGAAGGCGGCGCGGGAGCAGGCCGCCACGCGCCGCACGGACGGCGGCAGCTGCCGGACGCCGCCGTCCGGAAGCCCTGCTCGCTTCAGCCATGAGCTTAGCCATGACATACACGCTTCTACGCCGCTGCTGCGGGGGTACTGCTTCCACTGTGTCGGCGCATAATAACACAGGTTAATCACCGAAGGAGACCTCAACTTGCCCGATTAAATTGAGAATATTTCACTTCTAACTGACGGACCATGTTTACTTGTGGTGATGTAAGCAAGATTCGGGCTCACATAGTTATTTGATTGAATCGGGCATTACTTGGCGGAAGTCCCGAACCATTGTGAAAAGAGAAATATATGTAGCTTACTCCCGCAAAAAATAAGTTTATAAAATAGTAAATAAGCTCCTTTTTTGCGGGAGTAAGCTACATATATTTCTCTTTTCACAATCACATAGTTATACAAACAGAGTGCCAAGGGAATTGAAATCTAGGACAAGCAGGAGTGAATTAGTTAGGTGGAGCTGCAAGACAACAGAGGCATAATATCAGCAAATATTTTGAGTTTGTCAAATCTGGCCACACAACAGTGATCAGTGGCATGCGATTGAAGGACTTTGTGTCCAAGTCATGGATAAATAAAAAAAAAACCAGTGGCATGTCACGAAATACACTACACTACACGGTTAAAACGCACACCGCATAGCGCTTGATTGGTATCACACGGCGCGCTGCCGCCGGTTGCTGTTGCGTGGCAAGACCATGAGAGTGGTAGTCATGAGCGTTAATAATAAATATGTGGTGATAGCATCTCAATATTCTTTTAATCTGGAAAAGTATGACAATGAAGCGTAACAGCAACTCACCAACGCGTCGTTGACTGCATCCACAAACTCCTCGTTGAGCAGGCGCTATGCCTTGTCCTGCCATACAGGCCACACACGGGAGGCCTGGCTGTTGTCTAGCGGCAACAGAGCTACTGGGCCTGATGGCAACAAGCGCTGACAAGCTGTAGTGTTCCCTGTTCCTAAAAAGTTTGACAATATGTAGCCTACAACTCACCAACGCGTCGTTGACTGCGTCCACAAACTCCTCGTTGAGCAGGCGTTTCGCCTTGTCCTGCCATACAGGCCACACGAGGGAGCTCCGGCTGTTGTCTAGCGGCGACAGAGCTACTAGGCCTGATGGCAACAAGCGCTGCCAAGCTGTGGTGTTCCCTGTTCCTAAAAAGTTTGAAAATATGTGGCCTACAACTCACCAACGCGTCGTTGACTGCGTCCACAAACTCCTCGTCAGACAGTTTAAGCAGGCGCTTCGCTTCATCTTGCCATACAGACCACACGAGGGAGCTCCGGTTGTTGTCTAGCGGCAACATAGCTACTGGGCCTGATGGCAACCAACGCTGCCAAGCTGTGGTGTTCTCTGTTTCCTAGAAAGCGTTGAAGGACATTTTTTAATTACTGGTCATACCTTTTACTAGAAACATTTCTGGCCGGGAGTCAATGAATCATTTGTAAAACCCATAGTGTGTACGTATGCGAACCTTGGTGCGCTCCGCATTTTACGACCGGATGTCACACGAACATCGATATCCTCTAAATAACTTCGGCGAATAGTACAATACGAAACTCCTTACTTCGGTTTATCTGTTTTAAGTTGAAGCTCGGCAGAAAAGTTAGCCGGTAGGGCCCCTGATCCGAACGAATACTAAGTCCTTCTTTGTAGAAGTTCACAATAGCGTCTACATTCAGCTCTGCGAACTTGCAACACAAGTTCGCGGAGCACGAAGTTCGCAAACCTAAGTGGGTACCCACCCTATGGGATTGGATTTCTTTTGAATTTCTTTTAAATGTCAATTCCATACACATAACTGTCAATTGTCGACCTCCGTGGTCGAGTATTTTGTACACTGGTGTTCAAGGTGTCGCCATATCTGAGGTCCTAGGTTCGATCCCCGGCTGGATCAATTTAGAAAACAAACTTTTCTACATTTTCTCAGGTGTAGGTGTTTGTAGTACCGCCGTTGTCTCTGATTTCCATAACACAAGTGCTTTAGCTACTTACTTTGGAATCGGAGCAATGCTTATGATGTTGTCTTATATTTATTTATATTTATACATTTTTGATGGCGAAGTTCGTTGTCATTTTTACAAAACGGAAGGCCTGTTTCGAAAAGAATTAAATGCAAAATCAGAGCTATAGGAGCTGAACGATCATACCTACAAAACAATACTTATGTATTTATATTAATTTCGACTTTTTGAAAGCATAATTACTATTAGAATACCTACTTTAGATACTCATTCATGTCAAATAAGTAAAAGAAGTTTACCTCAGCTAAATGCAGAGTGGCCACCACTCCCATTTGGTCGTAGTTCCACGACAAGTACTGGACTCCCATGGCCTTGCGCACCGCAGAGTTTGCTCCGTCTGCCCCGATCTGCAAAGCAAACTCTAAGATTTGCTAAATCATAATCGTAAATCTTACTCAGAGAAAATTATCTGCTTATGATTTTATAAGTATTTATTTTTTATAGGTTTCCCTTCCAATTGTATTTTGAACAAGTTGCGTGTAAAAATTTGACAATCCAAGTATAAGACTGGTTGGTCCTTGTCACATACATTTTTAAGAAGATGAAAACCGGAGTTTTTTGCAGGTGGTAAGCTTTTATAAATTTGTAAATGGACAACAGAGAACTCTCACGATGTTCAACGCTAGAAAACTGATTTGGTGGAAATCACTAACCCCCTTTTTCTGAGGTAAGTAAACTACACTCGGCGTCAAAAAAATCGCACCTTCTATTACATTAGTTTAGATATGCCTACCTGCTACTGCTAGCACACGTATTATTTATTTAATATTTATATCTATTGAAAGTACATTTATTGGTCTTTTAAACAATCATTTATTGTTTAAAAAACATAACAGTTACCACAATTAAACGCTGCACATGTAATTACTTGCGCATTCATTATAAGGGTATAAATAGGGGTCAATCCAGGAAAATCGGGTAAATTCACTATCGAAACGTTAGAGAGAACGCACGTCAACTGCTCAATTAAGAAAAGAAACACCCAAGATGCATACTATTGGCCATGAAGCTTGTCAAATGAAATTGTTATATTGCAAAAAATGTGACAGTGCAATGTTGCTGGGAAACTAAATCTCAGTCATTTATTCCGTATGACGAGTGTTCCAACGGTTTGAGAGACTGTTAGTTATATACGAATGGATAGAAGTATATGACAACATTTACTATTAATTAGATATGATTAAAATGGTTTCAAATAATTTTTTTGAAAAGGTGCGATTTTTTTGACGCCGAGTGTATATCTGGTTCAAAGTAATAAAATTAACTCCGATAAAGTTAAACCTCTGGTAAACCATCGATAAGTACCTCAGAAACCGGGCATAAGATGCATATAAAACTATAAATCAACAGTAAGCTAACGAAAATCTTAATATAATCTATCTAAATGCCTACCGTGAAAAAATTCTAGGCACCATTATTGCTCTTGCAAATTATTAATGGCTTACCTAGAGAACCTATTTCGATGTCGATATGAGAAAAGTGTAAAGCGAGAATAAATTTCAAAATATCCACTAAACTTTAAGTGGTTGAAACTAACAAAGTGTCACATCCCACGCAAAGCCCATCATAATAATGTAATTTACGATCCCGGAGAGGTGGCTATTTCTACCAAAAATAACAAACGCGGCCGATGATTGGGCTGTAATCATTAGTTCGGGAAGTATGTTTGTTTTTAACTGTGTACGGCGAGCAATGGGGAATTTGTACTCAGTTCAGCGAATGGAATATAAGTATACGGTGTTCCCAATAGAATTTCGTGAGGTTTTATGTTCAGTGTGAATGTGAGAAATGAAAAACAATGCAATTAATAAAAAATATGATTTTAAATACCTTATTATCTTAAAGGTAGTGACCGAAGTTATACAGTTCAAAAGATTGGGTTTACACAAAACTGTAATAACAATTTAGAAGAGACAACGGTATAAAGGGAAATCCTTTTTATATGTTTTAATTGGAATAATATATTTTTCTTGGAAAAGAAACTGAGTGACCTAATTATTGAAATTAATGTCTTCCAGTCGACGTCAAATGCATAGTCGCTCGATTTTATTTATATCTTCGTTTGCTAATCACTTCTCAAGCTTACTTCAAAAGGGATTTCTGAGAAAAATCTTGAACGTTTGGTTGTATTGCCAGACACTTCTCCCGAATTTAGGTCAGAATGACCCAACCAGGCAAAAATCGAGTAAACAGATAACTGTTAATTGAGAAATCAATCTAAACTAAAGACGTCTGTGGCGAAATTAGAACATACCATTAGAAACCATAACAATGCTGTGCGAGATTAAGATGGAAAACATGCAACCGGTAAGTCGAAATATCGAAGCTAAAAGAATCATTTCATAATTTTGGAATCTATATGTAACTGTTAACTAACCATAAATCTAGTCTTTTATTGTCTTTAACAACAAGTTCAAATAAACAAACAAATGATTGTTTGTCAAATAATATGCAACTAATTGCATGGAACAGGCTGAAGAAATAACTCATGTTTTTAGCAAAAATTAATCTTAATTAATATTTTTGAAAGAATTAGACAAGCCCGTTTCCTTTTGGCACAGCTTTAAAGAAAACTGTGTTCTTTGAGTGTAGGAAAATATTCGCAAAAATGTATGGCTACGCCTGTGAAGATTTCTCAGAAATAGCTCTAAACAATAACAAAAACATGTTTCCACGTTTTTCTAGTTTATATCATGTCATATGGTTGATAAGAAATCTTACTAATATTATAAATGTGAAAGTTTGGATGTCTGTTACTCAATCACGCAAAACAGCTGAACGGCACACATAGTTTATAGCCTGGATTAAAAAATAGGATACTTTTATCCCGGTCAAAGGTTCCCTAGGGATTTCCCGCACGTCCACGCGGACGAAGTCGCAAGCGGAAGCTAGTTTTGATATAAAGATGGCAAATTGAGATAGAGAAGTTTTCATACTACGAAGGCAGGACAAATGTTCAGTAAGATGATCAGAAATTGTTCGTCCAAGAATGACACTTCTACAATACTATAGTGTGACTAAAGTACCAATAGGAAGGATATCTAGGTATTTATTTTATCATAGTGTAGTGTATTTTGATTAAGTCTGACTGTACCGATTATCAAAGAGGATCAAAGAGGAAATAAAGATCACCAATAATTCTTATCGTGATACTAACCCAAATAACGATTTTCATAGAACTGAATCAGTTAGACGTCAACTCTAAAATTGGAACTTTTATATTGTTTCTGCATACCGCAGTTAGCATTCGGAACAATGTGCTTTGTAACGAAACGATTAGAAATCGATGAAGCCAAGTGATTCATGACTATTATTGTTGAGATAAGTACGTTACAACTGAATATTAATAGCCATTTAAAAATTGGATGTGATGTTTAAATAATAATTAAAAAGTTAAGAATACGTGTGTATGCTTAAATGCTAAGTTGTATAAGTGCCATGATAAGTACACACGAGTCACACGACAGCACGTAAGGTTATACAGTTAAACTGCGAAAACAGATTTTATTACTAAGGGCATAAAGTTGGTCTTAAGGTCAACATGTATAGTCTGTGGTGCCGTCATGTGTACAATGGCGAATCTAAACCGCACGAGGATTACAGGCGGGATGGAAGCCACTCAACCGCATCCCGCAGCTAATTATGCATTATTCATTATGACGACCTCCGTGGTCGAGTGTCTTTGTACACCGGTTTTCAAGGTGTCGCCATCTCTGAGGTCCCGGGTTCGATCCCCGGTTGGGTCAATTTAGAAAAACAAACTTTTCTATATTAACTCAGGTCTGGGTGTTTGTGATACCACCGTTGTCTCTGATTTCCATAACACAAGTGCTTTAGCTACTTACTTTGGAATCGGAGCAATGTATGTGATGTTGTCAATTATTTATTTATTTATATTTTATTTATTCAGCGATTCCATGAATTCTATCCTTCTTTATAATGCCGAGGCCAAAAAAAACATTGTGCCTACCTAGGGACGCGAATATTTTGGGCGATAAGGTATTAGTGTGTTATCATAGGAACTACTTAGGAGCTTTTCCTTCAAAAAATTAACAAACGACAACGGTAAACCGTATCCGTGTATTTTGATGGTCAGCGATAGCTTTCTCTGGCTATTTCCCGCGGTGCGGAATATTTCCTGTTAATCATGGCCATTCATGATCGTCATCAGCCATTTTTTTTAATGTCTCTACTGCTGGCGCACATGCCTTCCTATATAATATAAGGAAGATAGGCCATAGCCCAACAAGCAGGCCCAATGCGAATTGGTGAGTGTAAACGACTGAAAATGCAGCCGACCAAACGGGTTAATCTGCTCTCTGAAACACGGAGCCCCAGTCCCATGCATAATGTGCTTTATTTATGTTTTTCATATCATCAAAATTTAAATGCACCTAAAAGATTTAATAATGATTTCTACGTTATAAGTACTTAACAGATAACAATAATTCATAATTGTAGCCCAATGATGCGACCGCAATAACAACATCCGCGATGTATCGTCGATCAGACAAAGCGATTTATAGCATCTTGATCTATGCAGGAATATTCGGCATTTCCCAAAATAATAGCTTGGACTCGAGACGCGTGGACAGTTATTATCAAGGGATCAGTGAAGCGCGCGCTCATAATACGCACTCACGTGCACTTTGTAAGAAAATGGAAGACGATGTAGTTTTAAGGAAAAAGAACAAAAAGAAGGTTGATACCCTAAAAATATATTCGTTTTTATTTTTAAATCTTTTAATATTTATGATATCATAAATTTATTTTAGCAACATCAAACGCGGGTTTTGCTTTTATTGTTTGGTTTAACGTGAGTGTTGTGTAGGTGTACCGGCAGGGCAGTTCACGATGGTGCGTGGGTATGGGCCAGCTGCCTGAGGATTCAGACGACGATGTTGAGACCGCGTACATCTCCAGCGACGAGTCTGCGCACGCGGCGGACCTCGGGGAGAGGTTGAGAGTGAAGCCTTCAAAGGACATTTGGGAACTAGGCAAGTATAAAAAATCTCCTAATATCCTCTTTATCCACCCATAAGGAAGGCATGTGCCCCAGCTAGTGAGTAAAATGAAAATGGCTGATGTGCAAGTAAAAAATTAAGCGACAATTATTAACGAAAATGTAAACTTGAGAATGCATATATAGTTATTTAAGGAAGCAATCGCTTTGAAGTTGACTGAATAATTACTAGGTTGATTTATGGTTCCCTTCCAAAGTATTAAGTGAGGCTTAAACCATCAACAGATAGTAAAAGTCGTAGTTTATTTTCTAAAACATAAAAGTTTTTATGTCTCCCGTCCCAAAATATCAGCAAATCTAATCTAACGTCACTCGGGAATAGCACGCGTTTTATATTTTTATAATAATAAAATAGACGTCTCGCTCAAACGATATTGGGTCAATAGTATACACAGACGGTCTTCGTGTTTTATAGGTTAGTCACACAGTAGGCATAATTACAATATTTTAATGTCATTTGTTGCAGATGAAATCACTAATGCCTTGGGTCAGTTACCACATGCGGAAGAAATAGTAGCTTTGATAGATAACGGGCAGTATGAACAAGTAATATGCTTTGCAACACAAACACCGAATTGTATGGGAGTTGTGACTGCAGCACTATGGGCTTGCTGGCAGGGAAGGAGTTCATTATTAGAAAAACTACTAAGGTTGGGAGTTAATCCTAACTCTTCCGATGATGCTGGCAGGTAAGACCAAAATTATGAACTTAAAAAAAGGAAAAAACATAAAATAACATTTAACAACGTATTCCTTTCAGAACTTGTTTACATCTAAGCTGTTTGGTGGGAAGCGAAGAATGTGTCAAATTACTATTACATTACAAAGCTGATCCAAACAGGTGGGACGCATCAAACGAAAGGAGGGCAACACCTTTGCACTGTGCCGCAAGCGCTAAATCTCTTGCTTGCGTAAAGGTAAACAGGATACAAATATACGTTAAGGAAAAACAGAATGACCTAAAATTTTGATTTTCAATCAGATTTGTATATTTTTCCAGGTGTTGCTGAATCACGGGGCTGATGTGAACGCAGGTCTGACTGAGCGATCACCACTGCATTATGCCGTGCTGAGTGACGCAACGGAAGTCGTCCGAGTATTGTTGGAAGCGGGCGCGTGCCCCGATACGCCACAGGTGGGTCTGTTTTAATTCAAACTTGTTTCAAACGCAAACATATGCAACGTTGATAGAAACGTTTAAACAAACTTTACAGACAGCTCCTTATGATTTTGTTATTAATCATGCATGTTTTGTTTTCAGGTCTTTACTGAAACCCCGCTACATGTTGCAGCATCGTTGGGCTCGGCTTCATGTACGAAGCTATTGTTGGACGCTGGTGCAGACGTTCGAACTGCCTTGGGACCTGGGAAAGCGACTGCATTACATCTTGCTGCAGAAGATGGCCATGCCGAGTGCGCTCGGATGCTTCTTGACCACGGAGCATCCATCGATTGGCCCAATTTTAGGGGACAAACACCGCTACACCTTGGTGAGTTCCGCAATATTTTAGTTCTGTCTTTAGGCATTCATAAAAGTCTTATTATACCTAAGTCTTTCCTAAATAATCTAATTCTGATTAAACTAGTTTTCTAGATTAGACTCAATTCTGTATTGTTACAGCGGCGTTGGCACAATCAGTCGAAGTGGTAGAATTACTAGTTTCAAGGCGAGCGAACGTAAAGGCGCGCGACAACGACGGTCGCACTCCACTCCACGGTGCCATTGTGAAAGGGGCGCGCGCGTGCGATGTTGCCAGATTGTTGCTGTCGGCGGGTGCTAGCCCTAATGCACCGGACAACTTCGGATACACTCCATTACACATTGCTGCTCTCAATGAGTTTTCGGCTTGTGTGTTATTGTTACTTGGTAAGGCTACTTATTCTTGAAATATTCACTCTATTGTTAATTAAATTAAATTTATCAATCTTATTCATTTCATCACAAGACAATTTTGCCAGCTTAGGTAGTTAGTGATTGCCGAATTTAAAATTAATTTAAAATCTAGGAGAGATGTCGCCAAATAATGCCTAAATTACAATTGCAATTGGCAAATACATATTATATCTATTTAAAAAAGGGTATGATTTTATCAATTACCTAATAAATGCATTTTCAGTGACCTAATAAATAATATTTGTTCCTAAAATAGTAGATCTGTCACTTAAATTTAATCACCAAATAATATAAAAACGCTTACCTAAATATTAATTCATAATTACTTGGAAATAATATCAATCATCAAATAATTATATTGGGTTTCTAAATAATAAAAGTGTCACTAAAACTGAATCACCAAACAATTAAAAATGTTTACCTAAAAATATATTTGATCATTGAAAAATAATATTAATTTATTACATAATTCAACTGAAATTTGAAAATATGGGTACAATTAATTAAATTAAACTACAATAGGTTTTTATCATATAATTTACATTTATAATCGAAACAAAAACACTACTTATCTAAAACTAAACAAAACACTACAGTCAAGTGCGAGCTGTGCGAGTTAGTTAGGTATATTTGTTACCGGCCAAATCCATAAATATCAGGACAAACTAGTTTGGCCTAGGTTAAACTAGTTCTTCCTATACGCGATGGGATTAACTGGTATAGCCTAGACCAAACTAGCTTGTCCTAAGCCCGATAGGATAAACCAGTTTAGGCTAGGGCAAACTAGTTGATCCTGATATAAGCATTATGGCCAAACTAGTTGATCCTGATATTTATGGAGCTTCGCACGCTTCGCTCGCTCCGCTGCGAGTGGTCTAAACACTAACCTAACCTAACCTACCTAGTGCATTTAAATTTTCACATCCCGCCAATTTGACTCCGCCCCTACTTAGGAATTTTTCTATTAATTAAGTGACACATCTATTATTTGATGATTGAACGATTAAAATGTTTGTTGATTAGATTTATAAGGTGATAGATTTACTATTTTAGGTACAAATATATTATTGCTGCCAGGGACTTACTTTTTAGAGGACAGATCTTATATTTAGGTTATAGAAAAAAGTGATCAAACTATAATTTAAGAGACATATTTACATTAATACGGTGATTTATACTTAGAGACAGATTTGATAAATATGATGACTAATATATTTCTAGGGGATAGATATTATAATTTGGGTATTGCTGATTAGTGACACATCTAAACTTAGGTGACAGAAAATATTGTTCCCTTTAAAAAAGTTAGTCATAATTTCCAGATTATGGCGCTGATGTGACACTACGCACTAACGGTGGAGTATCTGCGCTTTCTTTCATCGTTCGACGTGTGCCGGACGTAATCCCTCGCTACTTATGCAAATTCGACGATGCTGTACACGTGGATGAGCATGAGTTGGGCGACGTCGACTGCGAACTCACTATCGACTTTAGACCCTTGGTACCGTGCATATCCAGAGGAGAGGCTGAGCTGCTTTTAGCATTTGTCGAGGTAAGTTACATCATGGTCTTCAAAAGAGTTTTACTTTTGACATTTTGCACTTTTTTGACTGATAGATTGTTGCAAAGTAGTCGATTTTTTCTAGTAGTTTTTCTAATATTATTTATCTTAATATAAAAAAATAGCATTGTGAATGCGAAAAATCTAAAAATGATACATTTGTTGATGAAGAAGCCTCTTCAATTGCCTTCCAAATAAAACTAATTTGGTTTTAAATATTATTTACAAATGTCCGGTCTTTTTGATGAAATTTGAGAGACCTTATCGTTTTTGTTTCTTCTGATAAATACTTACAGATTATTAATTCCTCAGGTTGGACATAAAGACGTTCTTAAGCATCCGGTAGCGGAAACATTTCTTTTCCTGAAATGGCGTCGCATAAGAAAATTTTTCGTCTTAAGCTTCATTTACCACGCTTTATTCATATCGTTATACAGTCTTTACATTCTCCGTAAGTATTGAAAATTTATAGTATTTATGAATCTTAAAGGATTCTGTTACATAGCAAATTTAATTTGTTTCAGAGATTTTTCTTTGTGAAGATGTGACATGTGATGTGCCCGCCTATGTACGACCAATTCAATATCTGATTATCATACTAAACTTGTGTTTTATGTGCAAAGAAATTTTCCAAGCATGTCTAGATTGGTCAGCTTATATACGACAATGGGAAAATTGGTTGCAATGTTTGATAATTCTCGGAGTTTTTTTGTGCACAGTGGGTATTAGAATTTCTTTAAGGCGTTATCAGATTGATGTTTTTATAACTTTTTAATAAATAGCCCATTTGTATTTCAGATACCATGGGATATACAGAATGGCGTTGTAATTAAAGGCAATACATCAAACTGGCAGCATGATATCGCAGCCGTCACGATATTCTTTTGCTGGCTTGAATTAATGCTGATTATTGGCAGGTTCCCAACATTTGGATTGTATGTACAAATGTTCACGACAGGTCAGCTGACGATACATTCTTTAAATACCATTGATATATTTCTGATCATTAAATTGCTTACTATTTTAATCACCGCAGGTTTGGAGGCACATTTTTAGGGTTCCGTAGTCAACAAGGACTGAGGCATCCGTAGTGCAAAATTTTGCTACAGTCAAGAGAAACCGGTAGTATCTACTTTTAAGTATATGAACCAAGATGGGCTACGGAACCCTACACTGCGCGTGGCCCCACCCGGTTTTTGTCCGTGTAATAAGTTTTGTTATTTTTTGTTGTTGCAGTGACAGTGAATTTTGCCACATTTCTCCTAGCGTACAGCTGTCTCTTAATAGCATTTGGCCTGTCATTCAGCGTACTATTCAGCAACTATCCAGCATTCCATTTGCCCGCCGGGCTTGTGAAAACTGTCATGATGATGTCCGGAGAACTCGAGTACGAAGACATCTTTTATAACAACGGTGATGCGCAGATACAGTATCCTTTGACAGCCCATGGGATGTTCCTGATATTCGTGTTGCTTGTAACTGTGATACTGACGAATCTCTTAGTAGGTTTAGCAGTCAGTGATATTCAGGTATTTCGTAATTGAAATATATTATATATTTTAGAAAAAATATAAACAAGAATCCTTCAGTCGAAAAAAACGACTGCATAGAACAACCGTTCCCTAACTACCTGATCCATAGAAAACTACCTATCTCTTGCCGAGGATCGTTATTGAGAACAGCCGTTAGACAGTATATCTATAATTCCAGGTAGCATAGGTGTTACCTGGCCCCATTTCATAAACGTGACAATTATTGTAAATTACACTGACAATTTTGAGTCCATGGCGTCAGCCAATTTGAAACTAGAAAATATATTTACTGATCTACTCTACCGCAACGTACATCAAATTTTAATTGTAATTTACAATTGTCACGTTTATGAAATAGGGGCCAGGGCCCTTTTTAATATACGTGACAATTTGTGACCTGTCATGAAAATTTTATATCCATTGCTTCAACCAATTTGAAAATAGAACAAACTACTCATAGCTACACCGCAACGTAAACCAAATTGTCATGACAATTGACAAATTGTCACGTTATTAAATAGGCCCAGGTGTTACCTACCAAGCTTTGCGTTTATGGCCCAACCTCCTTAATCATAAAAGATGATTATGCTTTTATTATTTCAGGCCCTTCAAGAGAGTGCCGGCCTTGACCGCCTGGTGCGACAAACGCAGCTGGTGGCGCATTTAGAGAGCATGCTGTTCAGCTCGATGCTGTCGTGTGCGCCGCGGCAGCTCTTAGCAGTGCTTAGATGGGGTGCTCTGTTGACCGCTAGCCATACGCGAACTTTGAACATCAGGCCAAATGATCCTAGAGAAAATAGGGTAAGGCAGCAGACATCGATTAAAGAGGCAAATTGCCATTTTTTGTTAACAAAAATGAAATTATTCACCAAAACAATCGATTTCACTTGAAAAGTATAATTACAAACTCAATATTGTGGTATAATGTAGCATGTGATGGTGTGATGATAATGCTATTTATATGTAGCCAGCAATTTTCTAAGCGTTGCTACTACTTTATAAAAATATGTATGATGTTTGCAGATTCCGAAAGATTTGATCGCATCGATCTACAAAATGGTAGCAAGTCGGAAAGTTACGAAGCGAAGCGTAAGAAGGAATAACAACTATCAATGTCAAATAAAAAAGTGTAGAGAAGATGAAACTGAGGTGCAACAACAAGTAAAACGAAAAAGCTATCTCTTTGACAGATTTTCTAATGAAGGTCAGCCCATTGAAAGGCGTAAAAGAACAACAAGCTCCATAGAAGGCAGGAATAGACCAGTTTCGTTAACTATAAGTGGCATACAAGAAATCTGCATGGTGGACATTAAAAATCAGTTAGCAGAACTAGCCAAGAAAGTCACGAAACTAACAGATGCTACAGAAGCCAAATTGAAAATAATCGAAAACAAATTAAACAATGTACAGCCTCCTTGATAATAAATTTGCTTGTACGGATTTGTTGAAGGATTAATTTATTTTTAGTAAATAAACAATGTAAAAACAGGGTAAATAGTTATAGTTTTTTCAGACAAACATTCATTAAAAACATTAACTTGTGAAATTATTATTAAAATTATGCTAGTCTGTTTTACGTGGATCTAGCTGCAGATACATATCCGTCAATAGATAGGATTAATATTATTATATCTAGGAATAAATGAAAACTCACAAAAAAAACACCTCAATAACAAATTCTTAAAGTAAGCCTCTATATAAAAGACAGATTTCAGTTAACAGTTTTTTTGTGTTGGTACACATTTACCTTTTTTTAGTCTTTCACATACAGCACCAAGTACACATTAAAGGTTCTCCAAGCATGTCAAGTCACAAAAAATGTCTTTAGAAGCCTTCTTTTTGACGACGACGAAAGGTCATGGGTTCAATTCCCACCGAAAATGATCTGGTAACGAGTCGAATTTTTTCTAGCAACTAAGTATATTATTTGCTATTATATAAAAAGTAATTGTTATAATATGTAACTTTTTTGTACTTACCAAAAGCTCACAAGCGTAAACATCTCCATTGCTCATCTTCACCAAGTTGTCAGTCGTAGTTATGCCATCATCCTTGGCCAATTCATACCCTGCTATTTTAGCACCATATATAATTTTAACGTTTTTGACTTCTGATGATGTCAATTCTGTATTTACTGCATTCAGCAATAGATCGTTTTCTACTATGTAGGCGATGTCATCATCAAGTATATCAGAGCTATTAAATGATATGAGTGCATCAGAACTAGCATCCCAAACCTGAAACCATTGAAGTTAAATAAAGTATTAAGGAAAATTAACACTATGAGATTCAGCAACAGAATTTGTTAATAGAACATTAAAAAAAAAATCAGTTTGCTAAAAATTTTAAGTATAAAATGTATGTTACAGTTTTACTTACAATAAGTTGGGTGAAGATTATTAACAAAAAAGAAAATCTAAAATAAAAAGTTAGCTTATCTACTACTAATTTGATATCCAAATGAGGAGTTACCATAAAAATAAAATTAAAAATAAACCTACTTGCTAAATAATATACTAGAAAAAATACGACTCGCACCAGATCATGTTCTCGGACGGGAATCGAACCCGCGACCTTTGGTTATCTGGTCCAATTCTCTGACTGCTGACCTGACTCGGTAGCTCAGCGGTGAAACATGATCTGGTGCGAGTAGTTTATTATTTTGTATTATATAAAAATAGCATTGTGAATGCTAAAATCTCAAAATTTAAACAACCTACTTGCATACATCTAACAGGTTGGAGACGAGCATTTTCAACATGTTTCCAAACTTGCAGGGAGTTCATCAATGACTTTGTGTTCTGATTCAAGGCAACCACTCTGTTGCTGTATTCTGGCATCATTTGGTATTTTTGGTTAGGGCTGCCTTCCAACAGTAATATTTTTAAATGGGACATTAAAGAGTTTTTACCTGTAATATATAACATACATGTAAACTTTTAAAATTATGTTTCTAGCCTATTATAGTATTGAATATAAAAGTACCTACATGAACCTTAGTACTTTTATACAGAACAACATATAGGTACATACATACAAAAACAAAACTCAACAAATCATATGTGACAAAATCAATACTTATTTGTTTTTAAATTTAATGAGACGAAATATTGGATGAAATACTATTAATGGAACGAGTGCTAGAAAATATAGACAACTAGCTTTCGCCCAAAAAAAATATACTAATAAAAGTATCTTTCTGTTTATTAATTTAAATTCATTAAGTATGTTAAAAGTACTGTAGTCTCAGAATTCAGAAAAAACAGAACACGCATACAATGAGTATGTAGCTGCCCTCCTTCCCTTTGATGTAATATTGCTAAATCAGGAAGGATTTTAAAACTTTTGGATGTAAGCAAGTCAGAAAGAACTACTGCAGGATTTAGGACCAAAACGTCAAAACTGCGCGGCTTCGTAGGAATTCGCCGGAATTCCCGTGGTGCCGGCGCGACTCGTTCGAGTTTCTCATGCGATAATAAATATTATAGTAATGAAAATAAAGTTAAAATTCATATGACACTGAAAGTGCGCTCCGCTTCGCTGCCCCTCTTTCGGTGGAGTTGAGCCTTAGGGCCATAGTTACCTACGCGGGTTTTGGTTTGTTCTGTTAAGAACCTTACCCTCCGACCAACTTACCCAAGGCGCAGCCCAAGGTGCATCCAACCATTCCACCACCAGCAATAATAATGTCATATTTCTCTTTAACATTTTCTTCTTTAATCGTGCTTAATGTCCGAATAGAAATTACTGCTTTGTTATTAGGGACCGACGACAATAGCCGGCGAACCGACTTTCGTAATAACATTTTGTGCTTGTTGTAACCTACAAATCTTACTTTATTAATAAATAGGAAGTTACAGGACTTTACAAGGTTAAGTTTCTTGAAAAAAAAAGTAGAAATTTACATACGTTAGGATTATTTAGTTTTATTATGTGACGGTGGTGGAAAAATCAAAAGTAATTTGATAAACAGACAGACAGTAAGTAAGCTAAGCTGTTGTTTGGGTGACTGACAATGACATGACATTGACATTTTCAGGGTTGCTAGTTACTTGAGTGAGAGATTTTACAGGCAACGTTTCTTAAAAATCTACCAGGTAGCACTGTCCAACATCCTTGCTTGATAGTATTGCATTTAAACCTGCTATAGTAATAAAAAACTTTCTAGAGATCTTGACAATTTGTTTTCTTTGTATCGTTCTGTAGTATTGTAGTGAATATTGAAAATTACTAATAATAATTTATTATAATATTATTTACTAGTATTAATTTAGTATAACGACAGACTGGGACGGACGGACAGACTGAACGATCTTATAGGAATCGTATAAGTTATATGGGATTCTTGTTTTACTACGGAACTCTAAAAAAGCTGTACCTACTCGTTCAAAGGTAAGTTCAATTGCACAATACACTACAAAATGTTAGTTATAAGTTAACCATACTACATAATAATTATTATGTTCAACATATTTATGTCGCCGCAAAACGATTATAAATAAAGTACATTGTCATTGTAATTGTCAAAATCATAAGTATTTTACAATGCTTCTCTTTGGTCAGATGGATGGATAGAGATGGATGTTGGGCAGCGCCGCGCCGTCTAGTAGATTGTTAAGGAATATTGCCTGGAAAGCTCTCAGTACACTTTACTCTTTGTACACAAAACAAGTAATTCTCTATACATAATTACAGAATCAATTTAAAAATAAACGATTTAAGAGCTGTATAGATAGAGGGAGCCAAAGAGCTGCATGAGGCTCGCTAGAAGTATGATGATTATATGTTCTATTTCACAAAATACCATAATTAAGACTAACTTGTGCCATTGAATTTACCATTTAGTAGCGTTGAGGAATAGTTTTGTTAGAAAAAAGGTTTATTTTATTTAATTACCCATGTTATTTTACATATTTTTGATGACTAATTGATTTATAAGATAGTTTAATAAATAATAAACTCAAATTGCCACTGAATTTTATTATAATACTAAATAATATACTAGAAACATGATCTGGTGCGAGTACTATTTTTTCTAGTATATTATTTAGTATTGTATAAAAATAGCATTGTGAATGCTTAAATCTCAAAATTTAAAAAGTTATTTAGCTTTCTCATCTTAATCAACTGTTTAAAAATATCTGGAAAGATGTTCAGTTGAATGTCGAAGTTAATTCTTTCTACATTGGTGAGATGGCGCTGGCTTGCAGCGTAAGAGTTGATATACTAGAAGAAATTCGACGTTCCCACAAGTGACTCGGTAGCTCAGCGGTCAGAGCATTGGACCGGATATCCAAAGGACGCGGGTTCGATTCCCGTCCGAGAACATGATCTGGTGCGAGTCCTATTTTTTCTAGTATATTATTTAGTATTGTATAAAAATAGCATTGTGAATGCTTAAATCTCAAAATTTATTATAATATTTCCTAAACTTTCGCCCATACTTCATTAAAACATTAATTTTCTACTAATTAGAATACTTTCTTATTTTAATTTACATTTTTTACGAAGTTAGATTTATTATAAGACCAATAAAAAGTCGTTAGGTCACAAAAAATATTTTTTTACAGTACCAGGGGCCCTACCGGCTAACTTTTCGAACTTCGGCGGGTCTGCCAAACTTCAACTTAAAGCAGATAAATCGAAGTAAGGAGTTTAGTATTGTACTATTCGCCGATGTTATTTAGAAGATATCGATGTTCGTCTGACATCATGAATAGGGGTTCGCCATTTTGGCCCGATTGGGGCTCGATTTATCTGTTTTAATTTGAAGCCCGGCAGACTTTCCGAAGTTTGATGTGTTAGCCAGTACGGCCCCTGCTCGTCAATGGCATATTATGTGTCATGCAAACCTTTCCTAAAGTAAGTCATTTGAGGTTGGTTTCAAAAAAATATACCTACATACGTAAGTACGTAGGCAAGGTACCTATCAACCTAACATTGTAAATGGGCTATTATGTAAGAACTTTTTGGGAGTCTGTAACCACCCCCTGGCTGGTAGACAACTTTGTTTTCCTACGTGACCTACCTATTTGAAATAATTTCTATTAAATACCCAATCATTTATTTCATGACAGGTACCTAAGTAGGTAGATATAGACTATCTGCTATATAGACTAATCTACCTATAAATAATAGGTTGATACTTTCACGGCATTCCAAGGGTCTTAGCAAAACAGACACCCAGTCGAAATAGATATCTAAACTATTCAATTTTATAATCGACATTAACTAACGATGTAATAGGGTCACAGTTATGACGTCGATCTATAACCGAACTCATAGTTATAGTATCCATGGCAACGCCTGATTCAATACAACAGTATTGTTCATTTTCTTATGTTTCGCCGGGTATTAACATGTCGTTATGTCCGTTATGTAGTAGGTAATGACGCACAACTGTAGTGTATTCAAAAACTCATGTCTCAGAGTGCCAGTAGATCCCGTAAGTAAAATGCCAAAAACAGACTACGAACGAAGAATGAAACCAATGCTTGATCAATCATCCATCGATTCTCCTTCAACATGCTCCGTTTCTCCTGATGTAGAAGCCGAAAAATTAAAGGACTTCTACCACAGTATTCCTGATTATAACGACATAAATCATCTGCCGGCGGAGGAGTTTTATTCAACTCTCAAGCTTTTAAGGGAAAAGAAAAAAACAATGTTGAATTTGGCTGTGGAGCACATCGATCATAACGAGATCGACAATAAATACGTCGACGATGTTTACGACACAGAGAAAACTAAGGTGTTAAGTACTACCGTAACTAAGCATACTAAATCCAAACTGAACAGCACATTAAGAAGACGATATTCGGACGATAGAAACGTAAAAAATAACAATAATAACAATAAAGATAAAAAAGCAAATGATAATTATTTACTTAAGTCAGACAAGGGAGCAATGAAAAGAACCACAAAAAAAATTACCGCTCAGGATCTGGAAAGCAATATTATGGATGAAATTAAGATAACTCCGGTAAAAACCAGTTCTATAAAAGACAAAAATAAACCTGAGCGTCACAATAGAAATCATTCAGCATGTTCTATTTCTTGGAACGACGTAGAGGCAAGAAATGACATAGATCGTAAATTCAATCAGTATTTTGATAGAAAGAAGTTGAGCAAAATTGATATAGATGATGACTTTAAAACCCGGAGTATGCCATCAAGTCCTTTGAGGACAAAACGCAACTTATCTCCGGTAAGAAAAAAGAACATTACCATACCGAAACCGTTCAAAATGACTGAAAGGTAAAAAAAATTTGTTCATGTTAGTTTAAACAAACAACCTTTAAATGATCTTTGCTTATTGGAAGGTTGAATGAAAACTACATGGTTTTTCCAGGGATGAAGAAGATCGTATCGTGAATGAGTTGCAGAGTCTCCAAAAATCTTTTTCCGAAGACATGCTGCATCAGAAGTGCGAGAGGAGACAGTTCCGGGCCAGGCCTGTCCCCATTGAGTCTCGCATTCCCCTCTACGAGAAGATACTTGAAGACCAAGCTATGAGGTTTTCACTCTACACTGAAGCACTTCCAGTACCTACGCTTTTTATTAGATTACACATTTATTTTCATAGCTTTTTTCAGTCACTATAGCTGTACATACCTACACAATTTAATACAAATTTTGTTTTTATTTATTATCGCAGCCGTTCTTTCACAATACCTACCTACCTTGTGGTGAGATTTTCTGGCACTTATAAAATGTAACTTTTTATTAATATGTAAATAATGATTAATTAATCAAAATAGTTAATTTAATTTAGCCCTCAAATTAAATTACTATATATAGGCATTTTTTTACAATTAAGTACCTAAGTGCCTTTAAGGATGAAATTCTATAACAGAAATGTATTTTAGGCGAGCAATAACAAAGATTAACAGTGAAGCGGAGTTAAGAGCCCAAATGAAGCCATTCAGTTTCACAAAGAGAGAAGAGAAAGGTCTAGCCGGTGTATGCGATCGGGCCCCACATGTTTTACCAAAAAGCAAAAAGAGAAAGCGTTTCCGAGCACGACCGGTCCCAAAAGACCTGTTTTCTAATTATTTCTATGATAAGATCAAGGAGGACCAATTCTTCAGGTATTTATTAGCTGTAATGTTAATTAGCTGTAGTGTTAGAATTATTAACCTAAGTATGTGTTCATCCTAAATAAATTTGTCTACAGAAATATGAATCGCAGAATTCGTGCGGAAGAATTGCTTCGAGTTTCAAACTATCCAGGCACTATGGCTGCTCGGGATCGCAGCCGGCTGTCGACACCGGCAGCTCACAGTGATTTGCCTATAGATCCATCTCCTGCCAATCCTTCAATCACATCTTCAGATCGACCTAAATGTTCTAGTCCCACAAAGGGAAGAAGAAAAGAGAAAACGGCAAAGGAGGATTTAATAACCACAAGTCCGCAACCTTTTAAATTTAGTACCGCTGATAGAGCAGCGAAGAAAGTGAGTACTTTTAAATAAGTCTTCAACATTTTGATATACCAAAATATGTAATTAAAAAAATATTCTAGATGCAAGACGTAGCAAGAAAATTATATCAAGACGGCGGAGAAAGTGTTGGCAATAGCACTGCAAACGCAACACCAGGAGCTCGAGCTTACTCAGCATTAGATTTACGGGCAGCTGCGTCAGGGAGGTCTAATTTGGCTGCTCTGCTTCGGGAAGAAGCAGTCAGGAGGAAATTTGAGATGGAAGCTGCGAGAAGGCTTCAAGAGCAACGTCGACGTTTGGAGATGCGCCACCGTGACAGGCTGCTAAGATCAAAACCTGCATGGCACTTAGTTAAAAACAAGTGAGTATTGTTATTTTTTTTAACTAAGAAGTAATAAAGATTTCGGCTAAGTAAACAAATTCCGAAATTACCTATTCAGAGTAATCTTGTGCATTTATTTCAGTCATGAGGAAGATATTGCAATGCGATTACAAACCCGGCGAGACGAAGAGAAAATGAGGCGAGAAGAGTTCCTACACGAAATGGAATTAATGTACGGGCGAGTACAACAACAGCCGATGCTCTTTGAGAGATATTATGCTCCAAGACCGCATTACCTATCTTCTGAAACTCTTCAATTATCACCTCGTAAAGGGGGTAAAAAACGAAGCTCAAGAATGAAAAATTATCATTTTAATAGCCCTGCAAGATCTCGAAAAGTTTCTATCAACGATACTGCTGAGGCATTCAATGGTGATGTTACTGAGTATTTAAATAGAATCGATGATGACAAGTTATATTCAGATTCTGAAGTAGCGACGGATAGTTTAAATGGCGGGAAAGTGTGAAATAAAACACACAGGTACATGCAGGTGTACTTAGTAAAACAAGGTTGACAGATATGCAGGTTTTATTGTAACTATAAGCACAACGTTTTCACTCAAACATTCATGTTGTGTAGAATCCAATCCATAAGAGGAGTGACTCTGGCATATAAGCCTGGTCTTCCTTCGCTACCACAATGTTTATATCCGTAACTAGTAACTCCTACAAGAAACCAGTTTGTGGAGTTACTGTCACTTATTTGTTTGACTAATGACCCTCCCGAGTCACCAACACAAGTATCTTTGCCTTCCATACCACCAGCACAGATCACGAATGATGCAGAATCTTCAGTGATTGTTGCATGCCGTCGTCGGCATTCATCTAAAGACACAGCGTTTAAGGTCAGTTTCTTTTTTATTTTTGCTTTCTTTTCTGAAAAGAAAAACGCGTGTACAATACAAACTAAAGTAAATAATAAGTTGTTATCATACATTCTTCTAAATTATCTGTAGACGTTAACCACTTACCATTTTCAGTCTTTCCCCAACCAGCCGTCCAGAAGATGTCATTTATAGAATAATCTTGTTTGGCGATTTCTTCTGTTGTTGGTAAACATATGGGTCGAATGAATTCTGAAATATTTAAGTTTTTGAATCAGCTACCTAGTTTACTTTAATAAATAAAGTGTGTTAACTATTTATGTGTTTTTTTCATAATAGTCAAACTCACCAGTAAAATGCACGGATCTTTGGAGCCGTAACAATGCAACATCACCTTTAAAAGTATCCAATTTGCGATATTCTGAAAAGGCAGTGACTTGGCTCACTTTTATATCAACTACGGGATCACTACAAGTTTTATCTTGGCAATCTGGGTCTGTTTCTATATTCCAGTCGCCTAGTCTTATTTCTTTTCTGAAAAACATAAATAGGTCAATATAAGTAAAGGTTTGTTACCCTCGCAGTTTTGTTTAGCACTGCTGAAGTAATAGCTGGTTTAAATTATATCAGCTGTTAGTAAAGAGTAGAGGTACCTACATTTACCTACATTTCACGTTAAACACAGCAGGCAATGTACGTCTATTCTTCAAAAATAGCTAAAATAATGTAAACCAGCCCTTAAATACTATACAGAAGATTTTTGTTTACCCTGCGCTATTAAATTGCTGTTTCAATATTTAAAAAAGTAGTACTTAATACTGTTACCTGACTATTTCATAACTCATATCACACTCACATAGTTAAATTGACGGCACAATGAGCTGCTGTTAGAACATAATTATTACTAATCAATGAGCCTGCGCATGCATAAACTTCTTTCCCGTTGTCTGTAAGAAAATGAAGAATATATCGATAACAATAATATACTTAGGTAGGTATTCAAAATCTAATGAACAAAAATGTTCCATGTGTGCTGGGTATAGAATGATATAACTACAAAGTTAACTTACTTAAGACGTATTTTATTCTCACGAGCCACGGAAATTCATCGATAGCAGCATTTTCACCACCGAAAATTCTATCGTCGTCAGATAAAAGCCCACAAATACTTCTATTAGGTAGAAAATGTATGGCATTATGTGCACTTGATGCTTGATTGCCATCATCGAAACCATTTTTCAGAGTTAACCCACTGTTATTTATAGATCTTTGCATATATGGTAATGATTCATCCAAATTTTTTGCTGTCGTGTAATTTATAACTGTTTCTTCTGCATCTACAGAAAAAAAGAAAGACCTTTAAAGATTGTCGATATTAAATTCAACACAATTAAATTAATCAAACCGAAACTACTTACCAGATATTTCCACTATGATAAAAATAAGGACAGTCCATTTTAAATTCATCAGTATTTTAATTATATTGAGTGTTTAAAACCTTATTTTAAGTGCTAATTTTCTGCAAGCGAGCGGTGCAAAGTGCTCACAAACCGTAACTGACTTAGCTACGTTTATTGTTGTTTTTTTGTTGTAAGTACAAAACGATTATCCACAGCTGAACATTATGACAGTCACTTATTTGTTTCCTAGGTTGGTAGTCCCTTATTTATCAGATATGCCAATCCGGTAAAAACTTATCTCTGTCTTATTAAAATTACACAATGTTTAACATAAATCAATACACACTAGTTCAGCCTAAAAGGCTTTCTTTGGCTCTTTATATTTTTCATTTTCTTATTTTTCTATTCCTATTTATTTACTGATTTCAGCCAGGTTCGTAAGTTCTGTGTTTGAAAAGAAATAATCAGACCCAAAGGTGTCCTATTTCTTTATTAATGATTAGTAAAACTCCCGTAGCTGTGTTTTTTTATGAAAAAAAAAGTTAGATTGTTTTTGATGTACCTTCCTATGCAAAAACAAAGATCATTTCGTGAATATTATGAAAATTACCTAAATACATTTTGAAGGTTTGGGGCGTTTCAAAATACCTAAGACATCCTTCCCGACACTACAAATTGTGTTTTCTTTGTTAAAATAAATTAATTTAGTGCATTTTCGTTCAAAACTTCATAAGTGCCTGTCTTAATTTTACAAAAATGAAAGTATTAATTGCAATAAAAACATATTTATTAAATAATTATTTAACTATTATCCTAAGATTAGGTGCCTAATAACCCGTCGCTCAAGTCTCAACAATATTGCCCAGAACGATAAGGTATAATTTGTAATATTTTACGCAATTTGGTCTAGAATCCACTTGAGGAAAAAGGAAACTGATGTGTACACTCCTGGTTTCTTAATACCACATATAGTGGGCCCAAATGACACCACACCCACCAAGTAGGTTTTCGGCCCGTCATCCGTATCGTAAACCTGAAATTTAAGAATGAAAACAAATCAGACAATGTACAGATTTATTTTTTTTGCAAAAAATAAATCTATACATGTTCTCGCACAAAATGCAAACAGGATTGCTAAAAGTGGCCCCTTTTCGCAAAAGAACTCCACAAAGCGATAGGCTAGAAAAAGTACCATAAAGCTTCTTCGGAGTGCACTACAGAAAGATATATAAGCACTATGATTTGTTACCAATGGCGGCGCTAGCCCAGCGCTAGTGTACAGACTACGTGATCTTAAACCTATAATAGTAAGCGTAAAGGAAAACTGATTTGTTGGAAGTACATAACTTTAGTTCTTTTAAAATGGTTTTAAACGCCTCATTTGGATTAAGCGCTCCGTGGCTCCATGGAGCGCAGTAGGTTATACTTGCTGCACCATGCAGTAATGTAATTAGATATTAAGTGTTATGTACCTTCTTCGATAATGTTTTAATATTAAAACTTAAAACTATTTACATTGCATATTTACCTTCATCAGTGGTCCCCCCGAGTCGCCGCCACATGCGTCTTTGTTGGTCTGAGCGCCAGCGCATATTTCCGATAAAAGCACGTTAAACTCTTTTCCAAACATATCGCATAATTGTGGTTCGACAATAGGTACCTGAAATAATTTTTTTAATGATTGCGATCTGATTATTATAATAGGAATTTCATAGTTCCGAATTATAAAACGCCGAAAGCTTCAAATTCCAAACTACAAAATCGAGATAAAACATTTTAGGATACACAAGTCAAGTTGGATGTTTAAGTTATTGTGTTATTTGTTTTTTCCCGACGTTTCGTTCACAATTGGGTATTTGAATTGAGAATGGATTCTAATTTTAAGAGATA
Source organism: Catoptria pinella (assembly GCA_963556745.1). Classification (NCBI taxonomy): domain Eukaryota; kingdom Metazoa; phylum Arthropoda; class Insecta; order Lepidoptera; family Crambidae; genus Catoptria; species Catoptria pinella. Next base: position 6,524,943 of record OY750776.1, read on the forward strand.
AGAGCAGAAAGGGAAGCAAAATTATGGCTCGATTTGACGAATTTTACTATGATTTCTAAGACTCCAAAGTTGTAAAAAAAGAAAACGCTCCAGTGACAAAAAGTGTTTAATCCTCCGTGGTCGAGTGGCTTTGTACACCGGTTTTCAAGGTGTCGCCATCTCTGAGGTCCCGGGTTCGATTGCCGGTTGGGTCAATTTAAAAAACTAACTTTTCTATATTGGCTCAGGTCTGGGTGTTTGTGATACCACTGTTGTCTCTGATTTCCATAACACAAGTGCTTTAGCTCCTTACTTTGGAATCGGAGCAATGTATGTGATGTTGTTAAATATTTATTTATTTATTTATGTAAGGATAAGAAAAAGATAAAAAGTATTCAAGTACCTACTTATGTTTTAAAAAGAAAACCCAGTCGGTAAATGGAACAATTTAAATCAATAACAAATACGGATTGTCCAGTTTGATATTTTTTTCTCAGGAAAATCCAGTAGAATAGAAATATGGGGTACCCACACATTCCACTTTTCATTTTATAGGCACTTTACTTACATCATAATTATTATAGTTAAGTAAACTTCACATCTTTGTGCTGAACGTTTTCCTCATATTGGGAAATATTTGTAATTGCTCTTGTTTAATTTAGTGGCATTGATATTAGCCCACTCTTGAAATATTTTATGAATAATCTAACGTAGTTTCTAAGTTTCACAAAAGAAGCGTGAGAACAAAGGTCACGGATAAAACTTATAGAAGCTATATAGCATGCCTTAGCTATAAATTAAAAAATGGAACTACGTTTATCCTTATTTCGGTTTCTGAGGTACTTTATCGGAGGTTTACCTTTATCAGAGGATTATATGGTTTAAAGTAATTAAACTAGTAGCTCTGTGAGCTGCAGACTTCGCGTTTGAGACATTTTTGAACATTTTTCGAAATAGCTGTAATTTTGACGATACGAAAGCATTTTTGCCTAAGCTGAAACGGAGACATTTAGCTCGCGCTTATTCGCGCTTGCTCGGTCAATTAACTTTAAATCAGATAATGTGGACCCCTCCGATAAATTTCAACCTCCGACAACCACCGATAAGTACCTCAGATACCGGGCATTAGTGACTCACAGTGACCACTTGTAATATTTCAGCTCTGTCCTCGGTAGTCATATTGGTCTTGCCCCAGCCAGCCGCTTGCACCTGGTCCCCGACTTTCATGCTTGCTCGCTGCTCCTCATTCTGCGGCAGGCATACCGGAGTAACGTAGTCTGAAACACAGACAGATTCAAATGATGTTCTAAGCGAAGGCCTGCCATGAAACAATAATTATTGTGATTACCACGTTTGTTGATTTTACACCTTATATTTCTGTATTATCCGATTATCGAAGCTTACAGTTTTTGTAGCCAACTTTATAAGTGAAAATCCCAGCTGCCCCGTGTAAGCAGTTTTTGATTTTCCAACGGCTCACCACAAGTGGATTTTACAGCCTTCCATCACGATGAAGAAAATTTTTAAACAAAATTGTACAATTTTAGGAGAATGTGGTAACATCCCCATTGCGGTTATAAAGAAACCATCAAGTTAAAGTTTTTTTACACGAACCGTTCAAAGTTACTGGATCGGCCAACTCTATGACGGCGATGTCGTTGTGGAAGGCAGGCGAGTTGAAGAAGGGGTGCTTGGTGATGTTCCTGATGGCTCGGTCTTGGACTGGGGGCGCGCACACTGACAGCTCACAGTCAGGGTCCGTATGGATGTTGTGCTCGCCTAGACGAATGTGCTGTCTAGAAATTAGTACACGATAATTATTAAGATAAATAATATTAGAAAAAATACTAGAAAAAAATCGACTCACCCGTAGCACCTCAGACGGGAAATGCGAAAAATCTAAATTTAATAATCACGATAATTATGTCAAAAACAGATTTTATTCTATTCCAACCTTCGTAGTTGTTAACGCCCACCAATCCGCATTGGGCACGTTCCACGTGGTAAGTTATGGCCCATAATCCTTATCAACCCCAAGGAAGGCCGTGGCCTAGAAGGACGATAAAATATAATTTATAACATATTTGCTCGTAAAGGGTCTCTTATTACACCAATTTCAATATCGTAGGTATTGTATCTCATTACGTACTTGTGTGTTATGGTAATGTAAAACGCACGGTTTATCAAGATGCTCGCCGTCTAAAACATGCGGTACTTTTTTAAATCTTAGCAAAGAGTTTTTATGTCAGAAAAGAGGTCAGCATTTTATGAATAAAATTAACTTTGGGCGATAAAATATAATAAATAAACATTTAATTCTTTAATTTTATTAATTTTGACAATAAATTACAACCATTTTTCTGTAACAAAAACACAAAAATATTAATTTACTTTATTAGTAATACTGGCTGTTTTTTATGCCTTTGCCTTAAAAAATCGCGCATCGCTAATTTGTAAACAAGTAAAAATTATTCCGCGCGCTTTTTCTTTTCGCTGTATTGTTTTTATTTGAAAATGTTGTCAAGTACTGATGAATTTATTAATTCGACGCCGCCAGAAGTCTCAGAGGCAGCGAAAAAGGCTACTCTAAGCCTCTTTCCCGAAAAATATATAAATAAGTCAAGCTCATTGTGGTGCTACTTCAATTCAATGCTAAAAAGCAATGTGAAAACAAAACATGGTATTGATATAAAGTCATACTCCAACTTGCTGGCATTTCTAAAAAGACGCTCAAGTGGCCATGTGGCAATGCCAACTGGCAACGTAATATTTAATAAATTTTACAAATTGTTCAAATTTTTATAACTGCTTTAACAAGTGATAAAAAATTTATTCGTTTAAGAAAGTCCGAGTTTTATTAATTTCCTTGCAAATATGTTATAAAACGTCGTATGACATAAGTGCGCTTTGATAATTACAGCCTCTGCTTTCTTTTAGCAATATCGCCTCGGCTGTAATTTTCAACTTACCGCACTTATATCATAATGTACTAATATGGCCGTAAGTAATTTGGTGAAACTTACAGCGTGTATTCGTCTTCTTCCGAAGGTATACAGTGTGCAGCGGTGAGCACCAGCTGGTTCGTCACGAGGGTGCCACCGCACATCCAGTCCACATCAGGATCGCCTGGAACTGTTAACGAAATAGATTATCAGTCAATATCATAATGTTGTATTATTTAATACCATTAAGCAAATCCCCTCCTCATGGACGATTTCGCATCCATCTGGTAATATTTCAGCAATGATAAAGATTTCTAGAATCATGTAAATCTTGATAATTGTATAAAAACATAAAATGATGTTTACAAATACTTTCGCAGTAGGTGACAATTACGGAATTTTCCATCTACTAAATCTTCCCCGGACAAAATTAGTGAACATCATTGCTAACATAAATCTTTATTTGCGAATCACGATATGCATTTGCACTCGTGCCTCTACTCGGTGGAATCAGAGGAAACATACCGAGCTGTGAAAACCCCATCAAAATCTCGTCAGTTGGTTAATTCTTACAAACGAAGGCAGGCAGGAAGGCTAGACGAGTAGTTAGTTCAAAGCAGTACAAACTATAGCATGTCATACTGTCATATTGATCTTGAGACTTTGAGTGAGACTGTCTTTATGCTTATTTTATGATCAAATAAACATACATCACGACAATGTTTTTTAAAATTGACAATTAACGACAAATCACGGCGTTTTGAAATATCAATTTTATACACCTAATAAATGTCACTTCTATGCTATTCAAAGAATCGAAAAGCCAAGCGTTTGCCACTTGTATCAGTCCTCGGTCCAAAACAGCTCTGGTACCGCCGATGATGCAGTCAACGGCACTCTCTCCAGTCACCATTTGGCTGTAAATCTGACAACTTACAAACGTATCCTAAGCGAGCGATCCAAGGGAACTGGCCCAAAGCGGCTCTGGTACCGCCGATGATGCGGTCAGCGGCACTCTCTCCACACTGGACAGAGTTCAAGACCTGCCACGCTGGATGGTTGGTTATTTGTTCGGATGTAAACATTTTGGCAGCAAACCCTGAAAATGACAATTATAAAGTCTTCAGTATGTCAAGAAAACTAATGCCAAGGGATGCTCTAAACCCGTTTACTCGAATAGGTTTTTTATGTAGGTACTAAAGACTGAAACTTTAAAGGCCGTTCTTGGGTATAACCTATCCATGAATACCTACAAATATCATTATTGCGATAATAACTCTGTCTGTTTGATGCGTTTTCACGCCTAAACTGCTGATCCAACTATGACTTTTGGTTCAGATATAGATTGGACCTCGGAAAAGAACAAGAGGCTAGTATTTTTCCCAAAATTAACACGATAGGTAAATGAAAATTCACGATAGATATTTGTAGTACCTATACCTATTCCATTTATAGAAATAAATAAACCAATAAAGATATCACAAACTTCCTTAATGGATATTTTAAGAACTAATTTCGTTCCAATAGTGTATTAAGTGGTCGTTAAAGAACCTTAATTAAAGTCAACGCAAATGAATGTTTTAAAACACATTTTCCGTATTACCCATATCAAAAAATATAGTTTAACAAATAACTTACCGACATCACCGCATAGGATTGTTAAGAGGGCGAATAGATGACAAGTTTTTGTCATTATTTTTACTTTTTTTGTGACAATGTGTGCCTTTTAAACTGATGATTGAACATTACTAACGGCTGCATATTAAACCTTCATCAATCGCGTAACTGCTGCGAAAACGCAACGCTTGTAATCAATTATTTACGCGCGATGCTTTACTAACCACTAACATGAGCATTTGAAGATTTCCCGAGTTTTAATTAGGAAACTAATTTTTAGATTGTATTTTATGTGAAGCAGGTTTAAAAACGGCATTACTTTTCTGGTTATAATTACTCTGAGAAATCTGTCTGAAGTTCATGAAAGGCTTAATATCATACCAAGAGGGATTACCCATAATTGTGATTTTTAAGTTGGTAAGAATTTTTAATTATATCATACAGAACTTAGTTTTGTTAGTAGTTGTTTGATCAATAGTCTGTAGTTAAGTTAGTATTGAAACTTCTTGTATAAAAACTCGTTCGCATTCAAGTCGATTCTCTCGAATGAACGCGAAAATAAGTAAAACAAAAGTCACCGGCTCGGGAGCAACACTCTTTCAAGGTCTTGTGGAAATCAGGAATGCTGTTTTAAAACAAAAAAAAATTTGTCAAGAACTTAAAGGCCCGATTCAATAAACGAGACAATAGTAATTTTTTTACAATTCGGTGTCCACTGCGTCAGCCAATTTGAAATTAGAAATGCACTGTTTAAACTGCACACAGTCATGGCAATGTATAACGAATTGTCATTGTAATTTATAACCAGAAGACCTATTACAAAAAACCGGACAAGTGCGAGTCATATTCGCCCACCGAGGGTTCCGTACAAATTTGTAGGAACTTAAATAAAGACTATAATTTTTTATGACTTAATTACAAATGCAGTTTTCAGACTTTTTCCTGTACTTGTAGTATAAGACGATATTACTTGCCAAACTTCATAGTTCTAGGTCAACGGGAAGTACGCTATAAATTTTGACTCCCTTGGAGTGTCGAAATACTTATGAGTTTTTTCGGCATAAACAGCTGTATCTTATTTTTACGTTAGTTTAGAAGTTTGATTTTCTAACAGTTTCAAAGGACTGTAGACCTGAGTGTGTGGTTTTACGTCCTCCACGCGTTCCCAAGATAAAGGGTCTGAACGGGCAGACGGACAACAAAGTGATAAGGGTTCCGTTTTTTCCTTTTAAGGTACGGAATCCTAAAAGGAATCACGAAAATCGGACGATGTTCGTCGTTAAATTTCCTTGATTTTGGTGTCCATAAATATTTAGTCAATAGTGTCACGGAAGGGGACGAACATCGTCAATAAGTCCTCAGGCACCGAGTGTTTGTTTGATCGTTCACATGTACTGAAAAAAATAGTGCATTGTCATGAAATGTACGTTAAATTTAGCAGTTTCTGAGGGCCCTATTTGTTTAGATTTGGTAAAATTGAAGCCTAAATACATATGTAAAAACAGTGGTTGATGTCAATGTACTTCTTACTTAGAATAATTTGACCCAGCAAACATCAAATGTACTTTTTATGTCTTTCCAGTAAAACAAGTGCCTAGGTATGTCTTCACACAGTCGCTTTCCCGTTCCCTCTTACTTTCATCTGACGCATGCCAATAGCGCACGCTGATCGTGCGCTTTCGCTTTCCTCTTGCGCTTTCAACAGAGGCATGCCTTAGGGCATGCAATAGCAGAAAGTTGAAAGGGAAAGTACACGGTTATGAGGCAATATTGCATGCGTCTGACGCAAGTTGAAGCGAATCGGTGAAGACATACCAAAATGGTTGGAAGTAGATTTATTGACATCGATATTTAAATGCTAATGAAAAGAGAAAATAAATAAAAATATGCTTATGATATTAATAGTCCGACTCGGAAGGTTAAACTTATTTTTTTCCTTATAACTAAATATATCCAGATGAAGCAGTCTGTCTGACTAAAAACAGGTTTTTGTGTCACCGTTTATTTATCACCTCATACACACGGGTCACTCCCATCAATTATAATAACAGGTTGGTTATTAGTTTTGCAAATTTGCAACTAACTTAACATTTTATTCGCAAACAATTATTTGGAATTAAGGAAAATGGTAATAATATTATTTATTTTACAATTCTAAGTCCAAATTAAGCTGTTTACTCAATTAAACAGTGTTTCAAAATAATAAATTGCTGCTTAATATTATAAATTAAAGATAGACTTCGTTAGATTTTTGATTAAGTTTGATTGTGTTTGATTTTTCTTTTAAAAGTACTTATTGCTTAATATTTCGTTACTCTAACAAATGTGAAATAATAAAATTATTAAAAGTTTTCTAAGTAAGACTGATTGCATATTCCCAGAAATCATTAGATAGGTACTTATATTTAAAAAAAATATTTATTACTATCTAAGTATCTATAAAAATATTTGTTTAGTATTAATCTGATTTGACTTTTGGCTTAATTAATTTGTCCTAATTAAAGTAGCATTTGATAAATTGATAACACACAAATTCAAGGCCAATGAAATCTCAACTATTTTAATTTAAACGGTAAACATGACCGCGTAAAGAAACTAGATAATATATTTAAAGTGGCGATTACCGCCTTCGCGTTAAATGTCGAGATTGTAGCAAGATGACCAGGGGCCCTACCGGCTAACTTTTCGAACTTCGACGTGTCTACCGAGCTTCAACTTAAAACAGATAAACCGAAGTAAGGAGTTTCGTATTGTACTATTCGCCGAAGTTATTTAGATGGTATCGATGTTCGTGTGACATCATGAATTGGGGTTCGTAATTTTGGCCCGATTGGGGCTCGATTTATCTGTTTTAATTTGAAGCTCGGCAGACTTTCCGAAGTTCGATGCGCTAGCCGGTAGGGCCCCAGTCTTGAGGGGCTAGTATGGTAATGACCCTCTCGGCAGTCGCGATAACAGTTCTCATCGCTTCGTTCTATCATTCCGTGCACCACTCCAAAACAACAAAATCGTATCATTCGTAAAAAAAAATTTAAGATAAAAAAAATAACTTCATTGAGGTAATTAAAAAAACAAATCATATACGCCAGTGCTCGTGTGACCCAACAGAGATAACCTGTATCGTCAGTAAAGTTAAAAATGTTTATTCTTAAGTAAAACATAGTTCCTGGCCCATTTTGTGCGTCACATTAGTTTTAATTACAGCTGTTCAATTGTAAATACTTTGTATTTGTGTTTAAACTTTAAATGGATTGATATGTGGATACGTGCAGTGATTTTGAACCCTTAAAAACTGTCAAATTATTGAAAATTCTGAGCATGGATAGATTTTCGCTGTGCACCTTGTTGGCGTTGCTATTGCCGGTAAAGAGTTGTAAGTAAACTATATTTTTTTACTTTCTCACATACAAACCTCTAAATAAATAATTTGATTACTTGTCTAATTATAATCAAAACAATCGATAAAATAACTTACAAATTAATCATTATGATAAAAACGATAGACATCAATCAATAACAATGATTAAGCATACTATGGTGATATCTTTAAAAAAATGAAAGTTGATGTTTTTTTTGTTAGCAGACCTATACCACAGAATTAATAGGTATAGTACATACCTACTTAGCTGAGATTGATACTTATTGTCTGAAATAACGTTCGTATAACTTAAGAAAACGGTTGGATGGAAAATTCAAATTCTTTGAAAATATTATGCTATTAAATGGGAATTTCATTATTTTGAAATTCCCGTCAATGTCATCAAGATTATAACATTGTCATAAAAGTGGTTCCTCTGGTGGTTCGTTGTTTTGTGCCTATACTTTGTCACATCTCAAAGTTCGATGTAAATGTCAAAGCTGTAGATGATCTCAGATATTCATTGGAAATCTTTTATTTTTAGTAGGTAAATACGTACATAACTTAAGTACGTACTTAGTAACTTAGAAGAGCATACTCAAATGTAAACTTTTTGCTACTTACCTACTTATCATTTAGAAATGTAAACAATTAGAGATATAATTAATCGGGCGACTGAAAAATATACTGATCGGATACTTAAATACTAAATCGAACAGAAGTTAATTATGTTTGCGACAAAATAACTTAACGGGCGACAAATTGTGAATTATAAAAAATACGTGAACGAGCAGCTATTTGTGGAAAATAAATTATCTAAGTTAGCTGTAAAGATTCTGAATGAGTGACATAAAATACCGAGCGGGCGACTTATATACCAAGTAGGTTACTATATAACAGATTTGAGCTATACAATAAAGTTAGTTTCTAATATAATGTAAGCGATAATTTGGTCACTTAATAATGATTGTACTGATCTTTCTGAAAAACTAGTAGTAACTCGAATTTGTACCTTAAAGTAGCCTATTTTCAATATTTGTCGTCGCCCTCAGTTTGTCGCCCACTTAGTATTTCAGTACGCTATATTCAGTGTGATATTTGATACCTCTTGCGTTAAGATACTACCCAACCAAACAAATGAAACATTCGCAGTTTGGTTATTCTAATAACTGTTTATTTTTTTTAAAGAATCACTCTTTTATTTTTTGTTTAATCACAATGAAACTTACGAGTATATATTTTTTTTATTTCATAGGAAAACATACAGTGACTTAGTAGTTTTATAAGTAATCCGTGAAGGAGACTAGGCACCATTAAATCAAGTAGTCTATGCACCCGTAAATAATTTATTTTTATGCAAAAAATAATTGATTTACAGTATCAAAATGAGTTTGAAGTGCAAATAAGAGAATGTACCTATATAAGTAAGATTTATATTATAATATGAAGGTATCTATTTGATAATAACTCAAACTTTTAGTTACTTACTGAAATTAGTAATTTTAAGAAAATTTGATATCTGTACCTACCTGAAATTTCGTTACTAAAACCGTATTGTACTTAAATAATAAAACGCAATACCTTGCTATTACTTGATAATGAAGAAAGTAACTATTAATAGTAATTTTAAGCCTCATGGGCTTAAAAGCATTTTTATAACTCCAAATATAAGTAAAAGTTCACAGAAATTAGAAGTTTAGAACGATGCGTCAAGGAAAAATGAACAAACATTATATTTTTATAAAGAATTTGATAATTTAAGTTTCCTTCCTCATTTTCTCAAGTTTTTTAATATTAATGGATTTTTGACTTAGTCATGAGGATAATTTTTGAGGATTTTGAGTCGGTTCTTTATCAAAATCTTGTTAACTTATAGGGTCGGTGCAAGAACTTTATAATCATAATTCTATGATACGGTGTCTTACATGATGTCATAAGTCATAATGTCGATGACATTTCTTGGCGAAGTATTCTAACCATAGACTTAGAAAAATTTTCGCTGCGCATTCTAACGTTTGTCAACTGCTTAGGTAGTAATCCTTGGTATTACTTTCTTAAGCAATCAAGTACTTTCACTCGACTATACTGGTTGTTTGGTGATGCTCCCATAAAGCCGAAACCGAGCATACAACCCCGGAAAATTATTATAAACTCGGAAAACCACAACATGCCTGAGAATATTTTTTATTTGTATGGAAAACTGCAAAGTGACAACCCTAGACGCAGATGGAATACCTATTTTTTTGATAATCAATATCTCATTATTATGAATCATGAAAATCCAAGAAGCGTTTAGATAGAAATAATTTATTTTAAGTGTAAATTAAGTGTTAATTATTTTGGGCTATGTTTTGTTATATGAAACTTTTTTATTAATATTTGTTCATATTTATATGTTATGTTTTTTTGAACTGAAAATGCGCAATGGAACTCCAGATAGGTATCATTATAGTATAACCTAAAGCAATAGTAATTAATTATAGTCACAGACCAAGAATAAAGCCCCGGGTTCATGGAGTTGGTGACCAGACTCACTAAGCCACTCTGTGGCTTATTCAAATTAATCTGATACTAACAACGTTTGTCCGCAAAGAAAATAAAAGTGGTAATTATTTCTATGATCTGAGCCAATCATTATAACAAGTACAATTATTGGCACGCAAATTTTTTTTAGTCCTTTGATTGTTTACACGCACTACTGTCATAGTTAGATTCTAGACGACCTTAATTCTAGGTTGTATTTTTAACCGACTTCAAAAACAAGGAGGAGGTTATCTATTCGTTGCGTACATTTTTTTATGTTTGTGCGAACTACTACTACAACGAACAAAATTTTGCTGAGGTTAGTGTTTGTAAATAAACTATAGAACTTTAGCTTCAATCTGTACATGTGAATTTTCGATACATTATGTACTTAGCGACCAATAAATTTAATTAAAATGAGGGTGCCACTTGAGGTATATAGGGGCCTTAATTAAATAACAATGCGTTTTAAAGTTTAACTCATCATACACGCGCTGTCTTGTGATTGCACTTGCGAAACAGGTAAAACAAGTTGAACAAAGTACTTACCTTTAATGTCAATTTGATTGTACCTGTTTAACTTTACTAAAGGGATTTATGCAACTAATTGAACAATGATGTTTCAATACCTACCTTTAGACATTTATTATTTTTAATTTTATTTTTATGGTTCCGTACCTCAAACGGAAAAAAAACGGAACCCTTATCGGATAACTTTGTTGTCCGTTTGTCTGTCTGTCTGTCAAGACCCTTTATTTCGGGAACGCGTGAAGGTATCGAGTTGAAATTAAAACCATATACTGAGGTCTACAGTCCCTTAAAGCTGTGAAAAAAATTAACTTCTAATGTAGGTAAGTTAAAACAAGATATGGTTAATGCTGCAAATACGCATATTTCGACCCTTTCAAGGGAATCAAAATTTATTTACATGGTATTTTCCGCTGACCTAGAACTAGACTATTACTGAGCAAGTAATATCGTCTTATACTACAAGTACAGGGAAAAATCCCTTCCCAATCCCCGTCCCCATCAAAAATGCTGGGATACTTACATTTTAATTTACAATACTCATTGAAGATCCTAACTTCAAAACTGACGGACTTTCATACAAACTCTCATCGCATCTCTTTTGGGTGTAGAATTATCAAAGCCCGTTTTTAGTGGATGCCTAGTACACACGACGCATGTCAGGTAATACAGTGACACTGCGAAAACAGCTTTTATTACATAGGGCATAAAGGCGGACTCAAGGTCAACATGTATTATCTATGTGCAAAATTTCAAGTCTAGGACCTACCTAGGTCCAGTGGATTGAGTTGCGCGTTGAATAATTAAGTCAGTCAGTCAGGACTGGGAATTATATTATATATTATTATATTGATTAGCAGTCATACTTTTAAGTCTGATTAAGTATATTGCTTATTAAAGATAAAATGTTTGTTTCTTTTTTTTTGTGTGTAGGTACATTGTACCTATGTAGGTACAATTTATAAATATAAATTATATAGTTTCGGAAAGGGCCTTTAATTTGATACCCATATTGTACTATTTAAAGATTTTTTTTTAAATTTGGAAGTGTTGTCATGATATTTTTTTTTTTCAAAAATATAAAGTCATTGTCACTCTTCTAACACGATACTAACGGCATTTAGAAGTTATGGTGGAATAAAGAAACTCACAATACCCACAAAAACACTGTTTTTTGGGCAATCGTGTAATAAACCTTGTCACTATAATGTGTAGAATAAAAATAAATAATTAAAATTATTAAAAAGCACGACTGCCCTGCAAAAAAACAAGTGAAATAACAAGTTATATTACAATTAATCTGTAATTATTTTATTCGTCGACTAAGCAGATAGCTAAATAAATTTGATATTGCAGTCGGGGGCCCGCTTCTGTGGAACACTTATTAATCTTAGCAACGAAAGCTTAATTACATTTGGGAATTTTCTAAAGGAAATGAGGAATGATACATTTGCAACCCTTTCAACTAATTTAAAAACATCGGCCTTGGCCTTACCCCAACCCTACCTAAAAGTAAGACAAAGAGAAAAACAATATTTTTTATGGATAGGTACACTTATTATTTTAGAAAGTCTAAGGGCTACCTAAGATCGGTATTGATGTCTTGCGTTGTATTGGTACAATTAATTTTTGGAAAATAACATATTTTTCTTTTGGTTATTTCAGTGTATGCTGGTGACAGCTGTTTGGTGGATGATCAGGCAGGAACATGTCTACGCTTATCAGGCTGCACACCCTTGATAGATGAGATCAAAAGAGCTGGAAAGCCAATGCCGATGCACATTCGTATGAAACTATCCGATCGTGCTTGTGGTTTCGAAGACCAGGAGCCTTTAGTAAGAGAAAAAAATATAATTTTGAAGGGACTAGTGAAAAATACAATTAATTTAAGCTGAAAATAAATACGGCGTTACCTGTGGAAAGTAGGTACAATGAGCGCCAAACATTCGGTTTGTCTTAATATTCAGCTAGTGGTAGTTGAGTTTCTTGTGTTATCAAAATTGAATTACATGACTTCAAAAACACTGCGAGAGTATTCAACCGAATGGTCAACGCTGTGCTTTCCACCCCAGCGTGTAGCTAACTCTAAACTACTGGCCTCGTTTCAGTAAAACCTATTTTTGCAGATTTGCTGCATTCCGTCCTCAGGGAATCCGGGTGGTAGTACGCCAGATCCAGACATTATTACGATGAACCCCCTCAGTCGGGATAAAAATGAACCTTCAACTGATCATCCTGATATCCCTTCTCGGTTGGGAGGCCCACCTAACATCCAGAATCACCCAAACCTTCACCTCTTGCCTACGAGTAATTGTGGTATCAGTGACAGCGAAAGGGTCATTGGGGGGAACAGAACTCGACTCTTTGAAATGCCTTGGATGGTTCTTCTGAGTTATGAGACACGTAAGTTTATGCCAAACGTAACTAGAATAATTAGAAAGCGGATTAAGGAAATATCGCGAATGAAACAAATAAAAATTCAATCTGGTTAAGAGCGCTTAGTATGCACACTAGCGTCGCCATTGGAAAAATAATCATAGTGCTTAAATAAAGACGAAATTGTGAATTATCTCTATGTAGTGCACTCCGAAGAAGCTTTGTGGTACTTTTTATCGCTTAAACAATATTTTGTAGCCTGTCGTTTAGTTTAATGGATTTTTTTGCGATAAGAGGCCACTTTTAATAATAAAACTCCATTTAACTAAACGACAGGCTCTAGAAAATATTGTTTAAGCGATAAAAAGTACCAATATTTTTTGCAATTAAAAATATTGTGACGTAGAGCGGTAGAGACATAGACTTATGGTAGAGAAGACCCATAGACTTATATATACTATGAGAAGACCTCCTGTCTGATAATCGATTTGAGTTGATTTTTTTAAAATTCCAAGAAAGAGTACCTATACGTAATCAACGTAACGTAAATCAACTCTCTTTAGTAAAGCCCTTGTGTCGAGGTTATTACATAAACTTCTTCTTTTTTTGTTATGGCAATCTACTATTTTTTTATACTCCCGTAGTACTTACGCTAGTATAAATAAGTCTTTGGGTTATTACGAGTATCTAAAAGTGTTGCGATCAGTGTGGATTTATCTACTGTCACAGCGCGCTATAAAAGTTCATAAAAAATAAAAATCACAGTTTTGCATGCGGTATAAAACGTCGATGACTTCACGCGACATTTTCCTTAAAGGGATTTATAATAATATCCTTTTATCTATTCTCATAATTATCGTAAAGTTCGAATTATAAACTTTAAAACGAGTTAATATTGACATACATTATACAGGCAATATCAAAATTAAATAACACAAAAATGTCATAAAATTACTTTTTTACCATTACGATACAGGAACCATGGATTTGTACATGACTACTTTGTAGTATCTATGGTATGTCCATTTCCTGGCCAAGTTCAACAGGCTTTTGTAATCTCGCGGGGAAAAAGTTTTGATTTAAATTTTTACTTTTTGTTGTACTGAATTCCGTAGGATTTTTTAAATTTTCGCTTGAAAATGTCTGATAGCAGTGAATGTGATGAAAATTTGATTTCGCCCAAAATTTAAGATGCAGCGACGGAAATGAATCTTTATCAAGGTATTACCAGCAAAGTATCTCTCTCTTTTTTAACATTGATCTTTTATTGATTATGAGAGTAGATAAAGTAGTGAATGAAACTGCACATTACTAGGTATTAAGCAACAGTTTCATAAACTACTATAACTAATTACTTTTACCTACGTATTCATAAAATATGACTAGTAAATAAATTTAAGTGTTTCACAACTAACCAATACAAAACAATTTTGCTATCACCATCGCGTCATAGAAAAGATATCAACGAGATACATTTAATTAAATAAAATAGTATTAAGTCGATGTTTGTTATTAACAGAGAGAGGAAATTTTTCCAGAACTGTTAAAAGTGTTCATAATAAATTAAAACCAACGTAACTCTAGTTCATTTTAAATTTATATTTCGGTATAAGTACACACGACAGCACGTCAGGTTATACAGTTAAACTGCGAAAACTTTTATTACGTAGGGCCGCCTAAGCATATGCGTAGGCGGTCTCAAGATCAACATGTATAGTCTGGGGGCCGTCGTCGCCTGCGTCTCAACAAACCTAGACACACTATACCGAAGTTACGCGACCGAAGTTCGGCCAAGTTACACCTGCAATGCTTTGTTGCTAGCAACACATCTGCCGAATATTACGTAGCGTATTTTTTCCATATTAAAAACATTGCCGCCGAACTTCAGTCGCGTAACTTCGGCATAGTGTGTCTAGACACTTAGCCTTATGAATGCTTTCAGGTCGAGGAAGGCGTTTGAGTTGCGGGGGCACATTGATCAACGAGTGGTACGTGCTGACGGCTGCTCACTGCGTCAGCTTTCTCGGCGAGCTCAAGTTCACGGGCGTAGTCCTGGGCGAGTGGGATGTGAGAAAGGACCCAGACTGCGAAAGGGTTGAAGGCAAGCCGTTCTGTGCTCCGAGCATTAGGGTAAATTAAATACCTTTAAAGGCCCGGTAACGATCAATTGCGATTGTCAATTTTTTTTCGTCAATGCCATTGTTAGAGCAATTAACAATCGCTTCAATTGCACATGTAAACGATCAATTTTTGAGTCAATGAGCGTTAATTTGAGCGTAATAATTGACAATCGCAAATGATTGTTACCGGAGCACTTAAGTTTTTGGTTTTTTTAGCCACAATAATATTTTCATAGTAAGTAAAGTATGCTAAATACTACAAAAAAACTTTCTCAAGAAATGACGAGTTTTCGTATTTTAAGTACTCTGTACCTAGTTTTAATTTAAATTCCCTTTTTACCTTGAAGTTATTTTGTTTGCAGAACGTGACAGTGGAAACAGTGATCGCTCACAAGGGGTACCGCCCTCAGACTCTGGTTGATGACATAGCGTTATTAAGACTCTCAGAACCAGCTGATTTTACACTGGGTTTGTGACATAGCTCTTTTTAGCCGACTTCAATCCACGTTCATTTTAATGAGCAAGTCCATGATGAAAACGTCAAGTATTCATTTAAGTATATTAACGAATCACTGCCGTTGTCGTAGTTTTTATTTTGGTACAATTGGTGGGTGTTACGTCATCAATTATCATGACACTAATGATATAATATCATGATACTTCTATAAAAATCCAGAAAATACAATACCTAAATATCATGATTTTTTACAATACTGGCTTAAATTACGCGAGATATTTTTGATAGTTCTAAATCTATAAAGCATTTACTTTTAATAATTTCAGATAGTATGAAACCGGTGTGTCTCCCTGTGACGTCACAACTTCAAAATGAGGATTTGGATGGTATGCCGGGCGTGGTGGCGGGCTGGGGCGCCACGGAGGACGGCATGCAGTCGCCTGTCTTACTGACCGTGGAACTACCAATAGTCGGGAACAAAGAGTGTCAGGACGCTTATAATGGGTAAGTGGTTTCGTTACTGAGGGATGACATGGAATCGTCACCACTTAGTACAGATATTGATACAGCTAGTTCACTGTCGACGGGAATTGACGGGGTCGACTTCACATAAGCCCCCTAACATGACCGACGAAACATGATATATATCCCGTGATATAGCGTTATATCGACACTCAACTGGCAAAAAACCATTAACTTTTGACAGTTAAACGTGATAAATAATACCGTTTTGACGTTTACTCGATTCCAACTCGATCTCGATGTTCTCGATCGCGTCGGGAGTAACGCCCCCAGGTTTTAAGCAGTAATATTAATAAGGAAAGATATAAAAAACATAAATGTATATTCTTGTCATTTGTCACACGTTTACTTAACCTACTAAGACTTTAAGATTAATTGAAAAGTTTTCATAGTAGTTTTCGATAATTTGAATTTGTTTAAGTCAATATATTTTACTGGTGTTATTAATATATATAAATAAACTTGTAACGTAACGTTTATTTGGCGAGCTTCATTAATTATTAATCATAATAGGTTGATATTCTGACGGATATACCTGTTCTTTTTCAGCACACCTCGCATATACGACCGTCAAATGTGCGCGGGGGGAGTTCAAGATAGGGATTCCTGCACGGGGGATTCTGGGGGACCTATCATGTACTACGGGAATGTCGGGAACAAGGGGTCCCGGTATGTCCAGAGAGGAATCGTGTCTTATGGCTCTAAGTTTTGCGGCAACGGCCGGCCTGGAGTCTACACAAGAATAGCCTACTTTATGGATTGGATATTAGATAATATGCACGAATAATTTCAACACTGACTAAGAATACAGGTGTATTCTTATTATTGATAAAGGTTCGATTCTGTGATATTGAGGTTAAGGAATTGTTTAAGGCTGGCACTCACTGACAGAAGATCAACAACTTAGGTACTTGAACTAGGTAAACTAGGTAGTTTAATTTGATTAAAATATTGCCATAATAGGAGACCGATATGACAAGGTTTTATTAGGTTAAATAATTTTATTAACTTATTTAAGTTAGCTTTAAAATATTATGGAATGTTGAAACGCCCTCCTCCATACCTTCATTTTCCTAAAAAAATATGTGCAGCAAAGAGATGTGTTGATTTACATGTCACCGTATTTTTTCATTCAGTGCCGATCTTAGGTTATTTACAGGCTGAGAAATCTTCTAAACTGGATTAGGAAACAGAATTATGAATTTGTAACCAAAATTAGAATATATTATACTCTTAATCATTTAGTTGTGCCGCAGTGGGCTGGTTCCACTCATGGTAACAAGCCACCTTTTACTATATATTAACTCTGATATCACGAAAAAAAATCAGCTGTTCCATACAATACCTAGGTACTCGACCTTAATGTATGTAATTTAGCATGGTAATATTAAAAAACAAAGCCTATTTTAAGACTTACATTAGATTGTACAGTCAAGTTCATTAATATTGGTATTTTTGACAGGATGTTAACTTTTATTACAAAGTCATAAAGGTTGATGAACTGTCAAAAGTGTCAACATATTATCATTAATTAACTCGACTGTACCAAGTTGATGCTATGCCGTCTTCGCTTCGCACGACGGCACCTCAGACTATACATGTTCACCTTGAAAACGCCTTTATGCCCTACATAATAAAAGCTGTTTTCGCAGTTTAACTGTATAACCTGACGTGCTGTCGTGTTTAGATATAATATTTAGATTTTAATATTGTGCATTACTCAGTTCAAATGAATAGATTAAATTAAGTCCTTCAAATAAATGTTTCCATTATGTTTTCTCCACTCGTCAATCGTTTTTACTCATTCTTTACTTGTTATTTATTGAACATTATACCTAACACGAAACCTGAAAATTATTTGTTAAACTAGAGTAAACACATACTTTTTAAACTTGATGGTGCAATACCAAAGAACTATTATTTTCAACATGCTAACAGTGATCTTTCGGAAATCTTCATTAATTATATACAGTGGTGGTCAGATAATTAAGGACACCAGTCAATTTTCATACAAACGAGGTAACTTTGAAGCCTTGTTTCTCCGCCAAGGATAGACCTACCTGTGATCTGATGATGGCCACTCAGGGAGTGAATCGAAGGAGATTCTGATCTCTTTACACATCCAACTGATCTGATCAGCGTTCTAAGAGATATAAGGATCAGAGTTTTTAGTTTCAGGATTTTCATATATTTTTATGCTAATTTCGCAGTTTTTTCAAACATAGGTATCTTTATAGCTCTTAGAATGTTGGTCAGATCAGTTGAGTATGTATAACGATCTGAATCTTCTTCGTTCACTCCCTGGATGGCCATCATCAGATCACAGTTAGGTCAATTTATTTAAATTTAATGTTTTTCTCTTTTTGTATTTTGTTTTTCGTACTGTATACATTTTTTGGCCACCAGTGTACAGGGTTATTTGTAAAACACCAACAACCTCGCAGGAGTAGATTACTAATATCCTGAACAACAATATTAGTTTTACGACTTTTCTGAAAACAGACAAAAAAAACTACTGGTCATACAAAACTCGATCACCTGTTGGGGACATTAGTATGAAAAGTAAATTTTTTTGCCTGTTTTCAGAAAAGTCTTAGAACAAATGTTGTTGTTTATGTTATGATGTTAGTAAGTAAAGAGGAGAAGAATGGAGGTGAGGTCTAGCAGTAGTTGGTGCAAGCACGGAGAAGTAGTGGGGATGTCGTCGAGTATCAGCGCCCTCGGAGAAAGACTTACACCACACGGAAGGGCGCGCCGCGACATTGAAGGTACACCACATCACTCGTAGGAAGACCACGTCCAACGGGAAAGATAGCGTCACTAGAGGGATCAGAGTGGTGAAATAAAGAGACATCTCTGCAACCCCGTTGGCCGTTTCCTTCCAACCTCGTAACCCACTTCCGTTACAATAATAAAAAAATCCTCTTATATTTTTTATTCCAACTACCACACAATCTCATATCAACTCTCTGAGTGAAGCCGGGCACCACAGCTAGTAATACTTATTTTACCTATTTATACTAGCCTAGTATAAATAGGTAAATAAATAAATGTCTTATGAAAATTTGAGACACACACAACCAGACTTGAGATTATATGGAGAAAATATTTCCTAAATTGATACAGCCGGGGATCTACCCTGAGACATCAGACAATATTTGACCACGGAGGTAGTCAAAATTGTATTTAGTACAATTCAATTAAATTGTCAATAGATAGACAGTGATCCGCGCTGCAACTTCACTTGCAGTTGTTTGTTTCCCTATTCAAGACGTTCAATACTTTGGTCTCAGTGGCGCCGCCATTGTTAATAAAAAGATCTCGCTGATATTATCAATTTATGGGTCTGTCACATATAGACGTGGTGATTGTTCAGATAAACGTGCAAAATCAACTCAAATGAAATTAATTATACAGAAATGCTGCTCGGTGTCTGTTTTATCATAGTGCCAACTATTTTTTTCAATATAAAAATGTCGACTATCGACTTCATATATATAACGAGATTGCAGCGAGACGAGTCATGGGCCAGTATGGTAATGACCTTTACACCTACATCATCTCGTTCTAGCATTCTGTGAATCACTTCAAAACAAAATATCGTATCATTTGTAAACGAAAATGTATTAGTATTCTTTGAAATAATGTGCTAAATCGAAAAAATCTTTTTTAAAGTGTATAAGCTCTTACCAATTTGGTCAATAATATGCAATATAATACGCAAACACGTGTTCAAGTTTTAAATTAGTAAAGGTTTAAATATTAGCGATAAACTGTCATGTGGCCAGTGTTTTTGTTGACTGTTTAGGAAAACTATGTGTGATTTATTGTTTGTGCAAAAATGTATTTTTCTTTGTGTATCTTGTTCGCGTTGTTGTTGTCAACTAAAAGCTGTGAGTAATCAACATTTATGACATAAGTAAACCCTGTTTATAATGAACGAAGCTAAGTAGTCTCATCTTTTATTTTCCCGGTTCTTCATCTCGTTAAAAACTTTTTCAGAGACCAAATTATAATTACACAAAAGTAGGTACCTCTAGAATAATTTTTACTTTTTTTACACAGCTTGTTCAGTCTCATTAGCTATCATAAAATGAGCGTTCCACGCTCTGATTTCTGTGTAGGTAGGTATTATGATTTTTTTTAGCAAATAAATAATTAATAACGAGTTTTAACCTGTGTAAAAGGCTCTTGTTATTCAGTTCACAATTATCTTTGTCAGATTAAAGGAAAGTCTTTTAAGGTCAATTAATTCAATAGTCATTCATTTAATTAATATTATAAAACCAAAGCAGAATTTAAGTATAATATCACGTACTACAAAAGAAGAAATAAACGACATGGAGGAATATAAATCAAACACTGAACCGGATATTCTCCAAATGAATTCATATGTGTAAAGTAAGCTAATAGTCGTAAAATCGGCATATTTTAAATCATAACTTGGTATGTTATTCTCCATATTTTGAGTGGCACAAGCAGAAAATGTATATGAGGTTTTAAAAAAAGAATTTTTTAATTCAGATTTTCACAAAAACCTGTAAATACCAGCGCTTAGCCAATCTCGTTTTTATTTGTTTGCGTTGCAAATTTAAAATACTAAAATCAGAGAGATAGACACAATACTTTTTAGCATCAATGATCGAGGATTTAGCTGCCTTTTGGAAGCTACCATGCAGCGACCGGAAAATGCACTCACCAGTCTCACCACACATGTACCAGTCGAGTCTACACTAGTGTAGGAAAGGAAGGTAGCGGGCCCCCACAGTAAAGCCTCAGTCGACGTAACTTCACTTCACAGTATGATAAAGTATCTTAAATTAAATTACTTTGTAATTTATCCAAAAAAAACAACAGAAGTTAGGTATTTTTACGTAAATTCTTGTATCGTTGATAACTTTTTATTATTCATGACGGTCCATCAAGATGGGCCGATAGAGTCGGTATTACAAGATTCCGAAAGAAAAATCTGCGATGAATTTCACCGAAACGTGAAGTAAGCTAGACAAAGAATTTGTCAAGTATTGTCATTCACATGGTTTTTATGTTCCTTCTAGTATATGCAGGTGATAGCTGCATAGATCAACCAGGAACATGTACTCGCATTTCAAACTGCCAACCTCTCCTAGATGAGATAAAAAGAGTTGGAAGTCCAATACCAAAACATTTTCATGTGAAATTAATGAAACGCTCTTGTGGTTTTGAAGGGAATGAACCATTGGTAAGTATAAAATTAATTACTATTGGATTTATTTAACTTGTACCTACCTACCAAAAAAATTTTTATGAGGTGTTGCGGTCACGAACACAGTTGTGCATGGCACTTTTGGTAAACACATAACTAACTATTGAGCATGAGCAAGATGGTTAAAAAATAAAGAAAAACTTACAAGAACTTGCTGAGTTAATCCAAAGCCAAAAACAAAATGTTTTTCCGAGGAAAACGAACTCGTAAGCCGTGGTTACTTAAGATGCTCATTTGGATTATAGGGTGGAAAATTTTCGCAGGTTTGCTGTACTCCTTCGTCAGATGACAGTATGAATTCAGACGATACTACTATGGATGCCCTCACCGGCGAAATAGAAAAGATACCGGATACTGTTCCTGACCCCGGGGCGATGACTCGTTTGGGACTGGACATTCCTGATATCCAGAATCACCGAAATTTGCACCTTCTACCCATCAGAACGTGTGGTGTAGAAGAAAGCTTCAGGATATTGGAAGGAAACAGGACTGGACTGTTAGAGATGCCTTGGATGGTACTTCTGACTTATGATACACGTACGTTTCCTACTCATAGACTAGTTTTACTACCTACTATAATATTTTGTAAGATTCTATGTTTGGATGTTTGTCACTCACTCTCGCAAAAATGGCTGAAAGGATTTGGACGAAACTTGGTAGACATAAACATAAACATTTTAATTATGACAGAATGTGGTAGGTACAGATATAGTTTTTAATTTTAAAAAGTATGGCACAAGACACTTTCACCCACTTTTGGGCATGCAAAATACATTTAACCTTAGCTAATCCAGGAAAGGTTGACTTTAAAGCTGTAACTGGTCCAGAATGGATTTGCACTGCGAGGGATAGAGAAAGTTGGAAAACTTTAGAGGAGGCCTTTGTCGAAAGACAAACTGTTGGAAGGGAAACCGGTTGCCGAGAATAATTAATTTAACTTTTTAAACTTTGTAAACAGCAATAAAGGCTATTTATTTATTTATTCTTTAATCCAGGAAACTCATATTCATTACATTAACTTAAATTATTCGTTTATTAATTATATTTTTACCATAAATGCCGCATTTTATGTATTTAATACTGTTTCTGTATGTCAATTTTGCTACTAATTAATTAATACATTTATTTATATACACGTCAAAACTAAATGAAAGCTTAATGATATTTTATTAAATTTTACATGTCCAAATGTCAGATGTCAAAATATATTTTTATCAAAATATTCGTTCTTAGTATCTTTTTTGTATAAACTATGTCTCAAATTTTAGAAGAAATTATTTCATAATTTTTCCGCAACTTACGGAGTTTTTTTTATCAGACTTTATTCAAATTATTTCCAGCTCGTGGAAGGAGATCGAGTTGCGGCGGGACTTTGATCAACGAACGGTATGTGTTGACAGCGGCACATTGCGTCGTCAAAATGGGATCAAGAAAGAAGTTCAACAGCGTGATTCTGGGAGAGTGGGACACCAGAAAAGACCCCGACTGCGAGGGCTTTGGAGAAGAACTTCAATGTGTGCCGAGCGCCAAGGTAGGTAATAGGAAAACTTTATTTAACGGTTGTAGTGTGGAGTAGTAGTGCAGTAGTAAAAGACAACAATGTCAAATCATTAATAATTCGCCTCGATGCCATAATATTATTATCTGGCATTCGCTTCGTGGTAGACTTATGAAACAATCAAGAATCATCAATCAAACAATCAACTGTAAGCGCTTGTTCAAAACGGTTAAAAGTGGAATACTTACGGTAGTGAAATTAACTAAATTGTAAATATGTAACAATTATTCCATAAGTAAAAACTTATACTTAATTGGAAAGTAAGTAATTGTAGAAAGTAGGTATATTTGCTTAGCATGTAAGTATCTTGCATTTACTCTAGTTGTGTTGTCCGTCAGTGCACGATATTTTTGTTTGCAGAATGTGACTGTGGAGGCAGTCATCGTTCACCCAGGGTACAGCCGGCAGACCCTACACCACGATATCGCGCTGTTAAGGCTCTCGGAACCGGCTGATGTAAATTCAGGTTTCTGCATAATATCTTAGTAGCTGAGGAGTTTTGGGGAAGTGCGTTTCTTTCTCAGCCATAGTCAGTTTAACTCCAGGTGACAAAACCAAGTACCTTCTCAATTAAAATACTTTTGTCTTTGTGTACCTACATCTTGCGATCAGGCCTTGATGATAACTTCACAATATCAAAGATCTTTAAGACGACGACTGCTCGGCGCAGTCGCAGCGATCGCGGGTTCGATCCTGGTAAGGGCAACTGTTTGTGTGATGAGAATAAGCATTTGTTCCAGCGTCATTAATATATATACTAGACAAAATACTATAACCTACCAAGTATAGTAATTTGTCTAGTATATTATTTAAATGTATTAATAGCATTACAACACCGTATTCGTATGCGGCAGCGAATCTACGAACTGTCAGTCCTATGGCAGCATTTCGCATGTCTCACTTTACTTTATAGCGAGATGGGATAGTTGCGTTCTTGTCGGTACTGTGTCACAGGTGCGAAACTGTCATTACACCGACATAGACCAATGCACTAGTATGTTTAACAGATGTTTCCCTACCTTTTTTTACCGCAATGGTTTCGCAGATCTTCCGCATACGAATGCGTCGGTGTAGTAAGGGCGTAAATGCAAAACTCTCAAATGTAATTGTATATTTTTTTTTAAACAGCTCGTATCAGGCCAGTGTGTCTCCCCGTAACGTCCCAACTGCAGAATGAGGACTTGAGCAGCCTGATAGGTGTGGTAGCTGGCTGGGGCGCCACGGATGACGGACTGCAGTCTCCAGTTCTGCTTTACGCGGAGTTACCTATAGTTGGGAACAAACAGTGTCAAGATGCTTACCAGGGGTAATGTTTGTTCACACCATACATACTAATTGAAAGAGAATTCAAAAAACTTTAAAAATGCAAAATCTCCTTAAAAACAAAAAAAACTAAATAACAAAAATAGCTTCAATAAATAAACAGGTGTAAAAAGTAAGAAATAAAATTAAAATCTGTCTAATATGAAGTCGGGTGGGCTGGGGCCGTACGACATTTTTCTTTTGAAAGCCCCACTCGACTTCATAAAACGTTTGAATTCATACAATCGTTATATGAAACGTGAAGATTGACTTAACTTTCACCTTTTTTATTAAACAGACATTAAAAAATGCCTTATAGTATCTAACTGCCGTACTCAGAGACGTCAATTAAGTTTAATGCTTCCTTAAAGTTGGTTCTATCTCTTTCTTTTTCATAGTGATAGTATAAGCCGACACGATATTTAATGAAGCATTAAACTTAATTGACGTCTCTGAGTACGGCAGTAAGTCTATAAGTCTAATAGGTACTTATACGCGACAAATTGAGAACCTCCTTCTTGATTTTGAAGTCGGTTAAAATCTCAGTCCCTCTCTTACCAAAGTCCACCAGAGGCCCATTAACATTATTCTCAGGCTGAGAATAATATTACTGGGCCTCTGGTCTTCCATCGGCCATCTTAGGCCCGTATTAATAAACCGCTCTCAACGTTGAGAGCTATCTTGAGATCATTTGAGATGCTCTTCTTATAAGAACTCAGTATGATCTCAAGATAGCTCTCAACGTTGAGAGCAGTTTATAAAGACGGGCCTTAATATCTTTTCACAACGATTTCATTGTTATACAATACAACAGACAAGCACTAAAGATGACATAATGTTTATTTCAGTTCACCTCTAATACACGACAGTCAAATATGCGCGGGCGGTGTTATAAATAAGGATACCTGCGCGGGCGACTCTGGAGGGCCTCTCTTGTTCTTCGGAAATGTGGGGACAAAGGGATCGCGCTACGTCCAGAGAGGCATTGTCTCCTACGGCTCTAGAACGTGCGGCATCGGTCTGCCTAGTGTCTACACGAGAACTGCCTACTACATGGATTGGATATTAGATAATATTCACGAGTAATTTTAACCACTAATAACAGTCAGTAATTTATTAGCCATATTGATACAGGATAGAGCCGGTGCTGTGATATAGGAGTTTAAGACAGGCGTTCACTAAACAGGACAGGGCGAAGAAGAAGTTATTTGCGAAGGACGGTATTTTCTCTGAGCTTATGTGCTAATTTTGCTAAACCTAACTACTTATAAGTAAAATACTTATTTCGTATTCGAAATTTTGTATTTGAAATTCGTATATTTTGTATTCGAAAGTCTGTTAAGCATAAATTTATGTTACAATTTGTAAATAAAAATCTTCATAATTAAAAAGGTATCTTTATGGTTCTTGATTGCGTGTTATCAATGTTAAAGTAACTTTTAATATTTTTTTTTATCCACAACGGGATACCTAGTGCTTGGCCTTCACCTCAATTGATGTTAATACAGGAGTATAATTACGCGCAACCACTCAAATGTAAGAATCAAGGAACTTGCTAAAAAGTAATTAAACATAAAAAAATAACAGCTACTGAGCATAAATAAATAATGACGCGATTTAGGTTAGATTATCTTTTCAAATTTTGTGGGGGGAAACGGAGGAATAAAAACCATAAAAAACTAAGTACAAAACTATAGTCTACTTACACCGAAGCGAAGCGAGGGCGGGTTATTAGTTAAGCTATAAATACGGAATATGTACGTTAAGTTAATCAAGCGACTCGTTTGAATAGCTCTGGGTTTTAAAGTGTAAGTACCAAATTCAAAAGCCCGAGCGTTTAGTCCAAGTACCTAGCCGAGATTAAAAGGCATTTGTAAACTCGCTTTTTCAAAAATATGTCTCTAATATACTGTAGGGCTCGGCTCACGACTCGACTGAATCGCTCTGGGTTTTAAAGTGTAAGTTCTAACTACACAAGCCGGAGCGTTTCGTCCAAGTACCTGGCCGAGATCAACAGGATTTTGTAATCTCGCGCCGGAACGCAACAATTTTAATATTGTTGTAATGGCGTCAGATTAAGGTAAGATGGTGGTAGCTAGCCAGGCGGACTTAAAATAAGCTCTACCATTAACCAAACCGAGTACAAAACGAACCCCGTCCTACAATCGAACCCGGGACCCCTGCGTCTTACACGGGTGGGCGAATCGCTAGACCACAGAGGCAGTAATTTGTGCATTAATTTTAAGGCAAAAAATATTATAAACTAGAAAAATCCATTAGTGTTAAGTTAGCGACGAGTTATTTTTTCTAGTTTATAATATGTAGCTTTCCCATACATAGAGTAAGAAGATTAAAAATCTGTCAATTTATTTCCTTATTCTTTTTTGGGATCTAGTTTTTATTTTAATATCTAGATAAAGAAATGCTTTCAAATATTACCTATGTGAAGAATAAAATAGATTCTTTTAAGGTGGGTTGGGCTTGGTTCGGCCTACAACATCTCAATGTGGACGCTTTGAGAACTTCAACTACTTAACATACTTTCAAAGTTCCGTACATCGCAATCGTAAACATTCGCAATGAAGTCATTCGTAATAACATATTTTCTAACCCACGTAATTCGCACTTCTATACTATCTGAATGGAGTACATCGCTGTTTTGAACTTCGAATTTCAGTATGACAGTCTCTCCTTTGTGTTCGCGTTCGCATCGGATCACAAAATGCGGAGCACGCGCCGATGATGAGGAGGATCGCTCACGTACACACTGGGACACTTTCCAGGTTCGCGGAGCGCGCAAGTGGGTACCCAGCTCTACAGTGCTCTATTTTGTTAACCAAAATTGCTCAAGCTGACATCTCATGGTTTACCTAAAATGGAATGGAAGTTTTTAGGGTTAATTTTCTCTACACTTAAGCCTCGATTACATTAGCCTATCTAGTGATTAATTTAGGGCTGCCACCCGTACTTGACAATAAAATATTAAATAATAAGTTCAATTTTAACAGTGAAATTACACTAACAACGGAAAGGTACACATTGTTTATGATTTATGACTAGAGATCGAATATAAAAAAACAGTCATAAGTGTAAATATTCACTGTTAAAATCGAACTTATTACACAATATTTTATTGTCAAGTGGCAACCCTCATTGGATTCCTAAATTTGACACTAGATTGGATAATATACCTAATCAAGCTTTTACCGCTTGCCTAGATATGTAAAATCAATTCGTTGTCTTGTCTATTTGTCTGTCTCATCTGTGAGTCAAAACTCTTTTTTACAGGAATACAAGAAAAATCACAAGCTTAATGGTGTTTTGTAACTGTGAAAAAAAACAAGCTTCAAAATCAACTCGATCAAAAGTTACTTTTCAACCCAGAATAAATACTTTTAGAACCAAAAGAAAGGCAGGAAAAAAGTTTCATAGCACACAGAAAGGAATAATAGGAAAAATTACGTATTGTCTATAATCCGATAAAATATATTAGGACGAACCATTGGCACAGAATATGTGTATAATAGTACTAACTCATTGGACCCTATACTTGCGTGGCTGGAAGCTGGAACTCGCACTTAGCTGGTTTTTTATAAATAAAAAATACTTGTCTCTGGATGCACTCAGTTGGGCAGTTCATTATCTAGATGGCCCAGTTTCAATTTTGATATTTTATGCACTTTATTGATTTTTCTCGTCTTAAAATGTTTAGTTAGAGTTGGATTTCTATTTTTGTACAGTTTTATTACAATAATCTTTATCATCAATTTTATAATCTATATAACTTGTATACTTACTTACCTATATCTTTATAACTTTCAACTGACATTTAGGTAAGTACCTTGATTAAATTTACCACAGTTCCTATAGTTAAATAACCTTTGAGTTAAGTATACAAGTGAATTCGAAATCATTACTTTTATACCTGCTTTTATAGCTTCTTTAATCCTGCCTGCTCTAGCTTCTACCAAACGAAACACATAGATTCTATATAATACTAAATAATATACTAGAAAAAATAGGACTCGCACCAGATCATGTTCTCGGACGGGAATATATAAAATAGCATTGTGAATGCTTAAATCTCAAAATTTAAAAAGTTATATAGCTTTCTCATCTTAATCAACTGTTTAAAAATATCTGGAAAGATGTTCAGTGAATGTCGAAGGTAATTCCTTCTACTTTGGTGAGATGGCGCTGGCTTGCAGCGTAAGAGTTGATATATTAGAAGAAATTCGACGTTCTCACCAGTGACTCGGTAGCTCAGCGGTCAGAGCATTGGACCGGATATCCAAAGGTCGCGGGTTCGATTCCCGTCCGAGAACATGATCTGGTGCCAGTCCTATTTTTTCTAGTATATTATTTAGTCTATATATATAAAAGGGAAAATCACTCACTCACTCACTCACTGATCACGAAATCTCAGAAACTACAAGTGCTAGGAGTCTCAAATTTTGCATGGAGGCTCCTTTTAGGGCGTAGGTGCTCACTAAGACGGGATTTTGCGAAATTCAACCCCTAAAGGGGTGAAACAGGGTGGCAAAGTTTGTATGGGAGGACGCGGTTCCTTGGCCCGATTGACTTGAAATTTGGCATAGACATTCTTTCACAAAATTAGTTGAATACGTGTTTCGTATTTTTTTAATATTTATCACCTAACAGGGTTAAAAAGTGATATAAAGCTAATTTTGCTGTGATTGACTTCGACGTCGGAATTGAAACTT
Organism: Catoptria pinella; assembly: GCA_963556745.1. Taxonomy (NCBI): domain Eukaryota; kingdom Metazoa; phylum Arthropoda; class Insecta; order Lepidoptera; family Crambidae; genus Catoptria; species Catoptria pinella. The sequence continues at coordinate 6,554,194 of OY750776.1, forward strand.
TTTTGTGCATTTGAATGATTAATTAAGAAATATAAATATCATTTGTCATCTCAACGTAGTATTACATTCTCTTTGGTCATTTCCCCTGAGAGTAGGTAGAATGCATTTCATTGAATAGTACCTATGGCGTTATGTTGGCAGTGCTGTCATTTTTTCCTTCCTTGCATTGTAATAAGGTGCAAAACTATTCCATCTAATTATCAGTTTAATTTTAAAAGAATACAATATTCGGTCAAGTCGCCTATGCTATGACAATTAATAAAGCACAGGGACAAAGTTTAAGAGCGGCTGGTGTAGATCTACAGTGATTGTTTCTCCCATGGCCAGCTCTAATGTCGCCTGCTCGAGAGTCAGCTCGCCGAATAGCCTTTTTATTTTGCAACCGGATAACATGACAAGAAATGTGGTAGGTATAGAACATGTTACAAAAACACCCCTAATGCTGAATATGGTATATCGGGACCATCAAACTGAACAACTTTTACTATTAGGACCAACTCTCAAATCGCGAAAAAATAATCAGCAAAAATTCAAATCGAATATATCAAAACGTATGAAACACATTTTGATATTTTCGATTTGAATTTTTGTATGAATCAGCTGATTTTTATTATAGAGAAGACGTGTTGGATAATCGAGATTGAGAATCCTGTTAATGCACAACATATTTTTATTTAGAACTAGCTGCACCCGGCATGCGTATATTGCAATGCTCCGTTTTTTTAGCCAGGGACTTTCTCGGTCGTAAGCAGAACAACTCGCCAAAGTTTCATCATAATCGGATCAATGGTTTAGGAGTCCCGCCGTCTGTACACTTAGATCTTTTAAACTATGCATAAAAAACCGCATCAAAATCGGTCCATAAGTTTGGGAGCTAGGTTGCCTCAGACAGACAGACACACACAAGTCAAACTTATAACACCCCTTGCGTATGTTGTGTACGTATAGTGGTGGCCACATAATTAAGGACACAAGTCGATTTTCATACAAACGATCGTTTGTATGAAAAGGTAATTTTGAAGTCTTGGTTTTCCGCTAGGGATTGAACTAGCTGTGATCTGATGATGGCCATCCAGGGAGTGAATGGAGAAGATTCAGATAGCAATACACACCTAACTGATCTGGTCAGCATTCTAAGAGATGTAAGCATAAGAATTTACAGTTGCAAGTTTTCATACATTTCTATACTATATTCGCGGTTTTTTTAAACATATCCTTACATCTCTTAAAATGCTGGTCAGATCACTTGGGTGTGTATAGAAATCTGGATCTCCTCCATTCACTCACTGGATGGCCATCACCAGATCACCGCTCGGTCAATCCCTGGCGGAGAAGCAATGCTTAAAAGTTACTTTGTTTGTATGAAAATCGACTGGCATCCTTAATTTTGTGGCCACTACTATACCTATATAGACAGTCTAATAACTTTACACTCACCACATTAGTAACTACATTGTACCCGTGCGAAGCCGGGGCGGGCCACTAGTATTATATAAAATAGCATTGTGAATGCTTAAATCTCAAAATTTAAAAAACACATAGATTCCCTTAGGGTCGTAGCGGTCGTACGTACAGTCACGTCTATTAATAAATATGCATACAATTTACAACTTTGTCACTCTAAAAGCTATTACTTTTTTGAACAGAATTCAATAACAAAAGACAACTACAATACTGTGACATACTCGTAGTTCTAACCTGTATACATATTTTTAGACGTGACTGTACACTGATAATATGCAGGGTTTTATATAATACTAAATAATATACTAGAAAAAATAGGACTCGCACCAGATCATGTTCTCGGACGGGAATTGAACCTGCGACCTTTGGATATCCGGTCCAATGCTCTGACCGCTGAGCTACCGAGTCACTAGTGAGAACGTCGAATTTCTTCTAGTATATCAACTCTTACGCTGCAAGCCAGCGCCATCTCACCAATGTAGAAGGAATTAACCTCGACATTCAACTGAACATCATTGTGAATGCTTAAATCTCAAAATTTCAAATATGCACGGTTTTATCAACAATCGCTTGTAAAATCAAATCACCACCTCAATAAAATTAAGTTTACGATTTGATTTTCCGGGTGACAATCATCAATATCACGGTTAGAGTTTAAAAGATTGCCAATGACTTCAATTTCACCCGGTATATTTAAAGTTTTTTTTGGCAGCAGCAATATAATTTATTATGACATGTCTACAGTATACTAATGTCGTATGACAATATTCTGATTACAAGCAAGAAGTTTAAATTCATATTGTGTCATAGGTTTAGAAATTAAAATGGTTTATAGCTCACTATTCTGTGGTTTAAAAGCAAAAAAAATATATTTATATAAACTTCTTGATTCAGACTCCGCGTAGAAAAGTAATATCTCGTTTATGTCTATGCCGTTGTCAAAAATTTTGTGTTTACATGAGTAAAGTTAAAGATGTAACGTAATTATTAAATAATAGCAGATAATCAGCTGGGTGCTGATTATTCTGCTTAACCAATCTTGTTACAACCCGCAAGAAAGTAAATAAATATAATCAAGTCCAAAAACAACACGATCAGACCACTAACATGAAGTAAAACATACGTAAGCAATTTCAATAAAAGGCCAACGATTTCACAGATACAATCAATAAACACTGGTCAAAATTGTAAAGAAACCGGACAAGCAAGAATCGTTGGCTGATACGCTTGCCTTGGGCTGTAATGACATGTCTTCAAATGAGTTCGAAACTTGTTGCAAAACCAAGCAAGGCATTAATAATCAAAGCCGAAATGAGTCCAAACCTTGTTGTAAAATCAACCAAGGCGCTCCCGCTGGCAAGTCTGGCACGGCTGGCACCTCAAGTTTAAGTAGAAGATCAATCTTTAAGATACCGAAATGTTTGCGGCCCACGAACATTGACGAGATCGAGGACTGCTGCAGACCTCCTGACACTGGATCGTTGTCGTCAGCTGCTTCTGGCGATGGACTTGACATAAAAGAAGTTTGTGTACCATCATGCCCTATGGGAAGAAAACATGCTTTACGGCCGGATGCACATGTAAATGTCTATCAATATATTATAGTAATTTGATTAGCATGTTAATATTATGATCACTTTTTCCGTTTGCATGTTTACTTAAGCCAAGGGAAATCTTTGTAGCTATTTATTCAGACCGCATATTTGTTTCGATAAATGTGCAGACTATATTTGCTTCCAACAAAACCAGGAAAGACAGAAATTTTGTGGTAGGTACTTATAATAACCCAACTTTTTCCCTACTCAATATCAGAAGTTTTTAATGCTAAGGTCTGAGAAAATTAATTTATTATCGGTTTCCTGTATGTTCAACTATTTTTTTGCATTTTGACTCACTGGTGATTATATTAGTGATTTTTTAAATAATAAATAAGAAGATGATTTAAGACGAGTATTTATATGTCGCTATCTAAAACTATTTTCGAATTATCATATTATTTAGTTCTTTGGTGATCAGAATAATCACGTAAACTATGATGACGCAACTAAGAGCCTTATCAGACCAACTGGCAATTTGCGAACGAGTTCAAAGCCAGGCGAGTGCGCAGCGAGCTCACCGCGACTAGCGCCGTGGACGCCATTAGTGCACTTGCATTTTGTACGCGAACTTGCTGCGCGCCCGCGATGTCCTTTCCCCAGCTCTACTCTATCTCTCTATTTCATCAAAATCGGTTTAGTAGTTTAGACGTGAAAGCGAACCAGACAGACAGACAAAGTTAATTTCGTATTTATCATAAGTAGGTATTATTGATTCTGTGTCTGTCATCATGTAAAAATAGCATTGTGAATGCGAAAAGTCAAAAAATTTAATAATAACGCCATTTGCTTGAATATGTGTTAGATTGGGTAGACTCATCAAGGTGGATGGACCGACGCTCTTGTGAAGGTTGCGGAAAGTCACTGCATGCAAGCAGCGGACCAACAAAGTCGTGGAGATCCTTAGGGGAGGCCTATTCTCAGCAGTGAAATGTGTGACAGTTTGCGATATGATAGCTGTCCAAAAATAGGTGTCCAGAGTCCATGACTGGTTCCTCCAGTGATTATTTTTGTTTTAGGCGTTGACGTCAGCTTCAATCTATTCTGCTTTGATGAAGACTTGGAAAAACGCATGGGCATTTTGGAAACAGGTGAAGGAGGACCGGTTTAAATGGGGTCTTTTCAAGAGTATTATTTTCTTCACAGTTGGTTTGAAATTAATTAATGACATAGCCGCGAACTTTGGGAATACAGACAGGTGTGGTAGATGGAAGAAATCTTTGTGATTGTTAAATTTCGGTTGTGTATTGTATGTCAAAAAATCATATAATGAAATAACAGATTTTAGTAAAATTTTCTTATAATTGTATGTCTTTTATTCGAAAATCAGCAAGCAAATTTTTCCGACAATAAACTCTGGTATTCTAACCCGCCTGGCAGAAGTATGGTCACATCCTCCTACAGGAGACGCCTATGTCCTGCAATGGACTATGATGGTCTTTATGATGATGATGATGACGCCGATGACTCAATCAACTGCCGCCGGGATTCAAATCATAAGTCAATGCATTAATCACAGCGATAACTGTGAACTGTGAACAATGTGTACCAAAGTCCAATATTTACTAAAACTATGCCACACTGGCGTGCTACATTACATATGTAAGTTATTATTATACAAATTACTGGTAAAATGTTGTGTCAAAGGAGATTTTATATCGAGACAAATAAATTACGTAACTACCTGAATATTTCCTGTACCCATGGGTGCCGGCAGCAGGCACCGCGCCTTGCACCCACCTGTCAGGAAAAAAATACATAGAAAAAATTACATTTTCTTTATTAAGTTACTGTTTGAATAAAAACTGAAGGCGTCTAGGTTGCTGTCCAAATTTCAGCACCTTGTCATTAACTTTAGTATTGTTAATGTGAAGACGCAGATGCACCTCCCTGAAAAAAAAATCCTGGCGACCCAATTCAAATTACTTTTTTTTATGACCGAGCGAGCGAGAAGCGCGTGCGAATCGTCTCCGTTCCAGCTTGGGCAAAAATGCTTTCGTGTGTCCGTCCGGCTGTCCGTTTGTTCTCCTCTACAAGTCCCATTTCTCAACCGATTTTCGTGAAATTTTGTGAGCAGTAATTATATAGTAGTTTTTTTATGGATTCAGTTTTCTGATGGCGGTTTCAGGCAGTTTCAAAATAGCGGATTTATGTGGAAAATCATATTTCATTTTGAAAAATTATTAATATTTGTTGTTTTACCAACAAATACTAATAATTTTTCAAAATAATAATAAAAAGGACGCGCGTCACAAATAAATTAGGGAACCCCTGTTTTAAACTGTATACATATTTATAGACATGGCTGTAAGTACATACCAACAAATATTGTACGAATGTAAAAAAAATAACGTAAATTCAAGTTCCTAATAAATGTACCTAAAGCTAAAGAGTTAATAACTGGTTATACCATTATGATCAAATAAATTTCTTCGTTATTAGTTAAATTAGTAGCTTCGATAGCATAAGGCCGATAAAATCACAATCATCATCCAGACATTTTTATTTAATTATTATGTAGAGATGGAGAATGAGATGCAAGTTTTTTTTGTCGTGATATTAAAATAAACTCGTCGAAATCATGATAATGTGATTACTTCATTTAAAAAGTATACAATACAATAATATAATTAAAGATATTTAATTAAAATATTGATTCGATAAGCCTTTATTATGTTAAAGTGTGAACCACTATGAACATAGTCGTTGATTCCGACTAGGTATATTTATAAGACCAGTTGTTTTTATCTACGTAAATTATAGACATGTATCTTTATAAATGAAATGTCATGAACCGTCGGGTATAAGGAAAACCCCAGCATAAGCGACTGGTGAGGCGGTTGCGCGCGCGCATCGATTCTGATTCGTCTGTCTTTCATAATAATATTGATAACCTCAAGCCAGTGTGCTGGTTGCAAAGTCAGGGACGAATAATTGAGCTATCAGCCTATCAGTCGTACGTAAACCGTCTTTCGGTGAATATCTCTCTGAAAAATACCAAATGATCTCATGATGTTTTTGAAGAAGTCTTTTGTGTTCATCCTTCTAGCCGCGTTGTCACGGACTGACGCACGTAAGTTTCGTTTTAAATATCAAAAATATTTTAACTTTGCTTAATAGTGTTACCGGAAGGGCCGAATTTCAAGGTTTGTAGAGTTGTAACCAGTGTCTTGAAAGTAATTGTAAATAAAGTGACCGAAATAGCCTAATCAGGTTTTGTAATGTTTTCCGTTTATGATTTCGTCAAAAAATAATAAAGGTCTTATCAGGCAAGTAGATGTACAACGTGTTAAAAAAACCCGTAATGCCGAATATGGTAAATAGGGACCATCAAACCAAACAACTGGTACCAAATCTAGAAGCGAGAAAAAAAAACAGCTGTTTCACACAAAAATCAACAACTGTTTTTTTTCTCGATTTCAGAGTTAGTTCCATAGTAAAAGCTATTCAGTAGGTACCCATCTACCATATTTGTAACACGTACATACGAATTAATTTTAGTTTTTACTTCTTTCACTTATTTACTTCACAAATCGTTTCTTAGATTTGTTGTACCTACTTAGTCACAAAGTCATCTATCAGAATTATCTCATTTGTTCACAATATGTATGATTAAATTAAACATATTTTAATTAACCGACTTCAAAAAAAGGAGGAGGTTCTATGTTCGTCTGTTTATTTGTTTTTTTTTTTTTTTTTTTTTATGTATGTCCACCGATTACTCGAGAACGGCTGAACCGATTGACATGATTCAAACGCCACTTTATCAAGTTTGTTCCCCAGGTGGTCCCATTTTTTGAAAATTTTAAATCGGTTCAGTGGTTTTCGAGTAATCCTGAAAATACTGTAATTTTTTAGGTAACTTTTGCACGAGTTTCAACGGATCTTCAGACATAACTTCTTTGTTTATAAACCGATTGATATAATTCTTGTTTTGTTAGAAAGAGGATACTTTAAGGGTGTTTTCATTAAAATTTCCTGTACATTGGACCTTGGACTTCGAAGATACTCAAGAGAACTCTTCAAAATCAAATTGGATAGTGTATTAGTGATTACTCTACGGTATTGAAAGGTTTCGCATCAGCCATTTTTAGTGTTACTGTTGGGACTGGAATACAAGCCTTACTTATGGGCTAATGAATAGGATGGACCATAACCCACCGCGCGGGCCCAATGCGGATTGGTGGGTGTTAATGAGTGCAAATGTAGCTGGGACTAACGGCTTAACGTGTCTTCTGAAGCACGGAGGAGCTCGCGATAATACACTTTGGTCACCCACCCCATGACTGACCCTTGCTAAAATTAACAGCGCGAAAAGTGGAAATTGAGTTATTCGGAGTAGGTATTATACGAGTAACATTGAAAAGTGTTGAAAATATGAATAAAATATATTAATATCATTGCTTACATTTACTTGTACATACCTACCACAAAAAAGTGAAAAATAAAAAGCTTTTAAAAATTAAAAAGAAAAACCTCCTTCAAATAACCTAAAAAAAATTGCTATAAAAAAACAGCTACAAAAAGCAACAGCTCTAAAAAGCAAGAAATAATATTCAAATCTGCATAATTACCACTATTCAAGTACCTACGCATATCTGATATAAAAAAAACGTCTTATGAAGTCGGGTGGGGCTTTAAGATTTAAAAAATCAAATTACGAAAAAGAAACCACTACAAATGTTTATATAAATTAAAAAAGGAAAATATCTTTCAGCCCCACCCGACTTCAAAAGACGTTTTTTTAATATCAGATATGCGTAGGTACTTGAATAGTGGTAATTATGCAGATTTGAATATTATTTCTTGCTTTTTAGAGCTGTTGCTTTTTGTAGCTGTTTTTTTATAGCAATTTTTTTTAGGTTATTTGAAGGAGGTTTTCTAGGTAGGTAATTGCAACATGATAATGTATCCAAAACTTTACTCGTAGTTAAAATGTTTTAAAACTAGTTTGGCATTGTTTACTATTGTCTTTTTTCTTTGATCACTTATTTTATTTTTATTTTTTATTATACTGGTTTCAAATTACTGCCTTTGGCTGAACCAGTTCCAAAACAGGATCTTCTAATAGGTATAATATCTTGCTAATTGATAAGGTTAACGAATGGTCATCTTGTTGAACCCATTTTACGTAAACATTAATTGAAAAAAAAGGTTAAAACCGTAGTTGTACGTTGCCACTTATTATGACGGACACGGACTGTTATTACGTAAGTCAACTAATTAAAACCTTACACAGCTCAACTACTTATTTTTTACCTTACAAAAAAGAAAAGCAGAGTGATGACTCCTACGAAGGATTATTTATTACTTATAACTAGTTCTCGCCTGCGATTTCGTCTACGTGGATATTTGGAAAATCCCATGGGAACCGGGATAAAAAGAATCAGTATTAATGCAGGCTGTAGGTACCTAAACTAGTTATTTGTGTACTAAACATCAGAATTCGTTCAACCATTTTAGCGTCCCATTTCACCAAATGTCAAATAATCTCGTTTAGAGTAATCTAGTTTAAACGTCGAATTTGATCTCTTGTTAGTTAAAATTGATTTCACCAACTCATTGGTAAAAAGCAAGATTTTACAACGTATTCTTTATTACATAAATTGCAATTTTTGTAACATTTTTTCTTTTTTGCTATGACCACTTTTTATATGAATTTCATATTTGAATTTCAAGGGTCACTCCCTTGAACCCGTTTTGACACAAAATTGTGTTTAAGTGGTAGGTAGAGGTATTTAAACATAATTTAATTTAAGGTGCAATGCAAGTCGCCCTTAGTTATTATTTAAGTAATAATTGTTTGAGTATTCGGCCGTTAATCGCGTTTAAAATCAATGGTAACAAACAGCTAAACATCCAAAGTCACAAACTTTTACTTAGAAGTGGATTAAGTTTCTGGCAAAAATGTGAGTAGGTAGCGGTGTTCACTATATACTTAATATTGTGTTAATGACACCAAACCAACTATCAAATAAGGAAAATGAAACCAATACATCATGTGTAGCCGCAGTTCTGTGTAGTTTTAATTTGCATTGTTGATTTTCCCAATATTTAAAGTATGTTGTATACTTGCCTAATAGTTTTTTTTATACAAAACTGTGCATCGCATTAATTTTTATTTGGTTTGGTATTATTGTTTTTTTTTATTGAATAGAACCCTAGACAAATACTGTCTTAATCCGAATAACATCATTAGAAGAGTTAATTATGCTCAAATTGCTAATCATTTTGGTTTTACTATGGAGACTAGAAAACGTAAAGGATAAAAAATAATTACAAAGACAAACAAAACTCTAGGCGTCAGTATTTTTTTTGCATCAAAATAAAGTTGTATTAAGGATTTAAGTATGAAATTGCCGCATGTATGGAGAATTTTAAAGAGTTCACTATCGTTGCACTTTACGGCCAATCTTTTTCAGGCATCTGTTGGGGTATTACAACCTCTTACTTAGTAACTTACTAAGTGACTTCATACTACTACTTAATTTATTTCTTTATAGAGAACTGTCAAAACGGTGCACAATGCATCGAGCTGCAGCAGTGCACCAACCTGTATACTCAGCTACAGGATGGAGCCAGTCCACAGCTCACCAAACTGCTGCGAAGCTTGCATTGCGGTTTCAATAATAATACACCATTGGTAATATAGCACATAAAACATTCACACTAACTAAGTTATCACGAGCCTGCCACACATGCGTGAGTCACCTGCCTGACTGCCATGAACCTGCAACGCAGAGACGCGCCGGAGGAATGGACGGTGCGATGCGTTTCTGGCTGCCTCGGGCAACCAAATCATAATCTTGCAAGACCTCGACGCAGCGCAGCGGACCGACCGTCTGGCATTACAGCCTTAGATGTTAGCTGAAAAAACTTTTTGGTTTCTGAAAAGCAATATAAATTCACCTTTCTTACTTTTCGTTACAGATCTGCTGTCCCCCAGAATTCTCTGGGCAAGCTGTTCCTAGCCTTAGCAGGAATGGAGGTGATTCCGTAAACCCCTTGAGCTTGTTGCCCTCGCTGAACCAGTGCGGAGCTCAGAACGATGACAGGATAGTCGGAGGCACAAGGGTCGAAATAGACGAGCACCCTTGGATGGCACTCTTGCGATATGACAAACGTGAGCTCTTTCTCCTACTATTGATTAATACAAAAATAATTAAGCGAACTTAATCAACGTTCATAACGAAACGAATTCCAAATCAGCGGGTGTATCGGCTAAAAACAATGAAGTTAATATAAACTGTATTTTGACAGATGTATGTAATACATTGCTGCTTCGTTTGGCACAAATAAAATCTTACCAAAGGAAAGTAGCAATGTATTACATCTAAGTATCTGTCAAATCAGTGCGATTACGATAGCAATGTAAGTTAGCCGATAGAGCCCCAGTTTAAAACTTAAATATTTTATACTTAATTGGTTTTGAATAGTTTTGATAGCATGTTTAAGTACATACCTACCTAACTACGGTAAACATCACAAAAAAAACACGAGTCGTGATAATACCGTTAAACCTATTATTACTAAATAAATTAAAGTGTGTTCCGCTGAATTTTCTAAATTCTGGCAATTCCAATTCCTTCATGATTCAATCTTGCACCATTCTTTCTTGCACTTTAAAGCTGAAACATATAAATCGCGCGTAACTAATAGCGATCGCGGTTGGGCGCCTCCACTGTTGTGACGAAGCCTCTATCTATTTTAAATAAAAGATTTAAATAACTTCTCTTATTTATTTTACGCATAGGCAATTAATACAATTTTTAGCCAGAAGGGCACAGCCTAGCTTCCCTCCTTATAAACAAAAGCTAGAGAACTGTCGTCCGCATTTGAAATTCTTTTTATCTTTAGTCTGTAACCAAAGAGTTACAGAACTCAAATAGTTTGCATATGAGGCTAAAGGCCTCACAGTACCTATCTAACCTTCGTTTTTTGGTCCATTTGCAGCTAGGGGATGGGGTTTCTATTGTGGTGGTGTTTTAATATCATCAAAATACGTTTTGACTGCGGCACATTGTGTCAAAGGAGAAGATCTACCTAAAAATTGGAGATTGTAAGTATAAAAAAAACAATATCAACCATTAGTGTTTGTTTGTACGGAATCGACCAGCTTACAACATATAATTTTACAGTTATTAGCAATGATAGTCTAGTTACTTAGCGATAAAACAATGTTTAAAAATTTGATAAGGGGCAAAATGATTGTGCACATAATTAAATAATATACCTTTTTTTGTATGCCAAAGAAAACGCATTTACGCGCTTCCCCTCCCGCAGGTGAGCGAGGGGTGTATCTGGGGCTCGCAAGGAGGGGACCGCAACATTCAACGTTACGGCTCCCTCCACGACTGCCTCCCGTGATCCCACCCAGCCAAGTGGCTCAGTGGGATCCCGGGAGGAGGGAAAACCCACTAAAAACTCCGGCACTTGCCCTCGCGCCGCCGGTTGGCCCTGAGGGTCCCCTGTGGGAGTCGCCTCATTAGACCCGGCGACATAATGTTGATTTTTTGAGGTCTCAAGTCCGTCTGGGCGAGTGGAACACAACCAGTGCCGTGGATTGCGTGGAGTCTGACTGCAGCGGGCCGCCACAGGACGTACCAGTTGAGAGGGTCATCCCACATGAGAACTACGACCCCGCAGACATCCACCAGGCGAACGACATCGCGCTCCTTAGGCTCCAGCACAACGTTGTTTTTAATGGTGAGTCCAATCTAGTATAGTACTCGTATTAGTATGTTATCTATGGTTAGTGGCTATAATGCATCACTCATTATCCTACATTCAACATCTTCGAAAATGCAAAGTTACAAAATGGCAATGCATGCATGGTATATGCAGTGAACGTAATAGAGATATTTTGTCGTGCTGAAAATGTATTCATAGTGAAAAGACTATGCGTTCGAGCTTATTTTCACACATTAATTTAATTGCCTGAGTATAAATAAATAAATGTTCTCAAGATTGACATTCAAATCATTAGTCTTCACCACCCCACCTAATGTTTCTAGGGCAGTTAGCAGTATTTGCCGGGTTCTTACTTTCGGTCATAACAATGATAGTCTAGTATCGTCTGCATTGATGTCGATCAACTTGTAAAAAAAAGTGAAGGACCGAGAATGCCGCCTTGTGGAACACCAGACTTTTTAAGTCAATTGTGGTCAACGTATATGTTTAAGTCATATTTATTTGACTTAATTTGTTGTTATAGCAATGTAATTTAATTTTTAAATTTGATATTTAGCATTCACAATGCTATTTTTATACAATACTAAATAATATACTAGAAAAAAAATCGACTCGTCACCAGTAGCTCTACCATGAGTTGATGCTAACTTGTTTTTCCTACCGTAAACTATCGGATATACCGCTCACAGTCAATGCGAGTGAATGAGAGAAAACGATAGTTTACGGTAGCGAAAACAGTTTGCATCAACTCATGGTAAGGCCACTGGATTTTTTCTTAAACAATAAAAAAAATACAATTAATGTAATAACTTTTTGTTTAATTTCAGATTTTGTTAAACCTATTTGTCTGCCAACTTCGAATGAAGTTAGGCGCACTGCACTCGAAGGCTTCGATATGGAGGTAGCGGGTTGGGGTAAAACGGAAACACGTAAGTTTATGTCGATTTAACTGTTATTTGTTTTTATCTACATGGAATGAATGAATGAATGTAATTCTTTATTCAAATAAGCTCACATAATCAGCATTTTTAAATCGTCAATTCTTTTACCCTACCACCAATTAGGTATGACGTCTTTAAGCTGACAAGAAAAATGGCCGTCGCAAATAGGTATCTCTAACCCACAAAGTTATAGGCTCACATTTTGAGGGGTTTTTAACAGCTAGTTGAGTTTGGAATTATTTTGTGGATTCATCAGTTAAATTACCTGTTAACAAGAGCTTTTTTTACTTCTCAGGACTCATGCAAGAAAGTAAACAACTAGTAAAAGAACTAGGTACTTATTAGTTGACGAAATAACAAAAAAGTCTAGATAAAATATCGGGTGAATGCTCTATCTTTGAATTGACTCTAGTTATTATTGGTATTTTTTACTTAATTTACTAGATTGCTAGTCATGATATCCAGTAGTAGTGGTAGGTAACATAAGTTTACATTTTCTATCTCCCTAGCATGACCACCGAAACGCTTTTTGGTGGTCATGCTAGGGGGCAGAGGTAATTGTTTTAAATAACTATTAATACCTTTAACTTATTAATATAAATTGCCAAGATAGGTAGGTACCTAAATTTGATGGCAATTATTATTAAGTATTATTTTCATGCAAAATCTTGAGTCATTTCTGGTATGGCTGAAAATATTATATCATATTGTTGTTTGACAGAAAACGAATCTATCCAAATCACCGTTTTAAACACCGGCGTTCAAACTCTACTATCAGGTGGGCAGAGATTCCCAAATAATGTGTCTTGTTTATTAAAAGTTAAGTTTTAATCCTCTTGAGCATTTTGAATGTGTCATGTTTAGACCTAAGTAAGCTGTTAATATCCTCTTGAGCATATTTGGTTGTGTTGTAATGAACTGATATTATTTACCTTTTTATTAGTTTATTTGACTTTCTGCTTGGTGTGCATGCATGAGGTATTATTTATGTTCTGAATGCGGACTATAAAAGACGCTACCCACTAAACTTTCAGGAATATGATTGTTAAGTCACAAACCTATAGGGCGCTTTCTGTTTTATGTGAATATAGTGTTATGCCGTTGTGGTTCCTCATATGCAGAGTTTTATTCAGCTTAGTTCCATGGAACAGAAATCGTCTTAAGTGTTAACTTTGTGGTGGGAAACTGATGACCTCTATTACCCATATGAATATTTAACGCTTAAAATTAACGCGATTTTATTGTGATGTTTCCAATATATTTTTGATTGGTAACACAAGACTAGAGCTCGTCATATTTATGAAAAAGATGCTAAACTGTTTTGTCTTTACCTATTTAAAACTAGTGGCTCCGTGAGTGCTGTAGACCTCGCGTTTGTGCGTTAACAAAAAGTAGATCAAATTGTATGTTGTTTAAAAATTAATGTAATAGATGTCGCCACGAAGTTTTCAAAGCAGTGCTATGTGCTGTTTGGAATATTATTTGACATAATTGATGCTAGATGGCGCTTCTAATTTTGATCATTTCTCGAAATGAGTGAACTCGAAAAAAAATTATATATAATTATCGAATCTGCTCACAAAATTTCATGAGAATCGGTAGAGAAATGCGACCTGTGAGGAGAACAGACGGACAGCCGGAAGAACATACGAAATAATTTTTGAAGCAGAGACGCTTCGCTCGTGCTTTGCGCTTGCTCGGTCAATAATATACTTCGATTAAGTATTTAATCGAGAAAAAAGTACATTTATATGTCGTATAACTAGCATTCGCCCGTGCCTTCGTCCACGTGGATATTCGAGAAAATCTCTAAAGAACCTTTAACCAGGATAAATAGTACCTACCTATTCGATGTTTTAATTTCATCAAAATCCGATCAGCCGTTTTTACGTGGTCGGATACACCAAGCGCGCTGCCTCGCGAGGCGGGACTGTTGCCGCGTGCGGCGGGTTTCCCTTTCCCGTCCTCGTCTAATTAGGTGACCGCCCATATTGGACTTCAAAATAAATGCCATTTTTGCAAGCAACATCCCATAAAACTCATTCACGACAACCATTTGTCGACCGCCTCTGTGGTCATTGTAGTTCGCCCGCACGTGTAAGACGCAGGGGTCCCGGGTTCGATTCCCAGGAGGGGGGTACATTTGTACTCGGTTTGGTTGGTGGTAGGGCTTATTTCAAGTCCGCCTGGCTAACTAATTTATTTTAAGTATATTATTTTTCCATAAAATCCCCATTTCATCACTTTAGGGGTTGGACTATAAAAATAAATGTCATTTTCGCAACCAACGTCCTATAAAACCATAATAACGACATCCATATTGATTTTAAGGTTTACTTACCACCCTAAGTGGTTGATTTTCGGAAAATCACTTTAGAGGGTAAATTTTGAAAAATCCTTTCTTAGTGCACCTTCAGACCTCGTAATGCACTTAAGTAAAATTTAAGAAAATTTGGAATCTCTAGACCCAGTTGTTTGGGCTGAATACGTTGATATGTCATTCCAGTCACTCAGTCTTCTTTTAGACTTAGTCTATTTAGATGTAAGTAGTCTATCTATACTATGCGTTGATGAAGTTGTAACTATAGATGCCTTTTAAGTATGGGATTAGAAAAGTACCTATAGAAGACTTAAGTACAGTTGCACTGTTTTCACAGATTACTGAACTATCAAAAAATCATACATTACTGGCATATTACGCAGATCCTGTCTTCGGCGTAATATCCCAATGCCACTTATGCCAATAAAAAATCTTTTACTCCAGGTTCCGAGTCAGACGTGAAACTTAAAGTGGTGGTGCCAGTGGTGAGCAACAGTCAATGCGGCAATGTATTCAGTCGCGTCAGTCGCACTATCACTCAAAAGCAAATGTGCGCCGGCGGAGTTTCTGGCCAAGACTCCTGCCGAGGGGACTCCGGCGGACCCCTGATGGGGAAAGTCTCCTTCCATAACAACTGGTTTGTCTTCGGCGTGGTCTCGTACGGCCCATCGCCCTGCGGGACCCAGGGCTGGCCAGGCGTCTACACCAGAGTCACTGAGTACACAGACTGGATACTGTCAAAGTTAAAACCCTAATTATTTTAAGGCCATTGACTGAAGATACTTTTTTAATTTAAGACTTACAAAAGACTATAAAGTTAAATAAATTTTCTTTAATAAAAAGTACTTTGCCTTTGTTCACCTTGTTGTTTATGGAAAAGTTAATATTTTTTCATACAAAATCGTTTTATTTACGTAATAAAATTAAATTTCCTTAGTCACAAAAGTGCCATGTCAATACCGAGAGGGACATTAACTGCAATGCTATGCAATTATTGTGAAGAAATGTCCCCGAGATAAAAACTGTACCTATTTATTATCCAAGTGAATGATGGAAACCTGAGATTATTTATGTAACATTTGCATTATAATAGACTCATTTATTTAGTATAATATGTTCAAATAAAATAGTTGCCTATTTTTTTAATATTATCTTCTTAGGTAATACATGTATTAAATACATATACATATAACATAACTCATTTGAATTCTTGTAAAAGAATGTGTATTCGGCAGGCGGAGGCAAATGCTGGTTTTATAAATATTTATGAGAAAAATATTGTTTCGACAAATTACGTAATTGATATTCTAGTTTGTGTAAGTATTTTAGATACAATATAATAATATCTTATGAACAAAACTCGCCGTATCCAAATAAAATAAAACATTGAATTTTAAAATCAATTTATTTCTATAAATGTGTAAATAACGTGTATTATTTTTATGTCCTAGAATGGCCTTTACATACTTATACTTTTCAATCCCTCTCCAGCACCAACTACGATCACTCAAACAGTAGTGCCATCGAAACTTTAATAAATTATTATTTTTAAAATATACCAGATATAATCCGTGCGCGATGAGAACGGGATGGAACCTTGTCAAACTAAGATGCGTTTGTTCGCCGGCCAGCCACAGGAATATCCAAAAACACCACGCATCCGAGGTGAGGGAACTTTTGCTGCAGCAATTTCAAGTAAGATAACAAGTAAACAATTAATAAATTCAGTTAAAATTACTAATTAAGTAGTCAATTTCCGATTTACTTTGACAAGGTTCCATCCCATTTTAAATAACGCCAGATACCTAATTATTACAATGCAACGCAATACACAATGTTAGCGCGTGGGAGAAGTGAGCATGGCACCAGGGCACGGCTACGCGCATAGCGCCTAACTTCACAACACAACTGCTATAAACTTTGCATTCGCACTGTAATTCACATAACACTCAATTATGGCAACGATTACATCTCCGCCTGATTAAATAATGCTAAAGAGCTTTAGAATAAAAAATTATATTTGTGCGATTTAAAGTTTAAACCACTCATTTGGGTCTCGCCCGCTACTTGTGAAGTTGTTCTATCTCCCGAAATCCGTTGGGCTATGAATGTTGTTAGGCGTGCACATTCACATTGTTTTAGTGTGCGTCTGCACGCTCTCGTATTACGCACACAAAAAAAAATAATGGAATGTGATACGCCTAACAACATTCATAGCCGAACGAACTGCGTGAAATAGAAGAACTGTATCACAGTAAAAAAGTTAAATTAACATTCATAACAATATTTTAGGCGTAATTTAAATAAAGAGATGGTGAGAGCCCCTGGGCGGTGGGAGATAACTTTGGCCCAAACTTGGAAAATGTTTTAAGCTATTCCACCTGCTGGTCAATCGGCTAAAAACAATGAAGTCAATGTAAGCTTTGATTTGACAGATGGATTTGATACCATTGCTACATTTTTTGGAACAAATAAAAACATAACAAAGAAAAGAAGCAATGTATCACATCCATTTGGCAAATCGAAGCTTACATTAACTTCATTATTTTTAGCCGATAGACCATTGGTATGAAGGTGAGATTAAATTAGAATAACAGCACCGCGCGTGCTTTACAATCGAATCATGCACTTACTCACTCGAGCAGTTTTAACACGGTGACAATTTCAAACTTTTCTCGGATTGAGCCACTTTTTCCCAATTATCCTTTGGTTAAATTACAATTTTGGCAACAGTTGGCACATGTTTTACAATCATTTCATTAAAGCTGCCCGTCTTTCTATTAATTCAAAATCATTCTCAAATCCTTAATAAGCATTATTTGCTATCAATATAATGTTAAAACCCCCGCGCGATTAGAACGTAATGGGACCTTGTCAAAGTAAATCGAAAATGACCGTTAAAACAGTCGAGTAGCGTTAGCAAAAAATTATATTATATTTTCCCCATTCTCATCGCGCGCGGATTATAATTCAGGTATTCTCCAATATACTGTCACATTTGGCACGAAATATTTTTGTACTCAAATGGTGGCATTCAATATATTTATAAAATGTTCAAAATACGACTAAAATAAATGTTTGCTTATTACTTAAATATAAAACACTAGCTGAGAAATACAATCATTATTATTACAAAAGGGATGAAAAATAATATGTACTTACTTACTTAGATAATTATCTCGTTTTTCATTTAGAATTAATACCAAACCAATATTTAAATATTTGGTATTTGTATGAACTTACAGTTTAGAATATAAGTGATCTCTAATCTATAAATAAAGGCTCTTATAACATTACTCAAACAATAAATATGAGATTCTTAAAAATAAGTAGTATGGAACGTTACATGGAATGTAGTGTAGGAAAGTGGAATGATTAACGTAGTTTCAGCATTTTACAAAGCTAAGAAAAAAGGTTAACAATGCAGAGTCAATAGCAATCAGTCAGTGTTTCATTTTAAAAGATAAATGTAGATGCCGAATGGAAAAACTTATAAATACTTTTAAAAGTGAAAAAAAGGTTTGATACTAAGCCACTTGTTACACGGCGCCACTAAAAACTGACGAAACCAATTAGTAATAATATTATAGTTACAAACTAGTTAGTGACAAAGATTAGTACACGGGACTACCAAATTTAGTTGAAACCTACACGAAACGCGGTGTGTGTGTTGCTGAATAATATTGACATGGTGATGACTAGCGATTCCAGTAATGAGGAGTTATTACTTTTCTACTACATCAGACGATGACGTCGTCGGACAAACCAAAGAAGATTTTGGGTACATTTCTATATCGATAATAATAACAACTGCAGATTGTCAGTTGCAGATTGCACGAATTGTATATTTAATAATTAGTCGTTCATTTTCACTGAACCGCAGCAGTTTCCACAGTGGCGGATTTACCAGCAGGCTGAGTAGGCTTGAGCCTAGGGCGGCAGATTTTTGGGGCGGCAAATTTGGCCCCCGCCTTCCTAATCTTACATGATTGAGCTTTAATTAGCTCAAAAATATACCTAAAAATTATTTTACGTGCAATTCCAACGAAATTGTTGAATTGTAAAAATAATCTAGGACATGACAATTTGACAATTGTGGAGGCAAGGGCGGCAAAAGCTTTACAGCCTATACCTTGAAAATTTGTAAATCCGCCACTGAGTTTCCAGTTTCCATAAGTAATCAGTCGCGTGCGACCAGCATGACCGGTCGCCAGTGATTAGTTACTAACGCGTTACAAACCAGTTTGATTGGTAGCGTCGTGTACGAACTGCCATTGAAATACTAGTGCTGTGACATTTTAAAAACTCATTGGTGATTAGAGTTTGAAACTAGTTTATTTTGAATAGAGCCATGTAAGAAGGGCCTAAGAGTACTAAGGTTTATACCTCTAGGATACCAGTGGCAGCGCAACCAGACCAACCAGTCACGCTACCAACAAAATGTATAATGTATGAGGTACCTTATCTGAGGGCCTAGCATGCGCACTTAGACAAAAAAATGATGTACCGCTCACACCGTACTGATGTGAGCGGGACAGATATCGCCAGATAAATGTCGACTAGTCGCGGTGCGCATGCAAGGCCCGCTGGTGTCCAATTGGTTGAGCTACCAATTTGGTGGCAGCAAACGAATCACCTGCTGGTGGCACCGCTATGGTGCCCTAGTGAGATAGGGCCCTGAGGAAGCTTGGAGACGAGCGACAGATTGCCAGCGGCAGCTTGTAGAGACTGTCGGCGACGTAGGCAGTAGAGACCATCGCGGATTTCACATGTGCTCAAACAGTTTGCAAAAAATTTGACACTATTCTATAATACTCCTGTCAGTATCGTGATTCGTACAATCAGTATGTTTTTAATTTCTAAGATAGATCATTCTGACAATAGTTATCAAAATGAGAAAAAAATATCATTTTACTGATTATGTAATTCGTGATGTCTCTTTTTAGGTGAACATGTATGAGAAAATGCTTGCATCTAGTGTCGCCGATTGAGACTATCGCAAGTTATGGTTTAGAATGCTTGTTATCAAGCTCTGTAAATGTAAATACTTGATAATAAATTATGATTGAAAAAAATCACTTATGAAATTAGGAAGCAGCGGCAATTTCCACAGGAAGGTTTTCCTGAGCAATTCCAGGTTCACTATCTTCTTCAGCATGTTGATCACGAGCTTCATCTTCATCTTTCGAGTCTTCTTCACTGTGTGCTTCAATAAACCCATTGACATCCCCATTCACAGGTGGGCCATTAGCAATATAATTCTGTAGTTTCTCACCAAATTCTGGGTCCACCTCTGAGACACCTTTGACCAGCCTGTCTTGCTCTTCCTCGGCCCATGTGGGATACCACTCATTAAACAGTTTAATCTAAAACATAAAGAAATTTGGGTAACAAGCAATATAGCTAGCTACATAAAATGGAAAGTGAACTTACATAGTGGACAATATTTTGATTGGTCATGTTCGTGAAAGGTTATTATTATTTATTTGATGAACAAATTGATCTACCACAAACATATTTTAAATCTACATATTATGTAAACATTAAGAATTCTATTTTATTTATAAATCATTAATTAACTTACTCGGCATTGGAACAAGCTAACAGGTTTGTCCTGACAAGACAATGCTGCCAAGGTCGCAGCTAGCTGATCCGGCTGCCCTCCGCGAGCCGCAGCAAGTACAGGCAGGAAATCTTCTCGCTGCAATTCACTAAACTCATTGAACCATTGAAGTAAATAGCGAAGCTGAGCTTCCGAGGTCAAGCCACTAGCTGACATTCTGTTTACAGTCCTTGCACTGAGCTGTTCACCTGAAAAGAGAGTAAGAAATTTTTATAATTAGGTACATTAAAGATTTTTTTCATCAACATATCACTTTATTACAATGTAACAATATTCTACACTACAAGTATGCATTAATTTGCTCATAATTGACCTTTACTTTATCTTTGTTGTTTCATTAACAAAAAGTTATGGAAAAGAATTCTATAAGTAACTAATTATTTTTTAATTGAGCTTAGTCATAAGGTAATACGGGTAACTTATTTTTAATGTTCTAGAAAATGTCTGGACAAGATGTGCCATCCGTTAAAGATAATAGGTACTGCTTTTGTTTAGGCACTTAGGCACCTTAAGTTCCTAATAGTTCCTATGTTAATAAAATTTGTACTCACTTTCTGGGGCCACAGATAGGCAAACAGCAGTCTCTATTAGCAGAGTCATTCTTTAAAACTTTAACGTATAGTGTAATCACCGTGAACACTACAGAGAAACTAACTTTAGCTGTCTATCTACTACGGTGCACTGTGCAGTGGAGTGGGACTTTCTATCGGCAGTCGGGCACTGGCGGGGGCCTAATCGAATGGTACCAACCACTCGAGGTCAAACGCCTCATAATTTCACCTTTCAACTATTATGTCACACGCAACATTTCACTTTCTTTAGGTGGAAACAACATTTTAGCTCGTAATAATTATGCGAAGATGTCGCAAGATGCGAGATCTATTGAATAATTTTATTTATGTTCTACATTAGCTAAGTTAAATAAAACAGAACAAATTACTTACTATTGTTATTAATTAATCTGATCAAAGCAGATTACACGATTGCTTCCTCTTTTTTATTATTTTGTAGATACCAACCAGCAGGTAAAAAGAATAGATAGCCAGCAAATATAAAACACAATCACAGAAACAAAACCTGAATTATTCAGACTAACTGACTGAATGAATGAATAGGTAGTAGCCGTAGTAGAAAGAAAACAAGCCATACACGACAATGAGATGACAGACAGTGACAGCTCTGCTGACCTGCCTGACAGTGACAACTGTGACAAACAAACCAAACCACTACCAACTACTAAAAACAAGTGACCCCAAAAACATGTTGATATACCCATAATACCCAAACTTCCCAAAGTGTACTATAAATTTCAAAATTCAAAGGCCAAAAAAAACAAGGACAACAGACACTGCACTTTGATTTGTTTTTTTATAGAAATGTCGAAATTGACCGTGTCGATTCGCCGTTACGCCGCCGTGAATACCTCAGAAGAATAACTAAAGCTATTCTTCTGAGGTGAATAGGTACGGCTCTTCAATTGCTCGTTAACACGACCAAAGTAGGCATAAATAACTAAAGCTATTCTTCTGAGGTGAATACGGCTTTTTGATTGCTCGTTAACATGAGCAAAGTAGCCATCAATAACTAAAGCTATTCTTCTGAGGTGAATACGGCTCTTTGCTCGTTAACACGAGCAAAGTAGCCATCAAAACCACAGAATATATAAATCATAACTATTTTGTCAAACTGCTTTGACAATATAAGTTCAATTAATATAGTTATAGTTAAGGCTGGCCCCAGACCTACGGGTTTCATTTCTTTGCTTTGCTGTTTTAGTTGAACAGGGGCTACCAGCTGATGCATCGAACTTCGGAAAGTCTGCCGGGCTTCAAATTAAAACAGATAAATCTACTTTGAAGCTACTTGGAAAATGTAAACGAGTAATTGAAGCGCACTTTGATCGATATTATAATCAAAGTATACTTGGACCAATGTTCTACTTTTACCAAAGCCTGCTTTTTGACCAAGTAGGTAGTTTTGATGACTACCTACTTTGATTGTGTAAATGAGCAATCGTAGTGAACTTGATGCACTTCGACGTCAGGGTAGACTTGGACACCATTCAAAAAAATAATCTTGGTATTTTGGTATAAAAACAAACAAAATATATTTTTTTTAATCATATTTATTATCACAATAAACAACACTGACCGCTCTTTGTCTTTTTCTTTAAAAAATCATTGAATTTTATCATGTTTACTTAGTAAATTACTTATGTACTAAATTACTTTACAACTTAACTTACCTACTTACATAAGTAAGTATATCAAATATACAAAATCTATAGAAACCTTATACAAAATCGTATGTTTATTTGTACCTACTGAAAAAATATATAAAATGGCTTTTTATCGTCTTCTTTCTCATCTCTATCACAGACAAACAATCCCCTTTCTTTTTATTATAAGTTTACATTTCAAAGACTTCTAGTGTAGGTATAGTTAACACACTACCTCTGCTATATAGTTAAGTAGTTTTATAATTTGCAGCACCGTATCGTACCGTAGCCTTCTGAGGTAGCCACCGTAGGTACTTTGTTAATAGAACGATAGTTCCCTACAAAGTGCACTGTCAAAAGTGAGGCAAATAAAGCTGACCAAAATGAATCAGTTTAAAAATAATATATTTTTCATACTTCATTACCTAATTTTTATTCTTCCAAGTTATTCTTCTATGCAAAAACTGTGTAGCGAAAGTAAAGTATTACTAATTACCTACTTATATACAAAATATTGTAAAGTT
Organism: Catoptria pinella; assembly: GCA_963556745.1. NCBI lineage: Eukaryota > Metazoa > Arthropoda > Insecta > Lepidoptera > Crambidae > Catoptria > Catoptria pinella. The sequence goes on from OY750776.1 coordinate 6,577,570, forward strand.
CTATAATATCATTGTAAAGGAGCCAGTCCATTCCACAGTGCCACAAGACAGTACCAAAAATACCCTTCGATTCTCTCCCTCCTCCCCTTTCTTCTTTTTGAATAAAAAAGCATTTTCTTACGGTTGAAAAGTTAAAATATTGTAGTTAGGGCATATCATTGGCTTTGGGACATACTTTTTATCATAGCCTAGGTACCTACTTACCTACCTACCTAAAATGATATCAAAACTGCCTACCTAGGCAGCATCTACTCAACAATGTAACAACAGACGTCTCTTGGTTTTATCTTCTTCCTTTCGACTTTATATTAGATTTAATTGCTTAGTTATTTCCATAATATCCACTTTCATTTAAAAAACTTGGTAAGTATGCTACTTACACCTATAATTACCTGCCAACCGGACCTCATTCATATAGGAAGTTACTTACGTACTTAGTTGTATGGGCTCCGGTTGGTAGATACAAATACTACCTACCAATATTAAGGCTGGCCCAGACCTACCGGTTTCATTTCTTTGTTTTGCTGTTCTAGTAGAACAGGGTGCCGTACCGGCTAACGCATCGAACTTCGGAAAGTGTGCCGGGCTTCAACTTAAAACAGATAAATCGAAGTGAGAAGTTTCGTATTGTAGTTGTTTAGAAGATATCGATATTCGTGTGACATCATAAATTAGAGTTCGTCATTTTGGCCCGATTGGGGCTCGATTTATTTGTTTTAATTTGAAGCCCGGCAGACTTTCCGAAGTTCGATGCGTTAGCTGGTAGCCCCTTTTCAACTAAAACAGCAAAGCAAAGTAATGAAACCGGTAGGTCTGGGGCCAACCTAAATATATTTGTAAGTACCTAGATGTTTTTCTTCTTGATCTTTTCAATCGACTTATGAAATGTCTCTAAAATAATCACATTGTGAGTCGTTAACTGTTGACTAGATAATATAATGATTGGGGTCTTATACTATGTCTACGCATAATAAAAGTTTAAGTGCTGTTTTACATGGAAGGGCCCTACCACTCGCATAAGGCGAGTCAACCTTGATGATTGTAAACAAAGGCGGATCACCCTTACTGCCCGATTTACATGGTCAAGTGTTTAGCAAAGTTGATAAGTACAGTGGGCAAGTAGGTACAGTGGTTAAACGCTCGGACAGAAGATGCGCGAGCGTGGCAATTTAAAAAAAACATAGGTATTGTTTGTGTAAGTTTGTAAGCATGCATCCAGTTACTTGATTTACATGCCACTGACATTTAATCCGCCTCTGATTGTAAATCATGGGCATCTAATAGTTTGAGGGACCTGTCTACTCAAATGACCATTCTACTAAATATAACGCTATTACAATAGAATTAGGTACAATCTAGGGATTGACAAATCGGAGCGATGGTTTACTATTAGTTCTCAGGTGTTTTATACACCAATAAGTTACTAATACCTACTCAAGTAAAAACTAGATTACATTAATTATTATTCTAACAAAACACACATTATATTGTCAAAGTCCCCCAATTCAGGTATAGAAAGTTGGTGAAGCTCCGTCGGTCTAGATAACAAAGCAAAGAAATAGAATTTATAAAAAATCTTTTTTTGGGAAATTCAGTAAAAGTATAATAAAATCACTTTACTCCATGGGTAGGCCTACCTATACATAAATTGAAGGACTTCAATCGTTATTTCTAAAATTCTTAAATATATCACATTATTAGGATGTATCCGGCACCTACTTGAGTAGGGTCGGGTCGGCAACAGTGGCTCGGATTTTTTCGGACACACAAATTATAAAGAAACAGTTGGAGTACCGACCTGAAAATCGCAGTCAACATGCTTTAGTTATTAATGTGGCTCCCTTCATTATTACTTTTTTAAATAAGGCATTATTATAGACGTCCGATATTTATTTTAAAAAAATGGGAAATGGGCCACTGTGTACTGGTACTGGGCTACTGTGACTCGACCCTGTAGTACACAGAGACTCTAACAGTACACAGTTGCTCAACAGTACAAAATTGAATGGAAAACATTTATTATATTTAATCACATTTATTCGTTTAGGTATGTCAGAATTATATTTTAAACATATTAGGCATCAAAATCTGTCACGTAGTAGCTATAATAAGAATAAAAAACTGACAAAATTGAGATCAACCAATTTCTCAAATTTTTTTCTTTGTTGTTTGAGATCCTTTAAATATTTTTATTTTCAAACAAGTAATCTAAAAGACAACATAATAGCGATTAGAATTTAAAAAATCAATAAAATTTAAAAAAAAAATGTTTAGTGCAAACAGTCGAGTGCAAAAGTGCTCGACCCTGTAGTACACAGTGACTCTAACAGTACACAGTTGCTCATCAGTACAATATTAAATAAAAAGCATTAATTAATCCAATACTTTGCCATTTGTTAATCCTTACTTTGTTGATGCTGAAGTGCGTCATTGTTTATAGACTTTTTTATATAAAATTTATAGCAATTAATCAGATTTTATTTCGTTTGTGCGCAAATAATTTTATTTTAAAAACAAACTTTCAAAAACATTACATTATTTTAATTAGGTATAAATGGGTTTAAAAGATTGTTTCTCGTTTTGATAATTGGTAGGTACTGCATTATAATTAGGTTTTATGGCATAAAATATTATTTTTTCCTTTGTAAAATTAAACTTTTCTATTTATATGTACAAGTACTCAGTGACTCACGTAAGTATACAGTGACTCATGTAAGTATACAGTGACTCACCGAGTCACTGTATACCTCTGTTTTTTGAGCCACTGAACACGCTGTCGCCATTTTGATTTCACGGACGTACCAATTTTAACAGATTCGACGAAAGGCGAGCAATTCTTTGCCATTGCCTAGTATAATAACGTCACTTTCCATATACACACTAACAATTATCAAAATCTTTAAATTTTAGTGTATAAAAACACGTGTAACTTACCTTAAATAGTATTTTTTAAGCACGAAAACAAATACAGACTCGTATCACGACCGAACGGCGCCGGAGCGGGGGGATCACTGGTTTGTACGTGTTTGGCTGTTAAGCGCTACCGATAAATGAGAAATATAGATAGATATTGCTGTTCTTTATGGGAAATATCGTCGCGAGTCATTGTACCCGACTGAGTCACCGTTCCCTACCTGACCCTACAGACTTCTCTACTCAACACGCTCAGCGCTAAGCCCTTTATTCCAATACTACCAACATTTTAATTTTATATAATATATGCAACTGCTAAAGTACGGCATCCGTTAATATGTGAATTAACTAGTTAATCTGCACATTAACAGGATCGAGCCAGTTGTAGGGCGAAATTTTTTTTAAAGTACACACGACGGCATGCGGCACCTCGGAGGTTCAGACTATACATGTTGACTTTGAGACCGCCTTTATGCCGTACGTAATAAAAGCTGTTATCGCAGTTTAACTATATAACCTGACGTGGTGTCGTGTCGTGTGTGCCTAGCAGATTTCCGCACTTTAAACTAGTATGCTACACCGTTAAAGTGAGGAAGACAGTGAGTGAAATTTAAGATTAAGACCTGAAGTAAAAAACGTCACTTTACAGAACTTAGTTCTTTTGCCCATCGGAAAGTCTGCATTATTTCACACAATAGTTCGCTTTTCATTATGTTTAATGCTGAATTAATCAGATAACAAAAGTACCTATGATTGATAATGGAATGATTTTTCCTGCTTGTCAAAATGTCGTCTAAAAATAAACGTTTCATTTCAAAAGTCTTCCGAATCGTGTTTAGTTCTAACGGTCATGGCTATGGCCGTGGTCGCCGCCGTCATCTCCGTGGTCGTGGCTGTGCGAGTGGGTGTGAGGAGCTGAAAAATAAAAAAAAGAATAAACTTATAACTATGAAAATGAAGTTATGGAATCCACAAGAAATAGATAGCAAAAAATGCCTTATTATCCAGTCTTCTGTATAAAAGTTTAGATATGTCTATGTAGTAAGGACCTAAGTACTTACAAATTCAAGTTCAGGGACATTTATAACAATATTTAAAAAATAATAAAGGAAAAATTTACTTACTCAACAACTGCAATCCGAACATAAGGAAGAATCCAAAGATAGCCGCGCCGTACTGCAACAAGCCAGAGCGGTCACCCTTCCATATCTCGAAGAAGATCACATAAAGCAGGGTCCCTGATGCCAAGCCTTGGAGCACCACACTCGCGACTCCGGCCGCAGTGGCTCCTTGCCCGCCCACCAACAGCATACCGATCCCGATACCGAGGGGGGAGACAATGGCGAAGGTCGTGATGTATATGATTGATAGACGAGTCTTCGTTTTGGTGGCAATCAGCTCGACACCGATGCAGAATGCGATGACGAGCTTGTGTGCTGACACTGCCCCCAACATGTACCTGGAAAAAAGAAGTACTTAGTACGTCCTTTTTGTGGTTTTCAAGCTATAAAAATTAATAATCACTTCTAATTAATAAACAATTTTTTTATTTCGTTTACAAAAAAAGTATTAGAAAAGTTGAGTTTTTAACGCCATCTATTGGTGAGTAGAAATAATTATGGTAACAAAGACAAAACAAGCATGCTTTTTAGTTTATGCTCCTCACTACTAGATGGCGCTTTAATAGTAATTTCATGTTTTACCAAACGTTGTGGGTGCTGGATTCCAAGCCTACTGCAAGGCCTTCGAATAATTCGTGGATGGAAAGGGCTAAGACAATGAGTAATCCACGCAGAGCTGAGGTGACATCATCCCCAATTACAACTGGCATATGGCTGTGGTTGTGGGAGTGGTCGTGGTTGTGAGTTTGTTCTGGGTCCTGTAAAAAATAAAATGAAAGGAAAAGTTGAAAAAAATCCTACCGAATACACCTACTATAGGTAGTTGTTCCTATTTATCTTTATTGTACAATACAACGGTACAAGAGGCGGACTTAATGCTAGTTGCATTCTCTACCAGTTATCGTTTTGGCAAAAACGCGGTACAAAATAACTTATTAATTTAAAAATAAGTATTTATAATCTGCCTAACATACGACAACATTTCTTCGTAGGATTTTAATTTCAAAATCTTTTAAAATTTATTAAAGAAAGGTGAACAACACCACACCGCAACTTATGTAGGTACTAAGCAAGTGAGAAAAAACGACGACGGTAAAAAAATAAAAAAGTAGAAAAATAAAACCATGAATCGTAGGTAGATTTTTTGAAATCTTACTTAAACTTTACTTCTTAGTGCCGAAGCACTTAAAAGATAATCTAGCTAGCTAGATAGAAGATCAGTATTCTCTGTTATTCTGTTTTATATCAGCCGTGGAAATCTGGCAGTATGGTTACTATTGTGACAATGACCGAAACTCATAAACAAAATCAAAAGACACTCGAAATTCGTGTTGACTATGCAAGTTGTTATGGCAAACTTGCATCATTCCCAGGAACATAGGAAATGGCAATCACAAAGAATGTTTGTTCAACTTCGTTACGGAAGACAAATCTAGCAGTTGTTACTAACATGTTCCGTTGCGGAACAAGGTTGGGTTTGTTGATCGATACTTTTTAAGTCGGGCTATAAACAAGCTGTTAACAGGATATATCTAAACTTGAAGTCCAATTAGAAATGTTATGTTTTATAAGAATAAATAAAAAGAGATTACGTACTTCAAAATCAACATGATAATTTGCCTTGAATCCAATTCTGTAGGTGCACTACTTACTTATGGTAGCGTTTCAGGAATATGGTCTCATTTTATTTGTGTAATCATTTTATCAACAATGATTGTTGAAAATGTTTAATAATTATAAATTACCCTTTTTTTCATAGAGTCCGAATCGACCAGGTCAGCAGTTGAATTGGTGACGCTCCTATCGCCATTTCCCTCAGCCCGACTCCTGCGCACGCTCAGGTTACGCACGAGCGGCGCCATCTGGCCGTTCTTCCGTTCCCGGTGCCGGATGTACATGTGCACCAACTCTTCCACCAAGTACATGATAAAGAAACCGCAGCATGTCAGCAGGGGTGTGAGAGAGAAGTCAAATTCTTGCAAACGACCAATATCTGCAACAATAAATTGAAGGTTTCAAACATTTGTGTTTTGGAGGCAACTTTTAAACTTTGATAATTCCCATTGATTTTTTTAAAAATGCTTGTACAATTTCACACTGCGCCATCTAGCCCTAAACGAAGCAAAGCTCGTAATATGGGTGCTAAACAACTGACTGATTAATAACTATAGCTATTTAAATACCTATACTTATTATACATAGTAACCACCCAGACCCGTCACAAAAATTAAAATTTATCATTTCAATCTCTGCCTGGGCGGGAATCAAACCCGGGACCTCTTGCGAGGTAGACCGGCGCCGGCGGCATGATGACCACTGCACCTGCAATTCAATACCTGCCTATACTTGGCCAGGTTTTCATTTTTGTTTATAAAGACAACCTGCTGTACAAAATATGTGATATTGGCGATAAGTTTCTATCCGCGATCTTGTCCAAAATCAAACCTCTTGATCATACAGAAATAACATCATGTTTTATACTATAACGAAATTCGGGAATTTGGTTAACATTCTTGCCTATACTGGGGCATATTTCGAAAGATTTAAGTACTTAAAGAAAATAAGGACGTCCAGTTGCTCCATTCGAGGCATCCACATTGCATAACGTTCAATAAAGACCACACTGATGTAAGTACCTACCTATAATAAAGGTACCTATATTTTTTCATAAATTATTATGTTAATAAAAACCACTTGCTTACTTAAATTGTTTTTGTCGTGTAAATTTTTAACGTTTTAACTGTAAAACAAACCCTGAAAATTACTATGCAAGAATTCGAAAGTTTTCAATCTCTGGATTAAAATTTGAAAACAGATACTTATAAAGTATTTTGCTGTCTCAGCTTTAATACACTTACGTTGTGAAGTACGATTTTTTAAAACTATGTAATTGTAATGTGAAACATGTGTGCTTGTTTACATAAACGCCCGTAACCTAATTTTGCTCTCCCCTATATTATAAGAAATCCCGATATTCTTACATATTACAAGTGGATATGTGCAACTTTTAGCTTTCTTACTTACTTCTACTTTTTTTAATGATATTTAGAAATAATTCCGTTCTTACTTTCAGAAGCTGACACATTCAAACCGAATAACTAATTTTTTATTTTATTTTACGTTTGCCCCCACAGTATTTGTTTGACTCCTCCACAGAGTAATTATAATAGAATGACTCCACAATAAATAGGTAAGTACCTAGTATTCAACGACTAAAAAAAAGGTGAAACAGATAATACCTAACTTTAATAATGATAACTAATTAAGGTAAATAATGTTAGAAAAAATACTAGAAAACATCGACTCACCCGTAGCACCTCAGACGGGACTCGAACCCGCAACCTTGGGATTCCGGCTCAATGCACTGACCTGAATTATGCTACCGAGTCGCTAGTAGTCTAGTATTTTTTCTAATATTATTTATCTTAATATAAAAATAGCATTATAAATGCGAAAAATCTAAATTTAATAGACTAATGTAGTTACACAATTAAAAAAGTACGAAGTTGTCTAAGTAGAAAACTTCGTAAGTACCTACATTAGTGTGTGTCAAGTTGTGTAGTAAACATGCTTTTGATTATTCATTAATTCAATGAAATTAACCACTTGATAGCTTTAACGTGTTAACGTAGTATTCTAGTAATTAATCATTAAACAATTCTGCAGCCGAGTTCAAGTTGATAATAAACGCTCGACTAAATTATTACACAACTAAGATACTTCATTGTGTTTAACTGTTTCAGTTACGAAATTGTGATAAAATCAAAAGCATTAGTTATTATTATTAAATTTAGATTTTCTATGCTATTTTTATATTAAGATAAATATTATCTCCCGTCGAGGTGCTACGGGTGAGTCGATTTTTCTAGTATATTTTCTAATATTATTTATCTTACATTAGTCTATCTTCGTCTTTCTCATTTTAGGGTTTGGGTCTCCATACGGTCTAGCTCAGCTGGATTAAGGCAACCGTAGATTTCCCCAGACATCTAACCTGCTGTTAAGCAATTTGCTAGTTCAAGGCACGAGCATTTAAATTGAGTAACAGGCTAACTTACAAACCACAAATTACTGAGCCGTTGGAAGGTTAATCAAAAGATTTAGTTAAGTATCCAATTTTTTTCAGTTCATCTAATACTTTGGTTGCTATAAATGGTAGGCCATTAAATTACTTTATCCACTAGTTTTCTCAGTGAGAAAAAGGGTATTGAAAAATCGATATCATATAGTTAAATTAGTCCGTATTTGAAATGTATAAGTTTAAATAATATTTCTCTAATTACCTTATCAGTAATAGACGTGCTTTCGTAATATATTTTTTTACTAATCTTCAAACCTTAAATTAAGACTGATCGTCTACGTCTATATAATTTTTCCCTTGAGGAAATAAGAAGCAGGTGGATTTGTGAAAATATTTATCACAAATGAAATAAGTAGGTAAACATGTTGTGATCAATCTTTGGAAACATGATCCAGTCGAATTTCAAAATCAAACTTGTGTCAACAAAATGACAATGTATTCGAATTCGCACCTCTAATGTGAAAGACGTGCGTCGAACAGTGTCGAACGAAATACAACAATTGTAACCTTGTGGCTGTATGTTGCATATGCCGAAGCCTGATTACATTGCTTTTTTAATCTGTGTTGCATAAACCTCTTTGCAGCCATCGCAATCAATTATTGATCAATGATTTAATTCATGAGATTCGAAAAGAGCTAGAAACTCGGCAATCTAACGTGTTGGTAACTTGACTAGCGTAATGGTAGTTATTACAGATTGTGAATTAAACATGTAATGCTACTAGAAGGGTAAAGGAGGATACTATAAAGAGGCCAACCACAGACTGGACTTTCCTAATCGCAGCACATCGAAAGCATAAAGAAGTTGAGGTTTTTAGTCGTGGTTTTACCCATAATTATGCATAATGTGGTATTTACACGGGTCGACTTGGCAGGCGACTTGTAGTCAACTAGCGCTTTTTATCGCTTGTAAAATCGAATCGCCATCTCATTGAAATTAGGTTTGCGATATACCGTAAACTGGGGTGAATAACAACAATGTCAATTTGAGTTTTACATTCAGTCGTGTGGCATGCCTAAAACGAACTGTATAACTATTTTGTATTATGTTTAGATACTCCTACTATGACATATTATGTTAGAATGTCGAGAGAATTCCTCTCATTGATGAAATAACGCTGGTTTGCAGCGAATAAAGTAAAATGTACTAGAGAATTTGAATGAACCTACTAGCGATAGCAACTCGATAGCTTAACGATTATTGTCTAGTATATTAGTTGTTGCGAATCACCCCATCTGACGTTGGGAACCATCTTAAAATTTTAAATTACCTATGACAAAAAAGTAATTGGAAATATCGCTTCGTTTTTTGCTGATTTATTCAGAAAAAGAAAGAAACAACGAAAATTTACCCAACTTAAAGAAGTTGGTTTTCGTAGTTTCTGTTCTTGATAATTGCAAAGTTTATTAACGATCTAATTCAGCTTTAACAAGTTGACCAACTTTGATTTCGATGTTTGAAAATGAAATTGCTGCGAAAATAAGCAACATTGTTAAAAGAAAGTGTCGCCTACTTGAAGAAATGAAGTTAATTTAATAACTTTTAAGAATATTTTATCAATAAACACGATCAAAAAGGTAATTTTTAATGTTTGTTTCTATTTTCTCGAAAATGTTGTTATTCACCACGCAGTTGTTAATCACCCCAGTTAATCGGTACCACATATGTAAGTATATAAGTATGTATGTTTTACCTCAGGTAGTTTTAAATCTACCTGAAGTAACAAAATGTAAAGCAGGGATACCCAAACTATTTTGGGCAAGAGACCCCTTTTCCAAAATGAACTGATACCCCAGACCCCCATAGCCAAATTTCTTTAAAAGTCCTATCAAATATCAAGTGTAATTCATAATTAATATTATAATTATTCGTTTATTTCGACCCCTGGGAAATCGGTGAGCACAAGGACCTTGTGACAAGGTACAACATCATTTCCACTTTAAAACATAAGACGAACGCGAGATTTAGTTCTGTTAATAATAATGTTAATATTTTTATGAGCTATTGCTAGTTATTTATTAGTCATTTAAATGAAACCATTAACTTTTTTCTGCTAGGAGTACTGGAGCGCACTTTTGTCTCATCCTGAGTGCTTGAGTAGAGGACGCAGCGACCTCGAGCCGTTTTGCGCAGTTTTCGCCTGCACTTGCTCTCATCGATCTGGCTGAATGTTCACGACCTCGTTGCATTACACATCCTTCACCTTTGCATTGTCACGGCTGTCTGTGGTTTATTTAAAAATAAAACCAGATGAATTAATTTATAAAACGTATCTATTTATGTTAAACTAGGTATAAATAAATAAAATCAGAGACGACGGTGGTATCACAAACACCCAGACTTGAGCCAATATGGAAAAGTTCATTTTTTAAGTTGACTCAAACGGGGATCGAACCCGGGACCTCAGAGATGGCGACACCTTGAAAACAGGCGTACAAAGCCTCTCGACCTCGTAGGTCGCCAAATATAGTTACAAACGTATACCTATAGCTTAATTAAATTGTTATAAAATATTGAGTTGGTTCTTGTTAATAAATTACATTTCAAACATTCCACGTGAGTATCCTACACTTCTAAATATTGATCATTTAGATTAGACTTATAAATTCAATTTCCAATAAAAGTTAAAACTACGACTTGAAAGTTAAAAAAATATTTTCTAAAGTCTAAACTAAACTTTTATTTTAATCAATGTCCCAAGTTCATTGTTTGCACCTAAGCTTTATAAAGTTCAAGTCAGACTATTTTAACCGATTCAGCCGTAGCAGTAGCATAGAATAAATAATAGTGCCGTAATAACATTATAACCTTGAACGTGTTGGCCGTAAATGTCAGACGCATTCTTAGCATTTCTAAAGATACGACACGACACGTTATTTTTTTGCGTTTATTCAAGCCGGGCTTTTATTTTCGTTTTTGCACGCACTCTTGCTAAATTACTATATAAAAAGATAGAAAGTGACTCGGTAGCTCAGCGGTCAGAGCATTGGACCGGATATCCAAAGGTCGCGGGTTCGATTCCCGTCCGAGAACATGATCTGGTGCGAGTCGTATTTTTTCTAGCATATTATTTAGTATTAGGTAGAAATATATGTATTTAGTACTATAATACCTCTATTAATTCTACTTAGATATTTTCTGATATAAGTACCGGAGGTGTGACGTCGTCCAATGAAACTGTTAGTTTGATAATTAAAAATTTAAAACTAGGCTGAATTTATTTAAAAGCTAGGTACTCTTTTCTTGATATCTTTTGATGATTAGAAGAATACAAGCAAGTACCTTTAATTATATTATACTAGCGGACCCGACAGACTTCGTCCTGTCAAAAAGATTTGTAATGTGACAGTTTTTTCTTCCTACATATTTTATAGTCGGGGCAAAAAATTCTCCTGAAACAACCGTGAGTGCTTGTAATTTAACATGAACTTTATACAAAAGTAATAAAGCTCAAATTGACTCTACTTTTTAGTTAGAAAACGTTTGTATGGGAAAGAGAAAAGGGCTGTTTTAAAGATTTTTCCGGCAGTTATTATTAAAAAAAAGAATTGGCCAAATTGGTCCAGGCGTTGTTGAGTTATGCGCTTAGCAACACATTTTGCGATTCATTTTTATATTATAGATTATACATGTATTTCTAGCTCATACTAGGGTCAACAGTGCTTAGTGTAGGTACATAAGAAAACGTTAAATCTGCATTAAACTAATTTTACTGCGTTGAAATCTGAAAAACAAGTTACTACGCGTTCACTTCGTGATTGCCGTCTAACGGTACTGTAGACAAAAAAGTAATCATGTTTTCAACTACTTTTCATTTTTTCTTGTTCAAAGAGTGTCATTATTTATGTAACAAGTTAGGTTCGCCATTATGTAGGAACTTTACTCTTTTAATAATTATAACAACACAAATAACGAACGTAATGATTAAATCAACAGAAAACAAAAATTAAGCTTTGCGTTGCTAACTGTAATAGAGAGGCGACGCAGGGGGTGCGGTATGAAGAAGCGGGCCGGGAGGTAGCGGCAATGATGAAGTGAACGCGTAGTATAGGTATCTATTTCAAACTGGTTGAATTTAAAAATAAAAGAATGTCGATTACCATGCAATGAAAAAGATACAACATTTAAATGACTGTTATTCAAATTGAACGTTAAATGGAATATCTAATATTTGAATGAACTGAAACTTGCGCCAACAATACATTTTGATTATGTGCGCTGAATATATGATAATTGTTTATGTGTTTTAATTGTTCAAGTGTCATCATCGGTTAACATACAATGGCGCCTAATAAATTGTCTTACATAATGTAAATACAGTAGTTACATTTGTTAATCTCACTCATATTTATATTGAATAGTTTGGTAGTTGACCAAGCGAGCTCTCTTCTTTAGCTTGGGAAAAAAATATTTCGTATGTCCTACCGGCTGTCCATCTGTTCTTCTCTACAGGTCGCACTTCTCAACCGATTCTCGTGAAATTTTGTGAGCAGATTAGATGATATTTTTTTTTTGTCGAGGTTTTCAAAATTTACTTATCAATAAAAAAATTCACACATTTCGAAAAATAATCAAAATTAGAAGCGCCGTCTAGCTTCAATTATTTAAAATAATATACCAAACAGTACATTATGCTGCTTTGAAAACCTCGTGGGACATCTATTAAGGTGCGTACAGACTATGTAACATGTTATATAACTTGTATTTTATAACACGTCCACATAATGTAACTTCGTTAGTCAACGTTGCAACGTAAAACAATACTGTACACATTAGAATAACAATGTAATATAACATGTTATCATAACATGTTTTATAACATTCAGTGTCCACATTATCTGAAACATGTTATAAAACAATGTTGTATAACATGTTATGTTATATAGTCTGTACGCACCTTTAGATTAATTTTTAAACAACATACAATTTGATCTTCTTTTTCACTGACCTCCATACAATTTTTTTTCAGGTCAGTGTTCTTTTTAATGAACAAACGTGAGGTCCACAGCTCACGGAGCCACTAGTAAAGTTAGGTAGTAAACTTAGGTACTGCTAAAAAAAGCAAATTATGATATATTCAATTTGATTTTATTTGAATTTGATATTGTTCGAAAGCTATTATAGTCAATTTGCGGATTTTACGTTAGAATTTACTGTATAATTTCTACTATTCGCCGTGTGTCAGTTAGTACTTTGATCCTTTTTCCTTTCTCTTCTGAGGATTTTATTCGTGTAGCAAAATTAAGTAGGTATTCTAAATTATGCTAGATTGCTTTTCAAAACCGATTAGTATGCAGCGAACGTACTAAATTCAAATGAAGGGTATTATTACGATCAAATAGTTTGTTTTTGCAAATTCGTAGAGACCGACTCATTTATCAACCAGAGCGTAGATTGACTGAATTAAACTTTTTTTCAACACACTTACTCGTTAATTGAGCATTATTACGTCGCTTTTAGGGCCATAAATTGCTATGATACACACGTGCGTAATACATTACACACTAGTGTGTAATAGAATTATCCCTACAAAGTTAAATTATTAGAATAAATTATGTCGGGATTTACACTATGTACATACCTGTTTATTATTGAGGCTCCGATATTTAGGCGCAGTTGCATACGCCATGGTCACGGAAGAAAACACATTAATTTATTCCAAAAATTTATAAGGATTTTCAGCGGCATAAAAACTCGTTAAAACTGAGAATCTCTCTTAAATTGTTTACTCGCATATAACTTGCAGTAAGGTACTAATTTAACTTTGTAGGGATAATTCTATTACGCACTAGTGTGTAATGTTATTATAAACGTGTGTGTTAAAGTTCGGTTTATGGACCTAAAAGCTTACTTTACGAGCAAATGTGTTGAAAAATATTTTATAATGGGTAATATAATAATATTTTATTATGAGATAAATAAACTCAATTTAGTTGGTTTCAGTTGTAGTCTAAATTCTCTGCCTCTTTCTTCAATATCACAACAGAGTTCAGCAGACATCGGCACTACAATTTTCATGAAGCTCATTCCCACATTCAGGAAATCCCAATAGTTTTCTCAATACTTGGTACTTTTCTCATTTTTCCTCAGTTTGTTCGAAAATAAACTGAAACTAAATTTTACTGAAACCAAAACCGCTTCTTTTCGACTGCTTAAATATTAATTGGAGAAAGCATTAAAGCCATTATCCTCATTTTCCATCCATAAGTAAATTGGAATGGAAACCCTGTGCCCCCGAAATCTAACCATCTAGCGATACAATTTATTAAGCTTTCAAATAAAAATCCTATTTTTAAATATTTGGTTTAAAATTATAAATAAGTAATTATATAAGGCACTATCTAATGCAAAATAAATAAACATCCTGTTGATGCGAGCGGTGCTACGGAAGTAGAACACGGTTGCCTAATCGGATATTGTGAAAGAAATAAAATAATGTTCTGCGAATTAAATCGAAATTGAAAGATATTTATCTGATTGTTTTGTGTTCGAAACACTTTACATTTTAATTCCGGGAACAATCGTGATTTTAATTTAAGTGGTAACGGAAAGTCCTAATGATAAAAGTTTTTATTTGAAAATGTTTATCTTAAGATTTTCCTTATAAAGCTTTATTTATAACACTTCCTTGTCTACCGTAGGCATACTTACTACATATATTTTACAAGAAATTTAACCAATTCAAGTCCAAGTAGATTTTGACATCACTTCAATATTTAATAAATAAAGTACCAATATTTAACCTAGCATACCAAATGTAATTTTAAAATAAGTATTAAAAAAACATAATTGTATAAAAACTTTTTCGATATCTTTTTGAGAAATACTACAGGCGTTCGTGTAGTTTAATGCTAAAAGCATCATGTTTTTATTTAAGTTTTAGGGTTCTAGATAGTGATAAAATGATACAACGGAACTCAAGAAAACCAAATAGTTACATTTTTGAACATTTAGATAAGTACTATCAGAAGAAGATCGAGCCATAAATTGTCAGTTTAGCTATCGTTTTTGTCTGTATACAAGGTGTTACAAAAATACCCCTAATGCCGATTATGGTATATAGGGACCATCAAACTGATCAACTTTTACTATTGGACCTACACTGAAATAGCGAAAAAAAATCAGCTGTTTCATACATTTTGATATTTTCGATTTTAATTTTTGTATGAAACAGCTGATTTTTATTTCGCGATTTCAGAGTTGGTCCTATAGTAAAAGTTGTCCAGCTTAATGGTCCCTATATAATTATCATATTCGGCATTAGGGGTATTTTTGTAACACGTTGTATATAATTATTTAACTATTATGTTAAATAATTGTATATTATATAAGTACGGTGTCGTTTGCAATCCTATCAAGGGTGAAATATTGAACCAATGAACGACTTATATGCTCTTTTTAAATAAAACAAAACAAAAAACGCGTATTGAAAAAGTATTTAAAAAAAAGGTTTTAAGTAGGTAGGTAGGTACTCATTTGAGTTTTCATATCATTTTAAATAATATCTCAGTGTCAAGATTATTTACACTAGAATAACTTATACATTTAGTATTAGAACGTGACTATGGCGATGCAATTTTAAAAAGGAATTTTCCTCAATAAATTATATTTTTAATGACTAATTTTTTTTAAGGTTGACTAAGACTTCCAGTATTCTTCCATTTCACAGAATTTTAATTTGGGATCATTCTTGTTAGTTCGATTTGGCAGGGCAGTCGAGTTTTAAATATATTCTTTTTTTCAACGAAAAAAATTTAAAAGTTAATTATTAAATTCAGATTTTTCGCATTCACAATGCTATTTTTATATTAAGATAAATTTTTTCTGCGCGCGACGCTCGTCCCGTGAGCTCGTGCGCTAAGTCGCGTACAGTCCTATCAAGTTGTTTACTCCGACTAGTGATGCGACATACTTTTTTCGATAAGTCGTCGATAGTTGGGAGGACGCTCCGTAATGGATAAATATCTTGTGCGATCATCATCAAGCAGCAGTCTAAACTCCAAAAGACCTGCTGAAGCTGCCGCTAAAGATTGGCGCGCTCCAAAGCGTTATGCTTCTCGAAACAAACAAACCTCATATTACGATAAATCTCGCGATATACACACCCAAAACCAATTTGATGACCTCCCCGTTGACACATCTGAAGAAGGCAAAAATCTTCAAGAAGCAATTGCTGCACCGAAGAAAACAGGCCACATTCCCCCAATTTTGCTGGAAATAAAGAAAGAATGGACGCATGAAACCATTCGCTCAATCGTCGGACGATATTGCAACCAATACCACCTACAGTACCGGAATGGCAACAGAGTCGCTGTTATATGCTATAGCCCTCAAGCACACCAGGCTGCAAAGGATGGTCTCCGTAATGAAGGCATTTCATTCTTAACTTACACCCGCAAGGATGAGAAAACACCTAAGATAGTCATGAGAGGATTACCCGCCGACCTGGAAAATGAACTACCCAATGAATTTTGTAAACTTGGTTTTAAAGAAGTATCGATTACAAGATTAAAATCTCAGAAAGGCATTGAACAAGCATATCCTCCTTTTCTAATACAACTCCCCAGCGGAGTTGATATTTTGAAATTCCGCAGGATTAGATACGTCCTTAACTGCGTGGTTACAATGCAGAAGTATAAACCTAATTTTTCATTGGGTACGCAGTGCTTCAGATGCCAGCACTTTGGTCACTCCTCTAAAAACTGCAATATGCCAGCACGTTGCGTAAAGTGTACTGAACCTCACTCGACAGCAGAGTGTCCCAAAAAAGATCGCAAAGAACCGCCACGGTGCTGTAACTGCGAGCAAGATCATCCAGCTAACTACAGTAAATGCAGTGCAAGAATCGCATACTTGGAACGACTTCAACTTAGGAAAAATGCAGAACGCAAACCTCCACTGCTAGTAAGAGTCCCAAATAAATATGAACATCCCAAGACAGCTCCAACTTCCAGCATTCAGTCTTACGCAGCAGCTACTGCTCCCCCCACTGCTCATGATATTATGCCAAATATTGCCTTATCCGTTGATACTTCTGCACATACGAATGAGGATCCAGCTATTAAGGAAATGCTTGATATATTATCAGTCATAAAAAGTTTAAAATGTCAATTTTTATCGTGCACATCTCCATTAGAGAAAGTCATGCTCGTGCTCACTCGTCTTGGTCACTATGTCTAATTTCACTAAATTACGTATGCTCTCATGGAACGCTGATGGTGTTCGAGGTAAGATCCATGAACTACTTGATTTTGCGATATGTTCCGTACCTGTAGATATTATCGCATTATGTGAAACTCGACTCACTAAAAATATTACTTTACCTACGCCTGGATTCTTTTGTTACCGCCAAGATAAACACAACAGTGGTAGAGGTCAGGGTGTTGCTTTGCTTGTGAGAAAAGAAATCAAACACTTTATGATACAATTACCCAAAACTACTAACATTGAAGCAATTGGCATACGAATTTACTTGTCAGGAGCTGAACATGTCATAGTTTCCGCATACCAATCTCCCAACTTGCCTCTTCTCCAAACTGACCTTGATCTATTGCTGCAGGTGGCTCCTCGTGTTATTCTGGCTGGTGATTTTAATGCAAACCACAGCTACTGGCATAGTACCTATACTAACACACGTGGCAGAACACTATTCCAACACATGTTAAATCATGATTATTCTATCCATGCTTCTAGGTTTCCAACACAGGTAAACTATTCAATTGGTAAAAAGCCCACCAATCCAGACTTGGTCCTCTGTTCCAACTTTCAACACTTATCTGAACCTGAAACCCATATAGCTCTTTCTTCTAATCATTACCCCTTATATTTTACTATTGATTGTTCGATTGACCGAATAGCAAAAGAAAAATATTTTCGCTACCAGCACACCAACTGGAAAACATACCGCTCGGTGCTGGATGAAAACATTTTTCTTACTTCTTTGACTTTTAAATCTACTAGTGACATTGATGTAGCGGTAAATGACCTGCACTCCATCATTTATAAAGCTAGAGATTCTTCTGTTCCTGTTGGAACAATAAGTGGTGAGATCCCTTGTCTCCCTCATTCCATAAAAAAGTTAATTAAACACAAAAATAAACTACGTAGAATAGATTATAGCTTACCTAAAGGACAGTATAAGAGGCATATCCGATTTAATATAAATAACCTTTGTGACAAAATTAAAACTCGCACAAGGGAACATTTGGATCGCTCTTGGAATCATAGGCTCGCAAGTGTTGATAATCCTAGTTCTGATATATGGAAGTTGTGTAATTCACTGAAACCGAAAACCAGCACTATACCGCCCCTCAAGTGTCCAGATGGTTCAATGACCACTAGCACTGCACAGCAATGTGATGCTCTGGCCTCAGCTTTCCATAATAATATGTGCCTCACACAAAATTGGATAAGTGAGAATTTGGCTTCGGAAATTCAAGCATCTTTGACTTCAATTAATGAGTATCAAAATGCAGAACTAAAGCACCCTGTTAGACCAGCTGAAATTCGTGAGATCCTCAATTCTCTTAAAACTCGTAAATCTCCAGGTGATGATGGCATACACAATCTCCTGTTAAAGAACCTTTCACAAAAGGCAGTCGTTTACCTTACTAAGATCATAAATGGTTGCTTGTTTATGGGATACTTTCCAACTGAGTGGAAAACTGCTAAAGTTATCGCTGTTAGAAAGCCTGGGAAGGATCCTGAAATACCATCTAACTATCGTCCTATAAGCTTACTCTCGTCTCTGAGCAAATTATTTGAAAAAATTATTTACGAGCGTTTGCAATCCGTCTCAAAAACCCATCTTACTAACGAACAATTTGGCTTTCGCCCGTCTCACTCTACGACCCAACAGCTTGCTAGAGTTACTGAACATATTTCTCACCATCTTAACTTAAACGAATCGACTGGAATGTTCCTCTTAGATATTGAAAAGGCATTTGATACGGTCTGGCATGAGGGCCTTCTTCACAAGCTTGTTAAACTTGGCTTGCCAAGTTTCATTACTAAGCTTATCCAGTCCTATCTATTAAACCGCAAATTTATGGTTCACATTGGTAATATTAAATCCCGTGTCCAGGCTGTACCTGCTGGCGTGCCTCAAGGCTCAATTCTTGGCCCTTTCTTATTTTTGCTATATCTAAATGATATACCTCTCCAACCTCGTACACATCTTGCCTGTTTTGCGGACGATACTGCCTCTTATACTTCTTCTAATGATCTGGACCTTATTGTAGGTCGCTTACAATTCTCTGTTGATTTGTTACGTGATTACTTTACTAAATGGAAATTAAAGCTGAATGAGACAAAAACAGAAGCTATTGTGTTTACCCGTCATCGCAGTTTACCTAAAAATACAATTAAAATTGGTGACCACTGCATACCATGGAACAACTCCGTGCGTTACCTGGGGGTTACATTAGACAATAAATTAAACTGGTCAAAACACATAGCTCAATTGCGCGTCAAGGGAGCTCAAGCACTCGGGGCCTTGAGCCCCATTTTAAATCGTAAAACTAATATAAGTCCAGCTACCAAAATGAGAATCTATTCAGCTCTTGTCAGGCCTTGTATCACATATGCCTGCCCAGTCTGGAGTAACACGTGTTTAACAAATTACCAAATCTTACAAGTCATACAAAATAAAGCTATTAAAATAGCATACAATACTCCTTTTAAAACAAACTTAGTAAAACTACATGAAAAAATATCTTTTCCTCTTCTTATTACATTCATATTAAAGCTAACAAAGAAATTTTTCAATAAAAATAAATTACATCTTAATCCGTTAATTTCTAACATTTGTATTACCCAATTATCCGACATTAACTATATCGACAAATACGGAACTTACCGTCTACCTCATCACTACCTTTTGTTCCCACCAACCGGTGACAAAACACACAGCGATGAGCATGCGCATGACTAAAGTAGTGATACCTAGCGGCCGCACGGTTCCCCCTCTGTCGCCCATACTTAGTACGAGCGAGGGAGGGGCGGTGGCTCTGGCCGCTCGATCTTTACTAGTTGCCTCCGCGAGGTGTGTACTTATGTTATATTAACAGCTATCCTATTTAATTATTTTTGTACCCTCTTGTCTGTAATAAGCAAATCATTTACAAATGTTTTGTACCAAATTTTAGTGTATTAATGCTATTTTTAATAACTGTGCTTTGAAATCACGATGTTAATAGTAAAAGTGGACATTTCTATAAGCTTTCATGGGTGTTAAGTTTAGCCTAACAAAGTATCTGTAAGTATTATCCTTTGTACGTGTATTACGATGTGCTCGTTATACATTGTATTATTATTATGAAATAAAGAATTTTGAAAACAAACAAACAAATTTGGGATCATCACTATTTTGTTGTTGCGTCTATCAAAACGAACGAAAAAAAATCTATAAATTCATTTTCCATTACTAAGTAGGTACCTAATAATAAATCAATAGAAATTAATAGATAATAAATTTTAAGAGAAAACGTGACAAGGGTAGGTACATGATTTTAATATTTGAGCTGGTGACAGAATAATAAGCACTTAACATTAAATTATGTTTTAAGTAAATCGTAAAACACTACTATAGTGGTAAAAAAATGTTTTTCCTGTGTTTGCAATTTGCATGTTGTGGGCAGGGCATAGTACAAATAAACATTGGAATAGGCTCCTTTTACGACGATGATACACACATCCGTATGATGGGTCCAGTGGCCCTACCATGAGTTGATGCAAACTGGGGCCCTACCGGCTAACTTTTCAAACTTCGGCGGGTCTACCGAGCTTCAACTTAAAACAGATAAATCGAAGTAAGGAGTTTCGTATTGTACTATTCGCCGAAGTTACTTAGAAGATATCGATGTTCGTGTGACATCATGAATTGAGGTTGGCCATTTTGGCCCGATTGCCCAACTAGCACAAGACGTCTGCTTAAGACCTATATAGCGTATATAATTACAGTTATAAGCTGCAAGAGTCAGCTGCATAACGCGCTATGCAACCCTTTTGCAGCTGCTTTAGATCTAAAGGGGCGAAATTAGAACCTATTTAAATAGATCCAGTAGAGTGTCATAATAGCGCATTTAATTTCTTACAACCGCCATTTTCACTCCTTAAGCACCCTACTGGCACTAATTGAATGAATGATCGTCAGATTATTTCATTCACTCCGAAGCGTAAATTACAGCTTTGAGTGCAAATTGCGACTTTCTTTGGGAAGCTTGGTGGTTTAATAAGTATTTAATTTCTATTACATGTGAGATGTTTTTATATAATAATGGCTAGGCAGTGTGTCGTGAAATAATAAAATGGTGGAATTGCAGTGTAAATATTCGATTTGAGTTACGCTACGCGGCTTGTTCGGTGATAAACATCGGCAAATTTAATTTACTGTGAAACTTGTATGGTGTTTTTGGAATAAAACTAATGGGCCTTCAATTTATTGAAGATTTTACGATAATATAATGAATTTGTAACAGCGGGTCAAAAAAAAAATCGTAATTTTGATAAGTATTACACTGAATTATATTTATTTATGGATAATTAACGATAACATATTGTTTGCGATCATACTAAACTGTGCCATGTGACCTGTGTGTTTAAAAAGAGAAATATATGAACAACAAATGAAATAATTGTCTCAGAAAATGGCGTCAATATTATTGCAGCCTTGGTTTTTAGTTTTCGCTACTGTAGCCCCCTTTTGCAGAAATGGGTGACAAAAATCACGGTTCAGGAACTCCTAGATCTAATTAAGCTGCTAAATTCTTTGTTCTAGAACTTCTACCTCCATACAATGTCTAATAAAGTGGATATTATAACCTAGAGTGTGAATTTGATGTGATATAAAGCTTCAATTTCCTTCTAAATATCTTGTTATATTATTTTATAACTTTGCGCCTACAACAGCCACTTTTCTTTGATGTTTTTTCGCCATTATTATTTAATAATAATATACGCGAAATATTATTTAAAAAGCCAGAAAACAATAAGTGTGGCCAGGCGTACAACGTTTTCCATTTTCTTGAAAAGCTATTATTTTCTATCATGAAGCACTGCAGACTCCATAGTAGTTCCACAAAAAGGAATACTACGAGCTTAGGAGCTAATTTTACCTCACAGGCTTAACAGAAACCGTAAGAAGTTAATTAGTCACAATTTCCTATCCTATGCAGCACAGAGTGGTAAAGTATGCCACCCGGGCCCGTAATGCAACTAACAGTGCCAATAAATATGCAATTATCACTACAATGCAGTCAATGGTGGTCTGAAATGCTATGCGAAACCATTATGCGAGTAAAAGTGGCAAAAAAGTTACAAATCTAAGTTTTATGCAGTTAATGGTGCCATAAGGTGTCACAAAAATACCTTAGGTTTTAAATGCGGTCATAGCCATAATTTTAGCTGTTATCGAACTTGTGCCTAATTCTGACTCCTTATGCCACCCCTATAGACATTGGAGCTTTAAGGAAAGCTGCATTTTTCCCTTATGCCACCCCTATAGACATTGAAGCTTTAAGGAAAGCTGCATTTTTCACTAGTGTGCTAGTTGGGTGGGGCTCGATTTATCTGTTTTAATTTGAAGCCCGGCAGACTTTCCGAAGTTCGATGCGTTAGCCGGTACGGCCCCTGTTCTCGCTACCGTAAACTATCGTTTTCTCTCTTTCAATCGCATTAACTGTGAGCAGTATATCCGATAGTTTTCGGTAGCAAAAACAGTTTGCATCAACTCATGATAAGGCTGGCCCCAGACCTACCGGTTTCATTTCTTTGCTTTCCTGTTCTAGTAGAACTGGGGGCCGTACCGGCTAACGCATCGAACTTCGGAAAGTCTGCCGGGCTCCAATTTAAAACAGATAAATCGAAGTAAGAAGTTTCGTATTGTAGTTATTTAGAAGATATCGATGTTTCTGTGACATCATAAATTAGGGTTCGCCGTTTTGGCCCGATTGGGGCTCGATTTATCTGTTTTAATTTGAAGCCCGGCAGACTTTTCGGAGTTTGATGCGTTAGCTGGTAGCCCCTGTTCAACTAAACAGCAAAGCAAAGAAATTAAACTGGTAGGTCTGGGGCCAGCCTAAAGCTACTGATCGGTGCAGCATTGAACGCGTTCATTTGTTTTGTTTCCATAGCGCGTGTCGGTCAACCGACGGCACGCACTCGACCAATGCGACGGTCCTCGTACGTAGTGCGTAGTCAGTCCAGGGGCCCTATTATTGAAAGGCGTCGAGCGTTTTTCTATTAATTTTCATTGGACAGCCTTGGCTGTCGAATGAAAATGCACTGTAACGATTTAGGAATGTTCGTATAAATGACAAGCGCGACTGACGTGTAACCGGCCTAGGTATATTTTTCTAAAACAACTCTCATAAAAATGTTTAATATTAATTAGTTTCAGGTAAAGTTCTGTAATTCGAGTTTAGTAAACATTAGGTTGATAAAATCTAATATTGTACTGTTTTTACAGCATGAGTGGCAATAGTTGACATACTCTTTCCATACTTTCTTTTGTTTTTACTGGTTTTTACATAGATTTTATACATTTTACGCAGTTATTATACACGTAACAATTTACTATTTGACTTTAAAATATTGTATGTGCCTTACTTGATCTAATAATACAGATGGAGTTTTATTTATCATTTTGCCCTTGTTAGTTTCTAAATAATTGTGAAACTGAATTAGTAAATAGATTAATCATAAAACAATAGATTATAATTTTAACTGATATCGTGAAAAACGAAAAATTTAGATTGCGTACTAGTCTACTAACTTCATTAAATTCTAATTTTCGGATTATCTTGAAACAAGATTGTGACAAATAGGTCAATATTATTGTTTGTATGCATATAATAAAGAACATCAACTCTATGGAAAATATTTGTAGCGATTTGCCTGCGATTGTGGCGGTTAAGCAACTTTCGTTAGGGTCGGTCATAGGATGGGTGACCAAAAATTTAATATCTGCCTCGAACTCTTCCGTGCTTCAGAAGGCACGTTATAGGCCGTTTATTTCAGCAGCATTTACAGTAGTAATACCCACCATTCCATTCATTTGGGCCCGCGTTATAACCCGTGGGTTATAACCCGTTTTCCTTATGAGGAAGCCTTGTGCCCCAGCAGTGGAGAAATTAGTCAAATCGTCACAAAGGTAATGATTTAGTGAATAAAATGTTTTTTTTTCAGGCTTTCGCCTATTTACAGAGATACTAAGTGAACCCATTTATCAAGTGTCTCGTGAAACTGAATCAGCTAGCTGAACGAGATGAATCGAAAGCTATTTCTGATATGTCAATAAACGTTCCGTTATAGCAAAGCCCATCACCATTATAGACGTGGATCACGTTACTCGTTACTCATGCATAGTCAACGCATATATTGGCAGATTGACACAAAGACTTCGCCAATTATTTTGCTTGGTTCCGTATAGTATATCGTTATCGTTGCAAAATAAAAATGCGAAACATGTTCTGAATAATAAGTAGGTACTTTATATTATCACAGACTAATGGTGGATTTTATGGTAACTCTCTTGACGAGAATCATAGCTTGTTCAGGGTCGACTAATAGTAAACCAATGAGTTAGCTGCGTTTGTGTTATACCACGAGGGGTTTTACCACGAGATCTTAAAACAGTAAGTAGGTACCTATTATTGCAATTGCTAACTGTCTACAAGAAGTCTAGCACTATCCGCCTGCCCACCTGCAGTCTACAGGCGGCGGATACGTAAAGAGCATTTACGAGATTGTCATAAAACAGGATATCAGGCTATCGCCGTGTTTAGCAACTGTTGACGGCAAGCGATAGAGGCCTCTATGATAAGTTTAACACGTCACAGCTAAATGATTGTAGAAACGAATGCTGATCTATGTTCGACTGTCCTAATAAAAATTTCCTTAACCCTTCAAGGCCCGGAAAATGAGACAGAATAGATATTCTATTGATGTCCGGCTGCATTCGGCCCTTCGGGCGTTGATGAATTAATGCTCCTAAGCGGCACTACCCATAAGTACGTATATGCGTTACAATCATGGTAAACTCAAAATAGAACCTCAATCGATGTACTAATTATAACATAGGTTGGTAATCTAACCTTCTTAAGACCGTAGCGTAGTACTGATCTAGTAATGAAATACTATCCTATTTCGCAATTACGTCACAGTTGATAAATTATAATATAAGACGTGTGCTATTACGTAGAAAGACATAAAATACTTATACTTGTGCGTTACGTTTTATCACATGCCAAATATTGCTCAATCTAAAAAGGAAGATTGATCTATTTATTTCGCATCTTTAATTACATCTAGAATTTTATAATTTGTTGCCTCTGTACATCATTTTAATCTCGGACGCCATACCATTTAATTTAAATGAAAATATCTTAGGATTTTCCGCAAATAATTAACGCACGCGAAAATAAATTCAAGCGCGTTTCTTACACCGATGACAGAAACAGACTTTTTGAAGCGAATGGCGGTGACGAATGTACGGTATTTGTTTTCTTTTTGGGTATAATTGGAAGGTCTCATTTGGCCAAAAAGGAAGGAACCGAAGCGGAGCGAACGCGGGTCGCTAGTTCTTTACTGTATAGTAAAGAGCCCTACGAGATAGGTACGTGCACGTACTCACGTACACGTAAGCTGTGTACCATGTCTCATACAGTTCCACAATATAAACATAATACAACCATGACGCTTGAAAGTACAACCAAGTTTATAGATCTACCAATCTACCTGTCACTATTTAACGTCTATTAAATTAGTTGCCCATAATTTTGTGGCACAATTGAGTCATGACCGTTTAATGCAAAGAATCGTTCCGTGACAGCGGAACACGAAGGTTTTTTTACGTCAGTTTCCCGTTTAGTATAATAATTAAGATGTCGTCAGCTACAACCTTGTAGGACAGTTTCACTGTGTTTTAAGCGTTTTCTCTGATTTTGTTTATAAAGACAAAAAAGAGAGTTTTATTAATGTTAGCTCTAACTATATTTTATTGTTGTTAAAGATTTAACACAATGTGCCAAAGGTCAATTTTAACTTCTTTAATTAACCTGATAAATAAAGCAATAAAAATCAACAAAACTTTAAAAAAAAATTGTTACGTACATATTTACATGTTTTTAACAATCGTGAAATAACCCAATTAAACAGTAAAACTTCAAATTGTAACATTTAAATTTTAATGATCTGTAAAAAATGTCGTAAACTTCAATCTATTGTCAAAGAAGAACGTGACAGCAAGTTAAATAAGTAAATAGCTATTTTTATACCATCTTTTTTCCTTTAGACGCACAATACCAATACGCAAAACACCACCTTTACGTAATATGCCATGTTCGCAAAATACCACTTACGCAAAATATCAACTAAGCATAACACCAACTTTGATTTACGCAAAATACCAACTACGCATAACACCAACTTTGATTTATGCAAAATACCAACTGTGCATAACACCAACTTTGATTTACGCAAAATACCAACTACGCATAACACCAACTAGAAACAACTTTCTTTACTTTGATTTGCTACCAATAAAATTTAATTAGTCTCTTATTTATCTAAGTGTTGTTTGAAGGAGTTTTTCTGTCAATCAATTTTAATCTTACCGTAATTAACCATATTTGAATACACTAATGTCCGGTCGTTGAACCCTTTTCGTAGTTTTCATAATAATTAGGTGTAATTATGTACATTATTATTAATATGTGCTAAAAAGCGTTGTCTTGAAGTGAAGCTGTTATAAAAATTAATGAATTCTTAATTATTCTTAACAAAACGCTACTAACTTTTGGTTGCCAATTTAAGCATTAGTCGTTGTCAACTTTAATGGGCTTAAAACTGGTAGGTACTTATTAGTTCTGTTTGATACTACTAAATTTTACAAATTACTCTACAGGTCGCATTTCTCGACAGATTCTGAAAAATGAGCTGTGAAAGATGAGCAGGTTCGATAATTAAATACTTAGATTTTTCTGTCGACTCTCTTTTTCGAAAAATAATTCATAATTCAGCCATTTCGAAAAATTTTCTTAAATGTCACAATCGCGAGGTCTCAGACCAGCTCACAGAGCCTCTAGTTATTATACAGGGTTACTGGAAATACTTATATCGTACCTATCGACGCGGTTTTCGCCCGCGCCTGCCGCGGTTGCGGGCCCGCAGTTTTATTTCCAAACTCACGAGACCGCAGTTTTTTGTGGTAACGGCCGCCGCTGTTGCGGTTATTATTATCGCCCGCAAACCTGGCGGGCGATGATCGCAAGACGGGCGGTTGCAAGACGACAGAAGCTGCGGGCCCGCTACCGCGGCGTGAGTTCTTAGCCGACAAGTTGCCCGCCGCCGCCGGTGCAGCGGGAATCGCAAACAATCGCATACGCCGCGGGCGTAAAACGCGTCGTGAAATATGCTTTGATTTTTTACATAATATATTCTGCATTCTACAGAAGCTGCGGGCCCGCAACCGCAACGGGCGCGGGCGAAACCGCATCGTGAGTTCTTAGCCTTAGCAGGAATACGTCATATTTCCAGTAACCCTGTATTGTTCGAAAAGAAGTGGGTCAGAAAACATCTGAAGCTTTATAAAGAAAATGACGTGCAGTTTTTTGTTTGCATGGAGCGCAAACAAAAAACTGCACGTCATTTTCGAAAGAGGTCAAAACGAACATTTGCATAAGTATTTTACCTATTTTGGATTTTTTGTAGAATCCAGGCAACTAGCAACACACGTAATATACCTACTTGTGTTTCTTTTTTTTGTCTAACAACGACATTAAGTATCATTGTTTCACTAATCAATGATGCGTGGCTTATTTCACATGTATGTAGTAATCACTCAACTTATTGTTTTGTCTCAATCTAACCTCAATTTTATTGCTTATTTACTGTTCTTTTGTTCGGGTTGGTTTATAGGGACAACAGTTAAATCACCATAGTTTTATAGCTGGTTTTTACGTCGTTATTACTGGGAAATAATAATCTTAGAAATCACTCTGAAAAGAATACCATATAAACTACCACTTTCCCTTTATGTAACTTACCTTTATAAAATTTTATTTCTTTGAGGAATTATGATACTTATTGAAGTTAAAGTACTTTCGACATCAGCCATTTTTAATGTCTCCACTGCTGGGGCACAGGCCTTCCTTACGGGTGGATAAGGAGGATGGGCCATAACATAACCCACCACGCAGACCCAACGCGGACTGGTGGGTGTTAACGACTGCAAATGCAGCCGGGATCAATGGCTTAACGCACAGCTTGAAGCACGGAGGAACTTGAGATGGTAAATTTTTGGTCACCCATCCCATGATAGAACCTTGCGAAAGTTGTTTAGCCTCCGCAATCGCAGGGCCAGGCGCTAAACATACTTACTGAGAGTAAATTAACCACTCACATAGGTAAATCAATTTACGAAAGAGTACGATTCATACTAGGTATGTAAATATTGTATTAATGGCGTTTAAATAATAGGAAAATTATATAATTAAATGGTAGTAATTACAGAGTATTGTACCCTCTCTATCTATTTGATAAGTTTTTATTTGTTGATTTTGACGTAACCGACAGAAAAACTTGTAAAAGTTTTATTGAAGAATTTTTTTTAGTGTTATTATTTCTTTAAGCAAAAGCTCGTAAAGCAATATTGTTATTAATTTGCAATCGCCCTTACATCGTTTATTGAATTTTGCGGAAACTCTTCGTACCTACTTTTGCTTGTGAAAGGCTTTACGATTTGTTTTATAAGTGCAACAGAAAGTTTTGTTCCGTTATAGCCTGTCCGATAATACCTCGTACGTCAGTCACGTGTAAAGTACGCGATGTCCATAAAGTACAGTGTGAAACGAAACTGATAAATTTCTCCTGATACTCATTGAGGATCAGTAACAGGTTTGAATTCTAAAGTTTTATTGATATAATACAACATGTTACAAAAATACCCCTAACGCCGAATATGGTATGTAGGGACCATCAAACTGAACAACTTTTACTATGGGACCAACTCTGAAATCGAGAAAAAAAAATCAGCTGTTTGATACATTTTGATATTTTCGAATATAATTTTTGTATAAAACAGCTGTTTTTTTTTTTCGCGATTTCAGAGTTGGTCCCATAGTAAAAGTTGTTCAGTTTGATGGTCCCTATATAACATATTCGGCATTAGGGGTATTTTTGTAACACGTTGTATACAAACATATTCATGGCTATGAACCCTAGTAAAAGATTTTTGAAATGGTTGAGTTTTAAGGGTTTAAAGGAAATGCCAAGCTCAATACAATATGTGCTTTATCACGTACGACGTAAGGTTCGCGTAAGTCGCGGATGGCGTCATAAGGACCCCCAAAATAACAGTGTTCAGTTCTAGCTCGTATAACTTTTCAGGTTTAAGAGATATCGTAAAATATTCTTCACAGCTAATCATGTGGTGGCATAAGCTTTCTGATAAGCCACTAAACAAAAATCTTCACTGATCCTCAATGAGGATTTGAATCTTTAGTATGAAAAGATTGAGGAAAATTGACAAATTCAGACAAACAATTGTTATTGTTTAATTTGACATGTTATGGTAACTATAGATACCAAACTGGTAGAGTAACCTAAGGTGCTGAATGTACAGTCACGTCTAAAAATATGAATACAGTTTAGAACTCTGTCACTTTGTTGTAGTTGTCATTTGTCATTGATTTCTGTTCAAAAAAGTAATAGCTTTTAGATTGACAAAGTTCTAGACATATTTATAGACGTGACTGTACGTGAATGAGTCGTGTTAAGCACCATTGATTGAACACCAAAGTGTTCAATCTTATTTTAAACATAAGGGATTTAATCGACTTATGGAAAGCTCCGTATCGACATAACCTATTACTTATTTAAGTACAGAACGATGAAATCACTTCACATCGGATGTTATACGGCGGAATAGTAAAAGGAACCTTGAGACGGTACAAAAATAAATATGAACCCAATAACAATGCGGTAGCCTTGGAGTTCCAAGGCCACGGGTTCAATTTAGTACGTATAATAGTAATTGTCTACCTACACGCTCCGGGAGAGGCTAATTGTACAGTCAGCCTCAGAAGTTGCTGCACATTTTAGTACTTTATCACAACAACAAAGGCTTGTTCTGCGAGTTGCAACCCTGCTCTATTTGGTGCGACACAGTACAAAAATGTTAAGCTACTTCTGAAGTCGACCGTACCGCCGTTATAATAATAATAATGTTTTACATTACTTCACAATGCAGAGGTAATCAAATCAGTCTAACTTGGACAAGGCCGGTCCTTCAAAGAACAATTTTTCTACCTCATGATAGGAAAATTGTTCTTGGGTTCATTCAGAGTTTAGATCAACAAAGGACAAAAGGTTAAATTCTGAATTAAAAAGTAAAATTCGAGTAAACGTTAATCTGAAGCGAAAAACACTGTTACCTCAAAAACTGGTATTTTCGATATTCAAACCAACTATTGGTGTATTATATTCTGCTCATTGTGATTATTAATAGTCTTTCAAACGGATTAGGTATGACTTATCGCCAAGCTAACTAGTATGATTATCTGGTTAAATATAAAGTGTGTCATCAACAACAAACAGATCCAATGTAAAGTACGTACTACCTTTGTAAAACAAACCTAACACCATGTACGACCGACCCCAACTCTTTATGGCAAATTAAAGTGTACCAGTAAACTACTTCAGACATAACAAAGGAAGTTTAAATCTTTCCGCCATACGCGGACTATTACAACTGATTTTGCAGCGAGTGCGCGCTATTTACTATGCGCCGGCGCATACGGCCGTTGAACCTGAAACCTTCGCAGTAGGTTAGTGGAAATCGTAGAGAAAAGTAGCTGTACCTAACCTACTAATCCTACTACAACTATAGCAAATAATTGGAAGTAAAAATATAAACCACTTTACATTTGGTGCGGATAATTGCAGTACCTACCTAATAATCTGCCAATTATATTGTTGCAAAAAAATATATTGAGAATATGTACCTAAGCGCCGTAAAGATTACAGTAACTTAAGTGACACCAAAATCGTTTTAAATATTTTCATCCATTCTTTTCTAATTAAAATTATTTTGCACACGCGCAATGTTAACATGAGTTTCATTATGTAATATGTTTTGCATTATGTACCTAAATTGTTTAACTACCAGACTGAATTCAATCGTTTTTTTTTATAAAAAAAATTATTAATTTTATGACGACATTCTTAAATTTAGATCGGTTCGATATTCGCGAAATGCCAAAGAACAATTCAAATCTAAAAAACCTGCATAAGTATTTAATTTATTCAGTCCATTCGGTAAAACAAAATGTATAAAATTAGAACAACAGCTATTTACAAATCATAAGGTTAGCAATAATAATCAAGTGTCAACATCTCCTGAAACCAAATGACCTTTAATTTGATTTCTAATTCCATGATATTTCAATATTGGTAGAAATAGCAATCGATTGAAACGTCACTAAATATTGCTTAAAAACTGACTAAATATACTTCATAGTATATAATTATTGCTAATTAAGAATCTGAGAAAAAATATGGCTGACTGAATAATAATAGTTTAGTTATTATATGTATAGAACTAAATATTTGAGTTGATACTTGGTGATTTCTGTTGAAATATCAGTAGATTTTTGTCTTATCAGTAATAAAATAAAATGAAAAGCATTCTAAAGTCTTATCACCGTGCAATAAAGTTATCGTTATTAACGTCGTTAAATAGGTATGTAACGAGCGTATTAGAATATATTTTAGTAATAAGATTATCAAATAACTACACATTAAAAGTACATTAAAAAATTATATAAGTAATAATACACAGCGTGCGCCTAACATAAGCATAGGTAACACTAAAAACCTCCTTCAAATTCATTTTTATTTCAAATAATATCACTTTCATATTGGTCTTATTTTTTTCTCAAAATAATGCGGTGATTTATATTTAATCGAATCTTATTACCTACTCCTTTAATTGTCAGTTTTGTTGGTTTAAGAACATTAACGCAAACGGCATTCCATACAATCTTTCAAGTTCTTATTTTCCGAAACGAATAAGCCAATTTTAATGAAACTTCATACGCTTATGAAAGATACGTAGGTCTAAAAAGTGCCTTATTTTAAAAAAGATAATTGAAAATTTCTGTTTCTATGGAAAATTCAAAATGTTTTCTACTAACTTTTAAACCAATATTTTTTGCTTATCTGTATGAATTTTCAATAAAATCACTTCATTCATTTTGAAAAATAAGGACTTGAAAAATTGCTTTAAATTATTAATAGTATTTTTATTGATTTTTATCTTGTTCGAAACGTACCTACATTTTTTTCCGTATCTTAATATAATATCAATAATTTTATCTCACATTATTATGTTACGTTAGATTGAACTTTGCTATTGATAAACGGATCAAATTGTTATTGAAAAGACAACTTTTAATTCCGATAATATTTCTGTTGCCATTACATTGTTGTTTGAAACATTGTATACAAGGTGTTACAAAAATACCCCTAATGCCGAATATGGTATATAGGGACCATCAAACTGAACAACTTTTACTATGGGACCAACTCTGAAATCGCGAAAAAAAAATCAGCTGTTCCATACAAAAATTCAAATCGAAAATATCAAAATGTATGAAACAGCTGTTTTTTTTTCGCGATTTCAGAGTTGGCTGCATAGTAAAAGTTGTTCAGTTTGATGGTCCCTATATGCCATATTCGGCATTAAGGGGAATTTTTGTAACACCTAGTATACAAACAATGAGACAATAGACAAATGTACAAAATTTATTACATATATATTTTATTACATTACATTCGTTATCAATACATACGTATTAATACATACGTATTGATAACGAAATGTTGTACATTTGTCTATTGTCTCAGAAAAATCTGTGTCAGGGTTCCGCACCTCAAAAGGAAAAAACAAAACCCTTTTAGGATCACTTTGTCGTTCGTCTGTCTGGCAAGACCCTTTATCTCGGGAACGCGTGGAGGTATCGAGTTGAAATTAAAACCATATAGATCTACAGTTCCTTGAAACTGTGAAAAATCAAACTTTTAAGATAAATAAAATTAGAAAAAATATATAAAAAATCGACTCACCCGTAGCATCTCAGACGGGACTCGAACCCGAAGAAGAAATTCGACGATGCCACTAGTGACTCGGTAGTTCAGCGATAAGAGCATTGGACCGGACATTCATAGGTCGCGGGTTCGATTCCTATCCGAGAATATGATCTGGTGCGATTATTTTTAGCATATTATTTATTATTGTATAAAAATACTATTGTGAATATAATACTAAATAATATACTAGAAAAAATAGGACTCGCACCAGATCATGTTCTCGGACGGGAAACGAGAACATGATCTGGTGCGAGTTCTATTTTTTCTAGTATATTATTTAGTATTATATAAAAATAGCATTGTGAATGCTTAAATTTCAAAATTTTAAATACTATTGTGAATACTAAAATTTATAATTTAAAAATATCATAAGTATTATTTATATTCTCCGTAAGTTAATTGTAAACTTTCTGCTTAAAGCATAGAGCGATTTCTATCTGTGGTTTGTCTAGACAATATTGGCATTTAGGTAGGGCTATTTTATTTTATAACTACCATTGACTCCGTCCAAGCGTTTAAAAGCGAAGTCTAGATAATTTTATGAAACATCTGTAACTGGCAACGAAGGAATATATGAATATTTAATAAACGTGTTTTAAATTCATAACATTATTATCACTTTCAGTGCTATGTCACGTAACAATTTAATTAGATTTTCTATATCCATTGCAAATTTAATTTTAAGTTTTATTTATTATTCATTTGGAAGTATATAATAAGTATAATCAGATATACTTAAAGATAATGTTGAAGTAATCATAATTTGAAAAAAGCCTAAATTTATGAGGGGTTTATAAAATGGAAAAGTACTTACCTATTTGTTTAATGTACTTATATTAGTTCAAATACTAAATGATAATGATGATGATTCAATTCTCCACAATTCAATATTTAATCAATAAATCTTTCACCGATCTCATAAGAAGACGAGTTTATATTATCTTCATGATATGTCACACACATCCTACAGACAAAAAAAGTATTTTGCTTACACATTATTATGATCTCAGAATTATCTATATTTAATCCTTTTAAATGCAAATGAATGAGGATAATGGCTATATGAGCACAGTCGTTTTATTTGAGAGGCAGAGGTGATTTCCCACGCTGTGAATTTCTTGAGTGAGCCAATCGTTCTTCGACAGTGAGATATGCTAATGATTGTTGACTTGACGCACTATGCCATAATCACAATGTAAACAAATTGCTTACAAGTTTTCTTAATTTGCGGACTGCTGCCTTACTAATCCTAATACATTTAATGGGAATAGCGTTATTTAACCAAAAAAACCGACAATTAAAATAGTAAAAAGAAGCTATTAAATATAAATCAAGGCATAATTTTGAGAAAAAAATAAGACAAATAAGAAAGAAATTCGACGTTCCCACTAGTGACTCGGTAGCTCAGCGGTCAGAGCATTGGACCGGTTATCCAAAGGTCGCGGGTTCGATTCCCGTCCGAGAACATGATCTGGTGCGAGTCCTATTTTTTCTAGTATATTATTTAGTATTATATAAAAATAGCATTGTGAATGCTTAAATCTCAAAATTTCAAATAGTTAAAAAGCTTTCTCATCTTAATCAACTGTTTAAAAATATTTGGAAAGATGTTCAGTTGAATGTTGAAGTTAATTCCTTCTACATTGGTGAGATGGCGCTGGCTTGCAGCGTAAGAGTTGATATACTAGAAGAAATTCGACGTTCCCACTAGTGACTCGGTAGCTCAGCGGTCAGAGCATTGGACCGGTTATCCAAAGGTCGCGGGTTCGATTCCCGTCCGAGAACATGATCTGGTGCGAGTCCTATTTTTTCTAGTATATTATTTAGTATTATATAAAAATAGCATTGTGAATGCTTAAATCTCAAAATTTCAAATAAGACCAATCTGAAAGTAATACTGTTTGAAATAAAAAAAGAATTTTCCAAATCAACCCATAAATGACAGAGTACTGAGGTAACAAACATTAAAAATAATAATAAAAACATAGAACCAAATTGGTAACCTTCTCCTTCTATTTTTGGAGTCGGTTAAAAAAGGGAAGCTATTAATTTTGATTTTCGATAAGTTTTACTATCAAAAAAATTTTATCTCCGTGTTTGATTTGTTTGTAGTCGAAAAAAATAACTGTTAGTTACTCACATACTCACATACAGAATGGAGAACATGAGAAAGAGTTATCTTTGTGAAAAAATAAATATAATTTAAAGCATACTTCCGCAAAACATAAACGAAAGATGCAACGCCCGCCCGCTAAAAAAAAATACACATGCACACCACAAAATATTAGTGCATAATACCTGCATTTAGCAAGACAGCAACACACCGTGCACCTTCACCAATTAGACTACTTCTCACGTGTTTCAGTGGGCGGGCGGGCGGTGCATCTTGCATGTATTTTTTGCGGAAGTCAGCTATATATTATATTTCTTTTTTCAAAATGGTTTGGGACTTCCGCCAAGTGACGCCTGATTCAATCAAATAAAGAGTTATCTTCTTATAAGTAAGTAATTGTAATATCTAAAGTTTTAAAACTTAAGTCAAAAATGAAAAGAAAGAGATCATTTCGTGCAAACAGATAAGCAATGATAAAATTGCAACCAAGTGCCTAATAATCATTATTGCTATTCATTGAGCGTTTAACTGATTCTGTGTTTCCCTTCATTGAATTGGTAATAAGCTAATTGTTCTATATCCGGTGACATCCTGTCGAGGAAGGGACAAAGGAAATTGATTCTCACATCTTTTGAATTGAACACTCTTTTGTACATCAGGCTCTCCAAATGCAGTTTTATTGTATTTTAGAGATATTATAAACCAACAATTAAGTGTAAACTTAAATCTATTATAAAAAATAGGGGTGATTGACTCATCAACGCGCAGCTTAAGCCATTGGACCTAGAAAGCTGAAATTTTGCACAAGGGGTTATTCCCTTTGTGACATATACAACCATTAAGGAAGGATATTTTGAAATTCAACACCTAAAGGGGTGAAATGGGGCTTCAAACTTTGTATGGAAAAAAATATAAAACAGACATTACGACTTGAAACTTCGTTAGAGTACTTCTATAAACTAATAAGCAAATACGTATCGTGAATTTCTGAAAATGAATCCTTAAAGGGATGAAATGGGGGTTCAAATTTAATATGGAAAAAATTGACATTTGCAAATATTTCGTGATTTCAAATTCGAAAAACCTTTTTCGAAAATCAAAATATGGTGAATAAACGTAAGAATCGATAAGGGGTGTCTTCACAAAGTCTATTGGGCTTACGAAATTGAAAGTTGAAGACGGAAGGGAAAGGAAAAAGGAACGGGAAAGCGGCTCAGTGAAGACTCAAGACTCGCTTATAGAGATGTCGTTATTGAAGTTCTAAGCATTTATTTTGAAGCTGAAGACAGTGGGTGGACATGACATAAATTAAAACCCTGTTGTAGTGAAACGGGGTTCCAGCTTCCAGAGTTTACAGACTTTTGAATTCAAACATTCTTAAGTATACTCCATTAGAAATAAAATTGAACCCTTCGAACAGCTAATAAACATGGGTTTCCTGTGCAATCTATAAATATTAAAAAAGAATGTAACTGACTGTGAAAAATTATCTGTGTATCAAATACTTAAGCCTGCGTTAGCGAAACCACGGGCAAAAGTCAGTCCAGTCAGTTCTGGATGAAAGGGACTTTGTGTCCTTTTATCTACACCCATGCTTTTTAGCTTACTGACAACCAGTGTCATAGTTACCATAATATCATCCGAACGAGTGGCTATTGTATTCGATGATCAATCACATTAATGGGCAAAAGCAAAACACAATTTAGATCTAGGGTTGCCACTAAGCAGTTTATCATGAAAAGAAAAAAAAGAAAAATTAGTCAACCCGTGACCACGGCCTCTGAAGGTGTCGAAACGTCGCGGGAAATCAAAATACCAATATAAGTAAATCCAAACTAAATAATTCTAAAATAATACCTGAATATATACGCACTGTAGTCTGTAAAGGTGTTTTATTTCCAAAGGAAATATATTAACTATTAAGGCTGCGTAGTCAGCACACTAGCGCCGCTATTGAAAAAAAAATCATAGTGCTTAAATAAAGACGAGATTGTGAATTATCTCTCTGTAGTGCACTCCGTAGAAGCTTTGTGATTCTTTTTATCGCTTAAACAATATTTTCTAGCCTGTCGTTTATTTAAATGCAGTTTTATTGTTGAAAGTGGCCACTTATCGCAAAAAAAACTAAACGACATTTAAGCGATAAAAATAACCACAAAGCTTCTACGGAGTGTACTATAGAGAGATAATTCACAAATTTGTCTTTATTTAAGCACTATGATTTTTTTCCAATGGCGGCTCTAGTGTGCAGACTACGCCCTCTTAACCAAGACTAACTTTAAGAATAGAATTTATGAGATCCACAGACGTGTCCATCAGGTAATTCCCATGAGCTTGACGTGGACTATCCGACCCATCAAGTCGTCACGATTTGAGCATTAGTCAAGTTAATTATTACGTTAGTTTGTACACTTATGCTACCTAATTGTCTTATATTTATACTTGTACGTTTGACATTGTCCCTTGTCAGAGGATAATAGGATTGCCTATTTTTCTGTTTTTGCAAAAAATTAAGAACCAAACGGGACTTCATCAGATTTCCGAAAAAAATATTAATATGAGTAATAAGAAAAATATATGGTGTTCAAACTTCACGAGATGATTGATCTTAATTTATAAAACATTCTTAAAATTATTCCAAATAATATTATTTTTAAAGTTTTGTACTACCTAAATGTACTTAATTGGTAACGAAATAAGATATTTTGTAAGTGTTGTTACTTTTGATATAATAACGCTGATAAGTTTCTTGCGCCCGTTCTTCTTGACTAAATTGTCAGTAGGGCAAACAATTTAAAATTGCATTTTTTTCTATTTGCAATAAATGTTATCAATTTATTTTTAAACGGCTTCAAAATTCGAAAAGGAGGGGGTTCTCAATTCGATTTTATTTTTTTTATATCGTTGTTCACGCGTTACTTCCAGATTTTATGGACCGATTTCGATAATATTTTTTGTTTCATTGAGTTTTCTTGCGAGATGGTCATATTTATTTCTAGGTCATATTTCTATTTCTATTGCCATAACAAAACAAATACTTTTTATTAAATTATTGGTCGTCTAGACGAGATGAGTAGCCAATTAAGAGTCCACCGAGATACGAGCACGGTCGGACACTGGCACACTTGCCTGCGCTTGCGCAACTATTAGATAATGGCCTCTCTGTAACATATTTTCACTTAACTCGTGAAAAAGCGACAAAAAATATCATTAACTTATATTTTGTTCTGAAATGTAGAGCAACCGATAGAAATATAGATCAGTTTCTAATTGAATGAATGATATTTTTTTATTCAAATAAGCTCATATAATAATCATTTTTAAATTGTCAATTCTTTTTTAATAATTTATGAATAGTTATGGTTTCCGAATTTATTTTAAATGTCTTTTGAAATACTGGTTATATTCATAAAGTCGCCTTTCTTTCATGAATGGGAACAAAGAATGGATCACTTTCTTTTCGCAAGC
This sequence comes from Catoptria pinella, assembly GCA_963556745.1. Lineage (NCBI taxonomy): Eukaryota > Metazoa > Arthropoda > Insecta > Lepidoptera > Crambidae > Catoptria > Catoptria pinella. Next base: position 6,616,416 of record OY750776.1, read on the forward strand.
TAGGTATGATCCTAACATATCTCTTTCGGTTCTTCTACTCTAGCTTGCAGTACAGGAATTAATGTTATTGTTTGCCCATATCGATCACATATCTAAATGATTAAAAACAAAACGTTACATTGTTTATGTATGTACCTAAGTATCACACTATAGTTAAGTTTGTAAATAAAATTAGCAATAAATATTTTGTACATGTAATGGACTCTACATTTCCCATTTTATAGATAGTTTCTTGCTGACTTATTATTTTGGTATTTCGTATTTTTGGTTTGGTTATAATTAAACAAAGTAGGTATATTAGCGTTCAAACATTCTTAAGCATTAACTTATTATTGTCAATCACACGTGACCTACTATTTATTTCAACATTTTTTATTTTAGAAGTATGTTTGATTTTTTTTTTCTTTGCGTGGTAAATTATAATTTCAAGGTACATAATAAATAAATTTATTTCTCAGTACTACTTTATATAAATATTAGAAACTAATCGTATGCAAGAAGCGTGAGATCGAGCGGTCATTCAATCTCCGGAAACAAAAATACAGAACCAAGGTGAACCAGAGCCTATTAGAAAAAAGAATCGCGAGAATCGAACGATGTTCGTCCTACTCCGTTACATTGTTCACTCACACCCTTATTAATAAATGAATCTTACTTAAGTTTACACCCTGGCTAAACCAAAAATATTACTCTTAACGTTTGACGTCTCAAAGAATCATATTGTTTTGTCTAACGAGGTGTAAACTTCTTTCTTCGTTTATAAGGCCATCATTGTATAAGATTCAAAATCAAGTAAATAGAACGACGACCATCATAGTCCGATTTATCGCGATTCATTTTACGTAATAGGCCCTCTAATTTCAGACGTTTGCTATACGACCACAGCTGATAACGAGATGATTTGCCCTCATTGTTTTTAAAAATTAAATCACAAAAAACTATTTCCAGATCCGGTGATCAAGAGGTACTTAAGTGTGTTTACATACGGCGTGATAATCATCTTAACTAGAAACAACTATTTTCGTAACGCAACGCGCGTACTTAATATACACAGTCGTTATATCTTTTTATTATCAGGAATATTATCAAGAGGAAAAACTAGATGTTAATTAGAACTCATTAACAAGTGTTTTAAAGAGTACGCAATTATACGGAAGGGAATGTATAAATTGGCGACTTTTACAAAATTGCCCAACTTGTTTTTTAAATATCACTAAGTAAAGAGGCCTACACATGGTGTTAATATATGGCAATCACAATTAAAAGTACTTACGTTGCAAATATTCAATGTTGTGTGCAATTTCGGGCATCAAGTGCATGAAGGTTGTGGACAGCAAAACGCCTCCTCCGAAGGACAGCAGTGTCATCACCACCCTGTTTGTGGTCTTAAGTGTCCCTGCTTGCTCGGCAGTGACCCAGTTGAATTTCCTCGACAGCAACAGGGGTGCAAGACCACAGATCATAGAAGCGCAGAACAGGACAGCCATGGAGACTCCCTTCGCGAGGAGAACTCCATCGGAGTCATCATCAGCGTCATGGCTGTGTCTGCTGACCACTTCTGCTGACATTATAACACTTTATTTTATTTTTTTAACTCAAAGATCCCTCTACGGTTAGGAGGAGATAATCAATGAGCTGAACCCTCGGCGATCGCGGTTTATATAGGAGAGCGCGTATCAGGTGCACGTGCGTCGACGGAGAGCTACGCGCTTGTACTATGAGCGTAGTCGAGCAAGCCGCCGCCCGGCCGGTGCAGTGCGCGCCACTCCCGCGCAGCCTTCGCGTACGCCACGAAAGCCTTAAAATACGCACAGTCGTTAAATGTGCCGCGTTTCTGTAACGAAAAAGTGGAAATTACGTTAGTGTTAAGCGCAATAGTAATTTAAGTAAATTAAATTTTTTTGTATGATATATTATCTTAATTAATGCGTAACTTGTGATGTCTGTTGGAAAAGGGTGTAATTATTTAATTAGTCAATATAAATTGTGATTGATTGAATCTTAGCAATTATGATCAAAATGATTTATCGCATTTTTGATAAACGATTAATCAACGGATAATTCATTAATATTATTCTTTACTAAGTTTATGTTTAATTTTAAAAAATAAAACGCAATGACTGCAGTTATATTTTATACATAGATTATTAAATTTTCGATACGTATTTTCAACAACAGTTCATTGAAAATATCAATTTGCAAAGAATGCGTCAAACCAATATTAGTTAGAATAAATAACACCATTTTTTTTAAATATTCATATACCTAAGTAGGGAGTGTCTTAAAGAGAAAAACAAAACCATAAACAAGTAGGTACCATCCCAGCATGTAGAGTTGTATTGTAGGTTGACAGCACAAATAGGTTTAAAGAATATTATTCTTAGAATCACGCAAAAATAAAAGTTTCAATAATGGATAATACTGGTTTTTTATGAAAAATTTTAGATTTTTACTAAACCCAGGTACTAAAGGTACCAGGCACTAAACCATAGAATAGGACGGAGTCATAAAACCCCTACACGAACGTTTCTGTGCATCTACTTAAATAACTCATAAACGGACTTAGACAATCAAGATGTGATTGCATGCAGAACAACAATGTAGGCCAAGCGTTCTGTGTCTAGTTAAGACCCACTACCAGGCAAATAAGATACATAACTTTACACAAAGAGACTATGAAATGAAGAACTTATGTTACAAATTTGGAAACTTAAATTGAACTAATGATTAAATACGAATACCTATCGTGGCGAGGGGTGAAATTATTACTCTACAAACAAAACAAAAAACCGACTTCAAAAAAATCTGAAAACAAAAACAATAAAACAACTTCAAAATTAAATATCTCCAAAAAGTAAGAAATAATATTCAAATCTAATGATAGTTACGCATATAAAATTAATAAAACACGTGTATTGAAGTCGGGTGGGGTTTTTAGAATAAAAAAAAGAAGTTGTCCTCCAGCCCCACGCCTCCCTCTTTTTGAAGTCGGTAAAAAAGTTATGATCGTGGTTTTTCTGCCTAACATAAATCGCTATCGCAATCGCTTTCATTTGACAGATGCTACTTTTCTTAGGTGGGCTTTTATTTTTGGCATTCATTTGTCAAAGCTTACATGAACCTGAACCGCCACTACCTGCGGCGTAGTGGATCGGTGGGGTGGGATTTCTAAAAGGTTGGCCGATGGGAATCGGCTTGTCGCTACACCTATACAAGGTTCTGGAATGGCGACCACGCCTTAGACGACGGCAACGCTTCGTTGATATAGGCCCGCGACAAGTTGGACCGTCGGTCTGGTGAAGGTCGCGGGAAACCGCTGGATGCGGGCAGCGCAGGACCGAACGTTGTGGAGATCCTTGGGGAAGACCTGTACCCAGCAGTGGGTGTAGTGCGGCTGATAATATGATGATGAGTACACATGCGATAAGCACATTACGCTTCAAATTGTTGACTTTGTAAAGGACATTTCACAATATAAAATAAAATAATCTTTTACGAAACTGTAAGAGATTGTTTATATGAACATTTATATTGTATTTAAACCCTTTTAAATTTTTCTTTATGTTTAGTTACAACACTCAAGCATATACTTAAACCGAATAATTATTATATTTTAATTGAGCGCATCAAATTGCTATTTAGTTACGGTAAATTAGTATTCAACTGTTTTTTTTAATGCTTGCATCCAAATTTTGACAACCAAAAGTACTGGTGGAAAATGCAAACGAATCATCTTATCGCTTTCTTTGATGAAGAAAAAAGAGGCACAGTCTTATATGTACATTTGATTCGACACGTGCAATCAAAGTCAAGTAAAGTTCTTTTAGTCTGTAGCTACCAGTCAGTATTTCCACAAATGTAATTATTGGAGTCCGCTCAAATGAAGAGAACAAGTTTTTACGTTGCTTCACCTTTTAAGTGCAAATGGAATTCAGACGCATGGCCAGCATTATGGGGTTTTTTTGTTTTGAAGATATGCGACAAAGAACCTCTTTTCATTTAAAGCTTCAAAATCAATGTTTGATTACATAATTTTAAATATAACGTCAAGGGAAATAAAGTGTGTCAAACTATAGGATAAATAATACTAACACTTTGTTTTTAAGCTTAAACGTACACCAATGAGGTTATGCGTGTCCTAAAATAACCAGTCGTGTTTGACCCGTCCAGACTCAAGTTAAGTCACTCTTGACAGGGCACTTAACCGGTTTTTAGTTTATAGATAAACACGCTGCAAGGTCTCCTTCAATTTCGCTGAATTACTTTTCTCCGATAATAAAGAAGGGAAATAGCCTTTTCATTTCTCATACTCGGAAAGTGATGTATATTTAAACTGAGCAGCGGGTGGAAAACTCTGCTTTCTACTCTAGGAAGGAAAATAATATTAATAATAGAACTGTAATCAGCCATAGAGTTACCTAAACGAAAAAGTTTTTATAATATAATAAAATTTTAAATATAATTAAATAAAATATAGTTTGGCGTTAAAAATAAAAAGTTACGGCCGTGTTAGGGTGTGTTTCCTCCGAAACAGAGCGGAGCGGCGGCTAAGGGTCAGTTTTGGAGAGCTCTACATTTTAGATGATAGCTGTCAAACATGAATATTTTACATTGCTGTAACTATCATCAAACTATAGCGAAGCTGTGTACCTAACGAAAGTAGCCACTTTTGGCTTAAACCCATTTTAAAACCAAATAGAAAGAAGGAAAAGTATTGAAGAGTTATTATACCTTTACAATTATGATGCATAATCAAGAAAATTTCCTGTTTTTCTTTTTTTTAAATAAATCTGTTGGCGGCATTATCCACTTAATTCTGTTGATCTGTTCTCGTCTTGATTCTGTTTTAAATCGATGATAAGTTTTTGTGCAATTTACAGCTTACCTGCATTAAGGTTATATTTCCTTACTGGGAATCCCACTCGAAGGAGGATAAGTGATGTGCAACAATTTCCTCGGTGGAGGAAAGCGAAAGTAACGTTGACAATATTGCATTTGGTCTGAAGAACTACGTATTTAAAATACGTAAATACCTACATCAGAAAATAATATTTCAGCAAAACAAGACGTTGTATAGGAGTTGAAAACAAAAGAAGTCAGAAAAGTAAAAGAGTCTGTTCTAGAAAGCTTTGTCTGGTTAGAATACTAATCCTGTTTTAAATTACTTTATTATATAGCTATTCATCATCATCAGTCCCTAGCCGATTTCGGCTTCATAGACTGTAGCATGTCTAGATAGCTATTAGTAAAAAAATAACAAGCAAACTTATTTATTTGCATAACGATCACCCATTACATTAGGCAAATAAAAAAGTTTATTGTTATGTGACGGAAGACAAACCGCACGTGCTTTGTCTAACCACAGTAGAGGTACTTTTCTGTTGCGAATACAAAGAACTGAAGATAAGTACTACTTACCTATCGTCTTTTCGTCTTTGAATTCGCAACAGAATGACTGGTTTGCATCTCATTCGGAGAAACACAAGAGCCTTCTTAACTACTAGCTATCATAATAAGTCAAATTTATAAAAAGATATGATGAAAGGAGTCCAACATAAAATAAAATGTCATGAATCTTAAATGGCTTAACTCAAAATACCTAGATTTTACCCTGCGGTAATTACCATAAGTTTAAGAATAACATACAAAGCCTTTTATATTGTTTCCATTGTGTTACGCTCCTCACTCCTGTAAAAAGAAAAAAAATCCTTAATGATTAAAATATACGACTTGTTTTAGATCTCAGATTATTTAAAAGCAGAGAATGATTTGCGAACAGTGTTAATTCATTTTCCATAAAATAGTAAATTATTAAACTAGTATATTTTTTATAAATACAAATAGTCAGCTTACTACCCCCACTTACACTGTATAAGAGAGGTCTTAAAAAAGTAATTACGTCCACTTGTATAACTTTAAGTCAAACCAGATCTCGAAGCCAGTTTTGCATATAAACAGTTTCCGTCTGTGTTTTAATATCATTAAGGAAAGACGTGAAATAAGATAAACATCCTTCGAAGACCGAATAAAGATGAACTTTTTCACAAATTATCATTCTAAATTGAATGATAAAAGCATCTCAAAGCACTTTTTTATATGGGTTAGAATCCACTTAGATATTACAATATTATTCACAGGCATTGACAGGTAATGCTAGTGAGACCTCATTTGAAGACCACGCGGAAAGAATGAGGAATGTCAGTTATTTATTTTTTTCAGTTATTAAGTTTGAAAATAGACTGGCTAATAACAAGGAATGTCCGAGCGTAAAAATCATTTTTCCCACAAAATTAATTACTGACATTCCTTATTCTCCCTGCGTGGAAGTATCCAAAATACAATCAATTTTGGTACCCAAAATCCAAGTTTTATTTACGAATCATTTACCTACTTATTATACATCCGATACAAATTATATTCCGGTATCCTGTCGTCCCGTGATCTCCACTCAACTCGCCACTCCTAAAACATAAGGAAATGAAAAATAACTACTCTAATGATTATACTAAAGTCTAATTAAAAAAATAAAGCAACGTGTGTAATAATGTTTTGCTTACGGTGATCTTGTGAAAGCTCAGTAGGTAATATTAGCGTATTATCAATGTTATGTAGACGGAACTTCATTCATAATAAGCGTCCTTGGCGGGCCTTTCTAAACTTAAGAGTCCGACGAACAGTGAGCTTCCCATACAAACGTAAAACCAAAATGATTTACAATTTGAGCATAATTAACTCTTCTTGTGATGTTATTCGGATTAAGACAGTATTTGTCTAGGTTTCTATTAAACAAAAAATCTAAAATACTTAACCAAATAAAAATTAATGCGATTTACAGTTTTGTATGAAAAAAATATTTTGAATGAGGTTAATATTTTGGAATTTTTATTTAATAGAAACCTAGACAAATACTGTCTTAATCCGAATAACATCACAAGAAGAGTTAATTATGCTCAAATTGAAAATCATTTTGGTATTACGTTTGTATGGGAAGCTCACTGTTCGCTGGCGTCTTAAATATGGGTTTATGCAGATTAGAAAGTTTAGTAATCAATATTGATATGTCTGTGTTCAAATTGCAATTAGTTGTGCTTAATTAAGTCTGCTCAATTACGTATAATGGCTTCGTAATAATTAAGCTTTAAAAAGTCTATTCACATTTCTTTGACAAACGACGACGAACTTTAATAAAATGTTTTACTTATTTAGAAATAGCTCCTAAAGTTTTTATTAAAAAATATAATATCTAGGTACTTAACAAGTGAGTGCTATGGCTGGTTTACATTATCTTAGTTGTTAGTACAGAGTAGAGGTATGTTGCCTGGCATGTTCATTGATTTTAAAAGAACGTCAAACACAGCAGGCAATGTACGTCTACTCTCTACTAACAGCTGAGATAATGACCTCTCTGCATTATTTATTGTAAATGATACACCAGCGACAAAAACATTTTACAATTACATTTATAAAAAATTTGAATAAATATTCTTAACATAATGATATGCCTTTATAGTCGTATACGGCACTTTGCATTTTGACCTTTCTTCTTCGTGCTGATCGGTATGCACTCATTTCCGAAGCAAGTAAGGTCACTATCAAATGGCAGATTGCCAAGGATAAACAATGAAGGAAGTTTCCGATATTTTTTTGTTTCTAAAATTTAATTTTAATAATTATATTCACAGTAAAACATAATTTAATATTACAAAAACAATTAAGATATAGCAGTTCAAAGTTTTAATGACTCGCATTTTTATTCATACAAAATTTACGGAATTTGTGACGTCACAAGTCTCCTTTCATATATATTTTTATATTTTTATTGAGATATTGAAAATCTATTTTCATTTACTACAATTAAACGCTTATGCTTAAATTATTTAAGGTTTTTTTTTCTCAAAATTCGACTCAAGGAAACTTCCTTATTCAACAATCCATCCTCATGAACTTTTATGTCCCAATATTTGTAATTTTATAATTAAAGAGCTGACCTTTTTTTGCCATATAAATTATTTCTAGTGAATATTTTGTTAGTCAAATAACCATTATTATTACCAATTTGTGATCGGAATTTACAGTCTATGTAAGAAGGTAGAACCTACCAAAAATATTGAATAAAAACTACAGGTACCAATGATAAAGTAAAGTACCTAGGTACTAAGAATTTCGCCTAATTTCGAGTACCTACCTGTTCATCTAATACAAGAGATCTATCATTTGAAGATAGTGCTCAAAGATAATATCTACTTGCGACAATGTTTCACGAATTCGGTTTCGTTGCTAACGCCCAATATAGCAGATGGTCACAAATTATAAGGTTAACTGCAGACTGCTTTAAGCTAACTGTTTCAGAACTTTTTATAGAGGCTTACTTAATCATTTAAAAATAGGGTTAAGAGTAAACCTAAACAGGTACAGAAACTTCTTTTTACTAAAAGTAAGTTCCTACGACTTCTAAAACTATTTTCTTCGCGTTTCTTCAAAATTGTATACTATAGCGGTGCAATCATACCGCTACATAATCAAATCGACGAATGACGAAGAAATGCAGGATCAGCGAAAAGTACAACATGTAAACTTTACGCAGACGTGACGTCGCACTACGTCAAAAGCTAACATCGAGGCAAAAATGTATGAAGACCTGACTCACGATATCGAAGTTTTCTAAGCACTTCGCATAAATCGCACAGCACCTAGCTCGGCGGAAGTACTTCCCTTTTCGCTGAATATATGGTGAAGAAAGCCTGCCTCAACATATCGATCACGGAAATATGAATTAATGTAAGGGACAATATACCGAAAATGAGTTATATACACCGTTGGATTCGGAATTTTACGCGCCATCGAATGGTATACTTGAAATGTTGATATCTTGAAAAAAAATCAATTTTTTGTCCCTTACATTACACATTTTAGAAGGTCCTAAACAAATCTTTACCACAAATTTTGACGTATCATGCACTTGTACAAAATGTCATTTTAGTTTTAAGGTATGTCTCATAAAAACTTATATATGGCCTTTACCCTAACCACGTTTTCGTTTTTTCTAAAACTAACCAGCCTTACGTTACTTTATGACTTATGTATTTGGCAATGATGTCCCTTACATTATTGTGAATACAAAAAATTAAACAAAAAATAATCATTAAAAGTATTTATTTTTATTCTGCGTTTAACATAATTAGTCTCAATGTTAACAATGATGGCAAATTATAGGAAAAATCATTTTTGAATGATAATCAACTGTTTATATAACCATTGGATTGTAGATAACGTTTTTATGTTGTTTATAATGTTTCGTTGAATTGTTGATAATGCAAACTGCTGCAGTTAACAATTAGGTTGTAGTATTTTTGCTTCAGGCAAATTTTTCCTAAGACAGATAAAATTTAGTCGTTGAGTAAGCTTTAACCATCGTTTAATTCCTTGATATTTGACGTGACATTTAAAAATCGTTCGTATTACATTATAAATTTTACTCTACGATTAAATTTTACCTGACTTTGGAACAATCGGCCCTTAATTAATACGGTTAAGTATAAATTAGTAGTGTGAACATCGTTATTATATTACTTAAGTTCTTTATATTAAAATGCTATAATACTAAAATTTCATATTGAATTGTTTTTTTTTAAATTATAATTTAAAAACCATAATTACTTGAAAAAAATCTATTGAACTTGAAATTTTGGAAATTTTTTTTTAGTTATATAAACAGTTGATTATCATTCAAAAATGTTTTTTCCTATAATCTGCCATCATTGTTAACATTGAGACTGATTATGTGTAACGCTGAATAAAAATAAATATTTTTAATGATTAATTTTTGTTTCATTTTATGTATTCAGAATAATACCATATTTTTTTGATCTAAATTAAATCAAGTTAACCAATTTGCTTTTGAAAGTAAAATTTTATTATAGTATTTAGTTAAGATACAGCAATAACTAAACCCAAAAGGGTACCTTACTTCAAAAAATACTAATATTATTTTGTCAATATGACTGATACATTAATGCGGAGTATTTTTGTGTTAAATGCAATTAAGGTAAAGAACGTATTTACATTTATTTTTAATGTAAGAGACATGCTATCTCGGAATCCATAAAGATATTTGTGATTTTGCTTGCATAGCTTTATAGAGCTCTCAAACCTAAGCAACTTTGCCATAGGCATCAAGTAAGTAGAATAAAAAGTGAAAAAAATACAAGCAATTATTATAAATAAAATTTGTTTTTTGCTCCTCCTGAAAAGTAGACCTTTGTCCCTTACATTAATTCATATTTCCGTGATCGATATTGAATCCTTTACATTATTTTGTCGTACGTCTAACATGCCGACTTATTTTGTCAACTGTATAGATCCGATTTTTCAGTTTTATTATAATTTTCTGTACTTTGAAGTAAACGCATTATAATACGAGCTAAGTGATTCGATAAACATTCTTTTGAGTAGGTAGGCATTTTTTAAGGTTCAAGACAACAAGGAACCTCATTAGTAATTTTTCTTGTTAATTTGATATCTTATTATTATATCAGTTTAATTATGGAAAAGAGGGAGTAAATATAAGTTTATAACCATATGGTCTGGTATAGATAGATATACTGAGCGTGATGATTTTTACGCGATTATAGGCGCAAACGCATCTCCTCGCTGCTATCTAGAGTGCGTGGCAGTAGTAACAACATACTGAAGACAATATCTGACCATTATGATTGTCCCATACTGGGGTGTCAAGTGAAATTTATAATTGGGGCAATAAAATGAAATTGACATGTTTGTATAATTATTAATAATTTATTGACATGTTTATTGTAAATTATTATTCAATTGACATTTGTTATAGTTATTATTAATTTTATTGACATGTTTATTGTATATCATTATTATTATCTAATTCTCGAATTATAAACCTACTAACAGAGTTTATAAGTACCAAATTGTTACTAACAAATATGGATCAATGTTATCTTATAAATAAATGAAAAATAATTTGTACAAATTTTCCATACTTACACCGCCGAGAAGCGAAATGAAATTTCGCATAGATAATTACTGTATCGAGTATTTTTACGCGCGTTTTTTTCTCGATAGATGTTCGTACTATGGGTTATTTCATTGGTAGTAATCTTATTGAGAGCCAAGCAAATAGTGAAAAGTAGAACAAGTGAATTTATCTTTGTATGTGACCAGAATAGTCGGTTTGTTTACATGTGTGTGAATCATTGGTTTACTGCGAATTATGTCACATTGAATACCTTTGTGTTTTAATATATAAGGGCTATAATATAATTAGAGTTCAAGAATGCAACAGTTATTTTCATCGTTTTGAACCATAGATACAATAGTGTATGTTTAGTGTCCTGTTGCGTTTTTGAATATAATTATTAAAAAAAACGAAAGTTTGCTCTTTGAAAGAAAATTCACTATTGACAACTAAACAAAGGAAAAAATATAATGTTCTAAAAACAAATCATAGACAAATAAAAATCCTTCATGGCACAACGTGTTACACGCTATAACATTAAACTTGTAAAAAGACACTTGTTGGTACTATTTACTAGGAAAATCCGTAGCCTGAAGCACAGTTTTAAGTACCGCAGGCTTTCGGTATTTTATCATTATTTTGTGAAAAGTTTTTGAAGTGTTTTTTATTTAAATAAATTTAATTTGTTTTTATTTTATTAGATTGGTGAGATGGCTGGTCTGGTAATGATGACACATGCGGCTCTCGATTACATAAGACAAATAAAGTTGTATTCACAGTACACACCGCGTTCCTTACAAATAGCGTGAACTGTTATTTCAAACGTGACTTGACATGGCAATAGATTTCCTTAACTATTTTGCCTAGAGCATACCAGATTTCATTATTCTTCTAGCGTAAGGTATGCTAATTCGTAAAAAGAAAACCATCGATTGATGCATACATTTTCAATTTCATTTCATTTTCCTATTGCTTTTACACACTTCCATAGTAAGTAATTTACATTTTTTTCACACAAATAATGAGAACTTAGGTAAGTACATGAAACAGTAGATTGTTTTATAAGAGTTGTAAGTGATCTATTGATACACCCGAGATATTTAGGCGCACAAGAGAGCGAAGTCAGCAAGGGCGCTTTTAGTTCGAGGGTCTATCAATATAGATCACTTAACTCGAGTTGAACACTCTACTTTTTATCACAAATAAGAGGAATAATATTTGCAATTTGCACAACGTTTTCTACATTTGTTTGCCCGCCATGCTGTGTAGGACGACGACGAAGGACCTCGTGCGATTTTCAAATTTTGCTGTTTTTTCTCAAAGGTTTAGGTTTAGGTTCTTTTCACTCTTTGAGTTCTCGCTTGCTTTGCCGGACATGCCGCAGAGGAGCCCGTTCGATTTTCAAATTTTCTTACCTCTACGTGAAACACGTAGAGGTAAGAACGTGTCTCTACAATAACAATAGACAGTGATCAGCTGCAACTTCACATGAGAATATATGGCAAAGTGAAAATTATACAGATTAAAATACGTCGTTTTACCTTCGATCATCTATGATCGAATCGTATTTGAATTAACGTCTCTGATTTCGAGTTAAATACAATAGAACCACTTTCAGGGCATGAATGATAAAAACAATAGAAGCCAAATAAATATAAAGTAAGTACATACAAAAATTTATAAAAGAAAAAAATAGGTACATACTTAAAAATTTCGAAAATGCTGACATGTAATATTACTTTAGTAGAAGTATTATTGCTTTTGGTTGGTATTTTAAAAGGTTCCACAATACCACTCACAAAAATTGCTTTAACTTATAATACATAATCTTTAATTCTATCCTTTGGAAAAAATAACATTTTATATTTAAACATCTCTGCATTACAAGAATTTAATCGCTGTGAGAAAACGACGTCAGTCCATCGATGAATAAATTAATGGCTCAATGAGCTGGCCTGTAGAGTTGTAGATCTCGCGTTTGTGCGTCAAAAAGTAGATCAAATTGTGTGTTGTTTAAAAATTAATCTAATAGATGTCACGAGGTTTTCAAAGCAGTACTAAGAGTGCTGTTTGGTAGGTACCTATTCGAGGCTAGATGGCGCTTCTAATTTAGAATATGTTTCGAAATAAGTGATTTTTTTTTTCGAAAAATTTCGGAAAACTGTTTCGACAAAAAATTCTATACAAGGTGTTACAAAAATACCCCTAATGCCGAATATGGTATATAGGGACCATCAAACTGATCAACTTTTACTATGGGACCAACTCGCGAAAAAAATAAACTGGTGGCTCTGTGAGCTGTAGATCGCGTTTGTGATATTTATGATCACTTATCGAATGTTTTTTTGTTAAACTTTCGAAAATCCGATTTGAAAAAAAAAAATGACTATCGAATCGAACCTGCTCACAAAATATCACGAGAACCATTTTTGCCCAAGCTGAAAAAGAGACGGTCGATACTGTGGCGTTTCGACAACACTATCCATGACACGACAGTGAGATAAAAGTATTAGAATGCAAAATACATTAACATCCAGGAAAACTCAGGAAAGTTAATTCTATATATTTTCGAAGTCATCGGTGTGCGGACTGAATCGCAAATGCAATCGAAACGTCCAATGCTCAATGAGTGCACTATAAATGTATGCCAGACGCCACGTCACTTCAAGACACGACGCACGTTTGCATCGGGATTTTCCGGTTCCATCGTGGGACCGAATATCCTTTTACCCATACTATACTTACTGCTCATACTGTTTAAATGAGGATCATAAACATTATTGCATACATCAAAGAACAAGATAAAAGAGATTGACAATGTGATGATTTTTTCGCTTTTATACTGTATACCGTAAAAAATCGAAAGAGCAATTTTGCATGGGAAATTTGTACAACGCCATCTACCGCTGAAAATCGCAATGATTTCTTATAGTGATGTGATGTCATGAATGATTAATAGTAGGTACTTTTTATTATTTATGTTCATTTACTTTAGTTCTCCTACGGATCTCCTCATTTCTGATTCGATCACGTAGGGAAACGCCGAATATGGCTCTCTCCATTGCACGCTGGGTGACCTTGAGCCTTCGTATGAGATGAGACCCATAGTTAGCGACCACGTTTCACTGCCGTAAATCATCACTGGCAACACACTGGTCATAGACTTTCGTCTTGAGACGCTGAGGTAAGTTGGATGCGAAGATTTTTCGAAACTTCCCGAATGCTACCCATCCGAGTTGGATTCGACAAGAGATCTCTTTCTCGAAGTTGGATTTACCTAACTGGACTGTTAAACACTGTTGGTTTCTTAATTTTGTTTTCTGAGGTTCTTAAATAATATTCCGCGGTAAAGTTACCTATTCGCATAAAGTAGAATCCGCTGTCAATGAAAATGATAGATCGCTAATAAAATATAATGTTTTCATAATTCAAATAATTTTATTTAAGTAAGTATTATTATTTTATCAGACATTTATATCTTTCAGACGATCTTAATCTCAGCTTATTACTGTCGTGTTTGCGTATTTTCGTTGAAATCGTTTTTCATCAAGGACAGTTTGTAAACCTGCAAAACCTTCCTAGGCAATTATTAATTTCATTTTCTATCAGTCATATGATTATTTCATACGATCATGTGATTATGTGAAAGCCTTTAAGTAAATTAGGCATTATAAAAATGATCAATACTTAATCTTAAGATTATCGAAAAGTAGGTGGTACTTATGAAGGTTTATGCTCCAACACCTTAAGTAGTCTAATACTAATATGTAAATGTTTTGCTCTCGTAAGTTAGTTCTGAAATTCGAAAGAATTTGACTTATGATATTTGATAAGAAGAGTCTCATGTTTCTTGCAACGGCAACTTGCAACTTGCGAACGAATTTTGAGCGTTTCCTATGTCACACTCACACGAAATAGTATAACCTATGGAAATGGAAACCAATGGAACCTAAGCTTCCTTTAGAAAAAACATAGACCTCTTGACATAAAATACCTACCTGCTTACACTTAATATACGTTTATTTGAGCTTAAGTGAAACTACACAAACACATAACCCAGGAAAAACGCAAACTAAAATAATTTGTAATTAAGACTAGTTTTTATATATTTTAGAATTTTAACATGTATATTTCGTTGTAATATTTTTTTTTATTGACGGCTCTAGTGGACTCACGATGCACCCTAAAGGAAAAATCTAAACAGATTTAATTATACAGATAAAACAATGGTCCTGATTCTTCAGGGAAAAAATAAGAAATAGTAGTTTATCTTTAGGATCTAATGAATCTATTTGATAGTAAAAAAGGCGTGTGAATGGATCGCTCTGTCATTGATTATACAAAGTTTTATTGTAAATATTACATCCAGGTCACATCATTGTAGCAATTGTGAAATTAAGCAATGAATTTCTCTGTAAACTAGGTATATACCTATAAACTATAGTTTCAATATGGAGGTATTTGAGCAATATGTAAATAAATGTAGAAAACAAATTATAATTATGGAAATGCAACATGCTGAATGCAATAATTCGTCTCGTAATATGTAACGTAAGTAATAAAATTATAATTTATGAAACTCTTTGAAATTGAAAGCGATAACAACATAGTTATTATCTCAAGAGCTCCATAACATATCTCAAGATTACCGTAAGACTTAGCAAAGCGATAACGAAGGATCTTCGTCGTTTAACGATAACGATACTTGTAGCGACCGTTACCAACACTTATGTACCTAACGAGATCCGAACGAAAGATATGAGCCATTTATCGCGAAGCAAATTCGATATGCTCGATAGCTGCGAAAAATAACTAAGATTATGAAAAATTCACTCGAGGAGCGCGTGATTTTGCAATAAAGAGTTTTTAAATGACTTAAGCAGCCACTAAGTATGCAAGTTTTTTTTCAGCTAAGGGCCCCATCTCACTAGGACACATGATTGCTCCACCAGTGGTTGGTTCTTCTACCACCTCCAAATTAGTTGCGCAACTAAGCGGACACCAAGTGAGGTAGCTTCCATACATCTGTCTGTGAACATACTGGTTGCGCCACCACACCACAGCTGGGCCCTATTTAATAACGTGACAATTTGTCAATTGTCATGACTATTTGGTTTACATTGCGGTGTAGCTATGAGTAGTTTGTTCTATTTTCAAATTGGTTGACACTGGATTGGTTGACTGGATATAAAATTGCCATGACTGGTGACAAATTGTCACGTTTATGGTGCACTAAAGGAGACTGACCAGAAGTAGTCTATGAACCAATACCAGTATTGTTGTTGTATTTCTGTGGGATATCTCAACAGCTCAACTACACTTGTGCAAAGTGGCATCAAAATCTGACCCGATAGTTTCGAGAAACATATTTTTTTATGAACACTCATTTTTAATACTTACTTACCTACTTATACTTAGGTACGCATTGAATGTTTGAAAAAAGTTTTGAACTGGTAATTGATTAACACATGCCGCCCTATATCACAGTCTAACTGTGATATTCTCAAAGTAACACTTGACGCAAGACTAATAAATTGAAAGAAAGAAAGAAGAGCCGGACTCGCGCACGAAGGGTAGTTAGGAAAAGCCTTAGACTCAATGTACAACACAAATATTACTGTAGACTGAAAAAGAAACAAAGAAACAAGTAAACCGAACAGAATATTGAAAAATGGCTTGATAACTCTATAAAAAATCCTGAATAACACCATAAAAGCTTAGAAAAATAAACTTCCAATCGTCAGTTCTCGTAATTTTCACAGTGATATGATATTCAACGATATTACTATGTATTTTGTGCAAAAAGAAAAGCTTTTTTATTGATCTAACACTTTAACCGAGTAGATTTTTAATAAATGATCCAGTATTCCAGAAATCAATAAAAATGTACTAAATTTCGTCAAATTTCTGGCGAAGCGACAATTAAAGCTATGCAATAATCAACCATATTCCAAAGAGATAGTGAAAGAGTAGATTGCGTGAAGTGGCCTTGCCTTAAGTTTAGTGCAAACGGACATAGTGTATCAGCTTATGTAACCGAAATGAGCCTATCACGAAAAAAACGTCATAAATACGTGATCGAAGGAGACAGGGCGGTCTATTCAAACAACATGAAAACCAAAAACAGCAATCGGATTATATTATCAATAGCGAATGAAAACCCGATAAAAATCGGATTTACACCCAATCGCAGTATAAATTGTTCTTAAAATTACGAATTTGGCACGTGTAACTTTTATCGGTCAATGAACTTAAAAACGCAATGAGAGAAACGCATTGTTATCATCCGCTTTTAAACAATATCTATAAGAGGGATTTGGGTTATACTTAAAACCTCAACAATCAACCTTGATACTCCTCTTGCACAAAAAGTCCATCATTGTCGTAGTTATTGCTTTCTGGAATAAAATAGCTAATTGCCTCTAGGGGATTTTTTTTGTCTTTTACTAACGAGTTTACAAAAACGAAAAAGTATTTATTATTATTATTGTTACATTTTCGTTGTAGTTTTGATCCCAAGAAAAGGGTCTCTCAAACGTTTTTTTTTTACCCCCGACGCAAAAAGAGGGGTGTTATAAGTTTAAGGTATCTGTATTTACACTATAATAAAACACGTAAATACCAGATAGGTAGTTTATATAGGTAGGTAGGTTTATTATTTAGTCCTTTACTATCCTCCTTCCTTTATTATCCTGATGATGATGGCGTCTGTAAAAAGGCCTTAAAGTCTCTTACAATATAACTTAGCGAGTGTAAAAACCAACAGATAAGTAATTTAGGGCTGATCTTTCAATGCCTAGATATAGCTTTGTCAAAATAAAAACCTTTATTTTTAAAGAAAAACCTGAAAATAAAAATAAAAATAGCTTTAAAAAAGCAAGATCTTTTTTTTTTTATTAATAGGTACATTATTAACGCATATCAATTTTAATAAAAAAACGTCTAACGTAGTCGGGAGGGGCTGGAGCTTCTTATTTTTAATTCTAAAAGCCCCACCCGACTTCATTAGACATTTTTTATTAAAATAGGTATGCTTTAATAAATTCAATATTATTTCCTAATGTCAAAAAACAAAACTAAAACAAAAAAATAAGTCCATTAAACTAAATGACAGGCAAAAAAATTTTGTTTAAGTGATAAAAAGTACCTACCACAAAGCTAGGCCACAAAGTGCAGAAAAGAGATAATTCATATTTTTGTCTTTATTTAAGCACAAATTTTTTTTTCCTATGGTGACGCTAGTGTCCAGACTACGTGCTCTTAAACCTCCTTGGAAAACACAATATTTATGAAACCATTATTTACCATATGCCTATCATTTATATTTAATTTGATAGTGACCGTGTGGGTTTCCGTTTGACTTGGAAATCATCGAATTCACGAAAAAGAACTAGCGGTAGTACCCGACTTCTACCCACTTATTTTTTTGTTTTGTCGGTACCGGCGTCGACATTTCTCTATCAAAGCGTACTTTTGTAATATAGTAAATTCTCTATTGATATTAGAGGTGGTAGTCGGTGGCTTAAATTATTAGTTTCTGATAATTGATGATATTCCAGCCATAATGCCAGCAGTAGATACTTCTCTGCAAGAGGATTTCATTAAACTGCATTTCATTCCATTAAGATCGGTAAAGACTCTACCGATCTTCATGGAATGATATGCACTCTACCGTAGAGTAGCTCGGCGTTGAAAGCCGAAAGAAAATTGACGTCGGTACGTCAGTACCTACTATCTATATTAATTCTGTGACGTCGGCTCAAAAATCATCTTTTGTCGCGAGAGTTGTTACGTCATCATCCTGACTCCTGAGGGGGGGTGGTGTTATTTTTTTATGTTCATGTTGGCGACAACGTAAAGCTACACGTTGGTACCATTGGCATCGACATGGCGGCGCAGTAGGCTTGTCAAAGTACACATATTTTCATTCTAAGATGTCACCGTTTTTCCGCCATGAACCTCGTACCTCGGAGTAAGACGTTCATCGAATTCACATTAAAAAATATACAATCGAATTGAGAACCTCTTCCTTATTTGAAGTCGGTTTAAAAAAGCGATAAAGCATGGCTAAATAAACAGTAAACTGAATACTTATAGGCACTTGTATTCATAGGGCCTTATGGCCTTAGCGTGATCGACAAAATTACTTAATTTGTATCTAAGTAGGTACCTACCTACATATTTTAGGTGTAAATTGATGAGTGTCCTTGCTTTGCTTCTAAAGGCACAGAATACACTAAAGGGCACAAGGGCAAACTTGAGTATTATGTTTATGTTTTGACACGAAATAAGCGCATGCGTTTGAATTCGAATCCAAACAACCTAGGACAGAATAGAACTATTGCCAATAGATCCGGATAACCGGCTTACCGAACCAAACGATCTTTAAAACTTTGGTGCCTCTATCACTACTTATCACTGACATTATTACTATTATTTAGTGATTACTTATACAAAGTCAGACTTTTTTTTACAAAAAGTAATCTTCACAGTGATAAAAAAATCTTGTTCACGCAAAGGCGTCTGTTCTCGTCATTTAGTTCGTTCGCTTTTCTATTGGGTGTGGTTTAACTGGTTAGCAAAATATTCGTATTTTGATGAACAGAAAAATCTATTCGGTCAGCCAAAATGGTTAGTTGGTCAACAACTTTAGGCTAGCAATTTATTGTCATACTGGACTGCTGTATTTTTTTTAGCTGCGTTCAAAAATTTTTGGTGATCGATTAAAATGCATTTTATTCCATGAAGATCGGTAAAGTAGTTCGGCATTGAAAGCCAAAATAAAATTGACGTCAGCTCAATCGTAATTTGTCGCCAGAGTTGTTACGTCATTATCCTGAGGGGGTGGGGTTATTTTTTTATGTTCATGTAGGCGACAAAGTAAGCTACACGTTGGTACCATTGGCATCGACATGGCAGCGCAGCAGGCTAACTAGACTCCATCATACCCTATACCCCATACCCTATGGGGTCCCTAACCGCATACCCCACACAACACCGCACACCTCATACCCGTTACCCCACCACGTACCCCCTTCTCCATTCTCATCCACCATTCCCCCTTCCCTCCTCAGTTTTCTCTGCTAACCAATTTTGAAATATTGCTGACCATTTTTAGATATTTTGCTCTCCAACTGTTTATTAAATTGCTGACGATTTCAAGATTGTTGGCAGATCAAGATATGCTGACCATTTGTTTGCTGGCCAAATAATTAAACTGCTGATTTTTTTTGCTAACTACCTAGCTATTTAGATTGGCAGATCAAAAAATACTTCCCTTTTCTATTCATATTCAAAATAATTACTATTGCTAGCGCCATCTAGCACTTGGTAGCAATCTTTTTATTTAGTGAGACTCCTCTGGTTGCTTTTTTTTAAATCGTTTTTGTTTGCTACTCGACGCTAGATGGAGTTAAATTTTCAGGACATTTTAAATGTCAAACAAATGTCAATATCTTTGTCAATCAACTTTCATCTTCTCAATATTTTTTATTAATTCGATTTTGTATGTACCTACATCGTAAATAAATAAAAATATTCCATTGAATGTGCGCCACCTTGTTATTTTAATGCGCATGCTATTTACAATAAAGGTCAATGCGCATAGTCAAAACATTGCGCATTTCGGAACAGGCTAACCTCCATCAGACAGGCAGGCAATATTCCACACTTTCAACTGAGTTGATCGACCAGCAACGGAGCTGTCAGTGTTAGACTTTCTGTTCTCTTCAATTTTTGATTTCGTGCTATATATTTTAGTGCTTAGTGAATGTGCTGAGTGTCTCCGGCCGTTCTTTGTTTGTTTCTGATAGGTGCTAAATAAAACAAACTCAGGTAAGTCCTTTTTTTTATTTCGGTCTCTCGTTATTCAAAGTATTTGGTCGCAAGCCGCAATTCACTAGCAAAACAAAACACCGCAATAAAAGTGTCGTGCATTATTATCGTTCCCAGAATCGTAGAAGACACTTAAAAATTGCTATCAATACCCCTTTAAAAATTCTGTGTTGGTATTTCTTATCATATTGCAATGTTGAAAATTCTTATGTTCTGTGTACTATTTCTCATTTTAATGCCATGATGATGTCATTACCAGCAAGCCTTTTGCTGACTAACATGACTGTATCATTTCCGAAATGAACCACATTTTTTATGGTTTGCCGTGCTACTTAAATCAATAGCTAGAGTACTAAGTAAGAAATAAGTAGGTATATCTGTAATATTTTCCAGAATGACTATCTTAGATAATTGTATAGCAATGAAATTATAACCTAATCTGTTTAAATGTACACAATTTTTTATAAAAAAATAATATTTAGTAAGTAATACATAATCCAGCTAGACCGAAATGTGTGTTCATGTAACAAATAACTTGCTAGTATAAATACCTACTTTGTTGTTAATAATTTTGTTAATTGTGTTTGGTTATGATATATTATAATAATAATATAATAATAATAAAAGCCTTTAATCAGACATTCACACATTAAATACATACATTTTAGACCATCATTTTGCATATTAAATATTTATAAATCACAAATATGTATTAATTAAATTATTTATTCCATGTCTGTTTGCCTTTTGTAGACAAAGGCCTCCCCCAACTCTTTCCACCTCTCCCTATCCTTGGCTATTGTAGTCCATCCTCCACCAGCTGTAGTTCTTATTTCATCAACCCATGATATATTATAGTTTGTGAATATCATTACTTATTTCTGTTAAAGCTGATAAGTTTCTTCTTGACAGCTGAAAAAGTCTGGAACGGGTGGTAGGAAAATATAGACAATACAAAAGCGCTTAATTTTTTTGTTTATTTGAATAAAGATATTTTGACTTTGACTAGATTTAGAAATAAGAATAACGCATTGTTTTATCCAATCCCAACATGTAGTTTAATAGAAACTATAAAATATGATAATATCATAAAGGTACTTTCTTTCCCAACTGTCCCTACATACATTGATGTACGAATGAAGTGAAAGTTGGGTATGGGCAACGTGACCATACTTCCCGTTTTGAACTGGATCATCCATTTATTTTATTTTATTTTATATTCACAGGTGAATCAACAGTTATTATATTAACTATAGCAATCTCAGTATACATCAAAAAACCATTTACAGATACACACAAATAAAAATTAAGGTAGTAAAAGTTTCACATTATTCGTGCCTTTATTCAGTTATCTATCCCGTCGTCCCCAAAACAAGCTCCAGGAGGCAAAATTGACATGTTTTACTGCAACTAAGGGTCATCAGACAAAATAATATAAATATAACTAAAAAAATGTTTATTATTATGTTTTGTAATAATACGAGCTGTAGACCTCGCGTTTGTTACAATTTTGTGAATTTTCGAAATGGCTGAAATATATTTTTCCCCATACCTCCGCCATGTTGAAACATTTCGAAAAACTGAATAAAAAAAAACTATATTATAGTTATGGAACCTGCTCACAAAATGTCACTAGAATCTGTTGAGAAATGCCGATTGGCTCCTACGGTACAGTTTCTACTCTACCGAGGAATATATGGAAAAATTTACATCTCGACTTAATCTGACTTATTTATAATTATTTTGTATGGTAATTTGACATTTAGTTTTGAATATAAGATTTCTGTTGATAATTGCAAACACAGTAGAAATTCTAGTGTTGAAACTAATGTGAAGTAGAGTAATCCTCAACCTGTCCTATTTCATTCTTTTTATTATAGACCGTCATTTTGTAGTCATTTGTCCCCTTATGAGATTGTTCTACCAATGAAACTAAAAACTTTTGCCAAAGAGATATGGATGGGTCGAAAATCGACAAAAAATTTTGTTCCTCCCATATTAATCCCATACTAACTAGACGACACCTAAAACATTGTATGAGAAAGTTAAAAAAAACGTTTTTCGACCCATGTTTCTTTGGCAAAAAAGGTTCCGTTTCATTGGTAGAACGCTCCCTTAATGGGAGTAAAACAACTACAAAAAATCCCACACTGTTGGGAAATGTATAGGTCTTCTGCTATCGCTTACTACCTATCACTTATCAGTACATCAAAATTAGTTTTTCTGCTGCTTGTTTTGTGATAATGCGAGTTTCTAACGTCACGTCGTGAGCGTCACCATAATATTAACGATAAACGATAGCAGCTATGATTATGAGTTTCTAACTTTTTGTTTTCAAAGAACAATGAAGTGTATAACATTTGTAGAGATAGTAGGTAACTGTTATGTTAGTAATTGAATATTATTCTGAACTGAAATCACAAAAAATAACTGACTAATACTGCTCTTGAATTTAAAAAAAAAATTACTGTAAAACCATAAACTATTTTTTATTTATTTTACCACCCCATCATTCACTCAGTAAATCTTAGGTTTTGCCTCGGAGACACGGCAAATGTTAAAAAAGGTTTAACATTTGCCATGTCGTTTCGTCGTGAATGTGTTTTAAAATTATTTTTGCTAGTTACTAATAAATATTAAACAAATTGACAATAATTTAAACTATTTAAGGACTTTACTGATGGGTAATTAATTATATTGTATTGAATGATTAAGAAATACTCATAAATGATAAAAATGATAATGATAAACACAAATAATGATAATGAAGAATGTATCTGTCACATCTAACTGATAATAAAAAATGTATAACGTTTTATACTGAAAGGATATCGGAATAAATTATTAATTAAGCCAAGGAAGTTAGGTAATTCACGGTTATTAAAAAAACAAACTGTCATTGGTAAAACCTAGCATGTGCCAAACTCTAATGGAAAACGCTCGAAAAATTTCCCCTTTTCAATAAAATCCTAACATTTACCAACTCAGGCTGGTAAATCTTAAGATTTACTAGTAAAACCTAAAATCTACCTATATATGGGCTTTTACAGTAACATTTTACTCAAATGTCCAAGGTTTTTGAAATTTTCGTCCGGGTTCTGTAATTTAGGTGATGGCAGGCCTAACTAAGGGTCATCATTTCACAGATTTTGTATAAGTTTCGACCAAATTTCTTGCCAGATAATTTCGTAGGAACTCTGTATCATTTTTAAATAGATTTCAGAAGATAGGTGCTAGGAACCTCTACCCGTAAATCGGGGAATTCATTAGTGTACTGGCAATGAGTGGTCTTTCCTTGACTTCTTTGTTCATTGTATGGGAAGTTTTCTCCGAATTTTCCAATTCCCAGATCGTAATTGTGACGAATTACCCCGAGCCGACCGACCGATGATAAGCCAATAAGCCGACGATAGTAAACAAAACCTTACGACCATTCTAACACCCGTTTGCACTAAACTTCAGAATCGCCTACGTCTTTTCCTAACTACAACTCGACCAAGATAAATAGGCGCATGAAAGCTGCATGACAGCTAAGTTAATGACAACGTTTTAATTTGGTCAAGTTGTAGTTAGGAAAAGACTTAGGCGATTCTTAAGTTTAGTGCAAACGGGCATGAATCTATTTATAGAACGTCAGTTTCATCGCGTGCTATATAAATGTTCGCCCGCCCTTGGCCCGTCAGTGTCGGATCATTTAATAAAGCTATTGGATATTAAAAATTCACAGATGCCCGGACTTTTTTATCGGAACCTCAATTTTCTCAACCGTTCCGTTTCGGTCGTCAATCACCAAAGTTGGAGCTTGATGTCGGAAAAACAACTGTTTTTCCACCAAAAAATATTAATTTTTACTTCTTAACAACAATTTTATTTAAACAGTCTTGTTGAATCCACTTGTAGCGATAGAACATAATAAAATTAATAAATTTCCCCAATGCATGATCTTTACCGTTTCACTCTATTTCTTTAATCTAAGTATACGAATACGAAACCCGTCTTTATTATCTATTCTCAGAATTCTGTGTCTATGGTCTAGTCGACTAGTCTATCTTTCGTCTTTGTTTTCGTATACAATGAAATTTCTTACGACCTCTGAAGTCTTCTGAATCTCATGCAATTTTATAATAAACTCAGATATCGTTCTAGACATCTAGAAATTGTAACGAGAACATTTACATTGTATCTAGAACGCACTCTCGGATTTACCGTTGACACACATTCAACAAACTGTATAAGTTACTACTTTCGCTATAAACTATGCACTTAGTTATTACTAATGTTTATCTTTCACATAATTAGTATGATACCCATATTACCCATACACTATCGTAGGGTACTTTAGGACCCACAAAATATAATTGTTTATATCAAAAGTTTGTATTAGTATCTTAGATAGTGAATTCTTAAAAGAGTGTGACATTTCATTCCGTTACAGAATAAATATAGCTGAATTTTTTTCGCGATTTCAGAGTTGGTCCCAGATAATAAAAGTTGTTCAGTTTGATGGTCCGAAGAAACGGTTTTCTTATTTTTGTTCATTGATTAACACGTTGTATATAGGTATACTGTGACAGAACGGACAGACTATTATTACATGAACTTTATTTGATTGAACTCGCGTGTAGGGGTAGTAGTGGGCGTTGAAAATACAAAATAGAATTAATACTTTTGCATGTCCACCGACGCTTTTTCCTGTTATGTACTTAACAACCATTATCAATGTAATGTACTTCATTTGAAAATTAAATGCACTGTCTAGTTCAGTATGCATTATATCAGCGCAAAGCCTTATATCACATAATTAGTATAGTACCTTATGTTTAAAATTCATTTGCCTAATTTCTAATGAAACCTTCGTATAATTATTTAAGTTTTTTAAATTTAGAATTCCACTGCTCTAACCCTCAAACATCAAACCAAAACCGCTCAAGGTTACTGCCGCGGACATTTCAATTAAAAAACTGTTATTTTTTACGTTAATTAAAAAAAATAACGGTTGAAAAAAGTTTGCTTTGTGGTTGGTTGGTAAAGTTATAAATTCTGTAATGGAGGCATGTGGACCGGCGGTGCTAGCTAGCAGCCGGCTGCCGGGCCTCGTGGTCGGCTGTGCGCGCGTCTATTGATTTTCACCACGGACAGTAACGTCGACGATCTCATGTGCTAAGATTACAGACATTTTAGGAGAGCTGAAATTAAACTATTTTGTGACGTAATACCTATTTCATTGTACAGTCGTTCATTACTATTCATTGCGATTAAGGTGCGTTAAACAAAGATATTTTCAGACAAAGTGAAATATCAGATGAAAGTTGCCTGTTTTTTTTATTAATGACTTCTAATGATTCGATTTATATATCCTTGATTTACAACGGGGAGATCCTATAACAATACAATTTCTTCTTGTTTTTATTTTAAAAATAAAAACGTGGTAATAACATTTTACATCCTAGGTCTAATTTATGTTTTAAAAGCTGTCAGATAAATCAACTTTATTAACCCACACTCACTCAGTTCATCAAGTCCTTACTAAAAGCAACCCAAACATTAATCTTGATCTTACAACTAAAGCTTATGAATATCTTGGACCACTATTAAACTGCCCCAAGATACTCGAATTTCCTTCAATCTTGATATCATAATAGGGTCAGTCTCAGGGTTACGATCTTACGATTTAATCAGTTGACCACGACCACACCACCATATGAAGCCGGAAAATAGAAATAGTTCAAATCTTCAGTTCTTTTACTTGGGTGTGAGTTTATAAAGTTATATTGAATGAAAATGTCTCCATTGAAATATGAAAAAACATGTTTTTGTCAAAGCCTCAAAGACGTCGATGAATTGCAAATAAATCTCCTGAGATCATGTTTATGTGACACGTAGACGAAGAAAGGTCGCTTGAGGTCACCGGGTAGACGGGTGACATGAACATGAGACAACTGGGATGTACCGCCCACCCCCGGGAACGCATGCCGGGAATAAATTAGATTATGCTGCTCTCAGTCCCATATGTAATGTTGGACAAGGTTGGCACGAGAAACATTGCTATGGAAAAGATTGAGAATTGGAATAAATGTTTTCTATAAATAAATAAAAATGGCATTGTTAGTGAAAAAAAAATATGTGGCATACATATTGTGTGTTATCAATATGGGTTATTCAACTAACGTCACGTTTGTTAGCACTAACTTCTTTCCCTGTACACGGTTATGTTTAGTGTTTAACTTTATCAATATGGTTATTTAAATAATATCACGTTTCTTCTAACTTTTTTTGTACTGCTTTCACAAAGAAGAAGACTAAGAATACCCCAGATCTAACAGCAATAACAAAACCTGTAGCAAAATAAATTAAGATACAAAAAGCGAGGTTATTTAGGTACGATGTTTTAGTAAACTTAAAACACTATTGTTATTGGTAAAGCTACTTTACTGTTATTAATAGTAGAGGTTAAATAAATATACCATTGCCGAGTAAATACAGATACAGTGAAGTAAATAGTTGAGACAAACAAAACTAGCGAAAATCAACTGCTACGGATTTTCGTGACTAATGAAAAGCTATGCTACGGATTACCCACAGACATATATTTGCATTTCGCACTCAACATTTACGGTTATATACACCAAATGTGGCATTGTACTGTGATTATCAGAGAACTTTGATAATAACCAATTTGAGCTGCTACGGAATTTCGTAGTACAAAAATCAATGCTACGGCGCATTAAATTTTACGATCGTAATAAAATGTGCTATGATATTGAAATAGGTACTTAGAGATTATTATTAAGTATTTATGAAATGATGCACTTAATAATAATATTGCCGATATTAGTGTCATGTTACTTCGTTAACGATCATCTAATAATAAAAGTGGTTTGCTTTATCAGTTTTACCCTTTTCAAAACAACTAAATTATGCACTGCATGTCAAGAGTATACCAAAATTATACATTCAAGATTCAATCACAAGATACTTACTCATTTTTTTTTCTTATAAAAATGCAAGCCTAGTATCTATGCGGCTGAATCTGAATCGCAATACTGCCAGTATTGCGATTCAGCCGCATAGATTTCGACGCTTGATGAAAAATTTAAAAACATCAGGAAAAATAAAACGATGTCTCTAAATAGTAAATATTTTCAGAATGATGATACGGAACCCTCGGTGCGCAAGTCCGACTCGCTCTTGATCGTTTTTTTTTTTTTTTTAATTTCGCGCGATTAAAGTAAGGAACGGCCTACAGAAAATGCGAAGCTCAGCTGTTCCATTGTCTACTAGAAATGTAACAGACTAGCTTTTGCATTTTATCGCTGCTACTACATACTTTAAAAATTGTAATAACTTTTAAAAAACACAAGATATATTTTCGAAATAAAAAGGACTAAAAAGTTTTTGTTTGAATAATAACTTCACAATCGATAACCTTCTTGAAAAAAATACTTTTATTTATTACAAAACTAACTTCTATTGTTTAATAGAAATTGCAATTTTAAAAGTGGTAAGTTTGAAGGCCAATGTATTTATAATCTTTCAAAATCAAGTGTAGATTACAAAAAAGACACCATCGTAACAAGTACTGTTAACTCAAATGGTCAAGTTAAGTCCCGTAGTAATAGTTGTTCAGTTTGATGGTCCGTAGAATCGGTTTTCCCATTTTGGGAAAACTGATTCTACAAAAATATCTACTAATGCATCTACTTTGTATCTATTTATTTTTTAATAGAATAGTTTTTAGGGTTCCGTAGTAAAGTCAATAAGAAACCCTTATAGTTTCGCCATGTCCGTATGTCCGTCCGTCCGCTCCTCTCCTACACGTATCACTGCTAGGTACAGACAAGTTCAATAATATGTACTCACCTTCGACAGTTCATTAACCTTTATGCCTATGTAATTAAAGTCAAAATCCTGTCAACAGTGCTATCATATTAATGAACTCGACCCAGGCTTAACAAGTTGATGAGTAATAGTCGATCAACTTATAAAATTGGAAAAGTTTTCGTAGATACAAATTTAATTTAATAGTTAGGTTTACTTTACACAACTTACGACTAATACTTACTTCTTAGTCGTTAGTTATGTAAAACAGAGATTAAATATAAGTTTTTACAGCCATTTGGTATGGTATAAGGTAACTATGGAACCTACTGCGCGTGGCCCGACATGCACTTGGCGGGTTTTTTATTTATTAATATATTTATTTACATCTATTATTTACAATTCAGCTTCCAAAGATCTATCTATTTGATCGACTGAATTAGAATGTAGTGTACCAGTCAGTGGAACATGAACTTATACCGACAGCAGGTTCCATAGACATGACAGACCTATTTAGATTCTAAGGTCGTGTGTGTCGTGTCTAAATAAATTCCAAATGGCTGCCGTCACGCCATGGGGCGGTTCTCCACTGGACAATTTAATACCACTTCAAACGCTGGAACTTATCACGAATGCGTATTTTGAGTTATCGAATTTCCTTTAGCCTTTATTTGTATTTATATCAGTCGCACGCCTCCCTCGCTCAAGGATCTCCACGACGCGACTTTTCGCGACCTTCACCAGATTGTCGGGGGTCTACGGCCAAGAAACGGGGTCTACCCACGGCCAAGGAACGTTATTTGATGACAAGACCTTTCCGCCCCGATGGTCATCGGTTCCACTCGCTTTGCTATGTGTCCCGCCCACTTCCACTTCAGCTAAGATATCATTCGTGCGATGTTGATTTCTTTATAGTTCTCCTATGGATCTTTATGATTCGATCACGTAGAGAAGCTCTCTTCATTCAGTGGGTTGCACCTTGAGCATTTATATTAATATTATTTTCAGTAGACTCTACAACTGTAAACGTTGATCACATTAAATGGATTTTCCATTGTCATGACTTTATTTCTTTTTTAATTACAGGATGCTTGGGTTCTTGTCATGCCAGATTAATATGCTTGAGAAAATATGTTAATGCAAAGGCATGTAAACTTCTCATTACAGCTACCTTCTTCATTTAAATTACCTTCAGCATGTAAAACACCCATTGCATGTTGAGTCGGCACGGACCATCTATTTTTCAGCGAGCTACATAATTATAATCAACACTGCTCTTATGCAATCGCACATTTTCACTTTCGTAGCGCTAAACACCTCCTTCATGCATGCAACTGTGACCTCGGTCATGACTTATG
This sequence comes from Catoptria pinella, assembly GCA_963556745.1. Lineage (NCBI taxonomy): Eukaryota > Metazoa > Arthropoda > Insecta > Lepidoptera > Crambidae > Catoptria > Catoptria pinella. The sequence continues at coordinate 6,646,410 of OY750776.1, forward strand.
AGTCTTGTGATTGTGACTATGACGAAACTACATTCCACGTTTTCATGGAACAATTCTTATTAGATTATAAATTTATAATCCTTTGCTTTTGTTAGCATTATTTAAAAAGAATGAGATCTAATAAATACAATTTGTGTTTGTTTCAAAGACAAAAAAGGAACGATATATGTACGAATTTTCTGGATGGGCAACCATTAATTTTAACCCGGTTGTCGTAAGCAGTACTTTGAAAATGTTGTGCTTGAGAATCGATCATCATCTGGTTTATTATTTATCACCACTGAACAAAGCTTCAGGCAGGTGTAGTTTCATCGATTTTGTATGACATCTTAACAAATACTTTTACATAGTAAGTGACATCTTAATGATTTCTTTACATGATAAGTCTTCCTGTGATACTGTTAAGCTTTTAAAAAGACTATTTGGCATCAAATAGTATAATTACATTAGAAACTTAAGTATATTCTATGCCGCTAATTTAATTAACACTATTTACCAATTTGAATTTGCTAGTGAGACAGACAGATATTCACTTTATTACATTACAATCCAATGACGATTTTTGCCAATGCAAAATTTTGCTTTGGCTACCATTTGAAAATTCTATACTTTCAACGTTCCATTCGATTGTTTATTCTATTAATAAACATAGTAAACCATACTTAAATCCGTATTGTTACACATTGACACCCAAGGAACTAGGTCTAACTTCTGCCTAGAACGAAATGTTAGTCTCACACAAGACCGGGGACAATTGCCAACTTTCTACAGTATGGAGCCTGGGTCAGTGTAGCAAGCAGCCATGTTTGTTATTTATGGGGTCATACAGCTGCTGTACATTAGCTACTGAAAAATAACTAAGTGATTTTAATTTCTTTTCGAAGTAGAACGTTTTTGCTTTATGTGCTTTCTTTATCATATCCAAAGTTTACTAGAAACCTTTATTAAGTTTACTCCTATTTATCACTTTATTAATTAGTAACATAGAAAAGAATTCTATTCTTTTAAATGTTTATTTTCGTCGACTGACGCGCGACGTCGTAGTGTCGCCGGGTTGCGACTATCGCAAGAACCGCTTTCTGGTGAAAATCGATGATGTCCTTCCTTTAACCTCGTTTTTGTCTATTGTCGAGGCTAATGTTTCCGTTCTTCTTGATCAAGTGAATTTTAATTATATTATTTTGGAAAAGTTAGGAATCGGACTATTGCGTGCTAGGTATGAGTACCTAATTAAAGCTGAAGCGCACTTTTATAAATTGGTTGCAGAGTAGCATTATTATCTAACCAAATATTACTTGGCTCTATATAGTTTCATTCATAACTCACCACTGTCAGCTTAAGTATTAGGATCAATACTTATATTTTTCATATTATCTTACAAATTTAATCAGGCAGGGCTTTAAGGCCCTAGTCAAACAATCAAAGCAACATTTGAAAATCTTAAAACATTTTAAACATGTATGGGATTGACTTAAGGTTTTTTATATGTATATTATTAATATTATTATTTGGAGAGGGGGACGCCAGTGAAGCCGGTCGGGTGATCAGTCTCCCTAACCGGAACCATTTCACCAAGTTCCCTAAATCCTTATCATTCACCCCACCGGCGTCCGACCCTCAAACCTAGCTGTACGCTTACAGTACCTGCTGAGTTGATTTATCGTTAACTGCTTTAGATCCTCTTCTTTTAGCTTGTCCGCTCCAAAGCTCCCAGCGCAACGATGTTTAATGTAGAAGCGCTTGACTATTATAAGCGTTTGACTATTATAAGCGCTTGACTATACATTGTAGATAGTCAAGCGCTTAACCGCTATCACGCCTGGTGGTAAGCGATGATGCGAACTCGATCCCGTAAACAGTACTATGGAAACCAAGGCAACTGTTTCCAAACCAAAGTAACAAATTTTTGACGATAATTCGTTCCTGATTTGAACTCGATCCCGTCGAGAGTAGGGGGGCAGGCAGGGTCCAGATCATTTAAGGTACCTTATCAGAGTAAGTGACATCATTAAACTATTTGTTATTTAATTACAATAAGGTAACGTTCCTACATACCAAAATCAAGTTAAATCCTATCCCAAAACTGGCAATTTGATTGAACACTGCTGAAGCATGAAGTTTGACTACAGAAATGAGTCCGCAAACAGATTTGCGTGTTAAAAGGGGGGTAGGAGACCAACCCTGCCCCCCTCCTTTGTTTCACTGCGTTCAAGGCTTTGCGCTGTGTCGTCGTGTTTATGATATTTCCCAAGTTCATTGTTGGGGTAATATCAGGCTTGCAAATGGCGCTTTGATATTATGTAAATGTTAACATTAATGATAATTTTGGTTAATCGTAATAAGTGATCACTGATCTATAAACACTTCCATCTATAAACACTTCCAAACATTATTAGTATTACGATGACAGCAATGGTAACGAAAAAGAAACTGAGACCAGTATATTTTAAGACAGAAGTTTCTTTCAATTTTATATACGGAGACTACGCAATGACGAAAAACTTCATTTCTCCAATTGACGTCAGCGCGGTCGGGTCGGGCTATACATTGTAGGTACACACGACAGCACGTCAGGTTAGACAGTTGAACTGCAAAAACAGCTTTTATTACGCACAGTATAAAGGCGGTCTCAAGGTCAACATGTATAGTCTGAGGTGCCGTCGTGTGTACATGTCGATATCCAGACTGTGCCCTAAAACGGTGGATTGAAAAGAAAACAAATATCCATAGATCCATGGAGCCTCGTCGGTGGATCGTAGTGGAATGAGGGTACTTGCTATTGTATTTTTAGTTTATGACATGAATTTTATTACATTCACTTCTGTGGCCTTACTGCAGTAAACAATTTTAAGAACTTCGATTTTTTGTTCAATATACGCAGTATGCTTTTAATCTGGGGCCGTACCGGCTAACGCATCGAGCTTCAGAAAGTCTGCCGGGCTTCAAATTAAAACAGAAAAATCGAGCCCCAATCGGCCCAAAATGGCGAACCCCAATTCATGATGTCACACTAACATCGATATCTTCTAAATAACTTCGGCGAATAGTACAATACGAAAGTCCTTACTTCGATTTATCTGTTTTAAGTTGAAGCTCTGCAGACCCGCCGAAGTTCGAAAAGTTAACCGGTAGGGCCCCTGACTTAATTTTGCATTGTGTATAAAGTAATTTAGTGGGTACTTGGTACTGTTGGTTGTACTTATTAGAAAAAGCCTTCTTGAATTGATGCTGTCGATTCGTAGTGAACTTTTTCGAATCCAAAAATACTTATTTTTAATCGATCAGTGACCAAACCAAAGAATTTGGTTTTTTCCCTCCGTACCGTATGCACCATTGACCTGCACAATCAATAGTGCAGATGAGACTAATTAGTTTCGTTTGCACCATTAATATTTATACAACTTACTGTATTTTGCGGATGGAAGAAAAAAGTATTTGCAAGAACGTTCCCTTATTGTTCTTAATAACAATATATGAATGTCATTTATTGTGTTTTCCTAGAAATATATAGACTGTATTAATACTCTTCTTGATAACACTGGTTGCATAATACATAATGCAGTATTTTGCGGACCTGTAAAATATGACTGTGCAGTATAACAAAAGCGAAACTGCAAATGTGAACAGAAAAACTGCAACTTCCAACTAGTGTAGAGCCGGGCTTTAAGTATTCATTATGTTTCCTTCGGCTCTATTCTATTCTACGCAAGGGTAAAGTAGGTACCTACTGTCGCTTTTAAAAATTCAAGGAATAACTGCGAACGAAAAGGTTTTCGTTTTAGTTCACTGGAGAATGCATAAACAAATGATGAATCAGATTTTCCTTATGCGAATTACTTCTTTGGTGTCTAATTTATCACTAGGTATATATTGCAAAGCGCCAAATTTAATTCATCAACGCCCGAGCGGACGCATGCGGCCGGGTAACAATGGAATATCTGTTGTGTCTCATTTTCCGCTCGTTGAAGGGTTATGTCGTGAAAATTAATTTGATCATTAAACGATATACAAAGAGTCCAACTTCAATTTATGTAAGAAATACTTACATTACATAAAAATATTATGTCTGCGTTTGAATGAATAAATATTTTCAGGATACAGCAAACACTGCTAATAATGTTTCCTGCGTATATTTTTTGCGTCATTTCATACGGAAACTCAAACATAGCGCCCCTAGCGGTACTTACGTATATGTAACAACCCCAAATTGACTCACTTATTTCCTTTCAGCTATAGGCATGTATTTTAGAGGGTGTTTCCTTTTAACAAGTTCTATTTGGTAAGATTTCGTAGCGCCGGATGAGTGAGACGCTGTGGTCCGCCGTTATTTTAAACAACTGACACGATCTGGTCAAAGTGGTACTTACGTATATGTAACAACCCCAAATTGACTCACTTATTTCCTTTCAGCTATAGGCATGTATTTTAGAGGGAGTTTCCTTTTAAGAAGTTCTATTTGGTAAGATTTCGTACCGCCGAATGAGTGAGACGCTGTGGTCCGCCGTTATTTTAAACAACTGACACGACCTGGTCAAAATACATTTCACTGATAACGTAAAAACAGAATAGATTTTTTCTCGACCACAGCTGTAAATGCAAAATATGGCGAAGGCCATTTAATATTAGGACGCACTACCTACCAACTACGTAGTAGAAAGCTTCACACTGTGCTATCGATTTACGAACATCTTTTGTAGACATTTGTATGCGTACTTTAGGCGACAGGCGACGATACTCGATATTTTGTCATTGTTTAAGATCCCGCACATACTTTTATATGCTTATAGCTCTTGGATCCCGATTTAATAATATGCAAATATTTACTGGCATCCTTTGATGCTCTTTCCAATATTATTTCTGTCCTTGGCAGAGTTATGTATTTTATTAAGGTATCTTTTGAAATATAATAGGTTATGTCTTCACCACTCAGATATTTAAACTCCTTTCACTCATAAAGTGAAATTGATCTTATTTAAACACCAAGTTTGGACTGGGGTTTGAGACATAGTGATAAAAGGCGATTCATATTTAAAGCATTAATCATAGAATTTGTTTGCTTAATCACGCTAAGTTCAAAGATTAACCCTCTCCCCCTTTTTCTTAACTTAACTTAAACCTGGTTTTGATGTGATTCTGTCTCTTATTTTTCGTTATGGGGAAACACCTGAATCGTGCACTGATTCAGTTGAGATTGAGATGTGATCACTACTGACATCATCCAAGCTAATGATAGGTCATCGTTCTAATTGACTAAAGTTCCTTACTTGTTTACCTACTTAGTTATAGAATTAGCAGTGGATTAATTAAAGATGTTAGGTCACGCGTGAACCTTCAAGGCTTCACACAACAAGGATAGCTATTTACGAACTTCAGAGAAAGGTTGTGTTTTCACCTTGTAAATAGATGTAGGCATCAGATACTGGGAACGTATGGCTTGTACCTAACTATATTTATCATGATCAAGATCATGAATTTAGTGTAAAATATTAATTATTCGATTTCTTTTCTAAACTTTACTATCGTATTAGAGAATTTCTAGTCATCTTATGCAAATTCTTATATTTCTAATTCTAATAAATATAATAAATTATGTAATAACAGCAAGGTCATGCCAAAAAAATGTAAATATACAGAGACAAACCGAACTATGTACGGGTATAAAATAAAACGGAATATTTACAAGTCAGTAACTACACTCTCATTACAAGAAAACCCTCTCTTTTCTTTTGGAATCCAGACAGTACTCTGATAGTACATAATTAATGACCCAATTAAGTTAATGAACTAAAATAACACCATTAAGATTGTGTATGTTGTTCCAGGATGCCGGCACCAGTGCCCCCCGCCGAAAATGGCGCGCCTCGCAGCGAACTCGAGCAGCTGCAGATGAAAGCCGGGCAGGTCACCGATGAGGTAGGTGTTCATATTAATAATATATTTAACTTCCCCACATGAGCCGAGACTGTCAAAGCAGGGAGGACATGTGCTGAAAATGGCGCGCCTCGCAGCGAACTCGAGCAGCTGCAGATGAAAGCCGGGCAGGTCACCGATGAGGTAGGTGTTCATATTAATAATGTATTTAACTTCCCCACATAAGCCGAGACTGTCAAAGCAGGGAGGACATGTGCTGAAAATGGCGCGCCTCGCAGCGAACTCGAGCAGCTGCAGATGAAAGCCGGGCAGGTCACCGATGAGGTAGGTGTTCATATTAATAATGTATTTAACTTCCCCACAAAAGCCGAGACTGTCAAAGCAGAGAGGACATGTGCTGAAAATGGCGCGCCTTGCAGCGAACTCCAGCAGCTGCAGATGAGAGCCGGGCAGGTCACCGATGAATGATGATGTAGGTGTTTGTATTAAGGCGCGTCTCCTGCTCGTGTTTTTTTCGAAATATTACACAAAAAACATGAAACAAAAACATTTGTTTTCATACACAAGCCGTCTCCTGAAAGAAAATAAACATGAAACAAAATATTTGTTTTCATACACAAACCGTCTCCTAAAAATAATAATACGAACCAAATAACGGGTATCTCCCGAATTAAGTTTAAAAAATAAAGCAGTTTCTTTATTCCTCTCCATCACGATAATTAAATTTTAGCAAGCTTGCTCTAGCACTTTTAGGTTAGAAAAATTTGTAAGCAACCAATAGAATTTCGTTTTTTATATTTATGTATAACCATTATTTAAGACTTCATTGTGCAAGCTTTGCTTAGTTTAGAACTCAAAGAAAGTCGGTTTCCGTTCAAAATGGATCAAATGAAAATGGCCTAATGAAATTACCTCAACCGTATTAAATCAAATTATTAAATTCGTCCTTATGGTTTATCTACAAATCACTTTTGATAAATTATATTCAAGGTTCAAAGGAAATCTTGTAACTTTTTAACCTATTAGCCTCGTTGTGGAAACCGAGATGCCCGGGATTTTTTACTATAATATGATTAATATATACTTAACTCGTGCTTTATTCAACTTTCAGTCATTGGAGTCCACCCGGCGTATGATGCAGCTATGTGAGGAGGTCAGTATCTTTGCGCTAAACGTCTTTGATCTATAGCTTTTACAAATTTCTATGTAAGACTGTTATAAAATATTCATAGAGACATTGAATTATGACCTACATGTTTTATTTGTCTGGGCTACGAAACATTAACATCGAAATAAAAACATTAAGGGACGGAAATCAATTTCCGCGTCTGTGTCTTATTAATCGTACGTATACAACTTTCATATCATAAACAAGATAAAATAATGACATAATCTTATGATAACTGACTAAATTACTTATAAGATATTTGACGATGTTTATTTTATAACAGTTTTATTTTGCAATATTTAAGGGAGTGACATATTTGAAAATGTCGAGAATACCTCCCGAAGTAATCATCTCCTATTGTATTGACTATGTCATAGTAATTTTAAATTAATCTTTGATAAAATTGTTTTCCCAAAGAAATGCAAAATTTTATTTTGTCAAGATTTTGATATGAAAACGAAGCAGGAACAACACAGTCGCGGTAAACTTAACATTAAACATAGAATCGATTTCGCGTGTTATTCGTTTTTATATCAATTTCAACGACTGATATTGTGTAAATGACCTGAATAATGTGTCTCATTAAACCTGCTCTATTGATTTTCCAAGCGTGCGAGAGTACTGGAGAAAATTTCCCATGTCTTTTTACTTATAGATTCCTTGAAACGATGGAATTGTGCGTACTGAATTGGTAGAGACGCGTTTATGTTGGATTAAAATTTGTTTCCCCACATAGTTATGATTTGATTTGGTTTGTGTTGGTTATGTAATTATTTGTGATCATCTGTGAGAGAGGTGTTCTCGATTCGAGGGAGTGAGGGGTATAGCGGAAGTGTCCTGGATAGCCCCAAGCTCGGTTTGGTCTCCGACGCCCGTCCCGTCGTATCCCCTAGGGCGCAGCCTCTGCTATCCCTGGCTGTTGTGTATCGATGTCGCTATTTCATTACGTTTTGTTATAAATGTATATGTATTTATTAGTAGCTCTCCGGTTATAACTTCCCTGTTTATTTGGTTACCTCTGTTTATTTTGAAATATAATATGTAAAATATTAATTATTATCATACATATTGGGTGTTGCATGATCCGTGCCTAACTGTGTCCTAAAATGTTAGAGACCTCTAGCCCTTTGTGTTGTTTGTAGTTCTGTACATTTATGTAATTAAATTGCGGGCATTGCTATACTACCCATGGTGCTGACAGTTAATTCCCTTAGTGGACAATATTACTTAGCTACGTTTCTTTTATAACGAAACAGATACATTGATTAGATTAGAAAGTTAACCGTCAGCGCCTAACATGATGGCCCCAATTCGCTGTTTTTGGTTCCAAAGCATGAAGCCCTTCATTGACCATAGCAAATGTTCCCTGACCCAAATTAGTTGAAACTACTTCTCAGATATTAGCATCCCCTTTAGAATGTTATCTGACCCAGACGTGCGCTTCCTGTCTAATTAATAGTCTATCCGTTGTGCTTGGGCTTGCTTCCGAAACGAACCCTTCAACTACTTGGACGCCAACTCGTTTTATTATACTTACTTATACTTTTCCGAGAACCAATCTGCCTCTGAGGCTGGGTCACTACTATCAAACGCACCTTTCACTACTGTCTTACCTTTTTTCTCATGATTTAATCCTTTCTCTTCATATACACTGTCGACATATTTCCGTCTACAATATGATTTGCCTCTGTACTTCTCGGGCTATTTTATGACATCCCAACACCTACTGATCACCTGAATGGTTGCAAGATTGTCAGGATCAGTGTATGTTGATGTTCGTACTATCCTGTTTTAGTTGACTCTGTACTTTAGGTCTCTGTGTAGTGGCTGCTCTCTGTTGTTGACTGTAAATCTATTATGTTGTATGATTTTCATGCCTTCTCGAACATTCACAATACTACCAGTATATGGGCGCAACACACCCCCGTACCTACCACTGGACTCGCTACAAAATATCGAGCTACACCTTCAACTCTCACACAAAATACAGACCAAGTAATATTATCGCTAAGGATGTATGTCTACTTATATCATTATGTTGACTTATTTATGGTTAATTTAGTGACGGCATATTATTCATTATTTTCATATTATTTATAGAAATTACTTTATTTTAAACAGTTGATATTAACTTTATCATTATGTGTATGTGGTTTAAAATGACAGAACAATATTGTCCTTCACACAGAAGAGACTCTGAACAACTCTATACATCACAGTTCAGACAGCTGCAAAGGACGGCATCTTCTAAAACCTGCAATGTGTCTATAGTGAGACCAGAATTTACAATGCTCACTAGATATCGGAGAAGCTCGAAGATGCCGTCCTTCGTGTGACACTGTAATATAACTTCTACCACCACATGAACTCTCGGACAAGCACCGGCCGTGTCGCGGCGCGGCCGAGCGACTGCCCACTCACTCCACTGTACCCCTCACAACTAACATGCTCTGTGACTTTTTGTTTCTGCGGCGTAGAGCAAGGAGGCCGGCATTCGTACTCTGGTCGCTCTAGACGACCAGGGAGGTGAGTGATCTGCAACTTTGCAACACTACATTATTTACAGTTTTATCTATTTTACCTTTTTCGCTAATCTTGTTGGAGCGTCGTAGGGTTTTCAGCCGACCCGAAGACGGGCTCACCGTTTTAGAAGAATTTAAGGGGGTATCGCATTAAATATGTATTTAATAATTTCGTCACTGCTAACCAAATGCAAAGGTGCGGGCATCCTTCGAAACATCGACCGTTAACATTTAATGACACACACGACGAGATGATCACGGAAAACCCACATCTTTGTATAATTATTTTCCTTATGTAGATAATATACACCACTTTGCACAACTTACAACGAGCTCAATCCCCTTACGAAAGTCAAGCAGGACGACCGAATTTACATGACTACAAACGAAATTATTCGATTGAACCGATACTTACATTCTGCATTTCAGATGTTCGAAACTAACTCTAAATTAACAACTTTACCAAAATCACATGAAACGAATAATGAACGAGCAAAGTAAATTCGAAACGCTTCTCCTCAACGCACGACTCTTAACATCACACAGAATAATCATGAATCATATGAAACTGAGCACAGATGAAACTGAATCTGGTTTTACTTGCAAGCTTGATTGCATGCATGTCGTTGTGGATGGAGTAGTGTGTGTGCGGCGGGCGGCGCGAGCGCCCCCGTGCGCCCGCGCCGGCCGCCGCCCCCCGCACCCGTAGCGCCGTAGCGCCGTAGCGCCGTAACGCCGTAGCGCAGTAGCGCCGCGACACGCCGCCGCCGCCACGCTGCCGCACGCGACGCGATCCGCGCACCCCGCGCACCGCACCCCGCCACCCACACACCCCCGATACTCTCTCCTGCGATATATTATTTTGATTTCTATTTTATGTATAGAGCGAGGACGCCGGGGGGCAAGCGCTTCATATGTTGAGTCACCAGGGCGGTAAGAGTTAAAACTGAAAATGGGTAGTCCAAAGTGAGAACGTCTGTGTTGAATGTGCAGTTAAAATAATTAATCTCTTTGTTTTTCTTTGACGTTTCTCTTGAATAACGACTTATCTGAGATCGATGTTGCGTGTGTATCTATATGTTTCGATGGGGATGACTTAAAACTATAGTGTAAATAGATAAGCCCGATGGCCGTTCGTTGCTAATTGTCGCAAAAGACTGTTACTCTATCTTTTGCTGAAGATTTAATTTGAATGAGCTGCGCAAATTGTTTAGTTCTTCCGTTGATATTTATCGATGGGAACGCTTTTTAATAGGTATATTTTATTTATCTTTCCGAATCTACTCTCTTCGTAATGATACTGCGGTACTGAAATGAATGCGCGTTTACCTGGTGTATCTGTTCGACGTATAGAGTATGGTATACGCCTTCATCTCCATGGCTAGCAGCGTACTGTTAATGTTAGACTGTAACTGTTAGCTCTATGCGTCTGTGTCTGTCCGCGAGGCAGCGGCGCCGCCTCCGCGCCGCTCGCTCCTCGCCACACCACATATTAGTTGTTCATTTCTCTTCTTCAATTAAATTAATACTTTGCTACATTCACGTTTCATTTAGGAATGGCTTTATGGTTACGCTCATTTGCTAAGTTGATTTGTTTTTGTCATGATCACCCGGGGCGCGCGCCGCCGTGGCCGCGTGGCCGGCGGCGCGGGTGCCGTGGCATTTTGTTTTGTTTCTGTTCAGTTAAGTTTGAGTTCGGTATTGAGTTGTCCCGGGCGGCGCTGGCGCAGCTCCGCTCCCGACTCCTCACCGCATTCGTTTGGCGAGCTATAGTGACATCATTATTGTGTTGTAGAGTCACGAGGTGGGCATGAAAACCCTGGTCATGCTGGATGAACAGGGCGGTAAGCATCCAGTAGTACCTACTATTTTGCATCACTCATATTTTAGTACAGCTTCTGTCTGAAATGCCAGTTCAAATAATTTGTGAAAGTTCATTGAATGGCGATGATACCTATTTAACGTAACCGATTGAATATTTGCTAACAGTTTCTTTAATGGATAAATAAAGGTAAAATGTCATGATCACACTTAAATAAAGCTAAAATTAAACTGCATCCGAGATGTGCCCGGTCCCCCGTCGCCGGCGGGCGGGCCGGCCGCTGTCTAGTTAAGTTAAATTATTTAACAATGTATTTTTTAGTTGTTCTCACGCATCTAGCTATGCACGATTCTTCTTGCTGTTTGCATGATTTTTAGTATTTCTTTATAATATTTTTATTGATACTCTAAATGTTAGCTATTACGAGTATAGTATTGTAATCACTTAGTATCAGCACATACATCATTTAATTCAAGGTAATTAATCGCAATATAGTTACCGGATCAAGTGTAAGACATGATCTTAAGACCGGCCCACTCTATCGAAGTCTTCAACTAAACTTAAATAGATGCTTAACTGCTAGATTAAAATTAACCTAGAATTGCTGTAGGTACTGAGTCATCATACTTGCATGGATAACTAGTTGGAATAAAACCTCAGTAAATCTGTCAGTCTTACGTAAATAATGTCTTACACTTAGCTCGGGATTGTCGAGAGCGTTGAGAATTTACAATTGACAAAAGATATTGAATAATGAAATGAGAATAAAGAGAAAAGTCGTGTAACATTTAAAAGAATTGATGAAATATTTAGTGAGTTAGGAGCTTAAACACATTCCAGTGAGCTTGAAAAGTTCGGATCTAAAGCGATTGTTGGTGTGTGTGGACAGAACAATTGGACAGAATCGAGGAGGGAATGGATCAAATCAACGCGGACATGCGCGAGGCGGAGAAGAATCTCTCAGGGATGGAGAAATGCTGCGGCATCTGTGTCCTGCCCTGTAATAAGTACGTTTGTTAACAACATCTCAATGTTCTTTTAGTAATTTAGTTTATCGAAAGGTTCTCTTATCGTGGCATTTCACATGGTTATTCGTGTTCGTTCAGTTGCCATATTTATAAGAGCCTTATTCATAAGAACAATGTAAATAATCAAGATTGGTGGGTGTGTTGGTGATCTGAAATAATTCATTCGCATTAATGTTTGAACATATACGAATATTGAACAAACACTTCGAATACGTTACACTAACACGAATAGCCATCTATTAGAATTTGAAAAACTTGAACAGCAGCTTCAATAACTCTCTAGCATAAGTTTACCTTGCAGGTATATGAAATAAATTCGAATTTGAACAACTAAAACTCTTTTATGTGTCAGGGGCGCGTCGTTCAAGGAAGATGATGGCACGTGGAAAGGCAACGATGACGGCAAGGTGGTGAACAACCAACCGCAGCGAGTCATGGACGAACGCAATGGTATAGGACCACAAGCCGGATACATAGGCAGGTCTGTATGAATTTAATAGGACGTGTTGTCCAATACAATTTCCATGAAAATGTAAAGTGGAAATTGTGGGACTTACTTTTCTGACTCAGTCGTATTGTTTGTAGTTTTGTAGAGGGAATTGCAGATATGGGATGTGTATAAATCTACATGGTTGCGAAAGGGATTTACTCTTTAATTTCTAAATATGTTTTTTTTTATTCTACGGAGCTAGAAAATAAATATAATCGTTTGCAAGACAATCTACCGGTTATTCCCTGTATAACTTTTATTATTATGTTTTCTCTTGCTTTGTTTTTTGTTCGGTTAGCAAATTTGGTCCAATTAGAAGAGTCAAAATTAAATAGGGTTACATAGCGTCATTGCAAATTTGAAACCAAAATGACACACTCTGTTTCTGTCGAAAAAGAGTTTTGTAAATAGTTTCAAAGCATTTTCAAAGATTTACTGTCTGAAAAAACTCATGTGAATACTTCTACCAAAATGACACATAACCCCTTGTCTGTCGAAAAAAAAAATGCGCATTTGCTACGCGCTGACAACGCAAATTTTCGCAAATATGTACTTGGCGCAGTACAAATTCACAATGACGATAGAATATTTAAATATGCCTTCCAGGATAACGAACGACGCCCGCGAAGACGAGATGGAGGAGAATATGGGCCAAGTGAACACCATGATCGGCAATCTGCGCAACATGGCGCTAGACATGGGCTCCGAGCTCGAGAACCAGAACCGCCAGATCGAGCGCGTCAACCGCAAGGTAAATAGGAACCACGCTTGCGCTACGAGACGACCGCTCGGCTTGAGATCTAGAACACGACTGAACATTGTCACGAAAAATGTATTTTTAGTAACTTGTCGGAAACAAAACTGTTGCGTGACAGATAGTGTTCGCAACAAACTAGTTAGTAAACCAATTAACGAAATAGTTAGAAGAAGACCAAGAAATTTTACAGTAGCAAGAGCTTTTGATTTGCTACGATTCATGAAAATCGTGTTTCTATTATACCACATGCGACGTGCTGTACATCTTACTATTGTATGCACTCGGACTTCCGCGCGTACTGTTTATTCGGAACAAAACATTTTTTACGGATCACAGCGCGTATATTATTAATTCAGGTGATTTTTTAGAAGTATTAATATTTGATATATTGGTTTTTTTGTCACGGGACGACGACTGTCGTGATCACGGCCCCTGGAAAGGTGTCGAAACGTCGGAAGTTAAAAAAAACTATATAATTATCAAAACTTAGTTATTCTAAAATAACACCTAAATTAATAATATACGCGCTGTAATCCGTAAAAAGCTCTACTATTTTCTTTCGGTACATTTTCAAAGACTGAAATGAAACTGAATTTAAAAATCAGAGATTAGATGAAGTCGATAATAATAAAAAGTCTAACTAAGTGGCAATGTTCTCGAGTGTTTTTTTAAAAGGACCGCCGTTTAATTAATTATTTTTTCTTTATTTTCAATTTAAAAGTGCAAACGATTGTTATGTAAATGGTAATGAAAGAAACACAACTACAGAAAATACAGTTATCTTTTCTCCCTTACCAATCCTGAAGATGTCGATGTTTATGGACGACTCTCTCAAATATTAGTGTTTTGGGTTATATTCTAGTAGAACACTTCGTTAAATTACACTGGCCTTCAAAACTAAGTACCACACTTTTAAAATTGCAATTTCTCTTAAACAATAGAAGTTAGGATTTTTTTTGAAGAAGGTTTCGATTGTGAAGTTATTATAAAAAAAACTTTTTTAGTCCTTATTATTTCAAAAATATATCTTGTGTATTTTAAAAGTTATTACAATTTCAAAAGTGTGGTACTAAGTTTTGAAGGCCACTGTATTTCTTAACTCCAAATAAATTTTATATGTATTACAAATTTTCCGATAATGATGGGTTTATAGCAATCATATTTTATATACTTAATAAGTTAATCGTTTGCACTTTTGTAATAACATTTTGATATACATACTTATTTATGTTCAGAGATATGATATTTTTGATGTTACTTTTTCAAGTTTTTTGGAATTTTGGTGTTTCGGCGCGGCAAAAGTTTAATGTTATTGTTAAAATTTTGCCATGTCTCTGAATTTTCATTGTCATTTTCACCATCTAAGTGTTTGGCTGTCACTTTAGAAGTGGAAGTGCGTATAGTTTGCCCTTGTCTCTCCTTCGATCTGTGCGACTATCTTCCGCTTATTGGCCTTCAAAATTTCAAAACTTGCTTCCTTCGCAACCCGTCACTAGTACGACCTATCCAATAGTTTAATAGATATATGTGTCAATGCAAGTAATTGTGTAACATACTAACATCCGTTTCACACAAACACATATTGAACTAAACTACAACTGCAGCACTGAGTTTCGTAAATGGATTAAGCCATTTTCAACTATATTTATTTGAACACAACTCTCGGAATTAATCTTTACAACGTTGCTAGCTTTTTACTCTCGTTAAAGTCAGAAAAGTCAGTGCCTATGTCCCCTTGACGAAATTAGCGTGTATGTGTGTGCGACATACGCTGTATGTTAGTCTGTAGACTACTTACTGCCTTTAGCATATATGTCTATTATCCAAACAGCATGTTTTCCAAAACCTTCGTAGAGTATGGCTAGAGCCAATCAGTTCTAGCTCTCTACTACGAAGGACACGTCACTATACTCTGTAGGACACATCTGTCGATACTGTCATTATGTACCCAATTTAGCGATCATATCCTCAACCTCAATAGACTCATACACATCAACCGAGTATTTCAAAGCGACTGTACTGCATGGTGACTAGACAAATTAATAAACAGTCGCAGTTTGATATGTTTGATGTAAGAAGCAGAAACGAAGCGCTATTTCCTTTAGGGCGAATCGAACACAGTCAGGATAGAAGTGGCGAATCAGCGTGCACACAATCTCCTCAAGTAAAGGACTGCGGCACTCACGACACACCGCCCGCGCGCCCCGCGCCCCCCCGCGCCCACACACACCACCACCATACTCAGACACGAACCGCTCGTGTGTCTAACCCCTTATTTTATTACTCAAAATGTGACTTACGTTCACAGTTATTGCTTATTGTTCACATATCCTTTTTTTATCATTAAAAGGATTACGCGTGTCAATTTTTAAATTAAATACATCGGCAATAACAAATCTTTTCATCCTATTTTCAAATAGTTAGTCTTTTTCTCAGTTTGTTTTATTTTATGTTCGCAATATAAGTAATATTGTGTTCAATAGCCGATGTTTTGTTTTTTTCTGAATAGTAGTGGTGCTTCTTTTATGTAGTTATACTATATTAAAGTAAGTTTAATAATATTATTATTATCAATTATAACTACGCCACAATTTATATCATTAAGTACAACATACAAGTAGATACTTAGTCGGTTATATTGGTGAGATTTATAATGAGAATATACATTTACCCCGTTGTTAGCGTTGTAGTAAACTCATTATTAACTATATCTAATAAATAATAAGAGTCCATATAACATGAAGCATATTACTGATAACAATATTCCAAACATAAATAGTTTTACATAACACTTTTTCTTTAAAAGTTTCTCTACTTACATTATTAAAAAATATTAATAGCTACATATATCCATACTCCTCTGAACAGGGACAACAAATTCTTTAACAATATTTTTGTCGTGTAAAATTCTTATTGGTGTCCAAAATGGCAGTCACTCGCTTTGTAACTAATCTGACCTCCTCCAGCATATTGTAATAGAGATATGTGTTAATGCAAGTAATTGCAAACTTACTAGCATTTTTGGTAAAAGACGTAAACTCAATGCGGTGCTATACGAGATAGTTTCATTAAATAATAAATCTTATTTGGTTCAAAATACTAAGAAATCATAAATCTTTGCTTTTGTTGGCCGAAGAGTATGATCTACGTTGATATGTGTGTGTGAGTGTGCATGTGTGCGTGGTGTCTGTGTGTGTATGACAAACTTCGGAATGTTGTCTGTTAACTGCTACTGATTTTAGCACATATGTCTATTTGCATGTTTTCCAAAACCTTCGTAGTTATTGGCTAGAACTGATTGGTGTGGTAAAGTTTTCTCCTCGATGTGCCCGTCTGTTAGGACATGTCACGATACTCCAGAACACATCTGTCGACACTGTCATTATGTACCCAGTGGTAGCGATCACATCCATTGACTAACATACCTTTAATAAACATCATCAGAAACACTCATCCACCGAGTGATATCACTTTCAAAGAACAGCGAGTGTACTGCAATGTCTAAACTAATGAAAGACAAATAAAACAGCAGTCGCAGTGTTGTATTTTTGATGAAGCAGAAACAAAACGCTATTCTCCTTAGGGTGAATCGAACGAAACGAGGATAACACTGGCGAATCAGCGTGCACACGAGCTTCTCAAGTAAAGGACTGCGGCACTCACCACACTCGACACGCGCGGTCTCGTGGTCGGACGCACCGGTTGCGGACACCTATACGTACACCCGACATCAATAACAACAAACAAACTCATCGGGCATGAATCAAAACTCATTAGTGATCACAACATCCAACCTCTTTGCAGTTAGATTTTCACTATGAAGGTTATTTTTAAATATGGTTTTCTTATTAAATCACGGAGAAAAATGAGTTTTGATTTGTATTCGACATTTTTTAGCTGTTTTGACATGATTGCCACTAAAAACACAGTACTTACTTAGAATGTCACCGTTTTTAAACTAAATATTATGGGTATTAATAATATTCATTCATAGGGTCTTTATAGCTGTTGTTCAATAAACTCTAAATACTATGTCATTCAAAACCAAGCTCAGCTAGTGTCTTTGTCAAACTACAACGGTGAAATATTCATGAATAAGTACTTTAATATGACTCATGAATTCATAAATTACACATCGCAAATCAAATGTTACTTACATATTATTTTCAGTTAAGCAATTTTAGGAATTAATCTATAATTAATGGAAATTAGCAATAATAATTTAATGTGGTTCAAAATAATTGAAACTACAAAACGAAATCGACAAAAAATATTATAAATGGTTTCGCAACCGGAGACCGCATCTAGATAATTTTTCTTTACGAAATTCTATCTAATCTAAACTATTCAATGTAACTTATATTCCAAGTATTAGCATGCTACTGTATTAAGTGAACATCTGACCCTTATTAGTTTCACATTATGGCTCAAATTCTTTTGAACTTCAAAAGTCAAAATTCATTTTCTAAAATAAATTCAACCTGCAACACAATTTGCTTCTAAATAAATAATTTTGAACATATTGGCAACAGTCAGTTTATTCCGAATAAAATTAATATGTTTTCATAGTAGCTTTTTTAAAAGAGGAATATTCTCTTGTCTACTGATGCTTGCCCGTTTTTATACTTTAGTCAGTGTTGCTCATTTTATGCAGTGCGTCATGTAAATTATTATAATCTACTAATATCCAATATAACTACATCACTATATCTTATATCGTAGATTCTTAGTCAGTTATATTGGTGAGAAAATTATTTTGAGAATATACATTTACCCCGTTGTTAATGTTAAACTTAATATCTAATGCTAAGAGGCCATAAATGCTTTACGCTAAATTGTTTACAATAGTCAAGATAAAGTAGTTTTACTTGTCACATTTTCAACTTTGGTTCAGATATTTCGATAATTATTGAGCACGTGGTTATAGAAAAACAATATTTTTTTTTTGTAAAAGTCTCTTTTATGTTACCTATCTCTTTAGGAACTATTATTTATTTTAGCATATAGGTAGTTATCATTTGCGACGTTTTGTAAAATAAAAAAGCATGAAAGGGAATATGAGTGGGAACGAAAGGGACGGATTGATATGTGATAGTAGGTTGAAATAAATGTAATGTTTAAATCATTCAGGAATCTAAATGCAATCTGAAATATGTCAGATCTCATGTTACAGTTGGTTATTTTTCATAGGAGCATTTATGTGTATGTGAAATAGGGCGCGACTACTTAATATGAATAAAGAAGCTTTATTTAATTCATCATCTTATATTTAGTTTTATCATAACATTTTAAAGTAAAGTAAAGTAAAGTAAAAAATTGCTTTATTCAAATAAACTTAGTAATTAAGCGCTTTTGAATCGTCTATATTTTTCTACCACCTGTTCCAGACTTTTTTAACTGACAAGAAGAACAGGCGCAAGAAACTTATCAGCTTTAACAACCTGTGTCATATATAACATATAAATCGACCAATTTTATGAAACTGTTGACCTTTCCACATATCCATACATATCTGCTTCTATGAAATCTATATTATTTTGATAAGTAGCCATTACCGTAACTTAGCGATAATTAACGTACGACTATGAGTATTTATATTTATTTTTATTATTTTGAGATAAATAAATTATTTCAGTATTCACATAATTTTGTTTCCTTTTTGTTCATTTTATTTAGCTGGTTTTATATTTGTTTATTGTAAACGTAACTTAATATGTTGATTATAAGGTTTGATTGAAAAATCTCAAAAAGCAACTGATAGGATTACATTATACTTTAGTTAAAAAATAAAATAGTATTTTTCAAATAAGTACTTAAAGAAAGAAATATGATTATTCTAAAACAACTTTTATTATTTTCAAGAAATGATTATTTTATCTAGTACTTAAGTAAGTATCTAATTTTACTAGTAGTGTATTAGCAATTAGATTTACTTTTGAGTTTTATCGTTACGCCATTATATAACTTCCAGACAACACTTTCTCAACGTTATTAGGCAAATTAACATATTGGTAAAACATAACAAAACACATAAGAGTCCTAGCGACCGACGCGATTTAAAAAAAAAGCGTCTGTTAAGCCACGAGACTCACACTAACACAATACAAACACACAACACCTCGACGAAAACCGTGAGTATACTGTTATATTATTTATTACTACTTTTACAAACACTAAGCTGAGCACAGCACAGCTTGTATTATATTTATATATAAGCAAGCTACTTACTGAATTTGCTTTTCATATACACTGGTGGCCAGATAATTAAGAACACCAGTCGGTTTTCATACAAACGAGGTAACTTTGAAGCCTTGTTCGCCGTTAAGGATTGACCTAGCTGTGATCTGATGATGGCCATCTAGTCAGTGAATGGAGGAGATTCACATCGCTATACACACCTCTGATCAGATCAGAATTCTAAGAGATATAAGGATCAGAGTTTTCAGTTTCTGAATTTCCTTACATTTTTATGCTAATTTCGCAGTTTTTTTAAACATATCCTGATATCTCTTACGAGTAGAATGTTGATCAGATCAGTTGGGTGTGTATAGCAATCTTAATCTTCTCCGTTCACTCCCTGGATGGCCATCATCAGATCACAGCTAGATCAAACCTTAGCAGCGAAACAAGGCTTCAAAGTTACCTCGTTTGCATGAAAATCGACTGGTGTCCTTAATTATCTGGCCACCACTATAGATATTATAAACCTTGACTTTACTACCAAAAATCAGATCGCTCTGAATAAGCCCACATTGAAGATTAACGGCCGAATACTCTTCTTAGGTCAGTTTAATAGTTTCTGTCAAATCCGACAACTTTTTTGAATTTAAAGTGGCCTTAACTTTAAAACTCGTTTGAGTATTTGGCCGTAACCAAGGCTATGTATAAATCTTCCACTGCTGTGTCAGTTAAAAAATCATTTGCAGTGATTTTTTTGAGAAAATAATTAGTTTAACATTCCGGTTTATATTTTTAGATTTCGGAAACTAAGCTAATTTAGTAAAGTCATGGTTTTCAATGCAGCGATTAAAGACAATATACTTCATATTAAACATCTAAAATAATATGTTTTCAGAATTTGCCTTTTATCGCTTAAAACCTTGAACAGCTATTTTTAATGTGACATCGATTATACCCACGTTTCGAAACATTTTGTTATTAATTTTTTGTTTACCTCGTATTGAGATTTTCTTCTTTCCACCCTCTCATGTTTATATTGGATATTCTTCTTATCAGTAACATTTGTACTGTGATTCCTTAATGTTTATTTGTGTTATTCTTACCAATATTTATCCTCTTTATATTTTTGGTTTCTTCACTATTTATTTCATTCATTGGATTTATGAACTTCGTTACTTCGCTAATACTTCTTATGTGTAAGCTTTCAGGTGATTCATCTCTATATTAGGTACTTTAAAATATGCCAATACAAATATTAAAATATAAAGCTGTGTTTAGTACTAACCATCACTATATTTGTAACATTCATTGAGCACTAAAACACTGCATAATAAAAGTTACAATTTGTCAGTAGACTCAAATTTTGTGATTAGATTGACAAATTGTAACTCTTTGAATATACATTTTTGACATGTATATTGTATATTATAGGGTGAGAGCAACGAGACACGCATAGCAGTTGCAAACCAGCGAGCGGGAAAACTTCTCAAGTCTTAAACATCTAATATGAACATGTATATCCTTGAAATGACGCTACCATAAATGAAATACATAACTTCAATAGCACTGCACATAAATCGCCCAAAATGTGTGTATTTAATAACCACATACAGTTTAATCCCAAATCTACATTCGATTCAAACAATGCCTTTTGCCAAATAACTATTACACTCGTTGAATCATAGTAATCAATTTTAAATGCTTGATATAACCAAATGTTTCATATTTTATAAATTCCGATTTGCTTACTGTGTGTGACAGTTTGTTTAATAATAAACAGAATTGTTGTCATATTTTTCAAAGTCTTATTGAAATACTAAAGTATATAGACGTTGTTATAGTATCGTGTGTATGAATTTGATCTACAAGTCATTTTGATTATCACTAAACACGTTGTCAAAGTTATATGATGCATGGCAATAAGTATAATAATGTCGATATGACGTAGGTACATCTCATTTAAAAATCAATTTATGAAATCTGAAAAAAGTGGTAAAGTTAGTAAGTCTATATCAAGAATTAATATTAATGGTAAGCGTCATTTTAGCTGCAATAATTAATGGCTGTATTCGACGTTATTTATTATGGTAAGTACAGTTATGTTGTTTGCCGGTCTGTTACAAACTAGTAATTTATATTATTATAAAGATTTGAATGCTTACAAAAATAACATATCAAGAAGTGAATGGTTACAGCATTGCAGTCTGAGTTTGTTGGGTGTATTCTCTTTATAGGCAGCCAAGTTTACTTTCAACTGTACTTACCTTGCTAGTTTTCAATACTGTGCAAGCTTATGGCATCGATAATATGAATTAAGTAAACTTTAGTTAATTAAAACTAACGTTTTTTTAATAATCCGAATATATCAGTCTTCTATAAATTTTGTATATTTTTTATCAGTGTATTTAACTTTAGTAGATGTTAAGTTGCCTATTTATTTTAATGATTTAGTTTATTGCAATGTGCCAAACTTTGATTTAGTTTGTGACATCATTGAAATCCTAGGTAAGTATTCGTGTCTATTAAATGATACCTACTTATCTCAACTCATGTAATACTTACTTACTTACTATTAACTAGATTTTTTATATTAAGTTATTTTACACTTTAGAAGTTGTGTGCAACATGCAGCGAACTTAAATCTATGGAAGTGTAATTTCAAACAAATATTGCTTAACAAATAGCACCACGGGGCTAAAAAATGACAACCCGCACAGCATTTAGTCGGGCCAGCCACGCGCCCGGTGACAGATGTTAGCGTTCTTTACAGTAATTGCAGTTTTATTTTAAAGAAAAGAGAGTGTTTATTAGAAATGATTTCCTGTGTAGTCAAATTATGTGAAAGACGCAAAGAAGGCTGTTATAAGATTGAGAGATAACGGTATTATAAGACAAATATTTTTTCGTTAATACAAAATATATACAGAGTATGGTCACTATGAAGTGTTCAGTCGATTTGTTCCGCGTAACTAAATGCCAGCATTTTTTGGCCCCGCCCACTTGGTTGTCATTTCGCGTGGTGCTATTTTTTAAGCTGGATGCTTGTTCCATAGATTTTAGTTCGCTGGCAACATAGATTCTGCAAATTTTTCGCGCTCAAAATGATTACAAAACAATTATAGATCACGTGTTACCATATAACTACGTGTGTCTGCACACATAATTAATATTACGATTAAACTATGTAATTTTATGTAAAAGAATGTACATCAGATATGTCTTCAAATAAAATATTAGTGAGATATAAAACTTAGATATTTAAAAAATCAACACTTGATTTTCCTACTAAATACTTCTTCTCTTATGTGAATAGTCCGTTTAATATTACTTTTCACGATTTGTTAGATTAAGATAATGGTGCCTGTATTTAAATTACATTTTGTTTACCATCTTTCCGTGATATAGTCACGAGTTGCATTTAATAAGTAATAAATTCTAGTTATATTTATTTACGCTTTTGATCCTATTTTATTCAATTATAACTATCGGTAGGTACATATAAGCCAATTTATGATAAGGTGGTTATAAACGGATCGTCATAGTTGAGTCTTTAACTTGTCTGATTGTTTGTAATATAAAGTGGAGATCAGCGCTACACCAACCGATGATCCTTTAAACCGACCTTTATAATCCAAAATATCTCTATATACAGGGTGTTAATGAATTAACCAAAAATGAGAAAACCATTTCTTCGGACCATCAAACTGAGCAACTTTTACTATGAGACCAACTCTGAAATCGCGAAAAAAATCAGCTGTTTCGTACATTTTGATATTTTTGTTATTAATTTTCGTATGAAACAGCACATTTTTTTTCTTGATTTCAGAGTTGGTCCCACAGTAAAACTTGCTCAGTTTGATGGTCCGAAGAAATGGTTTTCTCATTTTTGGTTAATTCATCAACACCCTGTATAGGTAGCGTTGTAATGTAATTACAAACCTGCAATAGACTATTATGACTATATTATAGTTAAATATTCAAAACTTTATTATTACTTAAAGTGTATTGTTGTAAGTATGACGAATAAAGTGTACCGGCCTTAGGACTAATGAAAGTAGGAAATTTAATGGCGAGGCTTGATAATATTATTAATTATACATACATACTTCTGTCGTGTACCAGATAGATGTAAGTTTTCGAAATTTTCTCAATGTCTTTTCTCTCAATCGTATTAGTTTCTAAGATGTAAATGCGCACTGTCATGTGCAGTCGTTTTAAACTAAGTACATACATATTTTATTAATTAACTTATTTAACCCTTCAACGCCCGGAAAATGAGACAATAGATATTCCATTGTTATCCGGCCGCATGCGGCCGCTCGGGCGTTGATGAATTAATACAGTTTTGTCGTATATCCTATCCTAATAGATTGTTTTTTTCAAATACCGCTGGATTTATCAGATAGATGTGTAATTTAACCGCCTGCATATTCTGTATGTTTTTATTCAGCCTAATAATATTAAAAGTTATCTAGGATATATAAGTAATTATATCTATTTTCTTTAAGAATAGATTATTATAACGATAGTATGAAATGTTAATTTCAAATTACACTATTGATTTGTTAAATTATTTTTGTGTTTCATTTCTCTGCTCTTCACTTATTCGTAATGTTAGATAATTAAAAATATTACTATTTACTAAAACACTTAATTAAACATAACGAATAGTATAATTTACAAAATAAAACAAACAACCTTAAATGTCGTCATAAAAAATTAATTAAAATTGAGAGGAAAAACCTAACGAGGACTGATAGTATAAACATAAACAAAACTACAAAAGTTAATTTACAATGCAGTGCAAATTAATAGGTAAGTACTATATGTTTTACTAAAAAGTGGTATTAGCTAAAGAGGAGACTAGGTTTTTTTAATAAGTACACACGACGGCACCTCTGACTATACATGAACCTGAGACCGCGACAAAATCATGGGACCACGAGAAAACAGGTGCCTTTATGCCCTACGTAATAAAAGCTGTTTTCGCAGTTTAACATAACCTGACGTGCTATCGTGTGTTCTCTTGATTTATCCTATCAATTCTGCCTCTTTTGTCCGCCAACTTTTGCATTCGTAAATACTAAAACTTTCTATTGGTAGAAAAAATAAATATTATTGAAAAGGAGCAGAAACTTGTGAAAATTTGTATCTCATGCGCATTTTTCAGAGTGAATTAAATGGCAAGTAAAAATACTGCAATATTCATAGAATTCATTTATTTAATTATAATTTAAATATTTACATATTTACAACATGATAGGCTGTATCTTATCCAAATTTTTAGTTTAACAAATGGCTATGGAATCAACATTCTAAATATTTAACTAAGCTAACTTAACTATCGTATTTAACTTATTTCACCTCATTGTGCTAATTTATAAATGCACTTCACATCACTATTTTCATGCTTTTTTTAATCTACCTTCAGACGTAGCCATCTATACTTAAGCCGCAATTACGTTACCAATCCAATGTCCAATTTAGGAACCGATTGACAATAAAATGTTATACAATATTTTATTGTCAAGTACGGTTACCTATAAGTTCGATTTTCACAGTATAATAATTATTATTAATAGCACTTGATATTTGATAAGATTTTTAAAGTAATTTGGCTATGGGGGTCTGAGAAATCAGTTCATTTTGGAAAAGAGGTCTCTTGCCCAAAATAGTTCGGGAATCCCTGCTCTAGATCAAAATCTTCATGATGTCGAATTGTACTGACACATTGATCACACTTTAATGTTAGAGATAATAAAGACACTAAAAATATTTTCTTCTCCTTTCCTATACAATGTTAATTTAACCGAGTACTCGGCATTGAAACCGAGGAGTTACTCGGTCGGACAAAATAATATGATAACATCTTATGTGCATCTGCATTGCATTGTTTTTTGTTAACTTTTATTAACATTTTTGGTCCTATGCTATAGGTACCTACGTTTTTTCTATTTTTATTTTTACTCTATTTTCTATAAACCTCCTTTCTTTTACTAAAAGTTGAAAAAAAGAACACTCAATGCAGATGCACATTATCATCTAACAGCTCAATAAACTTCTATTTATTACTGGTTTAGAAAACAAGGTAGGTACTTGATAAATATTGTCATACCTGCTTCATGGCTATCTTTCTCATTTTCATCATCTTACTCTAGAAAATACTTATTAATATGATTAGAATTTTACATTTTTTTAACTTTAATGTCAAAGTCACAACCTCATATTCCTACCTACCACAAAATAAAAAGTCTGTGTGTGTGCCTCTGAAAAACCTCAAACAAACTCTGTTTCATTTCCGAGCCAAATCTTTAATTTGGTCAAATAAAGCTATTCAATTCAGTGCTAATACCTACAGCTTTCCAGAATTCAGACTACAACACACTTATATCATATTTAATAATTCACCTAATTTTACTAAAGAAAATTAAATGTCTTTTGACTGACTGACTGACCTAGCTAGTAGATGAACCCGTTGCGTAGCCGATTCACGTAGGTAGTCTAATCGTAGTAATATCGTAGCTTCGTAGCTACTAGACGTTAAAACCAATTTCGTAACACTTCGTTTTTTTTTTATTTAAAGTGTTTCTTAAATGCTAATTAATAGTACTAGTATTTAAAATGTATTATGCATTGCGTTTTTTCAGCAATTAAATCGGAACGCTGACCACAACGGCACTCGCTGTTATATGGGGTAGGAAACTAAACATGTCCTTTTCTTTCCTTACGCGATCACCAAAAGTTGATATTTTTAACGCTTCAAATTATCTCTGAAACAAAAAAACATTCCAAATCATTATCAATAGAAAAATATACGTGAGACAAAGCAAACATGAGATAAGGATAAGATGCATGTCTACGATGAATATGACACATTCATAATTTTTTAATACAATACCTTTTTTCTTCTAGATTATATTTTTTTTTACGATAGATGTCGAGTGCAAAGTCCAATTATCATTAGTGCATCATGAGTCTACTAGCGCCGCAAATCAAGAAAAAATCAATACAACGAAATAAATACCTATGTTTAATAAAATTCTGATACCTATTCTTCTGATACATTTTGATATTTTCGATTTTAATTTTTGTATGAAACAGCTGATTTTTTTTTCGCGATTTCAGAGTTGTTCCCATAGTAAACGTTGTTCAGTTTGATGGTCCCTATATACCATATTCGGCATTAGGGGTACTTTTGTAACACCTTGTATACAAAAACCAGACCTAGTGAGTCCAGCAAGTTTAGGTAAGTAACAATTTTCGAGGACGGTGAGAGTGGTAATGTTTTTTCTTGATTGGCGATCACCGAAAATCAGCGCCTTGGCATTCTCATGAAATCTTGGATTCATCATATACCTAAGATAAAATTGTTGTTTATACTAACTACTAGTTAATAGTAGGTACCTACCTAATCATACCTCATATTCGCATACTAATAAACAAAGTGTCGTGTCTCATCCAGATATACCTAGATGATCGAGGGTCTCATCACATCAAACAGCTGTAAAAATCATAGGTTTTAGCTTTTCATGTTAACACTTACTCAAAGTATATCTCCACCACGATTCCTATAACGGTCATGATGGCGAATCCTAGGAAGGACCAGACGAACTGCTGCAGTCCAGAGCCGTCGCGACGCCACACTTCGAAGAAGACCACGTATACTAAAGTGCCGCACGCCAGGCCCTGAAAACAAAACAGGGTTTATCACGTTAAATTGAATAAAAATACTTAGTTCGATCCGTAGGTGCCCTAAGTACGAAAAACTATCGAGTGACAATCGAATTCAAATCGACCAGAAATGTCAATTTTTTTAATTAGTACCTAGGTACAGCACTAACTACCAAGGTAAGGGAATTAAGTTATCCATTTACTTTTTTACATTACTTCATACCCTTTAACGGGGTTAAAGTTTAACCCTATAGGTACCCTAACCCTATTTCATTGTGAATCAGTAGTAACTCTGTTTAAACAAAAAATCTATTTGTACATCAGTACCTACCTACACACTATTTCTTTACCATTCGTTAAAGTATCAGAGGGTAGTGAAGTCGGAACGATGTCCGGCCTTGTCGCCCACCGGGGCCCTACCGGCTAACTTTTCGAACTTCGGCGGGTCTGCCGAGCTTCAACTTAAAACAGATAAATCGAAGTAAGGAGTTTCGTATTGTACTATTCGCCGAAGTTTTTTAGAAGATATCGATGTTCCTGTGACATCATTAATTGGGGTTTGCCATTTTTGCCCGATTAGGGCTCGATTTATCTGTTTTAATTTGAAGCCCGGCAGACTTTCCGAAGTTCGATGCGTTAGCCGGTACGGCCCCTGGAAGTAGGTACCGTCGTGATTCCTAACTTTGCCTGTTCTACCTATCTTCGCCTGATTTCAAATAAATGTAGTTTCCTACCATAATTTTAGAACAGGGTGCAAAAAATACTACCAAATACCAAGTATTTTTCATATATGGCAAGATTTTGCAGATAAAGCGTAGCTTACGTAACGTTGTTCATGATCAGTGCATTTTTTCCGTACGATGAAAGTGACAGATTTTATTTGCCTCCGTTTAACTTTACTTTTAGACAGTGCTACGGAACAGGTAAGTTTAATGTTTTTTAGTAATTGTCACCTACAACTAACCTCCTTTCATTTAACACTATTATTTCCTGGTTTACTTACAATTTTTATTCATAAATTATCAAAAACCTATTGACGGGATTGCGGCAGACATCTTGTTTTCAAACTTCGCCTACCTCTAGGGTTATCAATCATTGTTTTTTATGTTCTACATTTCTGTAATAGGTAATAGTTTTAATTATTCCAAGTGTAATCATTGTTGTCTATTGTGTTTTAAAAAGCTGCTGTTACGTTTTTGTTTCGTACTTCTCTTTATAGCGAATAACGTGACTTATCGGATTTCCATCCACTTCGTGATTTTTAATTATTATCTATCTTTCACCCGCTACTTCCGGCTTGTTAATATGCCTGCACTAGGTACTTTTGGATAATTTTATCTTTTATATTTTAAATATCCCGATTAACCTACAAGGTAATATTGAAAAGCATTCTAACAAAAGAACTAATATAATTTTAACTTATATTATTTAAAGCAGTTCGTTAACATTTTTTTTTATTATTATTTTCTCGATGTCTATGTGAGGTTTTCTTACGTCCTATACAATAAACTGATCATTACAGGATTTTCAGCAATGGGAAAAACGAAAGAGCAGGCAAAGAAACGCATCAAAAGATTGTATACTACGAAACATTCAGAAGATATGATTGAATTAGCACTGGATGCGATGAAAAAAAAAACTATGTCCTCCTACAGTGCAGAAAAAGTATTCGGCATACCTCGTCGAACATTATTAGACAAGTTGCATAATAAACACCCTAATAGACCCGGTTGCCCTACTAAGCTAACTGAACAGGAGGAAGCGGATATTATAAAAGTTTTAATAGCAGCCGCCGATTATGGAAGCCCCTTGACTCTTCTAGATTTGCGGATTGTAGTACACAGGTGATGTTTAAAAATATTTTGTTGTGATTTTTGCCAATGATTCAACTGGCACTAATGTCACCCCTCGAAAGTTATATCCTAAAACGTACACTTCAGAATGTGTTTCATTAGCAAGTTAGGATTAGGTTATTTAGTGCTAGCTAACTACAATTGTCATTTTTAAACCCCGTTGTAAAACCGACGGGGTGTTAAAAGTTTGACCTGTCTGTCTGTTTGTCTGTCTCTGTATGTGTCTATCTATGACATCATAGCTTTATATTAAAAGGTGAATCAGTCAAGAGTGTTCTTAGCTATGTATAGTTGATGGACGCCGTCAAGGTCAAATGGTTTGGGGATTTATTAAATTTCAAATTTATCGTCATTTACCTACCTTTGACTAGTTGCTTATCAGTTGATTGGAGATTTGTTTTTTTTTTCAGATACTTAGAAGCTAATGGAAGACTTTCAATTTTTAATAACAAATTACCTGGAAAAAAATGGGCGTACTCTTTCTTAAAAAGAAATAAATGTAAATTAACCTACAGAGTGATTCAAAATATAAAAAGGAGCCGAGCAGAAAAATCACCAGGTGAAATGAGAGAATATTTCACATATTTAAAATCATCATTGGAGGGCGTTCCTAATGAAAACATACTAAATTATGACGAAACCAACTTGAGTGATAATCCTGGGACCCAAAAATGTTTATTTAAAAGAGGAGTAAAGTACCCCGAAAGGGTGTTGAATTATACAAAGGGAGCTATATCTATAATGTTCGCTATAACTGCAGGAGGAGAATGTCTCCCTCCATACGTAGTTTATAAAGCCGAGCATTTATATACCCAATGGACCATAAATGGACCTAAAGGATCCAGATTCAACCGCTCAAAGTCGGGCTGGTTTGACAGTCTATTATTTGAAGATTGGTTCGAAAGCATCATCCTGCCCTGGGCTAAAGACAAAACGGGTACAAAAGTTTTGATTGGAGACAACCTAGCGTCTCACATAAATCACAAAATTGTGACTTATTGTGAACAAAATAATATTCGTTTTGTATTTTTACCCCCCAATTCGTCTCATTTAACGCAACCTCTCGATGTATGTTATTTTGGCCCACTAAAAAAGTTATGGAGAGAAATTCTATTGAATTATAAGATAAAAAACCCAAGGGAAACAACAATACATAAAGGACATTTTCCAGATTTACTCAAACAACTCGTGGAGAAGCTTAACGAAAAGTCCCATAATATAAACAGTGCTTTTAAAAGTACAGGAATTGCGCCATTTAACCCTGATAAGGTTATCAGTAAACTTCCAGGTTCAAATGAATCTACTGCTACATACACTATCGACAACGCACTACTAGACTGGCTGAAGGAGACAAGAAGTGCCAATCCAAACAAAAAACAAAGGAATAAGAAATTAAATGTCCCCCCGGGAAAATCTGTTGGCACAAATGACTTTAAAGATTTGATTACTCAACCAAAGAATGGAAAAAAAGATAAAAAGCAAAAGGCAGACTATTCTAAAACTACTCAATTAAACGTTGGTTTATTAATTGAGCCATCCTTCCAAAATCCCGAAAGTCTCAAAAAGTTATGCATCAGTTGGGTCAATACTTACTTGATAATTCAAAACGATGAACAAACCGCACAAAGATCATTTGTTCAAAATTTGTACGAAACTAAAAATGATGAAGCTAATGAGCCATTTATTGGTGAATTGCCAGAATGCCTACTACTAAATCTTAACAACAAGCCTACTACTAAATCTAAACCTATAATTACATCGGAAGTTACTTTCAAAGCAGGATCGTCTCAAAATATTCATTATCGTAAGAAAATAAACAGTGATCAAAAAGGTGATGTTAAAATTACGCGGTCTGCTTTACATATGAAATTAAATATGAAAAAGAAAGAAAATATAACTGAAGAAAGAAAAGTCCTAGAAGAAATTACACAAAAAAGTAAAGAATTTGGAAATATAATAAAAACTGTAACACCGAAGAAAAAAATAAAAAGAGAAACAGCTACTAAAGCAAAAAAAAGGACACAGAAACACATTCCTAGCAAAGAAAAATGGAGGAGATATAGCAGTGAGTCTAGCTCTTCTGAAAGTATACTGTGTATGGCTGATTCGGATGATTCTGAATATGAAACAATGGAAGATATTATCACGGAAGAAGAACAAGAAAATATAGAACCATCAATTCCATACGGCGTTTCAGAAATTGAATATTTTACAGAAGATAATAATAAATTAAATATCGATACATGGATTTTAGCAAAATTTGCTACGAAAAAGAGTTTGAAACATTTTGTAGGAAAGGTTATATTAATGACAGACAACATACCTGACGTGAAATTTGTAAGGAAAGTAAAGGAATCAAAATTGGATAGAGGATCGGTGTTTACTTATCCTGCAGTGGATGATATTTGTACCATGAAACATTTGGATGATATTGTTTTAATATTACCAACGCCCAACATTTCCCGGCGAGGACAAATCATATTTGATATTGATTTGAGTAATTACAACGTACAATAGGTTTAACTGTTTTGACTGAAGTTACGTACGTATTTTTGATGTTTCCGGACTAATTAAGATAAGACTGATTTAGTATGTTTTAATTTAAAAAGTATCAATGCCAAATATTGTGCCTTATATTTTGTTAATTTTTTAAGGTGTTTTATTAGTATTTGTTTATGTTTGAGACTGCTGAAGTGAATAAAATATTGTGTTTTTGATACATAATGTATGGAGGTTTGCTAAGATTGTATTTTTTTTTAATTTAAGTATCAGTACTGTATTAAAAATTGTGCTTTAATTTTAGTTTTCTTTTTAGATGATTTAGTATTTGTTTATGTTTGAATAAGACTGCTGAAGTGAAATAAATATTGTTTTTTGATGCATAAAGTATGGAGGTTTGCTAAGATTACATGTTTTTAAAATTAGTTTTAGTTGTTACGTTGTCACGTAAAGATATATATTTTTTTTAATTTTAGGTAATTTTTTTGTTTAAGAAAAAGTAGCTACTAAAATTACTACTAAGCTAGATAGCTGATAAAAAATATTTTATCAGCTATCTTTTATTTTACGCTACGAGGATTTAAATAGTAAGCTTTTGTTATAATAATTATGAAAACAATAAAGAGACTAAACGACATCTTTTTTTTCTATTTGTCATTCCCCATATTTTTGGCAGCCCTGACACTGCTCCAGCAATTGTATGGAGCCAACTTCAGACTGATACCTATCTTCGCCTACAACCATTTTTTTTTTTAAATGGACTCTATTTCTATCACAGTACAGTTTATTTTCGTCTGGCTTATTCCAATTCGTTTACATCCGGTCTACTATACATTATGGCGGACAATTAATAATTATTTGACGTCATTTCACGACGTAGGCGAAGTCAGGAAACTATACCCATACTTCGCCTATGACATTTAAGACTTAATTTTGTCAATATCATAAAGGAATTTAATCATGATACTGTAAACAATGATAAAGAACGATGTATAAAATCATTTTTTTATCATCGCAAAAAGAAATTTCTTCTAAAATTTAAGGGGTGGTTCAATAAGTGCCAAAACTCAGGCGAAGTAAGGGGTCACGACGGTACGTATATAACAAAATATCAGGCATGATGTAACTTTTTCCTTTTTTTGTAAATCAAATAAAATTAATTAATAATACCCCTCCCCCTGCCTCCTCCCTCCTCAGTTTTTTCTGCTAACCTATTTTGAAAAGTTGCTGACAAATTAGATATTTTGCTGACCAATTAGATATTTTGCTGACCAATTAAGTAGATATTTTGATCTCCAACTGTTTTTGAAATTGCTGACGATTTTAAGATCGTTTGCTGACCAAATATTTTTTTGTTCGCTAAATAATTAAACTGCTGTTTTTTTGCTAACCAATTAATTGCAGATAAAAAAAAATACTTCCCAATATTAATCACCCAAATACAATTGGAGCTGTGTGCTTAGCTGTGTGACACCGATTTACTTATTTTTAGGTACATACCCTAGGTACTTTTATTTTATACTATCTTCATGATCGGCATATCAATCAATTATGGATTAATTTTAATAATTTTATCACCATTTAAGCCTACTTAATAAGCCACCGCTTGTTGTCACAATACATTGTGTGTGCTAGGAAAGTCTAATAATGTAAGTCGCACTTCATATAAACAACGGCATTAGTTCAACGTACTCAAATTGAAATTATCATAATTATTTCCTTTTATGATATAGGTACCTACCTATTTTTATGTTATGTTGATTTATATGGTAGGTAGATTGATGAGCTATGCACTTGTACTAATTGTCTGTGGCTATGCATAGAATTGAACATAATATTTCACTAGGAGAAAAAAAAGGTAAGTAGGTACTTACCTAACTTATCCTCGTTAGGTAGACATGTTCAGATGTCTTTGCTGCTAAAGCAAAAGCTTACAAGGTGCATGAATCCCGTACCGAAAGCGGCGCCTTCAGACATTGAAATATTATTTCGCTGGTAATAATATTTCTATGCCTTCAGATGTTTTATTGAATAAGTTATTAATAGAAAAGGATTTTAATAAAACTTTCCCCATAGTCTAGTATTTTTAGAAGGAATAATTGCTTTCCTTTCCCTCGTAGTCATTCGTAGTTGGTAAGAGATAGCAAATGTATCAAAAACGGCCACTCAAATCTACTTCAGAAATGGCTGCGAGGGAATGTAACCTTCTGAAACTAGACTAGGAGTCTTATAAATTATCGGTCTGGGTAGTTGGGTACCGTCTTAATGGTTATGGAGGATCTGACCACGCGAGCTTAGATAGCTAAGGCTGGGTGTTTGTGTTACCACCACTGTCTCTTAATACAATGGCATACAAGTGCTTTTTCTTTAGCTACCTAGGTACTTACTTTGGAAGCAATTTATGTGATGTTTTCCAATATATTTTATAGCATCCGCATGGGCCCAAACAGCTCCACATCATAACTTTTTAAATTTTGAGATTTAAGCATTATTAAGCACGGGAACACGCGACCTAAATGCTTAAATCTCAAAATTTAAAAAGTTATATAGCTTTCTCATCTTAATCAACTGTTTAAAAATATCTGGAAAGATGTTCAGTTGAATGTCGAGGTTAATTCCTTCTACATTGGTGAGATGGCGCTGGCTTGCAGCGTAAGAGTTGATATACTAGAAGAAATTCGACGTTCCCACTAGTGACTCGGTAGCTCAGCGGTCAGAGCATTGGACCGGATATCCAAAGGTCGCGGGTTCGATTCCCGTCCGAGAACATGATCTGGTGCGAGTCCTATTTTTTCTAGTATATTATTTAGTATTCCACATCATAAGTTAAGTACCTTCCTACCTGTAATACGACAGAGTATATCCCCGCTTCCGAAGCTCCCGCGCCCCCCACCATCAGGATACCGACGCCGATGCCCAGCGCCGACATAAAGGAGTATGTGAAGATGTACACCACCGACAGCCACCGCTTGGTTCCTGCGGCCAGCAGTTCCACACCCACGCAAAACGCTATCAGGTACTTGTGGGCTGATACCGCCACGAACATGTACCTGGGGAAAGTTTTACACAATTATCGGTCATGTGAACAGAAATTCAATAATAAAAAATAAATAAAATAATATCTAAACACTATTAGACACATTAGCTCACAAAAATAAAAGAAAGGATACAAAATTGAGAATTCTAAACGCATACCCAAGTAGGCAAGTGCTAAGAAAGTCCACGATATAAACTGTCTACAAACCTTCCTAATTCCTTCTACATTAGTGAGATGGCGCTGGCTTGCAGTGTAAGAGTTGATATACTAGAAGAAATTCGACGTTCCCACTAGTGACTCGGTAGCTCAGCGGTCAGAGCATTGGACCGGATATCCAAAGGTCGCGGGTTCGATTCCCGTCCGAGAACATGATCTGGTGCGAGTCCTATTTTTTCTAGTATATTATTTAGTATTGTCTACAAACAGTTGCGTGCGAGTCCAGCTGATGTAAGGACAGCATCACAGACATAGATCTCAGTGGACAGGATACTGAATGTACGTAGGTACTGCATGTAGTAATATCATTGTTGGTAGGTAGTTTTCTCTAACCAATTAATCAGACTAAGGTAAATGATTTTGCATTATTGGTTTGTATAGTTTGGTTAAATGGTTGTATATTTTAAAAAATCGGTACCCTACTAGGTACCTACCTACTTCCGACTTGATATGTTGCCGAGCCGGCCTCTTTTTTACAAGTTTATGGTTTTTTAATTTTAACTTATATTTTTGAATTCTGTGCTTTTTTATACTATAACATATTTTCCTTGTTTTGCACTCTGTGTTTTTTCTTCTATGTGACAAGTCATGCTCATCAGTTTGCAATAATAAAAGTACATTTACAACTAATTAACTCTCATTTTTTAGAAACCCTCAGTTTTAGCTCAGTTTCATTTTAATTACCGAAAATTTATCGGTAGGCCCCCCGACGACGAATACTTTATCGTTTAGGTAGGTACCTACCTAGGTACTTCGATATTATTTCGTGGAAGAAAAAACCACTCAGATAGCTCTATAGCTTGCTGAATGGTTTTTGCTTTACCTACCTACCAACCTATACTTATGTAGGTATACGTACTTATCTAAATATTAACAAATTCAAAAAGTATTAACTATAAGATGTTATCGTAGCAAATAAACCCACTCAAACATGGAAAATAAGTAAACAAAGTTGAAAAACTAAGCACATAAAAGATGAAAATTTCATTATACGGTGATGTAATTACTATGCTATGTGAGAAACACTTGTTAATACATAATACTTAAGGTATTTATTTATTAAGGTAGGCTACTTAGAGACGTTGGCTCTTGCTATTCATCAGATAAGTACGCAGTGAGAAAAACCGCCGGGCATGTATGAAAAGCTTGATGGATGTAAATGAAGCAAAAGAAGTGTGCAAGGATCGTAGCAGGTGGCGATCCATAGTCTCTGCCTACCCCCATAGGAAACAGGCAAAAACTACACATATGGCACGGTAATCATAGATATTATTACCGTGCAGATGGGTTCTGCTACTCAGAAGTGCAATGAAGCAATAAGATTTCGAAACCCATAGATATCGAATAGTTCAAAAGAACACCTTCACTAGAAATCACTTCGGACAAATAGGTAGTTACAAAATATTACCATTGAACATCGATTTGTGCTAACGACCTTTATACAACACAAGCCAGTATTTTAGACGTATCACCTTCTAAATAATAAGCCTATCCTTTATAAACAGCATTTTATAAATTAACTTATTATCGTACATAGACAAATACCTACGTATCTGTTGAAAAATATTTTAAAAACAAAACGAAATATCCCACAAATTATTATTCTGGCTAGAGGTTTACTGCAAAACTTTTAAATTGTTATCAAAAAAAAGTTATAAATTTTCTCACAGCCGTGGTAAGACTGGTAAGAAAAGAAATAGTTGCTGCTGTTTCTTTGTGTTTTCAGGGCCTGTAAAAATCTACTTGGTGTGGAATTTTCATGTAAGAAAGATAATGTTAAAGTATCTGCGCATTTCATTGCAATGATTTCAGTCATGGATGAGCCGAACTAAAATCTATGGAACAAGCATTCCGCTCAAAAAATGGCACCACGCAAAACAACCGAGTAGGTGGGGCTTAAAAATGCAGGCATTTAGTTATGCACATAGCGACTGAACACTGATGGATGCATGATAGCGACCATAATTTGTTTACTCATAGATATTTTCAATACTTAGCGAAAAAAAAGTAAAACCTTCAAAAAACTCTTAAAAACAGCTGTAAAACAAGGAAATATACTTAATATTCAAATCTGCATTATTATCTAAATATAAAGAACGTTAAATGAAGTCGGTTGAAGCTTTTAGAATAAACAAAAATCCTCCGGCTTTTTTCTACTTATTTTCGTTTAAGTATCTATGTAATATGTATACCTATAGGTAGGTATATCTTTTTTGAAGGAGGATTTTCATTTTTTTAAAAGCTTTTTTATTTCCAACTTTTTTGTGGTACCTACTTATGTAAGCGAAGCGATGACATTGTTTAACAAAAGTTTCCATATTTCACACTTTTCTATGGTACAATACCCCTAATAACTCAATTTCCACATTCAGGCTGTTTTTTTGCTAAGGAATTCCGTTGTGTTCTTGGATCATAGTTAGGTACCTACTTACAGCTATCTTGTTTTTGATTGTCATAAACCTACAAATAAGTCTTTCAATCACAGCAATACAGTTCCTATTTGATTTTGAAGAGTTCCCTTGTGTATCTTCAAAATCCAAGGTGCAATGCCAATAAAATTAAAATCGTATCATCCTTAAAATATTCTCTTTGTAACAAAAAAGAACCATCTAAATCGGTTCATAAATGACAAAGAAGTTATTGTAACATAACGGTATCGAAAATGACAGTATTTTCAGGATTTCATGAAAAGCACTGAACCGATATCAAAAAAGTGGGACCATTTCGGAAGAAAACTCAATCAAACAAAAACTAATCTTTAAATTTTGAGATTTTAGCATTCACAATGCTATTTTTATGTAATACAAAAAAAAATACGACTCGCACCAGATCATGTTCGGACGGGAATCGAACCCGCGACTTTTGCTCTGACCGCTGAGCTACCGAGTCACGATTCGAGTCGATTCCCGTCCGAGAACATGATCTGATGCGAGACGTATTTTTTCTAGTATATTATTTTGTATTATAAAAAAATAATCATCAGAATTGGTACACATTAATGTCGAAGTTATGCGCGAACAACGATTAAAAAAAATATACAATTTAACTGCCTTCTTTACGTCTTTTAGAAAGATAAAGGCTGATGCTGTGCGGGTTGTAATTTTTTGGCCCAGTGGTGCCATTTTTTTTTCAAGCAATATTTGTTTGCAATTACATAGATTTTAGTTCGCTGGTCACAATAATATTGATTTGTCAAACAAAATTCCTGCATGCAAAAGAATTGTGAAAAATGAATTTTAATGTCACTATCTAAGATCCTGAAAATACTTACTTCGCAATAGGCTATTTGTTGTCACATTTCTACATCCATCAAATCAAAGACAATTTAATCAATTAATTGCCGAGATAATGTAGTTTTTAGATAAAAATAAAGTATACATACCATACAGTAATATTATTTTATTACCTATTGAAAAGTAGATAATGAGATAAACAGCTCTGCTGTTAATCACTTTTAACAAATTTTTACATGATTTGTCAAAATGTCGTCATGATAAATAAATAAGTTGGCGAGTTTTCGCCTGTAAGCTCCATGAAGACTCTACAGACGTCACTTACATGTTGACTTAGGTACTATACCTACTTAGCTATAAGTAAGTATGTTAGGTACATATTAATAACGTGACAATTTGTCAATTGTCATGACAACTTGTTTTTCACTGCGGTGTAGCAAGCTACCTCCTTGAGTAGTTTATTCTATTTCCAAATCGGTTGACATAGTGCCCTGGTTTAATTGTTAGAGTAGTTAAGTAAGTTCCATAAACCTCTGCTCGGACAATAATGAATTTTATACAACATGTTACAAAAATACCCCTAATGCCGAATATGGTATATAGGGACCATTAAACTGAACAAATTTGACTATGGGACCAACTCTGAAATCGCGAAAACAAAATCAGCTATTTCATACATTTAATGGTCCCTATATACCATATCCGGCATTAGGGGTATTTTCGTAACACCTTGTATATCACACGATATATAACATTTATTATTAGTAGCGTAGGTAACGCTACAGTAAAATGCGATAAACATGAAAATATCACGCACCCTGACTAAGGTCAATACCTCGAGGTTTCCAATAAACGTGCTCACAATCAATACCTATCATAAAAATTGTTTATCTTTGTGTATTAGTTGTTTTATTGCTTGTTAATTATATTTTTCTTTTTCATAAAAACAAACTTAAAATAAATCGGCGATCAAATCAGTACTACCTACTTAGATAGGTAACAAATCACCTTGTAGTTTCCTGCCTATTAAAGTAGTGAGAATAATTAAAATCGTGACTGACTGACTTCAGTCGTTTGGACAAAGGAATACCTATGTAATTGTACATACCACACATTAGCGACTGATGCCTCCAAACCAACAGCGAGGCCTTCAAAAAGCTCATGAATAGATAGAGCCAGCACAATAAGGAGACCTCTTAAAGCCGCCATCACCGAGTCTTCAGAAGTGTCCACCGTCAGGTTATGGTTATGACAATCTCCATGGTCATGAACTTTTCCATTTTCTAAGTGACTGCTCTCAACACCATGATGCTCTGTTGAGCTGTACCGCCTTATGCTGAATGTCCTGCTCAAGGTATCAGCGTTCCTTTTATTCCTAGTGTTGATGTAGAGATGCACCATTTCCTCGATGAAGTACATCATGAAGAACCCTGTTGACATGATCAGCCCCGCGAGGTAGAACGGCATGTCGGGCAGATCTCCTTCATCTGTAAGAAATTAAACTTTTTAGTAGTCATCATGAACTTGGACGTAACCTAGTACTTAGTTTTTTCTGCTATTAAGAATAAACTAGGTCCTTAGCTACCTACTTAACTTAAATATTATCAAAAACATGTTGTTTTTATTTATTGCATGCATATAACTAACCACATGACAAACTCAAACTTCGAGGTTTTATGTGTAGTACTTAAACCTCATTTTGTAAAACAAATAAGTAATATCTTTGTTTTACACGCGATACTACAGAAACGGTGGTAATAACACACAAGCCAGAATAGTAAAGTACCTAGCTACTAGCTTCAAAAAAAAAAACCCCTTCCTATTAAACTATCCTGCCTTACTGGCTTTAGCCGTGAAATGAAGCCAGTTCTGTTTACATGAAGTTAGAGTTATGGCTTGCTGGCTTACTGATACCAGCTTGGCATTCTGACTTCAAAAACTATCCTCGTGTACCTAATCCGCACAACAAGAGCTATTATTCTATTCCTGCTAATATCTATCTACGTCTGTGCCCGCTTTGAACCTTGGATGCAATGCAATGCTAATAATATCACTATAAACAATATCAACATCAGTCTAGACATATGGATGGATTTTGGAGCCTATATCCTCTTTACTTATTTTACCTACTCACCTACATTTGTATTTTTATATCATCATAATGAAAATATAGCTAAATAGAAAATATTTGGAGAACGGACCATTACACCTTGGTTTTGGTGGTAGTAGTGAAATATGTACACAGAAGAATGATAACTACAAAAACTGTACTGATACTAATCTGTCTGTGGTACCTATACACATAGGTACCAGCAGCGAACTAAAATCTATGGAATTCTATTGCAAACAAATATTGCTTAACTATACAACATGTTGCAAAAATACCCCTAATGCCGAATATGGTATAGGGACCATCAAACTGATCAACTTTTACTATGTGACCAACTATGAAATCGCGAAAAAAAAATCAGCTGTTTCATACAAAAATTAAAATCGAATATATCAAAATGTATTTTTGTAAAATGTTGTATAATATTAACTGCAAAAAGATGCAGAGATAAAGTATCAATAAGTGTTAAATATGTTTATATAATACTAAATAATATACTAGAAAAAATAGGACTCGCACCAGATCATGTTCTCGGACGGGAATCGAACGACCTTTGGATATCCGGTCCAATGCTCTGACCGCTGAGCTACCGAGTCACTGGTGAGGACGTCGAATTTATTTAGTATTATATAAAAATAACATTGTGAATGCTTAAATCTCAAAATTTCAAATATTAAATATGTTTTCGTTTAAGTATAGAAAATATCTATGAGTATACAGATTATTGTCGCTATTATGCAACCCGTTTTCAGTCACTTTGTGCTGCATAACTATACCAGCCACTTAAGTGGTTGTCATTTTTGTGTGATACTATTTTTTGAGCGGACTGCTTATTCCATAGATTTTAGTTCGCTGCATATAAACAAGGTATAATGGCTATACCGAGCGGTGATTCTAAAGTAGGTACCTAGTACCAAAGTCTAAAGAATAAAGTACTTAGGTTCATTTCTCCTGTCAAATTGTCTGATTAAATCAGCTCGTGACTGATAACAAATTATTGACACTGATTGAGAGATTTGAGAGACAAAACATGACGTTAAGTTGAAATTCTGTCTCGGGGACGATAAATGATATACAAATAAACCACTGATTATATTTTAGATACCTAGTCGATACGGTAGTCTGTAGAGGAGAACAGCCGGACATACGAAAGCATTTTCGCCCAATTTGAAACGGACCCTTCGCGCTCGCTCGGTCATTAAACGCCTATGAGTTTAGAAATGATCGTTATATTTAATCATACCCGTATATCAAAATGAGATCAGTTCCTCTAGCACGAATGCATCTATCGAGGGAAAAAAACTCGCGTAAGAATCGTCATTATCTATGGAAAGTTTCATTTCGCTTTTCGGCGATAGATGGCTGTATACATTCTCATAGATAATTACTCTATCGAGTACATTTACGCGCGTTGTTTTTCTCGATAACTTCTCATGCTAAGGCACTGACCTGAAAAAAGTTTGTGAAATATATGGAGGTCAGTGTGATAAAGGCACTAATAAAAATAGGTCAGCTTGTAATGTAACATAGACCCGGAAAAGTATCTCGTTGATGTCTTTTGCAAGAGAGAAAGAAATTGCAATGTTACATTTTAAACACTTCATGATATTAGGTAGGTAGGTACCAAGTTATTTCTGTATCTACCTACCTTTCGTCAAGTAGCCGGATGTAGTTAAAGACTTGCAAAAGTCATTTTAGCATCTAAGTATGTACTAACAAACGTCATTCAGTCACAATACCTACGTGGTTTATTTTCAATTACTTTTTTATGGTGGTTAAGAAGCTGTAATTGAGTTTTTACTTATCAATTACAAAACAAACATCCACGTAATGTGATATTCTCGGATTAAATTTAGGTTAGATTTACGGTTTTGTATGAAAAAAATTAATTGGCATTTAATTTATTTTGAATTTTTTATTTAATTGAACCCTAGACAAAACCTACTGTCAATCTGAATAAGATCACAAGAGTTAATTATGCTCAAATTGCAAATCATTCTGGTATTACGTTTGTATGCGAAGCTCACTGTTCGCCGGTCTCTTTAACTTGAGGGATAAAGTCGCCTTAAAGACAGATAAAACTGACATTTTGTCTCTCTAATAAAAAAACAGACTTTAGTAGGTAAAATTTACCTAACCTATTACACAATTAGGTACTTACCTACTTATTATAATGAATTGCTACTGTTGTCTGTTCCAACTTGAATCATGTACCTAGTGTCAATATTTAACCGGTAGTTTTATGATAAAGGATTACCTACGTGTTTATATAACTAAATTGAAAGTGAGGTGAGAATGGCAACAAAGTTATCTAACTATAGTGTTTATAATATCGGAACTCGTAACATTCATTTATTTATACTTGAGTTGCTAAGTACAAATATTATAGATTTTAGCATGTGGGTAGGTATTTAGAGGGGTAATCGTGAATTACCCGTCCACCCGCCAGTGGGAAAGTCCAGTAGGTGGACTAGTCTGGAGGGATTTTTTTTAATTTGCTCCCTACTCTAAATATACCACC
The DNA here is from genome assembly GCA_963556745.1 of Catoptria pinella. Taxonomy (NCBI): domain Eukaryota; kingdom Metazoa; phylum Arthropoda; class Insecta; order Lepidoptera; family Crambidae; genus Catoptria; species Catoptria pinella. The sequence goes on from OY750776.1 coordinate 6,689,388, forward strand.
TACCTATTCTATACAACGTGTTACAAAAAAACCCCTAATGCCAAATATGGTAGATATAGATAGGGACCATCAAACTGAACAACTTTTACTATGGTACCTGCCAACTTTGAATTCGCGAAAAAAAAAATCAGCAGTTTCATACAAAAAATAATTATGAAAATATCAAAATGTTCATTCATTTTGATATTTTCATAATATCATTTATTTTTTACAGATGATTTTTTTTCGCGATTTCAGAGTTAGTCCCTTAGTAAAAGTTATCCAGTTTGATGGTCCCTATCTACCATATTCAGCATTAGGGGTATTTTTGTAACACTTTGTAAAACCTATCTACTTTTTTTTAGTTGTCTGCTTACTACTTTACTGTAATCTGTTTTTATTTTATAGAATTGTGTATATGTATGTACCTACACCTAGCTAGCTAAGTACAATAAATTATTTGAAACGCCATCTCGTGGGGACTTCGGGATAAAAACAATGTTTTGCGGATAGACATATACCTAAGCTGAGTTTTTATAAATTACCTACGCAACAGACAAGATAAAACATTTTTTTATTCTTATAATAGTAGGTTCCTAGGTAGGATCATAATATTATTATTATGCAAATAAAGTTCCCTTTGGTAAGCAAAAAAAGTGGTAAAAAAAGGTTAAGTACTTACTCGTGAGAAATCACGTACATAACTTTTTATAGGGGGAATTGCAAGTGCCACAACAAAGATGCATCACAGGTTCGGTTCCCACGTGTTACATAATTATAAGTTGAATGAAAAGGTCAACTGTATGTTATACAGAATCAAAAACATGAATAGCAATTACCTAACTAATGGGTATATAGGTACCTCCTTGTTTATTATTTTTGCATAGACGAATTTTTTTTTGGTCTGATTATTTTTGTCACTTTTTTTTTTATATTATATTATAGTATACTAGCTTCGCACGGGTGGCGCCATCTATTATATTGCGATTTAAAATGACGGCAAAAATGATGTCTTTTTCGTCTTTCCGTTCTTTTTATTGGAAATTATCTTTTATACAAGCTTTGTCCTGATAATTACAAACAAAAAAAAAACAACTATCTAATTTGGATCTAGAAAATATTGTTTAAGCGATAAAAAGAACCACAAAGCTTCAACGGAGTGCACTACAGAGAGATAATTCAAAATTTCGTCTTTATTTAAGCACTATGTTTTTTTTTTCCATTGGCGGCGCTCAGAGTCCGATTATTGAGATGGGCTACGGAACCCTACACCACATATCTACACTGCACGTAGCCCGACACGCACTTGGCCGGTTATTATTTGATATATAGATAAGATTCCCTTATTTTTACTTAGAAAGCAGTACCTAGGTAGGTAACTAATTATAAATAACCTACATATTAGGTACGTTATACGAAAAAAATAACTTCTATTTCATATTTTCACCGAGTAATAATTAGAAATCCGAAATAAAAATCGTAATTACCTAATAAATTAGGATTTTTATATATAATACTATAATAATAATACCTTCTGTTTTTCGCTATGAAATTAATTCGATACAGAAAATTAGAGTGTAAAATGTAATGTTACCAAACAAGCCTTATGTTAAATTTTACAGGTAGTACTTCTATAGGTAGGTACCTACTACATGTAAAAACATTGGAGTTTAAGTATTTCATCCAGAAAAAAGTACTGTTCCCGAGGGATAGCAAAAAACTTTCCATACAGACTAAGTCGCGGGCGGCCGCTAATAGTTTATAAATAAAACTTCAATGAAGTCAATAGCAAACAGTTATCAACCTTTACACCACAAGGCTAATCATACTTAATATTAGACGGACTACCGTATACGGTATAATATTTCTGTCTGCTCTAACTAAGTACTTAAAATAAAGCACCGAACCTGACTCTCCGACCCACCATTCATCAATACCTGTCTATGGCTCACCTTGGAGTATGTCAATGTTTTCATCCACCTCATGAAGCAAATGCATGAAAGTAGTCGAGAACAAGACACCTCCTCCGAACGCCAGAAGACCCATCACCAGCCGATTGTTTGTGCGTATATCGCCATTGGTTTTCTTCGTGAACCAGTCGAACTTAAGGGATATCAGCAGAGGTATCAAACCAACTCCCATGGACACGGCAAATAAACACACCATTGTTATGATTTTCGCTGTCAGCGTATCCTCACTTATAAACTCTGGCGTATCCATTATTGTACTCATTTTCCGTCAAGTTTTACTAAGGCTTATTTTGTTAGCACAATGCGACTAGCGCAGAGCTCTGTCCTAACTATACTGAGCAGAGCTTCCTGCGCTTGCGACTCATCCGTAGGCGGCGGGCGGCAGATGATAACAAATCATTTTATTAATGATAATACAACAAGCACTCTATTCGCTGTCTCGTCGCTAGGAATTGCCGCCCGACTGCAATTACTAAGTGATTATGTACAGTTCCGGTAGGTAGGTAATACCTAGCACAAGAGTCGGTATTACATCTAGGTTAAGAGGTAGGTACACCAAAACTTAATATTATGTTAAAAGTTTGTTAGCAAATTTAATTAACTCCAGGCGCTTGTGCGAAAAATTACGTTTAGGTACACAGGATAGCACGTCAGGCTATACAGTTAAACTGCGAAAACAGCTTTTATTACGCAGGGCATAAAGGTGGTCTCAGGGTCATCATGTATAGTCTGAGGTGCTGTCGTGTGTACATGAAAATATCGTGAAATGGAAGTGTTTGGTGAGAAAATAATGCAAATCAATCTTTGAACGAACATTTAAAAGATTGATTTGAAAAACTCATAGAATATGATATGACCAATAGAATCAAGGTGTTAGGTACATACTTAGAGCATTAAGAACGGGAGATGCCAACAGCACTCTTCTACACTAGATTTTGTTCACCGATTCTGGAGGGGGACGAGGTAAACACGCACAGCACACAACTTCATATTCACGCACACTCTTGTAGAAAAAAGTCTTGTTGTTACACACGCACACAAAAACAAAATCCCACACAGTTATAATTGTGGGTGGTCAAATTTGGAACTAACAATCTCAGTACAAATTCTGACGGATCACGCTACGGCAGCGCCAAACTTAACAACAACAGCTAGTGATGTGCCGTCAAAAGACCGATGAAATTGAATGATTGGAAGATGAGTGATTGATTACGAACAAGATTATGTTAAATGGTTTTCATTTGATTTTGTGATATACACCAACAATCACTAAAATGCGCTTATAATTAAATGTTCAACATACATTTTTTATTTATTTATTTATTAAACAAAGTAAAACATACAATTTATAGAAAACCCCAGCGACTAAAACGTAAAACCCGATTAGGTTTGTCCAGTCACTACGTATTCGTCAAAATAGATAGTCGGTATACAACTAAGCAGTATTGAAAAGAAAAAACAAATTGCTTCATTCTTATGAATTAAAAAATATAAAAATATGTATACACCATGTGTCAAAAAACCCCTAATGCCGAATATGGTATATAGGGACCATCAAACTGAACAACTTTTACTATGGGATTAACTCTCAAATCGCGAAAAAAAAACAGCTGTTTCATACATTTTGATCTGATTTTTTTTTCGCAATTTCAAAGTTGGTCCCATATTAAAAGTTGTTCAGTTTGATGGTATATACAAGGTGTTACAAAAGTACCCCTAATGCCGAATATGGTAGATAGGGACCATCAAATTGAACAACTTTTACTATGAGACCAACTCTGAAATCGCGAAAAAAAAATCAGCTGTTTCATACAAAAATTAAAACCGAAAATATCAAAATGTATGAAACAGCTGATTTTTTTTTCGCGATTTCAGAGTTGGTCCCATAGTAAAAGTTGTTCAGTTTGATGGTCCCTATATGCCATATTCGGCATTAGGGGTATTTTTGTAACACCTTGTATATTATTTTAAGGTCTTAAAAAATACTTAATAAACACAATATTTGATCGTAAATGCATGTGCACAGGATGATGTTAAGAAAAAGCTGACTATTGTTTAAATACGAGAAATTCTAAGGCAAATTTTTGGTAGAAAAATAAATTTTGAGTTTTTGCTTCACACTTTTGTGTTTGAGGTCATCCAGAATAACCTATAATTCTTTAGGCAGATTGTTAATTATGACAGGAAGAAGACAAGTAAATTTTCTCTTTCCGTAAAAGTTATTTGAGCGGCCCTTGAGAAGTTTCTTCTGCGTAATCTGTCTTGTTTGTATTCTATGTTTAATCCTCGGCAAAGAAGCAACGTTATCGAGTTGTTCAGTTAGAATTGCGTAACTCACTTTGTCATGAACCGACATGACCTTGCATTACCTAAAGAGTTCGTCATACTTATCTTTATAGATATGATTTACTTTCTTACTAATTATAAGCTTTAATGTTCGTAATTGTAGATTATAAATTTTCTCTAAGTAGGTTGAAATGTGCGTCCATAGCTTGAAATTCCATATGAAATTATAGGATCTACCAAGGATTTGTACAGGATTAATAGAACTTGGAACGGTATTTTATTTTTGATTATGACAAATTTAGCTAACAGAGCACGAAGTTTTTGGCACACAGTTTCGATATGAGGACCCCATTTGTGGCCGTTGTCAATTGATAGGCCTAAATATTTTTGCTATTGCGCCGTTTCTATTGGTTTGCATTGGCAAGATGATACTTTATTATGCATACAATCGTGATTGTGTATTACTATTGAAACGTCGTGGTCTCTACAATATAAGTTGTTAATAAAACATAATAGTAAAAAAAAGTGAAATAAAATAATAAATGCTTGGAAAACAAGCGATTTGTGTTTCATTTTTATTATTATTAAATTTTTGTAAACATGTTCTGCCAAAACATGATTAGTTCGTTCCGATGCCAAGGTAGGCTTTATCCAGAAGCCTTGTGTAGATGTTCTGGAAGGCTCACAGCTCGGCTTTTCAAGCCAAAATATAAGCAGTAGTGAATGCTTGCAGCCTACCTTAAAATGAAAAAGTTGGTATGATAATGTGTTAATACCTATCTACAAATAAAAATGTATAGGTTGAATTGAAAACCTCCTTTTTGGTAGTTAGTAATTTTTTTGTAAGGAAAGTTTAAGTAAACCAAAGTTTTGAAATTTCTTACCTGCAGAAGCTGCACAATCGGAACAATTTGACTTGAGGATCTCGGCATCAGTTTCTTTTATTTTGGTTAATGATTTTTGTGTCCTATGCTCGGGCTTTGACAGGACTGATTCATAAGATTCTCTCCACTTCTACATAACCGACAGACAGCCGAGGACTAGTAACTATCCCGGGATGACCTAAAAGTAAGAGAAGATTAAAAAAGGAGAACATCACACCCGTAAAACAGTGTCTCCAATTAATACTATGTATAGATTTTGCAAAAAAGGTCAATACCTACCTATTACATATTAATTATAAAAAATAATCTTTGGCAACATCAAAATAATAGTTAAAACTCATTCACTTGATCATTCATTCGTTCTTAGAGCACAAGCATTCGTTCTATTTGTCGCAGCACTAAGACTTTTACTATGGTATTTGGCATGTGTTTGGTATCGTTTTGCTATCGCAATGTCGTCATTATCTTACACAAACAAAGTGCGTTTTCTTCGTAATTATATTATAGTTTGGAAATAAAATTATACTTACGTGTGATAGAAAATCCCGTTCTTAGTATAATTTGAATTTTCAGATCGTCTTTTGCACGAAAACACTGCACAATTCACCATTTTTGCGGAGCTGCGATCGGCGACATGTGTTCTTACAAAATGACGGGGGTTCGAGACCAACTAGTTTTTATAAACTGATACGATCAAATTGGTCATGTACTTTGGTGAAAGGGGAACGTGTATTTGCCATCTCCCGTTCTTAATGCTCTAAGGGTACATACATAGGTAGGTAGGTACCTTTATTTGTTTTGTTTTTTTCGTAATTTATTGTTTGTTCCGTGCATGATGTGAGGTAAACAATGTTATTGTCAAGTTTAAATGTGATTTATGTTTTATCTTTTTAAGATCTCACCGTTAACCTTGGACATTAAAAAGAATGAGAAAGCGAAAGCTCTGAGTTCGGGACAGAGAAGGCCAGGGGCTCTATCAGCTAAAAACATTGAAGTTCATGTTAACTGTGTTTTGACAGATGTATGTGATACATTGCTACTTCGTCTTGGCACAAATAACAACTTAACAAAGAAAAATAGCAATGTATCACATACATCTGTCAAAACACAGTTAACATGAACTTCAATGTTTTTAGCTGATACCGCCGCTGGGGCTCTATCGGCTAAAAACATTGAAGTTCATGTTAACTGTGTTTTGACAGATGTATGTAATACATTGCTACTTCGTTTTGGCACAAATAAAAACTTACCAAAGAAAAGTAGCAATGTATCACATACATCTGTCAAATTACAGTTAACATGAACTTCAATGTTTTTAGCCGATACCGCCGCAGCTAGCTATGGACTTAACCATTACCATAGATCTGGATGAACCTCGGATGAACACCAGCGGCGGTATCGGCTAAAAACATTGAAGTTCATGTTAACTGTGTTTTGACAGATGTATGTGATACATTGCTACTTCGCTAAGCCCTAGATTATACTAAGTTTGTCTAGAATTTTGCTTATTGTTTAAGCAAATGGCCATGTAGCCAAAGCTTTAATAATAAAAAAAAATGTTTTTAGAATTTGTTTGTTAGTTTGTTATTTGTGTTGCGACTTGTATTGTGTTGTTTTTGACTCAAAAATTATGAAAAAGTTTTATTCAATCATTATCTAGTCAATTCGATAAGCCTGTGATATTTTTTAGGAACAAAACTAAAATATTTTTAATGATAAGAGTGAATAAAATGGGATATCAATGAAAATGCCTAGAAAAATTGTATCAACTTTAAGTTTTGCCTTTATTTCTTTATGTGTATGGATTCTATGGAGTTCTAATAATGAGAATGATTCAATGCTTGTTCAGAAAAGAAACTACGATTATGTGAAAAATACAATTCTCTCTCCATCAGTTGCCTTCTGTAAAAGTAATTGAATTTTTAAATAATTTTTTCGTTTCTGCACTTACATACCTATTTATTTTACAGTTACTTGCATGTAAATATGACACCCACATTACTTTTCAGAAAGTCCATTTTTGAGTATAATAGTGACATCTTATGTGGGACATGTTGAGTTGAGAAGTGCTCACAGAAGGGCTATGCCTCCTGATCTCCTAAAGTCTATGAATATCACAAGAGCTTTTTTACTCTCTAAAATACCTTCAGATGAAAGGTGGGTACCTACTATGGTTTAAATCAGTATACTGGTGAGAACACCCAAACTCATTATTTTATATGATCAAAGATTTTAGTAATAAAATGAATGATTTTACAGGTACATTACTCAAGCAGCCATCATAAATGAACATAGTATATTTGACGATATTTTACAAGGTTCATTTGTAGAAAATTATAGGAATCTCACTTTAAAACACTTGATGGGACTGAGATGGGCTAGTAGTGTATGCAGACCGACTTACATACTCAAAGTTGATGATGACACAGTATTCAATCTAGAAAACACATACAAATTATTATTAAGTCTAGGTATAAGAGAAAGTTTACTAATGGGCTACATGTTAAACAATACTGTGCCTAAAAGGGATAAGCAAAATAAATGGTATGTTACTCAAGAAGAATATAATTCAGATAAATATCCAACATATTTATCAGGCTGGTATTATATAACTACAACAAGTGTTGCAACCAAGCTATGTGATGAGGCTTTGTATCACCCACACTTCTGGATAGATGACATTTACATCACTGGGATTTTAGCTAAGAAAATAAAAGTGCAACATACTCAAGTTCCTAAAGATTACTGGCTAGAGTACTATGAACTTCTTGAATGCTGTATTTCAGATATGATAAAAAAATCATTAAGATGTGACTATGTTGTTGGTCCAAATGGTGGAAGGAATAATCTAATTGTAGAATTTAATGAAGCTTTAAGACTCTGTAATTAACAAAAAAAATGTGTGGCACACTCTATCAGTAGGCCTTTGAAGAAAGTATGTGTTGTCAACAGAGAAAGAGACATTTTCAGTAATGGCCAAGGTGAAGTGCAGCTCTTATAAAATATTAATAATGCAGCTTTCAAAATCCCAACAAACCTTTACTAAGACTTTTGGTCAGAAGGCATCTAAAAGTTATAATGAATTAAGGATATATAAAAATAACAGTATTTACAATATTTCTTGTTTAATGTATTGAATTACAATCAAAATATGGCACAGAAAAATATGTCATGGAAGAAGAATACATTACTAGTCAACAATAAGATTATTAATGTAAGCAATGCTAATAAAAATAATCAAAAGAAACTAATAATTTATCTAACATACCTAGTTACTTAATTGAAATAAAATTTAGGAGCTGATTACCATGCACAAAGTATTTTATTAAGTCCACATTTCATTAACCCATCAAGGCCCGGAAAATGAGATTCAGATATTCTATTATTGTTATCTGGCATTTGGCCGTTCGGGCTTTGATGAATTAATCTTAAATCAGTAATACAGAATGTTAAACTAATTACATTTAGTAATGTACATTTGACAAAAGTCTACAGATGAACTAATTTAACATATCAGTCAACACCCTAAAACACAATATTGAGCAGTAAAATTTGTTCTAAAAAATTCTTCTACTAAACTTAACTTACAAACTAAGATTCCTGCCAAGAAGTGGTGACTGAAGTCCCATTCACAACGCAATCCTTAAAACCTTTCATCACATATGTTGATTGATACCATTTTATATCTTCTGTTGATTCAATTTCATTGAATTCCTCTTCATTTTCATTCAAAATGTCGTCTATTTGCAAGTCTTTAAGATTGTTGCTTAAAGCATCACCAAATACTTGGAAATTATTACAACATAAAACATTTTCAGTCTTCACACTCCTGAAATCCATTACTACTATTCTGCAAGACCTTGGTATTCTGCACCCACTCGTTAAGATAAAATTGTCTCCGTTCAGAACATCTTGAGTGTCTATATTCTTTTTTTTCAAAAAGACATACAGGTTGGTTGGTGGCAAAGAGCTAAAGAACACTTGACTCAATGAATCTGATGTCACCAGGGTCCTAGAAATATGTCAATTTTGGTTAGAATGAATATGAGGCAAACCAAATTGTGAAGATGTCAATGATTACATGATTTATTTATTTAGTAGGCACACCAGCAGAAATGATATAGATGCCGGCACACATCCTGAGCAGTGAGAGAAATTTGAGGGGATTACCTACTGTGCATGTTTGCAGTCGCCCCACACCTCGTGCCCCGCCACCAAGACCAAAAAAAATACTTTGTGCATTAAATGTCACCGCTCAAGATCCGTGCCGATGCCTGTACTTATATAATTTTAGTAAGTAGATTTCTAAGACAACATACATAGTTAGTAGGCAATATTTAATTGGATGCAGTGTAATGATTATGAAGAAGGAAGATACCTGAAAACACTCTTCTGGATTTTCTGCTCATTAGCTATATAAGTTGAGTGACACTGTGGTTTGTGGCACATAGTGGGCAGTATAAGTCTATAAACTTCTTTACAAGTCACAGGTGTAGATCCAAGAGCAACACATACTTCATCGGGTATTGAGGGTCCACTTATCTCTTGTAATAAACTCTGAAAATCAAATTATAGAGTTATAGAATAGAAATACAAATTTATATATATATATATATACAGTATACATTAATTATGTACAAAGACAAAGAAAATTTTATAAATTAAAATACGTCATTTTGTACTGCAAGCACTCTGAAGTTGGGTCACTTATGTTGTATATTGTTAAATTAACCGTATAGTAAGTACCTACCTTTAAAATAAAATCCAAGTTTTCCAATGCTGTTGATGCAACACGAAAGTGTTTTTCTGACTGAAAGCTGTTCTTCTTATTCTCATTTTCACACATCTTTTTCTTAGTCACTACTTGTTTTAGCCATTGATAAGTGTAAGGAATTTGTAATCTCTGATAAACTAAGAATTTTATTAATTCAACAACAACGTGACCACAAGATATGGAAGTGAGTTGATCACCAATATTTAAATTAACAATAATCGGCCTGTGTTTATTTTGATTAGCACTCATTTTGTTGCGACAAACAGAAAAAAATATTTATGGAAATAGGTACCTACAACGATAAAAAATTAAAAGTCATTGAATAAATCGAATTCATGAAACAACAAAATACAAGATATTTTTGAAACACAACGGACGGACGGATACGTGACAAGCACGCAGCAGGTTTAACATTTCCACAGACCACATTTTATTTTTTCCCCATAATGTTATGATACGTTTTGTGTCAAAATGTATTGTATGAAATTTGAAAGTGGCGTCGGCTTCACTGCTCCCTCCACGAGCTGTAAAAATATTCAGGTCATTTTCATTTCAGCTTAGGGTGTCCATTTGTTAAATAAAACCCTGTGATTTTTGTATACAAATCAAGATTTTACAGTCAAAGCGTGGTGTTCGGTATGGTACAGTGTGAATTAGTAAGTTTAATAGGGGTTAATCTGTTAATATATTCTTTGGCACTTGGCAGTGTGCTAAACGCCGCGCCTGCCATGAAGAAACGGTTTTGAAACTATTTTGTGGCAGTACCTAAGTATTCAATTTAAGGTTATGAAAACTTTTTGAGAATTAATTCGAAAAATAAACTTTTTAATTTAAATACCGCGCACTATTTGACATAAATACATTTTTTCTTTCCTTGAGCCTTGTCAATCATTTTGAAAATTACGAAGTTACGCCTTGCAAGTTAAATAAAAAAGAAAATGAATAGGATAACAGTAAATAAGGCTTTAAATATTATCAGATTAAACAGTGTTCAACCACTCTTACTTCCAAAACGAACATATGCAAAAGAAATAAGATTTGGGCCAGATGTAAGATCCCTCATGTTACAAGGTGTCGACATTTTAGCCGACGCTGTAGCCGTAACAATGGGTCCAAAAGGTCGGACCGTAATTTTGGATCAAGCTTTTGGGCCACCAAAAATTACCAAAGATGGTGTAACAGTTGCCAAAGGTGTAGAACTAAAAGACAAGTTTCAAAATATTGGTGCCAAATTAGTTCAAAACGTCGCAAATAAAACTAATGAAGAAGCTGGAGATGGAACCACGACGGCTACAGTGTTAGCAAGGTCGATTGCAAAAGAAGGTTTTGAAAGAATTTCTAAAGGGGCAAATCCTATTGAAATCCGAAAAGGTGTGATGTTAGCAGTAGATGCAGTTAAAGCTAGATTGAAGGAAATCTCCAAACCGGTCAATACTTGTGAAGAAATAGAACAAGTAGCGACCATATCTGCTAATGGAGACCGGTCAATTGGAAAATTAATTGCAAATGCAATGAAGAGAGTAGGAAAAGATGGTGTGATTACTGTTAAGGATGGAAAAACTTTGTTTGATGAGTTGGAAATAGTTGAAGGCATGAAATTTGATCGTGGGTTTGTTTCACCATACTTTATTAATTCCACTAAAGGTCCTAAAGTAGAATATAAAGACGCATTAATCTTGTTGTCGCAGAAGAAAATATTTACTGCACAGCAATTGCTGCCAGCTTTAGAAATTGCCAACACTCAAAAAAAACCTCTTGTTATAATCGCTGAAGATTTTGATGGTGAACCATTGTCAGTTCTAATAGTAAATAAATTAAAAATAGGTCTTCCTGTAGTCGCTGTGAAAGCTCCTGGTTTCGGAGATTTTAGAAAAAATTCATTAATGGATATGGCAATAGCTACTGGTGGTGTGGTTTTTGAGGATGATCCCAATTTAATTAGACTCGAAGATTGTAGGCTTGAGAGTCTCGGAAAAGTAGAAGAGGTGATAATAACTAAAGATTCCACTCTTTTGCTAAAAGGTAATGGCAATAAAGATGATATTAAACAGCGCATCGAAGACATTAAAGAAGAATTACAATCGATTTCTGCAGACTATGATAAATTACGACTTTTAGAAAGAATGGGTCGCTTACAATCTGGCGTGGCAGTGTTACAGATAGGAGGTTGTAGTGAAGTTGAAGTTAATGAAAAAAAAGACAGAGTAAATGATGCCTTAAATGCCACTAGAGCAGCTGTTGAAGAAGGAATCGTACCAGGAGGTGGAGCAGCTCTCCTTCGTTGTATACCAACTTTAGAAAAGTTGCAAGCCGCTAACCCTGATCAAGAAACCGGAATAACTATAGTTAAACAGGCTCTTCGCACACCATGTTTGACAATAGCAAAAAACGCTGGATTCGATGGGGCTGTCGTGGTATCTAGAGTAGAAGACATGGAAGATGATTTCGGATACGATGCCGTAAATAATGAATATGTGAATATGATAGAAAAGGGAATCATTGATCCTACCAAAGTCGTAAGAAGAGCTTTGACCGATGCTAGTGGAGTAGCATCGTTACTGACCACTGCCGAAGCTGTTATCTGCGATCTGCCTAAAACGAAAGAGAAGTTGCGCAATATTCCAGCGGATATAGAAGATTATTAATGATTGTCACTAATTTGTTTGATTTGTGTTGTTAGGTTCTATAATTTTGCCTGTTAACTATCGCCTAAAATAATAAAATATTTGAAATTAACGGATACCTGTCATTATTTCCTCAGTAGCTTAGCTCAGATTTGTCGATGTAACCTGCGTTGTAGGTAGCAAGCGGTAGTACACCCACCAATCTGCATACATGAATATTTTTTATTTATCAATTTTACTCTGCAGTAGGACTACGAGGAACTAGATTATTAGGGTTGATTCCACTTTATTCATGGATATAGGTACCCAATTGATTTAGTGGGACAAGAGATTTTTTCTAATTATGCCCCACAGTCCACTGACGACAAATAATCGCAAATAGAACAGTAATAACATAAACATACTGCATTATCCCACTAAGCAAGTCTGTCCCACCTGAAAAAATTGTGAAATATATGGAGGTCAGTGAAGTCCTTAGAAAATCTGTGGTTCTTAATGCTCTAAGGCTTCCAAGCGTTTGTCAAAGTTGGTCGAGGCTTGGAGCCTTAATGCTCTAAGCTTGGAGCTTGCGAAAGCTTGCCACGTTTTGGCAAACGTGTAAACAAATCTGGCATAGGACCTTAGCCTGTTCTACGGAAAAGTTCGGAACGAACAAAAAAAAGTGAGTACAAATATTTTGAAAATAAACTCTGAAGTCATGGCTGTATGGCAAAAATGGGCCTTTGCCTTTTCTGCTCATAGCGGAAAAAATGAACCAAAAAAAAAGAACAAAGTGACAAGGCAGTATGGTCTAAGACCTTAGCCTGTTCTTCGGAACGAAAAAAAAAAAAAAAAGAACAAAGTGACAGTTAAAAAAGCGCGAAATTGTGACAATTGTGTGAATGGTGATAGTCAATGGTGTCAGTCAGTGTGATTTATTTTGGATATTAATTATTAATATGTAATTTGGATTAATAATTCATTTTATTTAGAGACATAACGATAACGCACATTATTATGACATATTATTAGATTTTTATAAGACGTAAGCTTAATCGTGTCATTTCGTTCAGTGTTAAGATAAAAATATAACGATGTTAGCGACCATTGTTTTCCTGGACCACTTTCATCAGTTTTCATGCAAGTGTTCAAATTAACACCTCAAGATGACTGAAATTATATCCTCCAACGAATCAACAGTGCCGTCTCCGTCAGAAAACATAAATTTCGAAGAAATTCCCAGAAATGTTTTGGAAAATCTCTCTGGTGATGAGATTAATAAAGTCGAGTCTAGTGACGATAGCAACTCAGCAGGGATAGCTGGTAAAAGGAACAAAAATAGCACTAAAAGATTTTCTGACAGCGAAAGTGATGTCGACAAAGAAAATATAGTCGAAAATAGAAAATCCCTAACCGATAACAATGCCAGTACGGATAGTGATGACTATGTCAATTTAATAAAACAAAGATCTAAGAAGTCACGTATAGTAAATATAAATAGTGATTCTGAATCTGATACTGATCAAGTACGGCTAAAGGAGACTCAGCCAAATATTGCCAAAGAAGTTAAGGGTAAAATTACCATTAAAAGAAATAAACTGAGAGAAAAGTTCCAAAATTTGCTTGACTCTAAAGGTAAAGGGGATGAAGTCTCAGATAAACAGACAACACATGGAAATGAATCCAATAGTGATAATGGATCAAATGATGAAGAAATAGTATCTATTAATGACATAAAAAAGGTGAATTTGTTACTCTATCTTTTATATACATGTATAAATATAATTATACAGGGTGTTAGTAGCACCCTAGTGAAAGCTTTAAGGGATGAGTCTACCCAAATAGTTAAGCAATTCTCTCTATGGAACCACTTTTCACAAATGCATAGTTGAGATTTTGATTTTTCTTTGAGCAGCAAAGTGCATGTAAAAACTTAATAACATCGCGGGAGAGCACGCTCACTTACATCAAAGCCACGCCAGCGAGCAAATAGCTGTTGTTGTACATTGCGGGTTTATAAAATTTTAATTAATTTTCTGTAAATTTAGGTTTTATGCAACTAAGACAGACTCTGTGTGATAGAAAAATATAAAAAAAACTCAACTTTTCATGAATTTTGTGACAGAAAATTCCACTTCAGATAGATTCAGAATCATGAGTCGACTATGCCCTGAAAGTTTTCGCTAGGGTTCTACTAACACCCTGTATATTAATCTTATTTTTTTTTTTTCAAACAATGATTGATATAAAACAAACCAAACGAAATTAAGAATGGTGGATTAGTGACAAATTGGACTTGATTCTATTTTTTTTCAGTTACTTAAATTAAACCAAAGAAAATATGTTTCAGAAAATAAAGGAACATACAAATAATCTCAAAATGGCAATATGTGACCCTGACACATCAGAAGATGAGAGTAGTTATCCTAGGAACATTGAGAAAAAAAAGAAGCAGCAAAGGCGCATGAAACTTACCTCTCCAAAACCTCAAAGGGTTAGATAGATTATTGTTTTACAACATTCCTTTTTAACTTCATTATTCTGTTTTCAAATAACAAAAAATCATCCTGTGAAAATAAAATGAGCACTTAATTTATCATTCTTTTCAGATGTCTGCAAAGGAGGCAATGGAAAATATGCAAAAGATCAGAAGTGAATCAAACCGTATGTTGAGGGAGAAAGAAGTTTCATTACCATATCACAGACCCAAAGCACTGAGTCTGAAAGACATAATGAGTAGGAGGAAACCTGCTGTGTCTTCTGATGGTAAAGTTCTGCCCATAAAAATGAATGAAGATCAGTTAAGACAATATGTGTGAGTATATAATTTAATAGTAATCTGATGTACTAAAAACAATTCTGTACCAAGCTCAATCAATAAAATACTGAAACGAAAACATACCAAGCTGGCGAGGAAAGTGCCTAAAAGTGGGATATTTTATTATATTATATGTACTTATGGTAAAATAGTAAAGGGGTTGGATTAACAATAAAAATATTAATTTACAGGTTACAATTAGAACAAAGACAAAAAGAAATGATAGAGTTATGTAAAAGTGACTCTGAAGAAGAAGAAGATCAAAATATGATTGCAGATGATAAACAAAAAACAGAAGAAGTGTCTCCAGAATCTTCCAACAATACTACTGAATCAAACAATAAGAGAAGTGAAATTTTATCACTAGCTGAAAATAATGGTTCTTCAAATAGTAAAATCAATTCAGAAATTAGCATAATAAGCACTAGCAAAGACATGCAAAAGTCACTTGAAATTAGTTATACATCTAGCAATGATTTTGAAGTTCTGGAATTCAATAATACAGAGATTAGTGGCATCAATACGGATATAACAAATGTACAAGATAAATCTGAAGATCTATCAGATGAAATGGAACTTGTTTATAAAGATTCTGTCGAAGAAGACAATGAAACAAATGTTTCAGATGAAAAAAATGTTGATACAAACAAGATTATTAAAATTACTGAACAGAAAGAAAATGAAGAAGTAAACTCAATCAATATAGAAGAAAAACCTATTTCAGCAGATGCTAGAGACAAAATTGAACTTGTAAGTGTTGCAAATTCAGAAAACTTCACAGAGAAAGATAGCCAATTGATATCATTGCGATTTGATACAGAAAAAATAGATTCTGAGACTGACAAAAATGATGTTTCTTCTGAAAATGCTATGGATGTGGAAGTTGAAAATAATGAATTTCCAGATAATGATGATAATGAATTGGATGATATAAACATGGAAGATATAGATAGAATTATTGAAAATGCAGATATACTACAGGGTACACTAATATTTCTTTTGTTGGTTAACTTCATGGGTCGCGCCATCTATTAGTTATATTTCAATTTAAAATGACAGAAAAGAGAAAAAATATTTTTTAATCTTTACGCACAATTTTAAAAAAAATACAAACCTTATTCTGGTAATAACAAACAACTGGCTAATTTGATGCAGTTGTTCTACAGATGCGCTCACATACATTTCAACGATTAATTTTTATTTAATAAAATATATAGAAGATTTGTCTTCACTAATAATTAGTTTTCTTTTGGTTTTTTTGCAGATAATGTTTCTGGTAAAAAGATCAATTCACCAGCACTTGTAAAAGACACGGTATCACTTAGTTCAAAACCCATACTTATGGGTGCTCCAGGAATGGTAATAGACTTGGATGATGGCAATGATGCTGATCAACCAAAGAAATTGACTGGTGTAGAGTTGTTAAAAGAAAGATTTATATATTTCGCAAAACTGAAAACACCTGAAGAAATGGAAAGGGCCAAAGAAAAAAGGTAATCCTATCCTATATAGGTCAGTCTTATTTTCTTATAAAAATTATTATATCACGAATTAAACCGACAGTATAATCATTTAAACCTAATAATAATAAAATAATAAAAATGTCATTGACACAAAAACAAAAAAACTTTTAAAACAATTTAGACTAAACCTTAGATTTAAAAACATCTGCATTTGGCACTCGGCACTCTATACAATAACGCCTAACAGAAGGTTTAGCAACAGGATATTGTTACAAGACACTAAAAGTGGATAATGCCAATATATAGCTAAAACTAGTGTAGAATGAACCTCGCATGGTGAGCAAAGTGTGAGTGAGTGTGTGTAGAGAGGGTGTGTGATATTTATAAATATATAAAATAAGCAAAAATAAATTATTTTAAGTAAAGTTTCGTCATAACTTAAGAATTCTAGCCAAATAGTGACAGACTTTATTATATAAAAATCACTTGCAATATGTAAAGCTGTTTCACTGTTAACTTTGTATAAAAGGGCAGTGGGATATAATTTTGGTCGGAACATACAAACCTTTAAAATATATCTTTGTGCTATTTCCAAAGCCATGAACGTTGTCTTACCTGCACCACTAGGATGGTAGTGTAGCTTAGGAACTATTATGCCATAACTTAGGATAGATAGGCATAGTTAGAAGTAGAGATCTTGATCTGCAACATGTCAAGTCATATATTTTTGAAAAAGTTTGTCTTTTTTTAAATATCAATATGTTGAAATTCTTTTATCCCATGTGCAGACAAAAACCTGGAGCTCAACACCAAAAATTAAAACATGATTTGGAAGAAAAAATAGCTGAGCAAAGATCACTTGAGTGGGCAAAACGCCTTGAAAGTGAGAAAGAACAGCAAAAGGAAATGGACGCAATCAGAGGTGAATTATCTGACATAGAAGACGACATTGATAAAATTGAGGCGAAATTAGAGGAAAATGAGAGTGAAATTAAAGCTTCGTCAAGTGAGGAGGAAGAAGAAATTGAAGATGATGTGTTAATTGAAGATAAACCTAGAAAGAAGAACCCACTAGTTGCAGATGAAGCTGACGAGTCAGATGTAGATGACGCAGAAAATGATGTTGATGACGATGAAAATGAAGATGTTGGTCCAGAATGCGGTAGTGATAGTGGTAAAGTAAATGATGAAAGTGATGAAGATTCTAGTGATGATGAAGAATCGTCAGAATCGGAAGATGAAAAAGAAACTAAACCTAAAAAGGGTAGAATTTTAAAAGCATTTGAAGATTCCGACGATGAAGAAACTGTTTGTCCTAGCAGTGTTGACACATCGAAAACAGAGGAACAGACGAAGGAAGTTAACAGCCAACTTGCAACAGATAATTTCTCTAGCCAAATTGATGAAAACGATATTCAAGTGCATAAACTTTCCGATATTACAGTACCAACAGTACTTGAAAAAGTTGGCGATATAAAAATTACTAAATTAAGTAAAAGTGATAGTATTACTGAATCACAAGGTACATACATAAAATACAATTCTAACGTCAAATTTAAGAGTAAAATAAAAAGTGAACATGACTAATTACGTTTAATTTCAGATGATGATCTCCAGTTAGCTCAAGTTCCTAAATCCAACTCTGAAGAGTTGTTTACAAGTCAAGAAAGTATAAACAAACCTGTTGATAATATGAACACTTATCCAATATGTGATAACAATGATGTTGATTTAGGATCACAGACTTTTTCTATTATGACTTCTAATACAGTTCTTGCAAAAGGATTAGATATGGACATAGGCAGTCAAGAGAAGCTGAGTGTTATATCTGAAACACAACCATTTGATGTGAGTCTTTTGAAGCAAAATATTTAACTACTACAATTTCACTATCAATATAACAATAATTAATTAAAAAAAAAATAATTTTATAGGGCAGCTTGGATGCAGTAGTAGGTATGTGTTCCGGTAGTTTCTCACAAAATTACATTCAATTCAAACCCCCTTCTACGCAGACACAAAATATGGAGTCGCAGGCAATGGGGGAAGATATCCTAGACATGTGCACTGGGAAATTTTACGATAATGAGTTTGTACAAACTGATGACAATGTTGCTAATACAATCATTGAGATTTCTCAAGAATGTACCCCTCATTCTGAAACAGTAGATAAACAAAATGATGAAACTAAAAAATGGGAAGGAGACATACTTAAATCTGTTCTTGATGAATTGGATGAACCTGAATTTGAATCATCTAAACCTATGAAGTATTTCTTTGATGGCAAGAGTCAGAATAAAGAAAATTATGTCAGTAACTCCCAGCTCAAAAAGAAATTCGTCATAGATTCTGACGACGATACAAATGAGAATTTAGTTGCCAGCGATAAGAAGAAAAAGAAATTAAAAAAGAAGAGGCTTGAAAAACGCGCGTTGCAGATTTCTGGTTAGTATACAATTTTTGTCAACAGTCTTACAATTTTTTTTGTGCAACAATTATGGTAATCTATTTTTATGTCTATTACAGATGATGAAGATGATGAGTATAGTGAACAAGAGTGTGACGATTTAGTATCAGAAAATGGCGACGTACAAAATAATGAGGAAGAAAAACTGGTAGAATATGACTCTGAGGAGAATGAGGTAGGTTAAGTTGGATATCTTTAATTTAATAAGGTGAGGTTTAAAGAAAATTAACACTTTTTGATGTAATGCCAAAGGTCGCTAAAAGATCCTACGGATCTGAAATTAAGATATATATTTCTTTTTATCTTTATCCAGATACATATTGAACCACAAACACGATTCAGTGATTTTGGCTCGATAGAAGAAAAGACGTTTCTAAATAATTTTAAACTTAAGAATTTTTAAGAGGTATTTTCGAAATTAAAATGTTTCGAACAAATTTCGAATATATTGCTGTAAGTAATATATATCATAAATATTCACAATCGTGTAGAAGCATTTCACTTTAATGGCTATAGTTATTTACTACGAATTGATTTCGTGATTTTTTCGCCTAATCTGCCAAATCAGTCTCGCTCTCGCGCGCGTCGTTTTGTCATTGCTATCTCGCATTAGCATAGCGCCTTAATAGATTAGTGGGAATCTTCATTTGGTTATGATACTTATGATATGATATAAATTATGCTATTGTCACAGAATAGATATTAGTGCTATTGCGTAGGT
The DNA here is from genome assembly GCA_963556745.1 of Catoptria pinella. Taxonomy (NCBI): domain Eukaryota; kingdom Metazoa; phylum Arthropoda; class Insecta; order Lepidoptera; family Crambidae; genus Catoptria; species Catoptria pinella. The sequence goes on from OY750776.1 coordinate 6,709,353, forward strand.
TTTTGATTTTTATTATGTGTAGGTGTTAAGCTATTCTATGGTATTCATTCATCAACGCCCGAGCGGACACAGGCGGCCGGATAACAATGGAATATCTATTGTGTCTCATTTTCCGGGTTGTGAAAGGTTAAGGGCCATTTTCCGGATAGCAACCATCGTGTTTAATTTAAAAATGTAACATAATTTGTATGAATATGTCGTTCACATCAGTCAATCAATCAATCAATCAAAAAACACAATAGAACAAATCCCATACCTGTTATTATATTGATCCTCAGGTTTCTAAACAATTTGAAATCAGAGGTAATCGGTATAGAAATAAACTTTAGAATGAGCTGAGCCTAACTGTAAATTGCAGCGTCAAGCAAAGTCTAGTCGGAATCTTGCTATATTTAATATGCTCGACAGATCCGTGCATTTTTTTTATATTTACACAATAAGTCAATGCTTGGGCTTCATTTCAACTGGTGTTAACTGACTTAAGGCTGAAGGTCAGCTCATTTCACCCGGAATTCTCATTTCAATGTCCGCAGATTGAAGTAATGCCCCAACCGAAAAAGAAACGGAAAGTGGCAGACTTCTTCGAGCAAGAGGCAGAGTTGACGTCTGAGGACGAGTGGGCGGGCTCCGGGGACGAAGATGAGGCCGGTCTGGATAGGATGGAACGCGAGGCGGGCGATGACGATACTTTCCACCAGGGCCGGCTGCAGGCAGAACTCGGACAGATACACATGTAAGTAAACTGGATGACCGGACATCGGCATCTGTGACCCACCGTCAACGATTAAAGCTGGCGTCGATTAACAGAAACGCGATAAATCGAATCGTATTGAAATTGAAATTGAAAAATTATTTATTCAAATAAGCTCACATAATAAACATTTTTAAATCGTCAATTCTTTTATCCTACCACCCATTATGACGTCTTTTAGCTGACAAGAAAAATGGGCGCAAAAAACTTATCAGCTTTATTAGAAGGAACGATATTTACAAATATGTATATCGTTTCCAGACATTACATTCATACATGTCACAATTAACATAGATTCATAAATATATAACATTATTTAATTAGCTCATTTCTACTGTTCTATTCTACCATACCGTGTGTGGTCGGCACTCGGCTGCCATTGTCGTAACCGTGGCCTGTGTCCATTTTAGCAATCGGCACAGTTCATGTGCTAGATTAGAGTGTAGTTAACTTAGGTTTGATGTCTGAGAATGAGTGGGCGGGCTTTGCGGATGAAGATGATGAGGCAGGCTTTGATAGGATGGAGCATGAGGCAGGCGATGACGACGACAGATACACATGTACATGAGCTATGAATAATTTATTCCATTCTTTTCTAACAGCTGTTATCTTATCTTCCTCTCCGTCTTCCTCCGCCTATGCATCTATGAAAATGGATTTTGACAGTTGAGTGTCGATAAAACGCTATTCACGCGATTTTGATAGATTTGGGGTCATGCTACAGGGGCTGATGATATTTCATTCACACTAGTGCCATTTAAAAAAATCCTCGTGCAACGCACTCCTAATTAGCTTCGCACAGCCATATTTCAATACCAACAATGCTATAAAGTTTATTTATGCTTACAGGCGAGACGTTCTAGATCAAGACAAGCGCGAAGTAAGATTGATTCAGGAGCTTTTATTCGAAGACGGCGACTTGGGCGGCGGAGGAAGGCAACGGAAATTCCGCTGGCGTGATGCAGGTTCGTGACGCATAATATTGAAAAACACCATGACCAAGAAATCGCCAGGGGGTCTCACTCCGCGCTTGATCATTTATTACCTACTGCTCGCGGCTGACTCAGTCGAGCCAGCACACGAGGGATGTCATGTGTCGGTTGAGACAGACCTACGTGACAGAAAGAGAAGCGCTTCGGAGGTGCTTATAATAAAAGGCATTCAGCGCTGTGCAATTTGAAATTGTACTTTATTGCCGTACAGCGAAAGTAGTTTCTTATTTGATTGGCACACGAGGGATGTCATGTGTCGGTTGAGACAGACCTACGTGACAGAAAGAGAAGCGCTTTGGAGGTGCTTATAATAAAAGGCATTCAGCGATGTGCAATTTGAAATTGTACTTTATTGCCGTGCAGCGAAAGTAGCTTCTTATTTGATTGTATTCGCGCAGATGGGCTTCTGTACGTTTAGCGCTATTATATATTCTGTGAAATCGCACCTGCCTGCGCCTCTTGGAGGACCGTTTACCATTTTTTTTTGTCTTGTTGTAAGTGAGCTAATAATAGTGTGCTAAAAAGGAGAAACTGCCCCTGACATATCAGTGGTCAGCCTAGCTTAGGAACCTGAAATTTTGCACAAGGATAAGTGCTGGCACATTTGTCTGCCGTACGTGTTAACACGCCGTATTTTATATGGACGTGTTATGAGTGTGTTTCTAGTTCATACATTTACTATGAAAACCGATGTCATCTAAACGTAATGTCATTCGATGTCATCCGTCTGTACGTGTTTTAACACGTAACGTCAGACAAATGTACCCGCACCTTTACTGTCCTTTTATAATGTAGATTACTATAGCACTAATAAAGGTTTTTTTTTTATGCTCACGAAGATGCGGGCGGCCACTAATTTTATTATTAAGAGAACTTGTAAAAGTTATTGTTATTTAGCTAGCTCGTCATATTTCTCGTAGTTACCAATTCTAATGTATTATACTTATTCTTTTCTCAGATGGAGAAGACGTGACCGGTACAGTACCGGATGAATTAGCAGACACCCAAGAAGAAGAGTTTGAATCAGAAGAACAATGGCGGAAACAAAGACATGAAAGAGAAATGTTCTTGAGACAGTTGGTAAGCATTTTAAAACTAATACAAAGCAATAACTAGTTTAAACAATTTTGATAAGCCGCAAAAACTCAAATGTGCAGTAAGTGACTTAGCGCATTCGGCCTACGTTTGCGGAAATTAAGCAACTTTCGCTAGGGCGGTCATCGGGTGGGTGACCAAAACCATTATCTCGAGCTCCTCAAACCGTTGGTCCCGGTTGAATTAGCAGTCGTTAACACCCACCAATTCGAATTGGGCCCACTTCAATCATCTCTATCCACCCATAAAGCTGCCCCAACAGTATTAAAGAAAGACTTGATAATTTAATTTAAAATCTTAATATGTTTATATTTATTGCAGAAATCACAAGACAATGACAATGACAATTTGAACGTTAGCGTGACCAGGACGACTATTATAAAAGCCAACCTTCTGTCTCGAACTATGTCCAGCGTGTTAGAAGAGGCCAACAACAAGTCTGTGCCAGAAACTGCCCAGATTCCTATAATGCCCGAGAAAAAGATAACGAAAGATATACCAAGTCCTAAGAAACCATTCTTAGTTTTTCAAGTGAGAGTTTTATTAGTCTATTAATAAGTTTAAGTATTCGATCGGAATAGCTGGCAAAAGAAAGCAATGAACCATGTAATTAAAACTTATAATAGCGACCACTCGCGATTTAGTTCACTGGACCACAAAATAGAGATAGAACAGAAGCTCTCTGTTCGCCCCGACTCTTAAGAGGTATTTCCGAAATTAAAATGTATCGAGCCTGTTAAAGAAACCTCTTTTGATATTCCTTTTATAATTTTTATATACCCAAACTGATGTTCTTTAATTTTAAATAAATAAGTGTCACTTGCTTACCGTCCACTGCCCTCGTGTTTCATTAGAGCCAAAGTCATTAAATCGTGTTTCTGCTTCGATACGTGTCTGGATAAGGAAATACATATCTTAATATCAGATCCGTAGGATCTTTCAACGACCTATGGTATTACATAAAAAAGTGTTAATTTTATTTAAAGATCGCCCTTGCTAATGTCCACAGCAGAACTACCACGGTTCGCTGCTGACGCGCGGGCGCGGCGCGCTGGCCCGCCTGGCCGCGCTGGCCACGCCGCTGGCCGGCGACCACGACGCGCCCACGCTGGGCCTAGTACCCGCCACTACCAACAGGAACTTCGTCTTTGCTACTATCACACCGGAAGATAAGGAACCTAAGGTAAGAGCTACATTTTTATATAATCCGAGCGCGAATAGATTGTGATGGGACCTTGTCAAAGTAAATAAAAAATGACAGTTAAAGAGCAAAAGTTCTGAATCTATTTAAATAAAAAAGAATATTAAAAAAGTACAATGTTTTACCCCTTTTTCCACTCTTTATTAATTAATCACTAAAATAATCACACAATAATATATAAATCTCGCATTTAAAATAATACTCAAGCAGAAATCCTCGCACTCGGTTGCACACAACTAGCGTTATGCGAGCATCTACGCGAGTTTGCCGACACTACGGCTGGCCGACGGTCCGTGCGCGTCTCAGTTCCAAAAGGTAGCATCCCATTCTCATCGCGCGCGGATTATAATACCCAAGATGGGGCTAGTGTTCGCTGGCGCTGCTATCACACCGGAAGATAAGCAGCCTAAGGTGAGACCTACTTGATGGTGGGCTAAGGATGTTTAGTAAACCGAATATGGATTAAATTATTATGGTTGCAGTAGGTATCTATGTGGCTTACTAAAATTTAATAGATACAGACATTGCCGGAGTTGACAATGTAAGATTGATAGGTACTCGACTCGGCAATCTATTCAATAACTAATTAGCATTTTTTGTTTTTCTCTGTAACAATAATTGATTAATTTACCATTTTTCTCATGCAGGTTACTAAAAGAAAGGCTGTACCTAATGCGGGTACACCACGTCTCGTCAAGAAAATGAGAACTGAGGACAAGAAGAAGCAGCCAAAAAATAGTCTGCTAGACCATTTTAAGGCATGAAATACCTAGTTTTAGACTAATGACCTTACTGTAATTTAAAAGCATTAAATGTAGATCAATATTATATAGATTTTTATAACCTGTTGACCGTTAGTTGTAAGTCATTTTATTATTTTGATAAATAAATTAGAATTATAACGCTTTTACGTTTTGTTTATTTGCTAGATGATTGGGTGCTAAGATTCCTAAAAAACAAAGCGACGCCATTGGAAAAATAATCACAGTGCTTAAATAAAGACGAAATTGTGAATTATCTCTCTGTAGTGCACTCCGAAGAAGCTTTTTAGTACTTTTTATAGCTTAAACAATATTTTCTAGCCTGTCCTTTAGATCACTTTTAGCAATAAAACTTCGTTAAACTAAACAACAGTTTAGAAAATATTGTGTAAGTGATTAAAAGTACCACAAAGCTTCCTCGGAATGCACTACAGAGAGATAATTCGTAATTTCGTCTTTATCTAAGCACTATGTTTTTTTCCAATGGCGGCGCTAGTGTGCAGACTACGCGTCCTTAAGGTTACCAGTGGGGCCGCGTAAGTGTCGTCGACTTCGCCGTCGGCTTCATTTGACAGATGGATGAGATACATTGCTATTTCTTTTTTTTTCGTCCGTTTGTTCTCCTCTACAAGTCGCATTTCTCAACCGATACTAGTGAAATTTTAAATAGTTTTTTTTTAAGATAAAATAATACTAGAAAAAATTGACTTACCCGTAGCACCTCAAACGGGATTCGAACCCGCACCCTTGGGATTCCGGCCCAATGCACTGACCAATTATGATACCGAGTCGCTAGTGGCAGCGGCGTTTTCTAGTACCTACTTTTTACTTGACGATAAAAACTGATAAAAACAAAATATGAAAATTATGGGAAAAGGCGCGCAGGGTTTTTTATGCGCCCAATGCAATAATATTTCGCAAACGCGTCGGTTAATGGTGTGAGTGAATATACAGCCTATTTCAAAATTATAATTTTAAGTGATAAAATGCAAATGTTTTAGTATTTTATAACAAATTATTGTGAATTGTGAAAAAAATGATAATAATAAAATGTTTGTTTGACTTAATTAAGGACGTACACATTTATTTATTCCAAAAATGTATATGGATTTTCAGCGGCATAAAACCTCTTTGTTGTTACTAAAAAAGAAAGGTTAAATTGAGAATGCTCTGTTTACTCGCATATAGCTTGCAGTAAAGTACTAATTTAAATTTGTAGGTATAATTCTATTACGCACGTGATTGTTATAGCTCGGTTTATGGCCCTAAAACGTTCTAATAAGGCTCACTTTACGAGCAAGTGTGTTGAAAAATACAGTTACACAATATTTTAAACGTAATCTTAAATACTTCATTCAATTATATTTATTTTGTCGCTCGCACCGTCAAGTAGGTATTTTACTGGTTCAAATCGAAGATACTGGATCAAATCACTTCAAATCAAAAGTTTTTTAAATGGCGCCATTTCAGTTAGGCTTCTATTTCACTTTATTTCACATCGCATAAAGCCAACTTTCAAAACGCGAGAAAGTTGCCATCTTTAAAATGTTGTTTTGCTCGTGAAAGGAATTATAATTAGAGCATTTAGGAGACAGTAAAGGCGGGCGACTCCTGCCAAAGTACATTGGCCAAATGGCCATGTATGTGCGTTTAATAAAACTACTTCAGAGCTATTGCCATTCTGTATCGCGAGAGTGCGTTCCCGGAAAAATGGTACTTAAATTGTGCTGTTTTATATTGTAAAAAGCGATGTGCCAAATCAAATCTACGAGAACATGGTGTTTCCCATCATATGTCAGTATTTTCATGTACAAATATGTTTGTTTGTATTTAAGTACTATCTCGAAATAAAATAAAAGCCATTACGACAAGTTAACGACAGAAAATACAGTAGTAGGCAGGCAGCTGTCACACAGTTACGAACCTACCGCTTGGGATCTATGAAGAGCGATTTATTTTAAATTTTTGATATTTTTTCTATCGAAAAAATATCACTGTTGTTATTCACTGCTAATGCGGTGATTTAATTTTTTGTACTGGTATATATAGTTTTTAACTATTTTAGTTTGGTTGGTGAAACTGATTGATAACCGCATCCTTCCGATATTATCTCTCATTCGCTCTTCGTCGCGATCATGCTAACTTACTTCCTCTTATACCAATTATGTGTTAAAGTTCCGCAACCATCTCATTTGTCTCACATATTTGGCACGTTCCCGTTCCGTCCGCCGTGTTCTTCTTTCTCGTTCTCGTGTGTGTCGTTCGTTCGTCGTTCATTCAATCAATGCGTTTTTCTGTGGTGTGGAGTGGTAGTGTAGCGTGAAAGATTTTCTAGTCAAATAAATTTATAAATCCTATAAAAGTACTCCTTTTAGGTAGTACTGATCGCTCGAAATGGCAGCAGAGATTAAAGATATTGGAGAAATAGTCAAGAAATGCAAAATCCTATTGTTAGATATTGAAGGAACAACAACATCGATCAGCTTTGTTAAGGTAGGTCTGATGATTGACCGGCCGGTGTTTTGTCTCGACGTCTGTTTATGTGATAATGACGTATTATTATTGCAGAACCTTTCTTTTTTCCATTGTTAAAATGTTGTATGCCCTCGAAGGTCTGCAAAATGGTCGCGTATTCTCTGATTCGTTCGCATCGCAATATGGAGGACGAATTCAAAATGGTATCCCTTCTCATGCTGCATTCATTGTCAAATAATATGGTCATGTCCTTAGATTATTCTTTTAGAAAGTCAATATCTTAGCGGTTTCTATTTATTTATCTATCACTGGTGTATATCTCTCATAGATATTTGTAGTTCAATAGTTTTTCGAAAGTTTTGACTTTGAATTGCATTTTGATTCTTCGTGGCACATTTGACATAAAAAGCTTTGTTGAGGCTGCGTACAGCAAGTCTACGAAAAAAATACGGATACGACTATTAAACATGCAGCTTAAAATCATTCTCCAAATCGTTATCATAAGAATATGATCGTCTACCGGCGTGAACAGCTGTTCCGAGCAGCTGGCTTGCTTGGCCTGTAAAAAAATGTGGAACAGTTAACTGTCCCCTTTGAATAGGCATCGAGTGCCCATATGCCATCCTTCTCACACACACTACGAGCGTAGCGTCTGCGGACAGACGAAAATATGATTGACGTTTCATGCTGTCTGGGTGAATAATAATGACCGCGTGCGACTTACGATTTCACTTTAATCGAATTTGGTTGTTGAGTCTTGTTTTTAATAATTGATTACATTTAAGTTATGATAAACACGGCTTGCTCTGACCAACCTTGGAAATTACTTTTCAACTTTAATGAGGGTATTTCCTGAATTTTAATTTTAGTAATATTAATGAAACTTAAGCAGGTACATCGACCGACTCAGGTTGTATTAAGGGCGCATCAAGCTTCCACTAGCATCTCCAACCCAGAAAAAATAATTTCAACAAAATAACTATGTTTAATAAATTTCTGAAACATATAAGACCTAGTATTAGCTTTAAACTATTTTTGTGTCTTTTTATTTGTTAAAATGTATACATAACTATAGCATAATATACAACATGGTAAAGTAAGATCACTTTTGGAGGCTTGATTGTAACTATGTGTAGTTACATTTCTCTTAGAAGGCTGATCAGGGGCCTAATTGTCTAATTTCAAAATCTATCGCAATCGCTTTTATTTGACAGATGGATGTGACACATTGCTGCATTTCAATGGTAAGTTTTTAATTATGCCAAAAAGAAGCATCAATGTGTTACATCTTGAAAGCAATTGCGATGGATTTTGAAATTAGACAATAGAAGGGCAGATCAGTTAGGTGTGTATAGCGATCTGAATCTCCTTCATTCACTCCCTGGATAGTCATCATCAGATCACAGCTAGGTCAATGAAAATTGTAGGTGGGTTGTAGTTGTAGGACATTCCAGGAATCTAAGATGGAATACAACTGGGAATACAAAATTCTGGAAGTGCTATAAAAATAGGATCAGAAGCACTGGCAATTGTTGTGATTGTGATATTAAGTTATGAAGTTCAAAACACCTGTAAATGTCTTTACATCAGCTGATCAATCTTAATGGAGAAGGGCCTTGTCTCAATGGGCTGATAAAAAAGCTGATCACAGTATATACAGAGGCGGTCACATAATTAAAGACACCAGTCGATTTTCATACAAATGAGGTAACTTTAAAGCCTTGGTTCTCCACCAAGGATTGACCTAGCTGTGATCTGATGATGGCTATCCAGGAAGTGAATGGAGGAGATGCAGATCGCAATACACACCCAACGGACCTGATCAGCATTCTAATAGCATAGATATGTATGGAAATCCTGAAACTGAAAACTCTGATCCTTATATCTCTTAGAATGCTGATCAGATCAGTTAGGTGTGTATAGCGATCTGAATGTCCTTCATTCAGTCCCTGGATAGCCATTATCAGATCACAGCTAGGTCAATCCTTGGCGGAGAACCAAGTTAACCAAAAGTTACTTCGTTTATATGAAAATCGACTGGTATCTTTAATTATGTGATTGCCACTGTATGTATTAGTCTGACGTGTCGTTGACTTTACCGGTTTATTTAGAATCTAAAAATACATTTGATTTTTTATTATATTGATGAGCCATAAATACACCACAAGTTTTGAATGGTGTGGCGAGTTTGGTCCCTTCTATGGGTATTTCTCGTTACTGAAATACACTTTGCCATCACATAACTCTGTATATGGGGCATGATACAAAACGCGGTGCCTATATCTGTACGGGGGGCAATTCCACTAACAAAATAAAATCGTATCTTAACTACAGCTTTTGGTAGTTTTCCTAAAAGGTTTATTCTACTATTTATAGTGAGTGGTGGTGATGATGATGTGTTTTATTATTTTAGTGCATTTAAAAACTAGTAAGTATTATTTAAAAATCTTAATTTAATAATAATTGTTAATGAAATATGAGTTTAAAATATTGATGGTAGAGGTCGTCCACCAGAAAGATGGGTCAATGACCTAAGGAATAATGCTGGTTCCAACTGGCTCCAGGTAGCGCAAGATAGAAGATCATGGAAGGCTTTGGAGGCGGCCTATGTCCGAAAATGGACGAACGAAAGGCTCCTATAGATTAAAAATATTGAGTTATTTTGTAATAAATATTGCAATAAATGTTGCAGTTGCGATTTTATTTCGATTTTAGCACATTTTTTTAGTAGAATTGGCCCTCAGTAGTATCCCTGAGCAGTGGCCTCGTTCGGCTAGGTAGAGGCGCTATCCGGTTTGAACACCGTCGGCACAGACGAGTTGCGAAGTTCGTTCACCCGTCCCCTGCATCGTAGACTATGCAATTTCACCAGAATTTCACCTTACGTTAACCTCTAGTCCCACATTTTTAAGTAAGTATACATTTTGCGTAGATAACGATAAACGTAGTTTTATTTAAACGGATGGTACTTACTAGATGACCACAAATATTACACTATACCGTATAGTGTAACTCAGAAACGAATGGGTTGAGGAATATAACGTATAGTCTATATTACGTCATATTCTTCGACTCATTTGTTTATGAATGTTTATAGATAAATGAATTTATTAGGTGTTTTTGAAAATTTAATATGTAACGTAAAGATAGTACGGATATGATTTTTCCCCAATCCATCCAATTTTCTCCCTTTAACGTCAGTCTTTTAACGATGCGAAAAATTAATAACCTAAAGTGGGAAATCCACATTGTTGGTTTGCCGATAATATCACTTTATCGTCCCGGCTAGCAAGTTAACATTCCAGTTAGAAAGTCGCTACCTATTTCGCCTACAATAATACTCGTATGTATCTAAAGTAGATATTGGAAGAATAATTATGTCCTTGACCGCCGTTTTGAGTGTGAGGTTATAGAATCCGTCTCCGGCTCTCCATCCATGTATCCTATCGCCTCCGTCCGTCCGTCCCGACACTGAATGAGAGCTGGTCGAGCACATTTGGATATGTCCCAAGATAGGAATGCAATGGGTAAGGGTGACCCATTCGTCATCCGCGGGTCTTCTAGGCAGGACTGATGTGCGCATAGCGAAGCTGTCTTTGACTTATCCATCTCCAGCTGAAGGGAGCTGCTTTTGGAACAACCTCCTCTTTCTTTCGGCGTCTACTATCTATGAGATTCGGTTACATCCTCATAGGTCACCACAACCGCAACCCCTAGGCTCCCTTGCCTATCAACATGGTGAGCTTCACATTTAGCAACGAGACGTAATCACGGACCGCGGTCCGTAAGCCACGCTGCTGAGCTGATTGAAGGCTGGACACAATTCCAGCGTACGCTTGACTTGGTCCTCAGCTGCGCTTCAGTAACGACATCACTCATCAGCCTAAGAATCACTGAAGAAAATTATTGTCATTGCTTTTGATACAAAAAAGAGTATGAACGTTGCTTGTCTTAAAAAACCCTTACTAGACAGGAAATCCTTTCATATAGCCCTTTCAGTGGTTTTCCTTGCAAACAGTTTTTATAGGAGCAGTGGTGACTGTTGGAAGCTAAAACGAGTTGTGATAATGGTAACCGGTATAAGTGACTATTGCCAGGCCTACTATTTTATTTTTATGCAGATGTAGGCTCCTGCTCTTTTTTTAAATCTCAAGGTGGTTGACTACAAATTGTCCTTATAGCGTTTTTCGGGTATAATCAGTCAAATAAAATCTTTGTTCATTGTTTATATTAATCTACTGTTGTTATTGCTTCGTCTGGGTCTGGCAGTACTGATAATACTCGTATTTTAAGTAGGTATACAGGTGTCCCAAAACTTTGCCACACGAAAGTACTTTAAATATTGAAGATAAGAAATTATATTTAGTATGTTTAGTAATTTTAAACCTGAGAAGTTATACGAGCTAGAACGCTGTTATTTTGGGGGTCCTCATGACGTCATCCGCCACGTACGCGAACCTTACGTCGTACGTGATAAAGCACATATTGCATTGAGCATTGAGCTTGTCCTTTAAACCCTTATAACTCGACCATTTCTAAACGGATTTCAAAAAATCTTTTACTAGGGTTCATAACTATGAATATGTTTTTATATTATATCAATAAAACTTAAGGATTCAAACCTGTCGCTGATCCTCATTATACTACCGAGTCGCTAGGAGAGCGGCGAAATTTTCTTTCGAATGTCGGGGGTATTTCCTCACATTGATGAAATTGCGCTGGCTTTCAGCGAAGAAGTAAAAAGTACTAGAAAATTTCGCCGCTCCCACTAGCGACTCGGTAGCATAATTGGTCAGTGCATTGGGCCGGAATCCCAAGAGTGCAGGTTCGAAGCCCGTCTGAGGTGCTACGGGTGAGTCGATTTTTTCTAATATATTATTTATCTTAATACTTAATCGTTTCTATAATCCTATGGTTATTGAGGAAGAAAATCGTAAATGGTGTGGGTGGGTGGACCGACAGACACACACTATCGATTAGTCGTTGCTGCGTCGTTTTGGGCATTCTGTTGTAACAACTAAGCTAATGGCGTGTCCATATAGGTACTTATTCGGCAAATATAGACGAATACCGGCGCATACGATTGTGTGGATGCATATTTGTCCGGTAGTCAGTGATTATTATGATGTATGCTGAATGTAGACGATTACCGGCGAGCACCCTTAAGCGGAGAGAATAAGCTCTGTTGCGTGTATGCACTCCGATGCACATAATATGATCGTGGTGGAGGCGAATACATAATGATGGCTAGCGTAGCAGCCACTCGCTAACTTAGTCTGCGTGGAATTTGTTCCCAGGTCTCCAAACGAACTTTTATCCCATGACAAAAGATGGCGTAGTATGTCCTTCCCGATAGTCTTAAATAACCTATCTCTATTTGGAGCGCCAACGACACGTTTTGCGATAATTAATTTAATATATGCTTAATTTTGTTCTCAGGAGAAGCTGTTCCCTTATGCTGAGGAGAATGTTAAACAGTTTTTGGCTAGCCAGTGGGAATGCGATGATGTGAAAGAAGCGGTCATTGCGCTGAGAAAACTTGCGCTTGAAGACAAGGAGAAGAATGTTGAAGGAGTGGTTGCTATCCCTGGCGAGGTAAGAGAATTTAATAACAATTAACAATCTAAAAAATGAAATAGAATTTTATGGAAATATCTGACATTTGATTTACCACAATATTATCCGGAACCTGCGATACTGGCCATATCATTAAAATTACATGCAATCAAAACAGGACCTGGATCATCACGCTTAGTGTGGCTGTGGATAAATTAATTATCTCTCCTTTACACAAATAAGTTCTATGACCTTTACCCAATATTTTTTATCAAAGTACTGCATGGTGTACCTGATGAGTAATGCACCTGATGCGCTGTTTACCCCACGATACAATGACTTCGTTCCGCAGCCGTGGTTATCGTAGCTACGCCAACCGTGGAGTCTGGCATTCTTTGAAATTCGGTTGCATTGACCTTTACACAAGGCTCGAAACTCCTTAACTAAGACCACAATCACCGCGAACCGTAACTGTTTGAACTCTAGCAAAAGTATTTAAAAATTACGGCACTTTCACCGCGAACCGTAACTGTTTGAACTCTTGCAAAAGTATTTAAAAATTACGGCACTTTCACATGTCTAAGTTTGATTTACAAGACCGGTCTCGTAGCATGATTTTGTTTATATAACTCTTTTTAGGAAATCTGAAACAAGATTAAGGGTGCCACAGCCATTCCACGCAAAAGGGGAAAACCCCTCTAATCTGGAAAATGTAGCAAACCTATAGTAGTTTTGTCGGGAAAAAAATATCCATTCACTTTCAACACGAGAGAGTGACTTCCATTTGTGTTTATGTCTAACATTTGATTGTTTAAAACATTTTAATAGGATGCCTCCAAAGAAGAGCAGATTGAGGGGTTGGTGAACAACGTGAAATGGCAGATGTCCTCTGACAGGAAGGCGGGCCCACTCAAGCTACTGCAGGGCCTGATCTGGAAGCAGGGCTATGACGCTGGAGACATCAAGGGCCAGTGAGTAAAAACATTAAATGACAGATAACCTAATAATATAAATCATTTGCTTTACTACAAAAAATAACCCATACTGCAGCCAATTTACACTAAAAGGTATCTTTTACTACACGTTTTATGAATAATAAATGCATGTCACTGATAACTTACTTATGTTGTCCTAGTGTGATATGTCACGTTGTTAAACTTAACGTGTTTGTGAAATAAATGCATAAAGTTCAGTTTGCAAGTTAGTAAACATTATCTCAGTAAGTTGGTTGGAGGATTATGTACCTATTTTGTAAATGTCTTACTTATGAGGATCACATCTACATAGCAGTTTCGCGTCAATATCATAGCCTTAGTAAGCCAGTACGCAGTGCCGGCGTTAGAGGGACTGACACCCTGGGCAAGAATATTTTGGCGCCCACTTAAAGAAATCCACCACGCGTTCTAGTTTGGTGGGGGAAGTATCCCACCTCCACTAATCGCCCCCCCAAATTTGGCGCCCTGGGCCGTCGCCCCATCGCGCCCCCCCCTAACGCCGGCACTGCCAGTACGACTATAACGCCTGTAGCACACCGCCGCCGCGAAACAATACCAGCCAAACCGCAGTAGTTCTACCATTACTGGTCTTCTATTGACGACGATATATGACGATCACATTTATAAAGCGGTTTCGCGTCAATATTTTCGCAGCGGAGGTGTGTGAACGGTTCGAGCCGATCGGGCGGAATCGCGCGTGAAAGAGACAGCATCAGTTAAATCTGTGCGTTAAAACAGGCTGTTTCGCTTGTCATACAACTGACAATACATGGCGGAACCTGCCGCGGTTTCGCTGGTATTGTTTCGCGGCGGAGGTGTACTACAGGCGTAAGCAGAGTTGGAAAAAAACAGTTTTTATTTTATAAAACAAACAGTTCAAAATGCTTTAAAGAGGTGTTTTTTTTTTCTGAGTTAGACTATTTTAAAAACTGCATGAGAAAATATTTACAAAAATCAATCTAAATTTAATACGTCCTGTATGTTCCGACGTTCATTTTTAGTAGGGGAAACACCTAAACTTATCTTAAAATAAGGGGAACACCCAATACATATTATATCAAATAATTACGAATTACGGGGAAGTCCTGGGACTTTCTTTCTGATATTTCATTTCACTTTTGACGGTTGTAATCAACGGTAGTGCTTTAAAACACTAATAAAAAACGTTTTTTTACTTTATACTGTTTTAAACATTGTAAAAAAATAAAATGATAAAAAAAATAACTTGTTTTCAATCATGCCAACCCTGGGCTTAAGTAATGTAGCACATACGCCAATTTTTGCCATTCGGACGAGACAACTTACCATTGCGTCTTTATATTTCAGCGTATACGAGGATGTTCTACCAGCCCTCGAGAACTGGCGTTCGGTGGAGGGTCGAAAGATCTACATCTACTCCTCCGGCTCAGTCGAAGCTCAAAAACTGCTGTTCGGGCAGTCGCTCGCGGGTGACCTACTGTCTCACATCGACGGACACTTCGACACAGCGTTGGGCGCCAAGCAAGAGGCGGCCAGTTACGCTAAAATTGTCGAGAAGATCGGTTCTAAGCCTGACGAAATACTGTTCCTCACTGATATTTTGAAAGGTAAGTCTTCTAACCTTCCTTGCAATATTATTGAAAATGAGACACAATAGATATTCCATTGTTATCCGTTAATGAATTAATTTGTGGAAAAGAATCGGTACATTCAACGAATATAAAAAAAAACTGCTGTTATATTTATTGTTTTGTTAACACCTGGGTAAATATAGATTAGCATCTTCATATAACATGTACTCTGTGAGAGAAAATAAATAAATATGATTATTATAGGTTCAACTATAGTTTTAACTTGAGCTTGTAAGCATGTAACACTGGTTGTGATAGCAATTTGTATAGCTGAAAATAATGTGTAATTCAAGTAAACTAAAGTGTTCGTTTTCGTTAAAAACAGAATGCTTAATGTTTGTGCCTTGAACTGTAACAAGTCAGGTTTGCAATAATTAGGTTAGCGCCGCCGGCTCTCCGCCCCGTCGCGAACAAAGGCGCGCTCTTTACACAACGTCTCACTTTGACGCCTGTGGCTGAGTTTAATCTGGAGGCTTGAGTTCTTCGTTGCTAGGAAGATTTTCCAAGACGTTTAATTTACATATTACGTGTGATTGGTTTGTGGGACGCTGTGCGTCCGCGGGCACTGTGAGACCTCATAGTAATGTTTGTGAATACTGGTGTTAAGACATTCTAGTTATCGTTTAGTAAATAGCAAGATTAGAAACCGCCTATATCCCATCGCTTGTTATGATCACTGAAACGCGATATGATATAGCGATTTATCACTTTTAACTCACACTTACACACACACACATACTCAAATCTCTCCTCCTTTTGTTTTTTATTTAGTATTGTTTTCATTGAGAGGAGCTCGATGGGGCAGTAGTTTAGCGCCTGACCTAGCGATTGCGGAGGTTAAGCAACTTTCGTAAGGGTCGGTCATGGGATTGGTGACCAAAAATTTATTATCTCGAGCTCCTCCGTGCCTTGGAAGGCACGTTAAGCCGTTGGTCCCGGCTGCATTTGGCCCGCGTGGTGGGTTATGGCCCATCCTCCTTATCTACCCATAAGGAAGGCCTGTGGGCTGTGCCCCAGCAGTGGGGTCATTAAAAATGGCTGATGGTCATTGTTTTAATTTAATTTTCATATTTCTCTTTCCCCTTTTGTCATTTTGTTTTTTGTATAATACCCTGGAAAACTAATTGTGTACCATATTCGCTATGGAAGAGCGGGATCTCTTAACACAGGTACCTACCTCACAATATGAAATTGTGTTTATGTAATCTCCTGTTACTGAATGAAAAAAAAATGTATTTGTATTACTTTTTTGTATTTAACTGTCAAAAATGACTTTAACAGTTGAGTGTCGATAAACCGCTATATCACTCAATATATATCGTGTTTCGGTGGTCGTGCTAGGGGGGAAGGAGTATACTATTTCACGCAGTATTCCTTGATTTATCGTTCCCAAAAAACAACATCGAAATTAGATTATACAACATATTACAAAAATACCCCTAATGTTCGGCATTATGGTAGAAAATATTAAAATGTATGAAACAACTGACTTTTATTTCGCGATTTCAGAGTTGGTCTCATATTAAAAGTTGTGCAGTTTGATGGTCCCTATATACCATATTCGGCAATAGGGGTATTTTTGTAACACGTTGTATAGTACTCAGTTATGTGACAGAAAAATGATAGCTAAAACTTTTTTGAAAAAAAAAACGGTCAAGACCGAGTCGGACTCGCGCACCGAGGGTTCCGTACCATCATTCTGAAAGATTACTATTAAGAGACATAGTTTTATTTTCCCGTAATCTTTATAACAGAAACATGTGATTAACAGAAACATGATAGCTAAAACTTTTCTCGATAGAAACAAAACAGTCAAGAGCGAGTCGGACTCGCGCACCAAGAGTTTCGTACCATCATTCTGAAAAATAAATAGTAAATATTTAGAGACATCGTTTTATTTTTACATAATGTACTCTTTCGTTGCGTTGCATGTCGTCGCATCGCGTCGCAAGGTGTAACGTAGCGTTGTATAAAAAGCCTCTATGTGAAATGTATGGGTTCCAACGTGCCCAGATAGGCGGCGGCGTACGTGGCCCACGTGTGCCTAATGTGGTTCCCGCTTAACGCTACAACTGTGATCTCCAGAGGCGGAAGCAGCCCGCCAGTCGGGGCTCCACGCCGCGCTGGTGAGCCGCGAGGGCAACGCGCCGCTGCCCGACGAGGTCGCCTTCCCCGTCATACACAGCTTCAAGCAACTCTCGCCCAACAACAAGAGGAAGCCGGAAACCCAGGTGCCGCTCCGTACCTAGCACGCTTGCACGCTTTGTAGTCTTATTGGGGCGAGATGCTGGACCATCATGTTGGGCCGACGTGTAGAGGCTTACTTGGCGTAAATTGGTAGTTGGCGACCAGCATTGGCCGGCCAACCGACATGTGCCGGTGTACAAATCAAATTATTTTAGAACATCTGTGTCAAAACGCCGATGTAGAATAAAAATGCGCCAATGTGTAAGCAGATACTTTTGCACGGTACCTGATTTTTACTTGATACTGATACCCAAAATGTTGGCCCAGCACTTTTGCCCAAATTGTACAACGAACTTTAGGGTTAAGCTGTATTAGCCCGCCTGGCACCGCATTTTAAGTAGCTCTATTGCTTTCCATCACTCGCAATCATCGTTAGCTAGAGCGAGAAAAACACATCCGCGCTCTTCGACGCGGCGACCGACGTCGACCAACCGGTCGTCACCATTTCTTGCTCTAGCGAATGATATTCTGCGCGTTGGAACGATATATTTATAGAAAGCCATACCATCAGCTGTAAAGAACCCCGAGACGGTCAAACGATTGGACCAAACACATAAATTGTTGGTTTAACTCAAATCATTTTGATCGGTTACGCAACGGTTTGATAGGTCTGTCAGAGATTTACGTGTTTGATGATGCGACGACGCCGGTTTGATCGTCTTTACGACCCGTTTGATCAAACGCTTCAGTTTTAAACTGAATTAAGTGGTATGAGGTTGTGTGCGGCGCGATCTAAAATGGCAGATGAAGTTTTTATTTATCATAAAATATATTTATAAACAACAAATTCAAGGAAATCTTGACCCTTATTCGTAGCCATACTACGTCACATCATACAGCGTACCGAACCAAACTGCGCGGTGCGATTTGACGGAGCCATCAGACGGGCCATTAGAAGGTTTGATCAAACACGTATGGTTTGACCGTCTCGGAGGCCCTTTAATTTTTGAACATTACAGTAATAAATTAAGACAGAACGGCGACACGGGTGCGGGTGCACACCAAAGTTGCATGGATAGTTTCTCTAGTCTGTATGCTCGATCTAACAGCTGTTGGTGAAGTCTCAGTCATAAAACATGGTTGTGGTATGTTTGCTTGCTGTTCTATACGGGTGGAGACGACAATACGACAATAAATGAAAACATTTGTGACACTAGTTCATAGGAGTCTTTTAAAACAATCGAATAATTCCTAGAAACGAAATAAAAAAAAAAAAAAATTCAAACTAAATAGCACGAAAATTAATTGTACTGAAAATCGTAACTGAAAAATATTTCCTGTGACTAAACTATTGGATATTTTTAATTGTTTTTTTATGAGACTGCATGGGAGCGTTCTTTGCTATACGACATTTAATTTATTGTCGCATTGTCGTCTCCAGGTTGTATATTATATTTAGTACTTAGAAAGGGGTAATTTGTTTTGTATTATTGTTGAAAAGCAAAGAGGACATACATGGGTTTCTTTAAACTGGCATATCAATGACTGCTTTAATATGAAGTTCCAACTGCATTTTGAATTATTATCACTTGTCTCTTTTATCGACATGTAATAATATGGTCCAAAGCTCAATTGCCCATTTCTGTTCTTTGTACAGTCAGCGCCACAATGATCTGAGCATCCAAATCTACCAAAATACCTGAGCATTTGACATAAATCAACCTTTTCTCAAAACATTAAGATGTACTAGTGCACCTTCACGTTTTGAGATAAGGTTGATTTTTGTCAAATGCTTAAGTATTCTCCCTAAGTAAGTTGATAAATGATCAGATCATTTTGGCGCTGACTGTACATACTTCAAAGTTTAATAATATTTTTTCCATTCCAAGAGCTCAGTTTTGTTATAAACTATATTTGTTCAATATTGCTATTATTTGTTTGTTTTGACATTATTATTTATATGTATGTAAATAGTAACTTTATGTAGTTCTTATGTGCTTTTATATAAAATGTATAAATATGAACCAACAAGACATAACTTCAGGCATACTAAATGCCTGAAGTTATGTCTGCACTATTGTTGATACATCTGAAATATAATAAATATGTGTATGTATGTGTATAATATAAGCCCTTAAATAAATGCCGATATCTTGAATATCTTTATATTTCCTTAAAATTAATCAAAATATCGTGTAACAATAGTTACCGAACTAAATAGGATATGCGCAAATGCAGCTAGGTACCTAATTGCCACATTAGTAATCTAAATGAAGTCTAGATAAACGATTTTAAAATGCGCTTTACTAATAGTTTTTAACATTAGCTGTGATTGTAGCGGTATATTACGCACCTAAATATTTACCTTTTTAAGAATAATTAAAAAGTTTATTGAAGCGGGCGTCACTTGGCGGTAGTCCCAAACCATTGTGAAAAAAGAAATATATGTAGCTAACTTCCGCAAAAAATATATTCAAGATGCAAAAAAATGCACATGCACACCACAACTATCAGTGCACAATACCTGCATTTAGCAAGACAGCGACACACCTTGCTCCTTCACCAATTAGACTACTCTACACGTATTTCGCCCCAATCCGGAGCATCCTCAGGAGTTAGATCATGCGTATTGTGCACTGATATTTTTTGGTGTGCATGTGCATTTTTTTGCGGCCGGGCGGTGCATATATTTTTTTCGAAAGTAAGCTACATTTATATTTCTTTTTTCACAAAATAATTTATAAAAACTGTTAAAGGTTGTCGCGTTAATTAGCGCCACCGAGAATGCTGGTCAGTGTAGTGTTGTAGATTTTGAGTCTGTGGTTTTGTTATTGTCTACTTAGGTTCACAAACCTAGGTTACCGAGGTTTGCAATCCTCAAAAGGCATTCTAAAAATTTTTCATATGAGTTCAGTTTAGGACATTCCAATCTAGTGTTGTAAAAGAACTGAGTCTTTTAGTCCTAATATTGAGACTTGAGTCTTTTTTTGAAGACTCAAGTCAAACAAGAGTAAGTTAAAGCTCAAGGCTCTCTGAGTGTTTAGTCTTCTTAAAATAAACTCCAGTCTTGCCAAAGAGAACTCGAGACTGAGTCTTTTAAAAGAGCTTACTCTTTACAAAAAGAACTCCAGACTGAATCCTTTTAAAAAGAGCTCAGTCTTACGAAAAGAACTCGCGACTGAGTCCTTTTAAAAAAGAGCTCAGTCTTACGAAAACCTACCTACACCTATAATTATAACGCGACAGGCCAGCTACACTGTGCGCCTTGTGATCGTGTTTCTAAGATCAAATTTGGATTCGCTACCCACATTCGATCACGTCACAAAGACCAGGTTATCTTGTAAGGTACGCCATCACCGGATACAATTTGAGAACCTCCTCCCTTTTTTTGAAGTCGGTTAACGTCACGATGGTTGACATTATTTTCTTTTTTTGAGACATTTTTATTGTTATTCGAACTTACTATACGTGATTACTATGACTGCAGTCCTCTACTTAAACAATTCAAATACTTCATGATGTGCGAGTCTTTTGATTGGGCTGGCAGTCCTCTACTTTATAGTTCACGACTCAAAGAACTCAAAGGCTTCATGACACGAGTCTTTTTGATTGGACTGCAGTCCTGCTGTATAATTCACACGTCTCATAAGACTTCAAAGAACTTAAAGGACTCAAAGAACTCAAAGGACCGGAAAAAAACGAAAGGACTTAGAATAAATCTAACGACTCAAGAAATTTTAGGACTGAAAGAACTGAAAAGACTCAAAAGAACTCAAGACTCAGGACTCAGAAGACTAATTAGTCGTGAGTTCTGCAAAAAGAACTTATAGTCGCAAAATTAGGACTAAAGTTCTTTTACAACACTATTCCAATCAGTTATTAATTCATTATATTAGGCAACAGTGTATTTCCAACATCTATCATAATAATAATTGATACTTAAAACTACAACAGTTATTTTTTTCTTTAATTCATATAATTTTCAAACTAATTGTTAATAAATAAGTTTATTGTTATTGAATTTTTAGATTTTAGGCATTCACAATACTATTTTCATATTAAAATATATTTTTCCTAGTATAAAGTAGTATATTAATAAGTTATTGTGTTTAGTTTTCTGCTAAGGGTTAAAAAAATCCTCTCAAATAGTGTTTTCGAAATATTGAAATTCGAAACTTTATCGGTAGTCACCATTTTCTTATGTTTATTTATGTGACTCTTTCATCCATCGTATAAAATAGACTAATACAACAAACTTTGTTATTTGTAAGACAAAATAACTTGCTAAGTAATTTAGTCACAAATGTAAACATTTTAGAATAAATAAGTACTTATAAAGAAAAAACACTTCTTTCTTTGCTTGATGCTTTTATGTTATTTCCTTTCCAATATTACACACGTCGATATAACTCATGTAATCTCATTGTGAGTAAATAAAAACCGGACACAGACACATCGCATCGTTATCGCATGAAGTAAATTAAACACTTGTTTGTCGGTCGTTGAGTGAAGTCATTGTCTCATCGAGTTTAGATGGCTGCAGTGCAGTTTTTGGTGAGTTTTTAATTGACGAACTAAAATAAATTCAAGTCACTTTTCCTAAGTATCTTTTTTATTTTACAAAAGAAGTTAGTGGTCGGTTTTTCGGTTGTCGGTGTTTATTTGGTGCTTTATTAATAATTAGTGAAGGTTGGTTTATTAATGATTAAGTAGCTGTTTAATTGTTTGTGCTTGTGAAAAATATATTAAATCAAATATGTCATAAAACAAAATTCTGAATAAATAATTGTTTGTTAATTGCTAAGTATAAGTGATTTGGTGTCATGATTTTGGTTTAGAAATATCTTGCTCTTTACCTATTTGGGTCGCTCGAGGGTTTACCTTTAATTTTTTTTAGGAGGTCAGAACAAAAATAACTTTTACTTAGGTATTTTAGTTGGAAGAAAGTGTCGAGCTTGATATAAACGGAACTTTGGAAGTTATGTTTTAAAACCGAAATATTATTAATATAAATTAATCTATTGCAGGAGGAGTTACCTGCCAAGGTGCCGAAAACTGATACCGACAACGACGTCAAAACGAACATTGAGCCTGAGAAAGAAGCAGAAGTGGCTGTTCCACCTGTGGTTGAAGAGAAGAAAGAGTCTGAAAAACCTGAACAAATGGAAGTGGAAGATACTTCTACTGTCAGCGAAAAAGTAAACGAAAATAAAACTACCGAGCTACCCATGGTAGTCGAAGAAATTACGGATGTAAACGACGCTGGAGATGTACCTGTTGTTGACATAGAACCGGTCGTCATTGAAGAGAAAGATAAGACTGAGACAGAGACTGAAAAGATGGAAGCAGAACCGATTGAAACTATTGTTTCGAATAAACCAAAAGAATCGACTGATCTTAAAAATGGCGATGTTAGTGCGCCTGTTGCCGAGAAAACACCTCCCGTCGTGGAAATTGAAGAAGTAACTGAAAAGCAAGATCTCGCCGATGTCGACGAAATAATCGATGATCTCGAGCCCGTGGTAGAAGAGCCGAGCCCTGTCGAAGATATGGAAGACTTGCAAAATGTCGGGGAGGTGCTAGAAAAAGAATGTGATGAAATTCTATCAAAGGTGCAAAACGTTACAAATTTAGATAACATTCCTTTGAAACCTTTACTCAACCCGATAGTCGAAGAATCCATAGAGGCCGAAAACGCAGACTCCAACGATATTGTACAAAGGATACTGGACACTGAACTGGAACTCGAAATGAAACAGTGCGGGGATATTGATTTGACCACAGTGCAAGAAATAACCGACCCGAAAACGGACACAGTAGAGGATAAGAACGAAAAAGAAGAAACTAGCACTGCTGCAACTGAAGTTCCTATCGCAGAAGAAAAAGTCACTGAAGCTAACGAAACAAACAATGTCACAGAAGAAAAGGTAGAAAGTAGTCCCATAGAAGCAGCGGTGGAAACAAAGGCTGAGGTAAATACACCGAAATCAGACGAAAAGGCGGTAGAAGAAGAAAAAGAAGCGACGGAAATTAATAATACAGAAGAGACAGAAGAAAAGAAAGACAAAGTCGAGGAAGTAAAGGTTGATTTGGATCCATCGGTAAACGGGAACGCATCCAACGGTGACGTGGAGGCAACCAATATGAACGGAGACGCGAGTAAAGATGAGGAGCTAAGTTCAAGGCTGTCTGTTGAAGAGAACGGAAAGGAAGTTGTGAATGGCTCCAGTGGGGACTCTAATGGCGAAACTAACAGATCTGAGGACGAGCAACCCGCCAGCAAAGATGACGTCACCGATATTAAAGTAAAGAGCGTCGCTGTGGACGAACCGCGCACCGACCCCATAGAGCAACCTACGGAAGCATAAAACATTTTTTGGTAAGTTTAGCTTTCTTATCTATTCTTAAAAGTAATCTTCTGATACCCGTTTGTTTTGGTACGGAACTCGATTAGCGACGATCTTAAGTTTTTTGTCCCTACTTATTTTGGTACCTTCGTCTAAAACTCATCTTCTTATTTTTGAAAATAAAATGATTACAAAATGCAAAAGTAGTTAACTTTCTAAAAACAATGATAGCACTGAAAACTGACCCCCTAATAAATCTGTATCTTAGGTTCGAATGAAACTGAACATGCAGATTCATGGAATAGTAAAATCATAACTGATATTATGATTTTTCATTTACAGTATGTGCCGGACAGAAACAGCAGGGCAAGGCAGCGTTGTTGGTTCCCAGCCGATTGACAAGACTGAGGTTGCTTCCACGCATTGACATCACTTCCTAGTTATATGTGTATTGAAATTCCTGTGTACCGCCGGTGACGTGCGGCGTGCGAGCCCACTGTTGGACGACGCGACTGGTATTGAATATTAGTCTGCTATTTCTGGAATTATACAATTGATATTGACAGTTCACTCTAATACCGATTTTTTGGACATCTTCAATCGTCACTAACCTTTTGGGGTAAATTATGAATTAAGGTCTCCTCTTTATGATGCTCATAACTCTTCAGACGACCTTCATGGTGTAAAGAGTTGTAATGTGAAATAAGTTCATGTACTATGTATTTTTGGACTGTCCTTCCAATTGTCGAATTATACGTATAGTCATCAGCATTATCAGGCTTTTTATAATTTTCTTCAAGTGCTTTTGAACTAAAACATTTTGTATTAGAGCTTAAAATCATTTGAGATAAATTTGTCAGTTTATGTAGACAGCATAATAATTGTAGAGCAATAATTGTGCCTTCTTCTATAATTATTTTAATGCTTGCTGAACAATAGCCTTTGGGACTAGTAACATACAAAGTCATTTTATTTCATCAATGCCCGAGCGGCCGAATGCGGCGGGACAACAATGGAATATCTATTGTGTCTCATTTTCCGGGCCTTGATGGGTTAAATAATAGAAGTTAATTATTCTTTATAAAGTTTGAGTCTCGAGTCCGAGTTACAAAAATTGTCTCGAATATCGTTATTAGCCCAACCAGTCAACATCAGATAGATATGCACATACAAAGAGCGCAATTTTTAGATTTGGACAAATAAATATTTGAACAACATTCACATTTCTATCTTAATTATAGTCTGGCAATATATCTCAACTCGGTCATTTGTCTTGAGAACTTGTCTAATCATATCAAGCTTGTTGTCTTATAACGAGTACATGTTCCTGTTAAAGTAATTGATACCAGTCGCGTCGTGCGACCATCTCCGTAGTTTTTAAATATCTACCATGTAAGTAATTGGAATGTAAGTTAAAGTAGAATAAGTCGCAGCATATAACTAGACATTCCTATAAGCGAATGCTAGCCGTGTACACTTCACGTCACCGTTTTTCGTATTTGATCTAAAGTAAGTTTATTGGTAAGTATTAACTGTATTGTGATTCTTAAGTAACTGTATGTATCTCGATTTTCTTGAATTTCGCCCACTGCCAAACGACTTGTAGCGTCCCTTGACGTTGGTTTACACTGAACATATGTGATATCGATATGCTAAGACTGTTGTAATGTGTATAGAATGAATTTGGATGGCTGTGTTTAGGAATATTCATTAATAAAATATGCGCAAGAGAAGTACGCGCGAGTGGCATTTTTGTTTTGATATTGATTTCTTTGAAAAATTTATGTAATTCAAATTATACCTAATCAGTATACGCACCAAAAATAGGAATATTTGAAACGAACTGCTATGTAGAATGTACGAATTTATTGAATTAAGATTTGGCTGTTAAGTGGTATTCGAATTTTATGAGAATTGCTGCCTCGTTTCGTCAATTCTGTCACAAACACAAATATAAAAAAAATTGACACTTGACGAGTGGGAAAGACTGACTTTTTGTAATCGCTTTATAAATGTTCGAACTTGTCACAATGTATTTATTTGGAATCTCCTACCGATCGATGACGCTTTTATTTTCATATTTATGACTAATATATTTAGGTACTATTTTTAAACGTTTACGCCCTACAGGCTTGGGTTTCCTTTTCATATTATCTTTAGGGAACAGTGGGTGATCTCAGTGTTTATTAACCAACGTCAAGTGGATGTATAAAGTACCTTCAGTTATTATATTAGACTGATTTTCACAATTCGATACATTGTCAGCAAATCGATTGTTTCAGGCCAGAAATCCGTAACGTTAGTAACGCATAGTTCCAATTTTCTAGCCTGGAATAATGGTTTGCTAGACTTATTTTTTAGAAACAATGATAAGATTAACATTTTTACGTTCATACTCTTTATTGTAAAAATTAACAACTAGCGCAATTGAAATGTATTAATTTTAATTGTCACCATTAATGACGTTGAAATATAATGGATGTAGAATTTTCAATTGCTTTTTTATTTTATTATAATTATTTGAACTTGGCCTTTAATTCAGGAAACAATCCCATGCTTTAGCTACATACTTTAGTTATATGTGCCTTTAGTCTCAGAATGTCCAATTTGCAAAATGTCAAGTGGTAGCAAAATGTCAAAGTCTCAAAATGTCCAAGTCTCGAAATGTCCAAGTCTCAAAATGTCCAAGTCGCAAAATGTCCAAGTCGCAAAACGTCCAAGTCGCGAAATGTCCAAGTCTCTGGTATGCGGCTAGATAAATATACTGCTTACACAATTTTTTATAAAAACACCTACATAATATATATTTTTTAGGATGGAGGGCGCCACTGAGTTTTAAGTTTGAATGCGCCGTTATGCGACATTGCCTTT
The DNA here is from genome assembly GCA_963556745.1 of Catoptria pinella. Classification (NCBI taxonomy): domain Eukaryota; kingdom Metazoa; phylum Arthropoda; class Insecta; order Lepidoptera; family Crambidae; genus Catoptria; species Catoptria pinella. Next base: position 6,736,194 of record OY750776.1, read on the forward strand.
TTTATTTATAGGAATACAATGATAAGCTTGACTTAAATCGACAGAAAACAAGTTAAAATAGTAGTAAAATAGAAGTAGCAAGTAATATTAGTAAATGCAGCAAAGTAATTGTACATACGTAGAGACTGGATTGTAATAATTCAATTTAATTTAGCCTAAATAATACAGTTTTAAAGGTTTTTATAATCTAAAAAAACACTTTAAATATTTTATTGGATTATGGAAACTCTATCAAAAATAAAACTTTGAAAATGGTTGTGTGATATGACAATGCAGAATGATACAAAAAATATATTTCTAAAAGTTCAAACAAAGCAATCCGTAACGCATTTGCCTGATGGTAGTCACGTAGGCCAAGATGATTATTGCGCAGGCCTCATCGGCTACATACATACCAATGGAGAATTTTCATCAGTTTCTTTCGTTAAAAGTCGAAGTCGAAGTACCTACCTATCTAGTGACTAATATAAGTTAAAACCAATCGATTAATTCCCTTTCCCCGACCAAGGGTTCCCTTACCCCTTAGAGCTGGGGACTGCTAGTTGTTTTCTGCAAATCCCCACTACCTTATATTCAACTCTTTTTTAGTGGGGATTGCGCGGAAAAATTAAAATCCGATATGGGTAAATAAAGTAATCAATATTTGTAAAAAGCAAATACAGAAATCTAGAATTTGGCATAGAATAAATAATATTACGGCGTCTTTCGGTTCACACGAAATCTCGATTCGGCTTTTGATTTACCCAAGAGTAAACAAACAGAAGGTCGGAGGCAGTGAGGCGAATTCGGCACAAGCGGGTACAGCGAGGTGATGTGGAGGTTATGAATACAAAAGGTAGAGACTAGAGAGTCGGCATTGCGGTCGGGCCGGTGGAACGCAACAGGCGTGAACCGGCGCGGCGGCGCGCGCTGCTACGCTGCTATTCTGGTGTCGCTAGCTAATGATTTACGGTAGAATGGTCTGTACCAAACCAATAGGTACCTAGTTGCAAAGATTTAAATCTTTGCCTAATAGATACTACTGTTTGCAATTAGATTTGAATTAATGATGATACCTATGGGATTAAGTGCAGTACTTAGATGTTTGGTTTTTTCACAATGTTATATTTGAAGAGAGCCTAATAGACCTAAAATAGGTATAATCTTCCTACCTAACATATAATAAAAAAATTAAAGTTACATTTAGGGCTACCAGATGGTACATCTATAAAATCTTGACAAAAAGCGGATTTCTACTAAATAAAAAGTCCTGAATATTATGCTAAGAGTTGATTATTTTGTTACCATTGTTACCAAAGAAAAGAAAAATAAATAAAGCTTAATTTCTAAGGTTTGCTGTATAATGTAATAATCCAAAAATCCTGACACTTTTCAAGTCCGGCCGAAATACTGACAGGGACCAAAAAAATTTGATATGTCGGAACAAATCCTAATGTCTGGTAACCCTGGTTATATACATTACAGGGGTTCTATCGGCTAAAAACATTGAAGTTCATGTTAACTGTGTTTTGACAGATATATGTGATACATTGCTACTTTGTTTTGGCACTAATAAAATCTTACCAAAGAAAAATAGCAATGTATCACATATATCTGTCAAAACACAGTTAACATGAACTTCAATGTTTTAGCCGATACCGCCGCAAGTAATTTTGTGCGTCTTAACTTATTGTTCCTCAGACAAACTAGCAGCACTTTGTCGTCGACAGACCCAAACCCAACTGTAGCCGTCGAATTGGTATCGGTCGATACGACGCCGACATGACAGCTAGCGCCGACCAATGTCGACGGCTGCAGTTGGCTCTGTTGACAGCAAAGTGCTCCTGCTGGTCTATCGGCTAAAAACAGTGAAGTTAATGTAAACTGTGTTTTGACAGATCTATGTGATACATTGCTACTTTGCTTTGGTGAGTTTTTATTTGTGCCAAAACGAAGTCAAATCACAGACATCTGTCAAAACACAGTTTACATTAACTTCATTGTTTTTAGCCGATAGACCCGCTGGTTTGTCTTGAGTGATGCCTTAGTCCGCGTACGCACCGTCAAAGGAGGCTTGCTTAGCGCCTAGATATGTATCGAAGTAAGCCTTAGAATTCTACTGTACTGTGTCTCGGACTTTGACGGATTTTACACTACATTCTGACATGCCACGCATCACGCTCCATCCTGGTAGAAAAGTCACACCACCAGCTTATTCAATTCAATCCTGAAAAAGCTGCAATAAAACTAAAGTAGGTACCTAAACAGTGACAAGTACAGACCTACTTATTCAAAGTCACGTTTTTAAAATCAAATACAAGTTATTGGATCAACAAAGCAACTCGAACTGAAGAAAGTTCAGGAAAAAAATGAATTTCAGCACGTTTAGGGTAATCTACAAATCTACTATTCCCTCCCTCACTCGATAAATACGCGCGGTTCATCAGTAAGACCCCGGACGCGGTATGACGTCACAGATTCTTGTGCACGCGCAGTCGAATGGCTGTTGTGAATCACCGGCGATGTGTCACCGGTCGCCGCCGGCCGCGCGTCCGGCTGTTTACGACGGTACACTCGACAGATAATGAGAGTTCTCAGAACGAGCTGTTTTGCTTCTAGCTTTATTTAACTGGTACCTACCGAACGATGCGGGTAGGCAAATATAATGCTGAGGCATACCTAGCTACACGCTCGTTGTAGGTACTTGCTTGACTCTTGTTTTCAGCACTGTAATCACAATCAGCAGGGACATTCAAATATACTCTAGTTTGTGTTTTGGTTAAAATAACGGGGAAAGTTAGACGTTAGTAACAAGGCGGATCACACGTGATGCAGCGTAGGCGACTGTTTCTTTCTCAGACTCTTAGTCGCCTGCCGGACTCTAAACTCGATAGACTAACGAATAGTATGATCAATTTTAATGTCCTCAACGGGCCTTTCTTAATGATTGATAAGGAGGTGGTCTCAAAGTGGATTGATGGGTGAATCCGCCTTGAGAATAGCCTGGACCAACTGGTTAACGTGCCTGCTGAAGCACGGTAGAGCTCAAAATATTAAATTTTTGGTGGTCACCCATCCGATGACCGACCCTAGGATAGGCTGCTACGCCGTCGAACACCACATTCGATGTGTGAATAGGTAGTAAGCCCTCCGTCCACTTGGATCCACCGCCAGGCTTCACCGGTGGATCCATGGCGATTTATTCAAAAGCTATTTTTAGAAAACACTTAATAGGCTTAACTTCCCTAAGAATCCTGACTTATTGTGGGATTGCTAATACAAAGGAAATAATAACAATGAACCTTGTGGATTTTGCTAAACCAATATCTAGAAATATTTGAGTATGGTTGGCGACTTTGGAGAAGAAGTCTGAATTTGGATTTCGATAAATATTTAGAAAGCTAAACGGTATTTTGTAGAACAGGAAAACAATGTTAAATTTTACTATTTTATTGAAAATAATACTGAACCACACTGAATGAAAACGAGTTTTCAACACAGTTAATTACTTTGTTCGTTATTTGCCTTGGCAAGTATTTTCAGTCAAACATAGTTCTGTCCACGTAATCAAAAGTCCAAGTTGAAATTATACGGATCGCTGCTGGTATGCGCGGCGAACAGCATAGCCTGTATTTTTATGTAACGCGTCGGATCTCGGTTGCGCCACTGTTGTCTCATGGCGCGTCCACACATTCGCCGACAGGTCAGCTACATCTATCGTTGACTGTACTTAAACTGCTTGTTATCTTGGTTGCTTGGTTAGGAGTGGTGTGACTCGCCCCGGGAGTAGAGGGCGTAACCGACTAAACTCCCTACTATGCGCCTTCAGAGGCTGCCCCACCTTGGACGTGCAGGGTCCGGAGCGGGGACGCTCGCGCTTTGTCCAGCCAGGGGCCTGCTTACTTGTTATAAATGTTATACTATAAATGTTCCTTGTTGACTACGGAACCCTAAAAACGCGCGTAATAAACTCCATTTTGTATGGAATTTATTTATACAGCGCTACCCACCGCCCTGCGTAAAACGAACTAATATTTCCCATACAAAATTATTACATCGAGTTTTTTTACGCGCATTTTTTTTCTCGGTAGATGTTCGTGCTAAAAAAAATGTTGGAAGAATAAATAAGATACCTAAAATATAGTAAAATTAATAGGCTGCTACTTCTACTCCATACAGCCACCGTGTCTTAGATTTTCATTGAATTAATTATACCACTTTTTACGGATACTAGGTAGCTAAAATGTTTTCCGATGTTTGGTTTGACTGAAGCCACTTATGTGAGCCCCCGCGACCACGGTAGCTGCAAAGGTGCAGAAACGTAGGAAAAATAAAAAAAACCATACCAAACATTTAGACAACTTAAAAAAATAAACAGCGCTAGTATAAAAAAAAAACTATAGGTAGTACGCGACGCTCGTAAACCTCAGAAGTGAATATTTTCTTGTTGAATTGCCGCTAGGTTTCATGCACAGCAAACAGTCGGGCAAACGTAGCAATTGAATCATTAGGTCAAAGCTTAAATATACAAAAAAAATATCTTTATTCCACATGATTTTCTGTCTAAAGTTTACGTGACGTGATAAACAGTAAACGCGTACCCCAGTGGACTACTACAATTTACCTACCACATTATACAAGGTGTTACAAAAATACCCCTAATGCCGAATATGGTATATAGGGACCATCAAACTGAACAACTTTTACTATGGGGCATTAGGGGTATTTTTGTAACACCTTGTATATAATTTATTTAATAAAATGATAGAAACAAATTGGGATTTTGCCATAGAAAATAATTATTAGAAAAATTTTCTTTCAAATATGCTTATATACAACAAAGAGTTTTTAATAGCAATCACTCGACTACTAAACAAGAAACATAGTACTCTCTACTAAAATAGCGAAAATTCAAAATGTTGAGGTCGATGTGGTGTCTATTATACATTAACCAAATCCGTAATTTCTGTTGCCGGTATAGAAAAGGATTACAGTGAGAAAGTCAGGACAAAACTCTGGCCATACTCCGGGGAAATAAGTCCTAATTTATTATTCAACCGACAACTTATTTGATTGAATAAATTTCAGGAGTTAGAATTATGCTTTTGCAAATTATATTTAGGTTGATGGCTTTAAGATTGTAATATTTCTAAGGAAGAAATTCAATTGCTATTATAAGATTTTAATGACTATAAAGTAATATAGACATTTATCAATTTCCTATAATTAGTATCTTCATCATTCATTGGTAAGGCTCTTTTAAGCTTTCATGAGAATTGCTTGGTGAACCTCCGTACTCACATTCAACCAAATATGCAAGATCTTTACGTTTGTTTGTCACAGCTTATTACGTAATATTGTTGTGGCACACAATACCAGAGTGGTAAGTAAAATCTATCCTACAAAACACTATCTGATTAAATATAAGTGGTTTAATGACTAGAAGTCAATGAAAAAATAAATATTTTTGGTCAAAGATTTACCAACATCATTAGATCATAGAGTCACACCACAGTGCACACTATTTACTAAAACTTATTTACGGAACTTTTCTATGGAAAGCTCTACAAACAATTTCACCGCCTTTCAATTGTAAGTACGATTCTATTGTGTCCAAAATTCAAAACTATAACCATAAAAATAATACGATGATAAATGTAAGTATTAGTTAACTTTAGTTAAAAAATGAATGATATTATTGATATCAATAAATCAGATATTGACAAAAGATCTTAAGATCTCTCTCATTGACTGTATTGATTCAGTGTTACGACAATCTAACGAGCTGTGTCGAGATGCAATGGTTGGTTAATCCATTGCTTATTTCAATAAGTAGGAAAAGTGAGAGGTTGTCTGAAATCTAACTTTTGTGGCAGAATCTATGAAGACTTTTGAAGAGGTTGTTAACAACCGACTTTGGTGTATTAGAGATTTGGAGAATAAGAAAGACATTCCTGCCTGCGTATTTATCTACGAGCCTACGAGTCAGCGGCTACGAGCGACCCAAAATATCACAGACTTGTTTTTCGCCGAACAGCTCCCTCTGCAACTACGACGCGGTCGCGGGTTAAAGTTGTAAACATGTTTTTGGCTTGCTCTTCACTCTTCTGTTGACACCTGTTTACAGCAGACTCCGTGTTACGAGTATCTATGTAGGTACGAGTATGTATATTATATATTTTTTGGCTAACTATTTTTTTACTGTAATCTATTTGCACTGAAAACAGCAAATTTTTAACAGGCATGCTTATTTATAAAATATAAAGCACCATTATTATATTATTAGTGATGTTAGTGATATGAATACTGGAAATACCTAGTATAATATTTCGAGTAAATGTATTTCAGTAATGGGACTGATATTAAGTACAGTGATATAACAGTTAAAGATCAATACTTACCCACATCTGTGATAATGCGCAACAATACGAAAGTAATGATTTTTCCATCACGGCAACCGAAAAAGTATTTTTTTTTACACATAGGTATCTAAGTAGCGTAAACAAAACAGTCTGCACGTAGGCACAAAAGTATTAATAGGTAGTTAGATGCAGTCCTCGTGCCCTTACCCTTGGCCAATGCCCTGACAACCTTTGCTTGCGACCCAAGCGCCCTAACGCCCTGTCCTTGTACACCCTCTGCTTAGTACAGGGGACGACACATCAGACTATACTTGTTAATATTGAGACCGTCTTTATGCCGTATGTAAGTAAAGGTGTTTTTTGCAGTCAAACTGTTTGTGCGGTCGTGTGTGCACAGTTTAACACGAGAATATTAACAATTCCAACGCTTTTTAACCTTATTACGTTCCACTAAGACACACAGTTGCGACGCAAGTTTGTTTCAGCTCTTCGTTGGCTTCAGTTCGCGAAACAGCTGTGCAACCTAGCGCCATCTACAAATAATGTAATGCGTAATATTTCAGTGAGACTGTTATTTTTGATTTTGGAACTTTTTTAAGTGAGTCAATTCATTTTGTAAGATTCTTATTTAAGCATGTGTTTTTGCGGTAAATGCGAAAAAGTTTTGTTTTTTAATTGTACCTATTTAATTTTGGTAGGCACCTACCTAGATGGTTAAATTTGCGCTGATGTATTGTTTATGATTTATAATTTTCAAATTAAATTCCTGAAAATCGAATGGAAATCTGATCGGATGTAAAAATATCCTACATAAATGTTACCTTTCACAAAATGATAAAAATATAACGAATTTAAACATAAATAAATAACTTTTGAACCAAACATAACGGACCCAACAATTTTTAGGGTAGGTAGTAAGTATCATAAACAATAAATTTTCCAGAGGAGGGTTAGAAAACGGTCAATACCGAGTTCGTTCGAAATTGTATTGCGTGTAGTATAGGTAATATGAAGGCCTACTACGAATGCCGAATCGCGATAACCGAAGTTCGTTATTTTTCTGCTTCGTGACATCAAGCTCATATGACTGACGATCTTGGTCCGATTATCATGATTATTTTTTGCAGCCTGTAAAGGGCTTGGTTGGGTTCCAATTCCGATGGCGGCGGCATTAATTTTTTGTATACAACGTGTTACAAAAATACCCCTAATGCCGAATATGGTAGATAGGGATCATCAAACTGAATAACTTTTACTATAGGACCAACTCTGAAAACGCGAAAAAAAATCAACTGTTTCATACATTTAGATATTTTCGTAATTAATTTTTGTATGAAACAGCTGATTCTTTTTTCGCGATTTCAAAGTTGGTTCCATAGTAAAAGTTGATCAGTTTGATGGTTCCTATCTACCATATTCGGCATTAGGGGTACTTTTGTAACACATTGTATATTCATAGATAGAAAGATACTTACACATTAAGACATGATTTGCACACACACGTTATAGAAAAGTACACACGACGGCACTTCAGACTATACATCTTGACCTTGAGACCGCCTTTATGCCCTTCGTGATAAAAGCTGCTTTCGTAGTTTAACTGTATAACCTGACGTGCTGTCGTGTGTACAATCACAAATTAAAACTTGGCATATATTGGGTGGTGCTTTGATATCTTCTAAATATACAACGTGTTACAAAAAAAATATAATGCCGAATATGGCAGATAGGGACCATCAAACTGATCAACTTTTGCTATGGGACCAACTCTGAAATCGCGAAAAAATCAGTTGTTTCATACATTTTGGAGCTCGGTGGCGCAGTTGTATAGCGCCTGGCCTAGCGATTGCGGAGGTTAAGCAACTTTCGCAAGGGTCGGTCATGGGATGGGTGAGCAAAAAATTATTATATCGAGCTCCTCCGTGCTTCGCTATGGTGTAATATAAAATGCTACGCAAAAAACTTGATAAAACTCACAAAAATGTTTTATTAAATTTGAAGCGTTTGTTTATTTATGCCAATATTATTTAACAATACTATGAAAACATTGGAAGCAAAACAAATGTTCCAGATAGAACATTTGTTTCACTTCTAATAGAACGCTTACTGCTTTGGAACATAGATATGTTCCAAAGATTCTAGGTGTACTTGTCCATCGACCACAAATTGGATGTAATAAAACTCATTATACTAACTAAAGGTTATTTTAATGAATAAAAGTAACTACTAACTAACTAATAAATAGACTTAAGTAAAAAGTGAAAAGTGCGAGCCTTCATATCATAGTAAAATTTCGTGTCAGCACAGCAGCGTGTCTAAAATCGCCATTATAATCATAGAGCAACAAATTTACTGGATGTTAATGTAATACCATTCTTATTAGAAAGTGTTTGAGTTAAAACTCGATTGAATGAGCTTACTGAGACGTTAAGATTTGCGGAGTTATATAAAATTTTTGACACCGAAACCGAGTTGAGAGCGACTGAGCATTTTGATACCCCGTACCAAGACACTCGACGCGATCTGTCGTTCTCTTTACTTTCGAATTAGTTAAGAGTAGGTGTCCTTTTTTTTAGGTGTCCTAACTATACAAAACCTGACTATAAAAACGTTGCAATCGGATAGATTTTGGTAGGTACTTTCGTATTAAAAATTTTCGTGCTGGTACTTTGTACATAAGGTAGGTAGTTAGTAGCTATGGAAAACTTTCGGAAGTTGTATAGATTGAATTTTCTAAATTTTCTTTATAAAGCGGGGTACAGTAGATTTTTTACGTTTATAAGTACTTAATCCATAAATGCAATGCGACGTGGTTTACTGGATGTATGTTTTCATTTGTTTTTGTTACTTTTTTTTACGTATGAAAACTTAGAAGTTAGAATTGAGAACAAGATGACGACTGATTTTCATTGAAATGTTAGTAAACAATATGTGGTAGAATAGTCAGGTTTTCATTTTTTATCACGTCTTTTTTCACAACAGAAGTTGAAAATAAGGGTAGAAATGAGTGAGATTAGTAGCTGGGACAATGTCTTCCAGATCTATAGAGTACCGACCATTCAAGATATATCTTCATTCAAGATAAATGGATAGATCAAAGAAACAGATTTTCAAAATTTATGAATTGCAACTTAGTTAAAATTATGTTTGTTTAACTTTCACACTTTACTTTAATCAGCTACTCGATAGTTTTTCGTGCTATGCGTCTCAAAGCTTTTGAAACTACACGTAGTACTGGGTGTTAAATTGTCTCGCTAAACTGTCGCTATCCGACCACCGTACCTTGGTAGGAGGCGAGCGTTTTTCTGATGGCATCACGAACCGGTTGACCACAGAGCTCACAGCTCCGTACAGCGTCGCTTTGAATAGCCCCACAACGATACTGTACCGTTCATTCGGTAGGTACATACTAAAATTATTGAACTTGTGACATAAAAAATCAGTAAGAAATGCTGGATATCTCACAACAATTATTATTTAGTACCAAACTAATAAAAATATTTTAAATAAATTAAAAACCAACTGTCTTTAGCTCTGTACAGCCTCAGGTCAGACGTGAATAGATTTCTAACATAAGAATAAGTGGAGGAGCTCGGTGGCGTAGTGTTTAGCGCCTGGCCCTGCGATTACGGAGGTTAAGCAACTTTTGCAAGGGTCGGTCATGGGATGGGTGACCAAAAATTTACTATCTGGATTCCTCCGTGCATCGGAAGGCACGTTAAGCCGTTGGTCTCGGCTGCATTTGCAGTCGTTAACACCCACGAATCCGCATTGGGCCTGCGCGGTGGGTAATGGCCCATTTTCCTTATCCACCTATAAGAAATGCCTGTGTCCCAGCAGTGGAGACATTAAAAATGGCTGGTGTCGAATGCAAATCTTAGGCATACAATTTTACATGATATTAGTTTATTCACTTTTAAACTTTCGTGTTGCATAGTACTTAATTAACGTTACTAATGATAGGTAATTTCACACCTTCCTAGTTTTCCGACTTTTCGACCGAGTTGTTTTGGCCGTGGTCACGGGCTGACTGTGTATCTCGGTACTTATATGCCTCAACCGGGATTTGAACTATTGCTTTAAATAGCAAAAAAATAGGACAAGTAAGGATAAACAGACTATAACAATTCTATTTTCATAAATGAAATCGCTAATTTTCTGATGAAAAATTAGGCAATACGTGGCAACTATCTGATTTGATAATTAAAAGTAATACCAATACGTAAGTATATTAGAAAAGATAAAAAGTTTGTGGTACTTTTTTATATCGATTTTGTTGTATTTTACAATTGTTTTTTTCGATAAAGAGTTGGGTGAAGATTGTTTACCAACTAAGACAAGTAAGGATAAACAGATTATAGTGCTAAATCATTTCAAAAATAAAACTGCATTGCGTATTGCGCGCTCGGTGCATACACAATTTCACTCTGGTTAGTGGCAGCAAAGTGCATTATTTTCTTCGCTGAAAAAATACAGGAAAGTAAGAGATGTTTAAAGGAATAGAAGCAAACGACAAAATAATGATCATAATCACATCATAATAATTTTATTAAGAAAATTGATTAAAAGCGTTAAAAAATATTATTGTTTTTCAAAATTTTCCAGATATTATAGATTGTTGTTCGACTTCGTGAAATAGAAGAACTATAAAGGCAATTTGAACTAAATAGAAAACTGAATACGCTATTTTAATTTTCATCGCATACTTTAATAAGAGAGTTGTTAACTCCTATATTTTTCTTACAAATTATCTATATCATTTTTAAGACAATTTAATAATATTTTAGATGCTTTTTGAGACCTGGTTTAATCGGTTTCTTTTACTGAAAAGAAGACAATGATAGTAAGTATAAGTTTTAACTTAAGTCCACGTTAGACTATGGGGGGTTTGCGTTGTACAAAAAAATGTAGTTTGAGTTTCGTTTAAAATGCTTGAAATGGCCACAAAAACGGCTCTAATGGCCTCGTGTGATGAGCGTGAATAATCCACCGGGAGCTGCCTTTCAGTGTTAAATTGCATTTTCATAATTCACCGATACCTAGCCCCCAGTTGAACGAAATATGAACGGAATGCTGTACAATAAGTTATATTATGCGCCGAAACAAAAAGAAAAAACGAGAATGAACTATTTGAAAAGCTTTTAAATGATGTTTACTCACTTTCGAGATTTCAATTAGTATTTTCATAATTCGCCGATAGCCTCCAGTTGTACAACGGAAATCTTTAAACACTACACACTAATTAATATATTCGTTTTTTCGAACTTACATTTGTATTTACTAGTTTTTGCCCGCGACTTCGTTCGCGTGATTAAGATAGTTGTGCATTTATTTTGAAACGGATTACCAATATACCTAGGTATTTATCCAGTAGACCTTATTTTTTTGTTCCATGCTCACTTATTCCTCTGACGAGTCTTTGTTCGCTTGGTTTTTTACTTCGCCATACTTAATTATACATTGGGCAAATGTAAAAATCATACACAATATGTAGCACCCTCTATAACGGGATTTTTCCAAAACCCTTTTTTAGTGCACACCTACACCATAAAAGTTATTTTATCTACCCTCCAAAAATAGTGTCTCTACCTTCATATTCAAACTGGAACACCCTGTAGCACCCTTTATGGAGGAAATTTTTCAAAACCCTATCTTAGTGCTCATCTACATACACCATAAAAAGGTATCTACCCTCCAAAAATAGTGTCTCTACCTTTATATACAAACTGGAACACCCTGTAGCACCCTTTATGGAGGAATTTTCCAAAACCCTGTCTTAGTGCTCACCTACATACACCATTAAAGTATCTACCCTCTAAAAATTGTGTCTCTACCTTCTGTCATTAGGGCTTTACGCGTATCCCAACAATCAGTCAATCAATCAATCAGTGAATCAATTTGGAGTTTCATATGTATAGATAATATTATGCGCTCGAGCAAAAAGAAAAAGGAGAATTTATTGTTTTTGAAAACCTTGTTCTTTACTGACAGATTTTAAGGTTATTATGATATTTCAAGATTTCGATTTTCTTGTATTAATGTTTTTAGCTTAATCTCTTACATTCTTTAAACTGATCATTAGCTAGAATCATACATAAATACTTAAAATCAAAATATCTATGTGAAAAATAAAATAAAAAAAGCCATGTGTAACTATGTTTATTTCTAAACTTTGACGTTCTTTCTATGATTAGTTCCAATTGATTACTTACAATGAATACTTTTTAATTCAGTAGGTTTTGGCTGTATTGGTAGTAAGAGATCTTTTTACGCGCAAAAGCAGCTGAAAAAGAAAATAGTGGCGTCTGCCTCACGACACAGAAGTGCAGTGAGTACCTAAGTACCACGGCGTTTGGTGATCGCGGGATATTCTTTGGCAGGGTGAACCTTCTGTTTCTTGTTCTGTGTTCTGAACAATTAGATAATTTAATTTTAATTTTTTTGATTTTAAATTTCGATAATTCATAGAACTTGGATCAAAAACTTCAAATCATTAATATTTTCTGTAAGTTGAGTACCCACAATTATTAAAAAAAGTTTAATATCAATGAGGCGTATCTTCCATAAAAATTCTACCTATTTCTAAATTTCTACCTGCAACAGCCCAAACTTAGTAAGTATGGTAAAGGTTTTACCGTTTTATTTCGACGACCTCCGTGGTCGAGTGGCTTTGTGCACCGGTTTTCAAGGTGTCGTCATCTCTGAGGTCCCGGGTTCGATCCCCGGTTGGGTCAATTTAGAAAAACGAACTTTTCTCTATTGGCTCAGGTCTGTGTGTTTGTGATAACACAAGTGCTTTAGCTACTTACTTTGGAATCGGAGCAATGTATGTGATGTTGTCAAATATTTATTTTTATTTTTAAACTGGTACTTGGCTGCAATGTAATAATATTCTGTATATTTGGAATCAGCTCAAAAAGCCCTTACATTTGACGATGTATTTTATCATAAAAAATACATTCAAATAAATTTTGTGTTATAACTCCCTAAAAATTCAGAAGGTTCACTCTGCTGAAGGATACCTATCCCTCGATTTCCAAACGCCGTAGGTATTTTCGACCTTCCCCCCGCAGGTGTAGGTATTCGACCTAGCAAACTAAAACACGTTCTATGTCGAAGCTATTTTGAAAAATTATGACGTACGACGCAAAAAACTATAACGATGACGCCGACGATTCCTTCGCGTATTATTATTCACGTGCGAATGAAACTTCGTTTCCTGTATTTATCCGCCATTGTTTCGCATATGTTAACCATTTCCCGTCAATTTTATTTTCCCGCCATGAGATTGCCATATTTTATCTCGGGCCTGGCAGCAACGTTCAGAATCCAATCACTTTTTTCTATGACAATATTCCTGAGTGAGACCAAAATAGATAGGAAGAAGTTACAGTAAATAAGTTGTACAGTACCACCTATTACAAAGCAGGTACTTCCTCATTATTTATTCGTATTATGACAAAAAAAGCAGTCATGCTTTTTAAAAACTGTTTTTGATACGTTACGACAACTACGATTTTTCTTAATCACAGGATTTCCAAATGGGTGTGGTTTTACTGGTGAGCAAAATATTAGTATTTTGGTTACCCCATACCCCGTACCCCGTAAATCAGGAAAAACATTCAGGGATTCCAGTGTTTTTCAGTAGGTAGCTAATTGAATATAAATTTCATATTGATCAATGCCAATATGATATGAAACTCAAAAAAATATAGGTAAAGGAAATAGCTAGGAATAATGTTAATATAATAGGTAGGTATAGGTACAAGAAACTAGTAATATATTTATATTGTATCGAGATACGGTTTGTCGTTGTGTCTTTGTAGTTTAAGTTAGGAGATCAATCAGTAAAAGTTGTATGCTCGAGTAAAACTTTTTTAATTTATAAGAGAATTTTGATTTAACTGGTAGGTAACTTTCTGGTGTCTAGAAAAAACTGTGCTTTTGTGAAGTAAGGGCGAAAAGCTTAGTGAAACATATACATTCACTTTTCATTTAATTTCACCTATAGTTACTAGTTACTATATAAAACTTCCAATATGAAACTTTAATATTCATGAGTAGCTTCAAGTACAGATCTTGAGACCTGAAAGCCATTGCAGAACTAAGCTATGTTTGTTAAGCTTAGCTCGAATAACGAGGGTTATCTTTCATGCTGGTGTACCAACATAAGTTTGCAGTCTCCACATATCATATGTGACATACGTACGAAAAATTACTCTAGTTATGCAATCTAAGCTGAACTAACTTATTGGTCTGCAATTCAACCTCTTAGCTTAAAAAACTGTTAACCATGTTAGTTGAAACCATCGTATTTCAAAGGTCTTTCGCTAACCTGAGGTACTGCGTCACGTTACCGAGGGAGAGTCGTTCTCGAGCAGAGCGTCTAAATAGAGTGCGTAATGCGAAGGGGCGGCCGCGGACGAGGGCGGCGCGCGCATGCGCCTCGCCTAACGCTAATATCGGTTTTATTGTCATTCTTTTGATTTTCTCACTAATCAATACCATTTTTAATTTTATTTTAAGTATAGTTTTGTTGCTAATCAAGAGATAACCCTGTCAAAAATATGAATTTCGATTTTTAGACTATTTTTAGGGTTCCGTACCTCAAATGGAAAAAACGGAACCCTTATAGGAGCAACTTGTTGTCCGTCTGTATGTCTGTCAAGACCCATATCTCAGGAACATACTCAGGCTAGGTTTCACCCATCAATCCGCATTAGGTAACTTGCATGATGGGTTATGGCTCATCCTCCTTATCATCCCATAATGAAAGCCTGTGCCCCAGCAGTGGGAACAGTAAAATGGCTGATTTCGACTCAGGGCTACCGTTCCTTGAAGCTGTGAAAAAATAAAACTTCTAAGTTAACGTAAAAAAAGATACGGATACGATTTTATGCCGCAAAAAATGCATATTTAAACACTCCCAAGGGAATCAAAATTTATAGGGTACTTTCCTTTGACTTAGAACTATGTAATTTGAACTATGTAAATAACTTAGGGTAAAATCTGAAAAGTATACATTTGTAATTAAATCATAAAAAATGTAGTCTTTATTTTTCATTTACATTCCCTCATTATCTTATAACAAACCAACTTAATTTTGCGGTCAAACGCGTAGCATAGATAAGCCCCACCCTAGCCCTATTTGGTACGGAACCTTAAATGTGCGAAGTCCGACACGCACTTGTTTAAATTGGGTCTGTTCGTAGAGTTCCAACACTTCCAACATGCTACGCAATTTATTTAAAGGTTCATGAATTCCTATGAGAATTTTATAAATTGTAAGTCTTTTAGAATAATTGTTTGGTTATATCATGTAAAAAGTTTGTTATTCAAACTTTTACTTGTTCAATGTTACAAATATGTATCGAAATATTAGTAAGTACTTAAATGAAAAATCTTACTTGAGTATTTGTGTACAAACAGAACTTGTGATAGTATACAAAGTTTTTGACTTGAATACTATTATAAGTAAGTAGCTATTGAACATTTTGGTTTTTTAAAAGTTTTTATATAATAATAACTTTCCAAAGAGACTGTAACCATGTTCATGACACGAAAATGTCAAAAGTATTTTTAAGTACGAGAATGGGTGAGTGCTCTCTCTGGCTCCCAGAATTTGGCCGGGAATACGGCGGTGTACACACGACCGACCGGCGTGGATGCGGCGAGGGTGCCGCCGCGCCGCGCCCGCCGCCGGCAGATGTGCGCCGCACGTGGCGGGCCCGGCACAATGGCACATCCCGATTCAATATGGCGGCAATGGGGGGAACTTTCCCGCTCTTTTCGTTGATGATTTTTATCCATGCTGCTTTTTAATCCAATACATTTGAGTAGCAGAAAATTGCGAAATGTTTGCTGTCATCCAATTGTAGGTATTATTAAGTGCAAGGTCCGAATTGACATACCAGAAATTGTTTTCATTTTATGTTAGAATTCCCAAAACTTGCGGATTTTGTTGGGAGTTCTGTCTAGTCTAGCCTAGATTCAGATTGCCTATATCAAGATTCTATTTAAACCTATCCTAAGTCTTTATTTGGTACCTACAGCTATTATCTCACTTAAAAGATAAGGCTTGTAATAATATACAATTATTAAGGTGCAGCATGGTTTAACAATTAGAGACTTTTACCAGGGTCGCGGGTTCGAATCTCGTAAGAGGCAAATGTATGGTGTATTATGCACTTCTTACATTTTTATGTAATGTTATAAGTGGTTACTTAAGAGGCCGTATACGTACATTTCATGTTTTCTCAAGATTTCTTAAATCTGAGTGCGTAATTAAAAAAAAAATATCCGTCCACTTTTCGCAATATAAGATTACCAACATTTTAACATATATTTCAGTTTCTTGCTGCTAAAGTACAAAAGGTTGTCGTTTCTGAAAGTTATTTGAACTGTCTGTTTGAGCGAGAAAGCGGCATATCGTATACGGGCTCTTAACCTTGCCACCTTTGTAGGAAAAACTGTATGCAACTGTGAAAAACTTTTCATAACAGGCAACCTCCAATCAACAATAGGAAATGTATGAAACAGATTAAACGGCAAAATATTTTTTATTAGTAGGAATAAGCTCCCTTATTAATAGAAAAAAGTTTTAGAATTTTTGGTTACGTGAACTTACTTAATTTTCATTAAAAAATATTTAAAATTACTTCGTTTTCGCAAATGTACGGAAGTAATAGCAGAATGGAGATTATTCCCTAATCACATCATATTTAAAATTTTACATTTTTTTATTATTAATATGGGAGCTTATTCATATTTCTTACCTATAAAAAATATTCAGCTTTTTTATTTTTTCAGACATTCCCCATTCAACGTAATTTTTGGCGCTTATTAGTATTTTTAGAATAGAACAGAATATTTTATTTTCCTTTGACTCTGTGATTCAGTTTTACGTTTCATAAACTACTATATCTTTTTACTACAAAATAAGCGACCTGCCCCGACTTCGCACGGGTGCAATGTAGTTACTAACGTGGTGTCAGTGTGAAGTTATTAGACTATACTACTGGATATCTAAATACGATGTATTATAAGTTTGACGTGTGTGTGTCTGTCTGTCTGAGGCAACCTAGCTCCCAAACTTATGGACTGATTTTGATAGGGTTTTTTATGCATAGTTTAAAAGATTAAGTGTACAGACGACGGCGGGAAGCGACTTTGTTTTATACTATGTATAGCTTTTGCCCGCGGCTCCGCCCGCGTCGGAGTCGGTTATCGTTGTGAGTCTTTTTGTGGAAACCAATGACCGGGATGAAAAGTAGCTTATGTGCTATTCCAGACTATAATCTGATAATCGCTCAGCCAAATTTATAACTGGCAAACGGTGGCAATTATTGATTTTTTTACCGAGAACTTATTGGAATTTAGTTTTTACTTTTTCGATGTAAAAGCAAAAAAAGTTTTCGATATTAAAGAATTGTTATTTTAATATCGAATACATTTTTGGTATTGATGTAAAAAGAAATACTTACCGAATTTCGTAGATTTCCGTTAGAAACTGGCTGGTACCGTATCGAGGCCAGACGCTCTGCTCCAATTCGTGTAGTCCTGGGAACAGCCGTAGCCGTAGCCGTAGCCCGGGCCGACACGTGTACACGAAATAATAAGCCTTTCGGGGTAAACTTTCACCCGTCGAAATAAAAGCGGCACTTCCTACGCTAATGAACACTCAAGAAAGGGATTATAAAATTTAAGCGATACAGAAAATGAATTATTTAGCTATATTTTTAGGTTTTACTCAAAACTTAATTCCGTTTTACGAACAATTCAATAAATATTAAATAATACTTGTAGTACAATACCATAACAAATGAGTGAAAACAGAAATGCTGCCTTTTATTATATTTTTAAACTTTAGCTATAGTTAAGTATTAATTTTTCTAAATTTTTATCCAAATGCAAACGGAAATACAAAAGCATTAAGTACCTACAGATATACTAAAAACTTACTTTAGTTAACTAAATCATATTTATGACAATACTACCGGCACGCTGCAAAGCGACAGTGTTTTCGCATGGCAGATGTTTTGTAAAGACGACCGACCTGTGTGGCTGAACTCTGAAATATTATGATGTCATCTATCTTATACAAGGTGTTACAAAAATACCCCTAATGCCGAATATTATGGTATATAGGGACCACCAAACTGATCAACTTTTACTATAGGACCAACTCTGAAATCGTGAAAGTTCAGTTTTGTTCAGTTTGATGGTCCCTATCTACCATATTCGGCATTAGGGGTATTTTTGTAACACGTTTTATATATAAAAAAGAAAATCACTCCCTCACTCACACACTCATCACGAAATCTCAGAAACTACAAGTGCTAGGAGTCTCAAATTTTGCAGCGCTCCTTTTAGGGCGTAGGTGCTCACTGAGACGGGATTTTGCGAAATTCAATCCCTAAAGGGGTGAAACAGGGTGGCAAAGTTTGTATGGGAGAACGCGATTCCTTGGCCCGATCGACTTGAAATTTGGCATAGGTACACATTCTTTCACAAAATTAATTGAACACTTTTTTCGTACTTTTTTATATTTATCCCCTAACAGGGTTAAAAAGTGGTAGAAAGCTACTTTTGGGGTTGTTGACTTCGACGTCGGAATTGAAACTTCTTAGTGCATTTGATTGATTAATAAAGAAAAATAAATATCATTTGTCATCTCAACGTAGTATTATATTCTCTTTGGTCATTTCCCCTGAGAGTAGGTAGAATTCGTTTCATTGAATAGCGAATATTCAATTCAGCGTGATGTGAAGACCTCTGATAGTCTACTGTTGGCACTCTTTCCCTATGAGGTTAATGAACGTTTGCGTCAGCAGGATTCAGAGCATGTTGTTTATCCTCATTCCCTAATCCCGTGGAAAAATATGTTGAACCGTGACTATTTAGCGAAGACACTTTCCTAGTTATGCTGCTTCAAAATGAGTATAAAACTCTGTCGAAGTTTCCCTTATCTTTATCAGCTTTACCAGATCCATCTTTGCAACCTGATGGGAACAGGGCAGAGGAGCTCGGTTCCGCATCAACAATCTGCATTGGGCCTGCGTGGTGGGTTATGGCCAATCCTCCTTAACCACTAATAAGGAAGGTTTGTGCCCCAGCAGTGGGGACATTAAAAATAGCTGATATCGAACCTGGTATTGGAAACAAGGCTCTTATTAGATCGTTTTATCTTGTCGGTTAGACGCCTGAAAAGTAGTCTATATGGGGCCTTGTTGAGAATCTTAAATACCTACTCAATCAGCGACCAGCCTATTTTCATGGTGCATGGGTCTTGTGCGAGGTGACGGCCTGGTGCCGAATTTTGCCTTGAACCAACAACCGTGTCGTCTTAAGACTTCGAAAAACCTAGCTAGAAAAAGATCTACTTATCTCAGTGTTTTCAGATATTTTATATCGGTATCATCTAATTTTTAATATCGGTACAGACAGAACATTTTTTTGTTATTACCGTTTCTGTGTTTTTGACTGTCGTATTCACATTCACATTTTCTTATAAATTAAGAAAAGGAAATTACTTAAAATACGCGATAATTAATTATTTTCTAGACTAATCTAAATAACAGATAACTCGTAAAAAAGCACAACCCTTGCTTACTTAAATAGTTTTTAAATTAGTTCAACACAAACCTAGATGGCGTAGCTTTGTACAGTCGGCGGCACATCAGACTATACATGTTGACCTTGAGACCGTCTTTATGCCGTACGGAATAAAAGCTGTTTTCGTAGTTCAACTGTTTAACTTACCGTGCTGTTGTGCGTACCTACTAAAAATAATTGTGTCTCACATAGGTACACAATAAATAAATCATTTCACAAAATATAATTTTAAGTAGGTACTTACTTTGATAAGGTTTCCTACCTAACTAATTTAGGTATAAACTGTGTAGTTAGTATAACCACAATATCACTTATAAAACACAAAATTTGGAAACTGAATTTTGGGAGAAGCTCGGAATAAAACTGCGAGACTCGATTTCAAAACTATTTATAATGTAGGTAGGTACGGAATTCTCGGTGGGCGAGCCCGACTCGCACTTGTCCGGTGTTTTTTTCACTTTGCCTCGAAATAAAATTTGAAAATACCTAGATACAAATAAGATATTAGGCAAAATATTTCTAAAAATGTACAAGGAAATAACAAGATTAAAAACAATTTCTGTTGATAATGTTTGTTTTAATTTGTGATGGGCAAATGAAAGGTGTCTCGGAAAATCAAGTATAGTTTTTAAATTGAGATTTTTCGCATTCACAATGCTATTTTTATATTATTTATCAAGTATAGTTGTTCTATCTCACGAAGTCCGTTCGGCTATGAATGTTGTTAGGCGTGTACGCACAACAGCACGGTAAGTTAAACAGTTGAACTACGAAAACTGCTTTTAATACGTAGGGCATTAAGACGGTCTCAAGGTCAACATGTATAGTCTGACGTGCCGCTGACTGTACATGCAGATTGTTTTAGTGTGTGTCTGCACGCTCTCTAATTACGCAAACTAAAATTATATGCATGTGTACGCCTAACAAAACAACATTCATAGCCGAACGTACTTCTTGAGATATAACATCTATTGACAGGCATATAGGTCCTTATGTTTCGTTTCTTAAACTTATACTTACCTTTAACTCAATGAAGTATTGATTGATGTTGTGTTCGAGTCAAGACAGGTATTCTCTTTTCATTGCGTGATCGAAATGCTGGCATCAAACGCAATGTACAGTCAGCAGCACGTCAGATTATACAAAACCGTCAAAAATAGGTTTTTATTTTGAACCTTAATATATTCGCATTAAGTTTGAAATTTATTGAAAATGATTATACCCTGTTGTAATAACCCAGCGTGCCGTTTACTGTACTTACAAGGATTTCGCTCACCGCGCTACCCTCCAAGTGGCAGAACGGTGGTGAAATAAAGAGAACCTAAGAAATTCATTTCAGACCTGTAGCTATAGCTTCGGGAATTGAAATAAGTCACTTACAAATACCACTTATCGTTTTAGTCAAGTGTGTATTCTTTCTTTTGCCAAAGATAAACAACAAACGCTATCTAACAAGTCTGTTTTGGAAACAAAAAAATCACTAAGTAGTGACTTTCTGGAAAAGTTACTTCGGGTCGAATGCGACCGTCTTTTTTGGTGTCAGTCGAAAATGAAACGAATCGATTCCTTTTGACCTTTGTAGGTTCAATAGCGTCTAGGGCTGTGGGCGCTGATGAATCAAATACTCTGTAATATTTTATTATATTAACTGTTTTTGTGTAGACAATTTCAAAAGATTTTCGATAGATACTAACGTCTCAGTGTTAGTTTAGTGACAAAACTTTATTTAATAAACGTTGGGGTCATCACTAGTGTGGGGCACACAAACATTTATTCAGTGGAAATATACTGTAATTATATCTTAGTGTTTTTAATTAATAATAGCTAGTCGACATCTGTGGGCTTATACTTACTAAACCCTACAACGAAAATTATTTAATTATATAAAATTATACACTTCTAAGACTTTCGCGCGTACAGTTCATTAGAAATAAAACACTTTTTACGGATTACAGCGCGTATATTATTAATTCAGGTGTTGTTTTAGAATTATTTAGTTTGTATTTATTGGTTTTTAGAATTCCCGACGTTTCGACACCTTTCCAGGGGCCGTGGTCACGTATATAAAATTATCAGCGTTTATAGCTTACCTAGGAGACAACAGGAAGGAAGTATCATTTTAAAGATCGGAGTTGAAGTGCTAACGTCAAGCTAGACTCTAGAGAGCTAAGCAGACCCGCATTTTTTCCTACATCTGAGGTCGAGCTCAGTCATAGCATAGCTGAGCAATTATTTGCGCAGTTATGTTAGTATTGCGTTGAATTTAAGCTCAAAATAGTAACGAGAAGCCTATAAAATGACATCTCGCGAAGTTTACTTCGCCGCCTTTTAGAAACCACCAAACACGAGGAGACTTACAATTTATTGTTTGTTTGAAATAAAATTAGAATACATAAAATTTAAATGATGGATGGACTAGGTGCTTGGTGATAAGTGCTAACCTTAGCTTAGCTGAAGGCAAGGGATATTGTCGACAATTTTGCCACAAAAATGTTCTTTTGAGAAAGATTTGCAATTTCTAAATTGTTCCAAGAAGTTGAAAGATTTGCAAGTGCGTTATAATATCAAACTTAAATAACAGGATTAATTTTAAATCGATCTCCTAAGAAGAATACCATATGAATTTCCACTCACACGTCTAAGAAAAAGATTTGACCTAAGATTTTCATGTATTGCTACAGTGTGTGGTGTTATTGATTTTTGTATACCAGAATTTAATTTCATAGCCGATCCATAGTTAACTAGTACTTTTATTTAATCTGTGGTCATAGCAACCGGCATTTTACAGGATAAGAGTGCCGGGAAACGTGTTGGCGTCTTTACGCAATACTGAGTCTGGTACCTCTGCCAACTGCGCCACCGTACTGCGTCAAATCCAGTTGCAATACCGAGTCAGTAAAAGTAAGTTAATGTCCCCATTGCTGGGGCACAGGCTTTCCTTATGGGTGGATAATGAGGAATGGGCCATAACCCACCACGCAGGCCCAATGCGGATTGGTGGGTGTTAACGACTGCAAATGCAGCCGGGACAAACGGCTTAACTTGCCTTCCGAAGCACGGAGGAGCTCGAGATAATACATTTTTGGTCACCCATCCCATGACCGACCCTTGCGAAAGTTGCTTAACCTCCGTAATCGCTGGGCCAGGCGGTAAACCACTGCGCCGCCATGGAGCTCCTCTATTTTCGGCGTTTCATTAGCTTTACCAATTTTTTTTCATTTAGAAAAAATTATGTTTTTTTTTTCAAATTAGATAATTAACTACTTACGTAATGTTTATCACGCTTGGTAGGTTAGGTATTGATATGAGGAGAATAGTGCATAGGTTTTACCTGCTATGGTCATAATTCGATATAAAATTAAGCATCATAAAGGGGTATGATTATATTTCAATCCACTTTTTGTCCTAAAATCACCTAAAATGGTGGATCAAACAGGAAATAAAATATCCACAAATCCAATCGGTGGAGCCTCGTCGGTGGATCGTAGTGGAATGAGGAAAGGTAAATTATGAAAAGTCTGCAACTTCATCGCTAAGTATTCAAAATTCAAATCTCATTTATTCAGTCTAGGCTGTTACAAGCACTTGTGAATGTCAAAGAAGCTACGCCATCGGTTCGCAAACATTAAGCGGGGGACCTTGTAACGAGAAGAACCGGCAAGAAACTCGTCAAGGGCTGCTTTTTCTCCCTGTATATTTCATACAGAGTCGTCAAAATTTGAAAAATGAGGTCAATTACTCCCAGGAGTCCCCTCTAACACTGTCACCCGGGGTGACAACTGGGATCTTTTCATCCCAGTCGTCATAATGTGACGTCATTTTCCATTACAACAATTGACAATCCAATACATATTATTGACCTATATTACCTATATCCTGGACGTCACTTAAATAATAATCATCATTGTCACATCATAACATCCCCCTGTAGTCGCGGTACGTACTTCGCCGAATATGAAGGCGCTTCCCTTAACGGTAAGAAGCCTTCCACCGAGAAAGGATGTTGCCGTTATCAACCAACGCGTGGATCGGCGGGTTGGAGATCACCGTTTTTATTGGAAAATGCTGCCGGCCATTTCCTAGCACGGTCGAGCTCTTCGACAGTGGCGAGGGGTGAAATTATGACGAAGGTAAGCCGTTCTACAAAAATTTTATGACATGCATAGTGGATCGATGGGGTGGGATTTCTAAAAGGTAAGCTGATGGGAATCGGCTTGTATGAACCCTTTGCCACTGCTCTACATAAGTCCTAAGTCGCCTCTACTACTTACCTCTAAGTGTGAAGGGTTGATACTATTCTACTCTGCCGTACACCACGCGGCTGTTTATTACTATAATATTAAAACACTAATAAAATATATGACCTTTCACAAACCCTAAAAAGCAATACCAGTAATTACAGTTTATTTATTTATAAAATTCAATAACCAATATTAATGCGGTTTTGGTTGAATTTGGTCTTCCATTTTGTTTCATTTATTTGATCGCGCCAAGTGATAGTAGCTGTAATGTTTTTGGAAATTAAACCAGTAGTTTTGTTTGTCCTGTACAATGTAATGTAAAACTATATTTTCTGTTTTTGACACAGTTGTCGACTGAAAGACAAGATAATATAGTTTCCTGCTAATATACATTTGTAAAGAATTTCTCGTAACTTTATCATAAAAGGCCGGGCGTCCCTATTACCTACCGGGCGGACGCATGCGGCCGGATAACAATGGAATATCTATTGTGTCTCATTTTCCGGGCGTTGATGGGTTAAAATACGTCGTTTTGTAACGCAAGTTGGTAACTTCAGTAGGCGTATTACAGGCTTACTATACTCGATATCGACTGTAGTTGACATTAGTATGACAACTTTTAGTTTAGTGTAGTTACTTCCAGAAACGCTGTGCCAAATAGCATACAAAATCGCTTTAAATGGGAAATACAGGCACCGTTGAACATTGACAATTTAATCGCATTGTACAGTCAGCGGCACGTCGGACTATACATGTTGACCTTGAGACTGTCTTTATGCCTTACGTAATAAAAGCTGTTTTTGTAGTTCAACTGTGTAACTTACCGTGCTGTTGTGCGTACCTAGGTAGGTTTCACAAGAAAATTCAATTGGGATTGTTTTTTAACACGTTTTATCTTTATTTGTGCAGTAAGATCCAGCCTTCGCCAATGTCAGTGAGAAGTACACTAGGTCACAGAATACATAATTGACTTGGCTTTGATTTCTTGGGAGTGTCAAAATAATTATTATGAGGAATTAAAAGCCGTTAAAATAGAAGTGCTGTAAGAAGATACGTAACCCTAAAAATAACTTTTTTAACGAATGTTTATAAGTGTGACCTCTGATTTTGATTTGTGAATTGATTATTCACATTATTTTGTTGAATTCTAGGTATACTATTAGGTTTTTGTAGTAGATCTGTGTTAAAAAATCAATAAAACTGAGACTAATGG
Source organism: Catoptria pinella (assembly GCA_963556745.1). Lineage (NCBI taxonomy): Eukaryota > Metazoa > Arthropoda > Insecta > Lepidoptera > Crambidae > Catoptria > Catoptria pinella. The sequence goes on from OY750776.1 coordinate 6,761,603, forward strand.
GGTTGGCAGATCCAAAAGGATAAAACCCTTTATAATAGATTAAAAAAAACTCACAACTAGGATTTTTAACAAAAACATAGTAACAATGTGATTAATTTAACAATAATCTGTAATGTAAAGTTTACACTTTGCCATACATTCTCGAGTGAAGTTGCCGCGGATCACTGCCTATTGTCAATTTAATTGCTTGTGTAGGTACCTTGTTTAATACTATTTCAATAATATTAATACAAACGCACAAAAGAAATGCCTTCAACCGTAGCGGCCAGCCGCGTCTAGTACGTTCAGTTGCGCACACATTTTTCTTTCGGCGTGTGAAAGTTGCCGCGATTTTCCCGCGCTTTGTCACTGTTTTGGCGGGAATAATCCCATTCCCTTCTAAAAGGCACCCACTCGCAAGATCACACGACGATACGTTGGCGCAGCCCTTATGAAAAAACGATCTGTAGTTTTATTTCATTGCCGGAGAGATAATAGTTTTCTTTATTAATAGCGGTGTATTTTCATTAGGTCTTCAGCTATGTGAATTTTGTATACTTATTTAATTATTATTGTTTTTAAGTAGTTATAGCAAAAAAGATATTATTATTATGTAGGTAAGTACCTACATAATAATAATATCTTTTAGCTAATTTTAAAATTTTAGTAAGGTACTTCACCCATGATTTGAATAGCAGCCATAGTCACATCACCAAAATAGTTTTTGAAAGTCGATAAAAACTTTACAAAGCTACTTACAAGTAATCAACAGATTATACTAATGTATACTTACTACAATACTAGTATGTAATATATTATCTGTGCTACAATACACGTCCCTCCTAACTCCTAGGATACTATTCTGTGCTCCTAGGCTAGATCACACAAGCAGATCACTCATGAAAAGGGACACCAAATACTTAAATTATTGTTTTATTCGAACGTAACTATTTTTAAATTTAAATTTTATTTTATAAATAAAAAGAAACAAAAGTTGATTCACCGCTAGATGGCGGCAGTGATCTTAAAACTATCGACCTTGCAATAATTGTTGAATTACAACAAGAGTTAGTATTCAAAAATATTAGTTAGTAGTCTCAGTATGTCGCAATGCACGACATACTGAGACTACTAACTAATATTTTTTAACAAAACTAAGAAGAAACTTACGAACCTGTAACAAATTATTCGATTATCGCGAAGCGTCGTCGTTCCAATTTTATTATGAGGCTGACGTGACGTGTGATATCTACTTGTTGCTTGCGAGCAACTTTTTTATCCGCAGAACTTTGACTGCCGTAGCACAAAATCTTCGCAATTTTAAAAATACTTTTATGCGAAAATAGCTTAGCTATATTTATAACGTAAGTAATTTCAAGAAAATGATTATTTACAAGGATTTTTAGAAAGGTAAGTAAATACCTATATTTTTGAATAGATCAATAAATTAAATAACAGCATTTTTTGAGTACTTTTGGTGATAAAGGAAGCAAAAACATATTGAATTAACATTTGTAAGTAACATTTCGCGTCACGTTTGATGTGTTGTGCTGCCTGTTTCCAGGCCAAGAAATTAGCTTGAAAACAAGAAACTTTCGACGACTGCTACCTCTCCTACCTTCATTCATTCACTTCCATTGCTTAGCAATAAAGTGTCTGGTAACTATTACGTAACTTGTGGACGGTTCAAACGCACTCTGACCACGTAATACCGAAACTTCGCGCCGATTTCGGAAAATTGCATGCCTAGGTAGGTACCAAACAGTCGAAGCAAGACGCAGTCGGAACCGCGAGTCCGCGACATCTATGGACGAAGCCGCAAACTTCAGCGAACTGAAATACGTTCACAATCTTTATATTATCGGCATAGCTGTAATACAAATTTAGTTCTTGCCCTACAAAAAGCGTTTCTCCTTTCTTAATAATAAGAATACGTTGAGTCTGTTGGCGCGCTCGCTCGTTCGATACACGACGGGCGGCGCGTGTCGTTGTGGGCGCCTGTCAGAGTGTGCGTGGGCCGCCCCCTCTCACCCGCTTGTGCCCGAACGTAGCTTTCTGTTCACTTATATAACGACATATATAAACGTGGTAAATAATATACACAGTGAGTACCGGGCTATGTGCTGCCACCTAGCAGCGCCACGAGTCAGCTCTCCGCCGCGCAGTATGCTCGCGTTTTCAGATTTTCTTTCATGCTACATTATGTTCGAGGACCATTGGCTTATTACGGTTTTGTTTTGTTATTTCGTTCATTACCTTTGTGTTCGTAGTTTTCCTTCTACAGCCATATTTTGCTCCTGGATTAAAACTTGCCATTAATTGAATGCGAACATGTTTTCATAATGAAATGAATTACTTACAGTTTGTCGACCAATATGAAATTATTGTATTATGTAATTTAGCGTGATTGACTATTGACTGACCTTTTTGGTTGAAATTGTCAGCAGGAGTTGTCAAACATAAAAAGATCCAGGTCTTTCTCTTTGTCATGATTAGGCTCCTACGTAACTCTTTTAAATAATATCAGAAGATGGAATATTTCGCACAAAACGTTTTTGGTTTTACAATGTAGCAGGGTAGAATGCTCCTCATGTATTCAAGAACCAATAGGCCTACCTACCTTTATAGTGAAATAAATTGTGTATACCGCGACGATAGCCTCATTACCGTATCCATTGGCATTATTTTTAAGGTAAAACTTTCGTGCGATTGGTAGCATCGCTTAGCAGCAACTGCTCTTTTTCGGTCGGGGTTCGTAGAACCTGTGTCTGAGAACGAAACACTCGAACACTTTCTAGCGGATTTTGTCCATGAATTGTTTCTTCGCTCGTTGGCGCTCTGGCGTAATGGATTCTTCTACGGGCGGTTGTTCCAGTTAGCGCACCAAAATATTGCTCACGATGCGCATCGTAGAGAACGTACGGTTTCAATTTGGAATTTTACTGCGTTGCTGGATGTTTTTTCTTCGGATTGCTGAGTGTACGGCAAGACATAAGAGATCTGAGTACAGTCGGCTGGGCAATTGCTCAAGAAGTCTTTAAAAATATCTTCTAGTGTTTTGTGAATTGATGGGATGCCTTCGAATGGTGAAAGGGTTTTATGCAAAGCAAATCTATGTCTATAAATGCCTGCGCATTGCTTTGTTGCAAAGGCATCCCTAACGTGTTGTCAAAACTGACTCCATATTCCCACTTTTGAACTCTATCAATGTTACCCCAAAAATAGCGTTTTAACTATCGCTCCTATGGTGCAAAATTTAAGATTCGCCATTGGGTTCAAGTACCTCACGAGTGTCCAATTTGTTAAATTATTCACTCATTTGTCTACTCGTTTATGACTATTGACGTCAACTATTTTCGTAGTCCAGATTTTGGCGTGGATGGCAGGTGGCATCTCTTAGATGAGACAATGAAGGAAAACTAACTTTTCTATATCAGGTCTGGATTTTGATACGAGAGTTAGCTTATTATTACTAGTGTTTTGAATCTGTGAGCTGTAAACCTCGCTTTATCTCGTCTATTTAAAAAAAATCGAAAAACTGAATCGACAAAAATATAATCATCGAATCTGCTCACAAAATTTCACAAGAATCGATTGAGAAATACGACCCCTAGAGGAGAACAGACGGACAGCCGGTCATACGAAAGCATTTTTGCCCAAGCTGAAAAGGAGACGCTCTGCTCGCGGTTCGGTCAATTACACTGACATTTTTTTAAGAGTATAAAATAATCTAATGGTTGTCAAATAAAAACAGCGACAAATCAACCTGATTTACCAACTTTAGCCGCACTAAACTGGATTCTTTGGGGAAAAAAAAAACTTCTTACTTGTAAACTGTTCCTCAATCTTTTTCAAACTAATAAATTAACCTTCGTCTGAAACTTTTCTGCTCAGAAATTTTCATTTTTGCTTCAATTGTTAACTCGTACCAATATGACTCAAGAAACGGCAACAGTTTTTATTTATCAATCTCATTTGTATAATTGTAATTTTTGTGAGAAAGGTACTATTTTTGTGGGATTGTAGAAGTGGCGATTTGATAACTTCTTCTAATTTGGTCAAGAGTGAGCATAGCTGATGATCTAGTGGAGGTAGCAGGTTGCGGGAAACAGCTGGATGCGGGCAGCTCAGGATCGAGCGTTGTAAAGATTCTTAAAGGCCTATCTACAAAATTATATGTCCAACAGCAACCAACAGTGACTGTGGATGTTGTGCGGCTGATATGATGATAATATTAGTATCTTAGGACAGTATGGACACAACAATAGGAATAATTGACTCGATATTGTAAGCAATCTTTTTCAGTAATCTAATCTCATTGAATTACTGAAAGGGCTATATCTCACTGGAACATGGTTGCGCCATCAGCGGGTATTTCGCCCCCAAATCGGTTGGACAACCAAGCGGACACCGTGACACCGAACAAGCGAGGTAGGTACCCTCACCCTCCATAGTGTATTCGACTGGTTGAGTCTCCACTGGTATCCTAGTGAGATATGGCACGAAAAGTTTCTTTAACATTGTGTTTATGTGTTACACTTTATTATTAAATACTTAAACTTAAATAATTTAGAAGATAATTGGTAAAATTTTAATGCAAAGTTTATAGTCAGCCCATGTAGACGAGCTTTTGTAGACATAGCTTTTCTTGGATTCGTCATTAAAACCTCTGCAGTTAACAATAAAAGACGAAAAATCTGCGATACATCCAAATGGTGTTCATTTTCAAGTATCATGGACAGTTAATTACCTAGCAGCAGAAGTTAAAGGACACAGCGAGCAGTAAGACTAACTTCCGAAGCGACGGTGCCGGGGAGTTCTGCCTGCAGCAGTGCTGTGTGGTGTACGGTGCAAGCTACGCTAAAAGGTGCTGGAAGTTATGACCAAGTTTCAAATAAAATATTGTTTGTTACTAATTTACTTGTATACAAGGTGTTACACAAGTACCCCTTATGCCGAATACGGTAGATAGGGACCATCAAACTGAACAACTTTTACTATAGGACCAACTCTGAAATCGCGAAAAAAAATCAGCTGTTTCATACATTTTGATATTTTCGTAATACATTTTTGTATGAAACAGCTGATTTTTTTTTCGCGATTTCAGAGTTGGTCCCATAATAAAAGTTGTTCAGTTTGATGGTCCCTATCAACCATATTCGGCATTAGGGGTACTTTTGTAACACCTTGTATATACAATAATAAATAATATACTAGAAAAATACGACTCGCACCAGATCTATTATATTTTTTCAAGTGTATTATTCAGTATTGTATAAAAATAAAATGAGGAGCTCGCAGTGGTTTTAGCGCGTGGCTCAGCGACTGTGGAGGTTAAGCAACTTTCGCAATAGTAGGTCATGGGATGGGTGACCAAAAATTTCGAGCTCCTCCGTGCTTCGGAAGGTACGTTAAGCCGTTGGTCCCGGCTGCATTTGCAATGGCTGATGGTCAGTATAAAAATAGCATTGTGAATGCTACAATCTCAAATTAAAAAATTACTTGTTTTTACTGGTGGTTGTCAGGTTGGATAAAAAACCTCTGCTACCTCTCGCAGAGGTTTTTTATCCAACCAGTGTTATATTACCAATAAATCATGACCACGTCGGTAGTCCAGAAACTCATGAAACGGAAGTAAAATTATTTTACTAAAAACACGTGGTTGTTGCATTACAAAAGTAGTTAAGTGTTGTTTATACAATAACACTAATGACAAATAAAGTAATTTTATGACTTTCTTGACAGACTGTATGCAACAACCACGTGTTTTTAGTAAAAATAATTTCACTTCTGTTTCATGAATTTCTGGACTACCTCTAATAACTACACATGCTGTTCGGTAATAGCCTTATAAAGCCGAATATGGTAGATAGGGTACATACAACCCTGGAAAATTGTATAGATTGGCCAATAGAAAATAGTGTTTAAAGTATACCCACAAAATAAGCTTAACTATAATATTAGTTTTGATTGAATACGTAAGTTCAAAGTTTCGTTTCGTTCGTTCGCCGACTCATTCACAGGTACGCGCGCGGTTCTTTTAGTCAGCGGCGCGGCCAGGCGGGGCCGAATGCAAGAGCGCCAATCGCGCTAATTTTCAGCGGAAAAACCAAAGCTAAATAGTTATCGTGTCAGTTTCGCTTACAGAAAAAACTCTCTAGTTAATATTGTTAAAAGCTATGCCCAGGTAGCCTAGGATGCCAATCTTGAAAAAAAATGAGAATTCTAAAGCTAAACCAAAGATTTTTAGGTAATTATAATAAATGACAACGTAACGGTTTTAGTTTTATGGTTCAGAATTAGTGCGATTGGGCCCCAGACAAGTATCGCGACAAGTATCGACAAGCGCCTGAGCGTTACGTCGGCAAACTATACCTGTCTGCCAAGCCGACCGCTGGACAGCCACACCCAGTTGACGAGAGACTGCCAAAGAGGGTAGTTGTGTATACTGCACATATTTAAATTCGCATTTTGTAACTGTTTTTGTTATGCAAACATGTCTATCGATATGAAAGAATTCATTAAGGCAATAGAAAAGAGACCATGCATATGCAATCTAACCAGTGAAGCTTACAGCAACAAAAATCTAAAATGGAAAGCATGGGATGAAGTATTAGAGACTGTTTGCGACGATTGGATGACTATGGGCGAAAAGGATCGAGACACAAAAGGTAATTATTATCTTAACTATAATAAGGAACGTGACATAAAATTAGCAATAAATCATGACCACTCCCTAATACTCTGATTTTGGCATAATATTTATATTATGAGCTATTATAATATAATTGCTAACGTAATTTACCTTCATTAACGAAATTAAGCAAATACCGACCTATGGGTAGGTATGTTGCAGTGTTAAGGCAGGAACCGGCATTTCGTATCTTATAATAGTAAAATAATAAATTACGGATTATTGTCTTTGAATGCCAAATACTGCAATTATTCATACATATTTTGATCATTTAATTGACATTGTAATTTTGCAGGGGCTCTATCGCCTAATTTCAATATTGGTTTCATTTGACAGATGAATGTTATACATTGCGACTTTTCTTTGGTGAGTTTTTATTTATGTCAAAAAGAAGTAACAATTTATCACATACATCTGTCAATTGAAACCAATATTAAAGTTAGGCGATAGAGCCGCAGGCCAAACACTAAAGACAATAAAGAATCCTGACACCTACATTGAATATAATATACGGGGTGGAGACGACAATACGACAATAAATGGAAACATTTATGACACTAGTTCATAGGAGTATTTTAAAACTATCAAATAATTCCTAGGAACGAAATAAAATTCAAACAAACTAATTAGCACGAAAAATAATTGTACATAAAATCGTAACTGAAAAATTTTTCTTGCGACTAAACTATTGGATATTTTTAATTGTTTTTTTTATGAGACTGCATGGAAGCGTTCTTAGCAATACAACACTTAATTTATTGTCGCATTGTCGTCTCCAGGTTGTATAGGTAGTCAAGTTTGACAAAATAAATGATTATTGATTGTTTATTATTGATATTAATGCCTTATATTACAATCACATTATATTATGATATAAACTAGCTTCTGTAAAATTATTATTTATCTGGGCATACCTACTCGATAAAGAAATTAAAGAAGATTCCGAATTGTCGGTAGTTGAAGATAGTGCAGGGGAGGATGAAGATGCTCACTGTGATCGTTTGTAAATAGCTCCAGTTGACAGGAATCTGTAAAAATGAGATACATAATGTTTATATTTCAGTACCAGATTTGCAGAAAAAATGGAAGGGATTACGCGACTACTGGAATAGGGAGATCAGAAGAAATTCTGCTTTATTAGAAAGTTGACGCACACTATCAGAAAGGCGAAAGACTTCTATTTTGGACCGGTTACAGTTTTTAAATACAATGTACTCTAAACAACAGAATGAGGCATCCAGCGAAACTAGTGATGAAGAAACTCATATTTTACTCAATGATGATGACTTAGACAGCCAATCATCATTACCGGTATATTATACTAACAAAAAATCAAAAAAGATGACTGTCTTTCAGGAGAAATTGCTCAAATTAGTGCAACGAAACAATGAAGACGATCCAAATACATGTTTTCTTCTAAGTATTTTACCGGAAATGAAATCAATGACACGAATAGAAAATTTTAATTTAAGGTGTGAAGTTTTGGAAGCGATTAAGAAAATTAAGAATTATACTGATGATCTGTTGCTGCGCTGGTGTTTGTGCCTTCAGTTAGTTGCTTACTCAACATCACTAGAGTTTGCAAACGCAGATTCGTGGACGATGACTATTATTTTAATTTAAAACTTTAAATGTGGAGAATGTCGAGTGAAATGTAGGTGAGTGTAGGCTAAACTTGTACTCAAGAGAAATAAAAAATCATTGAGTCGCATTTCGTTCCACCTTTTCCTATATATAAGTACACGGCTAATTTTTAAGTAGGTGCATCTAAAAAAGTAATGGGTGTATCTCTTCCATTTACTAATCAAATCAAGTTGCAGTAAAAAATTCAATATTTCATAGGTTTGTTTGTGTTTGTTCCCAAAATTTTACTGATTTTTGGAGCTCATTCATAGACTTACGAGGAGCTTACTTAAGAGGAGCTCGGTGGCGCAGTGGTGTAGCGTCTGGCCTATCGATTGCGGAGGTTAAGCAACTTTCGCAAGGGTCGGTCGTGGGATGGGTGACCAAAAATGTATCTCGAGCACCTCCGTGCTTCGGACGGAAAGCACGTTAAGCCGTTGGTCCCGGCTGCATTTAAAATTGTTAGCACCCACCAATCCGCATTGGGCCCGCGTGGTGGGTGCTAACAACTTTAAATGCAGCCGGGACCAACGGCTTAACGTGCTTTCCGTAACGCTCAGGCGCTTGTCGATACTTGTCGCGATACTTATCTGGGGCCCAATCGCACTAATTCTGAACAATAAAACTAAAACCGTTACGTTGTCATTTATTATAATTACCTAAAAATCTTTGGTTTAGCTTTAGAATTCTCATTTTTTTTCAAGATTGGCATCCTAGGCTACCTGGGCATAGCTTTTAACAATGTTAACTAGAGAGTTTTTTCTGTAAGCGAAACTGACACGATAACTATTTGGCTTTGGTTTTTCCGCTGAAAATTAGCGCGATTGGCGCTCTTGCATTCGGCCGCGCCGCTGACTAAAAGAACCGCGCGCGTACCTGTGAATGAGTCGGCGAACGAACGAACGTTGGTCCCGGCTGCATTTAAAGTTGTTAGCACCCACCAATCCGCATTGGGCCCGCGTGGTGGGTCATGACCCATGCTCTTTATCCACCCATAGAAGGCCTGTGCCCCAACAGTGGAGACATTAAAAATGGCCGATGTCCTTTGCTTTTTACCTTGGCAACTGCTTGTTTCTTGCTTGATGATTCGTTGTCTGATGTTGAATTAAAACAAATAACTCTGCGTTTCACGTTATCCAATAACTTATTATAATGGTTTGCTGCCAACCGTTTCACGCCTAGGCTGCTGAACCGGTTCTGCTGAAATTCGGCTTAAATACAGATTAGACATTGGAGAAAAATATAGTCCACCTACCTAGGTACGTACTGTAATTTCCGGAAATCCCGGATGCAAACTTCCATGCGGATGAAGTCGAGGGTAAAAGCACATTATTTTGTGGTAAAGGCTAGTGTTCCATATGCGTATTATATCTCGCCCGATTTCCGATATGTTTGATTTGTATTAATACCACTAAAATTTGACAATAGCTACTAAGCAAAAAAAGAAACTGTTGATAAACGGAGGAGGGAAAAACGTACGAAATTGTTTTTATGCCAGAAAACAGTTTTTGACAGTTGCCATAATTATGTCTTTAAAAATAAATCGTTACCTATTTAAAAATATATTGTCTACCTATCTTATAATCAGCAATATCTTTTGTAATCTATGTACACAATGTTGTTGTATTTGTTAAATGGTTGTTTCAATAAAGGTGAAGATTGTTTACCAAAATGGACAAGCAACGATAAACGGACTATATAGACTCGCAGTGTCAACCTTAATGTGGCGTCGACTGTACTCGTCTAGTGGTCTAAACCTGATGACCTTCGGTGAGGCGAGCGCCTTCTACAGAGCTGATACCGCTATCTACTACATCGATTTTGGGGAAACCCTATTGTATTAAAAAGTAATTCTATACTTTTTAATATAATAGGGTTTCCAGTTATCAGTTTATATATTTCTATAAAAGTTGTCACAACTGACGAGTAAAAGCTCTCTACTCGCAAGTTTTTTTTGCTTTTAAAACTTGTAAAGATAACTAATAAGAGATTTAAGAGAGATTTGTGTTGTTTCGAGTACACATTAAACTATTACCATACTTAACAATAAAAAAATATAACGCTTTTCTTGCAGTCGGATAAAAAAAATATTGAGGAGACCATGAAAGATGAGAATTGAGATTTTGCAATGAAAAAGTGACATATTCCTTCTTAAGAGCGTTGATTCGTCACGGCATTACATACTATAAACTTATAAGACCTTATATTTTCGAAATGAATGAATCGATTTTCATGAAACTTCATACACATAAGCAGAATACATTGGTTTAAAAAGTTTTTTGAAAACATTTTCGATAATATGTTACAGCTAAATTAGGCCGACTATAACTATAATTTTTCTAAAAAACAACCAAATATCTTTTTTTAAATAAGACATTTCAAAAAAGTTCTTAACTCACTTTTTAGACCTATGTATGTATCCTGCTTATATGCTTTTGAAGTTTTATTTAAATCGGTTTATTCATTTCGAAAAGACTTGAAAGTTTGAATGAAATGCTGACGAATCAACTCTCTTAAATTATTTTTTACTCCTACACAATTTTGATGAGTTTTTGGGTCATATACAGATTAGACCTTTAAAAACAACATAAAAAACATACTACCTACTACTATTAATTCCGAAATTTTTACAGCAAACGAAACTTCGAAAAATCGCAAATGAAATCGCGGGCGAAAGCTAGTATAAAATATCGGCGCGGTGTCCTTTGTGTCATCGCCACCGGCGCCGCTGCCATTGAGAACAGTCAAATACAAAATCCATAAAACAGTATACAGTAAAACCACGAAAAATATATCGATAAATATTCATAGACTATGTAGGTACTGTACAGCTCTGCTGCGTCTAGAGGAATAGAATAGCATCAACTTTTCACACTTGTGGTGTCTTTAGGGTGACTAATGACTTGGAGGTAAAACATCTATCATAGTGGACCAGAAAATGGGCAGCAACGTTGAACACTGTGGTATCCAAACCACCTGCCAAGCTTGAAGATATAATGGCAACATCCGCCCACGGATGACGCCGCCTTTCCTCCTAGGTTAGGCGGATAAGAAGTATACTTCTTATAAGGACCTTATAAGGTCTAAGGACAAGGAGCTTGTAATCGCACCACAACGGAAATAAATAAGCTAATATAAGTTTTTCTCTTAAAACATAGGTAATAATAAAATAACTAAATAATTAAACGTAGAACTAAACGAAAATAATTATTTCCTGAAAACTAAATCTGAATAAATAATGATAATAATAATATAGAAAATATATCCCAACAGAGTACTCGTCAAGACGTAAAGTCTCAAGTTTTATACCTAGCTCTAGCTCATCGGGAAGCTAGTATAAAATCGTTTGCAAAAATTGTGGGCAAACAAACAAATAAACGAGAAAGCAACCTAATAAAAACGTGTTAATCCGAGGCTTTCCCGCGATTGGGAGTGGTCGAGCGCAACTGGCCATCCCCTCGGCTTCAAGTAAGTACTTGTAAGTAAATTTGAACTTATCCGGAATCTGTAAAGTGGAACAAGTAACATTAAGAATAATATAATTAATATAAAAAGCGGCTATACCTATTGGAAGCAATTGTTGAAATTATATTTAGAAATAAATATCTTTACAAAAAAAAAAGAAAAATTACCAAATATGACTATTTCAATAAATAGTAACAGAAACAAATTTCCCAAGGTTTTTTTGGGAGTAAAAGCTTTCATGCCTGTGCTTTGTGAGAATCGAACCTGTGAGAGTTTAACGACGAGATGACCGGCATTCGTTGAAGTCGGTGCTAAGCTCGTAAACTGCATTCGAGCTGCATGCAGCTGCACCGAGGACGCTGCTACTGCAGTAGATATTAAATAGTTATGACCTTAGCGATAAATCATCTGCATTTAGGAATGAAATGATGTATTGTATGCGAAAGTTAGAAATTTTAGTGATTTTTTTGCCGGAACTTTTCCATTTTTTTTAACTTATAATATCTAATATCGATATTTTTGACAGATTGGTTAGAAAATTTTACTGAAAAAATAAACATATTTTTTACAACAGAACACGTTTTTAAAACGGACTAAAAGTGTGCGTTTTGGGTTTATAGCTTCTGTATAGGGTTATAAATCTTTACGGAAGAAATTATTTTGTACTTTTTAGTCCGTTTTAAGACGTGTTTTAGTTTTTTTTCGGTATTTCTTTTTGCATTTTAGTCAACGAAAGCTAAAACTAAATATACATCATCTCCTATCGGGGTACTTGTGAAGATAAATCAAACGAGCCCAAATCGATGGGGTTGTGTGGTATTATTGTAGAGTTACTGTGGCCTTCTTCCAGCTCCATTGTCAGACACCAAACACTATTTCCCAACAGAGTACTCGTCAAGACGAATCATACGAAACCAAACTTGATGGGGTTGCATGGTTTTATTACAGAGTTCTGTGGCCTTCTTTCGGCTCCATCATCAGATCCTGGACACTATTTCCCAACAAAATTCAAAATTCAAAACTCATTTATTCAGTCTAGGCTGTTACAAGCACTTGTGAATATCAAAGAAGCTACGCCATCGGTTCGCAAATCCTAAGCGGGAGACCTTGTAACGAGAAGAACCGGCAAGAACAGATACCTATTTCGTGATGGTGATAAAGAAATACGAATAAATATTTTATCCGTTTATTTTTTCAATACAGTGTCCACGACCTCCGTGGTCGAGTGGCTTTTCAAGGTGTCGCCATCTCTGAGGTCCTGGGTTCGATCCCCGGTTGGGTCAATTTAGAAAACGATTTTTTCTATATTGGCTCAGGTTTGGGTGTTTGTGATACCACCGTTGTCTCTGATTTCCATAACACAAGTTATTAACAAGCTACTTACTTTGGAATCGGACCAATGTATGTGATGTTGTCAAATATTTATTTATTTATTTGTGTTACAGAATCGACGGTTAGGTTAATATAAAAATATAAGTTGGTATATAGTTATTTGTTGTACTAGAGACCAAAGTCAATTTGTACTGCGAATGCTGACTTTAAATCACTAACAAGTGAAGTATATAGTCTAGATTCTCATATAGACTACTTACTGAGCATAATGAGTGATTTATTTTATTTATAGGCACAAGACATAACAAAAATATGGTCTCGTGTTAAACATACAACTTTTTACCTCTACCAGCGAGATAATAGTGTTATAGGTAAGAACAGTTATATTAAGCATATAAGTGACTTGTTCTCTCAACTCTTTTGGAGTTAGACAACTATCTTCATCGCTGGACGCACAATTTTATGTAATAATATTACAAAAATAGTTTTCAATCAAACCTATGATGAAAAAATTTTTGATTCGTACTTACTTATAATCATTGACTATAGTTAGTTTATTTTTTTCAGTGCCGAGTGTTTTTCTCTTATTTATTAATATTTCATCTTATTAATTTATCAATAAAACCTTGAACGCAGCGAAAATTCTATGCATAAAACACTAATTTGTTATTATGCTTCATTAATATTTCTCATTTTATATTTATTTCATACATACGACCTCATTTCGTCCATACTATTTATTTCTAACTATCAAAACTATTTTTTTTTGACAATCCTTGTTTGAAACTATTTTTGAACAATCCTTGTTTGAAACTCCTTGATTCTGTGTATTTTATTTTTTATATTTTTTAATTCATGTCTGACAACATTTAAAAATGTTAGAAAGAGTAAGTATTATGTATCCATTTCTCACATATTTTACAACTCTCATTCCTTTACACTATATTCTTTTTCTTAATTCTATATATTTTTTATTCTATTCCAAAAGGTGGTGTTTCAAATTAAAAAATCACTTTTCCTCACGCTCGCAGCATAAATCGATTTTGATGCGACTTTTTACGCGCCAAAAGCGCCCTTTTCGTGCTGTTTCTCTATCACGAAGCATACCGGTACCTACGTTATTGTTTTAATTCAGATTTTTCCACTGAATATTCTGTTGACAAGATCAGTCGCGTCGGGCATCCGCGCGGTGTGTTTACAATCGGAGTTGGCCGCCAACCAGCGATGACGTCATAACACAGTTCATGGGTCTTTATTGTTTAGTCAACTTCTGTACCCTTACCACCAAATACTATAATATTTGGTAAAGCGATAATGAAATTCGCCATCGAAAGATTACTTATGGGCTAAGAATAATAAATAACCTAGAACCTAGAACGATAGTTCCCTACAAAGCGCACTGTCAAAAGTGAGGCAAATAAAACTGAGCCAAAATGGCTCATTTCAGATTTTCATCCTTCATACGTTACCTAATCGTACCTATAAGAACGAAAAAGTTTAATTTCTCTGCCCTTATAGGGGATTAGTAACTATTTTATTGGATTTTAGTTACGATTAGGTAATATGAAGGATATGAATCTGAAAACTGAGCCATTTTGGCTTAGTTTTAGTTGCCTCACTTTACATACATAAGCCTATTGGGGTTGACAAAAATTTCGCTAGCCAACTATTAAAAAAAAAACAAATCCGAGTATATCATTCGAGAGCAAAGTTAATTAATTTTTTTGCAAAGAGTCTTTATCTAATGGGGATGTATCCAGCCCGAAAAACTATCAAGTCCGAACCAAATTCGTATCTAGAAAAATGTTGGAAATCTTAGTCTCCTTTACGGAGGTAGGTAACGATGTACACATTTCTATGTAAAATCTTAGAGCTTTAAATGGAAGAACTACTTTAATATTAAGTATAGATGTAGAAGCAGAAACCACACACGAAATTAATTTTGTCCACGCGCCAATCAAGCGTGTAGCATCACTCGCCCAACGGTCTGTATAGAAAATTAGTGCTTTAAAGAAAAAAGATCCTACTGATTGCAGTATAGTACCCCAATTAGCACGAAAAATCTATCATGCATGAGCGACTCGAATTAGAATCGAGTGTTTTTTATTTAAATTCGGACAGCGCCATCTACTTCCGTATGGAAAACTAAGATTTCGATACAACAAAATAACATTTGTTCATTTATTAAAAAAAAGCTTTTAAAAAAAATCAAAACCTCCTTCAAAAATCTTAAAAAACAGTTCTAAAAAACTGGCCAAGAGCATGTCGGGCCACATGCAGTATTGGGTTCCGTAGTTACCTTATACAATTACCATATACGATGGCTATAAACTTATATTTACTTCCTGTTTTATACAACTAACGAACGACTATAACAAGTATAATTTTTCCAGGCAACCTTGGGTGAGAGAAAATAAATAAGTAGAAGTAGGGGAATGGGTGCAAATTAAAAAAACAGATAATGTAGGTACAGGATAGAAAGAGAAACGAAATATAGGTATTATAAGTTACGATTACAAGAAAGGAAATGACTTCTGACTTGAACTACTTCTAACTTGCTAAAAGATTTCAGAGACTGAGCCTTTCTGATACCCTCGGGAAGTGCGCTCCATAGGCGGACGGCATAAACGGAGAAGGAATAAGAAACGAAATCGGTGGAGTGCTTAGGAATGTCAAGGGTAAGGTTTGAAGAAAAACGCAGTGTGCAGTGTGAAGATGTAGTGCGAAACGAGAAGATTTTTTTAAGATAATGTGGAGAAGTAGGTAGGAAAAGAATAGAAGAAAGGAGCGTAAGAGTGTGTCCCTGTTCCGAAGCCGGCGAACGAGCCAGTTTAGTATGGAAGTGAGACACGTGGTCAAATTTAATTAAAAATGAATCTGATACAAACATTCTGCAGACGCTCCAATTTGTTAAACAACTCCTCCGACAGGTCATTGTAACAGACATCAGCGTATTCAATAATCGAGAGCAAGAGAGTTTGTGCCAGGGTGATCTTGGTTGAAAAAGTTGGTAAGAAGTTACGCAGCCGGTTGAGTGAGCCATATGCAGCGAACACCTTTTTTCTCAATCCTTCCACGGTCTATATTACAGTTTTTGGTCCAAGGTAACACCAAGGTTCCTGACGATATTCGAGAACGGGATAACTGTGCCGTCAAATGTCACTGCTGGAAGCTTATCAATCTCAATCCATGGAATAAAATGAGGACTACCAATAATAATACATTGTATCTTTGCCAGGTTGACATTCAGACCAAAGACATACTCCAGCAACCGATTTGTGTGAGATCTGAGTTAGTACTTATAATTGCACATGATGACATTGCGCATTCGGCTAACGGTATACCTGCAGATCATCGACATACAGATGTTAGGAACTAGAAATATATGTAGTAATAGAATTAATAAAGATAAAGAAAAGAAGTGGAGATAAGACACCACCCTGAGGGACTCCAGCATTAATATCGCACTACCCGGAGAAGGATTCTCCAACGCGGAAGCGCTGCCGACACCCTAGCAGGTAACTTTGAAACCATTCAATTACAGCTGGAGATATGTTCAGAGTACGTAAAACGGCAAGTAGGATGTCAAAGTCAAGGGTATTAAATGCATTACTAAAACCAAGTCATTTTAACACCGTAAGCTGACGATTTTCCATCCCCAAGCGTATGTCATCTGTAATTTTCACAAGTGCTGTAGAAGTGTTAAGGCCTCTCCGAAAGCCAGGGCGAATAGGATTAAGGTGATGGTTTTGATGGTCTGTAAGTTGACGATGAACAAGTTTTTCAAAGCCTTTGGAGAGGAAGGGAAGTATTGAAATAGGGCGAAAATAAAAAAACTGAGTCGGTTTTGTTTTTTTGGGAAGTGAAATGACATTATCGTCCTTTCACGATGTAAGAAAGGTACCAATGGAAATTGAGGTGTTCAGAATATGGGTTATAGGAGTGAGTACATCAAGGATGCCCATCCTTATTACGGATAGTAGAATCAACACCTACACCAGTGGAGTTAATAGACATGATAGCTGAACAGCTATCACGCAATTATCAAGTCTGTAAATTGATTAAAAAAAAGATGAGTCATGAGTTGACTGAAAGATTTTGTAAAGTTTTAGTTATAAAATTGCCATCAATAGGCAAGAATGTTGTTAAATGCCTATCTACACTATTACTTGGGAGATTATTGTATGATTTCCAATCCCAAGAGTTTTCAAAGCAACCGTTTATCTGGTAGAGGAGGCGGGGACACACTTGACTCTAATAAAACTTATTTATTTTGTTGCACTTGCAAAGGCAAAAACCAGGAATCAAACCCCTTGGCGCAGTAGTAGAGTAATATCTAATCTGTCCAGCTAGTATCTAATCTGTGGCAGTAGACAGGTTATTGTTTCACTAATGCTGATATTACACGGGTCACTTCTGCCTTTCAATTTGAATAAAGTAAGTAAGTCCTAACCAAATTAAAGCATTAACATGCAACTGAATCATTCAATGTTATTGCTAAAAAGAACTTTAATTCATTTCTGCGCCTTTCAACCAAAGTGAATCAATTTGGTTTAATATCAGAATAATACCAGAAAAAAAATGTCGGTACGTATTCGAACCTGATCCTCTTGGAACGGCATCCTTGTATCGCAAATAAATTAGAACGAGACAAATTACAAAGATAATTGTGTTCTGTTCTGATATCGCCGGTAAAAAAAAGTTGAACGACATTTAAAAAGGTTTCTTGTAAATAATGCAAACTAAGTAAAAAAAAATATTTTCCGAACAAGTTTCCAATCAGTTTTTCCTGAATAACACAAAACTTTTTAAAAGTTCTAAAATCTTTAATTATGGACAGGTATAGTATAGTCATAGTTCCAAATGATACATGAAAACTTTTATTAATAAGTTTTTTAAAGCTTTTTTCAAGAACACAAATATCACACCAGCTTATATATAATACAGATATAGATTTCAATAAAACAAATTCAATAAATTATTAAAAAGTCAGTTTGCTTTCTGAAAACTAATTAGGTAAGTAGGTAGATACTTAGATACTTACTTTCTTTTTAAAAAATCTCATAAAAAAATCTTTAATATTTCTTTTGTAATAAAGTTAGAGATTCTTTTATTATAAAATTAATTGATTATTAAACGTAAGTATGAAAATTAACCTTTCCATGTTTATTTTGCTTAATTAGGTAATCTAGAAAATGGAAAAAAACACATTACAAAGGTCTGTGTGTAGCAATTTAAAAAAAAGACAAGTCTATTTTATGAAAATAACTTAGGCAGTTCTATACTTTTTTTTACCTTTTCTCTTCTAACAATATCAAAATATTCTGCTATCCAAAATAGCTTTGTAAAAGCATTAGGTAAATAAAACATTTTAGATTTTCTTTACACAATAATAGTATTTTCTGTCGAAGTTATAATATAATACGAGAAAGAAAATTCTAAACAATATTCTTGGTATTTCTTGTATTTACGGAACTTTATAGTCTAACCCAACTTGTAGGTAGAGACTTTAGGTTTCTTACTAAGTTTCTTGTCACGTGTAACAGCACCAGATGGCGCTAGCTATTGAGGTTACATTGCGTTTAAACAACTAGCAGTTTGACATTGAATAGAACGCATAACGCAATGTAAGGCGAACGCGGCCCTGAGAATGTAGAGTCAGCATTCGCTTTGTTTACCAAGACTTGTTTTCGTCCTGCGATGCGATATTCTGATGTTCTTTTTTAAAATTACCTGTGTATGTATCACAGACCATACAACAAATAACGTGTGGTAGTACTAGAATATATTAAACATTTTTGATTTATAATAATGTCGTGATTATTCATGTTCTAAATAATTATTAACTGCAAAGTGAAAAAAAAAATAATGAAAAAGTATTGCCGATTAGTACGCTGGACTAATTATTTCCTACAGTTTAATCTAGCAACTTAATTTTTAGTTAATTTTAATTACTTGGGTAACTAGTTTCGTATGTAGTTCTAAGGTAGAGCCATACTATGATTTTATCTGGGGGCACGGTAGTACCCCCGCCAAGACGACCAAGCGAAGCGCAAGGGCACTACTTACCTTTTCTCGAAGCACTTAATTTTTTGAACCCTCATAATGTGGGTTAAGATAAACAAAATTCTAGGGATATGATGTCAATAGTGGACTTATTAAACAAATAAAGTTTCAATTGCATAGCTCTATACTTTAGATATTATTGATATCTAAAAACCCGATTTCGTCACTGAGTTACTGATAATCATCAAAATTCTTAGTGTACTTCCTGAAGTCTTAGAAAGCTGAAATTTGGTATGTAAGCTTTTGTTAGTACACAAACAACAAAAACATTCTAAAACTTGGAACTTTTACCCCCCAACTCCTTAAGCAAATGATACAGGTCTAAAAATTGATATAGGGACTCCTTGTTAAGATATACAACGTGTTACAAAAATACCCCTAATGCCGAATATGGTAGATAGGGACCATCAAACTGAACCAGTCTTATTATGGGACCAACTTTGAAATCGCGAAAAATAACCAGCTGTTTTATACAAAAATTAATTACGAAAATATCAAAAAGTATGAAACAGCTGAATTTTTTTTCGCGATTTTAGAGTTGGTCCCATTGTAAAAGTTGTTCATTTTGATGGTCCCTATATACCATATTCGGCAATAGGGGTATTTTTGTAACATATTGTAGAGTGGGCTATGAAAAAAGGCACCTTTGATGTGCAAGAAATATACCCCAAAAAATAAACAAAAATAAGCAAAATTATTGTCAAGTAACTGACAAAAAAACTAAAATCCCATCAAAAACATTTTCATGTAAAATGTTGCTAAGACGAGACCATATGGCTCGCACTGTCAAAAAGTTATCAGACCCCATGTAGAGCCAACCTGCTAATTCTACACTCACTAACTCTACAAGCCCTAATTTGATAAAATCTACACCTTAGTCAAAATATGTTGCTTGGCCGTTTTGTTACTACACGTACTATTGTATAACAGAAAAATAATGAACGGTGAATACATTTTTCACTTTACGCCCATGTGAATGTAGCGAAATGGCCAAACCTCATATTTAACTAAGGTGTGTAGAGTTAGAAGCTTGGCTCTATATGAGGTTTAATAACTTTTTGACAGTGCGAGCCATATGGTCGTCGTTGCTCGTCTTGGCAACATTTTACATGAAAATGTTTTTGGTGGGATTCTTTTTATTAAGTTATTTCTTTGAAGACCTCTTATTCGTTAGGATAAGCGCCACCATTACCATGACCTGAAGACTCGAGTGCGGTCACTCAGTTCGCTAACCATGGACTTGTTTCACGATTGGCAGAAACGTTACTAAGCCTGTTAAACACGCAATTCTAAACCCTACGCTCACTACCCTGAGTCCCATTTACGTCGTTATCACGCGCGTGATAACAAGCGAGCGCGACGTCGAATCGTAAATGAAAACATATGTTTACAATAGCATGACCTAGTCTATCGGCGCGCGTCTCCCGGTCCCGTCCGTGAAAATCCGGCGCAGTTGACGAAAAGGAGGCGTTATTTCAAAATACCTATTTCGGAATTTCAGGACCGAAATCAACTTCATAACAATTAACGATACGACCCCCGCCTCTAAATTCCTCGCCCCGAGCGTGCCCGCTATACGTGGCGATACGACGCCTTCGCATAGATAGAATAGAGAGCGGTTTCGGAACGCACCCGTACAGGCGGCGCGGCTGTGTGCCGCGTCCGCGCGCGCCTGCCACTGTGTGCGCGTGTCGGGACAAACGCACACGCGCGCAGCGCCGGTGAGCGCTGTTCACCGCACTCTGTGAGCGCAAACAACCATCTATAAGGCCACGCTATAGCTGACGGAGGGACGACCCGCGCCACAGGCCGATTGCTCGACTCTACATTTCTTTGTTGGAATTTTTCTGCAGAGAACTATTTTCATTTATTTTTTTTATATTTATTCATATTAATTTGACACATTATTATGTATTCTGATAGGAAGCCGTATCGATTTTTTTCATAACAGAAAGCATATTTTTTCCGAAAGCTTCTTAGTAAAATTATAATGTACTTAACTATATAAAAGTTCTTTATAAAAACCAAAATAGAAATATTTTTGAAGCTCTATAATAAAATGGTTAAGTTACTACATTTTTAGAAACTTTTTATCACTAGAGTAAGCCTGCAGTTCTTTAAAAAATATAAAGTAGTTTTGTATGGGTAGGTAATGTACAACTTTATTATTTTCTAGATCCAGATTATGGGAGGTCGAGTACTTGTCAAATATAACAACTTAGATTTTTTATATTGGACATAAGGCTGGCGGTTTCATTTCTTTGCTTTGCTAACGCATCGAACTTCGGAACCGGCGGGCGTTATTTGTTTTAATTTAAAGCCCGGCAGACTTTCCGAAGTTCGATGCGTTAGCCGGTACGGCCCCCTGTTCTACTAAAACAACAAAGTAAAGAAATGAAACCGGTAGGTCTGGGGCCAGCCTTAATCCTTTCAAAAATATATTCCTTTAAAGTATAACTAGAGCAATTTTATTATTCAACGAAAGATTTGTAGTACCTATAACCAAAAAGTTTGATATTTTTACGTACTTTTAGGCATTTGATTATATCATCATAAAATATTAACAACGAGTCCTTTGTAATTTTGGAATGGGAAATTTAATTTCTTTTTGTTTCTTTTTGAATCAGGTACTTGCTATAAACTTTGTTCTTAAGCCAAAACGAATAAATAATAATAATGATTATAAAAATCATAATCCTATCCTTGCATAATATTGAACGTTTAATTCAATCATTTGTGGGTCTTTATAGCATCATGAGCATCAGCATCATCTTTACAATCATACAATCAATGATGATAAAGAGAATTACTTACTACTTATTTCCTACAGAATGAATTTCTCACTTTTGTTCTTAATGATAATACTAAGTATTTATAATAATATTGAAATGTTATGAAAATTTTGCATTTAAGAAAATAATAAATTTAGAAAAAATACTAGAAAAAGTCGACTCACCCGTAGCACCTCAGACGGGACTTGCATTTACGTATTCAAACATTTAAATTATATTTTATAACCGTCTAAATTGATATTGAATTATCTTAATTTAGATAGATATTTGTAATACAATGTACTGAAACCACATTCGGAAAATATTACGTCGTAATTTTTTTTTCAAAAGTAAACTTTCGTGACCCGCCCCATATAACTTCAAGGAAAGCTAGCCTTACACTTTATATTTTAGCAAAAGAACTAAATCCATAAAGCATTCTACACCTATAAAAAATCAAAAATAAACTTCCCATACAAACTAAATAGCAAAACGGTGAATCGGCTTGAGGCGCAGCGCGGCCGGTATATTTCCGACATAATACCGCTGCGTCGAGCGATTACTACTATATATTCTATATACATTTAATAGCTATACAGGCGCGCATAGAACTGGCCGTACTTATGTGAGCGCTACGTAGCGAGCACTGTCAGCGCTACAGCGCTGCGCAGCGGTTCACCGTTCAGTTCCACAAAGTTTTTAAGCGCTGCAGCGCAAGGCAGCCTAGGTACCCGGCTTATTATTATCGTAGATTGGCGTCGGCGCAACTACACGGCGTTAGAAGGACGTTCCGTTTTAAATATCAGGTTTTATTATTATGAAGAGCGGCGCAGCAGAGTGCGGACGGCGGCGGCGGACGGTTGCGTGCGATAACATTTGACATTCGTAATTACTCGAGCGCGGAGTGCGGCGCGAGGTTGGCTCGCGGACATTCCGCCGGAGTCCGTGGGGCCGGACAAAGAGGTCGCGCGTTGCGTCACGGCGACCGACGGCGACGGCGGCTCGGCGGCCGCCCCGCGCGACACCGCCTCGCCCGCATTTCGCATACTGCCGAATTATGCTAGCTAGCCTTGGGTAGCCTTCCACGATTTCCAAACGCTAGCCCGTTTCCGTATTTTGCGGCACTGCGTTTATTGCCTCTCGTACATTTTAACGCGTCTCTTCTTGCCGTTTCCCTTTTGCTTTTAAAGTTAAGGTAGAGCTATTCCTATCACTTGTCTTTTTTTAATCTCTTTAGGAATTTTGGATGAACATAAAATATATTTTACTTCAAACAAACTTCCTAAAGAGATTTTTTTAGAAAAAGTAGTGACTAAAACTACTCTCATTAATTGTCCGTAACAGTTATGAGACATTTGCACAAACTCGAATCTACACTAAGTATTTACCACAGCATAAAACCGGTCTAATTTGTTGTTTCATTTATTTCTATCTGTTTACTAAATCCAAAATTCCCGAATGCCGACTAATGAGTCCAAAATTCAAGCGGCCTTAAAACTGTCAAGAGAATAACTGCCTTAGCTGGGGCAGAATAAGGTCGCAGATAATGGGTGAGCTGGGCGAGGTTGTGAACGTCAGACGATGTCAAAGAGCAGAGCCAGAGAGAGATAAAAGCGTCGCAGGAAAACAGCAGCGGTGCCGAGAACTCGATTCTCGGGTATAACATTTTCTATTACGCGAATCGAAGCGAAAACTTAGCAAAGAGGTTTAATATTTTAATGAACGGTCCGTTTTTACTAAATACAAATTGATTGAAAAATATTTGCTTGTATACAGCTCTGTTTAAAGCCGAGTTTTTCATCGAAAACTCAATTCATTACTGATACACCTACAAAATACATACATTCCGCACATTAGGTACATCAACAAATGCATGATGAAATAAGTAATGAAATTCTGTACTAAATTTAAAATTTACATTGCAATTTAAAAAAAAAAAACATCATTTGAATGTAGAGTTTGACGCTAAAAAAGTTATCGATAGTACTGAAATCAGGATTCGGACTCTACCTCGGAATACTTGTTTTGGCGCGTTTTAGAGTACGGGTGCGTTCCGGCCCCGAGTGTGGTGCGACTCGCAAATCACGTCGACGAAGGGTTACAGCGTCCTCTACCTTCCCCGTGTCTAAAACGACCGAGCATGCTATTTTCGATGGCGCTGCTTGCTGCCTCGCTCGGCACGTTGATATCATTTCATATTCATAACGATACCTATGCGCTTTTTTTAACCGTTGACAGTATTAGAACGCGGATTGAACTTTTTAGCCGATATTTTAGCAGTTTCATTTGCGCAACAATAGTTTGTACTTACTTGTTCACTATTTATTTACTTTCCTTCGTTTTTAATTACATAGTACCTAGTTGTGTACACTAATTCACTGCAAACTTTTTAGGTTAGGTATCGTTTTTTAAGGGTTCCATACCTCTAAAGGAAAAAACTGGACCCTTATAGGATCACTTTGTTGTCAGTCTGTCTATCTATAGTCTTTATTTAAGTACCTAAAAATTTGTATGGAACCCTCGGTTGGCGAGTCCGACTCGCATTTGTCCGGTTTTTTTAAGGTAATATGGCCAATAAGCATCGGTCTTTCTTGATGGTCGTGGCAACTGGTATGAGGGTTTTGCAACATGACTATTGACTCTATTCAGGGTTATTTAAAACACCAACAACCGCACAGGGGCAGATTGTTAACATCATAAACTACAACGTTTGTTTTATGATTTTCGGAAAAGACAAAAAAATACTTTTATACAAAATACAAAACTCTATCAGCTGTTCGGACATTCACCTTTGTATGGAAAGTAGATTTTTTATTTGTCTTTTTTCGGAAAAGTCGTAGAACAAAAGTTTATGATGTTAGTAATCTACTTCTGCGAGTTTGATGGTGTTTTACAAATAACCCTGTATATATTATGTTATTTGTAAAACACAATATACAGAGAAAGCACCACACTATGACGGATAACTCCATAAAACGTCGTTTGGAGATGAAGGTACTTCCCTGTTCGCTGGGTAATGTTTGAGCGGAAAAAGATGTCGTATTTTATTAAATATCTCTACATTTTCATTCCTAACACTAAAACAGTTGAAAGTCAAATCACTATTTAAATAATATTTTTATAAGTATACACAGTACGTATGTACCACAGATTAATTTCGTCATTAAGCAAAGATAAGATAGAGCCGCAACTCGCAAGTCGCAACTCCAATCCAATTGCGAATTTCATTCCTTTTCCTTATAACATCATGCAATTTGAGTTGATAGCTATTGTTATCACAATAAGTACGAGAGTATAAAAGTCTTTTTAAAAAATATAATTTTGAATATACTATTTAATTTAATTTCAATACAAATACAAAAAAAATGTGGATAGTTTTGAAGTGTACTTAATATTTAAAATAATGAATGTTTGTCTCCTTGTAATTTAAGACATTTAATTCAATATGAATATGTATAAATTTTAAGGAAAATTTTACGAGACTGACATAAGTTTACAACTTTTGCATGAATTCATTAATGGAAAATTTTCTTTGGAATATGTAGGTATGTACCTACACACGCAAAACATGTAAATTTTGATGTATTTATGATGCAGTATTATTTTAAGGTGTCGAGAGTAGAGAAGAAGATAAAGGTGTATGTATGAAATCCCGCCAAACTATTGTATTTAATTAATATTTTAAGTATGAAATGGAATATAATTTTATACTAACAAAGCCTTTCCTAGGTAGGTTTACAAACTTTTTATGGTAGTTCTTGTTGCTTACAAAATAAAGTTTAAAATTGGACGAGTGAATCAGCTATCAATTGGGTCGTTTGTCCCGCTCGCTCTCCATTCGAACTGCCAAGCTACTATGAACCTTCGTGTCGGCTGAACAGACAGTTTCTCTTTGCATTTGAAACTGTTCTCTTTTTCCTACAGCTAAAGTTCATATTTGTCTGAATAAGGTAAATTCTGATAACATTTTGTTCTGACTCATGCAGCTGAGCTCTAGGCGTTGGTAATAAAGGTGATCTTCGCACTAACGTTAAGAGTGTTTTTTTGAGTCGGATAACAGAAATGGTTTTTACGTCGCTCGGCGTGTACCGAGGGGTCGCCAGAACGGAGCTTGCGTCTCTACTTTGACATGCTGTCTCTGTATTTCTACTGTATTTTATTCATTAACTCATCAGTATTATGTTTTCTTACTTAAAACTCAACGAAATCCTCAATATATAAAATCGCGCTATTAATTATTATTGATTTAAGTAATATAAAAACCAATTCTAATTTAGTCGACTCTACCTAATTAAAGCTACAAGGAAAGTATAGAGACAGCGTTTATTGGTGATTCAACGCGGCAAATTCAAATATTCTGGAACTCTACATAGGGTTAACTGCCCTAAATTCAACCACGTCAACAATTTTTGAAATTTTTATGTTTGAAAAAATACTAGATATATTATAATTATAATGATCTTAATATTAAAATAGTATTTTGAATGCGAAAAACCTCAATTTAATTCTGGAAATTAAATTAAAATCAAAATTATATATATCCTTAAAAACCAAATATGGTAGATAGAGTATCACGCATAAAACCCTGGAAAAATATTATAAACCCGGAAAAGCTTTACTTTTTTGAAAAAACCCTACACCGAAATTATGTTTTGCTTCTGCACATTAATGGGTTTAATTTATCGAATACAATAGTCTATTTACGTCTAGGGCTGTCATTTAACATTTTTGCATACAAATAAAAAGCAAAAACTCTCAGCCATGTGGCGGTTTTCATTGTTTATAATTATTTTCTGTCAACTATATTCAGCTTTATAAGGCTATTACCAAACAACCTGTATATAATATACCTATAGTTAATGAATTATAATTGTACTACGTACTACTACGCTAGTACGGTACATGTACAGTCGAGTTCAATAATATGTACTCACCTTTGACAGTTCATCAACCTTATGTCTTTGTAATAAAAATCGATATCTGTCAAAAGTGCTTACATATTTATGTACTCGACTGTACCTCAGTCAGTACCAAATAGTACGTAGAATGTACCTACTTATATCTAATCTGTGCCTATACTCCTTTTCTTTAAGAAGTCATATTTTTTTTAAATTAAAATTCGTTCGTTTAAATATGAAGTAAGAAACTGTATAATTAATTTATCAAATGGTCTGTGATTCTCATGACGCCATATTCGTTTACCAAATACTTAATAATCTTTCTTTCCAGTAAATGGACTAGATTCTTCTATAATTATTTTGGTGGAAACTTCCTGGGGTTTCTATACGGCAAGTGATCATTCATTGTTTAGTTTTAAAGGAAGTTATTAATATTTTGAGTACATAAGTAACAACATTTTACTACCTACTTATATATTGTCCACTAGAAAAACAAAATATCCACCAAATTATAAACAATAAGAAAATCTCCATTAATTCTCAAATAAAAAAATTTTAAACCGTTTTTATTCTTTATGTTTTTTAAGATTGTTTATAACTTGTTTTAAACTTTTTTGAAACACATAATAAAAATATAAATTTATTTCGAACTGTTTTAAACACGTGTTTTAAAACTACTTGTTTTAATCATGCCAGCTCTGGTTTACAACATTTTACTCGTTATTAAATTTTGATTTTTCGCATTCACAATGCTATTTTTATATTAAGATAAATAATATTAGAAAAAATACTAGAAAAAATCGACTCACCCGTAGCACCTCAGACGGGACACGAACCCGCACCCTTGGGATTCCGGCCCAATGCACTGACCAATTATGTTACCGAGTCGCTAGTGGGAGCGGCGAAATTTACGGCGCATTCACAATGCTATTTTTATATTAAGATAAATAATATTAGAAAAAATACTAGAAAAAATCGATTCACCCGTCCGTCTGAGGTGCTACGGGTGAGTCGATTTTTTCTAGTATTTTTTCTAATATTATTTATCTTAATATAAAAATAGCATTGTGAATGCGAAAAATCAAAATTTAATAATTATATAGCTGTTTCATCTTTATCGATTGTCAAAACATCTGGAAAGATGTTTCTTTCGAATGTGGGGGTATTTCCTCACATTGATGAAATTGCGCTGGCTTGCAGCGAAGAAGTTAAAAAGTACTAGAAAATTTCGCCGCTCCCACTAGCGACTCGGTAGCATAATTGGTCAGTGCATTGGGCCGGAATCCCAAGGGTGCGGGTTCGTGTCCCGTCTGAGGTGCTACGGGTGAGTCGATTTTTTCTAGTATTTTTTCTAATATTATTTATCTTAACATTTTACTCGTGTCATTTTTTGCCTGTACATAATCTTTGTTCCGTCTTAGTAAGAGTCAAATGATGGTTAAAAGGTTTAGTCGTTCAATGATATGTATCGTTTTATCTGCATATCCACATATTTGGCGGTTTTCGCTCATTGATGTATACGCTGAAACGGGAGTTATAGCAGGCATGGCAAGAAATCCCGTGATGTAAAATCCCGCATCTCGATGATCCCGTTACTAATTAACAAGTGGCTCTGTGGGCTATAGACGTTTGTGTCATTTTGAACATTTTTCGAAATGACTGAGTTTTTTTCTCAAAAAATTTAATCAACAAAGAAATATAATTATCGAACCTGCTCACAAAATTTCACGAGAATCAGTTGATAAATGCGACCTGAGGAGGGCCTAGCACGAGTTGGTGTTTTAATTTTTCGAATAGTTACTATCGGGTATACTCATAGACAATGCGAGTGAAAGAGAGAAAATGATAGTTACTTTGCGCAAAGTGAAAACACCAATTCGTACTAGGCCCTCAGTAAATTTGATCAGACGAAAGCATTTTTGCCCAAGCTGACATTTAAGTAAGTTTAGGGTTTTACAGTAACATATGCATACATGAATCATACAAAGAGATCTAAAAAGATGGCAATTTGGCCTGTAATAATTGAGTGAAAGAACATCTAAAATTATTTATGTTAACTGTTCTTCGAGCAATTATCTTTTTAATTATTAAAAAATAATACAACTTAACACTTAGACCCTTCTTTGTCAGATACTTATAATGTTTCACGGGATTTGATATTTAAATGAAATGAAAAATGCGAATCCTTCTTGAAATAGGAACCTATCTATTATTTTGTCGCGGGGTTTGTAAATAGTACGGAATCGCAATCACTACGCACATGTCAATTGTCAGCCGCCATCACTGCGTGAGCGACGAAAAACCGCAGGCTTTGGCCCTTCACGTGTTTGATTTGATATTTAAACCTAAAATGATCCTGGGTTAGGCGGAGGACGGATATTCCTACATTTTTTTGTTTTCGTTTGCGCCAAATATTTTGTTTTCTTTTCTACGAATGTAGCTGGTTAGATATGCGTAGGTAAGCTCTTGTGAGGCTGAAAAAAATAAGTCCAAATTTGGTGTTGAACGCGACTTTCAGTTTCGCTATTCTGTTACGAAGACAATCTTGAAACTCCAAAAGTTGAGTTTGAAGATTTCTGACTTTATGGATTTAATATTAAATAGTCCTATATGTATAGAATTTATATAAATATTCAATACACCAACTATAGTATTTTTTGATCGTTTTTTAAACATATGTTTTATTTTTATTTCTGATTTCTATGTATAGAAAACAACTGGTATTTTTTTTGTCAGCGTAGAAGAACTGCCGCACTTTTATATAAAATAAAAATAACGTTTTACTTAATGATTTTTACAGACCAACATTACTAAATAGTAAATATTTCCACAGTTTTCATACGCCGAAAGCGCTGTTAACATTTATACATTCAAACCAGTATTTTAATTAATTTAAAATGAATGATAGGTACTTACTAAAATTAATTAAACTAATTCTCAGAATCATGCAATTAGTTTCCGGTATTCTTACAGAGAATTTCATAGAAAATTTATCTTCTCTAAAATAACTATTCCTGAACTATTACGAGTTTGAAAGAAAAACAATCATTTAGTGTTTAAATAATGTGTATTTTTTTTATCCATAGGGGATAGTGCTTGGCCTTCACCTCACCTGATGTTAAATGACGATAAGGCTGAAAGTTTAAGCGCACCACGCCCGGAAACCTCACCACTGCTGAGCTGTGGAACACAACAATTTTCAGCCAAGCGGACTTGAAAATAAGCCCTACCCAACCAACCAAACCGAGTACAATTAATGTACCCCCTCCTGGGAATCGAACCCGGCACCCCTACGTGTTACACGGGTGGGCGAATCACTAGACCAGAGAGGCAGTTAAAATTTAGTTAAACTTTACGCATAGAAAATTGGACTGAACTAAAATACTTACTTTAGCTTTAATATTACACAATCATTCCCAGTTTGAAGCTCATTGCAGGGCGATTGCCAAGGGCTTATATCAAAAAAGCCTGTGTTTCGTTGATTTGCGTTATTTAATAGCAAAATAAAATATGTATTATATTTCTGCCCTACTGGAAAATGCTACCAAAGTAAAAAAGTTCAAACTAAGGTGCAGGGTTTGCACCCAGCACTCTCTAGGATATCAACTCACCCCGCCATAACGATAATAACGCCGAAAGCTAAACTAAAGAAGCAAGTGAATTTGATTTCATATAGCTACTCATAGTTTTGGTTTTATCGTCAAATAACTGATTGAACACAGTTTTGGTTTGGTTCTCAACGTTTTGAAACAGTACTGAAATGAGTAATGAAGGCGTGCTAGTGGACTCTCAAATCCCATTGAACGCAATAAAGCAAGTTTCAAACACACTGAAATAAGGATAATTCGCGCGAGCCGGTTCGTCTCGTCTACGTGTGAGTGCCCGATGAGCTACCAAAAGGTTTTATATTAACAAAACTGCACAAAGTGTATTAAAACAATTGTTTGGGATTGTTGATACTGCAATACTTACTTATTTCTAGTAGTTACTGTAATCTCTTACCGGAATTTTTAACTTTAATTTTCTGCCAATTTTGCTAAAAGAACGACCAATAAACCAATCGGATTGACGTATTGACATTTATTTATGAAAATCCTTAAAACGAGTTCTGATATCATGAATCTAGTACAATGAATTTGTATTTGCTGTTTCCATGTTTTTGGTCCCGGGGCTCTATCGGCTAAAAACATTGAAGTTCATGTTAACTGTGTTTTGACAGATGTATGTGATTCAGTGCTACTTCGTCTTGGCACAAATAAAAACTTACCAAAGAAAAATAGCAATGTATCACATACATCTGTCAAAACACAGTTAACATGAACTTCAATGTTTTTAGCCGATACCGCCGCAGGATTGGATGCTCGGAGCCATAAAATCAGACAAAGGTACGTTGTTATAAAAGTTATTTTATTTTATAATCGTTATTTCTGAATTTCCATATGACGCATTCGTAAAGTTACCACTATCCACTATTGATCATGTGTAAATTTTTGCTGAAATTGCAGAGTTAGTTACGTGTTTATTCAGCGGATCACTCTATCGATACTAGTGTAATTAAAATATCGACTGATTAAAGAGCTTCAAAACAGACGCTTTGTACGAATGCAAAATATAATAGTTCTTTCTATAAATACTTTATGATTTATAATGCCCTTTTTTGACGTAATTATTAGTTTTAGCTGCGTAATTTTGCCTGCAAAATTTTGGCTATTATGACAAATAGCAGAATGAAATCTTGCGTTTGGTTTACCAGTTTGAAAGATACAATACAATTAAAATAAATCATTCATTTCTTAATAATCAATTCGTTGGTTAAAGTCTGAATAAATCTTCAAGTCAATCATAAATCTTTTTTGTGCTCATTATTTTTGTCACTGAAAGACGTCCTGAAATGCTGAATATTTTATACATATAATGATTTAAAAATACCTAAGTTTAAGTTTATTAAAATAAAGTTTAGTTTGTTGTAATGGTCGAGTTAAAATAATTTTCAAAATATTTATCATCTTTTTCAAATATTTATCTTTTTTTTACAATTCATTTTCCGAAACAAACAAACATCTGTGTTTTAAATGACTTTTGTAAATCCTTACATACGATGCACGCATTAAGTTAGCACTTATCCAATGTGTATACGCTATGTACTGCATCTTTAGGCAGCTCAGTGCTTTGACCTGGGCGTCATTGGGCTCAACTCCGACCTTCATCCCGTGGCTACGAGTGATATAAAACACTAATTATCTTTATAAGGAAAATTCATAGCCGCAGATCAAACGATTCTGAATACGGAATAGCTTAGAGTCTTGACGTTTTTTTAATCTATAGATTGTAAGTAATTGAATATTAGTAATTTTTATTCGTAATTTGATTCTAATTAGGAGCTAAAATACGTACGTGAGGAAGTCTGAAACAATTACGATATCACCACAAGAGTCTGTCCAGATATAAAAAACAACTATGAACCGGTATGCAAGGCGAAGTTTAGACATCTAAAAAATCCGTGGCCGCTGCATTGATTTTCCAATTAGAACCTCCTCCTATTTTGGCGCAATCTAAAAACAAAAAGAAGTTATACCTGAAAATCCGTAAAAACTCGTGCGATGCTAAGCTAAATAATTGATATTTTTCAGGATTATGAAATAACTACTAGCCAGATCTCTGGTATTTTTTTATGGGACCACACACGAACTATTTTCTTTCAAATAAAAAAAGAATAATTGAAATCGGTTAACAACTGGTGAAGTTATGTTAAAACATACATAACAAAAAAAACCGTCGACTTGATAACCTCCTCCTTTTTTTGAAGTCGGTTAAAAATAAGGTTTCTTGTTGTGATTGATGACTAAATATACCTATTATTTAAAAATAGTACAATAATCAATTATTAAGCAATTTAAAATTTAATCAATAATTTTTTTTTGGCCGTTAGATCTCATCGTACTGAAAATAGTGCTACGATGATGGACGATGATGAATACAGGTCCACGTCCACATGTGTATTAATTCCCAGATGTCTTCTTTCCACCACTAGTTTACAGTGTTGATTAGTCCCACTTGCCTCGCTCTTAACTCCCATCACATTTATGTGTGACACTTTAGAGGCGCCAATGTACTGTGGACCACATATCAAGCGTATCATATTAAATGTTTTTTCAAAGTTTCTTGAAAAAAAATTGTATTACAAGAACTTGGTTTTAAAATACAAAAGTTTGACAATTTAAATATTTCGTGCTGTATTAATTTTTTTTTTTTACTTTTACGTGTAAAAGCAGCTGTTTGCTTGAAGTACACTTAGATTGTATTTAACTTTATAAAGAAGGATTTAGTACTATGTACATAATTTCGATCATTCGCAAAGAATAAATGAAAGATTATGTTTTATCATATTTTTTTTAAGTGTTCAGATATTGACAGTTAACCAGAAACCGGTCATTGCCTACATAAGCCACTCTTAGTCATCATTCGTTGCTTCATGATGTTGCATTTCTTACTAAAAATTGAACAGGAAAATACTAGGTACGTAAGGTATAAGCTCGGTGGGTTTATAATAGAAGTTATGTCGGAGTAGTTTAAAAAAAGGTTGTAATAAAATTCTAAAAAGGCCTGATTTTTTTAAGGGTTGGATAAAATAAAGAACTATGTTAACCGACTTTGAAAAAATGAGAAGGTTCTCAATTCGATTTTTTATCATTGTTCGCGCGTTACTTCAACATTTATGAACCGATTTTGATGATTCTTTTAATACAAGATTTTTACTTTTATTTTTTTTGAATCAGTTCAGTAAGACTTCAGGTAATCCAGAAAATACTATCATTTCGGTAGTTACTACATTAATGATAATTATGGTCGTATAACGTTTGTTTATGAACCGAATTAGATGATTATATTTTTTGTTTGGAAAAGGATAACTTAACCTATAGTCCTTTTAATTTCATTGAAATTGGACCTTGGACTTCAAAAATACCCAAGGGAACTCCTCAAAGTCAAATAAGATATGTATAGTGATTCAGCCCCCGAAACACGATATATATCGCGTGAAATAGCGTTTTATCGACATTCAACTGTCAATAGACAGAAAAGACAAGAGAAAAGACAGAAAGTTTTTTGACAGTTAAACGTGATAAATCGCTATATCATATCGTGTTCCGGTGGTCATCTTAGACATTGTGCCATTGAAAATATATAAAGTTAAAAAAACTACACGCTTACGCTACCACAAAATGGTAGAAAATAAAAAAGCTTTTAAAAAAAGAAAGAAAATCTCCTTCAAAAACCTGAAAATAAAAACAAAAACATGTTCAAAATTGAATTGCAATAAAAATCAAGAAATAATATTTAACTGTTATCCGTAAAAAGTGTTTTATTTCTAATATTTAACGCATATAAATTTTAATAAAAAGCGTATATTTTTAGATCTACGTATCTGCGTTTAAATGCCATCTCTGTGGGGGTGCTAAGATAGGTAAAGCTTACCCTATCAAATTTTGAATTTTCTATTTTAAGGCTTTCTAAGAAGATTTTCCTTTTTTTTTTAAATATTCTGTTATTTTGACGGTATTTTGAATTTCATCATATTTTAAGTCAACAATTTGTTGTTGTCGTAGACAAAACTAGAAAAAGTGAATGACAGCGGCGAACGCGCAACACTCCCATGCGGTAGGCGCTGTAACTTCTTGATTGCTTACGAGCACAGCACCTTGACAGCTCATGGTGAGGGCCTCTGTACTTATTAACCTTTTGGAGGTCACGGTCTTCTATAGAACACATTTGATGCTTAAAATTTTGAGTGTTTTATTCAGCCATTTGCTAGACAAGCCTGACTGAGAATACACTTCAAAATTCAAGGGTGGTTAAATCACTCGGCCTTGGTATAGTAATTTGAGGATGGAACCAGAAAATGGCAGCGTTTTCCTATGAAGGCAGGCCGAAACTCCCGTCTCCAGGTTGAGGAACCTGGAGACCAACCAAGCGTGAAGATTATGACAACCCCCTCTCACTGGAGAGGCCTACAAAGAGCTGCCGATGGTGACGATGATACGACACATAATAATTATTTATTTCAACAATATTAATTATTTCTATCTCTCTCTGCCAGTTTATAGAGTCGTTCCTTATCACACGAGTGTTGTTAAGTCTAACGAGTATATTCTACCGTATCTTTGGCAAACTGTTGTTATGAAATGTAATTAGTACAAGTTAATATTTTCTATCGTTAAATTAAACTTGTGACTAATAGTATTTTAGTGGACTTTACGACTGTTCACGCTGACCTGAAGTTTTGCTATACTGTAGAAGTTTTTTATATGAAAGATATTTTCAGCAAAATACATTTGGAAAGAGCAAAAAATTGTCAGCATATAACTTGTTGAGAAAACAAAACTGAAAACATAATTTATACTCTTAAGTTAACATTTATAAGTAAACTTGAATAAAAAATTTTTTATTGCTAATTAAATAGCTCGGCTGATGGGAAGCACACATAGCCTATAAAAATATTTATTATATATAATGTTTTACTAATAGCCCTGATATCATTACTCTATCTTTTTAAATACTGGGAAAAGTATTCCCACCTTACCCCACCGGGACAAAAAATCTGATTTTACGGAACAGTCGCTTATACCCATATCTTTTGACTCAAAATACTTATTAATTCTAAGTATTTACTTAATTATGGTCATGTCTGATAGCATTAATTAATAGATCACTTTGTTAATTTACCATAATTTTTGTGTTTAAATATGCTTCTAAAATTACTGTAGTTACTTTTAAATAATGAGAAAGTTTGAAAAATCTGTTGAGAATAGGGAAATCTGAGCGAGTTAATACGCTTCTGAAATTCACAGCCCAATCCCGCTAATCATCTATTTCATCATCAAATATTATGTTTCTAAAAATCTACAATTCAACTTTAGAAATATGATAAAACTTCTATTCGAACTAGGTAGGCATAGAGTTTTTGACACAGAATAGGTATAGGTACTCAAATGTATATTTTTCATAATTGGCACGGTCGAATGTCACAAGTTTTGTCACAAAAAAATCAAAGTATAGTTTTTAGTATTCAGTTATTAGAGACATCCCAAGTTAATTGTGTGTAGTACCTACTTAAAAACAATAAAAATTGTCAGAAATAGCTGCTGATAAGGTCACTGCCCCATCAAATAGTTTAAATTAAAAAGTCGCTAAAATAATGCAAAAAATTTATTTGGAGTTGTTTGTGAACATTTTATTCGCATTTTGCATTGGTCGGTTGCTTGATGCACCGTACACCGTACGCCACAGACAATAGCGATGACGCACGCAGCTGCCGACAGGAAAATGAAACTTATTGCTATTCTGGTAATGACTAAAGTGCCTGCTACACGGCTGCCATCCACGTCCCAACCAAAGTGATGTTGGTGGTTTACAGCCGTGAAGATGGAGGTTTACAACCAAATTTCGATACATGCTGTGACGGTTACCAACCAAGGTCATCTTGACTGGGACGTGGTTGGCAGCCGTGTAGTAGGCACTTAAGATACTGAACGTAAAGTGCCTGTTACACGGCTGCCAACGGCGTCTCAACCAAGGTTGGCAACCGACATAGTTGGTATCGAAATTTGATTGTAAACCTCCATCTACACGGCTGGAAACCACAAAGGTCACCTTGGCTAGGACGTGGTTGTGTAGCAGGCACTTAATTGTATGGTAATTTCGCTTTTTTGTTCATTTCTTATTATGTTTAGGAGAACTTTTATTACAGTGTTTCAGAAGTATACTCTTTTTTTATTATGGCATATAATAAACAAAAAGAAAAAAAAGAAAAAGGTTTTCTTTATTTTATTTCTTTACTGAATAACTTACTTTTATTTTCGAGAAAATTAAATAAATATAAAGGTGAAATTTGACTGCAGTGAATAAATAAATAAACTAGTAGCCGCCCGCGACTTCGTCTGCGTAGACAGTTATTTTTAAATCCCTCGGGAACAGTAGATTTTTCTGGATGAAAGGTACACTGTGTCCTTCTCTGTACCCCTGACAACACGTATGCAAAATTTCATGATGATCGGTTGAGTAGTAAATACGTGAAGGAGTAACATACAAACAAACAAACATAATTTTCACATTTATATTTTTAGTTAGTTTGATTTGAGTTGGTTTTTTTTCAGTTTCAATGCTAATTCTATTTTCAATTCTCCATACCAAGAATTCGCTCATTTAGAGAAAAAAATAGACAAATATAATAGGGTGATATCACTCAGATACACAAAATGCAATAATGATTATCTCTTATTCAGCTCAGAATTAAAACACCAAAATGATATCACTCAGGTAAACAATGTGGAAACAATAGACATCTTTTTACTTTTCAATTTTAACGTCCAGATTCGGCCATCGGAGATAATAATTTCTAATGTTGACTAGTTTACGTCCGCGTGGACATTCGAAAATTCCCTAGTAAACCTTTACACGGGATAAAAAGTATCTTATGTTTTAATCCAGGTTATAAATAAACTATCTGTCTGCAAAAAAACATCGAAATTCATTCAGTTGATTTTGCATGATTGCGTAACAAACATCAAACATATAAAAATATTCTAACATACAAACTTTCACATACATAAAAGGGGTATGAGTAATTTTATAAGAAGAGGTGGGTCAATTTTTTTTTCGATATCGCTTCCAAAAAACCGTTTCATCGCAAAGATCTTATCCCAATAAGCAAAAAATTATTGAACAGCGTTAGTCTAGCATGGGCAGTTTATGAGATATTTAAGTTTAAAAAAAATATTTGGTTAATTTTTTTATGCGATGTCGCTTCCAAAAAACCATTTCATCGCATAGATCTCATCCAAATAAGCAAAAAACTATTCAACAGCGTAAGTCTAGCATGGGCAGTTTTTGAGATATTTAAGTTTAAAAAATAATATGTGGGTCATTTTCTTTTTCTGGCATTGTCGCTTCCAAAAAACCATTTCATCGCAAAGATCTCATCCAAATAAGCAAAAACTATAAGGCAGCGTAAATCTATCATGGGCAGTTTTTGAGATATTTAAGTTTAAAAATTAATATGTGGTTTATTTTCTTTTTTTGGCGTTGGCGCTTCCAAAAAACTATTTCATCGCAAAGATCTTATCCAAATAAGCAAAAAACTACTTGGCAGCGTAAGTCTATCATGGGCAGTTTTTGAGATATTTAAGTTTAAAAAATAATATGTGGGTCATTTTCTTTTTTTGGCGTTGTCGCTTATAAAAAACTATTTCATCGCAAGTATCTCATCCAAATAAGCAAAAAATTATTCTGCAGCGTAAGTCTATCATGGGCAGTTTTTGAGATATTTAAGTCAAAAAAATAATATATGAGTTATTTTCTTTTTTTGGCGTTGTCGCTTCCAAAAAACTATTTCATCGCAAAGATCCCATCCAAATAAGCAAAAAACTACTTGGCAGCGTAAGTCTATCATGGGCAGTTTTTGAGATATTTAAGTTAAAAAAATAATATATGGGTTATTTTCTTTTTTTGGCGTTGTCGCTTCCAAAAAACTATTTCATCGCAAAGATCTTATCCAAATAAGCAAAAAACTATAAGGCAGCGTAAGTCTCTCATGGGCAGTTTTTGAGATATTTAAGTTTAAAAATTAATATGTGGGTTTTTTCTTTTTTTGGCGTTGTCGCTTATAAAAAACTATTTCATCGCAAGTATCTCATCCAAATAAGCAAAAAATTATTCTGCAGCGTAAGTCTATCATGGGCAGTTTTTGAGATATTTAAGTTTAAAAAATAATATGATTTATTTTCTTTTTTTGGCGTTGTCGCTTCCAAAAAACTATGTCATCGCAAAGATCTCATCCAAATAAGCAAAAAACTACTTGGCAGCGTAAGTCTATCATGGGCAGTTTTTGAGATATTTAAGTTTAAAAAATGATATGTGGGTTATTTTATTTTTTTGGCATTGTCGCTTCCAAAAAACTATTTCATCGCAAGTATCTCATCCAAATAAGCAAAAAATTATTCTGCAGCGTAAGTCTATCATGGGCAGTTATTGAGATATTTATATTTAAAAAATAATATGAGTTA
The DNA here is from genome assembly GCA_963556745.1 of Catoptria pinella. Taxonomy (NCBI): domain Eukaryota; kingdom Metazoa; phylum Arthropoda; class Insecta; order Lepidoptera; family Crambidae; genus Catoptria; species Catoptria pinella. The sequence goes on from OY750776.1 coordinate 6,800,490, forward strand.
TTTTCTTTTTTTGGCGTTGTCGCTTCCGAAAAACTATGTAATCGCGAAGATCTCATCCAAATAAGCAAAAAACTACTTGGCAGCGTAAGTCTATCATTAGCAGTTTTTGAGATATTTAAGTTTAAAAAATGATATGTGGGTTATTTTATTTTTTTGGCATTGTCGCTTCCAAAAAACTATTTCATCGCAAGTATCTCATCCAAATAAGCAAAAAATTATTCTGCAGCGTAAGTCTATCATGGGCAGTTATTGAGATATTTATGTTTAAAAAAGTAATATATGAGTTTTTTTTTTTTGGCTTTGTCGCTTCCAAAAAACTATTTCATCGCAAAGATCTCATCCAAATAAGCAAAAAACTACTTGGCAGCGTAAGTCTATCATGGGCAGTTTTTGAGATATTTAAGTTTAAAAAATGATATGTAGATTTATTTTCTTTTTTTGGCGTTGTCGCTTCCAAAAAACTATTTCATCGCAAAGATCTCATTCAAATAAGCAAAAAATTATTTGGCAGCGTAAATCTATCATGGGCAGTTTTTGGGATATTTAAGTTTAAAAAATAATATATGAGTTATTTTCTTTTTTTGGCGTTGTCGCTTCCAAAAAACTATTTCATCGCAAAGATATCATACAAATAAGCAAAAAACTATTTGACAGCGTAAGTCTATCATGGGCAGTTTTTGAGATATTTAAGTTTAAAAAATGATATGTGGGTTATTTTTTTTTAGGCATTGTCGCTTCCAAAAAACCGTTTCGTCGCAAATATCCCATCTAAATAAGCAAAAATATATTCGGCAGCATAAATCTATCATGGGCAGTTTATGAGATATTTAAGTTTAAAAAAAAATCCGATGTAGATTATTATCTTTTTTGGCGTTGTCGCTTCCAAAAAACTATTTCTTCGCAAAGATCTCATCCAAATGAGCAAAAAAATAATTAATTAAATATGAATCTTGATATGATCTACTTCCCAATATTGGGCAGTTTTGGAGATAAATGATAAAATAACCTACATATTATTTTTTTAACTTAAATATCTCAAAAACTGCCTATGATAGACTTACGCCGCCAAATTGTTTTTTGCTTATTTGGATGAGATCTTTGCGATAAGATAGTTTTTTGGAAGCGACATTGCCAAAAAAAGAAAAAAACCTACATATTATTTTTAAACTTAAATATCTCAAAAACTGCCCATGATAGACTTACGCTGCAGAATAATTTTTTGCTTGTTTGGATGACATACTTGCGATGAAATGGTTTTTTGGAAGCGACAACGCCAAAAAAAGAAAATAACCCACATATTATTTTTTAAACTTAAATATCTCAAAAACTGTCCATGATAGACTTACGCTGCCAAAAAGTTTTTTGCCCCTTTGGATGAGATCTTTGCAATGAAATAGTTTTTTTGAAGCGACAACGCCAAAAATTGAAAAGGACCCACATATTATTTTTTAAACTTAAATATCTCAAAAACTGCCCATGATAGACTTACGCTGCCAAGTAGTTTTTTGCTTATTTGGATGAGATCTTTGCGATGAAATAGTTTTTTGGAAGCGACAACGCCAAAAAAAGAAAATAACTCATATATTATTTTTTAAACTTAAATATCTCAAAAACTGCCAATGATAGACTTACGCTGTTTAATAGTTTTTTACTTATTTAGATGAGATCTTTGCGATGAAATAGTTTTTTGGAAGCGACAACGCCAAAAAAAGAAAATATCCCACATATTAATTTTTAAACTTAAATATCTCAAAAACTGCCCATGATAGACTTACGCTTTCAAGTAGTTTTTTGCCCCTTTGGATGAGATCTTTGCGATGAAATAGTTTTTTGGAAGCGACAACGCCATAAAATGAAAATGACCCATATATTATTTTTTAAACTTAAATATCTCAAAACTGCCCATGCTAGAGTTACGCTGTTAAAATAGTTTTTTGCTTATCTGGATGTGATCTTTGCGATGAAATGGTTTTTTGGAAGCGACAGCGCAAAAAAAAATGACCCGAATTTAATTTTTTAAACTAAAATATTTATAAAACTGCCCATGATAGACTTACGCTGTAGAATAATTTTTTGGTTATTTCGATAAGGTCTTTGAGATGAAAGAGATTTTTGGAAGCGACATCGCAAAAAAAAAATGACCCACTTTTTACTCATACCCCTTTGGAAATAGAATTAGTAGTAGTAAGTATAGGATTCTTAGTCCAATTTCACACCAATGCTGTTTAGCTACACTAATAGTGTAGTAAGTCGATATGTACTTAGTTTTTTCTTACCTCCGTTCTGCGACCGTCTCTTACAAGTGTCCAATTCGACGGAAAACCAATAAATAAATAAATATTTGACAACTTCACATACATTGCTGCGATTCCAAAGTAAGTAGCTAAAGCACTTGTGTTATGGAAATCAGAGACAACGTATCACAAACACTCAGACCTGAGCCAGTATAGAAAAGTTGGTTTTCTAAATTGATCCAACCAGGGATCGAACCTGGGACCTCAGAGATGGCGACACCTTGAAAACCGGTGTACAAAGCCACTCGACCACGGAGGTCGTCAAACCAATAATTCTTATGATAAAATATTTTTACTCCCAAAAATATATACCTATTTAATGAAAAGCTAAATTACTGTATTGCGTTTAGGTAGTCTTTTTCATATAACACTACTAATATAATGTAAAGAGACACCAAATAACACATCGGCTAGTATCCGAAGTGCGAACGGCGCGAAATGTTATTCCACGTAATTCCACACCAAGCCGCTCAATTGTGGACTTTGTTTATATGGACATAAGAGCGATTGAAAAGGTTCCATTGTTACGTACTGTTTATTGCATGTGTTGCACACGACGGACGACGCCTGCGCACCTTTGTACACCTTGCGCATAAAAATACGTGTTTTTTCCTCACACTCGGCAAATTGCTTACATTATAAGGGTAATAGGTATTTTTGAATCTGTATTAATCATTCTGTAGTAATTTGAATTTATAAAGTCTGACAGTCTTTAGTACAGGACTATTTACTAGTGCTAATATATATTAAGTAATACTTTTTCACTAATGGGAATGAAGATAATTTTACTCAGATCAATAGTCAAAATTTCTTTATTCAAATAAACTTAATAATTAAGCACTTTTGAATCGTCTATATTTTTATACTTAATTTAGTTACCATTCGTAATGTTAATGCATGTATATCGCTCCTTCGCAATGCTCATTCAGATGCAATGCCCTGGCTGGACATGATGCTTACACTTGTATCATTGGCATACCAACACCAAGTCTTTATTTTGTTGCACCATTCGCCCACTGCAGCCGGACTTGCATCGTCATGGTCGAAGCGACGTTGTCATCAGACAACGAGAAATTAAGCTTAATGCTCATATGACGGTGAAAATGCTTATATTTTCAGATAAGCATTTTCGCCGGCCGTTATAGTAACTAGACAGTTTAAAATTACCGCCGTATGAATTTTCCGAGCGCGTCACTCCACCGGACAACAGTATCGATCGGCACACGCCCCATTGCTGCGGTACTACGCCGACCGCAACGTATGCCGTGAACTACACATGGAATGGAACGCGATCGCTTCGAGCTCCTTTTGTTAAAAGGTGATTTGCAAAACGCACCTAAGCACGGTAAGGGCGTAGTCGACCGACAGCCAAGTGGCGCACTCTCGTGAGAGATAAACGAACAGATAAATTTGAAATTTAGTGCGGTGCGATGGGGAATCACGTTTATCATTCATTGCGGAGCTCGTTGGCGCCGATAGTCGACTTTTAGTGGAAACGTCGCAGTGCACCTCGTTTTAAGTGGCCGAGTGGCACATGAGTGAGCGTGGGAGGGGACGTGGTGCGGGACGGGCGCAGGGTCGCAGAGCTAGAGCGGCCTCGCGGCCCTCTCCGCCGCAACGCAAATCGTTGAAATCAAAACTTTCACGCTACGAGAGCGCTACGAAGTTTTACTGCTACGAACTTCCTGCTACGCGGGGCGTAGCGCGCCGTACTCAAAACTTTGTTCAGAAAGCTTTTTTATTTGTCACTTTCTGTTATCGGCTGGCTGAAAACTTATGTGCGAGTGTTAGAACTCGGATTTCGATCGTAATCGTGTTATCAGCGGCGCGTCCAAGATACCGAGCGTTTACTATCTATAAGTCTTTGATATGATTACCTGCTACGAGTAGATTTATTATTTCATATGAATTGATTACTAGAAGGATCTAACAAAAGAACAAAATCAATACGTATTCCAGTTATTTCTGATGTATGCTACAAAGAACCAGTCTCAAACAAACGTAGTTTAATTTCCATCCTCCAAATTAGATATCGTAGCCGCGTTCAGCACAGCAGGTTCATAAAGTGAGCTGAAACAAGGGTATTTCCACGAGGCAACGGTAGAGAGGCATTGTGCTGGCCAGGCGAAGTCGGTTCGGTTTTGTTGTTCGTGGAAGCGAGTCGCAGGTGGGCGCTGCGACGGGAGGCCGATGGTTGCCGAGAGAGGCCGAGTGGGTCCGATTCCGCGCGCTCAGCGACCGAACGGCGTAACCGACGGGACTGCCGCGCGCCAGTCTGCGTTCGGCTACCATTCTGCCCGCTTGTGACAGTGACGCCGTGCTGTGACATATTTGACAGTTTGTTATCGTGATCGTGTGATGTTTTCGTATTGGAACTATGGTGTATCCCCATGAAAATGTGGAGTGATTTTCAGGTGAGTTTCTAGTTATAAGCTCCCGCACCATTCTTCTTTTATACCTTTATATCATACAGTCACTGGTGTTTTCGACTTGCGTTCACGTTCACACTTTTTCATAATACTTTGTTCACTTTTTCCACTTAGACATCAGGTAATGTTACTCGAGTTCAAGTCACTGACTGACTAGTTAAATATCCAAGGAATATATACAGATTATTCAGTTTTTGAAGTTTTTGATAGTCACTTTGTTTTGGGACTTAGATTTTTTATTCAAACGTAGGTAGATTTTTTGAAGCATGGTATTATACATTTACCCTAAAATGAATAAAGAGTATTGGAGGGAAAGAACGGTACAAGCTCATTGTAACATTCGCTTACCACAATAGAAAACTAATAATATACCTAGTAATAATTACTTATATAAAACCAAATTTAACTTTTTGGGGAATTTTTTCATGTTCATTTTTTATCCTTTAAGATCATCTCACTACATTAAATTAGATATATCCAAAAATTTAAGTTTTGTACACTTACTTTAGGCATTTGATTAAATTTCTGGATAAAGCTGAGATTTAATACAGCTCCTTTACTCAGATTTTGTACTTTTTAAGTGTTGGTTGAAGGAAATCTGTAAAAGTATTGGAGAAATAGTTACATTTCAATGTTTTATATTTCAGCTTGTATTTGGGAATATTTTAAAAGTTAAGTTTTTAAATAGTTTTGTAACCTATCTTTCACGTCATCCGTTATCTTTTGCAATATAACGGGAAAACTTATGAAAATTGTTATTGTTATTGTGGGGTGCGCGCCTTTTTTGAATCTGACAGCTCGGCGCATTTCCGGCGACCTGTCAAACGCCATGTGATAGATAGAAGGGCGCATTCAGCCGGGTTTTAAATCAAAGCGCGTGGTATTCTCCTCGAATCTCGATAACTGCGGCGCTCGAGGCGAGCGAGAACGCAGAGCACTCGTCACAGAAATACGTACGTGCAGTCGTCTTGCTCGCACTCGCACAGCTCTCCCTCTCGCACGGCTGGTGTTTTTGTGTCGGAGCGGGTTTTTTGTCGACGCGCCGAGGCTGGCGCCCGTTCGCTCGACTCGACCGACTAGCGATTCCACATTAATTATAATCATCGGCTTGGCTCGCCATCGCTGCATTGAACAAACACTTTCTACATTAATTCTTTTTACTAATCAACAATTATTGGGAATTCGTCATACATTGAACTAAATGGGTAAAAATCGTGGGTAGTTTAGAACGAGCGTTATGTCAAGTTTTCCTGTTCGCATCGAGGGGTGCGTTGCCATGGCGACGGCTGGGGCGCCCCGCCCATAGCCCGGCCGCCCGGCTCCTATATTGAGATTTACTCCTCGCTCTAGATCGCCAACGGCGAGTCCACTCCACTTGTCTTTTTGTCGAGGACGCTTCTATTATCGGCATACGAAAAACAATTAGAAACGAAACTGATTAGTGCTGGGCAGCCTAAGGCTTTTAGAGGAATGATCGAGAGAATTTTGATCTTTTTTAGCTTGTAATCGAAAAGTATGCATCTAAATTACCTTATAAAGTACATTTCTTTTTATACAATTCAAACTTGTAAGTTTTACTTTTAGACAGCTTTTGTTAGGAATTGGTTCTCTATCTAACTAATAATTCCATACATTTATGCATACCATCATTTATCAGTATTTTGATTACGAAATTCTGATTAAAAATTCATATTTCTTGCCAATGTAAAGTACAATCTCTATTTAAAAACATGTTCAATACTGACATATTGCAGACTGCTAGCGCCATCTATCAAACTAAGAACGAACTAAAGAATAAGTAGATACATACCGTATTACAAAACGAAACAAATGAAGTAATTATTGTTCTTTAAAAATTACACCATCATAAACAAAATATTCGAACGCGTTTATGTCTTTTTTTATGTAATTTTCTTGCAAATCTCTAGGCACTTTTAAGAACTTTTGTGATAATGATCGACTTTTGAATTACGTGTTGCTCTTATATTTTATTTAAATAGTTTTTCAGCTAAAGCGTGCTAAAGCTACAGTTTTCAATGCCGCCACTAAAAAGGTTTTAATTTTTTTTGAAAAAAGAAAACCTTAAATCGTAAAAAGTAGTTTTCTAAAAAACCTTATTATATTTTTAAAAGTTTGTGTTGCTTGGAGTTGTCATGTTTGGCTAGGCCTATTGGGGTGGTACTTACGCAAAAAGGGGGGTTGGGAGACTTAGGAACTTGTTGCAGTCACGTGCATCGTGGTTGCAGCTGCACCTGAATTTGACAGGAAGACTGTTAGGATAGAAAAAAGTTAGTCTAACTTTAATAAAGAAAATTGGAACACAAGTTGTTAATAAATTATGTTTTATTTAAGTAAAGAAAATGACAACAAAGTAACAAAATAATGTACAAGTGGCACTTACCAATTAAGATGAGAATTTTGTCTATAAGTAGTAAGTAAGTTAATATTGTATCAAAAATGTCAATAACAGGTCAAGTTTCTGTTGTAGTTTGAGATTGGTGATTGTTGTTAACTTGGAAAAACAACTAATTTTGATTTAGGAAAATATACCAAAAAACTGGTTAGTCTAAACTTATAATTTTCTACACACACGTTATATTAGTTAGCTAAGTGTTCATACAACTGTACATGTTAGTTAATTGTAACATTAGAGTTTGCAGTAATTGTTGATTGTTTTAACTAGTGGCTCTATGAGCTGTAGACTTCGCGTTTGTGACATTTTCGAACATTTTTCGAAATGGCTGAAATGATTTACCCCAATTCTCTGCCATTTTGAAAAGTTTCACGGGTTAAGGTAATACATATATTTAGTTGAAGTTCAACAGAATAGTCACAAAAAATTAATGAAAGGCAAACATTTTTGTTTACTCTGTTGTGGAAGAAGTGTGGTATCAAAAAAGTTATACAATTTTCTTCGAATAAGTGTAAACGGTATGTCTTAGTAAAAGTCATTATGACGAGGCAATTTTTCCGTTCAATTTGGGCACAATTAGCCGCTACACATTCAATGTTGTAGTCTTATAAAATCATAATAGATTTTTTAAAGAAAACAAAAAGTGATAACATGCAAGTGGTAACTAATGATACGTGAAGTTATATTAACATCCGCACATTAAGTACCATCATCAGATGAAAGAGAATCTTGCTATTAAAAAAATTTGCAAATTGGCGTCATGCGTTCTTGCGCCCATGTACATCTCATAATGGCCGAGTTTATTACGCATTCGCAGTAAATTAACGCATAGTAAACAATCGACCACGTGGAGTAAAAGTAAACTCATAAACCAATGAATGAATTAGCCATAGCGCCACCGACGTCACTCGCGAAGACACGCATAATAATCGGTTATGCAAACGAGTTTAATTATGTAAAGCGTTATGAACCGTACCGCGTTTTGACATACGCTAAACGGCCAATTATATGCCCATTGTGTGACTCATTGAACTTGAAAGAGACTACAATAATATAGGGCATCGACTCCTGCCCGTCAAATGACGTGCAATAACACCTGTTTAGAAAAAAACTACACGGCCATCAGGTCTACCAAATTCAATGTGGAATTATTATTATTATAACACCATTGTACGTCCGCTCCGGTCTTGTTTGTTATTTTTTGCGTGTATCTTCGCGCTGTTTCAATGATTTATGATAGCAACAAATTATGACCTATATTTTTTTATCGTCTTCCGCGAGTACACGTAATTGTTTATTTACATTCGTGACTAGACGACAACTGTTCTTAATGAGTTCTAAATATAGAATAGTGTAAGTTATAGACCGTTTGTTGTGTTTGTAACAAGTGTCAAAAGACGAATGCAACGTGCTCGTTAATAGCAGCCCGTAGTCGACGTTTTGAATTCTAGTTTCGCATAAAACAATTTGAATTTCTCAGACTTTACATTAAATTCTCGGTCGCGTCGTACTATTTTGATCGGAGAGTTATTTCAAACGTCACATTCATTCGCACAGAAATTGGGAGCGCGATAAAATAAAAGTCGGTGTCTCCCTGGCACGCCGTTTATATACTATGGCCCCGATGCGCTCAGCGACCCAATTATGCGTGCGTGCTTCCATCTATAAAACAATATATGAGTCGTTGAACTCGCCTCTGCCTTTGTAAACATTGCATCCGTAAACACGCGGCAGACGAGACGCCGCCGATAATTTATGTAAATCCACGACATTGTATAAGTGTTTTATTGCCATCTTATTTTGACGGTCAAGTTCAGAAAGCAGCGAAAGTTCTTCAACTGCAGTAACTATTAGGGCATCCTTTAAATCTTCCTGATGACTCTTGTCTTTTTATTTCGTTTATTATACTTACCTCTCAACTTCTGTATGATCATACTAATAGGCCTATCATTTCAACGATTATGTTTTTATTTTCCTCTTTTGCCTGTTTTCGCGTGCCTACTGAAATTTAATCAGTTATTGAACTATCTGCTATTTACAATTAACAACTTTATACGATTGTTTAAATGCCAAAACAGTATTCGTTATATCACATTGTTAAATTAACTATCAGCAAAACAAAACGATCAACAAAGAATATTGTGAAAACCAAATATTACAAAAGTAATTAGTATCGAACCAGATGTTCTTTCATTATGTTTTACTACGGTGGCGGCGGCGTCGAGTAGCGTAAAATCTTGTTTATAATTATGATAATAGCTTTATTAATACTACACTACAAACCTATTTGGTAGGTAGTAACCATTAATCACATGAATGAATGAATGTTATTATTACACGGAGGCCGGTCAACGATATCACAATGATGAAAACGTCATTTTATAATCATAAGCTCATAAATAAACATTGTGACGTGTCTGCAGTGATCAGCGATCGGAAGTCGGAAAACTGCGGCACGTAGGCGCGCGCGCAGGCATATGGAAATGCTCGTAATTATGTAACAATGTTTTGACATTCGGGTGACAACGACACATTTAATGCGGACGTTAAGTGGATCAATGAACTTGAGTCGTGTTCAATGTTACGCAACGATCGGCGTTTGAGCGAGATTAATGCGCGCGGATTATGGCACGCGATACATTTCAATTTACGTTCCGTTTCATTCATGAGTCGAGATAATGACGACGTGTTCGTTCCGCTCGTTTATTTACTTGTCGCCGTCACTCGTCCGGTCGCTATGCACGTGCACTTTGCTCACTAAGCTCGATCCGCGGTCGCTGTGCACTTTGCGCGTCCGATACACGTGCGCACTAATTCTACACAGCGGAATGTCAGAAGTTCAAAGTGCATTCAGTTGAAAAATATTATGAAAAGTTTTATAAAGCCACGTGTGGGGGACAAGGAAGATCGTACTATTAAGTACAAGTTTGAGCTCAAGACGGCGGGGCGAAGGGTGTAGTCTTCACCCATTGACGGTTTCGCCGCGACACTTTCGCTGCTCGTGAGCCCGTTATTGCAGTTACTACGCGCCTACTGCAGGGGGCCGCCCGCTGCACCGCCCCTGCCTCCCTACAGGAATAGGGTGCGCCTTCAAATTTCGGAATACAATCTTCTCGGGACCCTAATAAATCATGGGTCGTAATTTATTACTATTGCTGTTCACTTTTTATCGTTTCTTATTTGCGCATAATTCAGACTGATTAACCTTCAATTTATTGAATCGGACACAAATGATTTTGGATTCAGATTGCGGTGTTCAGTACCCAAATTTAAAACTCTTTACATTCTCTCCTTAACATTTCTTTTTGCACCACTGGATCAGTTGGTATTCCATATTCATTCTCAGTACTGAAATCATAGAGTGCGTAATCAAGTAGTTGCCGACCGCAGAGTAATCCGCAGACGATTAAACAAATGCACAGCGTGGTAACAAATCTATCAGTCGTATCTCAAGTCTAGACGGCGGGCAGTCGTCCGAAGTGGGACAATGTCAACCGAGGGCCCGCTATTATTTGCGTACACGTGCGACCGAGTGACAAGTGCCTCCGTCACGGAAGTTTGTAAACACTGACGGCCTTGTTCCCTGCACCCGATAGTTGTGATATCGACGATCTACAAACGTGAATGGGATAATGTGACATATTGTCGACGTTCTATCGACACTCTCGTCAATGTGCCGATGAAGCGGCAAATCTCGACCGTGACAAACGTGATCTCGATGACAGACGGTTATGACAGAATTATCATAAACTCCACGCTCGCTCATTCAGGTGGCAATGAATTTAAATAATATAAACATGTTGCTTTATTATTTCATTTTATATGAGAATGATTTTAACCATTTTCGTGATTGATTTCCTAAGTAATAATTTACTTATAATAAGAATTTTCCATTCGGCTTTGAATTACAAATTATGCTCATGAAAATATAAGACAATATAAAACTGGAAAAAATACAATCGCTACTTTTTTTTTAAAATCCCTAAAATCGTTCTAATTCTGTTGCTAAAACTCTTCTTATTATGGAAAAGCAATCTTTGTTTCGGTAAAGAAAATTTAAAGTAAAAAGCAGCTCTAAGCAAATTGCCAAATTAGATTATCAGGTCGGTCCAGTCAATGGTGCTGGATGATACTATTATCCCTCTCCGTTCGTGTTGAAAATCTTGGCCTACACATTGATTCCATGTTCAGCTGGATACCGCAGATTGCCGAGGTGAGTCGGGTCGCTACATCTTATCTTCGCTTCCTGAATCGTTTTAGGAACTTCCTTCCTATACGAACTAAGATCACTCTTGTCATTTCCCTCATCTTCTCACTTATTGATTATGCTGATATCTGCTCCCCAGACTTGAATGAGGTCTGCTCAAAAAGCTGGACCGCCTTCTTAATAATGCTATTCGTTTCGTCTTTTGCCCTTTTGTTGTACAATAAAGAGTTTAAATAAATTAATAAAAAATATCCAATTTGGCAACACGTGCAACCGAAGCGGAATTGTTGAGTTTATTCGGCCCTAAACCCGGCGGTCCCGCGGGCCGCTCGCTGGCTGATTGATGGCCGATAGATACCCGGCGACATTGAACCCTGCACGCCGCCATACCGTATATACATTATCTACTTCCGACGTCACGTCCTGCTGACGTAGACCGACGTAGCTCCTGTTTACACTATAAAAACTCTCTGAGGTCGACGGCTTATCTCTTTATTGCCAGCCGCTTATGTTTTGTTTCACCTGTTTGAATGAATTACATGTGAACAGCCTAGTTTATTGTCTGCTGTGTTAGGGAAGCTTTACTCATGCACGCACGCTTCATTTGTTCTTCTAAACGTTCTGTCTTTACGTAAGTTTATAATAATCCTTTGTAGAATTCACATGTTTTCTATACCTAGTTCAATGTATTAGTAAATAAAAATAAACTTTAGCAACAACATTATTCAGGTAAAGTTAGGAGATTGCAGTTCCAGATAGGTAACTGGTTTAAAGTAATACAGAAAGCATTGCTAGTTAGTGAGTTAACTAGAAGCTCACGGGACTAATCTCCTAAGTGCGTACCGTGGAGGCATCGCATTGGGCGGGGTGGTTCATTAAAAATTCATTCTTATTTCGTTGCTCGCTCCGTGATCAGCCACAGGGGTGGCAGAGGCACGTTCCTTTCTCTTCGTTATCTGCTGATTTATTAGTTTAGAGTTTGTAAATAAAGTTTTGAACCTACTGTTGGTAAGTTAAGAAGTGAATGTTTACTAATCTTAAGAATGCAGGCATAAGACAGTTTATTTTTTTCTAGTTCAATGAGCTTTGTAACAGTTTTTTTTAATATATTTTAACTTAAAGTATGTCATTTCTTTTCTGTAGCGCTTCTACTTAATTCTCAATTTATTAAAAAAAAATCGTGAAAATGACCACGCGCTATTGTTTTCGTGACAGGCACTGTGGTGATAGGCAGGTCCAGGTCCGATGACGTCATCGGACTCCATTCTCTCGCTATTCTCGTTCGGAAAGGAGGTCGCAAGGGCATGGCGCCGACTCGCGGATACAAACGTAATAGTGTTTTAAGCAGATTAATTATTTACAATAACTTACTAAATACTTATCGTAGCGAAGTGGAATAAAAACTGTTGGTTTTGGAACTACGGCTTCTATAATGGTGTAAGGTAAAAATAACTTTTTTTAGATTTTTTCACGTCCATTACGTCCATTATTAAAAACTAGAAGACGTCTTCTTGTCTTTTATATTTTAACATGTAGAAATCAGATTTTTTTTAAATAGGATGTACACAGCACACAAAAAAATGCAATGATACGAACATATTTTGCACTGATAAAGTGTCGTTAACCTTTCCTAATGATATGCGATGTCAGAGACTTCTATAATTGGATAATTAAGGTAATGTAGTTGGAGCTGTGTGGGTTTCGTTTCGACATATTTCCCTCCGTCGGGGACACCCCACCTCCTTCGTCTCTTTGATGTCATTACTACGGACCTTTTTTGAAAAAACCTTTTCCCGTAGCATAGCACTGAAAAATAAAGGATTCGAGTACTGTGATAATTAGTTCAATTATCTACATTCAATAGAATAAAAAGATATTGATAAGTGAAAATTGAAAAGATCATTACCATAAATATGTTGAAGCTATCTTCCATTCCTATTTTGAATTCATGGTAATTTTCTTACAAAATCAAATCGTACTATCCCAATTTAAAACTGCTCTCGCTTATTAATTCATCTGCACTTGTTTTTAAGTGATTTTTGACTATATTATTTGGCTTACTAGCTAACGCCGTTCTTACACCTGTTCGAATTTATAGAAATAAAGTTTCTATAAACTTATTCGAGATCATTTCGAGTTGCTTTGGTAGTGACGTCAGGAGGGGGTGCCTCCACATCGCCACCCCTCTCCCCTCAGTCCTAATCTTCTTTAGTCCCCCCAGCTAGCTCGTGACGTCACTACTTATACGTTTTTTTCGACAATAAAAAATAAGAAAGACCCTTTTTCAATACACGATGCAAATGTGTTTTCAATGGATATATCGCCTCATGACATTAAGTTCTTTGACCCTTTATCTGGTTGTATCACGTAATCGAACCCATAAAAGATATTATCGATGACGTCAGGGAATCTCAAAATAATGGCTCATTTGACACCTGATATGATCGGCTATAAACAAGATGAGAGCTATATTTTTTATTTAACCAAAAGTCCTAAACTGGTTTCTGTATTTATATAGCCGGGTGCTTGCATTGCGAGCACGCATCAATCACAGAATCAGCTGATCGGCGCTTGGCTCCTTGATCACCTCTCGTAATTAATCGTTCGCCGCGGGCGACCTCCACTACTTACAACTAACTTCCACAATTCGACGCCGCCCGCAGCCTTCATTGCTTATCAATGAAATTATCGACCATCTTATTCCATGCCATACCGATTCCAATTATGCTACTGCGCTTTATTTACCAACTCATCTCTGAATGAACGTTGTTTATTTGTTTTTTCTCGAGGCGGCTTTTCGTTATCGGCTCGGCACGAGCCGAGTTATGTCATCCTAACAATAGCGGTTTTCGCATCAATGACAATTGCAATGGGCCGCAATAAAAATTCTGTGCTTGTGGGTTCATCCTTTGTCCGTTCGAGCACGCGGCACCTGAACAGGTGGATTTATTGTCCCAGTCGTTTTATGATGGATAACAAAACTCGAATAAGTAGTTGAGCTGTACCAACCCGCATGCGTGCGAGGCACCCGTATAGTGCCCAATTATATGCGGATTGGGGAGAGTGCGTTGCGCGTCCTTCGAGTCTCCCTGAATTGGTCGGCTGTGTGCGCAAGAAGTTGTTTTTTAAAGGTTGGGTAAGAGAACGTGTCGAGAGCGGCTGGCGCGTATCACGCGAAGCGGCTGTTTCTCATACATGCGGTGTTGTAACGGCGTGTAGCAAGAGCTTGGTATCGGGCACAGAGAGTGGCGCGCGCGCTGTCACGTCGCCGACGCGCGTGTGCTGCGCGTGTGTGGGTGACGTCAACGCGCCACTTTCTCCATACTTTCGTCGCTGCTGGTGCGCTAAAAAACAGCACTCGACTAGACGACGACTATTAATACAACGATGCGACATCGCACGCTCTGTCGCGCGAAACGATACGGAATGATTATTTTCTACGTTCGAACGGCGTGCGTGCTGGCTGTCGAGTGTTGAGCAACTCTCCCTCGCGAACGATGCAAATAGTGGCCGTTTCGCGGAGAATTATATTGCTAAGGTTTTTTCAGCATTTCAAGCTGTCTGACTTTAACTGCGACAGGCAAGTTTCGTTAGCGCAGCTAGATGCCGCCTAAATAGATGTGTAAACACGGCATCGAAATAATAGTCACGATGCGGTCTCAGTTCAGCGCTCTAAATTTAAGTACTCACCGACGATAATTCGGGCTTTAATTTGGATCCGAAACATCGAACAAGTAAAATCCATTCGTTGCTATCCCGCGCCTGTCTAATTAAGCTCTGTCATAGACTCTTCCAAGGCTCTATTACGAGCTGCCTCCAAACTTAGAGCGGACTATAACGCATTCGGTATTCAATCGCAAAATTTGCTGTGGTACAGTAGGTTTTATGCGGGGGTAGTAAAGTGGATATTGCGAGGGTGGAGCGTCGGTTCGGTGTGACAATTACGCGATGCGGCCCGCCCCGCGCCGCCCAATCGATAGGCCTACGGGCGGGGCGCGGGGCACTCATTACTTATGCAAAGCAGCATTGGCAACAACGCGACCGCACCAGCGCCACACGCACTGTGCTGCTAATATTGATCTTACTATATCGATTCATCGATCACTATCAAAACTAATCATTTAAACCATTAGAATTTTCCGTTAAAATTGGTTTTAATTTTTATAATTCAACTCATACATAGGTTAAGGTTAACGACCATCTTCCATCCAAAACAGGTTTTATTTCTTTACCCATCGGATTTTGTCGTCTCTCTGTGCAGTACAATACAGAGTAGCATTTATTTAAAGCAATGAGCAATGCATTGTTGGCGAAAGTTCTCTTTCATCAGACGTATTGCAAAGTTGGGAAGGGTCCTAATCTGCGAGGCAATGGGCTGCCGGAGCCCATTACTGAATTTGGGCCCTTTGTGCTCTCCCTCGTCCCTTCGGAGGGTCCCCTGACTTTTGTCTGTTCGCTTTATCCGCCAGGCTACAGTAGTGATGTGGCGGATCAAAGTTGCGCTGTGAATGCGCGGTAATGAAAAGTTTAACAAAACAAATAGAAGCTTTTGTGATTCTTCTTAATTAAAGACACAATCATACATATTTTTGTATCAACTAATTTCTTTTAGGGGTTCCTGTTCCTATTTGTTTCGGTTTTAATTCGAAACTTTTGAATTTCGATTACTTTTTCTCACCGCTTACTGTGACAAAAAGTTTTACATCTCCAGTCTTTGTGAGATGCGGTAAAGTTTTCGCGCGAAAACTCATTCCCGCGCTTTATAGCCGCAAGTTTCCTTCGAAATGGAGGGGAGTGGGGGTATATAACTATATATAACGTTCTTGTAGGTATAACGTCTTAGAGGCATTGCGGGCGCACGGTCTCCGCTGGGTAGACGGCTAATGCGTTTGTCGATTCACTCAAAGGTCAGACATGCAAAACTATCTCGACATTGGCAGCTATGTTAAGGCTGAATGATGACATTGGTTGCAGAAGAACTTCATACTGGATTATCTAGTATTTCTACGGTCATCTAACTAAACTCCATGCTGTTAACCATGTCGTTGATTAATGACCTGCTAAAATAATGCAAAACAGCGTATCGCGTAATAACTATTCGTATTATTATAATTGATTGTCACGATCAGTTTGCGCTCGTCCTTTGAATCTGATAAATATGACGCAACATCACTTCCACTTTTGTATCAAAACACAATATCAACGCCAGTATTTCAAACTAAACATTTCTTAAACTCGCTTCGGACAGATTACATAAAGCTTTGCCGATTTCAGTCAAAGCAATCACGACTTGATTTCTATCTGGAATATCGGAATGTATTTATTAAGTGTTGCGAGAGTGTGTCGCTTATCACAGCGCGGCTTATCAGCCTTCAAGGTGACGGCTTCACGTAACACGATTGGTCGCTTCCATGCAGATATCATACAGAATTTAAAAGATTTTCATTCCTGTCGTAATGCAACTATTGAACTTCACTTCTGTTGTAATTTTATTGTAAGATCATTGAGGATATTATTTCCTTTACGGCGAATCATTGTTTATGTGATTGAAGGATTCTCTGAAGGAAATGAAGTTTGAATTGAAACGTGACAAATGAGCGAAATTAATACACTGTTCACAGCAAATCCAAAAAAAACACCATGGAATTCATATCACTGTAACTACGAAAATACATTTTCCAGTAGATTTGAAACGAATAATCAGCCGGTCGGTACACAAATACGTTTATCGGCAGCGAAATCGCGGAATAAACGAAGCGGCCGCGTAGAAGCATTGCGCGGGAAACACCGCGGCAATTACATATAATATCGGCAAGGCCACGTGCTCGGTTGACGTTAACAAAGTTTCCCGATGCGGAGAAAACTTTGTGACATGTGAGTGGTAGATACTTACAATATGTGCCCGACGCCCGCGCCCCGCGCCCCGCGCCCCGTCGCCGCCGTGACTCACCGGCGCCCTCGCGACGTCGCCCCGTCTGCCCCCATGGAAAATTTATACCCACCCTCTATCCAAGAACATTACTACGCCCGACAGCACAAAATACGATCTTACACCAGAGAAATAAAGAACATTTTCCACCCGCCTCCACCGGCGAGACAAAGGAGCTCTACCAATTTTGCCAAAAACAAACCCTAACTCCAGAGGGATATAGTTTGTAATTTATGTGACGCACCCACTCACGTGCTACGAAAACGCAACGTGACGTCACGTGGCTCGTAGGCTGTGCGAGGGTGGCTACAGTTACTGTCTGCTGAACCTACCTAGGTACTTCTCTATCTACGTAGGTATTTGTTTAATTCATACATACAAATTAGTTTATTTTATTCTGAAGTTGTTATCGTCTGCTTTGAATAGTAAAACATTTCATTTACTTAGTGGGTTTTATTTACAAAGTCGATAGAGTTTTTCAGGTCGCAAAATATTTTAAGTGAAATCTTAAAATGAAAGGTTCCAAAACGGTTCGCATTTGGCTCGACGGAGGCAACTTCGGTCGCCAGGGTCCCTAATTCCCAGTGTAGCGCGAGGTGGCTCGTCTCGAGAGCGTGTGCTCTCTCATCTCCTTAATTCGTCCTTCGCCGCAACCCCCTTAATTCTCCCCTGTAGCGTTGCCGCGAGGGAGGGAGCGCTCACTCTCTTGTTAACCCGAGTTCGCCCCTTATTTATACCGAGTGGGGGCGGGCGGGGCGACGGGCGGTGAAGGAGCAGGGGGGCCTATCGACGTCCGTGTACGCCATCTTCATGTGTGGGTGAATTAAGAGCGAGTCGGCTTTCATTTTACTAAAGCTTCCACGCTCGTGTGCTCGCCTTTCAGCCGCGGCTTGTTGGTGTGCGACTACCCACGCGAGCCATTCTCGACCCTAATACGGGGGGATAAGGTCACAAACACCTCGTCCAGTCCCACCCGCCTTCAGCGTTTTATAACTTCAGAGGGCGAGGAGGCGGTGGAGTTTTTGTGAGTGGAAGGACTTTTTTGACGTACGTTTTTTATGTTTTACTCGGTTAGGGTTCGCTAAGATAACGACGTCTCGCTGAGAACGAAACTCGCTCTTGCAGAAGATACGTATTCGACACTGCTGTGTAGCTCGAACGAGGAGCTTTGGAAGCTCTGGCTCCAGAGAAGGGGTGGGATATGAGTTAAAAAAAATTGACAGGAGCGTAGAAATTAAAGTTGCAACTTATTTTGAAGTAGAGCTGAGATGACGAAACTATTCACCAAAGTTTGTTAGCGAGGATGGGGGCGTGTGGTGGGAGGCTAAGTATACGCACAACGTCTTCAGAGAAAGTGAAATTTAGCACAAGTTCGGTGAAATACAACTGCGCCCCACCCCCGAGAGCCTTCGGGGAGGCAAACTCGAGCGCGGCTTACAACAATTAAGTTTATTCGCTCGCAGTTTTTCTATTTAGTTCAACAAAAATGAGCCAGACTTTAGAACTAGAGGAAATTTACTTTGTCCTGATGTGGAAGGTTGGCTGCTGGCTGTTGTTTTTTTATCACACAACTTTCATGATGATGATGAGTTAGCTGTTGCTTTCTTCAATTCAGCCACTTGACTTTATTATTCATCTGCTTAAAAATTCAAAGTAGGCAACTGGATTTTCTTCTAGACTCAAAGTCATTTTTTCTAACTTAGTGTTATCGCATCGAGTGCAGAATCATCGTTGAAAAATTGCAGTTGTTCATGTCGGTTGAACGACCGTGGCTGGAGGTGTCGGTTCGGCTGCTGGTTTGGGCGGGCCCGGGTGGGCGGTCGCCGGGCAACGCAACTGGGTCACTCCGGGCCAGGACCACCCCACTCCCTCCAATTATGTACACGCTCGTTACCGGACACGCGTTTTTCAATCACATCCATATTTAATTGGGCATCGCGAAGCCGGAAAATTTATTCGGACCGCAATGATTTACAGTTATACAGCTAGTCTGATTATGTTAGGTACCTAATTTTCACCAATACAGCAGTTTAATTTATGAGTTCACCGACAAACCTAATTTTTTCAATACCTAGTTTAATTTTTTTTTAGTTTTAATTATCTAATCATGAATGGTAAATTCGAATTCGTTGTTTATGTCAAATATCAGTATTTCGTATCTTACTAAAGTGTAGTGGAACACGTCCTCATTTCGTCCGGATCTCCTTAAGACAGCCCTAACTTGTTGCATGGATGCACCAGGGGTGGGTAGGGGGGTGCGTCTTCATAGTGAATGGGTGAGATGTCGCTGGCCACGTGCGCGTATGGAGATGCCCATTGATAACCGTGACCTAGCCCTTATCGCCCGCGGCTCTACTGCACTCAACATGCCGTTTACAAGGCACAAATCTTCAAACAACCCGAACACAGTTTCTTTTCTTCCTTCCACAGTATCTCTTCTTTCATTTCTGATGTCATTGTGATAACTTTACATTTCCAAAACTAAAAACATGGGTATTCCAATTTCATATCTTTACTGCAGTTAGCCGTCCGTCAATCTACGATATGTCATTTTCTTCACACATCGAGAAAAATATTTTTTCATGAAAAGTGGCAAATCCCGTATTCATCAATCAAAACCCTTGCATCATACTATTATGTCAACGTAACATTAATATCTTTAATAGTCCATTGTGCTATTTCAACACGTGTTAATTTAATACCGTGCTCTTGGCGCTAACTGCATCCGTTTCAACGCTTTCAACCGAACCCATAATGGCGGTCGAAGCAATTAGCATTTAGTGGCAAGTGCAGCCTTGACATTGGCCATCACGCCCTAATGTCGTCGCATCGATCGCTGGAATGTGAACAAAACCAAACCATCTCCGAGCAAACAATAGTGTAGGGCTGCCATCACATTTTGCGATACGTGGGATGTTTCTATCTTGTGTGGTAGAGTTATGGGACGATTAGTTAAAAAGTTGTGTTTATGAAATCCCCTCTCATATATGGAACAAATAACTGTCGTAGGTGTAAACGTTTGTAAGGATTGGAAATATAACTACTAATAGGCGTATTGAAACGTTTTGAAACAATACTTTGTCACAATTAATGTTGTTAAGAAAAAATACCACATACATAACCAGTTAATTTACTGCACAATTTTGGTTTAAATTATCGTCGGAGACAGCTACGTGACATAAATTCCTTCAGGAGGCATTCCCTTGTCTGGCAGCCCTAAGTGTCGACCGATGAATGAGCTGTTAGCGGAACGGGCGCCGCCGAGTCATTATTCGCCCCCATTAATCACTGCAACAATCGGCCGATATCTCGCTATTTACAAACGCGGGAGCACGTGCTCGCCGTACTACGAGTGTATTGACCCATTTAGATAGCTCGACCTTCGCGCGGCCATTGTGAGCGAAAAACATAAAAATAAGTTTTATTGCTGCGTCGTTATGCGTATCGCTGGGCCGCGTCACGCCCGCCGCCGCCCGTCAGCTGATCGCTACGTGACATTTTTATTTTATTCGCTCTCTTCCGGGGATTCTCCGAGATACGTGTGACGTCAGTATGGCGGCCGGATTTATTGAAGCACGCGATGCGCCTCCCCGCAGTGATTTATGCATGTGATGCGCCGTGTCAGTGTTAGCGCCTTGAACCAGTACTGTTATTGCAATGTTGACGTAAACACTACTCACTCACGTCCAAGCGATTTGAGTTAATTGTATAGTCCATGTTTTTTGCTGTGGTGGCGTTTAAGTATGATTATTACCTCTATGCTATTCATTAGTGATACATTACATACGGTGTTTTAGTTACCATCCAAGAACATCTTATTGACACCGACACTTTACTTAATTGATTGCCATTGATGTAGCAATAATACTTGCTAACTTCTAAAAAAAACTTGACTTGACCATCTTGATGTATCTACAAAGAAAGTAGAGAACGACAACGACAGAAGTCATACACAACATTAAGTAAATTACGACTACAATAGTTTACAATAATTTTTGTTTATTGGTATACTATATAAAAATATATACTATATAAACCTAACAAGAACCCGAAAATAGCAAGCAACAACTTAAAGAGTTCAAAAATTCTCGCACCAAGTAACGAGCTAACCGTGAATTCCTCGATCCTCCGACAATGCTTGAATTCCATACGAATCATAACTCGCTATAACGGCGAGCGAGTGGCGAGGAGGAAAGATCCCGCCGACATTCCGAGCTGGTTCGCCGAACGAACGGTGCGTCATCGGTGCCGACAAAAACTAGCGATTTTCCCTTTCGACGCATAAATCGCCTGCATGTATAGCAAACTATCGAGATCGAGTCCGGTACCATGAATAATTTCAAAGTAGTTTTTAAGATTTATCACTATGTAGGTATTGTTAATATTGAAATTTTTGTCATTGAACCAATGACATTTAAAGTGAAAAAGGAGAGAAACGTAGTGATAACTTGCTCAGTGAGCAAAGCAACGATGCCATATGTTGCTCCAAGAATAGATGACTTTTTGATTTTTTGTAGTTCTGGATGGATAGTGCCACCACCGGCAGCAACAAAGTTGGTTAAACTTGTCTCATTAATACTTTGAATGATAACCCAGGCAAAAATCAGAGACATAAATAAGAAGAGCATGTATGCAATAATGCTAATGTATTAGTAGATGGAGTGGATAATTTTTTTTCAGCAAAGAATATACAAAAAGTTCTATTGCGTAAGCTAAGCACAAAAGGGGAAGGTCACTTGATAGCCTAAGGGTCTAACCATAAGAATAAATAAATCATAACAGGCGTACAAGGAGCACGCGCCAGAGCACTGTAAACAATGCGTTTCGGGAATTCCCTCCTTTTTATGCGGATCGCATTCCTAAGGGATTCCTTTTGTTTGCTTTTACGTTTACTTGTTCATTTTTTTCTGTTGTCACGCGCCACCTTGAAATCTGTTGACGCCCATTGATGTTGCATAACGGTGCGCATAGATTAAGAGCTTTTTCTGAGTCATTGACAAGAGTGTCAGTAATTTCTTTTGAACCTGTTCAAATTGAAAATAGTTTTTACAGATCTCAACTCAGAAAGATTGGCTGGGTTGAGTAGATAATATGAAAGCTATTCATGTAAAACTACAAAAAGATAATGTTCCGAAACCCAAGAGGTCGTATAATCGAATCATGATGAAGGAACTCCACATGCAGATAAAACTGCAAACTCACAATCTGAAATAATAAATAAATAAAAAAAGAATACCTAACTATCTACCAACTTTAAAAAGTCTGTCACAGAATACCATCTCATTCCTGTGGGCAGACCAGGCGCGAATTAAAAAGCTCTTCGGCCAGAAGCCCGGCGCGCAGCGGCCAAACAGGATGTGGGACTGGTTCTCGCACACAGAAGTGACGCAGCGCGTACGCACGAGCGAACGGCGCACACAGCCGCATTCGGCCTCGCCGCGCCGCTCACGGAAACGTGCCGCCGAAGGCTCGCCTCTATCGCCTACTAAACTGTACACTTGAATCATTTTTGTTCTTTATACTGCTGCACAATTTATTGGGATGGTTTAAATTTTGTATGAATCAGGTGATACCAAATTTGGACAATCTTGGTATACCATTGCAAATGACTCTAGTTAAAGAGAGCTTCGTCAATTATTATTTTATGCTTTTTAAATAGGAATTCACAATTTGAATCTTCGATGCTAAACGATTTCCGACTCTACATTTTATTTGTGTTTTTTAAAACATCTCACTTTTGGAATTGAATACTCACAGTTTTTTGGTGCTTTCTTCCAAATTATGTTTTCCAAAGTCATAATAAATCACCTCATCCTCTACGATATACAGTAAAACCTTATGTACTTATATATTGTTCAGTGTTATGCCTTTTTGAAACTTATCCGATAATTTCCCGATAAACAAATAAAGGAAAACGTGAGAATTGGGCTAATCGCAATAGTAGAGTCACAAGGACCACAACAGGTCCACAACAAAGCAGCCCTTCGCAGTGAATGAAATTACCGAGACTCGGTCACGTGCTCTATTGTACTGAAACCAGCTAATGATTAATCGCTCGATCTCCTCTCGATTTCGACGCGAATAGCGCTTATCTTCACGATTATGAAATTTTATGAATGAAAGGCAAAAAATTAAACAAAAAAGTATTACTACAACGTCTACAGTCGTAAACAATCGAATGAAGCGAATAAAGGCACGCATATGATATACTCATCGCGTGGGCTTGGAATATAAAGAGCGGCTCTAAAGTCTAAACGGAACAGCTGGTAGATGACTGCTTGACTGCTAGTGCAATAGCAATTGGAATAAAATGAGTGCGTTATCTCGCACAATTAGTACTTATTTACCTACTATCATAATTAAAATATTGTAGAGTTAAGGGGATTTAGATTCTTAAAAATATTTTTCGATAAATTTTCAAGCTCTTCATTTCATTCGAAATAATTATGGTGGTATATTTTATCTCTTGCAGTCATGGAAGAACCTTGCCTACTTACCTATACCGTGTGCTGTGTTCTTTCTGTAATAAATAAGTGTAGAGTTTGCTGAGCCAGGCGTAGGTAGCTGTAGCGCTAGTTAGTCGGGCGGCCGCTACTCGGCGTTATTAGGCGCGCAGCAGTGTGAGCGTGCACGTGCAAGGCACACAGGCGCGCGCCACCCCGCCCCGCGAGCCCCGCCAGCCCGCCGCGCCCGCCGCTCGACATGGCTTAGCGCGCTGTGAGGCAATGCCGTGCCGCCATCTATTCCGACTCTACAATGCCATAGAAAGTTCGTCTGACTCGCCTCGCCGACCGAACTTTTCCTACCTTCTCGTTTCGACCACGAAGTACCATTATTGCGCCTCCATTCTGAATACGACTCCGACTCACAACCTAGCCTTTCTTTATGGTTATAATTTTGAATAAGCAGTAACTCCGACAGTCGACGCTACTGCGAGCGGCCCGGTTATAAAACGCCGCATATTCAAGACTAGCGATAAAATAAACGTCGGACGTTTTCCAAGTTTCGAGCGGAGAGAACGAACGAACGACGCGCCGCGCATCAGAAAAAGAACTTTACGACAAGATTAGAAAGAGCGAGCAGAGCGGCAACGTCGCGCAGCCGCGTTCCAGAGACGCGGAGTGGCAACGCCGGGCGGCAACGTCATTTACTAAATTTATTTTCATGAGCGCCAGCGCTGGCGACGACTCAGCTACACGCTCGGCACTTTGGCGCCCGCCGCGTGATACCGATGAAACCTAGTGGAATTATTCCGTTTCTGCATATTAGTACTCGGCGCGAGGTTATAACTAGTAGCTCTGTAGAGCTGTAGAAAAAAATTGTGTAGAGAGCTTGTGACATTTTTGAACATTTTTCAAAATGGCTGAAATATGATTCTTCCCGAATCTCCGTCATTTTTAAAAATTTCGAAATACTGAATTGATAATAAATAATATAATAAGTAATTATAGAACCTGCTTACAAAATTTCACGAGAATCTGTTCAGAAATACAACCTGTGGAGGAGAACAGACGGACAACCAGACAGCTAGACAGACATACGAAAGCATTTTTGCACAAGCTGAAACGGAGACGCATTGCTTGCGCTCGCTCGGTCAATCGCTGACCATTGGCGAGCGACAGTTGTGTTGCCGCACAATGGAATGGTATGTTTTCCGAGTAGCGATAAAGGGATGACGCAAAATGATTATTTGCAGCGTTGCGATGACTGGACGCTGAGTCAATCGCGCGTTGCAATGACAGCGCTGTGCCCCAACGACTTCACTTTGTCCGCGTTCCTGATTTCAATAACCTACACTGGCTCTACCTCTTTATAAGCGAGTTTGTTCCAATTTATTCATGATATTAAGAACTCTTGAAACATTGATTGTGTAAAGTGTACACGGTGTACGTACACTTAAAATCTGTATTACGCAAGCGTGTCGGGTTCTAGGTTAAAATATAATATTGGCCGTTTGTAATATTAAAGGCTGGGCTAGAGCATTAAATAGTCCTTAGCTAGATGGTTTGGCGAAACGCGTGTGGCAGCTAATTGTGGCGGCAGGTGCTCAGGCATCTGCGCCTGCTGGACATCGCCTTTAGCTATTTTATTTATTTTACGTCGGCTGCAACGCGACATGCATAGTTCGCTCGCCTGCAGTTGCGAAACGCAGCCGGTCGCTAAGCAAACTCGCAATGGACGCGGCTGCCAAGCTAATAAAACTCAGTTTAAGTGAGGCAGTCAACGTATGGTTGTCGTTTGCCATACCACCCATCATTACGTGGTAGAGTGCCGGCAGCTGCTATTAAACGCTAGCTTGTTTTTCAAGTTTAGTTCCAAGTAGAGAATAAAGAATTATGAACCTCCTTTCTTCAAAATGCTTTTTTTTCTATATGCAGAACATAGAAACACATTTATTTATATGTTGTTAATATCATTGTATGTTGTGCCACAGCTCTACATTTTTTTTATATACTTAAGTAAGCGTAAAGTAGACACTGTCTTCAAAATTTCCTAACGTTTCTAGTCTTTTGACTACTTTGCCCAAGAATGTAGAGTTCGGGTTTTAAATCCCACTGGAATAAGGGTATTTACCTGCCCGAGCAGTGCAGGGGTGCCCCGGTTCCATCCCAAAAAAACTGAGTAGGGTTCGGTACAATAGCGACCCTTCCCAGGTACCCCACGATGCCGTATGACGCACTGCTGTCGCCCTATGCACGGATACATTCCTTGTTGCACACAATGCGAATTTCTATTCTATTCTTCTAAGAAGAACCGTTGTTCTTTATGTAGAGAAGATTCTCATGGATTTAAAGACTTCAGAGTCGTCATTAGAGATAAAGAATTTCCTAGACTTCTTTTAAGCTGCTTTTTAAACAATTTTGACTCTCCTTTTTGACACTAAGCTGTGAATTTTTATATTTCAATTAAAAATTATGTAGTCATTTCACTGAAGAAAACGGTTTTCCATTTCCAATGATGAAGCCAATTTATAAACAAATAAAAAGAAATACTTACATATATTTTTTCCCCATTTTTAAATATTTTAGAAACAAATTTTAAAGTTAAACTTAACTTTCAAAGAACCAATTCATATAGTCTAAAACCGTTAAAATATGGAGTTTTTTCCTTTCGTACAGTTGATAAACGTTTTAAGTAGGTAAAAAGCTACTTGTGTTTCTGTCCCAATTTTCCCACATTTTCCAATGAGCGCAGCGGCGGGCGGCAGCGGTGGGGCGGCGCGCGGCCGCCTCCAGCAACGGTACTTTCGACGCGGCTCGCTCGTACCAGCTCGCCGAATATTTCGGTGCCAGCCAACACTGCCAATGCCAACCCACACACCATTGTTCCATGACGTCTTTCTATCATTTATTATATGTGTAATTTATATATCCGGAAACAGGTTTCGCAGACACTAAATTCATGTTTAGTCAATGACTGAATTCGAGAATAAGATAGTGTTGCATTGAGGTTGTAAGTGAAAACCATAGACTAACATTTTCTGAAACACCTTTGACTGAAGTAGAGAACGTGTAAGAAATGAATTCAATTGTACGTTGTCAATGTCAATTGGGACGGTGCTTTATTCGTTGGTATGATTTATTTTTTAGTGTTTTATATATGGATTGTGTTTACCTTAATAACCAAGCTCCTCCGTCTCGTATTATGCATTGTCTTTGAGATGTTGAGCAAAAAATTAAGTGCTGTATTGTGTTCCTTTTACCTGACCAGTGTTTTCTTGTTGGCATTTCAGGGCTCGGGCGGCGGGTGCGGCGCCAAGCGGCGCGCCGTCTCCCCGTGCGAGGGCGGCGGGAAGGTCGCACGCTGGGAAGATTCGATAGCGAGGCTCGAGGCCGTGGCTGCCGGCGCCGGCGGCGGAGACTGCTGGAGAGAAGACGAGGAGAGGCGGGCGTGCCGCCGGCGCTGGTGCGGCGGCTGGTGCGGTGCGCACGAGACCATCCGCGCCGAAAATGGCAAATCCTACCTCGAACTGGGCGCCGCCGCGGCGCGCGCCTGCTGCGACGGCCGCGCGGCCGGCCGCTGCGCCTCGCGGCGCTGCTACCGCGAGCGACGCCACAAGATGATGAACCTTTGCGCCCTTAAGCTGGCGCGATTTCGCCAGACCGCCGATCCTTCATTGAGGCGGTCGGTGCTCGTGTGCAATACGCTACGAGGCATCGAGCGAGAGATGGAGAGAGAAAGCGCCGAAGAGGCGCCGTTCGAGCCCGCATGCGTGGCGAACGGCGCGGCGCGGTGCGAGCTCCTCGGCGCGAGGGACCCGGCCGCGGGGCGAGCCACCCCCTTCCCAACGCCCCCGCCGCCTGACCGTGACTCCGGTTACGGCGACGAGGAGCAGCGCACCATCGACTGGGGTTCGGTGCTGAGCCTGTCGTCGCGGTCGGCGCTGGACCCACCCGAGGACGCGTGGCCCGACGACTGGGGCTGGAGCGAGGACAGCTTCGTGCGGCTGCTGGTGCCGACGAGTTAGTGCTCGCCGCGCGGGCCAGAGTCGCCCGCGCCCCCGCCCTGAGCGCCTGTGATATGCCGCGGTGAAGCGGGCCGCCGCTGCCGCGCGGCATCTAGTCGGTCCTGGACGCGGCGCCCGCCCCGGCGCCCCGGAGCCTCCGGCGCCCTAGCGCCCCCCGCGCGCGCACGCGGCGCCACGCTGCACGCAGTCAGTAGTTAGTATTATATAATTGCTAAAGGGAAGGTGCTAGCTTCGGACGTGACGCAGGACTATGACGCGAGCCGAGTTATTTTTGATAGTTTTATTTTCTTTAAGTGAATTCCAAACCGAAACTGAAGTGACTTAGCAAAATGACGTTTTATCGTTTAAATTAATAACTCGGGTGTTTGAAATTTTTGTTGAAATTATTGAGTAATTAATTAGGTAAAATACTATATTTATTATTTCGTTGAATGAAACGTGATAGTTTGAAATTATTTCTGTCTTGATATTTTCAATGTAATGTAATCTGAACAACGAGATGACTATGATTGGGTTATGTTTTACTAACAGAAATCCCCATTCGTAGAAGTGTGATCTTTTACAAGTTAATATAGGTTAATGAACTAGGTACCTCTTCTGTTTTAAGTCACTAATGTTACTTCCGTTGTCGATTTACTCAAAGATGGAGCATTAAAGAGCACACCTCTCACGAATCAGATTTCGCTCAGTACGTTAGACGTTGTGTGGACATGTGCCGCTCCTGGGGAATGGGAAGCACGCAATGTTAGTACACCATGCATCGACGTCCGCAGGGACATCTTAATGTAAGTTCAATGAACAAGACGAACAAATGCGTCAACTAGTACTTAATTATGGGTGAACTTTCATTAAATTCGCATCCACCACGACCAGTGGCAGCATTGTAACTGGATGTCAATTAGGTAGCCTTACCGTGTGACTATGACAGTGTCATGTTAGCAGCAGGACCATGCATCATTGGAATTTGTGACAACCAACGGCCCTGGTGCCATTTTTCTGCCTTCCTTACATTGGAATTGCTTGCCTAGCCACACTATTCGGCCGCCTCCCAACAATCATTTTTACTCTTAGCTAATAAGAAACGCCTTATTTTAAGGCAACCGTGAAGTCTCATCGAATAATTTATTTCCTAATAACCGTGAAACACAGTTCCTAATATGCAATTAAACTATTAGTGGAAACGGTATTTATTTTTTGCATTGCATTCTAGTTTCGTACTGATAAGTTTGTTGGGAGACGTCCGACACGTGTGTCCTTCGATCATGTGTCATAAACAATGATCACATATTTATAAAAAATACATTGGGATTTGAGACATGGATTTCATTCAAAGATTGTAACCGTAGACAACCCGTCGTTTCTAAAAGAGAGACCGATCTAGTCAAAAGTTGCGACTGATCTTCTAGGGATATGCCCTCATGAAACAGGCGATGTTCTCTCATTAGTAACATCGGGTTGTGCGCAGCGCGCGTGAAATGGAATGTAAATTGGCGTCATCGGGAGTTGTGGTCGGGCTCCAGTGACAAGTTCATTTTATCAGAATGCACCTCATTTCGGACAAGCAATAGTTTATACTTCTGGATTCTGGATCGACTGACGACCGCTCCCCGGTAACGTCCGCGACGCGCACGGAATTGGAAATACACGGACCAAACACAAGTAGCACGACTTTTAATAGAGCAAAGTACAAATTTCAATAAAGTAGGATGCATCAGTGCTCCGGCGCATGTTTGTCCACCGTTGTCAATTACTCAAATATTTGAATTGTGATTCGGTAGCTAATGAGAGAAAACTCTATGTTCTTAAATTTAGTGTACATATTATATACGGAGATGGGCATTATGGCGCGATCACCCGCGGCCATTGTAAATACATTATTGTAAAGTAATAATTTTAATTGATATCTATGTCGATTGTCTGTGGCGGTTCCCGGCTCCGCCGCTGTCGTGTCGTGTTGTATCATACAACCACTATTCTGTCCATAAACTCGAGTACATAGCAGATTTACAAGTTACATATTGCATTTTAATATAAGGTGTCACAAAATCTATTGCCAGTACAGATTATTAAGATACACGAACAACTTTTAGTCATATTTGAGTTATGAACTCGCGCACTTGATAACTGAATTCAGCTCAATCTATTTTATTTTATGGTTTATTTTTGCGTAGATATTTTTGTTGAATATGTCCGTATGGTTGGTTGTGATGGTTTACTTAAGTAAGTTAGCGACTCTTCGGCAAACTGCTCTGTTTGACGTGTCTACCTTCATACATATTTAATACACATTTTGTACTAACGATTTTGTGTCGTTTCCGTCTGCCTTCTGTCGCACAGACGTCTATCCAACTGCGGTTCTATTTAATTTGGAGGTACTTAATATATATATAATAATTAGTTAAGCTATCTTTTTACACAGCCAAATATTATATTTTCTTACTGTATTTTAATGGATGGTGTGCGACAAAAGGAGACATTCCGACTGCTTGCAAATTATGTACAAACTATTTTCGATCAGCCCCCCATCCTGTCATTTTCATGTTTGTAAAAATTGTATTTGAAATGCTCAACACGAATGTTTGACTACCGTTTGTTTCGGTGTAAAATTTTGAATAGACGATAAGTGGAGGCACTACTTTAAATTTACGGATACCTTGAGGTATAAATTGTTTGTGACGTGATTGCCGTTGCCATAGTGGGCGAGCTTCGAGCTCAGTTGTGATCACAGCAATAACTATGACGCTCCTCGGTGTCGGGTCCTCTTCGGCCGTGGCCCTTCCAAGAAGGCACGGCATCTTCATACGTAACTTTAAAATTACATTATTATAAGTGTAATTTCTTAGCGTTTTTCATTGCCATTGGTTACCAAAAATGACAGGATTTTATTGAAACAATTGTGAATATATTTTAGACAAATACTCTCATTAGCAAATAGCGAAACTAATTTTGAATGAACTAATCTTGCACATCGAATTGTTAATGCGTTCCTCATGTTGAAGTTGTTCAAAATTGTTTCTCTGATTGTCTAATGTAAAATATATAATTGTAATATATTATTGTTTAAGCTGTTGTGTCGAAAATAACAAGAACAGGAATAATTTTGTGAAACAATGGCACAAAGATGAACATAAATATTATATATATTATAGAAACAGAAATGTGGCTATAAGAGCAATTTTTATAATAAATATTTACTGTTGAAGAAACTTGACTTTTATTTTGTTATTTACAGCAGGTATTCTGTTAGGACCCAGTACACAAACAAATTAGAATACTTATGGGAAAAATATTTTTGTAATGTAGTGAAAACCAACTGAAAGCACTGAAATAGTATTCCTATTACGCTGTAATAGTTATATAATATCATTAATTCTTTATTTCTAATAAGGCATCATTGTTTGCGAGGAGGCAATCTCACTCCAAGATTGCATTTTTTTTGTACAAAAATCCCTGACGTTGGGTTTGGGGAAAAATCCTTTTCTATTGAGATCCTCTATTTTTGAATATTAACAACTAGTAAAGCACAATGAAAAAGTCGAAATAAGAGGCCTAAATCAACAAGAACTTTTTATTATTAAAATCAACGAGTAGGCACACTCAGATAAATGATGCAACATAAAAAAATGCAAAATTAAAATCTATCAATCGAACCACATTTGCTTTAAAACTACACTTTGACCATTTTAACAATGGATTCCGTTATTATTTCTTATCTATGGGTACCAGATTGTTATTAAAAATATACTTTGGCATATCACAGAGATCCTTCAATATTAAAACTACCTACCTACTTTGAGTAGTTTTGAAAGAAAAACTTGAATTTCCTCATCGTGTAAGGAGAGGAGTAGAAGCCTTTTATTTCAGCCATACAAATAATTAAGAATGTTACCGAGACAAAGTTGGAGTTCCTCACGCGTTGTTCGGCAGATTCGAGTCACCTTCACAGATTGGAATGACTTAAAAGTAAGTATAATGTTTTAAATTTCCATGGTTTTTGTTTTTGTTTTTGTTTATTTTTGAGACTCCGATATATTTCGGCGCAGTTGCATGCGCCATGGTCACGGAAGAACTGTCAGTCAGAAGAACAGTTCTTCCGTGACCATGGCGCATGCAACTGCGCCGAAATATCGGAGTCTCAAAAATAAACAGGTACCTACATGGTGTAAATCCCGATATAGTTTATTCTTAAAAGTAAGTATTATTGGCTGAAAATTATTCGTGCTTAATAAAGGTCAAACACAAAATATAAAGCAGTAGAGCTGCTTGGAACAAATCACGGTTTTCCGTGCAAGCATATAACGTATAGGAAATCTCAGGCCAAACCAAATATTAGGTCCTTACCTATGAAATTGACGTTTTGTATGGAGAATTTTTACTAATTTCATTTTCCATATTAGCATTTTCATATTTTTTTTAACAACCGTAAACGCTATTGTTACAAAACTTTTGTGTTCAAATGCTTGAACATTAAGGTAGCTTAGGCAACATAACTTAAGCGAAAAAAATAAGTTTTGGCTAAGTTACAACGGATAAAGTGGTAATTCTTGCTAACAAAAAAGGAGTCGCTTACAAGGTACTTTTTTAATGCGAAGAAAACAAAATAAATGATGCTGATAGTTGACGGCTATGGTCATAATTTGATGTAATATCTTAAATCATAGAAGTTATGAGGTTCTCTGTGTGTGACAAAAGAACACCAATTTCATCGGCAAGGACCCAATATTAATACAAGTATAGTCAGGTACTTACTGTAGCAGCTTCAAGAGAAAAGCAAACAAGAGAAAACAAAAAAGTTAGCATTTTTAATAATGTTGTAAAAGCAATTTTATAAAAGTAGCCTTATTAAAGGCTGATTAGAACATTTTGGGCGCTATATTATTCAATCACCATCAGGCGCGTTAGCTTGAACACCATGCAAAGTCCTCTTGTGCTTCCACATATCACCAGAGCGTCTAAAAATTTTTAAAATATTTTCCAATCATTCTAAACAAACATGCAACTTATATTTTTTTACACTGAAAATGAAATCGTAGAGTTTGGAATTGTTTTTGTATCAAATACAAAATAATCATAACAGTATCGGATACAAAAAACAATGCTGAGCTGATGAAAAGTATATCAATTGATCCTTTTTTAGCAGAGTTCGAAGAAAGTTTTATAACAACAGCTTTTTTGTTGGGTTTCTTTCATAAGTTGTTCATAAATATGAACTGTACAAATGTTTTTCAGCCCCCTTACTCAAATGGCCGTTCTACTAAAATTAATGCTAGTAGAATAGAATAACAATGTATGGGAATGACATAAAGTAACGCTTGGCTCCTGTCAATCTCGTAAATTGTCATCCTATTCTACTAGCGTTAATATTAGTAGAATGGCCATTTGAGTAGGCCCTCAGGGGGTCTAGCCAATGTAACATTTGAAAATCTTCGTCATCGCTTCGCTTTTGAAACATGTATGGGATTGACATAAGGTTTCGTTATCAATCGAAATTTAAAACGTCAAATCCATACATTTTTCGAAGCGAAGCGATAGCGAAAATCTGTATGTTATATTGGCTACGGGCTCAGGTCTTGTGTAAAAAAATAACGTTGTACCTAATTAGGTACCTAATATTCAGGAAGAAAGTTAAAAGCTTTTTTTTACTAGTTATTTTATTCGGAAAAGTTACCACGATGCATATTTTACACTTGTATTAAAGTTGGATAGCACGAAATAGTGATTTTTGCTGCGAGTTGTTACGCGCCAAAAGCGCCCTTTTTGTGCTGTTGAGGTGAAAAGAGGTTTTTTGTCGCATGGAAGAAGTTTTGGAGTTAAAATGTTACTATAAATTTAATCTGTGGTTTTACCTGAAAGCAGTGCCGCAGACATCACACTCGTGCGGTTTTTCCCCGGTGTGTATGAGTGTGTGCACGGTGCGTGCGTACGGTCGCCGGAACGCAGCCCCGCAGATGTCGCAGCGGTACGGTCTGTAAGAGCAATCAACAGCTATAATAGGAGTAAAGATTTTACTGATAACAATCAGTGAAATCTGGAAGGCATATCTATTGTTATTTTCCTTGTACTATTATAAAATGAATAAGGAAATCTACAGGCTATGAAAAATTACATAGTATGTTTGCTTACTTAGAGGCCGCTAGAGGCTACGAGCTTTTCGAAATGAAATGAAATTGACTTTTTTGAGTCGTGAGGTATATGTGTCTTGCACCAGAAATTATAAGTATGATGGTAGCTTGCAACTATGATCCCCTTATTCTAGCTGTTGATAAATAAAAATAGGTCATACTATCAAAAGGTAGAGTTAGAAAACTGTGCTCTTTGTATGGTTGAGTTAATTCCTCCCATTGACAGCTCATTATTTAACAGAAAATTCATCTATGACTTAAAATAAGTGAGATTTTCCACTATTATAAGATAAAAAAAAATTGACTGATGGCTTAAAAGTAACTAACTACAAAACCTCCAAAAACCTAAAACATCCTTAACTTCGCGTCTGCTCGTAGTTAAACAAAAGTAAAAACTTTTATAGAGTTTTGGAAAGAGCTGAAAAATAAATAGCATTAATGAATGAAACTGTTTATTGTTCATGTAAAAACGGGTTAAAAATAACCGGGATTTCGAGATAAGACCACGCGCTGGGAACAATCTTTAAATAAACGGGTTAAATATGCATACGTCATACTGCGGACACGTCATACAATATCGTCATTTCGTCCGACGATAACGATAACACAAAGATATCTACATATATTTTTAACCGACTTCAAAAAAGGAGGAGGTTCTTAATTAGATTGTATTTCTTTTTATCGTTGTTCGCTCAGTAACTTCGACTTATAAGGACCGATTTTTGATGATTCTTTTTTGTTTGATTGAGCACATTTAAAAAAAATTGGTTCAGTAGTTTTCAAGTAATCCTTGAAATACTATAATTTCGCTTACTACTACATTGATGATTGTGGTCGTACATATGACTGCTTTGTTTTTAAACTGATTTAGATGATGATAATGAGTAGTGATTGAAATATTCGTAGGTTTATCAAAATCCTAAACAAACCGAGCTATGGTCTGCGACGTACTGGGACTAGACTTGGACTACGAAGGCACAACGGAACTATTTTTAACACGTTTTTATTAGATTGCTTTCTCGTTTGTTTGTTTGTTTGTTTATTCGTCCACAAATTTAGCAAACGATTTTAATCTAGCTTCCCGAGAGCTTGAAAACAAATAGCGTGAATTTTGGAAATTGAGTTATGGGCAATGTACCATTTAAAATATGTAGAGTTAGAAAATATTTACATGCTTACATAGTACCACAAAAAAGTTAAAAATAAAAATGCTTTAAAATAAAGAAATATCTAAAAAAAGCAGCTTCAAAATTAAATACTTATAAAAAGCAAGAAATAACATTCAAATCACATCATTTTTAATGAGAAAAAGTCTTATGAAGTCGGGTGGGGCCAAGAGGCTTTTAGGACAAAAAAAAGAGTTTTTATTTTCAGGTTTTTGAAGGAGGTTTTATTACAGCACGTTGCTCCCACTAAAAGCCGTCAAAATAAATTTTAATTTGAACTGGTTATACAATCGTGGGTAATAATAATCTTGAATTATTGTAATAGCTTCTGTAATAATATGAGTGGTATAATTATTAATCACCATCACCACTATACCAACAAACCAATATTTGGAAAAAAGTCAGCTTATCTATGCTAAGAGGCACAACCGAGTATAACTACTGGTATAACATTTGGCTACCCAAACTATTGTCTTTTTCTACCTGTCTTTTTCCTTGGCGGAAGAGAACGGGGTTTTTTGTGGCTTGCACCCTGGAAAACCCCCGGATTACCATCGCCATTGGATCGTCCCTTTGAACGCCAGAATATGGCACTGGTAAGAATCTTTGGCCCGACTGGCCTACCCATTAGAACTTTGGGTACTGTTTTAGGGAAAAAAGCTTTTAAAACACCATGAAGTTTTATTAGTAAAGTGCAGTTAAAGTGTATTTTTTTTCTTTAAGTTAACTGTCAAATTAAATATCACGAAAGAGGTTTGCGTTTTTAACTAAAAAAATAAAGTGCATGAGGCCATGTAAAGACGTAAAAAGTTTATAATTCCGATTCCGAAACGCAAAGCTAAGTTGTTAATTTTAATGTGGTCAGAAAATAGGTAAGGTTCTCGGTTTATAGACGGTTTATGGGGTATGAAAACATTCAGGCAGCATAAACCGTGCGAACCGGCTCTAAACTAGAAGAGTCAGGTCGGTACTATACGATTAACGGCACTGGTATTATTTTGAATTTTCAACTATTGCAGATAAAGTGGCCTGTTTTTAAGGTTTTTAGTTAAGTTGGTTGTTAAAATATTGGTGGCTTTGCGAAAATAATCAGCTTCCCTTTCAGACTTATCGGCACTTCATCCGCACTTTTTTAAACACAAATGTAATACAAAGACCTTAAATGCAATTTTTCCTTTCGAATACAAAGATAAATAATTAACACATTTACAAGATACCTAAATAAAAACAACTTAATGCTCAAAATTAAAATAATGGAAGGAGTCAGCAGCAGAAGTCGTGAGTCAAAACAATAACAAAAATGTCCAAAAACAATGTCACTTTAAGTTACGTACGTAAGAAAATTAAAATGTTCTTACTGTATTTTAAAATTTACTAGAACTTTCATGGAATTCAATATCTTTGACAATCTTTGACAACATCAACATCACATACATTGTTCCGATTCCAAAGTAAGTAGCTAAAGCACTTGTGTTATGGAAATCAGAGACAACGGTGGTAAACACAAACACCCAGACCTGAGCCAATATAGAAAATATCGTTTTCCAAATTAACCCAGCCGGGGATCGAACCCGGGACCTCAGAGATGGCGACACCTTGAAAACCGGCGTGCGAACCACTCAACCACGGAGGTCGTCATATGTTAACATTGTTTATCCAAGGAAAACTCTAAATATTGTTACACGTTAAGTAAGTATTTTTGTAGGTTCGTCAAATGATTTTATTTTACGAGTTTTTAAGTTTTTTCAAATTTACCCCAGAAGAAAATTAATGAAATGATTGCATAAAATGTACTTGCATTTTATGCAAGATTTCATTGGGCTAGTATTTTCTTTTTCAATATAAACTTTTTTTTAAACTAAAAAGTTCTGTGGAACAATTTTTAATCGAAGAGGTCCCCCGACTGCAATGACGTTTGTTATTTAACTAGGTAGTTCGTTTTTGGCAGTGCAGTCGTGTTTTTAATATTTTTATGTAACAAATTATATTGTTCATCAAGGCCTTTAATTTGACACCCAAATTCTAAAAATTTTAGAAAAAAAATATTTCACATTACAAAATGGCGTCATTCAACCGACATATTGACTTTTTTCAAAAAACCTATAGCCAGTGTCACTCAAGGATTCTAACAATACCTACTACATACATCCAAATGTGTTGAGGCTTTTAGAAGTTATGATGGAATAAAGAAACTCACATTTAAACATACATGAACCCTGAACACAATACACTCTTATTTTTTTGAGCAGTAAGGCAGACCCTAAGTATAGGTACTCGTCTCTATATTATTATAAATTAACAGAGTTTTCTGATTTGTAGCTACTTATACATAATTTGATTTTATTCTTAATGTATTTTCTCAAAATAAAACCTTACATAATGGAGGCAGACGCATTTAGCTAAATGTACAAAGTTCTAACTGCGCTCTACCAAGCTAGAATTTGAAGATGCGTAGCGCCATCTACAATTTCTTAGGGTAAATGTTTTATCTACTTTTTCATAGAGTTGTAGAGGCACAGAGTGTATCTATCAGGTTTCTATAGCTTTGTCTTATACACGTTAGTAATTATTTTTTAACAGTTATAGAATAAACTATATCGGGATTTACACCATGTACCTGTTTATTTTTGAGACTCCGATATTTCGGCGCAGTTGCATGCGCCATGGTCACGAAAGAACTGTCGATTGTTTATATTTTTTAACAGTGTTTGTAATATTAGAGTTGCAATGTACTGTATCGTACGTTGTATATAGATAGACGGTTCTTTACTAAACCCAGAGTCGGTACATATTATACCTAGGCATAAAAATATATAATTATTAACAATGGCTCCGTGAGAATCATTGTCAAGTGAAGACACAAAGAATATTTTTCCCTAGCAACGATTCTTTTGTAACAACCAATTAATAACCAAAATGAAGGAACATCCTAAGATTTGGTTATCTTGTAGATTGTCGATGGATAACCCGATGACTAGAAGTCTGGCAAATGAAAGCGTGACCTGGACTAAGTTTTAATATGTCAATATTATTTTTTATGTTATTATGACTTAGTAATCAATCTTAATCCTTGTTGGCTGATTATTTGATATATTGACGATATGATGATAACGTTTCTTATGTTTACAGATAATCTTAATAATATTTTTAACCGACTTAAAAAAAAAGGTGGTTCTCTGTTTGACATGTAAAAATACAAAATGAACCGTCTTCAAAGACTGTTACCGAATTAAAAATACTTACTTTTACTTTTATTTAAGACTTAAAGACTTACTTTTATTATCTATAAAATGAAGGAAGACTATCTTGTGCATACCGGCACAATGATTTAGTTGTGGTGTGTTCCTCAAATTAGAAATTAAGTTCGCAAACAAATATTACACAAATTGATTGTCATAAATACAAAAAAGTATCAACACATTTTTCTCCTACTATAGTTAGTAATACCACATGTATATTTTTGAATTTGCCGCGTTTTCTCAGGTCACGCTTTAGTTTGCCAGATTCTAGGATGAGTACTAAATATTAAATCCATAATAGTGCAGATCAATATCCAAAAACAACGTTCCGAAACCTGTGGTGAAGGCCTGATCCACGATAATCGGACGGCGTTCGTGATACTTGTAATGAGATTAATTATACATAGGCCAGAATTAGCATCTTTATTTAATTTTTTAAATTTTGAGATTTAAGCATTCACAATGCTATTTTTATACAATACTAAATAATATACTAGAAAAAATAGGACTCGCACTAGATCATGTTCTCGGACGGGAATCGAACCCGCGACCTTTGGATATCCGGTCCAATGCTCTGACCGCTGAGCTACCGAGTCACTAGTGGGAACGTCGAATTTCTTCTAGTATATCAACTCTTACGCTGCAGTTCGATTCCCGTCCGAGAACATGATCTGGTGCGAGTCCTATTTTTTCTAGTATATTATTTAGTATTGTATCTTTATTTAATGTTCGAAGTAATATTGAATTCATAGAATATAATATCATAATACTTAATAGGTTAAAGTACAAATCAGCGCGTGTTCTAGCGTGGCGTGGGGGTTACACCGCGTTGCCCGCGATCAATGAAATTTTAGGTTTTTCTTGATTTTTTAAACCTTACTTTCAACTTAAAAATATGATACTACTTATTATTTTTACTATCACGAAAAACTATATTTAGAAACTATAATATATTAATTTGGTCGAATAACTTCCGAAATACCGATATCAGGGTTAATATAGTCTAATCAGCTTAAAAGGTGTTATAAAAAAAATTTTTGTCCATAAATAATTTTGTTAAAAATTAAAAAAATAATTGACAGTCTGGCCTATGTGATTCCTTCAATACAGGGTTCTTAACCGATGGTCCACGGTCCACTGGTGCTGGTCCATGGAAGCACCAGAAGTGGTCCGCGAAGTCTTTCTACAATAAGGACCCTTCATTCATTTACGTAATGTATTTTACCTCCAATCTAAGCAATGGGTAGTCCATTCCATAGCAAGACATAAATCACTAAAAGAAGAGTTAAGAACCACTGCCTTGTACCTAAGTCGAATGACGAAAGTAGTTCCGATAATCAGAAATTCTTTTGCGTATAGTTGTGCCGGAGCTCAAAATAAAGTCTGGGTATTCTATTTCCGCTCGTTTGACTATGACCTGTTTTAGTCTAAGATTGCCTGTACGTAATGTCTAAGCGTGAATACAGCAGTTTCTTCATTAGTGCCCTCAGCTCAGTTAGTAACCTCTGGTCGGTGTGTATGCGGGCATGCTCACGCAACCGTGCGGCGGCGGTGAACGTCTTCGGGCAGGCGGCGCACGCGAAGGGCCGCTCCCCCGTGTGCGTGCGCCGATGGTCGTCGCGCTCCACCTGCCACCGCCACACATTACCATACGGAAAAAACTATGGGAATCTTTAGCCAGTGACGGTACACTTTCCATCTCATTGCGAAACTTAGCTTATTATCAAAAAGAAATAAATTGTTGGACTAATTTACATTTCGTTCAAAGGGTTAAATAAAAGATTAATTAAGATTTATCAAGTTTTCAGAGGAAAGAAAATTCTTCCAAATTCAAAGTAGTAGCTTGTGTTAAAGAAATCAGAGACAACAACGGTGGTAAGGTGACACACAGCCAGACTCAGAGCAAAAGTGGTATAATAATGTCTACTATGAAAATATAGTTTTCTTTATCGTAAAAAATATATGAATGAAAAATGACACGTAAGTATTTACTTCTAAAAAAATGCTGCGAGTTGTAAAAATTGTCTGCGATCAAACACACTTCAAACTTGTGTTATCTATTTGAAATTTTGAGATTTAAGCATTCACAATGCTATTTTTATATAATACTAAATAATATACTAGAAAAAATATAAAAATGTTGATATACTAGAAGAAATTCGACGTTCTCACCAGTGACTCGGTAGCTCAGCGGTCAGAGCATTGGACCGGATATCCAAAGGTCGCGGGTTCGATTCCCGTCCGAGAACATGATCTTGTGTTATCTATTTAAAGCCTTTATGTTGTAATAGAGGAGGAGTTCGGTGGCGCAGTGATTTAGCGCCTGGCCCTGCGATTGCGGAGGTTAAGCAACTTTCGCAAGGGTCGGTCATGGGATGGGTGACTGGTGAATTAAATCCCGAGTTCCTCCGTGCTTCGGAATGCACGTTAAGCCGTTCGTCCTGCATTTGCAGTTGTTAACACCCACCAATCCGCATTGGGCCTGCGTGGTAGGTTATCGCCCATCCTCATTATATCCACCCATAAGGAAGGCTTGTGTCCCAGCAGTGCGGACATTAAAAATGGCTGATGTCGATGTTGTAATAGATAAAGATAAACACTAACCTTGACTTTGAACGCCTTAGGGCATAGATCACATGGATAAGGGCGTTCCCCGGTGTGCATCCTCATATGAATTGCTAAGTGGCCCGATTGGTTGAAGCGACGCCCGCAAATGCGACATGGGTATCCCTACAAATCAGTAATTTTTGATGTTCTAGCTAAATCACGTGTGAACATGCGCTGTTGTGTTGGTGAGTTACCAAGCTACACCTTCCATAATTTCTATAGAAAACTTGGCATTAGCAGTATTACAATTACAATCTGGAGACACGCATGATGCAACGTGATGCGTCACAGAGTGAGCAATCCTTTAAGTTTAATCCCAATAAAAAATTGTTAGTAAGTGGATTCAATCTATGAAATACGGAATCAATGAGATTGAGTTTTGGGAGAGAGAAAGATTTCACGAAATCACCCTGTAAAATAGTTACTTAGAATGAAATTTAAAAAAATAAGCTTAACATAATAATATTTATATTATTATGTTCGAATAAGCTTTATTCCCGTTTAAATCGTGTTATCTTTTGGCTTATATTTTGGTTGAATTGCAGTGAATTTACAATATTTATTCAAAAATAACAGTTCATATAAGTATACATAATAGTTTTCTAAACTTACAGGTTTTTTCACTTTGTGCATTTTCTTATGCGTGTGCAGAGCGCACATGCTTCCTAGAACCTTGTCGCACTCCTCACAGACGTAGGCCGTCAGAGGAGCACCTGGAGGTCGATCCTCGCCTCTCTTATGTCTGTACAATTCCCTAGAACAAGTAAATGAAGCCGTCTTTAAATAAATTATATTAGGACGCCAACACAGTAGTTCGAATAGCGAAATTGAATTGCTACCTATATCCACCCCCCTAGCATCTCCCTAGCATGACCACCGAAACGCTATATTATTAGCGATTTATGACTTTTAACTGTCAAAAGACAAGGATTTTGACAGTTAAGTGTCGATAAAACGCTGTCACGCAATATAATTATTGATTTTAGTGGTCATGCTACAGGGGCTGATGATTGATTCTTTATAGCCCTTTACCATGTAGAGTTGAATCTGAGTTTTCATTTCAGATTCCATCTTAAAAGCATTCAGAACTCATTAGACACCGAGAAAAGTTACATAGTGCAAAAAGCTATTATACTTATTAGAGAATGTTACTTTTTAATAATAAGAATAATAGCACACGTCTTGCCCATGCAATCATCTGTCTGACTGAATCATTTACATACAGCAAGATAAACCAACAAACCTGGCCGTAACGAAGAGCTGGTTGCACGATCCACAGTTCCACATCTTATTGCTGTTAGTATTGTTCATGTAGCTCCTCCGGCCATTTCTCTGCGACACTTGCCGCTGGCAGACCAAGACGTGGAGTTTCAACTGTTCCGCTGATGGGAACTGAGTGCCGCAAGTCTCGCAGGAGAAGCATACTTCTGGACATTGAGGAGTTGGAGTCTCTAGATTGCAACGAGCCTAAAACATAGGTATTGTATCTGCTATATCTACGAAAGTAATGATAGTGTCCTATTCTGCTAAAGCAAGTTATGATATAATATAGATTCTAAAAAAATGCTCTTGCATTTCTATTTTCCAGAAAAAAATACTTACTTACTTACCCAGTTTCTTACCAAAAAACAGATAAAATCTACATTACTTCGACCATCTTACTTATTTTTAACTTACCATATCCTCAACAAAATAATTGTCTGCTTTGTTGGGATAGCATTGTTGTCGATGCCTGTCCAAGGCATCTCCATCAGCAAAGAGACCGTTACAGCTATCGCAGACGTACATAGTATGCAGCTTTCGGGAAGCTACACTTCCTTTGCCATTGGCGTTTCTACAACATAGTTGTTCTGCAACGGACAGTAAACACAATTTGATTTTTCTTAGTTTCCGAAAAAATACGTTGCTGTGAATACAGGAGATGTACCTAACTATCTTCTTCCAGTCCATCCAGTTATTAATTGTCAGGCAGTCAGTCAAGTGGCTTGTATTGTACACCAGTTTTCATAGTGTCGACGTCCCGGGTTCTATCCCTGACTGTTTTCTAATTATGTCGGGTCTAGATGTTAGTGGTAGTCGTTATTACTAATTTCATACACAAGTGCTTTTAGCTGTTTACTTTTGTATAGGTAATAGGTATGTAATGTTGATTTAAAGACTAATACTAGAGTCAAAAGCATCTCTTACCAGTTGGCTCTACTTCCAAAGCAGTAGATAGGACACGTTCGCATATACTGCATATAAGCCAATCAGACTCAAAGTCAATTCTGTTATTACTTACTTCTGTAAAAATATTTACAACATTAATTACTTATTTAACGTGTTTAGTGTTTGGCATTTTTTTATTAAAGTTCGTTAGGAATAAAAGATCTACCTTCTGTTTGGTTATTTGGTAAATTATCCTCATTTATTATTGGTTCAGTGTTCTGATTTTGTTCGTTAGCATCTATTGAGGCATGCATTGATATTGTATGATCTAAAAGATCTGCATCTGAAGTAAATATTTCGTGACAAATGATACAAGAATGTAGAGCTAGTAAATCTGGGCCCTTAGACTCCACATCCTGTAAAATTTGGTTAAAGTTAGTAAACAGAGAAGTGCTTTCAAAGAAAATTTAGTTAAAACCATCAAAGTAGTTAAGAGGCATGTGAAAATGTGTACATTATTCTCTGATGAATTTTGTAGTGGCAGAAGAAATTGGTTAACTGTATTGTCATCTAGAAGAGTGGGTTCGTAGTTAAATATATTATCTGGTTGCACAAGATATAGCTGTTGATT
Source organism: Catoptria pinella (assembly GCA_963556745.1). Lineage (NCBI taxonomy): Eukaryota > Metazoa > Arthropoda > Insecta > Lepidoptera > Crambidae > Catoptria > Catoptria pinella. The sequence goes on from OY750776.1 coordinate 6,844,143, forward strand.
ATTTTGGTCAACATTCTGTGTATTTGCATCTAAAAACGGCAGGTTCTCTATGTTAAAATATCTCCCCGAATCATTCGAATGATACGATAGGTCATTTTCTACATTAGATATCATTTGTTCAGTGACTGCCACAAGTTCAGTGTTAATTAAAGATAAATGATCATCTCTGTCATTATCATTGGGAACGTTGTTAAAAAGTAAATCATCTGTATCATAGTTTTCTTTTAAATGGTCAGAAAGCTCTTTGTAAGGATAGTCCGGTGGATCAAACATCATGTTTTTGACTGGTGCTACCTGCAACAACATTATAAAAAACTTTAACGAAACAACATTAGAGAGATCGTTAAAAAACTTTAAAAGTACTTGTTTTCTAATGCCTTTGCATTGAGAGAGTTTAAAAAACACATTTGACAGTGGCATTGACAGAGAGAAGACAGTGTTGACATTGACAATGACAACTGACATTGGATTGAATACTGTTGTTTGCCGCTGTTGTTTACTTTTTTAGACTAAGTTTAAGAAAGTTGTAGTATCTTTACAAATATGAAAGCTGAACCGATACAACCTGCTGAAAAGCCTAAAATACCTCTACCAACTCTTTCTCAAATAAACGCTGATAGAATCACTCAAGTAAGTATAATTTTAGGTTAGGTTTTATTTCATCATTTTATGCAATTCGGAAAGCATTTATGATTATAATATCGGCTCTTGTATAAAATTTTATTATTAAAATGGGTGTCAGCATCCATTAATTGCTAAAAAAATAATATAATCGTAAATATAATGACGAATAAAGACACTCCACTTAAGGTTCCGTTTTAGGCAAATAACCTTCAAACCCATGGCATAAATGTGAAGAAAATATAGTTTTAAGGAATGTCTCTACATTCGATAAAGTACTATTCGTTGCTTAATTGTAAAATTATTTTCGAGACTTGCGAAATAAGTTTGTTTTGCAGTTCACTTTAAGTTTGATTGATATTAATATGTTTGTTAAATCCTTCCAAAGTTATGTTATATGTTAGAATGACCTATTATACTGCTTCTTACTCAGTCACATAATTATAAACTACTACTTGTTGCAATTAAAACTAAAGCCTATGTAAACATAAAAACCTATGTGAACATAAAATAGGAGATCTAAGCATCTACTTTACTATTAAATATAGAAAGTAAAATGTAAAGCCAAAATCGGAAAAATATAATAAGTAGGTAGGTATTTAGTTTATGTTACAAAAACTCATGAGATTGATTTGAGGTTTTTCTATTAAAAGCATAATCAAGAAAAAAATGACATTTAAAACTATTCATTTTATTAAGTTGATTTTTATTCAGCTTAAATGAATCATAAACTTTCATACTAAAATAATAGAAATAGATAAGTATCTAATAAAGTCAGACAATCTTTAGAAGTGCTTCTAACAATCATCATAAATATTTTTGCAAGTAGTTGGTATTACCATATCAAAGCATATCAACAACTATTCCTAAATAAAAATCATTTTAAAGTGAAATGTTCAGTTTTAGTCTGAAGTGCACCAATCAGTGGAAAACACTATACATTTTGTAAATTATAATTTTATTGAATAATTCATGTTGGTTGCATGTACTTATAACTTAAACATATAGCCTACTGGTATTTAAAGCCTAAAAATCTATGTAACATTCCTCATTGAATTGCATACTAAATCACCATGGCCTTACTGTTCACAGCTCGCTACTCAGTACTGGTCTCCACAAACTAAAGAACAACACTTACCGTACGATGCTGCTATTGTGGAGTCGATATACCAGGCTGAAATCCTTGGGTCAGGGTAAGAATCTTAGGGAATAATTAATATAGCACTCTCACTTTCAAAGGCAGAGCCTAACTGATCAAGACAAATGAACTGTGTGAAGGTCAATAGCCTCATAGATTGAGGGCATTGACCTATTTATTTCTTTTTATTTTGAAAATTGCCAGTTGCAATGTGTTGGATGTGTGTCTGCTATTTTATTTTAAAAATAATTGAATTAAAATTATGATTTATCCTAATATTCGTTTAATGTGAAAAATAAATAATTATTTTATTATACAAATGTTAGGCATGTTTTTTACTCTTATATTTTTAAGAATAAATAAAGGGGAATAGGGGACTGAAAATTTCACATAGTAATAAAATATGTACAGATATAAAGAAGCTTTATTTATAAACAAAGTGGGAACTTCCTTACGAAATAAAGTTGTTACTATGAATTAATTAAGATGAATTTGGCATTTTTAGGTATTCCCCTAGCTATCAATGTAATTATTAGTAAGTTACGGTTTAAGAATAAAAAATTAAACATTTTTATATAGATACTACTTGAGACGAGACCACTGAACATACTCAATCTAAGAAATAGTGCCTCAATATTTTAGTCAAGAATAAAAAAACCTTGTTAGATGGTTAGTGTGATACAACTGTGCCTTAATGCTTGCTCCTATTGGGAATTGAATCTGCGTCCGTTGTTTTCGTATTTATAAGTTACACAAACTTATCACAGAGAGAGGAATTATTAATTAAATTAAAATTTATGTCTACTATGATCAGTAATTTTTCATCATTTGCGTTTTTTCAATAGTTTTTCAGTACGAAGGATCATGATGCTGGAGTTCTCGCAGTACTTGGAGAGCTACCTATGGCCGCACTACGCGGCAGGGAGGGCGTCGCACGCGCACATGATGTCTATCGTGGTCATGATCAATGAGAAATTCAGGGAGCGCGTGCCGGCTTGGCAGGTAAATACCATGACGCAATACTATTTAGCTTTTTAGCAGGCTTAGCAAGGCGAAGTGGATCTTGCTTGGCCTCTAAAATAAAAGTAAGTACACCACTGACGCGGTTTAGTACCAGTTCAGACAATTTAGGTATGTTCAGATTTTTCAGTAACATATTACTTAGTTTTCGATATTTTAATAAATCATATTAACGTTGTCTAATCACGGTTTTACTTGATTTCCTGACTTCTCGGGATCGGTTTTTGGTGTTTGTAAAATCATTAAATAGGAACAATATCGATATTGTTTCTGTTTTTTTTTTTAATCGCGTTTATTAGAAGACATAGGTTCAAATTTCTTAATATGTTTACTGTGTCTTACATCCACATTATTAGTAAGTTAAAAATAACCTATGTTTCGTTAATTCCCAGGCCTTTCTTAAGAAGCCAGACCACTTCCCTGCGTTCTTCGAGCAAGTCCTAAGAGCGACCGTGGCGGAAGACCACACCAGCGGGAACATGCGCGAACAGACCGCACTCCTGCTGTTCCTGAACCATTGCTTCGGCAGCATGGAGGTCCAGCTCTGTAGAGACCAAGTCAAGAGGCTGGTCTCGCTTAGTATGTGGATTAGTTTGCAAGAAGGTTGCTTATTGTTTTTTTTTAATAGCAATTTGATTTTAAATACAACATGTATTAGGATAACACCGGCAATTGACGATGTAATTGTTTTTCCTTCAAAAAGCGATACAGCGTGTTTGCAATCGTTAAACCACACTTCGCAATCAATCGCAAAAATGTTTATCGCCTATGCACTAACAGTAACGTGTTTGCTAAAGACCTCGTATAAAATATTGAATATTGCTTTCTAGCAAGATAAGTTAACCTATACCGTTTAGTAATTCGTGGGTCCTTCGAGCCGGATTTCTTCTTAACGAAAAAGCCACTTAATTCATCAACGCCTGAGCGACCAAATGCGGCAGGATAACAATGGAATATCTACTGTCTCATTTTCCGGGCTTTGATGGGTTAATTGTCTTACCCTCGGTTTTTGAGGTACTTTATCGGAGGGGTTATTCTGGTTTAAAAGGAATAAAACTAAGTTTATATTATATAACTTTATAAATAAATAAACCATCGATAAGTACCTCAGAAACCGGGCATTAACCGTAAATTAATAAAATAAACAAATGCTAAGCGTTCTTTGTGTGGTTTAACTAATTCAAAATGTAACAGGTCGTCGAAATCAAGAATTCAAAACGGTCCCCAAATGGCGCAAGTATTGGCGGGCGATTCAGAAAAAAGACAAGCCGGAACTGCTGGAGAAACTGAACTGGGAGCGGCGCTACCTGCAACGGCTCATGGTCAAATTCATGCGAGTACTCGAGGCCATACCAGAAACTGGGGATATCGACCCTAATGTTGTGAGGTACGAAATATTAGAAAAAGTTTATACACTAGGTGGCCAAGTTCTCTCAAGGAAAGATTCCATTCGCGACCTGGGTGTCTACTATGACTCAAAGTTACTATTTGACGTTCATGTCGATGAAGTAGTAAAAAAAGCATCACGAGCGCTTGGCTTTGTTATGCGGATTTCTAAACAGTTTAAATTGATCAAAACAACGTGTGTGTGAACGTGAATATAAGTAAAGTCAGTCGAATTAAGTGTTCCTATTTGCTATCCTGTCCCTTGAGTGAAGAGAAGAACGATTATTACAGTCCACTGCTTCCAATGCTGGCTATCGCAATACAATTGGAATTATTTTATGGTGTTCGCATCAATATCTGTAAAGGCATGGCCTAGAAATGCTATTGAATGTTTATTCGTTTACTTATTGCGATAACTCGAAAATCAGTAGTAATGTATTAAATAAATTTTTAGTTATTTAATGATACAGAGTCAATTTAAGACCCCTTGTCAAAAGTAAACATTAGGTAAAGGAAGTAATAAAAAATATAAATGTTTCTTTTATAAATTCACAGTTTGCAGCCACTTTTAAGCCCATATTTCTAGGCGCGTACGTTTACCCTCGCGCGCGAACGGGGGAAGCCGGTTTAATCAGAAGTTAGTGCTAACAGTGGGCAGGTCTTCATATAAATTAAAACAGCATCTGACTTAGTCAATGGGAGCTCTTTATTATTTAATGTACAATCTTACACGAAATTATGTGGACGCTGATAAGGGCAAAGTCAAAGAGGAAACGGAAAACGTCAGGAGCACAGACAATGTTATTATAGTTTTTGTGAGACTAGATATTACAACACTAACCGGGACTTGTGGAACAGGTACTGCGAGCGGTTCTTGGAGCTGATGATAGACCTGGAGGCGTTACTACCGACGAGGCGGTTCTTCAACATGGTGATGGACGACTGCCACCTGGTGGTGCGCTGCTCGCTGGCGGCGCTGGCCGGCAGGCACGAGGGACAGCTGTTCTCGCAGGTCAGTGGTACTCCTAGACCTGGTGATACACCTGGGGCTCAATCGCGCTAATACTCTCTTTAGTCTTGTTAAAATTGTTGAAAGCTTTAACTAGGGAGCCTAAGATGCTATTCTTGGATAATTTAAATGAAAATTCTAAAGCTAAACCGACGATTTTAAGCTAAATATAACTTAAATTACAACGTAACTGTTTTGGTTTTATTGTCCAGAATTAGCGCAATCGAGCCCCTGGAGGCGTTACTATAGTGCACTCGGAACATCGCGCGAGACGATGCGCAGTACACACAATGGCAGGATAATATCGTCCACCAGTCTGCGCACTACCGCTAACTTTGCGCTAGTGTAGATGTAGACCTGTCATTTTGTTGTTTTCTATGTGTTTGCTATCAATTTCAGGATGTTGGAAGCGAATTTTTGTAAATATCAATTATCAACTATTTTTAGACATAATTGAAAAACTAATCGGGAACATAACCCATATGCACACCTAGAAAAGGTCTCCATCTACAGCAGCGCCACCAAGCGGGATAAGTTTTCTGTCATTTTGCCATTTCGATGTAAGTGGGAGGGAGGGGGAGGGGGAGGGGGAGGCGGGGCACGGCTGCGCGCACGCGCCTGCTGGCTACAGCCGCCATGTACAGCCAGCGGCACAGACATGTTGACCTTGAGACCGTCTTTATGCCGTACGTTTGTTTGTTTTCGTCATTCAACTGTTTAACTTACTGTGTTGTCGTGCGTAGTACTTCACAGTCGCCATCAAATTTTTACCTGTTTATCAGTATTATTACAGATATCTCCCGACTTTACTGTATTCTGTTTTCGGTATAAGAATCCCTGGTTTGCACAGAGGCTTTGATGTAAATAGTTTTGATAGGGCATAAAACGTTCGAAATGTTTGTCAATTTATGAAATGGCTTTCATAAATAACTCACGTACGTACGTAGCCTACGCGTGGTAAACTGGTTGTGTGTTGTACCTATTTAAAACAATATTTTTATGACCTGTAAGCCTATTTTGTAACTTTTACCAGGCCTCCCTCACTCGCTCAAGGTCGTGCGGTAAGCACCTAACGCTAGCCGTTCGTTTGAACGAACAAGTGAGCAGAGGGGCGCCACACGCCCGCCTGTGTAGTCTTATTTGCTAAACAATCTTCAAAAAAATTATTTTTTTAAATAATAGTTTAAAGATTAGTTAGGTTCTTACTTACCTACTTACGAAATAAAGTTACTTAATTATTAATGACAATTTGATTTCGTAAAAAAGCATAAATTTTTAATAGGTGTTGTAGGTATGATAACAAACAAAAATCTGTTTACTAAATAACTAAATAGGACAAGTAAGGATAAACAACTAAGTACGTATGTAGTATTTGTACTTTAGGATAGGTACCTTCCTACGTAACTACCTAGCAAAAGTAGATTTTTGCTATCTCTTTTTTTTGTCTCCCATATTTACGTATTTAATTAGTACCTAGTTAGATGATTAAATATTATAGTAATGTTCGAATATTATTGTAAGATTTTCTTTAACCATGGTACGTAAAATAGCTTTCCTTTTATGATATTTATGCTACGCAGTTCATATCAAAGAAGACAACCCTATCGATGCGTTGTCAGAAAAAGTAAGATTAAAAGAATGTCTCTTACTTTATACTTTATTTTCAAGTAAATTTGATAAAAATATCATTACAAAATTAAATGCAGAATTCACAAAAATAATTCCATAAAAATACATTGTTATAAACGAATTTCTGAAAAAAAGTAATCATTAAAGTTAGTGCCATTATCATATTACTTTAATCCACAATCACTAATCGCAATAAGCTGCTATGTGAAGATACAATAGGACGGATATACACTTAATTCATAATTAAACTTAGACAAATATAAGGCAATACTCTTACATTACAAAGTTATGATAATGTTCGTACTATATGGCTTATATTAATTGTACAATAATTCATAAATGTCTTTTCACGCAAGTTGCAATACTGTCTTACTATCAGTGACGAAGGGTTCATACAAGCCCATTCCCATCGGCTTGTCCCGAAAGAGAAAAAGAGATTTTAGAAATCCCACCCCTGCATCTGCTCTGATCTGCAGAGTGGATCGGTATCCACTCTGCAGATCATAACATTTTTATAGGACGGCTTACCTTCGCCATAATTTCACCCCTCGCCACTGCTAACTATTATAAATACAATTATGCCTTACACTGTAAAATATGTTAAAAAAAATAATTTATCATTCATTGTCAATGTTCAATTTAATTTTCAATCATCTTAATATTCGCTACCACATCCTCAGAATTAAAACGAGATTCTTTAACAGTACTCTCACGTGTTGTTTGTGAATTGTCATTTGAGTTTTGTTGCTCAGTACCAAATCGGCAAATGCCGCAAATGGGCTTTGTGAGAGCACTTTTCATTTTAATATCTAATAGTTAAGTAAGTTATGAGCACTCTAATTGGGACACTTACAAACAATATAACTCAAAAAACGTGTTTAAATATACACAACGAATAGATAACCGCCTCCTATTCAATTTTTGAAGTTGGTTAACAAATGAGTAACCGATCCTTAAGGCAATTAACACACTGCCACGCATCACGCTACATGTTGCGTGAATGCGTGTTCTAACGTTGCTTGTAAGTATCTCCGTTTGTATCGAAAATCCGCACAGTCTAACACACAGAAAATGCATCCACGCCCGTTCATGCAGATCACGCGCCTACAAGCGGAAACATACACACCCCCGCACACGCGGGCACCTGCGGGGCGGGACGCAAGTATGGCACACCGAGTCATATGAAAACAAAATCATATAAGTCCCGCAGTGCCGTGCGTAATTTTGGAAGGGCTTGACGTGTAAAAAAATTGATCTTCATGCATGCATGAGCATGAGTCAGAGCTGCCGTGAATCCACAAAACGCAACTACGCGCTTGAGTACGTGGAAAACCCGCACGATGATGCAGATGTGCACTCCCGCAAGTACGTGCGTATGTGCGTCGACACACAACATGCAGCGTGATGCGTGGCAGTGTATTAATCGCCAAAATAAGTATTTATTTCAAACCATTCATATTTTCACCAATATTTTCTTAAGACACTTTTTAAGACACTTGGTTTATACTACTAAAGCTACTACTACACGCATCACAGAAATAACGTAGCAAATAATTTGATCAGGCCTTGAATTTACTGATTTTTGCTCTACAATTAATAAATAACATTTTCGTGTGTATGGTTCTATTACCAATTACTTACAATATTATACTAGGTGTTACAAAAGTACCCCTAATGCCGAATATGGTAGATAGGGACCATCAAACTAAACAACTTTTACTATGGGACCAACTCTGAAATCGCGAAAAAAAAATCAGCTGTTTCATACAAAAATTGAAATCGAAAATATCAAAATGTATGAAACAGCTGATTTTTTTTTCGCGATTTCAGAGTTGGTCCCATAGTAAAAGTTGTTCAGTTTGATGGTCCCTATCTACCATATTCGGCATTAGGGGTACTTTTGTAACACCTTGTATAGTATAGACGAGTATGTACCTATACTTACATTTTAGATCCTGTCATGGAATTTGTTAGATTCAGTCAGATCTTTAGTTTGTATATAAAATTCACTTAGCAAATGTATTATGAATATAGAAAAAATACCACTGTGCAATATGGCTGATGAAAATTTGAAATAGAGTATTGTTTCTCATAATAGTAAAGCATTGTCACCTACACCACAGAGCATATAATAGTATTAAACATCCTACACTTACAATTATCATTCTTGAGACTTATATAGTATACAGCAGTTATATAAAGCTATGTAATTAATAGATGGTATTATCTTTGCTGTAAGTTTCTAACCTGTGTTTAATTTAGTAATTCCCACCATTCATATGAGTCATCTCGTCTCCCCACTCGCCCGTCGGGACAGGCTGCGCGTAACAACAGCTTTTCCGTAGTAAAAACGTGACATGAGATTGCCTCACTATGCATACGTAAAACACTAATATGGCTTGCAACAAATTTATGACTATATGTGCGTATATTAATCCGTCGAAGTTCAGCCAAGACATCAGAAGGAATAACCATGCTGTAGACATTATCAGAAACAGTTGAAGAAATAAATCGAAACTGTAACAAAAAAAAAAGTTTTTAAGTTGTATGCTACATTTTGGCTCAGTTATTTATATATAACCTAAATAAATAAAACAAATTCGGATTATTTATATAACTCAATTATAACTAAAGAACGACTGATTTGGTTGGTAAACAGATTAGGACTTGGATTAACATTTAGGCTACTTTCTATCCCAGTCAATGTTCCCTAGGGTCCACGCGGACGAAGTCGCAGGCGGCAGCTAGTATTTTACTAAATTGAACCTTCTACTTACCATCCTTTGAGTTTGTGATGAATCCTGCCATAAATGTTTATTCTCTTTATGACTTTTAAAGTTGTAACATAAAAGAATATATTGAAAATTATGGTAAATGCCACTGGTGTAAAGAATATTGCAATTCCAAGCCAACCTGAAATTAAAAATATTAATATTAGCAAGATAACCTTTCTCCATTTGAATACAGTAAAACTAAAAGTTGACTAAGACCTCGTCCGACCGGCGGTGGATCACGGGGAGCGGCTGGCCGCGCGATTCCATTTTAATATATACATATATATTTTATATTAGACAACATCACAAACATTGCTCTGATCCCAAAGTAGCTAAAGCACACACCCAGACCTGAGCCAATATAGAAAAGTTAGTTTTCTTGACCCAGCCGGGATCGAACCCGATGCGAGGATGCGATACGGCGAAAGAATGAAAACAAAAACATATAAGTATGGCGGTAGTTGCACCACAGACATTACTTTTTGTTTGTCACGTCGCCGTTGCGTCGCAACGCAAGAGGAAATACTTTGGACATAATTTGTGGCCAAAGCTACTCACTAAGATGAATGTATTGGATATAGCAATTAACGTTACCTATCGTCTCTTGTTCCATGTCATCAACAAGTATTGACGAGGAGAACTGAGTCCTCATCTTTCTGTTAGGATTGGTGCCTGTATCAAATAGAAAATGGGCACAAATTGCCAATGCTGCCATTAATATTACACTCGCCCAGACTGCACTTGAGTAATAACAGTATTTTCGTACATCTGTCACTCGGAGGAATACGTTCCTTGATCTAAAATAAAATCTTAAATGTTATAACTGAAATCAATCATTAATTTATAATTAAGTATAAATTAAACCATACTTGAATGTTTTCCAAATGTAAAATCCAAAACTATTGAGCCAAAAGAAAGCTCCTAAGAGGCTGATGTACAAAATAATATCTGAAACAAAGATTAGATTAGAAGATTTTTAGATAAGGTTTTTAAAGAATGGCATAAGGGTGTAGAAAAATCTTACTAACCTGTCACCATAAAACTGATGTGGTTGCTATACTCGGTAAATATCCTTATAAAATCAGCGGCTTGACTGACGATAAGGCAAACATTTATCGTGGTTATAATATTTCCCGCTAAGTCTCTCAGTGTGGGTAGAACAAAATATATAATTGCCACAGTGAGATACAGTATTATTGCAATACCATGAAATATAGGATTCATTATTTTTGTCATAAGAAAGTTTGTATCTTTCCAATCAATCTTTACTTCTGGTACACAGACTAATGCATACTCTCCAGTTAAGTTTGTCTTGGTCATAAAAATCTGTAGAAGGATTGCAATATATTAGAGAGACAATTCTTTTGTATTACATATAGTAGGTATGCTATAACCATAATTTAGAGTTTACCTTATCCATACAGTATTTTCTTTGATTGTGAATATACGAAGCAGGTTCTTTTAGTTCTGGGATAGTAATCGGTTCATGCAAACTGAAGGTGTTGCTTAGTAACGGATCTTCCTTAATGCTGTCCACGCTGCTGTGTTCATGATGGATAATGTGGCGCATGCGTCCATCAGATAATATATTCAATCTGAAATTAGCACCCTCTTCTGTCAATCCTTATCACACAATAACAAAAATGCAATTGTAAAAATTCAGTGCATTGTTTAAGTATTAAGTTTAAGAAGACATTGAATCATTAAAATACTATTATAGCGAATTTGTTACCGATTACAAGATTTTGTTAATAGGTTAGAAAATCACTTACTCATCCTCAGTGTTCTTAAAATAGAAAATAGGCCTCATTTGTGTATTCTCACAGTCTGGTAATCCAGTTTCATATTGAAAATTCTTTAACTTAGCATCTTTCCCTTCTTCAGTCTTAAACTGTGGCTGCCATAAAGCTAGAGATGAAAAACATTTAATATCATACTATAAGCAAAATGGTTCATTCGATATTTTTTTACATACTTTCATCATAGTAAACTTAATGTATTTCTAACCTAACATTTATTGTCAATCAGATAATCTCAACGCAGAAAAGATAACAACGTAGTTTCTATTAATAACGAAGAATTAAAATGCATGCTGCGCGATGGTTATCATGATCAATTAACGTACTCACTCTGATTAAACAATTCAGCCAATCTACAAGACAGGTCTATCATTAATTGGTTCACTTCACAACATTTGTTTATCTTAACGGAGTAGATCTTTTCGGAAATGTCGTTTAGATTGTTGTCCATCTGTTCGGTTTGTTTGGCTTGTGTTTTTGATAACAATAAAAATATTATTAGAAACAAGTTCGTAAAGTACATTGTAGGTTGAAAAAACAATACTCCTCATCGAAAATACTGGAGATCACAACTCTTTAGTGAGCCTTTTTGTATACTGGTCACAAACTAACGTATTAATACTTTGATTTTACTGGAGGCTATAATAATAATAACAATCTTTCATTTAAGTAATTTTCTTTGGAAATGAACACCACCGTTTGCGACTTGCGTTTCTTTCTTTCTCTGTTTTGTTTCTTTTTTGACTTGTCTGTCACTGTCATGTCTGTCACTCACTCTGACAGATTCGTTTATCTGTCACTTTCGACCGTTACGCTTACGATGCAACAGTATTCATTATACAGCCTATCTTTTCTATTTGTACGCTCCTAATAAATTGCAATAATTTTATTTATTTACGCATTACGCAACGTGTATTAGGCTCATTCGCTATTACTAGGTAAACTTTCTTTTTTAGGGTTCTGTACCCGAAGGGGCCAAACGGAGCCCTATTGCTGTCACTCATGTGTCCGTCTGTCTGTCGTCTGTCACAAAGCTCTAGCATCTAAACCGTTAAGCTACAGTCTTCATATTTGCATCAAAGGTGTGTCATGCCGCCCAAAGCCAAGTAAAGTATAAATAATTTTTAGAGGGGCTCCCATACAAGTGAAGGAGGGCGTAAAAAAAAGTATTTTTTGACCAAACGTGTAGGGTATCATTGTTTAGAAGTTATGAGACTGTATTTTTTGTTTTAAAAAATATTAAAAAACAGGCTTTTCCCAATATTTTGTTCCGAAGAATTTTTTAACTTCCCATTTATTGTTTATTATAACGTATATATTATCAATAAATACCAATATATTGATAAATATCATTTTTTCTTTTAAATTCTCCCATTTTCCATTTACAAATCAACTTAATTTTGCGGTCAATCGCATAGCACAGATAAGCCCTGCCCCTTAGCCCTATTTGGTACGGAAACACAGAATACATAATAGTACTAAACGTACGGAACCCTAAATGTGCGAAGGCCGACACGCACTTGGTCCCTTTTTATTTCTACAACATTTCTACATTTTGATATTTTCGTAATCAATTTTTGTATGAAACAGCTGATTCAAAGTTGGTCCCATAGTAAAAGATGTTCAGTTTGATGGTCCCTATCTACCATATTCGGCATTACGGGTACTTTTGTAACACGTTATATATTGTAGTATTAAAATTCAAGTAACTAATTATTAATTTTCACACAAAGTTGAACGTTTTCTTTTTTTCTTTTTAGGGTACCGTTATCATGTCTTCATTAATTAATTAATGTTTAAGCCGTAAAGACTCATTAGGTATAGGTAATAAAACTTCTAATTACAGTATTTAGAAAATATATTCGTTAACATGCATTTGGTTTTTAAATTGTTTCTAAGATAAAGATAGGAACACAATTTACAGAATCATATAAAATATTTAATTAGGAAGTATTTACATAACGCAAACGCTTAAATTCAATCTTAAATATTAAATTCAATTCAATTACATAAATTATTGATAATTAGGTACTTAAATAATATTCAAGTTATCTTGAGATTTAAGTGTCTCAAAATTATTTAGGTGAGTATAAAATTTAAGAGTTCGAAGGTTGGATACCAAAAAATTTACATTTTCAATAAATTCTTATTTTAGTAGAAACGAAAAATGTAAGTATATCAATGATAATATAAAGATATACCCTACCTATATAAAAAAAATCTGAACCGAACACATTCAAAACAAATTTATGATGTATATTTTTTTCTAGATTTTGTGAAAAATTTTACCTACTTACAATAAAGAAATATCAGTATGGCACATAACAATAAAATGATTATAAAATATCTAGACGTTAAAATGTTGAAATTACTAGGACCAATTTTCGGACACTTAAGGGCCAGCTTCACAATTTCCCGACAGCACCTATATTTTGATTTAATTAAAAAACAAATAAACAGACGAACATACAACCTCCTCCTTTTTTTTAAATCGGTTAAAAAATGGAAGAGGATATTGTTTGAAACTATCTGACAGATATCTGTCAGAAACACAAGGAACCAGTGAAACTGGGCCGTAAGACATGTATAGCTTCCGGATAGCTTTATCTTCTTCAGGTACTTAGGTAATTGAATAAATATCTTTTTATCTGTATCTGTATAAAACTAGTGGCTCAGTGAGCTGTAGACCACGCTCAAATTGTACGTTTCTTTAAAAATTTATCTGATAGATTTCGCCACGAGGTTGACACTGCTTTTGAAAAGCAGTATACTATGTGTTGTTTGGTAGGTTAGGTACCTATTATTTTAGTATATCTATTCTAATTTTGAAAATTTTTCGAATGGGTTATTTTTCTCGCAAAATTTCGAAAAACTGGCTTGACAAAAAATATACATATATTTATCGAACCTGCTATACGAAATCATAAGCAAACCATTTTTGCCCAAGCTGAAGCAGAGACGGTTCGCTCGGTCAATAATCTATCAAGTTAATTAGAACTTAGCTACAACTGGCCCTATTACGGTTACGGCACCCTGAGGCTAGATAGATTTCTAAGCCAATCCTAAGTTGTTTAATAAAATCGACTTTAAAAGTAGCTGAACATTTTAGACCAGTATAATTAAGTAACAACAGTCAAAGAACCTAGATTTTTCTTGAAAATAAATGAAACGTGCCTTTTTACGCCCCGAAACGCTATAAAATACGATTACCCTTACATGGGGTTCCAAATTGACCTTCTCAACTGTCCAATAATCACAAAATTGATAGATAAATAATAATTAATAACATTTAGGTACCTAGAAAAAAAATACAACACAAAATGGTAACATTATCCTATTTTAGAGATTCTTGTAACATATAAGATACTTTACCACATGAAACGCTTAAGTTTCGCTTGAACAACGATCGAGAATAGGATTCATAATAAGACAAATATGTATACTTCTTTCGTTGCCCCTCGAAATAGTTTAACAAATAGACTACCTAGCCTAAATTTTATATGAGAGAGACGCATTATCTAATAAAATATTAGCCTAAGTAACTACTAAAGCACCGGTAGGATTTCAAATCCTTCATTCGTTTTTACCATATCTGCTAGTTAAGCCTGACTTCTACTGTCTCGTCAGCTAGTATGTGCTGGTCATCCGGATCGTCGTGTGGACTGAGCTTCTCTGCCAGTGGTCTGGTGATGGGTATACAGCAGTTCTCAGCGGCCAGACCACGCATAGCACGTCTCCTAAATACCACCAGCAGCAGAAATATTATGACGCCTTGCAAACAGTTGAAAACGTCCATGATTTGCCTGGAATAGATGTTGATGATAGTAAGCATAATATTACGTATACGGCAAAAGAAATACCGAATATAAAAATAATAAAGGTTGATACATGTTCTAATCCGAGCGGTTAAGAATTCTTTATTTCACATTAATATTTACCATATTATGTGTTGTTCGCCATGCGCAAAACTAGCAATTTCAAAGATCCAAGAAATCCCCATCACAAGGAAAAGTTTCAGTGACAGACGGAATCTGAAACATAGAAATTATTCAATTGAATTCCCGAATACCTATAATAGATATAACAAGAATTATTCTAAAATTGATAAATGCTCTTATTACCTGTGCTTCAAGTTGTTTAATTTGTTCACCTCATACTTTTTCGTTTGCTGCCAAAGATGGTATGATGACAGTATAAACAAGACAACATTTGAGGCGACTAAAATAGCGATGGGTCCGTAAAAGAATATCCACGTCTCGGTGCGGCCACTGAACCAGCAGTTACCATCACCAAAGCCAGGCTTCCAATGATTGCCTTCAACTGAGTTGGTAATAAGAGCGGCTATGAGGAAAACCGATGTACAACCCCAAGCGTAGATACTGTAGAAAAGGTACTGCTTCTTTTCAGTCCTTTGCAAGTAAGCAGAGTCTCTGAAAATAAAATTAACACTAAAGATTAGGAAAACATACAAAATGGAACCGCTGGTTGAATATTAATAAAATCGAAGTATTGCGTTCCATTGCTAATAATAACAATGATTTTCATATTGTTATTACATTACATGTCATTGCGTGAAGTAGGTATAAATAAAGTGGGTAACATATTTGATATTGAGGCACTTATGTATAGTATGTGATAGAAAAATATTTTTCTACTTACATTACAGTGCGGAACGTATTTATGCATACTACGTTCATCCAGAAAAATGTGGCCATCATCCATGTGTAAACCAAAAATCCTAAAATGTAACAAAAAAAGATCTTTAAGTTTGTCTTTGAAAATTTTTCAAATATTGACATAAAAATTCTATAAAATTACCTGCAAATGTACAGAGCTCATCTCTGAATCCAGGATTGAGTTGCAACATTCCCAGTGACAAAAATCCTAAAGCCATACTGACGCAGGTGCAAAGGTAACACAGTCCTTGCAGATCTCTGTAACATATGACCATTATTCGAAATTAATCGAAAATTCAACTTTTTCACTAAAGACTGAAAAAAAGCTTCGGAAATCTACGACACAAATTAGACAGAGCTTGAGTTCCAAAATTTTTTGTGGTCGAGAAATTAAACAATATTGTAAAGGAAAGTTCCTCATAATTTTCTAATCTAATAACTCTAAATATATTATAATAATAACTAACCTCATTTGTGGAAGGTATGTGTATACTGCGATAGTAACCAGTAAGAAGACCACAGAGATGAGAGTGAGGATACCGCTAGTTTCCAAATCGTTCGACCATTTTTCCTTTTGAAAGCATACCAGAGCGACATTCATGAGAACTGATCTATTATTTGTGTCAGTTCTATGCATTTTACCAACACAGTATCTGCAAAATACGAAAAGTTAATTGTTAGACTCTGGGACACTTCTTTGAATACTGAAAGAGTTGTGGAGACTCGTCTCTTCAAATAAAGGTTATGCTTATTGTTGCAACATCCTAGCCTGGTATTACGAACACACTCCTTATCTACGTGAACATATCAAACGGAAGAATAGTTATTGAGTAATATTGGGAAGCCAACAAAAACCTTTAGATGTAGTTGTAAGCTTATAACCCAACAAGCCATAAGACGGAAGCCACTGAATAATAACTAAGAGGGGCCCTCAACGAACGTGTACCCCGGAGTATCGACAGTGGAGACCTTGTTGCCGATAAGGATAACGTTCGTAACGGCGCACATTAAATGGGAGCTGCTGAGGTTTATGCTGTCGCTATAATTAACATCTTCGGAAAAAATAAATGAGATCAAAAAAGAAACTAATGAAGACCTACTGAGAGGGGTCTTCAACGAAGGTGTATCCAGGAGTGTCGACAGTGGAGACCTTGTTGCCGTTGAGGATGACATCAGTGAGAAGCAGGCGGCCGTCGGCGCACATCAGCTGGGGGCTGCTCACGTTGCCGCAGGACCGTCGCTCCATGATCTCGCCATTTGGACAGCAAGGGTTAGCCGACAACGCTACTCCGCAGCTTAATAACAGCAGAAGTAATTCCTGTAATGAAGAAAAAATGAAATTACTAATATGACAGTCGAAAGCAGTCAAATCAGCAGGCGTAGTATAACGAACGAAGAACAAATAAGGTTTTCTCTCATCTGGATATATTTTTTCAAATTTCGATGTAGATAAACCCCTTGAGCTCGTCCTGCTCTAAGGGAAGTTCAAGATTTTTGATCTTTAAAAGTTACACAACGTTTTTGAAATAGACTAAATACTTTCATTCACCTACAATAAGCTTGAACACTACGACTTTTTTATGTAAGTAAACAACTTTCGTATCACATGAGCTCGTCGCTATCTATTTATTTGAATATTACGCCATCTTAGGTCACAGTTGAACAGTTTTACTTTTCACGCTTAAAATATTTTTTGATTAAGAAGTTGCAATGATATTGCGTTTATTGAACTTCGTAAGGTCATTCATTGTGTTACATTACAATGATGTCAAATTGGATAGTTGAACAAAATGTTTTACAATAACAGTACCTCTCTCTATATATGATGACAAAGTCATTACTTTCAAACCTCGAAGTGGTTCAAATTAGCACCTTATTTTTTATCGTAATAAAAACCATCTTCAAAATTTTCGCATATTCCCGATAAATGCAGGCGTAAAATATTCCTTCTAATTACTCTTATTACTTCTACTCTGTTTTAATTTTACTGTTATAATATAAATTAATAAAAGTCTGAGAGTCTTTTTAATTAAAAAATGACAACACAGTCAACATTAGTAAGTGTTACTGATGTTTGTTCAATTACTCATTTTATTATGTTGTCACTCTTTGTACCAAAATGTTGTAGTATAATCAACTAGCTTTTACTTTCGCATTTATAATATTTAGTAGGAATAAAACAGTAGAGATTGTTACAAATGTAGTCCTCTTTGCTTTCCTAACATTTATTTTTGTTTTGAAGACATGTTTATTTCAAAGTTCCTATTATTTTCAAAAAAAAATAAAAAGGAAATGTGTTTTTTAAACTTCCACACAGTTTTCAAGGTCGCCAATTTGATGTAAGTATTTTTAACAGCCCTTAGTGCTATCTGACGCACAAGAAATAAAATCTCCTTGAATTACTTCCAGGCAAAATAACTACTGGGCTATAAATAATATTGGCGGCCAGTTGTTAACCAAAAGAAGTCCTCCATTCAAATTAACACAATTAATTATTAAAAGTAATAGGTAAGTTATACTCTCAGCGGTAAATCTTGTTTTAAAGGGAACTTGCGAAATGGGGATTCCCCAGAGGCAACTCAAAGCTTATTATTAACTCGACCTGTTCCTAGTATTTAAATAAAAAAATACGCATTGACTACAAACAGACAGGTATTTAGTTAACTAACATTACGTCGTTCGGTTGTAGCGTTCCGATATTTTGTAAATCATAACAGGATATTATAGATAAATCGTTGTATCGATTCGGTCGGTTTGATCATAGATAGCTAACCTAGAGTGAATCATAGCTATCATTCGAAATCAGGTCAGTCGACAATCAGCGCGTGGTAATGATATGTAAGGAGGGTAATTATGTCCCGTCCTCAGTGCCTAGGTCAAAGTTACAGCACTGGGTCAATTGGGCTTACCACCAGATTGAATTACGATGTAACAATATGCGTTTGAAATGATAAAGACATTAAAGTAATCTGGAAATTTCTCCTACATCCAACGCAATTCACAAACTAGGTTCTCAACAACATCAATAACTCGGGCAAAGAGTGGCATGGCAAAACACCTCTTTTGGTTTGTAAATATAATTCAATTTTATTAGGAGTCCGAACCTCAAAAGGAAAATACGGAACCCTTATTGGTAACTTTGTTGTCCGTCTTCTGTCTGTTTGTATCCCTTTATCTCCCTTTAACCCTTTATCTCGGGAACACATGAAGATATCGAGTTAAAATTTAAACCATATACTTATGTCTACAATTCCTTGAAACTGTGAACAAAACAAAATTCTAAGGTAACGTAAAAAAAAGATACGGCCGTTTATACCGCAAAAAAGCATATTTCGACACTCTTAAGGGAAACAAAATTTATGAGGTATTTCCCGTTGACCTAGAACTATGAAAATATCGTCTTATACTATAAGTGCAGGGAAAAGTCTGGAACATTTGTAATTAAATCGTAAATAATATAATCTTTATTTAAGTACCTACAAATTTGTACGGAACCATCGGTGGGCGAGTCCGTCTCGCACTTGTCCGTTTTTAATGACGTTTAAGTTTTCAACAATATTTATCACTAAAAATGGTTATAATGGTACTAAGTACTAACGTATTGGCTTGCAGCCGTACTCAGCGACATCAGTTAATTTGAATTCATTATGTGTCGTGTCATACAAAGCGATTAAATTGACAATAGACTTCTGCAACTTGCTGCAACTTCACTCGAGAATGTATGGCAAAGAGAATACAGATTAAGATACGTCGTTTTGTACCGCAAGCGCTCTGAAGTTGGGCACTTCATTTGTACATTGTTAAATTAATCGCATTGTACATGTTATAGAAAAGAAAAAGATATTAGCACCAAATAAAGTATAATAATGAACCTCTTTGTGTAAACTTTTAGATAATAATAAAGATTTCAAAATTTTCTTTGGAGGTTTTTATGTGGGCGGTGTTACTGTTGTTATTGTGTTACTGTTGTGTGTGTGTGTGTGTGTTGTTTTAAATAATATGTTATCTGATTAAATATAGAAATAAAGCCAATGAAAAACATAAATATTGCAGTTGAACTAACCAACCATTGTAGCAATTTGCTTCATTATCTAAACCAAAGCATATAATTAGAACTTTATCGTATCATATTACCAGTTGATCAGACCTCATTCTGCAATCTACGCGTTTGGTTGTAAAATATATTGATGTTTTAACTCATTAATATAGAACAATATCAAAAATTAAATATTTTAATGGCCATTTAGACATTTACTAAAGAATTAAAAAACAATGGTTTTTTATTAGGAAAATAATTTGTGGACAAACAAACAAACAAATAAACAAGAAAGCGACCTAATAAAACCATGTCAAAAAGCATTACTTACAATATTTTCCCCATCATTGGGTACTTATGTATTTACTAATGAAGTGAAAAACAAAAGCATTGCAATCACAGAACAAAGAAAAAATCATTTTTTGTTCTGTGATTGCAATAGTAGGTTCACATAATAGATTATGTTTTCTGAAATCTTTGTAAGACGTTTTATCTGAGATTATTTTAGAACTCTAGATTTGTTTACTTTGCACCAACATTTCGAAACAGTATTGTTTTTTGCCAATTTTCACGACATTCACATTCTGACAGTCTACTGAAAGTTTATTTTTGCCACCGGACATAAAGACCAGCAAATAAACACAAGTATCATCTATATTTAGCGTTGCATTTTGTGCACTCGCACCGCAGTTTCAGAAAGAGGCATGAAGTGAGTCTTTCCTTTTGAAATTGAATTTGAATGAAATGAAATGACTGACTTATCAGTCTTATTGCGAACTACAAAACAGAAAAACGGGAAAAAAGAAACGGTTATCTTTCTGTTTTTCACGTTTACATTCTATAAGTAACATTTTTTAACTTTAAAATCTATAATATATTTCAATTTTACTTACTTACTTTAATAGATTTATTTATTTTACCTAAACAAAATTATAATTCGATAGTTTTACTGCTATACACCTTACCTACCGACCTACTAGGTATGTTTTAAAAACTTATAATTAAATTGCACATTGATTTTAAGTGTCATTAATGTTACAGATAACTGCTGTTCTGTAGTTATAAAGGTAATTTTAATTAATGCCTATTCATTATAAAATTTTCCTAGCCTTTCATTTACTAAAGTTTAAAGGTAAACTTCCCAAATGCATTTTGTTGTCTAACAAATATTTTGCTAAAATAAAACCGATTTTTATAAGATTCATACACTTTGGCTTATTTAAGTGTTACAAAGGAAATACAATACAACATGTCTCATTTGAATGCATGCCATCACCACAAAAAAACTTTACTCGAATAACATTAGTATAGCTGTTGTATCGTATGTTTTTTAAGAGTTGAGTAAAACGTGCAATTATTTTTATCTATTTTATTACTCCTTACCTTTCTAGCTGACAAAAGCTTATGTATTCCACGGAGAACGTTATTATGAATATCCTGTTTTTTAAGTTCTTTTTACTGTAGATTCAATTCTTTAACTGTGAAAAATGAGAAGTTTAATATCGCGTAATGTTGTTTCTTCCAATTAAAATGTACTTAAGTGTGATAACATGTAAGTTTATAATATTGTCAAAACAAATATGATTCTTGATAATTTTATCATTAGTTAAAACGAGGCGTGATGTTTTGACAACCTTTATGTAAGTGACTTCTTAATAGAAGTTATTGATAATTTCGCGTACGATAATATAGATTACAAGTTAATTTTAAGGGGTTTTACAACGTCAAATACACATTTTTGAACAAATATTTCACAAGGTATTTCTTGTTTTATCGGTCTAAAAAAATTGAAATAGAAAATAGATTATAGTACTCGGTTATGTGATTGACAAAATCATAATAGCTTTTTAACTTTTTCGATAATAAAAATCGTAAAGTGACCAATGTTGTAGTTTTTCGCTGATGTGCCAACCAATAATAAACCTATAATCTTGAAACTATAATAAAAAAAACCTCAGCTAGCTCTCTAGTTTTGTGATTGACAGTTTTCCAAAATAAGAAATATTTTATTAGTTATTTATTAAAACCGACAGTGTTGTCGATAATTTCGATAATTTTTAGGTACCTACCATGAAAATTTCTTCCAGCGTTGTACGGCGATTGTTTTAAAATCTTCAAACAGTACAGAACAGACAAAAGAAAGATTGAATTCTATGTTTTAGATTTAATTCGAAAATCACGTACAGTCAACAGCACGCTCGGCTTCAACGACAGGGTAATCATATTCAATCAATGTTATACTTAAATGCGAAAAAATTAAAGTTCAAAATAAATTGCAGATATTTGACAGTTTTGTATAACCTGACGTGCTGCTGACTGTACATAGATAAATAAAGATAAGTTCTTCTTAACTTGCTGAGATAAAAAATAATCAATCGTCTGTTTTTATCTATCTAACAAAGAATTAGCCATTCATACTATTTATCAAATTAGTCAATGTAATCAAAGTGATGAATGACAAACAGCCATGTGTAGAATTCACAGAATCGTTTTGTGGAAAAACAAAAAGTTTTGAATGGACAGCCGACGGAGGCAAAACAAACAATTTTATTCGGCGTTTCTAGTATTGTATTTGATGATGCATGTTAATGTACGAATCTCAATACGTACACAGTATTTGCTTTTCTATACAATATTATATACATAATAATAAGGAGAATACCGAATCAATGTCGTGACTGTCACACGAAAAATCGATACGATTTGTCCCCACACTATCCCGAGGGCAATGATTCGGGACCCAGTAAGCGGTGCGCTTGTGTAAGCTAAGCCTCAGCATTCCTAAGTAAAATTTCTATTAATTAAATATTCATATCGAAAGGAACTGCATGTTTTTCTATTTTACAATAACAACATACTTGACTGTTACTGCGAAAACCCCGGTCACGTTCTTGAACTCGCTATGGGAAAAGTTTAGTATACTTACAATTAAAGACTTGTTTTCATTCATTAGTCTATGATAGTTAATCTGTTATTTCCAATGATGTAAGAGGTATAACAATATGGTTAATCCCAGCTTGCTTTACTTTTTTAAAGGACATAAACTATTATGCATTTCTGATAATATTTGTTATAATTGACGACCTCCGTGGTCGAGTGGCTTTGTACACCGGTTTTCAAGGTGTTGCCATCTCTGAGGTCCCGGGTTCGATCCCCGGTGGGTCAATTTAGAAAACGAACGTTTCTATATTGGCTCAGGTCTGGGTGTTTGTGATACCACCGTTGTCTCTGATTTCCATAACACAAGTGCTTTAGCTACTTACTTTGGAATCGGAGCAATGTATGTGATGTTGTCAAATATTTATTTATTATGATATAATTTGTAACTATTGGATGTACTGTGAAAGTGTTAAAATAACTATAAAAAATCACATGGACTGTGCGTATAGTGACTTCCTCTTGCAACTGATAACACTTATCTACAAGAACATTATAATTTGTAACGGGGCGAGCTATTGAACATCAGAGACAACTGTTTAAATAACAAAATTGGTTTTGACCTATATTAAAACTGAAGACACATCATTAGCTGTTGCCACTAACTGTTAAAAGATTATCTGTCGATTAACCTCGGAGTTTAAACTGTGTACCTACCAGTAATAGTTTTGCCATAAACAACATTAAAATCATCGTATTTTCAATAGATTTATAGTACCTATAAAAGGTGTTACAAAAATACCCCTAATGCCGAATATGGTATAGGGACCATCAAACTGATCAATGGGGTATTTTTGTAACACCTTGTATAGTTGCATTAGTTGATTTAATAAATAAGATTCCGACGAACTGAGAACCTCTACCTTTTTTTGAAATCGGTTAAAAATATGTAAATAAATGTTTTAAATTAAACAGTGTGTCCGGGAAAAAAAATAGTATGTTTCTGTATGGTATTATTTTGCCACTGATATTAAAGAAACGAAAGAAACTGTTGACAAGCCAACTATTATAAAGATCAAAGAACATAATTTATGTTTGATTCATTAATGTCAATCAGATCTAAATAAACTGTAGGTGGATTTATTTGAACGATTCATTTCATATTCATGTCAACGAATAAAAATCACACGTTTTTTTGCACTAAATTTTTTTAAGAGATGGTTTGATTCCCATAACATTTGAAATATTGCAATAGAATATGAAATGAATCATTCAAATAAATTCATCAAGATTTTATTCCAAACATTTTTGGTTTCATCATATCCTCTGAGTATTATTTTTACATGAACTTTATCTAGTTATGTATATGAGACACTCGAATTGCATTGTATAGTATTCACGTCATGTACGTAGATAAAGTAATGAATATCAGGCATGAAACATTCATATTACTTGTTGAGTCTTGTTGTATTATTACCACTTATTATGGACTTCAGCATAAATTACTTTAACTATAAAATACTAAATAAAATACTAGAAAAAATACGACTCGCACCAGATCATGTTCTCAGACGGGAATCGATTTGTATTTTTTCTAGTATATTATTAAGTATTATATAAAAATTGCATTGTGAATGCTCAAAATTAAAAAGCTTTAATTATATTACGTACGGTGATAGTGCTTTTTATTACGATGTTTGTCGATTTGTTTTATAAAAATATTTTTGGAATTTTCTGCTAATATGAAATACATTTCAAAATTATTTGCATTAAGCTAAACAAATGCTCATCAATACTAAACTATTAAATGTTGACAATTGTCAGTCATGAACGAATTGATTTCCAAAACCAGGCTTATTATATCTCATTATTTATTATTATTTATTATTTCTCTTTGTTTCTATCTCTAAAGTTCTCAACTCTTCTGAGACTACTGGTAAAAAATGTTGATAATAAAATTGTCAATCATTAACGAATTGACTTACAAAACCTGTTGTTTATTGTAGTTTATAAAAGTGATTCACTATTTCTCCTTGTTTGTGACTTCGTTATTTGTGACATTACTGAACGGTTAAGCTACTTACTATCTCTCTACCCTCCAGGGACCACTGATAAAAATACATAACATGTAAAGGCAACACGTACGGACACCTAGATAACAAATACATTGTCGAGCAGACCTTTATTACTGTGTGCTAGAGTTACTAATAAGAATAATATTTTTTGTCCACACAACATGAAACATAATACATTTTTAACATTTCTCCCTGACGAGCAGAAATAATGGAAAACATAGACTCATTTATAGTATAAAAAATATCCAAAAATGAAAAACTTTTTAACTTTTTTCTAGAAGTTTCTATTATAAAAAATAGCACTGTGAAGGCAGGATTCAAAAATTAAGCTGAAGGTTACAAAAAAAAGCTGGCAACGTCATCGAAAACGTCAACGAAATTAAGTAAATACTTTTGATTGGGTATTCGATAAACAGAAAGTCATAAACCGAAAAACTTAAACATGTCTAAATTTAGTGGAAGAAAAAGAAATCGATTGTGTTTTCAGTCGCATTAAAACGCACACACGCGGTCATTGATTCGTATATTGTAGACGATCGCGCTTGAGTAACCCGAACAGATTCCATTAAGAGGTAGATAGATAATACTGCTAATTTATTGTAATATGTACCTAAGTACGCGGATATATTTAGCCAACAAACATTTCATGAGGTTGTTTTCCTGGTTTAAAAAAAATCAAAGAAAGAAAGCTTTTTAAAGCTCGTAGCATATTATATGCAAATATGTTGTTCAGTTAATTTAACAACTTTTATAGCTAAGTTGTAGTAAGTGCACTTCTTTAAAAATGCAATTATTTTAGTATTAAATATAACACCATAATTTTATCTTGAATAACTTAAAACGTATATTTGAGTTAAACTCTTTTAGATAAAATACCTTAGTAGCACGCCTTTATATTATGAATTTTAAAACATTATTTCCACTTACCTTCATATTTATAAAAAAACCGACGATAATTTCACTTATTTCAGAAAATGTATTTGTTTAAATAATTAACACTAGTAAATACAGTATTCGTGACCATATATTATCGAGAATTCGACCAACGTTTGTGGCAGATGCGCGTGCGACTGGCGGAGCTGACAAAATACACTCTTGTGCCGTGCTCTCTTGTGAGTGTGGGGTGCGTGCGCGCAGGGCTCTATTAGAGCGGGAGCTGGGCTCAATTCTGCTAATGTAAACGTACTAATCGTGTCTCAATGGTGTTTCAATAATATTGCTTGTTGTGTTTTAGTCAAGAACTGTGTCAAAAGGCCATACTTTTAAACACCATTGAAAAATGATTGGTACGTTTATAAAAGCAAAATCGTAGCCCTCCTGGTTACGCGAAACTTGCACACGAATGTGTTTATTAAGTAGCCTCATGATCACGTTTACATACTTGATCAATCAAACCCGTCGAATTTGCATGATGGCATTTAGTAAACTTGAATAGTTTGTGGTAGATTTTTTTCTCTGTTATAATTATAATTAGTTTTTTACCTCGATTGACATCACCCTGATACATTTTTTTTTTGTTTCGAATAATAGTCATGTGGATAAATTTAAACTTCTATTAAACTGCAACTTGGTAAATAAATTACCTAGTACCGTATCTTTAAATTCATGAAATGCTTACCGTTGTATTAAACTCAACGTCCTGTGATTATATTTCTCATCACTCTATAATATAATTTGAAAAATTTTATAATTCTTACAAGATTGAAATTAGACTCCATCTCACATTGGCTCACTCCAAAAATCAAGTTAGCTACACCTTCATCAAACTAAATTAACCCTTCCAAGCCCGGAAAATGAGACACAATAGATTTTCCATTGTTATCCAGCCGCCTGCGTCCGCTCGGGCGTTGACGAATTAAGGTGAACCAACAAAAATGGAATAAAAGTAACAAAAAATAACGAGTATTTCTAATAAAAAAAAAAATTAAATAATGACGCGTACAATACTTCAGCAGAGTTTTAAATAGTTTGTCTGACTCCCGGTCTATTACTCGTACATTTATATCAATAGTTGTTTGATATGGTGTGTGCGCCTACCTGCCAGCTATTATTATTAATACCAGGAATAAATACTATTTATCGAATATAGATAGATAAATACGGTATTCTTCAAATGTGTTCAGTGTTCATGTATGATTGTATGTGAGTTTCGTTATTCCACCATATTTTCTAAATGCCTTAACGGATTTGAATGAAGTATCGTTAGTATCCTTACATCATTCCGAATGACACTGGCTATATTTTTTAGAAAAAAAAACAATATGGTGACTTTGCGACACCACATTCAAATGTGAAAAAAAAAATTGTTTTCTTCAATTATTACAATATAGGCATCAAATAAAAGGCCTTGATGAGTACATTCCAAAACTATACAATTTGTCACTAAAATGTGTGAAAAAAATATATATTGAAAACACGACTGCCCTCCCAAAAAAACTAACTAAAAAGTTAAACAACAAGTGTCACACAAATTTTCTCACAATGTATTATGTAGAAAAAAAATAGTAAGTGCTCGAGCACTGACAAATAAAAAAAAAAATCTTAACTTTAAATCTTAGTTATTTGTTACTTAGGTACTGAAACTTTTTCCCTACACTTTTGTTTAACTACCTGAAAAACTTTTTGTCAAGTATATTGTTTTGCACTACGAATCTGAACCAACAACTGTGCTACATACGGCGTGTGAAAAATGTTAACAACGATAAGTTGTTTAAGTAAATATGTCACTTGAAAGTCCTCTGGTTGTGTCTTATTGATGATTTGCTTCGGCAAGTTCCCATACTGAATCTGTACAGACTGAAAAAAAAATCTCTCTTCCTAATGAATTTTGCTTAAAATTATGTGTCATTGTATCCAAGTAGTTAAAAACTGTTTTTCTACAACAACCTCTTTTTTAGATAATCCAAACACAAAATTAATAAGGGGAAATTATTTGGGGTAACAGCAGCACAGATCCTTTAAAGATATTAAATAACTAGCCTCCGCCCGCGACTTCGTATGCGCGGATAGTAGAAAAATTAATATGGCGACCAGTTTAAATGATCTCATTAGTGTATGAAGGGTGCCCTTTGCATTGCATAATTTCGATTGTTTTAAATTCACTTGGCATAACTCGATTGGCATAATAATCACAAAGCAAACTATTTATTTTTGACGACTTAAGTGGTGCAGTGGTCTACCACACAAGAGGTCTCGGGTTCGATTCCCGCCGGGGCAGAAATTGTAATGATGAATTTCAATTTCTGTGACGAGTTTGGGTGTTACTATGAATAATAAACATATATATTTAAAAAGTATATAAGTAGTATATCAGTTGTCTAGCACCCATATTACAAGCTTTGCTTAGTTTGGGGCTAGATGGCGTTGTGTGGAATCGTCCAAGCATTTATTTAGCATAAATTTCGATACACAACATTATATTGCATAACTTTTAAAATGCATAATAGTTGCAATTCCTAATTTCAATTGGCATATTTTGAAAGGCATAATTTTGTTATGGTAAAATCTGTTACTTTGTATACCAACTGGTCAAAGCTTTTCGTGTTATATCAGCCACGCCACTGGACCACACCACTTAGGTATCGTTTACAATTTTTAATAATGAATCAATTTCCAAGCAAGATTAAGAGAAGATAAATGAATAAAAAAATATTTATTCATTTATCTTCTCTCAATTTGTTTGAGTGACCCTTTTCATCTTAATAATAAAATCATTAAATTATTTTGTCACCAGACAGACATTATTACCTACATTCTATAGTTGTTGCCTGCCACCATCATCCGTTCAACTTGAGTCCGGCGAACAGTGAGCTTCCCATATTAACGTAATACCAAAATAGCAATTTGAGCATAATAACTCTTCTTGAAGATGTTGTCGGATTAAGACAGTATTTGTCTAGGGTTCAAAAATACCAAACCAAATAAAAATTAATGCGATTTACAGTTTTGTATGAAAAATATGTAATTGGCATATATTTTAAAGTGATTATGATAATTATCATAGAGATGATGAAACCATACAACCCCATTGTATTTGGGCTCGTTAGAATCGTCTTTATACTCTGATGGGTGACGAGGTCCAGGGTCTGATGTTTTATATTGAATATCTTTATATACTGATTCTAATAGAAAGAATCAGGGTGGATTCTTCGATCAAGATAATCGAAGAGTTCATTCCATATTTTTGGCCGTAAGTATAGTTGACCGTAAGCCATTTTTAATGTCCCCAGTGCTGGGGCAAAGGCCTTCCTTATGGGTGGATAAGGAGGATGGGCCATAGCCCACCACGTGGGTCCAATGCGGATTAGTGGGTGTTAACGACTGCAAATGCAGCCTGGATCAACGGCTTAATGTGCCTTCCGAAGCAAGATAATAAATTTTTGGTTACCCATCATATGACCGACCCTTGCGAAAGCTGCTTAGCAATCGCCGGGCCAGGCGCTAAACCACTGCGCCATCGAGCTCCTCAGTAGTTGTTACTAATAAATTCGAAAGTTTGGTAATAGACGGACAGTGTTATAATTTTGAATAATACAGTCATCTCATAGTCTATAAAGCGGATCGTATTATTTGTAACTCATGAAATAAAATAAAATAAAAAACAACAAAAAAACGTTTACTTAACCAGTATTGATTAAACTTGTAACTTGTTTATTATGTTAACTAAACTAAATTTGTTTTAAGACATCAAGTAAAATTATTCTTTGATATATTTCTATCTATTTATAATAATACTTCACAAAATATATCACTAACAAAATATGATCCTTCGCGTTGATTAAGACTACATTAGATAAGTTTTATTTTATCCATAATACAACAAAAGTCTGTACTTTTAATTTTATTTGACGACCTGACCTGAGTGGTGCAGTACAGTAGTCATCATACACTATGGTCTACCATGCAAGAGGTCCCGGGTTCGATTCCCGGCCGGGCAGAAATTGAAATGATGAATTTTAATTTCTGTGACGGGTCTGGTTGTTACTGTGTATAATAAGTATATATTTAAAACTATATAAGTTGTATCAGTTGTCTAGCACCCATGTTACAAGCTTTGCGTAGTTTGGGTACGTCAGTACTATTATTAATCCTGTGGTTACTATTATTACTTGTCCAGGCATTTATTTGAAAGTTACTCTAGCTAGGTACCTAGAGAGTTAGTAAAATTATGTTTTCTTACATTTTTTTACCCAATACTTAAAAAACCTATAATGTTTATAATCACATACACTAATTCGCTTAATAAGTTACAACTTACAAGTACTTGTTATTGGAAACAAATAACAAGTCCAAACATTCAAAAAGTTCAAATTCAACAAGACACTTTCAAATTCAAAAGACGTACTGTAATACTTACTTAATATAATGTAGGTATTTAGGTAAATGCTTTATAAAGATTCTTACAAAAATAGAATTGTAATCGTATCACATGTAAAATAATTCGAAATATATCGGGTAATTTTTTAGTTACCATACAAATTTTAAGGGTGAGTTCAGTCCATGAAAATGAACAACTTTCTCTAAGAAACATAGGAACAAATATGTAAAAAAAGACTATACAAGGTGTTACAAAAATACCCCTAATGCCGAATATGGTATATAGGGACCATTAAACTGAACAACTTTTACTATGGGACCAATTCTGAAATCGCGAAAAAAAATCAGCTGTTTCATACAAAAACTAATTACAAAAATATCAAAATGTATATTTTTGTAACACCTTGTAAATCACGTGATCGGTTTAGTAAGGGATGACCAAAATTTTGTGGTGTATTTGGAACTCGTTTCTTGAAAAAACTTGTCCAGTTTCATGGACTGAAGACATCCTTAATGTTTGGATGGTGAATAAAAAATAATTACAGTAATTTCTATCATTAGGTAAAACATAACAAGTGTTATTTTTTTTCTGTATTTTTTTATTATACATTTAAAACATCAAAATACTTACTCATAACATTTTATAAATGCATACAACACATTTCCAAGAAGTTTCCACTAGACACGTGGCTGAAATCTAAAATAATATAATGTATTTCACGATTATAACATTAGACGTGAATTTTCAAAGTCATTTTAGTTAGTCAGTTATTTAAAGCCTGTTTGACAAACTCCGGTTAGGTCCAATAAAAATTCTTGACAGATAATTTCATACAAAGTCTGAAACACCAGAAGTTAGTGCTGCCCGTAGACTGTGAAATGGGCACTAAATCTCTAACATTAGATTTTAGTACATTTTAAATCTCTCATATAAGCTCTTCAACCAAGGATATTCTTAATCTAAGTATTCTACTACCAGAGCTACGCGCGAATAAGACACGATTCGTTATACAATGTTCGCCTTGGACCAGTGACGTCAGCAACGTGTGAAATATTAACAGAAATGTAACCAAAATAGCGGCGAATACGCCCTTTCTGGACAAGGTATAAAATTCATTAGTTTAAAGATGCTTTGGTCACTTCCCGTTCTTATCTTCCATTGGTACGTCAGTAGTATGTCCAATGACGTCTTGCTCGTCATCATCTCCGACCGCCAGGTGCTTTTCCACTGCTCCAGAAAAGCAGTCCAGCCAACCCTGCTTGTACATCGCCTTAACAGTCCTCCGCCTGAACGGGACCAAGACCAAAAATATCATCAGCCCTTGGAGTATGTTGTAGATGTCTATGACAACCCTGGAATACAGATAAAATATTGAACAGAATCAATTTCATATTTTAAAAACGCATCTTCAAATAGTTAATATAAACAGGGTTCAATCCTGTGCTTTCTCTCAAGCCAATGACGGCCATCGTGGTCTGGCCTTTACCATTCATGATTTAGATGTGTTGCTTCAATTTTTATTGCTTGTCTAAAGAAATAAGCTGCGTTCTTATCTCATTAATAAAATGCTATTAAGGCCCCTATATACCTCAAGTGGCGCCCTCATTTTAATTAAATTTATTGCTCGCTAAGTACATAATGTATCGAAAATTCACATGTACAAATTGAAGCTAAGGTTCTATAGTTTATTTACAAACAATAACTTCATTAAAATACAGTTCGTTGTAGTAGTAGTTCGCAAAAGTGCTAAAAGTGGCCACTTTTAGCACTTTTGCGAACTACTACTACAACGAACTAAATTTTACAAAGGTTATTGTTTGTAAATAAACTATAGAACCTTAGCTTCAATCTGTACATGTGAATTTTCGATACATTATGTACTTAGCGAGCAATAAATTTAATTAAAATGAGGGCGCCACTTGAGGTAAATAGGAGCCTTCAAACCTGTTTACGTTGAAAATGTTTCCTTCACTAAAGAGGGTTACAATTGTTTTAGCCTCGCCCATATTTGCTAGACATCTGGATGTGCCGTAAGTTCAAATAATGAAAATAAAAAATTATTTATTCAAATAAACTTAGATATTATTTGTTTATTATTATTGGTTTTTAATAAACGCCTTTTTGAGATGATGTTCAGTTTAATTAGTGAAATCCCTATAAAGGATGCTAATGATTGATTTCACCTTGTATATTTAATATTGCTATGTGGATGTGGCGTTATGAAAAACATAGTCAATGACTGAATAAAATTCTTAAGATACCTACTGTAAGTTGCATTTACATTAATTTTTAAACAGCAGCCATTGATGTGTAAATGTTAGTACTTATTTACAATTTGATACTATCTTGGGCCCCTATATGCACAACTTTCTTTTTGTTAGGTCGCTTTTTTGCATTTATACTGCGCTGCTGCGTCAAAAAAATCATATCTGTTTAAACTGTGCGTCATTCATGTTTCACATGCCAATAGTTTACTACACTTTTTTGAATAGACACAGTAAACATATTTAGAATTCTTAACTTATTTATCTTTAAGTAAAGCATAATGTAAACATTTTTACGTATCAAATATAAGTAAAATCCAATAACTTTTAATAACATAAATATTGCGCACTAAACACTTTCAGATGGTTAGGTTTTTTAAAAGCAATCTTATTTTTTTTAATGAATTGTTTAACTATCATCGTGATAACCGCGTAACAAAATAAATTGCTTTGTCATTACTAGCGCACAAGAGAGATACTTATTTAACAGGTTGGCCTTCCATCGGGTTTTATTTAACGCAATCGGATAGTGCTAATTGAAATAATAGGTTACTGTTATCACTATCACTTAGACATAAGTTTAGGATTTAAATAAATAAATAAATAAATATTTGACAACATCACATACATTGCTCTGATTCCAAAGTAAGTAGCTAAAGCACTTGTGTTATGGAAATCGGAGACAACGGTGGTATCACAAACACCCAGACCTGAGCCAATATAGAAAAGCTCGTTTTCTAAATTGACCCAACCGGGGATCGAACCCGGGACCTCAGAGATGACGACACCTTAAAAACCAGTGTACAAAGCCACTCGACCAAGGAGGTCGTCTTTAAACTAATGAATTTGTTAGAACTAAATTTGTAACAGCTAGAGAAGGCAATGAATTGCAGCTATAGTCGAAGTTTATTATAAGTTTTTGATTAGCACATTTGGAAAAAAGTACTTGAAGTTTTCGTCTGTCAAAAGACCGACTGAACCGACTAGTGAAGTGCCGCTAAATAATAAACAATGTACTAAATTAACCGATGATAAGATCGATATAAAATATCCAGAACACCAGATGGCTATTGAGCATCCACCTGATATTACCACAGATTACGTAACAGTTTTTTTTATCGCTCAGCTTGAATTCCTGTTTCGCCTGAGCTATACAGATTACAGCATACACTCTACAAACCATCCAAAACCACTTTGTTTTTAGGACTTTCGGAAATTCAGTCATACGGAATCGAGTTTCTTGTACAGACGAAAAATTATAGTAATAAATATTTCATTAGAAGATCGAAGATTAGAAAGAAAGGTATAATTCGTTCTTATTAGAACTTTTCTATTTATAGAAGATATCTTTATATAAATTAAAATTTAAAGTTACTATTCTCACATCCTGTATATTTCCAGAGCAACATTATACTTTGAAAACTTTTATGGCCCTTAATTTACTCTGATGTTCCTTTAGTTTTGTGGTTTTGTAGAAAGATGTAAAATACTAACCAGAAAGGAGACTCATCCATTACTGAACTGATCATCTCGAATATCCAAGTCACTCCCATCAGCACAAAAAGTCGTAGCGTCATTAAAAACCTGGAAATTTTAAGTTTTTGTGTTACTGTTGCTTAAACTTCGTTTAGGTTACGAAAATAGTTGAAAATGCGATTAATCTGACAATGTCAGTGGTCCTCGGCAACATCACTCGAGATTGTACTCGTGTATTATTGTTTTTTTTATTTCTGGGGAAGTAGGTATACCAACTTTTTGTTCTGGGCACATGATGATCGAGTGCCGCTTCGTATTAAGCACTTAGGGTAGAAACGACAATTATTTGCATAATGACCAATTTTAAGACAAATCAAGCATGCTTTCTTGCCCTTCAGAAACCTGTACACTGTTCGTGCACAGTAAAAAAAACATTTTTATTTTCTTGTCTGTAACTTTTAATTTAGAAATAAGCTGCATTCTATTAACTTACTTGTATTTAAGCGCCTTCAGATGAGTGGAGGCAAAAGTGTTCCTCCATAGGTTGATTGAGGTGTATACGAAAATGCATATGTTGGCTAATATCAATACTGACATCACGCTGTACATATAGTACCATTGGTTCGTTGTATCTGTAAGAAGAAAATACTTTACACATAATTTGTCATTGAACTTTAAATATAGGAATATATGTTTATAGATACATTATCCGCTGCTTTTTTGTAACAACTTGTCATATTATGACTGATTTAAATATACGTTGCTAGTCAAATCGCTTTTGCAAACCTAGATGATGAAGCATTTATTTTGAAATTCAATAAAATTAGCATTTTTATTCTATTTTATATCAATACGAGTGAAACAATACCCATTGTATTTGCAATATCGGTGCAAATACGTCTATTACTAACCGACAAAACCACTCTCTGGAGAGAGTGGTTTTGTCGGTTAGTAATAGACGTATTACCAGGTATATTACCAGGTGGACCTGGTAACCGGTACCATGGACCAATCCATGCCGGTGCTCTATTACTTTTATGAGGTGAATATACAGGCTGCATTTAGAGTAGTAAAATTATGGTGGTAAGTACGAACACTATATGTTTACGAGTTATTCAAAGTATTTTTTTTTTACTTCGAAATTGCTAGCTTTTGAACCCAAACGAAGGATGCTAGGATTTCTATGAACTCTGGTCCCAATAGCTACGTGTGGTACATAGGCCTGTGGATACGTTGGATATGGTTATATTTTTGAGCTGACCAAAAGCCACTATTGCGCCAAGTTCCAAATATAGTCAGTTAATAGTTATTCTTTATTAAACATGGTACTTTGGTTTCACCCTCCATATTCCCTTCAATAGCTACGTGTGTTACAATTACAATGCGATTAATTTGACAACGAACAGTGGTAGGCGGTAACTTCACTCGAGGGTATGGTATAATGGTGCACTGCGCACAGATTAAAATCAGAATAAATAATTGTTAAAATACATCGTATTGTACGAGCTCTCTGAAGTTGGTCACTTCTGTTGAGCAAAGTCAAATTAACCGCAGTGTACATCATGTGATAGTTACCATAAAACCAGCAGTGCATAAGGCCAATCCCAGGTCTGGCGTGGTCGCCGGGCACGAAATTCACCACGGCCATTATTACTGTAAGCAATGCGGGCGTACCCCATGCGTACGTCGCGTATAATATGAAATCTTTTAAGCTGTAATTTATCGTAGACGGCCGCCTGTAATTTAATAATTAATTATTAAAATCACAGTAATATCGGTCAATAATTGTTTTCTTTACAGTCAAACAATGCAGCAATTTTTAAACAATGCAATAATTTAATCTTTTCAGCTGTGTATTTTCTACTTTCACAGGTCATAAAAATAGCAAATAAATATGTAGGTACTACTTATACAACTTTGAATACGAATAAAATTGTGATTGAAAAATTAACTTACCTTAAACTCAATAATATTTGAATTGATATAGCATTTGTCCAAAAGAAGCTGGCTAGAAAAAAGAAATACGCCAGAAAACCTGAAAACAA
The DNA here is from genome assembly GCA_963556745.1 of Catoptria pinella. Taxonomy (NCBI): domain Eukaryota; kingdom Metazoa; phylum Arthropoda; class Insecta; order Lepidoptera; family Crambidae; genus Catoptria; species Catoptria pinella. The sequence goes on from OY750776.1 coordinate 6,880,285, forward strand.
AAATTCTTTAATCTTATCTGATTCTTATCATTTTATTACCATTGTTTTTATTAATAACGATAACACGAAAACTTACCTCTCACTGCGCACAGTTTCATGTCGCTATAAGACATTAACTTCATCAAGACTAGAATCATCATTCCTAATCCTAGACTGACGCAAAAGCATATTAAACTTTTCCCCTGGAGATCTCTGAAATTAAAAAATAAATAAAGGAAAACTGTCTTTATTGAACGAATTTCGTATTTCGTGATTTTCTTATCAGTCACAAACAATGTTTTTCATTGTTTATGGCTGATAATAATAGTTTTATTGTTGTTGTCTGTCTACAACAGTTGCAACTAAGTTTAATTCTTTAAAACTTAAAATTGTGATTTACTTACCTGAGTTCTGGAAGAGCTGCATATATAGCAGCTGTTAGTAATAAAAACACTACTGATACGATCAGGCAGTATCCTGACAGTCGGTCATCTACTATCTTCTCATCATCAGATTGAGAACACACTATGGCTGCTTGTGTCACATTTTCCAGTAGAACATCATTTATCTTAGTGATATTAGTTAAGCAGTAGCTGTAAAATAAAAAATATAGTTATTATTAGGTGTTAATGCTTACAACCTATTGTATTCTTACTTTAGTTCGTTTACGAAATAATTGCTCGTGGTTCTATCGGTAATTCAAAACATTTGCGCGTTATTCAATAAACATTAGACGTCATTCACAAGACCTTGACTGATTCCTTTTTTAAGAAAGTGGGCTTATTTAGAATAAATAAAATAAAATCTTCTGGCGGCGCTAGTTGGCTCATGTCAGCCCCTTAAAGTGATAGAGATGTAAGAAAATATATCCGAAGCCACTCGTTCTCTTGCAAGTATTTAACAATTTAAATCTTCACTATTATTTATTAATCTATATTAATCGGAAATGAATGTAAAGTCTGGAAATGATATACTTATTTGTAAATATCGGTTCATCTGATAAAGCTGATAAGATTTTTTACGCCCATTTTTCTTGTCAGCTAAAAGACGTCATAATGGATGGTAGGGTAAAAGAATTGACGATTTAAAAATGCTTATTATGTGAGCTTATTTGAATAAAGACTTTCATTCATTCATTGACTATACCTAAGTGATTATGGGCTATATTTTGTTGCCGAAATTTAGTGGACCGCGACTTGCAAAGTTATATTCTTACAACATTAAAGTTTTTTTATAAGGTAAACTTAAACTATTATGGAAATCATGTCTATTATCACGTTAAGTTATTCTTCTGTCACGGCCTATTAGAGTTGAATCAATTAACACCAACTGTCAAACTCTAAAACAAACATTAGCAAACGTCCGTCAGACTATCAACAACCGCCTGATGATGGGGAATAATAAATAAAGGAACATTTGATAAGCGTTTTATAAATGAAATTTACCAAACGCTGCGTTGCAAAAACTTATTTCAAATAACTTTATTTAAATAACATTTAATTCGTCGCAAAAAAATACTATTTACAGTGCCAGGAGTTAGACTGCGGTTGTCAATATTTACCCCTTTTCCGTACTTCTCAAAGTTTAAAAAGCTCAAACATTCCGAAAAAGATATGTAAAAGAGATATTGTTATTATCTTTAAATAAAATTTAAGCTTTCTAAAATTATTTAGTTCTTCAAATTTTGCCAATTTTGAAATGTTGTTTGTAAGGGATGAAGTGTAACCATTTTTTTGTTTAACATCTAATTAAATAACTACTTGCTGAGCGACTATTTTATTTTTAATAAAATTAATATTTACCTTTCCCTCGATACTGTTATATTTTGATTAATTAATGGTAATGATAATGTAGCGTCGCTGTTGACTTTGTAGCGAATTAACTTGATTTTTACTTTGCACGTTAAGGCTGTTATATCTGAAGTCGTATTCGTTTTCGGATTCCAGCAGACACTTTTCCTTTTTAACACCGCAGAACCATCCTTGCAGCAAATATTAGGTGTAATCTCACCACACACCCCTACAGTCAAACATAATACTAACACTTTCCACATTTTAACAGACTTACAAAACTCTTTTCAATATTAAAACTTTATTTTAAACATAATAATAAAACTACTTTGTAACTTTTTCACAAAATGTCCTTTCTTTGACGTGTTTGTAAACATTATTTTTTAGTTAACTTCGTATAGATTCGATTTTATACGCTTCGTAAAAATTTTATACCGGCGACCGACGTCGGTTCGCTGTAGTTGCTTTACAGATACTGATAAAGTGACGCTGAGCTGACCCGATGCAGCACAAAACGTAAGCTATAGTGTCTGATGTCTGGTTTTGGTGGTATGGTGAGTGGGTGAGTCGAAATTGCGACGTCGAAATAATTAACTTCTTTTACTAATTATGTGAGTTACGTGCATGCTGAAAGTGCCGCAATGTGTACTAATATCTATTCAGTCACTAATATCTATTCTGTGGCAGTGTCATTATATATACTCAATAGTAGAAAAAATTACATAGGTAGTTCTTGCTTTCTATTTTTTTTTTGTCTTCAAAAAATAATCCCATTTTTAAGTTGACCTGCTATAGAGATCAAATATAGTCGATGTGTTTTATTGTACTGAATTTTCGTAAACTTTGATAAAATAAAAATCAATTTCCAAAAATATTATTTGTTGATAAGGTTTGCTCTCCCAATGACCTTGGCAAGATCCTAAAACTAAAAATACCGCGACATTGAATAAATTATACAAGGTGATGTCTTTTGTCTTGCCCGCTTCGATTCCCGATTCAAACGATCTTCGAAAGATGTTCTATTTATATATATGTTATCGTAATTGACTATTCATTAAACATACTTTAATCTACAATTATTCATATTTACGACATTTTATGTAAAAAAGGTACCTACTTAAATGTACTAGGCGCCAGTTCTTATTAGTTAATCTTCTCTCTTTTTTTTCTTTATCAAAATGTTGTCTGGTTATTGTTTATTTGTACGTTTGCCACAGAGATTAGCTTTTGCGGTTTTTTTACGCTCTCCATTCATTCAATTTTTTCATAAATTTGCTTAAACCATTAAAAATTATATCGTACAACAAGATTCTTCCGGACCTCTAATGAGTCGGTGTTCGTCCATAACTCGGTCAAGAGCGGTGGAAAAAAGAGCAGGTGTGTACTCGTATAATTAATCCGCGAAAGCACCTGTGGCCCTACCATGAGTTGATGCAAACTCTCTTTCACTCGTATTGACTGTGAGCAGTATATCCGATAGTTTCCGGTAGCGAAAACAGTTTGCATCAACTCATGGTACAGTTACTGATTAGAGGGGAAGCGATTAGAGGGGAAAACATAAAGATAAATAAGATAATTATGGTCAAATCTTTTTTTGCACCACACACCAAATCCGATAATTCCAAAACAGTTTTTGGAATTATCGGTGATTCACTGAAAATGATAATACTTAAGTAACTGATTAAAAGTGTTTGTCCTCATTAAACTGATAGCGTAGATTAATGAAGCTGCAGCTGCAGTCTAAAAAAACTTTTTTATTCTTTGATGATAATATACTAATATCTTTTTACTTTTATGCATGGTTTACCTTGAAAACCCGTCAAAGCTGGAAATGGAATATGCAGTGACTTCATAAACAAAGAATACCTTTAAGGTATTTTCATACACATAGTTTGTTTGTAATAACAAAAAAAACTGGACGATAAATACAAAATAACAAACATTATTCCATGCATAAACCACAAAATACAAATACATAGTTCTGCTGGTAAGGCTGTTGTCTCCTATATACCAGTGTCACGCGTCGTACGCCGCGTCACGTCACGATGTGCTCGGATGTGACGCTGTAAGCGGCCGATGGCGTTCATAGGAAACCAAAGCCTCAGCATATTTTATTCTTTTAATTAACGGACACCAATAATAAGAAAATAAAGAACCATAACGATCATAACAATATCAAGAAGGGTTCCGTGCCCCCTCCCTCCTAGCTTTGCCCCGGAAATGGAGGCCAGGGCCCCCTGGCAAATATCTCTAGATACGCCTCACAGTCTAGTCAGGACTAATCTAATCTATATCTATAGCTTCAGACCGTAACAAAAATTTCCTCTAGACACAAAAAATTGTAAGCGTTAACATCTAGCATTTGAGGCAGATGCAATAAAAATAGTGTAACTTAGCAGTCGCATACCTCGTTGACTCAAATTACAAGGTTCCTGTTTGTTACAGCTTCTACAAATGCTGAAATTCTTTGCTCGTTTCGAAATAAGTGACGAGTCCGGAGACCCCTTGACGGATCGAGACATGACGCTTCTGCACTACTCCAGAATTACATCACTCCAGGTGAGTAGGAAATCAATTTTACAAAATGCTGGTTCAGCAAATGTGAACGAGCTGTGATTTATTTTGTTAAGATTTATAGTATTGATTCAGAGATTCCTTTTTTTTTATTCAGAGATCTCCATGTTCAATCGTGAATCATAATGTCACGGCTTACCTTCTTGAGTTCACTTTTTTTTTCAATTATCCAAACAGCACAAAAAACTCCCTTGGTAATGCCGTGTTTTTTGTGCTCTGTCTGAACTCCAATATTTTTTCAGAAAGCCGCTTTCGCAAAATTTCCGGACTTGCGGTTGTTCGCACTTGCCAATGTCGCTAGCGTGGATACTAGAGAAACTCTTCAAAAGCACTTTGGAAATCTCAGGTTTGAATAAGTATTTTTGTTCATGTACATAAGAATTGTTTTCACCTATCTTACTTGCCTGTTCGATTGGAGTTTTCTCCTCGCCTGCACCAGATAGTATTTTTGGTATCTATACTTCTATTTAGTACATTCAAATTACACCTACCAATCCGGACCCGCGTGGTGGGTTATGGCCCATCCTCCTTATCCACCCATAAGGAAGGCCTGTGCCCCAGCAGTGGGGATATTAAAAATGGCTGATGGTCACATTCAAATTATATTTTATGAAAAATACACGCAAAAATTTTACAGTATTGACACTTATCCTTTTGAGATTACTAACTGTCTAATTTTAACGTTTTCTAATAGTGAAAATGCTCTTCGGGCAATCGCAACTTATCTAAACCTGGTGCCATTAGAAGGAAAAGAAGAGGAAGCGCCATGGCATCGCGTAGATAAGGATTTTCTCAAAGAATTATTAGTAAGTTTATTAATAACAATTTCCAAAGTATATTCCAATCCACTGGATTTGGACTCTTTATGTTCTGTGTTGAGTTTTAACTTTTCTCACCGGAGAAGTTCGATGGCGCAGTGGTTTAGCGCCTGGCCCAGCGATTGCGGTGGTTAAGCAACTTTCGCAAGGGTCGGTCATGTGATGGGTGACCAAAATTTTACTAACTCGAGCTCCTCCTTACTTCGGAAAGCACGTTAAGCCGTTGGTCCCGACTGCATTTGCAGTCGTTATCACCCACCAATCCGCATTGGACCCGCGTGGTGGGTTATGGCTCATCCTTATCCACCCATAAGGAAGGCCTCTGTTCCAGCAGCGAGGGCATTAAAAAAGTCATGTCTTATGTGCCAGGAAAATGTTTTGAATACATTAAGGTTTAAGAGTAATTGGATTTTTTTCCTTTGATCACAGAATAAACCATGTCATAAACCCCCGGAATTGCCATAGTTTAACAAAATAAAAAGTCTGTGGTGCTAGATTTAATTTAAAAAAAAATATGAATTTAATGTTAATAATTATGAATTAATTTTTCGACACTTAATACTTCTCTTTATTTGATACAGATATCACGGCATGAACGACGAATCTCGCAACTAGAAGAACTCAATTCAATGCCCTTGTACCCCACAGAAGAAGTAATATGGGATGAAAATGTAGTACCCACGGAGATTTACAGTGGAGAGAATTGCCTCGCCCTGCCGAAATTGAACCTTCAATTTCTGACACTCCACGATTACTTGTTGCGTAACTTCAACCTGTTCCGTTTAGAAAGCACATGTAAGTATTATTTACTGAACGATTGATTACTTATTTACTAAATAAGTATTCTGGGCTGATTATTTACTGCCGGATTGAATATTTACTTTTTGATTGACATAAAAGTATTAAACTTATTATACGAATTAGATAGAATGTCTATGATGAAAAAAGTTTTTTTTTAATAATAAAAAGTCTTCTTTATAAAACTCGGTAGTAAGTATGCTATTTTCATACAATATTGCAGTGCATAAAATTATTTTAGTCAGCGCCTTCTAACTGTTTCAATAAAAGCGCCCATAAAAAATGTAATGACATCCCATATTAATATGCCAGGGTTTTTTTGTCGGAGCGTCAAACGCTAAAGAATAGTATGCAGACGAACGTGAAAAGAATTTAAGTTGGCAAATGTTTGTTCATTGAATATTTTTTACCTCGTGACATATTGCTTAAATATTTAAGAAATAGCAGTTTCCTTGTAAACAATATGCAAACTGATAACTTCGAAATCCTTTGAATAACTTATGCGGATAGTCACTGCGTAAATTTTGTGGACTAACGATATGACGAGCTCCAATATTTCTTTACTTACGTTATCAGTAAGATTTATCTATGCACGTAATTTTTATCAAGAAAAGTTTATGGCAAAAATGGATAAGAAGTAGGTAGTTAAATGATGGTTGATCTCATACTCATCTAACCTAATAAGCAGATTAATTTACTAAGTAATGTCGGCTCCACACGTTGGCCCATACCTTGGCCATGTATCGTTCGTTGATGCCTTTGAAAGAAACTCTTTGAAGCATTTGTTACAAAACCAATGAAGGCCAATGTGGAGTCAGCATAATAATATATTTTTTAAACCCATTTGGCCGTATTTTGCTTTCCATCGTATTTCAAATAACATGATTTCGTCTTAGATTCTTATGATTCGTTTCGTTTAGTCTTACACAATAATTAGCAATTTCTCATAGTTTTATCTGGCTATATCTCGAAAGTCACTTTAGAGTCGAACATACAACAAGCATTAGTCATCATAACTTAACTTAAGTTATGATGACTCATAATATTAAATACTTAATAGTTAAGAATAGTAAAACTTTTGGTAACTTAGGTTAGCTTATAACCTTAAACAGGTTTCTAACCATGTATGATTTTGTTAGATGTCATTCCAGTTTGAATTATTTAATGTGACATTTTTTTTTATGCTTTTCAACAGCAGCTTCCAAATAACTAAAGACTTTTTTATAGATCAAAGCCACCCTAAACTGAGATCATAGACATCATAGGTACTTTTTAATATTAATTACACCAGACTACGCGTAATTATTACTATTCACTTATTAAATAGAGAGAATAAAATAGAGATTCACGCGCGTAAGTAAATTACAACTACCTTCAATTTTACAATGTTATTAATATATTTATTTCTTCTTCAGATGAAATTCGGCAAGACATAGAAGACGCTGTCTATAGGTTGGCACCATGGTAAGTACACTATAATTTAGCAATATTAAAATGCTATTAATAAAATGCAATATGTTAACAGTTGAAAATTAAATTTTTGTCTGTGTAAGTATAGTCGCAATAATAATAATATACACAAAACTAATAGGTAAAATAAATCTTTTGTTACTTTTAATCATGATTTTTCTTAATTGGCCTAATGCACGCCATGTCCAAGTAGGGAGTTAGGAAATTCGAGAGGTGACACAATATATATAATTATATAACTGGAAGTGGCTCATGTCATGTAATGTAGATACTAGAGCGTGGTTGAAGTTACCACCGAATATGATCTCTCACGTGTCTAATACATTTTAATATATTAAAAAAGAAGTTTCATTATTTTTATTGATTTATTTTATTTTATTTCATACTAAAGTTATTTATCTTTATTTGTATAATGTATACCTCATTAATTAGGCATGCGGAAGATGGCAGCGTTTACTTTGGCGGCTGGGCGCGCATGGCCCATCCGATCAAAAGTTTTGCTGTAGTGGAAGTCGCCAAACCAAATATTGGAGAAAAAGCGCCATCTCGCGTGCGAGCTGACGTTTCAGTGACGTTGAGCGTACGGAATGAGATCAAACACGAGTGGGAAAGCTTGAGAAAACATGACGTATGCTTTCTCATCACAGTTCGACCATCGCAAGGCATAGGTAAGTAAAAGCTGGAATGTAAATCTCTTTTTGTTTTTTTTAATCATTTCCTTTGCTTGGTTATGCCACCATAATGATAATTTCAAAATAAATGGACAACATTAATTTATCATTTGTCAGACAACAAAGTTTTTAAATGCGGCTCCTTTTTTCCCTCAACCCTCGTAATGTTCATACAGGAGTGCCCGTTCCAAATTTATTTACTTAAACTGATTTAAATCCAATAGGTACGAAATACGACTACAGAAAGAGTATGGTAGACCAAGCGGGTATAGTTTACGTGCGAGGTTGCGAGGTAGAGGGGATGCTGGATGCCTCTGGCAGAGTTATTGAGGAGGGCCCAGAGCCTAAACCTGAGCTGGATGGAGATTCCAGAACTTTCCGACTGCTGCTAGACCCCAATCAGTACAGACTCGATTTAGACCGCGCTAGCAAGGGGAACGAGGTAAGTCTACTTTTTGATGTTTTAAATTTCCATGGTTTTTGACGTCATTAGACAAATCGGTCTGCCAATAACATCTACCCGCACGCAACAATCGACAGTTCTTCCGGGACCATGACGCATGCAACTGCGCCGAAATATCGGAGTCTCAAAAATAAACAGGTACATGGTGTAAATCCCGATATAGTTTATTCTAATAAAGTCTACTTTTTGTCAAATAAAACTTAACCACTCGTTTCATATTTCCTTAGGGTAACCAAACACCTTCGTCCAACGCTTCATATGCCAATTATCACCAACTAACTAATACATAATAAACTTTATACTTTTACGTCTTGGTTCAAGAACCAACAGTAACACTACCAAGAAAAATTCAAGTAAAAGTACCGAGCGTTTTGCTTTCCATAAAATAGAAGACACTTCTAGCCTAAGAGTTGGTTTAGCAAGGGCAGTGTTATCTGATCTTTTTTTCTTTTTTTAATATTAGGCCTTTTAAAATTAAATTCAAGTGTAAAATATTTATATGAAAATTGGTGACGTGAATGGATTTTAGGTTCAGGAAAGTTATTGTCATTACTGAGCTAATTAAAAAGTTCGATAACTTATCATTCATCCGTTAATTAACCTTATTCGACTAATAATAACCTTTAAAAACACTGAATTAATAAAATAAATGGCATGAATTTCAATTGTATTCTATTATAGTTAAAATTTAATCCAAAAGCATAAGTAGGTATACGAAATTGAGGAAAAATCTTTTAGATAAGAAAGTAAACATTTTTAATTATTATCTATTGATTTATTAAAGAGAAGTCCGACCTCTACGTCGCACAAAAGATTTCACACCAATGCCGTACATATATCGTGAAATTTCAATCATTTGGTTCCCGCAGTAGGGTGGTTCCACTCATGATTCCAAGCAACTTTTACTATTGGGCCAACTCTGATATCGCGAAAAAAAACAGCTGTTCCATACTTTAAGATCGAGTATTGCGCTTTTGTATGGAACAGTTGATTTGCGCTTTTGCATGGAACTTCCGCAGAACGCCTGATTCTATTATTATACGAGTATACTATTACTCTCTTAATTCTTAATCGCTCTGAACGGTTAGATCACGAATAAGTGATACAATGCAATGGTGCAGCGGTGATCATCTTAGCATCATCGAGGAAGGTTAAATTAGATCATATCTTTGATTCATTCCATTTAAATAATTAATAAGTACTTAGGTACCTATATAATTATCTAGAACTAGCTTCCGCCCGCGACTTCGTCCGCGTGGACATTCGGAAAATCCCTAGGGAACCTTTGACCGGGATTAAAAGTATTCTATGTTTTTAAATTTTGAGTTTTTAGCATTCACAATGCTATTTTTATATAATACCAAATAATATACTAGAAAAAATACGTCACTCGGTAGCTCAGCGGTCAGAGCATTGGACCGGATATCCAAAGGTCGCGGGTTCGATTCCCGTCCGAGAACATGATCTGGTGCGAGTCGTATTTTTTCTAGTATATTATTTGGTATAGTATTCTATGTTTTAATCCAGGGTATAAAGTATCTGTGTGCCAAATTTTATCCAAATCCGTTCAGCCGTTTTGTGTGATTGAGTAACAAACATCTAAACATCCAAACTTTCACATTTATAATATTACTCTACCTACTCTAAAAAATAATAATTAACGTTTGAATAATTTATATAGTCTACTTACTATTTAATATGTACGAAATTACTTTAGTTTGAACCAAAAAGTCTGTTACAGGAGTCTAAAGCCGTCGTCGTTACATAAAATTTAAAAAAAAAATAAAGTAAAAAAATGCGACTTTATAGTATTTTAATAAAAAGAAAATAGCCTACATTCCGTCAATAAGCTTACTAGATTTAAGCATATTTTAATACTCCAATGTTTCTATTATAAACCTGCCCTAAGCCATAGTATTATTATCTGTGTCTAGGCCAGACTTAAATTCCAAAGCGCAAAATTTATAATGATTTGATACTTATAGAATTCTTCGTTGGTGACGCTGACGAAATTAAGTATTATTGTGTATAGGTACCACATAACTTAACTGAGCATTTATAATAAAAAAGAAAACTTATAACAAAGAACAAAGATTATAAACAACTAAATAGTTTATTAAATAATCAACTTACTCATTAATGAGGGGTATCTCTTAAATCAGCGATTCCCAAAGTGGTCGATATCGATCCCTTGGGGTTGAAATCGATTTCTCAGGGGTCGACATAAACGAATAATTATAATAATAATTATAATTACACTTGATATTTAATAGGATTTTTAAAGTAATTTGGCTATGGGGGTCTGAGATATCAGTCCATTTTGGAAAAGGGGTCTCTTGCCTGAAATAGTTTGGGAATCCCTGTCTTAAATTAAAGATAATTATAATAAATTTATTTCATAAAAAGTTTAAGAAAAACTTACAAACTAGGGACATTAAAAATATGGTTTAACAAAATGTAATTATTTGGTTATGCTGGTATTATATAAATTAAAGGTAAATTCATTAAGTAAGCTATATAATATAATATTTAAGTATATGTCGCAACTACTCAGGTATTTAGGGCATAGAGTGAATACCTAATGACTTTGGCAGTTACTGTACGGACAATGCAATTGAGCTAGATTGTTCTAAACATACAATATATGATGATTACTTATTGCACACACGACTAATATGTACAACATAATATAATCATACATAAAACGAATGTTACTTGGTATCGAGCACCTATGCCATAGAATTGAATGATTTCAAAAAGGCCAGGTTTATTGCTAAAAACTTTAGCTAGGCTAAGTGTCGAAAGCATACACTGCAGTTTGATTTAGATTTGAAATCTAAGCGAAAGATCGTGTGATAAGGATACAGCATGAAACTGGACCGATTTTATTGAGTTTAATAATAAATAATAATTATAATAAATGCTTGGACAATATTACACAGCGCCATCTAGCCCCAAACTAAGCAGAGCTTGTAATATGGGTGCTAGGCTACTGATATACTATTTATATACTTTTTAAACTACTTCTCAACCAATTAAATGATATTCTCCAGCGATTCAAAAATAATAAGCTGATAACATTATGCTTATTTTAAATCTAAAGGAACTGGCTGAATTGTCCTAGCAATATTATCATGACAGCGCAAGTGGAAATAACAACCCATGTATTTGACCCATCAGTCCGCTGCACAGATTATGATTGCCTGGAACTGCTAGCAACACGCAATCTTATTTAACCTAGTTAAAATCTATTAACTAGAACCCTATTTAATAAAATTTTGAATTCCTTGGTGTCTCTTCATATAAAAACATGACTTGTAAAAAAAACAATAGAATCTTGGTTTTACTTCTATCAAAATAATACAAATTCATTATTGTACAGGATGTCTACGAAACATTCAACATTGTAATGCGACGGAAGCCGAAAGAGAACAACTTCAAGGCGGTGTTGGAAACCATCAGAGAGCTGATGAACACAGAGTGCGTAGTGCCGGAGTGGCTACACGACATCGTGCTGGGATACGGCGACCCTGGGCAGGCGCACTACACAAGGTAACAGTCCTTTTTGTAATCATCTTGAGCTATTTTAATGTCCACTGCTAGAGCACAACCATTCCTTGGCCAGGCGGCGCACTACACACGGTAACTGTTTTTTTTATCATCGTGAATTAGTGAGTCCTTTTGTTGGAAACCATCAGAGAGCTGATGAACACAGAGTGCGTAGTGCCGGAGTGGCTACACGACATCGTGCTGGGATACGACGACCCTGGGCAGGCGCACTACACAAGGTAACAGTCCTTTTTGTAATCATCTTGAGCTATTTTAATGTCCACTGCTAGAGCACAACCATTCCTTGGCCAGGCGGCGCACTACACACGGTAACTGTTTTTTTTTATCATCGTGAATTAGTGAGTCCTTTTGTTGGAAACCATCAGAGAGCTGATGAACACAGAGTGCGTAATGCCGGAGTGGCTACACGACATCGTACTGGGATACGACGAGCCTGGGCAGGCGCACTACACAAGGTAAGAGTCCTTTTTGTAATCATCTTGAGCTATTTTACTGTCCACTGCTAGAGCACAACCATTCCTTGGCCAGGCGGCGCACTACACACGGTAACTGTTTTTTTATCATCGTGAATTAGTGAGTCCTTTTGTTGGAAACCATCAGAGAGCTGATGAACACAGAGTGCGTAATGCCGGAGTGGCTACACGACATCGTACTGGGATACGGCGACCCTGGGCAGGCGCACTACACAAGGTTACAGTCCTTTTTGTAATCATCTTGAGCTATTTTAATGTCCACTGCTAGAGCACAAGCATTCCTTGCCCAGGCGGCGCACTACACACGGTAACTGTTTTTTTTAATCATCGTGAATTCGTGAGTCATTTTTATGTTGCCAGGCCTTATGTATAAATAGGGAAGATGAGACGTCACCTACTAAGTACGCCTGCCCAATGCTGATTGGTGACTTTAAACGACTGCAGGTGCTAAGGATGGCTTTGCACGGAAAGTATACCTATAGCACGTGAACTAATTCCTCTACTCTAAGCAAGGGTTTTCAAATCAGTCAGACAAAAACAACATTATGCATAAGTACTGGAAGGTTAGCTTTGGCAGCCTAGTAATCTTCCGTTAGGTGGAGGTAGTTATCTGATTTGTAAAGTTGCTGTCTTTCCCTTTATTTATCTTAACCTATCACACTCCTTTGAAATCCAGCAATCTTTTAGGTATGTTTGTATACACGATATAATTATCAATTTGACGAAGACTCGACCGACAATCTTATTTCATATTACTTATGCCACTTTGCGCTTTTAAATCGTATCAAATTTTCCAGGATAGATTTTCACGTTGCGGCAATTACTTCGCGCGCGATGAGAACGGGATGGAACCGATTTCAAAGTAAATCGAATTTTGACTAATTAGTTAATTTTAATTTAATCAATAAATGAATTGTTTACTTGTTATCTTACTTGAAGTCGCTTCAGCAAAAGTTCCCTCACCTCGAATGCGTGACGCCGTGTTTTTCGATATCCTTGTGGCAGGCCGGCAAACAAACGCATCTCAGTTTGACAAGGTTCCATCCCATTCTCATCGCGCGCTGCTTATACTGCAAGTGCAGTTCTATTTTAATTTACACCTACTCCTCACCTTTTTAGACTATAGTTAACACAGATAATGCATGTCACCATTACGGTAACCTCATTGCTTTAATCGGTTTGCTCGTTTTAGTACACAAATATCGTTATCAGTCATGTTAACGATTTTTCGTTCTATGTACTCGAAAGAATTTCGGACAGTATTCCATTATTCTAGAACAATAATGAACGCGTATTGCCTGCCTTACAACAATAACTCCATTGTGGACGACTTCAGTGCCTGTATTATGAGTTTGCACAGTTACGTTTACTATACTCTATAGCGACTGTAGTAAGCAATTTTGTATGCAATTGGGCACGGTGCCTCTGGCGGTAACTATACTAAAGTTGTCATACAAATGTCAACTACGGTCGCTATTGAGTATAGTAAGTGTAAACGCGTAATACGCCTACACGTAGGGAACAGTAGTTTATGAAACTGATGCATAATGAGGGGTATTAAAACATAAGTGTGTGTTTAGAAATTAAAAAAAAACGAAATTCAGTACAATAAACAGTCAAACCACAGAGTAACAGATCATAGATACTACAAAAGAGTGATGTTCTAAACCCATTACCCATGTAATGATAAAAAGTTATAAAATAATTTTTCAACACACTCGCTCGTAAGTAAGCCTTATTACATCGCTTTTAGTGCCATAAACTGACACACACACGTGCGTAATGTATTGTACACTAGTACGTAATAGAATTATCCCTACAGTTTAATTAGTACCTTACTACAAGTTATATGCGAGTAAACAGAGCATTCTCAATTTAACTGGGTAATACAGTTATTTTTTTAGTAACAATAAAGAGTAATATTCAATTTTTTCTAATATTTATCTTAATACAAAAATAGCATTGTGAATGGGAAAAATCGAAATTGAATAACAACAAAGAGGTTTTATGCCGCCAAATCCATATACATTTTTGGCATAAGTAAATGTGTACGTCCTTAATTAAGTCAAACAAACGTTTATTTTTATCAAATTATTCATAATTCACAATAATTGGTCATAAAATACTAAAATGTTTGAATTTTATTACTTAAAATTATAATTTTGAAGTAGGCTGTATGTTCACTCGCCCCTTTGATCGCAAAATATTCTTGCATTGGGCGCGTGAAGAAAAAAACTTGCGCGCCTTTTACCCAGTGTTGCATTCCGTACTATAATTATAGTATTCATACTACAATTTCACATTGAGTACTATATACTATCATTCATATAGGATAGTACACTAAAATACTATAAGTTGTCCGCACACTAATTTCTTACCCTCGTCGTCCGTCATCCTCATGCATGTGTGTATGGCAGCACCGAAACTCGAAATTCCCAGTGCGATAAAGTAAATCGAGAATGCGTTCATAACTAAGCTACTTAATTATATGGTCTTTTACTCAACATTAACAAATGTACAAATCGTACGATCCAACAAAAAAAAAATTATGGTCTTTTGTTGACGCTGACAGAAGGATGGCGCGAATATACTTTATCAAATTTAAGTCACAATCTAAGCTTGTTTCTTGGTCTTACGCATTCAGATAGTTGTTGTAAGTTGTATTGTGTGAACAATAAAGCGTACTTACATTGCTATTTAAATAAAACTTTATTCAAAAGTATCGTAGGTACTATAATTTTCGTCAAATACTATCTTTTTACTTTCCATAGACTATAATTTTATGACAGCTCGAATGCAACACTGCTTTTACCATAATTTTCATATTTTGTTTTTATCGTACTTGTCGCTGTGTGGTAAATTATTTTGATTTTTCCTCGCAAATGTGTTGAAAAACGTCGTATAAAACTCGTAAGATCTGCTTATTACACACTCGGCTGAATATGGCCCTCGCCTGCGGCTCGGGCTGCAACCCACAGTCTCGTGTGCAATGAGCAACTTAAGCTCACTTGTATCATGATATACTATAATAACTTTGTAATTAATTGATTTGTTAGCGAAGAATGTGTTATAAAATTATTATTTTTTTAAATTTCGGTGTTGCGTGTATAGTATGTAAATATAAATTCGATTTGAAGTTATAACGAAGGGTAGATAAACATATTTATTCATAATTATGATTTAAAGGCTTCATTGTTCAGTAAAAGTAAAAGTAAAAGTAAAAAATTGCATTATTCAAATAAACTTAGTAATTAAGTGCTTTTGAATCGTCTATATTTTCCTACCACCCGTTCCAGACTTTTTTAACTGACAAGAAGAACAGGCGCAAGATACTTATCACTTGTAAAACATGTAAAAACATGTATAGTTTAAAATATAACACATCTTTTGGTTTCTGCTCTTATTCGTAGTCTGTTAAGTCAATTATACTGTATTTGGTCACGTCGAAGTTTTATTGCCTTGAAATGTTTCTTGATATAATGAAAAAGCAACAATAGGTACATGAAACATCAATATTTGGTAATAATATGATACCCAAATACATTATTAGAAATAAAACACTTATTATGTTGTCATAGCATATCCATACTATTCCATAAATATTTTATTACTGGATTAAAATGGATATGCAATTTCAGTAGCAAACTAGATCATTTTCAGTACCAGCCCTCGGTTCATTCGACGAATTCTTAATAAACGTAAAATTCTTTTTGTTTCTTTTAATACAGGATGCCAAATGAAATCCCTACTCTGGACTTCAACGACACATTCCTGGACATGGACCACTTGAGGAACAGCTTCCCAGGGTACGAGATCAAGGTCAAAACAGACGACCCGCGCAAACTGGTGCGTCCCTTCAAGTAAGTGACCCATCGGTTTCACAACTTTTGAAGGCGACGCTCTGCTATTTTAAGGCCAAAATTGCTTGCACTCACGACATGCGACAACCGACGAAAATCTTCAAAGCATTTTGTTTGCAGAGCGCAACCACCGCGATTCTACATTTTTACTAAGCTACTACTTAAAATTCAATAATTTTCTAGCCTCATAACGGATACAAAATCTGCAATAATAAGCTACTTCCATACAAGAGACGCAAGATAAGTACATATACGGCCACACTTGTTTCAAATAAGATCAAATACATAACATTAATACACACGACGACAGCATTTGCAAACTTCTCATGCCATGTCTCATTCTATCAAATATTAGCCTTGTCTTGTTGTAATGTAAACTATCGTAGAAAAACTCATGACTTGGGTATGTTAGCACAACAGATAAGTGGTTTAGACTAGACTATCTATAAGATTATTGCCGAAAAACACCGTAAATCGAAATAAACAACCTTTCCGCGATCGAATAGAAACAATGTCTCACCAACCTCATTTTAGACAAAAAAAGTTAAATATTTTGAAGATAGGGTTGCCTTATTGGATATACAAACGTCTTTCTTGCGTATCTTCCTAATAAATCTCGCATAAACTTGCCTGTCAAAACTATTTCGGCATTTTTTTTTACAAATGATTTTTCATAGCTTTATAAATAGATTTTATTAAAATTATTGAGCTCCGTGACGTGAGTTTCTCAGACGTCCATAAAATAGGTTATTTTTAGTTTTATATTCGACCTCACTTCATTTATGCAGATCATTGGCAAAGCATGAGCATTTTTGAGATAAGAAATGGCCTATATTAGTCTCTGGAATATCATCTAATGAAGAATATGAAAAATACATGAACTAGTAACGCAATACTAAAAGGCATTAAAATTGGCTAGCTTTAGAAATTCATAGTATTAAAATTCCAAATGATTTAAAATCCTAGTGTTGCTCGAATTTAACGCGTCAACTTCGGGTTTTATTTGTTTGCTGATTGAGGTATCGTATTTTCCTATTTGCCTCTGATTTAACCCTTCATAACCATTCGTCTAAACCGCACTAAATGTAGGGCGTTCCTAGGGCATTCGAACATAAGTGTTGCAGGTGCACCTGTCTTACAGTGATGTGTCTTTGACAAGATATAGAGGTTTGATCGTCTGAGGGACAGGCTATTGTGTTTATAAAACCTTCGCATGAAGAGTTGTCCATGCAAGCCTGCAAAAATTTCATTTGTAAATGGACTATCGCGGCCTCATGAGTGTGGAATGTGCTAATCGGACTTAATTTTGCTGAATTATATTATTTTTAGATAGTTCATTAAACGTAATAAACGGTGTAATGTTTTATTTCATTCTTTCACTTACAAATAACTAATAACCTTCATTTAGATATATTCGTCCGAGGGACGAATGTTCATGGATAATGTACCTCCTACAGAAAGTTATGAATCTAGGGTTTAATCGGATCAAGAGATCAGTTTTTAAGGTTTTGTACCTCAAAAGTAAAAAACGAAACCCTTTATAAGATCCTAGGAGATATACTAGGAGAAATTCGACGTTCCCACTAGTGACTCGGTAGCTCAGCGGTCAGAGCATTGGACCGGATATCCAAAGGTCGCGGGTTCGATTCCCGTCCGAGAACATGATCTGGTGCGAGTCGTATTTTTTCTAGTATATTATTTGGTATTATATAAAATAGCATTGTGAATGCTTAAATCTCAAAATTTAAAAACCCTTATAAGATCACTTTGTTTATTATTATTTTGATTGAACCTAGTTGTTGTTTTAACAAATTAAATAGATTCATTCCACTTACATGAAGGTTTACTAGTCTCCAAATGCTTGATAACTTGACATTAACTACTTCTGCCAGGTTGACTTTCGAGAATGTTCTCCGGAAGCAAGAGCTCGGTGACAGCGCCATGGAGGAGGATGATGAAAGGAAGGTGATCCTCGTTGAGCCGCACGTGCAGCCCAAGCGAGGCCCCTACTTGTACAACGAGCCTAAAAAGTGAGTACATACTATTCGAAACCTATCAAAACTAGCACAACAGGCTTCAGCAGTTTTACCATGAAAATGGTTCAACACTGATCTCCAATCCTCCTGCCTAGCGTGGAGATTATGGCTATATACTCTCAGGGGAGATACTTACGCTCTGTCGTTGACTTAATTCACCAGGGCTAATTCTTCATATCATACAATATGATTTTCTTAGCTATGCGTTATCGAGTAGTAGACAGCGATTTATCAACTTGTTGAAATTTATTTTACCTATCCATTGAATGGAAACGTTGTTATTATTGTGATGGAAAATAACGTCACATTAAATGCTGACCTCATTTTTCAAATTTTGACAACTCTGTATGAAATATGCAGGGAGAAAAAAGCAGCCCTTGACGAGTTTCTTGCCGGTTCTTCTCGTTACAAGGTCTCCGTTTAGGGTTTGCGAACCGATGGCGTAGCTTCTTTGACATTCACAAGTGCTTGTTAGGTGCAAGTTAGGTTTCTATTCAGTTTTCTACTGTCTTAACTTTAATTTTTATTTTGCTGGTATCCCAGATGATACATTATCCATAACATCGTACCATTCGCTGGCAAATAAAACGAAAAAGAAAAACTCGTTTCACCGAATTATCAAAAAGTTGTATAGCATGTGGCGTACTCTGTGGACACACCTGTTTTCATATAATTAGCACAGTATTATAAACCAAGACTGTGTAATTAGTATGTCTCTCATATCCGTCATATTATTTTTTCTCACTGGGTTTATGCTTTATCGTGGATATTAAACGTATTCTAGGAAACGTCCTGGTATTTTTTTTATAAAACAAATAACGACGTATTTAACTTATTTACAATCCCAAGATTTGTGAAGATTATTGACGTTTACGAGGAATTATAAACTACTTGTAACAACTTAAAATGAATAAACACAATATTCGATCTTTATTTTGGTTATGCAAATCCTGCAATCAACAAACCATAGCATGCTTCTGTTAGTACGTGATGCAATGCCAATAAAAAGTAAAACAATAACCGATGTATTAGTATTCGAATTATGTTTGAGATGTTTTTAAACATTCCGATTAAATTGATGAATAATTAGGAACTGTTTCGATTGATTTATTGGCAAACTTAAATTCGTTTAATTAATGCCGAGTAGTTGAGTTGGTAATATACTTACCTACTTCTTGTTTCAGTGATTTATTATTATTATTTATTATTTTTTAGTAGTTTCCGACATTATAAATAATGTATTTCAACGAAGACCTCACACCCGAAAAAAACAACTCTTGTATGATTTAAATTTACATTTCGGAATTGAAGTATAAGTATTGTGTTGCGTATAAATTGTATTGTGATTGCTATTTACACAATACACTATATTTAAAAAAAAACCTTACAGTTATTTTATTTGTTATTGGCTTCTTAACACTAAAATGTCTAGAAATAGAAATTAATCAAACAGCTACCGATTCATTACAACCGATCTCATAAAACGTTTTCCAGTATATCAAAATACTTTTATACAAATTATTGTCTCAAAGTGATTTTGCTGTAGCAAAGCTGTAGTTTAAAAGCAAACAAAAATAAAAACTAGTCGCCGCTGATAATATGCCCAAGTAGGTATAAAATCACGCCCGACGGCTGAAACAACCAAAACATCGTATCGTAATGGTCTGTCTTCACCCAGTCGCTTCAACTTTCAAGTAAACTTGCGTCAAGCGCATGCTGCCTCCAAACCGTGCGCTTTCCCTTTCAACTTTCAAGTAAACTTGCATCAAGCGCATGCTGCCTCCAAACCGTGCGCTTTCCCTTTCAACTTTCAAGTAAACTTGCATCAAGCGCATGCTGCCTCCAAACCGTGCGCTTTTCCTTTCAACTTTCAAGTAAACTTGCATCAAGCGCATGCTGCCTCCAAACCGTGCGCTTTCCCTTTCAACTTTCAAGTAAACTTGCATCAAGCGCATGCTGCCTCCAAACCGTGCGCTTTCCCTTTCAACTTTCAAGTCAACTTGCGTCAAACGTACCTTTGTAATATTGATTGCCTGCAAACCGTTCGCTTTCACGTTCACTTTCTGCCATACTTTGACGTTTTCTTGAGAAGACAGGGCATGCGCTATTGCATGCCTCTGTTGAAAGCGCAAGAGGATAGCGCACGCGTCAGATGAAAGTGAAAAGAAACGAAATAGCGACCGTATAAAGCCACACCTTAAGACCTTTTACCCAAAACATTTTACCTGAGAGATCATGCTTGTCCATACACGATAAAATGATTTTTCGGACTTAGGTCCTTAAAACGATGTTTTCGTAAAATTTAATTTCAATAGAGGACTTTAACTGAAATTTCCCAAAGCCTTGACTATTTATCTCACTGTCCGCACTTTAACGGTGTAGCATTCGTTAATATGCAGATAAACTAAGTAAAGTGCGGAAAGTGCGGTAAAGTGCGGAAAGTGCGGAATCTGCTACTTTATGAAAATTTTCGCACTTTAACTGACTCGACCAGTTAATCTAGTTAATTCGCACATTAACGTATACCGTAATTTAGCAGCAACATATCGATACCACAAATGGATCGATAAATAAGTTTTTAAATGTTTTAGTCAATAAAAGGCAAGCAAGCAAATAAGGTTACGTATGTTGACAAAGTATGAACATAAATGCCAATGACTCGAATGTCGTTGCGAATCGATTCTGCTTCCGTAATCAATCTCAAATGACTGCTTTTTGGTCCATTGACTTCAGCGGCCTCGTTTCTCGGAACTCCTTTGATTCACTCGCAATGGTGACGTGTCATCTATCAACTGCTGCAATACTATGACAGATGATGATGATCTCGTTTTTATAGTTAAAGAGTGAGTAAGCAGTCGGTATGGTCAGGAACATCATGACCGTAATGGGTCACATACTCTTCTGGCTTTATGTCTTAGAATCAGTAAATCATTAAGAAAACACTCATTTGGAAAAGTACCTAAACTGTGTCACGATACATACGAGTTTTATCAGTTGTTGCACTCGATATACGAAGTCTAGAATCTGTCATAATGCTACATGCTATATCAAAATAGGGACCCTTGTATAAGTTCAATATTTGATATGATTTCAACGATGCAGTTAAACCCGTATCTTGTGCGATATAGCAACAGGATGTAACATGCACGTTTTGTTCCAGGAATAACATCCTATTCACGCCGACTCAAGTGGAAGCGATCCGGTCAGGAATGCAGTCAGGGCTAACCCTCGTCGTCGGTCCGCCTGGAACAGGTATAGGGCTACCAACCGTAACCCTAACATACTAAACAATTTCATTCTAGAGCCCGTTTCACCCGTACTGTTTTAAATTTAACTTAGAGCGTTGACGCATACGGCATTTCATACAAACTTTCAAGTCCTTATTTTTCGAAATGAATTAACCGATTTTAATGAAGCTTCATACGCATAAGCAGGATACATTACATAGGTCTAAAAAGTTAGTTATTCTGCAAAAAGATAATTTGAAATTTTAGTTACTATGGAAAATTTAGGATCTGTCTTAATTTAGCTGTAACACTATTTCTCTAAAATGTTTTCAACTAACTTTTTAGACTAATGTATTATGACTGTGTATGAAGTTTCATTCAAATCGGTTTATTTATTTCGAAAAATAAGGAAGTTTGTATGAAATGCCGTATACCTACGATTAACGCCCTCAACAACATCTCCCATCCCTTATCCCAATTTATTTGGGGTCGATATGTGCGTCCTTCTGTTCCATTCTTTAACAGTAAAGAATGGAACAGAAGGACATTCGTCATCATCGTCATTCGTTGACCTGACTACCAAGACATTCATGTCATTCCGTACACAGTCAATCCATCTTTTCTGCGGTATTTCTTTTCCTTTCGCTTTCAGTTTGACATAGACTGTACGTCCATTGCTGTGGTACTACAAATGACTGACAACTATCTTTATGAGCTTGTGATGTATGTACACAATTGTCATATTGAAAGCGTTCGTCATTTAAACAACAGGTCCCAACTTATTTGATAGATAATTTCACGCAAATAAGTTTAAATGAAGCGAGAATATTGTGTTATCTGGAACCGATGAGACAGATCCTTATACTACCAAATGCTATTAACGACCACTCAAGAACATTGAACTCTGCGAGCTCAGAGGACAATTGACAATCACAGCTGTTGCGAATCCAATATAAAAGCGGTCTGGAATCATTCAGCACTTAAAAGGCGTGCTTAAGTTAAAAACCTGTGTACTTTGAGACATGCTCAAGTAAAAACTATCTGTATATTTTGAACAGTTTATATTTAGAATTATTAATTGTAGAAAATTAGAACAGTATGTATTTTTTGGGGGCTTAGCAGTACAATTAACTGATGTCTAAAACATAATTTTGTGTCGGGTTGCATCGATTGAGTGATGTTAACCCTCCCAACCAGGGGCCCCACCGGCTAACTTTTCGATCTTCGGCGGTTCTGCCGAGCTTCAACTTAAAACAGATAAATCGAAGTAAAGAGTTTCGTATTATACTATTCGGCGAAGTTATTTAGAAGATATCGATGTTCGTGTGACATCATGATTTAAGGTTCGCCATTTGGGCCCGATTGGGGCTCGATTTATCTGTTTTAATTTGAAGCCCGGCAGAATTTCCGAAGTTTGATGCGTTAGCCGGTACGGCCCCAGCCAACATTTGTCCGTGACCATATGGCGAGGGGTCTGGCCAAAATTATGATGAGAATAACCGATAATAAGAACGGTTTGAACATCTGCAATGCCATTTGCAAATTATACTCTGTATCAAAACCATTATGTGGTTACCACCATACTGAAAGAAAAAAAAATATGTAGAATAAAAGATATTTTATAAGAGTCTATGCTACAAAGATATGCATAGTCTATAATATTCTGATCGTTTCATAGCTCTACATACAAGTATACGGAGTACTTACAACTTAAGGAGTTATTTAAAAATAAATCGACATGTTTCTGGTACTAAGATACTAACCTAAGATCGATTCCATTAACCATTTAGATCAAATCTACTTCACATTTTTCGTTTTCCCAAAATTGACCGATTTCTATTTTTTATCCGGAACTGCTTTTGTGCAAACTAATATTTGACGCGGTCATTAACCATATTCGACTCAGTAGACTCATAGTAAGACCCCAGAAATTGTTCTTTAAATAATTGTATCCGCGTAGTGAGTCATTCCGTCGTTTCTTCACGGAATATGCCTTAGGAGCGACAAAAGGGGTATTGTGCTCGGTCCGTATCGGCTTGGAGATAACGCCATAACACGGTGATGACGCGGCGTTCACCGTTATCCCTTCTGACCTACTAAAAAACCTCCAAGTAACCCATACTGAATTGGTTTCGTTGATGAATTGCGCCGGGTAATTTCGTTTACTTACAGAACAATGCCTTTCGTTAGTATAAACGAAAAAAATTCTGTAGAAGTTACTAAAACTCATCCACACCATACCTTCCGTGCCGTAAAGTATTCTTATTTTCATACAAAATTAGGCAACATAAAATGAATCTTGGCTACAGAAACAGAAAATGAAAAAAAACATATATATACTTGGCTTGCGGGCACCCGAATATTAGAGATCAGTTTTTGTCAATGAACATTTGTAGAACGCATAAATTGATGATATTCATCTTACAAAATGATATCATTAAAAATAATTCTACAACAAGTCATATTTTCTTATTTGAAAATAATATTATTATTATTGTGACTTAATAATAGTAGGTTAATGTTTTTTTAATGGTTCGTTCTGACATCATGTATTATCACCACCACTCTAAGTAATTTCTAAGTGTGCTCAATGAAATGAAAATACTCTTTATTCAAATAAAGTTAAAATAATCATGAACCGTCTATATTTTAACCTATTCAAGAAGTATTTTAGCTGTAAGAAGAACAACGCAAAACAAAGTAAAACGTTATAACGGTTACATCACGTTCATTTAGTACAATCATGATGACGTTAGAAAATGTGACTAACTCCGCCTACATGTGGAGCAATCTGGGATACGAAGACATGTGAATCTTAAGATGTTCCATGAATGGTATAATTGAACTAATATACAACACTTTATACAGATTTTTTTAATGTTGGATCTGTCAGTCATGACATGACCGCGACTTTAAAGAATGAAATAAAAATAATGCCTGTTTGTGGAAATAAGTCACCAATTAAAGCTATGTCTACGCTTCGCTTTCACGTTCGTCTTGCGCTTTCATCTAACGAAGATTATCTGAAGCGCCATAGGGCATACAAAAGCGCACGCTGATTCACGGTGTGTTGTCTAACTATATAGTTACGTGAAAGCGCACGGTGTAGAGGTAATAAATATTGCAAGCGCTTTAGGAAGAGGAAGTTGAAATCAAAAGATAAAGTTAAAAGTGAACTGGTGTGGACATAGCCTAACAGCTAGACAAAACGAGCAAAGGCTCGTAATTTTTTGCTGACGGCAAAAAATCTGGTTCTCAGCCGTCACCATGCTATGTAACGAACACTTATCTTTCATTCAGGTAAAACGGACGTAGCAGTACAGATAATATCGAACCTGTACCACAACTTTCCGTGGCAGCGCACCCTGGTGGTGACCCACAGTAACCAGGCCCTCAATCAGCTGTTCGAGAAGGTGGCTGAGTTAGACGTCGATGAACGGCATCTGTTACGTCTGGGACATGGTGAAGAGGCGCTACAGACTGATAAAGATTTCTCCAGGTGAGTTTTAAGCACTATCACTATTTAGACATACAACTTTACCAGCTAAATAATAAAACATAAAGAATTATGTATTCTTTACTTTATTGCGAATTTAATTACGTTCTTAATAAGTGAAAGAGTGACCTAAACTGATGGTTTCTGAAAACTGTATACGAGTAATGGAGCGAAAAAAGAGCTCTTTTTTTATTCACAACGTGTTAGCGCTTGGCCTTCACCTCACCTGATGTTAAGTGACGATAAAGCCGAAGGTGGAAGCGCTCTACACCCGGAATCCTCACCACTGAGAAACTGGCTATCTTACCTCTAACTGACGGAACACAACATTTTTTTTATTGTTGTTATGGTGTCAGACTTAGGGAAGATGGTGGTAGCTAGCCAAACCGAGTACAAATGTACCCCCCTCCTGGGAATTGAACCCGGGACCCCTGCGTCTTACACTAGACCACAGCGGTTAAAAGTTTAAAGTAAAAAAATAACTTCTTATCAGTACATAGTTTCCCATAGTAAAGTTGTGCACTGGGTGGCTTAAACTGGACATATGTGGACATATGATTTTAGGATGTTTATAATACATGTTCGAAGATATACAATCAATAGCTTAAACTTGCTCTAACTGCCCCAAAAAAACAAATAAATACTGAATTCTGAAATTGTGTAAGTAGTTTTTTTTGGATTATTTAAATTACTTATACAACTGTAGAATATTCGATTTGATTTCAGTTGCATGACTGTTTAATAAACAATGAGGTGCCTTTACATTTAAATGAAAACAGTCAATTCATATTTTTATTTATGCGCATGATAACACTGATCGGTTACAACGTGTTTGCGTCATCCGTTTGAAACCTGTGATCTTCAACTAAAATGCAGATTGTAGAAGCATAACGTAATGCTTATTTGGATTTATTCTGAAAATCTTTTGTTACGAAAATTCTTCGAAATCAACACTTATCTTAATAAATATTGTAAATAGTGGCAGCAGTAAGGTAAAAAAAACTATTGTTTTTTTAATTGTGTGTATTTTTTTACACGTTTTCAACAGAATTATTTAATTGAAGATTTTTAAGGTGCTAGTAAATGGCGATGGCATTCAACCATAAATGGTCTCGTTTTATTACATTGGCGTGTAGAGATTTTTGATAGTTTAGCATTAAAACTCTTTAAAACATAGGCGCCTCTCGTGTTTAAAGCTATTGTAGTTATCCTTGAATTATCTTTGGCTCTGTGTCAACGGTGAGTAGTTACCACTCCTAGGTGCATTTGTAATCAGAGATCAGTATGCCGTCATTGCTTATAAATTATCTATATCAATAAATCTACACACTACATTCTTACATTTGCATATTTTTATTTAAAACTGAGAAATACAAAAAGTTGTCGTTTCTGACAGTTCAAATAACTTTCAACAACTCGAAACTGAAATATATGATAAAATGACCGTAATCTTATATTGTGAAGAATGGCCGGATCTCATTTTTTTATTACGCACTCAGATTTAAGAAATATTGAGAAAACATGAAATGTGCGAGCGAGAGAGCGGCATATCGTATACGCCCTCTTAAGAGTACTAAAAATGGTGAGCATTAAGATGGACTGTAATAAGAGTAGATGATGCGAAAGATATAGTCTATGGATAGAAGTAATTTCTGCCTATCCTTATGTGTATATGCACGTTTATTTATCCTTTAGATACGGTCGCGTGAACTACGTGCTAGCCAAGCGTCTGGAGCTGCTCGAGCATGTGGGCCGCTTGCAGCGGACGCTAGAGGCGGGCGGCGACGCGGGCGCCACCTGCGAGCTCGCGCACCACTTCCACGTCTACCACGTGCGCCCGCGCTGGGCTGCGTTCCTGGACAAATGCACGCGAGATCAGGTCAGAAAACTTCTTACTTTAGATCGATAATGCCACAAAATACTTGCTAACCGTGCATCTGGAACTGATCAAGCGTGTTTGACACGGGCTCCTCCTGCGATCTCACGCACTATTTCCACGTGCACCTCCTAGGCTACACAAAAAATCGGTCTCAGTATTTTGAACTTATAATTCCAATATCGAAATTAAGGTGCAACAATCTTATCGCCAAAAAGATTTGGCATTAAATGAGCTTATAAAGTAGAAAACATAAAAACATAGGTCACATATCTAGTTTAGATTTAAACAAATTTACATTTTACATTTTGTTTTGCAGGAAAAATCAATTGAGTCAATCAGTAAGGACTTTCCGTTCCATGAATTCTTTGATGATGCACCTAAACCACTGTTCCCTGGCAAATCTTATGAAGAAGACATGGAGATAGCAAAGAGCTGTTATAGGTAAACACTACATCAATATGTGATTAATTATTAAATAAACACGTAAAATACACTGAATTTGAAATAACATTTTGTACATTTTGCGTTTTCCGTCTATTGAATGATACAATCACACTGAAATTCGTATCTTTTGCTATTAATGCTCATACTGTGAATACAGTTTATGACATATTTCATTTGCTCAGATACATAGACCACATATTCGAAGAGCTCGAAGAATTTCGAGCATTCGAGCTGCTTCGCTCAGGGTTGGATCGGTCTAAGTACCTGCTAGTGAAGGAGGCCAAGATAATCGCCATGACTTGTACGCACGCCGCGCTCAAGAGGTCTGAATTGGTGCAGATGGGTAAGTGCACTTTAAATATAAATTAGTTAGTTGATATGCTTCTTTAAGCGCTCCGGTAACGATCATTTGCGATTGTCAATTTTTACGTAATTGACGTGAAAATTTATCGTTTACATGTGCAATTGAGGCGATTGTCAAGTGCTCTAACAATGGCATTGACGGAAAAATTGACAATCGCAATCGATGATGATGATGAGTGACTTGGTAAAAAAATTGCAATACAAATGTCCGGTGAACCGCCTGTTATGACTTAATCTTTTCTAGCTCATTGAAAGACCGACGCACTGTAATTTTTTTTTTTGCCATAAATAAGTCAGGTTTGCAGATGTCTTTTTAAACGACTACCCATAAATTGAGTGTAATATAATACTAAATAATATACTTGAGTCGTATTTTTTCTAGTATATTATTTAGTATTATATAAAAATAGCATTGTGAATGCTTTAGCATTTTATCTCAAAATTTCAAAGGAGTGTAATATGTTCATTTGACTGGTTAAACTTTGATGGTGACATTTATCGAGCACTTATTGTTTTTTGAATGATTACCCACCACTGCTTTAAACATAGAGCTGAATGTTAGCCCATATTCACAAACATTACTATGAGGTCTCACAGTGCCCGCGGACGCACAGCGTCCCTACTACCAATCACACGTAACACGTAAAACAAACGAACCAATCACAGAGCTCTATTTCAACGCAGTGCGTTCGCATAAGCAAAGGGTCGTTTGAGTATTGTTATTGAATACTGGTGTAAGACCTAATGCCAAACTTATGAATATGATGCCCCTTCATAAAGGTTTCAAATACGACAACATCCTAATGGAAGAGTCAGCTCAAATCCTGGAGATAGAAACCTTCATCCCATTGCTGCTGCAGAACCCACAAGACGGTCGCTCACGGCTCAAGCGATGGATCATGATCGGTGACCATCACCAGCTGCCACCCGTGGTGAAGAACATGGCCTTCCAGAAGTACTGCAATATGGAGCAGAGTCTGTTCACGAGAATGGTGCGACTTGGAGTGCCGTATGTGGAATTGGACGCGCAAGGACGTGCTAGACCTAGGTAAGACTCATGTAAATGTACCTTTTGTTAAGGACGATAGAACTCAAATTTCGCAAACTGGTGTGCTCGAGCAAACTGAACCACAAAATAAAAAATGTATGTGTTTTAACCTGAAGGTCCGCTCTGGCCGCCATTTTTGTTTTGTTACGCTAGGAACATTTTAGTTACTGCTTCATTAGGTACTGAAAATAGTCTGGGTTGGCTTAAATTTCCCCTACGAAATGTATGTGTGCGTTCGTGGAAAACCGTGGTTTGTTCTGAGTGGCTGTTCTATTTAATTTATACTTTTTGACTGAGTCACCGAGGTATCGGTTGCCCTTTTGTTATTAGGTACTCTTACCTAAATGTAGGTATCTCACATCAGACCCATATCAGTTATAGACCCCATATTAGATTTAGGAGATTTTTAAAACATCCTACTGATTAAAATGACATCTGCAGATACAGCATGACGTTGTACTAACCCCGCAAATTGCTAATGCACCTGACGGCCATTTTATTAACCTCAAAAAGGAAAAACAATTGTAACATTTTCATATACCTAGACCCTATCTTATTGAAAATAATAATTCAGTTAATATATTAAATTACCTATTAGATTTTTCTTGTTACATGCCATTTCGACGACCTCCGTGGTCGAGTGGCTTTGTACACCGGTTTTCAAGGTGTCGCCATCTCTGAGGTCCCGGGTTCGATCCCCGGTTGGGTCAATTTAGAAAACGAACTTTTCTATATTGGCTCAGGTCTGGGTGTTTGTGATACCACCGTTGTCTCTGATTTCCATAACACAAGTGCTTTAGCTACTTACTTTGGAATCGGAACAATGTATGTGATGTTGTCATATATTTATTATTTATTTATTTATATTTATTTTTAGTTGCGGATGAAGTTAACGTGGATGTTAATGTGACAAGGTTCCTGCGCCTTAGCAATTTGCGGGGACTATAC
Organism: Catoptria pinella; assembly: GCA_963556745.1. Taxonomy (NCBI): domain Eukaryota; kingdom Metazoa; phylum Arthropoda; class Insecta; order Lepidoptera; family Crambidae; genus Catoptria; species Catoptria pinella. The sequence continues at coordinate 6,910,192 of OY750776.1, forward strand.
ACACTTAACATTTTCTCTGCTGTGCATTGATTGTATCTGCACTTATAACATAGGTACGGTTATCGCTGAATATAATTGTATAACTATAGCTAACGCATAAAAAAACGTGTTACCATTTAGTTCATCGTAACAGAAAAAGATAAAATATTTTTTCTGACGTCTACATAAATCATCCATGATTTACGCTTACTCATTTAGTGGACTTGAGACATCAATCTTTTTATACGCCAGCCGTAAATAAAAGTCATCATTAATTAAAACGTAATATCAAATAACATATGTTTATTTTACTCTGTGATTAACATATAACTTTTGATGCGTATTTCTCAGAAACTCTTGTAACTATCAATAGTATAAAAAACAGGCTTTTCGGTAACATTAGATTCGTTTTTTTTTAATAGTCTTTGCCACCGATCTCACTTTTAGCAAAAAATACTAACTATAGTTTGCTAATCTAAAACAAACACCCGAAAATAAGAACTAATATTAAATTTAATCGTTTGAGTTATAAAATTGTTTGTTACTTAAGGCCGGTTCCTATATTCGAAAACGATTCGTTTTGCTTACGGATGGTAGTATTTTGACATTAAGTCCATAGTAAATGTGTCAAAATTCTACCACCCGTAAGCAAAACGAATCGTTTCTCGAATATAGGAACGTCTGTTTCAAACTTATTTATAAAATTTTGTTACTTTGTGATTGCTAGTGCCTTGTCGGTTATTCTAGTAGCTGTACACATTAACATTAATTAAGGAAGAGCGGGGTCCCTTGGCACAAGTATTACTGATACTTAAAAGGAGATCCTGAGCACTAGCTAAGATAATCATGTATATAGTTACTGAATAAGTATTTTGTATTTTTTGTATTTTGTATAGGAATGGGGGGTTAGAAAATTGTATAACGCCGACCGGTAAATGATGACTAGATCGTTGTATCTCGTAAAAGACTTTTAAAGTTCCATACGAAGCGTTATTGTGTTCAGCTTGTAGCTTCGATTCGTGGTTTATGAGTCTGCCCTTGATCTTGATTTCGCGGCCGGTGCATCGAACCCTGATGAAGCTATAAATAGATTGCAGATCTATCGGGATTAATTTAGTTTTAAACTGATGATCTGTCCCGTCCCCTGATTATGCAATCGTTGCAATCGAGAAACTGACAGATATCGCAGTTACATTGCTGCTCTAAGTAACATAGTTGTCACATTGATTCTTACTGAAGCAGCAATGCTACTGCGGTTTCTGTCAGTTTCAATCAAAAGTTGTTAGAAATAAAGTTACATAATCAGGGGGCCGACCTCCCACGGTTGCAATTAAAAATATACTAGTACTTAACATATTCAGATGATCAATATGATGTCATGTTTTTTTTAAATATTCGACAAAATACATCAAGTAGTTTTTTTTTAAATACGCATCGGTCGCAAAGACGTCTGTGTCTAAATTGGATAATTAATTATCTTTATGATAGGCACTCACTCTTACTCTTTTTTTATAGAAAATGGCATAAAACAAATTACTTAATTAATATTGGCATTAGAAAAAGCTCTTTGCGTTTATAACTATTGATTGAGCTTCCGGGAGAATTAATATTGCTAATTATGAATACTTATTTTAATAGTATTTAACTATTTTAAGAAGCGATATAAATCGAGTAAAAATCACTCTCAGTAAATTATTATAATCTTATCTCCTTAAGATTAATGTGTTATAAAAAAAACTTGTCAAAATCAGTTATTAATTGCACGCAGAATTTTGTCGCAACCGCGAACTAAATGTGCAGTGTAAATAGCAACTGTGCGGCTGGCCAGCTGCCCTATAAGTACTACCAGAGTGGTTTGCTGCATCGCTATACGTAAATCAGCGTAACACATATTTTATTCATGGCCACAGACCCAAGTGGTAGGTTAAGGGTTTAATGCTAACATAACAATGTTGCCCCCAGTATCTGCAATCTGTACCGCTGGCGGTACCGCGCGCTGGGCGACTTAGGCCACGTGACGCGGCTGCCGGAGTACCGCGCGGCCAACGCCGGCCTCCGGCACGACTTCCAGCTGATCAACGTGGATGACTTCAACGGTGCGGGGGAGACGGAACCCAGCCCGTACTTCTATCAGGTCAGCACTTACATTCTGTGTTATAATTTTAACAGCCTCAGTGCTTGTTTGTCCTATCTACCCTTGGCTACATTGGCGGCGCAACATTCTCTTTGTTAATTTACCACTTAATTTATTTTAATTAACAGAAACATAAAGATTTGAGTAAAGTAACTGTCAAAATCTTGTCACAAAATAACAAAGAGAAAAACATGCCAAGAATGTAATCAATGGTAGATAAAGATAGAACATAGTAGAATGGACAAATAAGCACTGAGGTGACGCCTGTAGTCTAGTGATTGGTTGATGGCATGCCGCCTTTATTATTAAACCCGCCTAATGAGCCATAACACCATTGTTGTGTTCTATTAAGAGTTAAGATTCCTCTTTGCGTGTGGTTTCCGGGCTCCTTCTACCTTCCGCCTTAGCGTCAGACGTCACTTAACATCAGATGAGATGAAGGTAAGTAAGAAAGTACTTAGTACTTACCCGATGTGGATAAAAAAATCTTGTAAATGATCCGAGAAGAATTGGGAACCTTTTTTGTCAAAGTAACCAACATACTTTATTTCAGAACCTCGCCGAAGCCGAGTACGTGGTGGCAGTGTTCATGTACATGCGGCTAGTGGGCTGGCCGGCGGAGCGCGTGTCCATTCTCACCACCTACAACGGACAGAAGCACCTCATACGAGACGTCATCGACAAGCGGTGCGCCGATAATCCCCTCATTGGACGACCGCACAAAGTGAGTACTACCACACCCCGGACACTCCATATAAACGTCTCGTTTATATATCCTACTTCTATTACATAAACAGAATGACGTCTGTATACACTGCGTACGTGTGGGTGAATTGTTCAGGGCTACTTACATTTTTTTAACATTCGCTGAAAAGCTAATTGTTTTTAAAACTTTTTCGTAATTATCATATTGTTTGCATCAACTGTCATATTCCAAAAGTACTCTTTGCAACTGTCGAACCGAGCGATGGTCGTCGGACGGCGACGGCCCTCAGTAATGATACAGCCAACTCGGCAACATAGTGCAGGGCGGGGTGCAGTACCACCGATCGGTGGAAGGGTGGGAGTGGCCATTCTGTACGCCTATTAATAGGTACTATTATTAATTCTGTGTCTTTACCACTAATAACATAGCTACCAACATCATGAACGTGTACATTCTTACCACCAATTAGGTACTACCAACATCATAGAATATGTCCATTTTCACCATCTACACGACAACTAACGAACAATGGAACTTCAACGAGACGTAATCTTTTCACACGACTGCACAAAGTGATTCAACAACCGCCAAGCATGTTTAAGAAAAATTATTTTCTCAAACGTACTTGGAAATTCGATCATTATTTTGCTCTATTCCTGTTGTCCCCCACCTTTGTCCACCACTGAGGGATATCATATACAATGGGAATAGGCTATTATTTTGACAACCTTCTTCGAGATAATCCGGACTTGCTGGAAAGGTCCAATACCACGTTACGCAGGCGCAGGCAGGAGCGCTTTTAATCGTAAATTTTTGCTATATTTGCACAAGACGCACTTACGGAGACTACTTCAAATATTATTCACTCGTACACTTTTCGTACATAATACTGGGAACTTTTTTTACAAACAAAGTACCCCTTATTTTTGTCTCGAACACGAACGAACATGCTTGAAGTAAAAATAAGATATTGCGAAACATTCTTTATATTTATTGCGATTCGTGACATTTTCAGAACACTGTTGAAATTTGGTGATCATAAATAACAAATTCTTAATAATATTCTCCCGTCAGAGAAGTTCCCTGAATGAGGAGGTGTGTCGTAATTTTTTACGCATTGCAGAATTAGTTTGTTTTTTGAGTATTAGCCAAAACGCTGTTTTTGTTTCAAGTTGTTGTTGTTGTGTATGAAGATTGTATGCTTTATCTGTATGTCTGTGAAGATTTTATGAGTAACGGTTGGAGTATATCACAACTGCTTCTAGCAAAAGGCGGTTACTTCAAAGTTATTAAGTTTGTACGATGCCTTTCATAGCAGACTGATACAAAACGCTGATTTTTAATTAACACTTTGTTATATTTCAAATAAATTCTATTTAATGACGTATGACGCTTTTACTAACTTTTATGTATTAATTTCAATATGGTCTTGGCTTCAAAAAATATAGGAACATCGACCATGTTTACACAGGCTATGTTGCAGATAGAATTAAAAAATCCAATTCAAGACCACTAATAACTATGAAGACATTTTTTTTTATAAAACGGCGTGTAGCATCATCGCCGATTCTAGCTAGACCAACATGCGCATGATGTGCAAAAAGTATGATTGCGAATAATTTGAGCTTCGTTGAACCAAATAGACGTATTTGGCTATTACCGACAATAGGATGACGTAAGACGCAGAATACGGTTGTCTAGATTACACAGACAATAAAAAACGGTCAAGTGCGCGTCGGACTCGCGCACCGAAGATTCCGTACTATCATTCTAAAAAAGTTTACTATTTAGAGACATCGTTTTAGATTTCCTGTAATCTTTATATAAACTTCTATCAAATAAAATAATTTCAGATTTTTCTTTATGCAAACTTCGAAGATAGGGGGATATTTTTTTACATTTTTCATCAAAAGTCGAAAACTATGCGGCCTAAAAAAAATTAAAAAAAATATTGAAAATTTAAGCAGCGCTCTTTGATATGATTATGTCCTAGTAGCCTCACTTTGAATTTTTAAGATCCCCTTTCATTCCATGTTGCAAAAAGAATTAAATATTTTTATTTCTCTCTTATTTGCAAAAAAGTTGGGCAAACGCCGTCTAAAACTATTCTAAATTTCAAGTTGATAGCATTAGTTGTTCCCGAGATATCCAGCTGTGACAGACAGACAGACTGAGTCGCACCATAAGGGTTCCTTTTTACCATTTTGGTACGGAACCCTAAAAAGATATACGTGTTAGTTAAGTCGTCACCAAATAATATTTGCTGAGACGGTGTGTATACCAAAAGCGTTATTCCTTTTACAAGGCTCGAGTGACCATCTATGGTATGTACGAGTTTCATCTCGTATCGGCAGCTCCGTGATTTAAATTCTTAGAATAATTTTGCTTCATTGAGATTTTCTGACAACTGAGGTGCCTGACTAACTCTAGTTCAAAGCGCTTATCAATGTTTGTTTTTAGAGATATTAGCAACTATATTCATCGCTAGATGAACTTGTTGCTCGCGATTTTTTATAGCTAGATCCAAAAACATTTTTAATTGGACAAATAAAATCGGAATCACATGCTATTTTCTTTGAATACAAAAACTTTTTAATATAATAAGAGTACCTTCTCTGTCTTGCGGATCTTCACTCGCTGTTCCTTCGCGTCCACATGCATGACAGAAAATGGGCCATAAATTATATCTATATTTTGTATCGCTCTTACTGAGCTCAGACTCATTAAAGCTCTTATATTTTTCTCGTTAAAAGAAAATCTCATCTATAAACAGTACAGATGATCGAACCAACAACTATACAATTCATTTGATTTCAGGTTACCACCGTTGACAAGTACCAAGGGCAACAGAACGACATCGCGCTAGTGTCGCTAGTACGCACGAAGGCGGTCGGCCACGTGCGCGACTTGCGGCGTCTGATCGTGGCCGCGTCGCGTGCAAGGCTCGGGCTTTATATCTTCGCACGCGCGAATCTCTTTAGGAACTGCTTCGAGCTACAGCCTACATTCAACCAGGTGAGACTGATATAAAATGTTACTTTAAGGCAAGAGAACGACATCGCGCTAGTACGCACAAAGACGGTAGCCAACGTGCGTGACTTCTGATTGTGCAATTAATCCCACCCGGCACCACGAGTTCTTCGACCGCTGGTAAATTTTGTGCCGTGGCGGCAGTATCTGAAAATTGAGGCACTATTTACCAATAGTGGCCAACGAGAACAATTAAAATAGCCGTGGCGCTGTCCAACTTTGAGGGACATCGTTACAATTAAAAAAATTAAAAACCTACTTTATAAATGTATATTCGTCCACCAGTGGTGGATAAACTGACATGGCGGTAGATGATGAAAATAATCAGTAACACTGGCCGTGTTTTTTTTACTTTTCAATTGCATTTTCTTCGAAATGATTCTCAATATTGTATGTACCAATAAAAAGCTACGTGTGATATACGACCGATCGATATTACGTTGATTTGGCAACGATTCTTGGAACTCAGCTGAAGCCAATTATTCATTAATCTGTTCAATTGTGTTTCTCTGTAAAGTGTTCGTAAACACGGGAAATATTCGTTCGAGTTTAGTATACTTACGTCAAAATTGTAGATGCGGTTAATTTTACGTAAACTCTAAATTGTTTAGCTTACTTGCCGTTGGAGCTAACTATTACAAATTATCACAATGTACTATCAACAACAGGTAATCCACAAGTGCTAAACTTCTCGAATGTTTTTAAATTCTAATATGTGAGACGTTAAGTCCAAATTCAATTGAGAATATTTGACATAATAATTAATAACCCAACATACTGTTGTGTGTGATGTGGAGTTAATCTATTAGCATAGATTACGCCATCACATTAACACGAGTACACATAGTAGGTAACCCAAATATCACCAAGACCTACATAACTTTATCGTGTTTATTATGGTCAAATTTAAAAGGTAGAATATTTTAAAGTCAAAAGGGTGGTAGATATATCAACGATAAAAGTATGATTATCTGCACCTGATGGAACCAAATATCATAAATATGATATGTATTATTTAATATGGATGTTTGTTACTCAATCACGCAATAAATATCCGAATTGATTTGGATGAAACTGGTTACACAAAAAATTCAGTTAGTTCAAAGCCTTGATTAACGTATACGATATTGATTTACCAGTTGAATGTTCCCGTGGGATGTTTAAATTCTACATATAGTCCGTGCGGACGAAGTCATGGGTGGAAACTAGTTTTCTGTAAAATAATCTGCGTAGTGGTACCTATGTCAGAATGGCTGCTACGCAATCTTAATTCGTGGAAGCACTGTACTAATAGCCTAGAAAACTCACTCTACGAATGTTTCTTTAACACTAGCCAGTTGTTGTTTTAGCTCCGCTTAATTTTAGAATATTGGCTAATAGAAATATTCGTTGTTGATATAAGGAATATTTATAGGCACTTTATTGCTAAACGAAGACCAGTTTTTATAGAGTAATCTATTTCAATGTCAGTCGAAATTGTGTCGAACTTTGTTCTTTAACGGTTTAGCAACATAATTGAACTTCATCTACTTCATTAGAAACGCTGGTCTTAAAATGCGGATTGCTCTAACTTCAATTTTAGTATGTAGGTACGGATGATTGTAGAAAAAAAATGGTTTGTAATATTGCCTTATAATTTGTTTATTGTTTTTAACAGTTGGTAGAGCGTCCGCTAGAGTTGGAACTGGTCCCCGGCGAGCGCTATCCCGCGCAGCGAGCGCTTGCGGCGAACGTGCCCGACGCGCTCCTCATGCGCGTACGCGACATGCCGCACATGGCGCGCTACGTGTACGACATGTACCTGGACACCATACGCGACAACCAGCAGGTCAGTGTCACTACTGCATGTATACAACGTGTTACAAAAAAACCCCTAAAGCCGAATATTGTAGATAAAATACCATGCACAAACCCGGAAAATTATTGCAAACCCTGTAAACCGCCACTTTTTTAATTTTGTTTTGTGTTTGCTTTTGTCCATTAATGAGATTGATTTTCGAAAACGACAGTCTATTTGCGTCTAGGTATGTCACTTTGTAGTTTCCTATACTAATAAAAAACAAAAATTTACGGGTTATTATGAAACACCCTGTATACTGGTAATATATTATTATTGTAATATGCTTATGAACATATCAAAATCTGGCATTTCTTTCAATTTTATAAATCATTTGAGACGTCTTAATTTTCTATTACACCTTTTCTTCATAGCACAGGTGCCTTACCCACTTATTTACTGGGCAATCCAAAGAATGCACGCGTATCTATTTGTATATGTCGTGGGCCAATCGTTGAACTGGGCCGATCGAGAATTGCCTGGTCAGATCAAGATACGCCGGCGTTTCTTGATTTGCCTTTTCAAAACCCGCCATATCGTTCAAAGCATAACGTTTGACGATTTGCCCGGCCATGCTTGGGCAAATGCTGACAGAGCGCCACAAGCGTCACGAAACGGAAGTATATTATGATGCGCCCGGCCATATCTCGATGTGCCCAAGTACTGGTAGGGCAAATCGACGAATAGGTTGCTTTTATCGATCTGCCTAATTTTTGATCGGGCACATCATGAAATTATTGGCCAGATCATGAAATGCCGGCACATCGTGATCTGACCAGGCAGATCTCGATCGGTCCATATCAACGATTGGCCCACGACATATATAAAAGGTCAGAGGTCTCGGCAGTCCGCTTACTTCAGTCCATCGAACGCACGTATATCTATTTGTGTACACAGGGTGAGAAGTCGCGGCAGTACTCGGCGCCGGGCACGCGGGCGGCGGCGCGCTGCAAGTCCCCGGAGCGGTTCGTGGCGTCGCACCCCGCCGCCGACTCCGACGACGACGACCCGCCCGCCTTCCAGCCCACACAGATAGTCAACGAGCTCGACAACGCCTAGTACCTACCTGTATGACACTTTAATATCACTATTAATACAATCGCAAATTTGACTTTGCACAACAGAAGTGACAAACTTTAGAGCGCTTGCGGTATGAAACGATTTAATCTTGCAGTCTGTGCGCACCAAACATTCTCGAGTGGAGTTGCCGCGGAACATTGTCTATTGTCAATTTAATTGCATCGTACCGACAGTCAAATTGTGATACCTTTATTTTATCTTTAGAGTGAACATCTTGTGTGTACACAAGACAACACATTAAGTAAAACAGTAACTGCGAAAACAGCCTTTATTACGTAGGGCATACAGACAGTCCCAAAGACGACATGTATAGTTTGATGTGCAGTAGTCTGTTGCAGAAAAACGATGTACCTATTTCTTATTTTCTGGACAAATATGAAATCAACTAGCTTCCGCCCGCGACTTCATCGACGTGGACGTTCGGAAAATCCCTAGGGAACCCTTGATCGGGATCAAAAACCTTATCAATGCAGACTATAAACTATCTGTGTGTCAAATTTCATTTTTGTGCGATTGGTTAACAAACATCCAAACATTGTTACTTTTACATTTATAATATTAGTAGGAAATATAATAATTAATTACTTTAGCAACGTGTATTTAATCAGGTTTTGCAGTCTGCACATGCCCTTCATTTAGTGAAGTTTTTAACCGACTTCAAAAAAAGGAGGAGGTTCTATGTTCGACTGTTTATTATAAGCCTGCCTTTTTATATCGAAGCCTCAATTTATAAAAAAACACCAATTTTTTACAACAAGAACAATTTTTTTAACATACAAGATGTTTGCTCTACTCTCTACAACAGTGACTTTGGTGTTCTTACGTACCTAAATAAGAATACAACAAAAAAAAAGTGCAATTTAAAGACGTTTCTCACGTTCTAAATTAAATGAATCATTTGCCGAATATCTGAACCGCAGTAAATCGTGGTGAAGTGACATCTCTGTAATAAAGACTGTGTAATGTAATTTATTTTCGTAAGCAACTGTGTAAGTACCTAATAAATATGTAAGTCAAACATAAAATTTTTACTCTACATTAGTGTTTAAAATCTATTCTAGTGTTCACAGAGAGAGAGAGGGAGAGATGTATATGTGTATAATATTATTTGGGGCATTCTTGTATGCTGGTCTCTAGCGCTAAGTGCTATTACGAAAAAAACAATAGAACAGTATAAAAACCTTTATTAATCGAATAACATGATTTCTAACAGTAATTGTTTAAAACAGTCCCTCAATTTCCCCTGTGCGAGTATTCAGATCAATGTCGTATATACTAGGGCGGGTAGGCAGGCCGGGCATTTTGGAGATCTCGCCGACCATCGGGACCACGAATCCGGCCCCAACTGAAGCGAAGATGCCGTTCACTTTGAGCGTGAATCCTGTAGGCGCTCCCTTTATTGCGGGGTCGCCGGTTAAAGAGTTGGAAGTCTTCGCCATGCATACGGGGAACTTGTCGTAGCCCTGCGGAATAAAAAAATAGTTATTATTTATGTTTGCAGTGTAAAATTATATTATCAATTCGAAGCGGGTGTTGATTGGAGCTGCTCCTATTGACTACGGAGCGGGACAGACAACGCGAGACGAGTATCGACAAATACTCGGGACGTACCCATGAGATCTACACCGCAGACATGTTTGACCACTGTGCTAAAAATTTACGTGATGATTCCTGGCATGACCACGAAGGATTTTCTTATTTTTTTTGTGGTACATATTCATAAAAATAAATGTACTTTAATGTACTTTTGAACAAAAAAAATGTACTTGTCTAGTTTGGACGTTCCGGCATACCTAAAGTGGTCGTGCCCGGGACGACTTTTCTGGCACGATCACGCTAGATTTAAGGGATATTTCGATCAATTTAAGGATATTACAGAGGTACAAATTGTAGAAAATATATGTACTCAACTTTAGAAATCCAATTACAGGTGAATTAAGCGGTTTTAGCAGTATTATTCAATTCCAGTACTTCTGATAGGTTTAAGAAGCTTCTAATGACATTAACATCAATAATTATCGTGAAAGAAAAGTAATATAGTTTATAAAATTGCATTTTTATTTGTTACATAAATGTTATGTTATGTTTTATTAATTGCTATTTCGAATAAAAATGGACAAGGTGACAACAGTTAACAAATTTTATGGTATGGCTTTTAGACCATCAAACTGAACAACTTTGTCTATGGGACCAACTTAATCAGATCAAAAAATATTCAGCTGTTCCATAGAAAACATCAATAATAATATCTAGTCGACCAAATGTATGGAACAGCTGATTATTTTTTGCTCTGATTAAGTTGGTCCCATAGACAAAGTTGTTCAGTTTGATGGCCTAAGTCACACTACAAAATTTGTCCACTGTTCAAAAAAACACACTGTATAGAGAATTAATAATAAAGATTAATTATAACTAGAACATTTTCGATTTTACCATTACATATTTTTCTGATTACCTAATTAAAATTCAATAAATACTTATGTTCTACGGTCATAAAAACTCTTTATAATATAATTATCATTATACATCCATTATATATGACAGGTCAACAACTTAACACTTGTATGGAAAGTGGTAATTGTTCTTTGTTTTTGTTATAGTAAGGGTCTTTTTTGTTAAAATATGATATAAATCTATTCTAAAATATGCGATTGTTCTTATTTCCTTCCTACCTAGGACGTTTTTCTAGATAAGGATGTCGTTAGAAGCTTATTAAACATATCAAAAGTACTGGAATTGAATAATACTGCTAAAACCGCTTAATTCACCCGTAATTGGATTTCTAAAGTTGAGTACATATATTTTCTACAATTTGTACCTCTTTAATATCCTTAAATTGATCGAAATATCCCTTAAATCTAGCGTGGTCGTGCCAGAAAAGTTGTCCCGGGCACGACCACTTTAGGTATGCCGGAACCTCCAAACTAGACAAGTACATTTTTTTTGTTCAAAAGTACATTAAAGTACATTTATTTTTATGAATATGTACCACAAAAAAATAAGAAAATCCTTCGTGGTAATGCCAGGAATCATCACGTAAAAATTTCGGTAGACTACTACTGTCTACAAAAATCAACCAAATCTAATCTACCAAATTGTTCGCGACTTACGACGCGTTAGCTGACAAATTGTATTTCTCGTCCAACCATTTCATTTATTGTACCACTGTCTACGTATACGTGGTTGGCGACTCGCAAGGTCGCCTTGGTCGGAGGGCTGCTAGGTGAACGTGTAGCCAAAGTTTAGCAATAATGGCCTGCACTAACGTATTGTCCGAACGAGTCTGCGCATGAAATACAAAATATTACAAAAATACCCCTAATGCCGAATATGATATATAGGGACCATCAAACTAAACAACTTTTACTATAGGACCAACTCTCAAATCGCAAAAAAAAACAGCTGTTTCATACATTTTGGTATTTTCGTATGTTTTTTTGTATGAAACAACTGTTTTTTTTTTCGCGATTTCAGAATTTGTTCCATAGTAAAAGTTGATCAGTTTGATGCTCCCTATATACCATATTCGGCATTAGGGGTATTTTGTAACATGTTGTATAATGTATCCTTGATGTTTATATGCATACAATTTAGAGGCTTACCTTTTCAGTGAACAGCTTGATTTTCTCGAGCACTTCCTCTGTGTATTCAACGTCGCCGGCGCCGTACATTTCGGTAGCAATCTTGCTGACCTTCTCCGTGATGGACATATTGAGTGGGTACAAGTAATCGAAGTTAGCGGGCTTGTCGCACGCGGCGATGACGGCGTCCGCTAGAGCGAGTGCGCCCGCGCCGCCCTTCGCCCAGTGGTCGCAGATCACCGCGCGGAATGCACCGTTCTTCTCGGCGTATTGTTGAACCAAATTTAGTTCAGCATCGGTGTCGTTTCTGTGCACAAAGAGAGAAATAAAATCGGAATACATATTTTAATTAATTGGATATGGGATTAAGGCTTACGACTCGATTCACATTATGGCGGAACGAAATTAAAGCTAATTTTAGTATGAATTCGTACATAGTTAATGAGTCTTCGAGAATGCACGAGAATTCTCCGAGAGATTTGATTTGACCTCTTATAAATCGTATCTAGTTTACAATTTCCGCCATAATGTAAATTGAGCCTAAGATGAATCTCTCACTACAACGAGACCGCGAAATGAAGCGTTAATCTGGTATATACACGAGTCGACTTGACAGGCGATTTTAATCAATTAGCGATTTTTATCGACAATTGCTTGTAAAATCTAATCGCAAACCTAATTTCAATGAGGTGGCGATTCGATTCTACAAGCGATTGTCGATATAAAGCGCTAAATGAATAAGTTGGTCGACCAAGTTGCCTGCCAAGTCGACCAAATCGCCTGCCAAGTCGACCCGTGTAAATACCGCCTAACATAACATTATTGCATGTCACAGTCAACGTGACGCACCCGTGTCTGTTGACCGCGACTACGACTGGCACTCCGAACTTGTTGCCGTTGCTGATGTGCTTGCCCAGGTTGCACAAGCCCTTGCTGAGGAGCTCTATGTTTTCCTGAAACAAATAAACAGTTGGTAAATTATTATCAGAAGAATAAACGCGCGTGTTCTTGCAAACATTTCACAAATTGTGTCACAAGACTTGTGACTTGTCACTGTGTACATACTACGTCGGTACGAGTACCTACACAATAAAATGAAACGTGAGTGCAATACGTTTCTTCGTTCACCTCTATCTGACAACTGACGGCCTAGCATGCGCAGTATGACATGAGGACTATCGGTCGACACTCATCTTTCGATATCTGTCCCGCTCACATGAGTGCGTGTAAAGCGGCACAGATACAGCTCACCTTGACATAGACGTCGTGCAGCGGCGCCCCCGGCGTGACCGCGGGCGCGCCGCCGTGCATCTTGAGCGCCCGCACCGTCGCCACGATCACCGCGCAGTGCGGCCGGTCGCCACTCGCGCGGCACTTTATGTCGAAGAACTTCTCCATACCTGTACATAAGCGGTAATATTTACAGTAACCGATTTATGTATGAGGCCTATAATATACACTGCTCATAAGAAAATAGGGGCAACTATATGGTTTTCCATACAAACGTGCTAATTTCCGAAAGGTTTTTTCATATAAATTCAATCAGATTTTATTTGAATTTGATATTGTTCGAAAGCTAAGTCAACTTGCGGACTTTACTGACGAATTTACCGTATAATTTCACCTATTCGCTGTGTGTCAGAATATAAAGAAATTGGATTTTCATACAAAAAGACGCGAAATTAATTTTTTTTCAATTCTAACTGACACACGGCGAATAGGAGAAACTAAACAGTGAATTCGATTTAAAATCCGTAAGTTGAGCTTTCGAACAATCAAATTCAGATAAAATCTGATTTAATTTACGATAAAAAAACCTTTCAGAAATCAGCTCATTTATATGGAAAACTATATAGTGCCCGGACATGTCCAGATCTAAAGCTTACCAATATCAGATCCGAAGCCAGCCTCAGTAGCCACATATCCGGCCTCGCCGGCGAGCTTGGCGGCGACCTTATCGGCGACGATGGAGGAGCACCCGTGCGCAATGTTGGCGAACGGGCCCGTGTGCACGAGCACCGGCGTGCCTTCCAACGACTGCATTAGTGTGGGCTCGAAGGCGTCTTTTAGCAGCACTAGCAGCGCGCCGGTCATGCCCTGCGATCATTATCTTATTAAGGTGGCTAATAAGTTTTCGAGTACGCTAAAAGCACGTTACGGAGGAAGCGGACAGTTGCGGAGCAGACTAACGTGCAGATATAGCAGCAATAGACTCGCTTGATAGTTCAGTGCATGGAAGCCCAAACACGAAGCGCGTTTAATAATACTAATTAGGTGTGATGATACGGGTAAGTACTATGACTCCACCAAAAACACATTTGAGAACTCGACGGCATATCAGATAGATTTCACAAACACAACAAATATCTCCAACCCGAATTATTTATGCTTGAGTTGCACGGGACACAGCTTTTGCCAGGTTTGCGTGGGGTCGAGGATCCAAAACGTAAAAGCCGTTTAAGACTAGTATATATAATACTATATGCAGTGTTGTATGCACATTATTATTATTATTACTCACCAAATCATCACCGGAGACAAGTTTATCCAACACCAACACTGGCGAGTCGTTGCTTGATGTCTTCCACGTCCGTGCCCAGAGCCAGTATGGCCATGATCTCCGACACCACGGATATGTCACTCACCAAGTCATCAGCGGTGACCGAATTGCCTAGTTTATCCAGTGCCACCACCATACTAGCCAGGAGTTGCTTGTCTTCCACGTCCGTGCCCAGAGCCAATATGGACACGATCTGCGACGCCACGGCGATGTCGAATGCGATCTCCCCACTACTCCAATCTCGATTATTTGCCACTCACCAAGTCATCAGCGGTCACAGGATTGCCTCGTTTATCTAGCGCCACCACCATACTAGCCAGTCGTTGCTTGATGTCTTCCACGTCCGTGCCCAGAGCCAATATGGCCATGATCTCCGACGCCACGGCAATGTCGAACGCAGTCTCGCGGGTGAAGCCCTTCTCCGTGGGAGACTGACCAATGGTGATCTTGCGCAAGTATCTATCGTTAAGGTCGACCACTGTGCACAAAAATGCAAAGTGGTTAGATATGAAACTTTCTTTCATTTAGCAACAAGACACGACATGTAAGCAAGGACACCAAACATACAAAGCCGATATAACATCCAAAGTTGAAAAGTTAGCCCCAGTAAGTATACTTTAACTTTTGTATCAATTTTCGTGTATATGATTGTCTACCATCTTTAGATATAACTTAAATGTTAATAAAACTAAGCCAATAAAATGTCATACCTCTGTTCCACATAATTTTTGACGTGTCAATATCCAATCTCGCGAACTTGCTCTTCTCCTCATCAGTCAACGAATCAGGGTCTGTCTTATTTATACCCAGCCGTTGCAATCTCCTCAGTTGTATTGGCGAGAACTTTCTAGCGCCCCTGATGCGGGGTACCAGGCGGTCGAATAGAGGCCCGTCTTTTTGTGTTAGTTCGTGGAATATGCGCGCGTCCATCTGCGCGGCGAGTAGGTTGTTGGCTGCTGTTACGGCGTGGATGTCGCCCGTCAGGTGGAGGTTGAACTCTTCCATGGGTATCACCTGTGGAATCAGCAGTGTCAAACGTTTAAAAAATGTTCATCAACAGATTTAATTTGACATAACAGTAGGGTATAGTGGTCGGACAGGCTGGTAGCAAATGATACTTTTGTTTAATAAAATTGATATCCGAATTTATTTGTTGAGTAAATAATATTCACGCTGACTGACGCCCGCCGCTAATCTATATGTTACCCGATTTTCAGGACAAACTAGTTTGGCCTAGGTTAAACTAGTTCTTCCTATACGCGATGGGATTAACTGGTATAGCCTAGACCAAACTAGTTTGTCCTAATCCCGATAGGATAAACCAGTTTAGGCTAGGCCAAACTAGTTGATCCTGATATAAGTATTATGGAGCTTCGCTCGCTCCGCTGCGAGTGGTCTAAACACTAACCTAACCTACCTAGTGCATTTAAAGTTTTTCTTTGTAGCTAAACTGGTTTATCCTATCGGGCTTAGGACAAACTAGTTTAGCCTAGGCTGTACCGGTTATTCCTATCGCGTATAGGAAGAACTAGTTTAGCCTAGGCCAAACTAGTTTATCCTTAAATCGTGTTTGGCCGGTAACATATACATACAATAAATTTAAGAAAAAATAAAAAGAATAAGTAACTAATAGAGTACTTAATAGAAGCCAAATATTTTTTTTACTATTTTTGTCTGTTTGTACGCGCATCAAAAACTACTACACCTGTTTCCACAGTTGTATTTCTGTGCTTTGTATGCCTCATTTAAAAGCTGATGATTTATATTCGCTAACTTTTAAACCTGACCTGAGAGTACCCTCCTCCAGCAGCGCCGCCCTTGACCCCGAAGGTGGGCCCCTGGCTGGGCTGCCTCATGCAGGCGAAGGCGTTGCGACCGCGGTGTGCGTTCAGAGCTTGCACCAAACCCAGTAGGGTGGTGCTCTTGCCTTCGCCGAGGGGCGTGGGGGTGATGCTGTATAATAAATAAATTAATATAAATATTTGACAACATCACATACATTGCTCCGATTCCAAAGTAAGTAGCTAAAGCACTTATGTTATGGAAATCAGAGACAACGGTGGTATCACAAACACCCAGACCTGAGCCAATATAGAAAAATTCGTTTTCTAAATTGGCCCAACCGGAGATCGAACCCGGGACCACAAAGATGGCGACACCTTTAAAAGCGGTGTACAAAGCCACTCGACCATGGAGGTCGTCGTATAAAAATATTATTGAGCTAACTGAGTAGTGCAGTGGTCAACATGGAGGTCTACCACGCAAGAGCGTTTTAATAAAAGTTTTATATTATTTATATTAAAATCATCAGCCACTCAAAAAAGGCAGGGCTTTCTCACGCATTCATTCTCACCCATAAACCCATTTATTATCCCTCGTACCTCGTACCCCACACTTATTGAGCGAATAAATTGGAACTGTTGTACCCGCCCTCACATGTTAAAAATTGTAAAAGATATTTCATAAAATTACCTTCAAGTTAGTTATTGGAACTTAATCGAAACTTGTGAAACGAGCCTTAAGTATAGCTTCTTACCCAGCAACCACGATGTACTTCCCCGGTCGGCGCTCGCGCAGACGATCGAGCACGGCCAGTGAGATCTTGGCCTTAGTCCGTCCGTACTGCGACACCTCGCTCGGGAACAGGCCGATCTCGGCCGCCAGCTCTGATATGTCCTTCGGTTTCTGCGATCGTGTTATCGCTATGTCACTGAAAATGACATAATATTTAAGGCCGTCGAACATAATTTTTAATAACTGAAAGAGAAAAGCCAGCAAAAGTATTTAGAAGAACGCACAGCGCAACTATCTCGGTTCCGATATTTTGTTTTGTTTGTAATATGACTTCGCTTCAAATACATGTTCAATATTGGATCTGAAGGTGTTGATGAATGGACCAAAAATGGGAAAACCGTTTTTTCTGACCATCGAACTAATATTTTTTCGCAATTTCAAAGTTGGTCCTGTAGTAAAAGTTGCTGTTAGTTGTTTGATGGTCTGAAGAAACGGTTTTTCCCATTTTTAGTAAATTAACATTCTGTACAAGACTTCTTACAGACGGGCAATACGATTTGCCTGTCGGCTGCTGAACTGGTAGCCTACAGCCAGTTTGCAGTCGTTGCGTCATTGGTTCACTTGGTTCTAAAGACCATGTACCTGGGCGGCGGAGACAGCGGAGAGAGCCTGAGCGGGCGAAGCGGCCACGCGGGCGCGAGCAATTTATCTAACTGTCGGCGCGCAGCCAGCACCGTGTTGCGCATCAGCATCGCCACGGTCATGGGCCCCACGCCGCCCGGCACCGGCGTCACGTGCGACGCGACGCTCAGCGCTTCTTGGTACGCGACGTCGCCCACTAAACGCTGGCCGGACTTCTTTGTCGGATCTGAAACAACAATTGACAGACAGTAAAAAGTTTGCTCCATTTAGATACCTATAGGTAGTTAACAACCTTTTCAACGTCTAAATTGATCTATCAAAACATACTGTTGCAAATTGTAGAATGATCAATTAAGAAAGTGATTATTTTTTGTAGACTATAAGAAAAACCCATAATAAAACGCGCGCTCTCCTTTAAAAACTACATGTAAGTCGTTAAACGATAACTATTCAGTTCTAAATAGGCCTCTTGTTAATAAGGCGAATTGTGGATCATAAGTTCAGAGGACAGTGACCCCTTTGTCGTACTCTTATCTTAGACCTATGAAGGCAGTATGACCAATATTGATTAACCTGTAAAAACGTCTACACAAACTTGTCTACCTGCTTTTACGACGATAGACGAAACTTCGGTTTGGTCTCACAATGTTATGAACCAATTTATTCAATCAAATCGGTAGGCAGCCAATGAGATCCCTTCACAAATCAAACGGACGAGTTACTTGTATAAAATAACGATTTAGAAAAAATGTAGAAAATTTTTTGTAGTAACATTTTGGCGAGCTAAAATATAAATGAGCGATTCAATTGATTAATGATTTCAACACCCATAACGGGCGATAAAGATTATGAGAAGTTTATCGTTTCCTATGGTACGAATCGTACAACACTTCTCGTTACACTACCGATGATCGAGCATCAGTCTTGAAAGTTTTGTCAATATTATGTAGTTCGATGGGCAGTTCCGTCGATTGTGAATGAACAATTGCAGTTTTGGTGTTGACAGACAGTTTGTCGTTGTCGTAGTAAACAGGGAAAACACATGCATTTTGGAGAATAATTAAAAGTTAACTTTTGAGACCATTTTATCTATACAAACTATTTGAAATAAATGACAATATTCAGTTTTCTATGCATTTTATTGTCTATCTATACCACTATACCATCATTACACACAGCGAAAATTTCTCAAATATAAAAACGTTTCTTACTTTTTTTTGCAATAAGTTTATTTTTTTCTAACATGAAACTTTATAGTTATATAGGAAAAATAAGGAAATTACTGCTACTATACCTGGAATTAAGAGCTCGGTGGTGCAGTGGTTTAACGCCTGGCCCTGCGATTGCAGAGGTTAAGCAACTTTCGCAAGGGTTGGTCATGGGATGGATGACCAACAATTTTTTGTCTCCGTGCCTCAGAAGGCATGTTAAGGTCCCGGCTGCATTTGCAGTCGTTAACACCCATCAATCTGCATTGGGCCTGCGTGGTGGATTATGGCCCATCCTCCTTATCCACCCATAAGGAAGGCCTGTGCCCCAGCAGTGGGGACATTAATAATGTCTAATGTCGTCGAGATACCTGGAATTGGATTGATGCCGCAGTCGATGACGACTGCCCCGGGTTTGATCCAGGAGCCCTTTACCATCTCCGCGCGACCGATCGCCACCACTAAGATGTCTGCAGTCTTGGCCTTGTTAACAAAAAAATATGAAGCTATTAATAAATTATAGTTCTATGTACTATCACAATACATAATAGTGTACTAAACGTAGTACTACACAATTTTAAGCTAGAGAAATACGTGAATTTGTAGAATAGATCGATTTTGTAGTTCAGTCTCCTCTATCTGAGCCTAACAAATAAGGGAAGTACATAATTGTTCAGTTTCACAACCTTTTTAGGATGTTTGGTCCTGGAAGGGCAGACTGAGGTGGAAAAAAGAGTCTTTCTTGGAGCAGACAATGTGACAACTTCAAAATGATGAGATGAAACATCAGTATCCATTACTATACCAAAGATAACTCACAATCTCGCTCAGGTTCTTGGTCTTGGAGTGGCAAACTGTGACAGTGGCGTGCTCCCATTTCAACAGCTCGGATATGGGCGTGCCCACGATGCGGCTGCGGCCGATTACCACTGCGTTCTTGCCGGCGATGGATACGCCGGTGCGCCGGATCAGCTCTACGCACCCCGCCGGCGTGCATGGGATGAACCCTGATAGGTCACCCACAGCAACGCGACCTTCGTTCACCGTGTTCAAACTAAATGAACATTAAAATATCACATTAATTAGACGCTCGTCTATCCAGGGCCCTGTTACAACTGGGTAGACCGCAACTTCGCCTGGCAACAGGTGCTATTACTGGTCATGGACAATTTAACAGACATCTTTTTAACTTTGGTGTCACAGACAGTCCCCTATGCAGAGGTTGCATGGAGGAAGAAGAAACAGCCGCCCACGTCCTGCTGGAATGCAGAGGGGTGGCCCCCTACCGGGCGAGGTACCTCGGCTCGCCGGGCAGCGTCCAGGAGGCGATCACCAATGTGAGAGCGCTTGGAGCGTTCCTGGCTGAGCTGGGCTGGCTGGAGTGATCCGGCCGCACACCCTCCATACGCAAAATAGGCGCTATAGACGTCGAGTTGCGGAAACCGCCCGTAATGAATGAATGAAGAATCACATTAATTGCCGTACTCTGTGACGTCAATTATGTTCAATGCTTCATTAAAATTGGCGTAATTGGTTCATTATAATTAAAGTAAGCGTAAAGGTAAGAGCCGATATGCATGATGAGATGCATTGAGGCTGTTGGTCGTATGTTGCAACCAGGTTGCAACGATCAGCAATAAGTAATACTTAGGCCCGTATTTATGCTGATTCTTCAAGATAGCTCTCAACGTTGAAAGCGGTTTATAAATACGGGCCTTAATGTTGGTTCTCATTCTCACCCGTCGACGTCTTTGTCCGGGGAGACGGCGTCGGTGATGCGGTGCGCGTCGATGGGCTCCACCGAGTCCAACGGCATCTGCACAATGATGCCGTGCACGCTCGGAGACTCATTCAGGCTGTTGATCTCGTGCAGCAACTTAAAATACATGCAGGATTACATTACTTATGTCACGCATTTCACTCAATAGGGTAGACTACATATAATAGAAAAGGCACAGTATTGACTGGCGGCACTTCCAGCCACTCGTTCGAATGATATGATGTATAATGGTTACTATGACACTGGTCGTCATAATGTTGGCAGTAAGTTAACTGTTCCAGAACCTTTTGAAGAGGATTTAAAGCATACGTGTACATAAAAGTTTAAATGTCATAAATAATTAGAAAAAGAATGAATAGATATTTTAATACTGTTGTTTTCATAACAAATCGCCATCTTACATCACATCATACAACAAACAACTTCAAAAACATTATTATACACGCACGGTGTTATCAACGGGGTCGGGGATCAGGGCAGGGATGCATATCAAAACACTTGATGGCATAATATTATTCAAGACCTTCTCAAATAGAATACTTAGGTACTTTCAGATTTTAAAACGAATGGAGTAACATAAGCACACCTATCTATTTTTTGTAAATTAATAAAAAAAATGATTCGGAGATAATTATATTCGTAGAGTTTTTAGTGCACTAACACACCGCCCTCCATATAAGTATAATTAGTACTATACAGGGTGTTACAAAATAACCAACTCTGAAATCACGAAAAAAGAATCGGCTGTATAATACACTTTGATATTTTCATTATTATTTTTTGTATGAAACAGCTGATTTTTTTCGCGATTTCAGAGTTGGTCCCAAAGTAAAAGTTGTTCAGTTTGATGGTCCCCATTTACCATATTCGGCATTACGGGTTGTTTTGTAACACCCTGTATAGTTTTAATCAGAGACTCATGACACATGTCACATAATATAAATATTAAATATAAATATAAATCCTTGATGTGATCCATTCCACTGGCTGTTATAAAATATTCGAACACAAAGGATGAGTTTCACTGGTTTCGGTACTTCCGGTTAAGGTTCATTTAACTTGACAGATAATTTCATAGAAATTCTGTTCCAGTGCTATCAGGAACTTATGAAATAAAAACACTTGGTTTTGGAATTACGGCTTCTATAATGGTATAGGGTAAAAATTAACTTTATTTTTTATTTTTCCCGCGTCCATTACATTTGTTACATAGGTTACACAGCTCATACCTCAGTCTCCGTAATGGTGTTGGGTAGCCTCACATGGTCCGCCGCCATGCCAATGTTCTCCGCCGCCTTTAGCTTCATCCGGATGTACACGTTGGAGTCCTCCCGCCCGCCCACCTGCACGATGGCCAGCCGGGGCGTGAACGTGGGCAGATGCCGCCGCATCTCCTGCACTTGGCCTCTGAGCTCATCTTGGATAGACCTGGACAAAGATAAACATTAATAACTACTCAATGTTTGTCCCTCACATGAAACGTGAAGCCAAAAGAATATTTTAATCAGGCACTTATCTTATTCGTACAATTTTCAATATAAGAATATAAAACTAATAGAAAAGATACTTAGTCAGTTTTAATATATTGAAAAAAAAAAACGCGCCTACTGTAAAATAATAGCAAAACTCTCAACTGTGATACGATACCGATACTATTTGTTACCTACCGGTAAAGGTCGTATACCGTCATAAGAACTTTTATTTAAACCTTATACCGCTTTAATTTTTAATCTTAATAATTCTTGTCCAACTTTAAAACAATGACATTTTCATGATCGAATCATTTTAAAGAAAATTATATATTTTGAAAAATTACCCTGAAACCTGGGTTCCCGATACCGGTATGGCGACCATGTCTGTGCGTTTCGTAGAGATGTCACCGACTGCTAAGTTTTATACAATAGCTGGAATATCAGATAGTTGCGACCTCTGATAACCTGGTAGACTGACATAAACCGCTAACTGTCGTTTGACCCGTAGAGTTTACTGAACGAAAAAATCCAATGAAAACTTGCAAGAACATACCGAAAATCTTCGAATCAATAATAATCGACCCGATTTGAAAAAAACATTACCATACAAACCACTCGCAAAAATAGAATTAAGTTCGAGGGATATCTTTTGACGGTACCCAGACCAAAAGTGGCGCCGCTGTGATTTTTATTTGCCTAATATTCTAATTATAAAACATAATTTCGATAAAACTAAACGGGGATTTGTTAAGACCCTAGTCTGGTATATTTAGAAGGTCATCATTACATTCCCTCGTAGTCATTTCTAGAAGTAGATAACAAAACTGCCATAAAAGTGGCCGTTTTTGACACATTTGCTATTTACTTCTACGGATGACTACCAGGGGATTTTAATGATACCTCCTAAAAATACTAGACTAGGGGTCTTAAAAACTTCACTTTTAGTTTTTTTAAATACTTTTCTGTTAACAACTTATTAAATAAATACCTCTGCCCCCCTAGCATAACCAACGAAACGCTATGATATAGCGATTTATCACGTTTAACTGTCAAAAAACAATGGATTTCGACAGTTGGGCGTCGATAAAACGCTATATCACGCGAAATAATCGTGTTTCGTCGTTCATGCTAGGGGGGCTGAGGGCGCCACTTTCGGTATGGGATGCACCTTAAGTTGCGGTTCTAGAGCTCGGAACAGCTTTCACTGATAATGATAACTACTATAAGGTGTGCTACCTACTATAAAAAATAAACAGGGTACCTTAAACAATCTAAGCAAAACTGCCTCATAAAATTTGCACGGAACATCTTGAATAAACTAAAACTACACATCTTCTTGTAAGCCATTCAACTTATCAGACTGCGGCTCTTAATCGACAAAGCTTCATATCTTATTGTTTCATCATTATCTTACTTAAAGTTTGTTTAAAAATAAATTCATTAGACACCGATCCATCTAAAATTCCTCATTGGATATTAGACATTATTGGTAAATAGAAAACAAATAATTATTTTCTAATTTAATGGAACAAACGAGATAAAATTAAGTAATTTACGCTTACAAATTACCCTGACCGTGATAAGACTGAAAACAAATAAGTCTATAAGTACCCCTCTTTAGACTGATAAATAATTTGGTTGTCTTTAGAAGAACCGCGGCTAATTTTCTGCCTTCATACTTTCTATATTTTTTTTATCACATCTATAAGTATACAGAGTACAGTGTACAGTTAAGTATACAGGGTGTAAATTCGACAACATGGCTGTCCAGTGAAAATGAGTAATGAGAGCGCTCGACGCCAGCCAAATGATTTCAAAAATAGTGACGTTAAAAAACCAACATGGCGGCTGTGCGGTGCTATTTTAAGAGCATAAATATTTTTTTTAGAATACCTACTGCCATGGATATAAAATTACTCATAAGGATTTTCAAAAAGGTATATCATAACCGTATTAAAATAAGAACTAAAGAGACATACATAAAATAAATAAATTTATAAACTAAAAACCCTGCCTGCATCAAAAGACAAGTCAACTGAAAAGATGGAAACAAGATCAAATATTAAAGGCAACATAATAACATGCAGTCGGTACCATAGAATTTAATGATAAGTCAAATCATTCATAATGTCACTTCAAACAGTGTTGAAAGTTGCAACACTTGCAACGCCTTATATAATCACTGATACTTCGACATGATACTAAACTACATTCAGCTGATGCAAGGTATCCCAACATACCGCGTTTTCACTTAGGTAGGTACAAGTTAGGTACTCTCGTTAGGTAAGGTAGGTAAGTATTTCGTTTTTGCATATTTATCTTTAATATTTTTTACGAGAATCAAGAACTTTACAACAAAAATAAGATTTCATGGATAGATTTATGAAACTTAATAAAAATAACTTGACAAGTTACTTACTCGAGAATTGAGTCTATTCTTTCTTTTGAACTCAACATTATTATTTATCAATAACAAAAACTGCACTCGTGAGACAAAAAGCGCACGATAAAAAAATAATAGCTTATCTTGAAAAATCGCGTGATAAATTGCAAGACTCAAGACAGATAAATTGGCATGCGTTGTATTGTGGTTAACTTGTGAAACAGGTTTTCACGCCCACCACTACCAGAAGCAGACACTTCGCTCGCATTTCACGCTTGCTCGGTCAATAAAATTGTTTCTCTAAAGTAAGGAATATTCAATAATCATGAGGTATGAATAATGTCCAAAATTCAAACCATTTATTTATGATAGGTACGTAAGGTTTGGAACTTCATAATATCGTTCAGACAGATAACCCAAAATACAAAGGAAACTCCTTAGGGAAACTCATAAACGAAGGTTTCCGATATTCACCATCTATATTTTTTACAGAATGAGGGTAGACATAAAAAATCGTACTCTTTACTAACCTGCTGCGCTGGCGATGTAGCGCAGTTATCGGGTACTTCAGCTCCTATTCTGCGGCGTTTTATAAATCATTAATATTCCCCATTTCTTGCTTTATTCCTCTTGTAAGTGACGATGAATGTGGATTCGTCAGTCGGGCCCGCCACTGTCTTACTTTTCATTTTGTACGCACGCAATCGTTTTAAACAGTAAAGGAATATAAGAATAAGTATAATTAAAAAAACTAACATAACAGCGATTCTATTATAGATGTGAACGGTTGCGAATAAAATACGCCAATGAGCGCAGGCAAAAATTAGCAATGACAGCCCAGTGAACATGGTGGGGATGACATCGCACGCATGTCGTCACTACCGTTAAGATCGTGTAGTCTGCACACTAGCGCCGCCATTGCAAAAAAACAGTGCTTAAATAAAGACAAAATCGTGAATTAGCTTTGTGGTACTTTGCAGATCCATCGAAGACCCGTTTGCGTATACGTCCCGACCATATAATACAATGCATACAACAAACAAACATACATACAAAATTACATTAAACTATGCAAATAAACGTTTAGCTTATTGGAGGTTTTTTGCTAAGTGGCGACTTTTCGCAAAAAAACTCCGTTAAACTATACGACAGGCAATAAGTATATATTATATATATATTCTTTAAACGATAAAAAGTACTACAAAGCTTCTTCGGAGTGCACTACAGAGAGATGATTCACAATTTCGTCTTTGTTGAAGGACTGTGATTTTTTTTCAATTGCGGCGCTAGTGTGCACCCTACGCGCTCTTTAAACCTCCGACAGAATCTTATTACACAACTTTTCCTTAGAAGTGCACGTTTCACAGACTACAGTTATCTCTAACTTCTGGCTTAGGCTTAAAAAATATAAATGGAAAGTAATTCTGTCTGTTTGTTAGGCACGAACACGGGCACGGATAGCAAAAAAACTTTCCACGTAGACGAAGTCGCGGGCGGTCGCTAGTCATTAATAAATGTAAAATGTCACACGTTGACAACGATTTAACCAAATCGATTGCCAAAACAACAAAAATTAGTGAGCACAGGATCACAATAAAAAAATATCAAATAATTACTTAATGGCACGTTTATTTTTGTAACAAAAGATACAATGTAATTTCAAGACGGTAAGGATTGAATAAAACATAAGTTTTATTTGAAACAAGAAATACATTAAATTTCTATTTCAAATAGCAATGAAAAAATCAGATCAGATCGGTTTTCAATCACTTGTTTTAATAATACCTAAACCCATTTTGGGTCGTTTTGACCAAACATTAATGTGAACCAACAGTCTTAAAAGTATTTACTTACAATGCTAAGACATTTACATTTAATTTTAATACGACAAATATATGTAGTGAAAGAAAACTAAATAGTCAGGTAACAAAAAAGATTAAACAAAAATTATAAAAAAAACAAACTGCTCAACTTGGACAGACATGTGATCATACCTAGATATGAACGTACTTGTAAAAATGTACTGAAATGTAC
This sequence comes from Catoptria pinella, assembly GCA_963556745.1. NCBI lineage: Eukaryota > Metazoa > Arthropoda > Insecta > Lepidoptera > Crambidae > Catoptria > Catoptria pinella. Next base: position 6,937,132 of record OY750776.1, read on the forward strand.
GAAATCAACAAATAAATTATAAAAGAAAACAAAAATTATAGGAACTTAACGAAACTTAACACTATGATTTTGTTTTGGATTACACTGGTCATACGTTTTATACGTCTTAACTCTAAATAACTTCGAAAAACAAAAATCTTCAAGTGGTTTTCATAGAATCATTTACACAGTAATCATCTTAACTAAATATTACACATGAAATGTGGAAAAAGACAGCATTATATTTGGTTTCAATTTTTGAAACATTTATAATAAAATTGAAAATTCTCCATCAACAATGTTTTACACGTTTATGTGTACAGTGCGGCCGGCCGCTCGGAGAATACACAATTGACAGATTATCTCAAGCTCCTTATGTCAATTGCATAAGATTTATTTTCGATTATCTTCTTTTCGGTTAATAGAAAATATACTTTATTCTGTTGAAAAATGTGCATTCCGTCAGCGGGGCCGCATTTAACCGAATACGCTATATTATATCACAAGCGTTAGCTTTGATAGGTGCAGTAGAAAGTGATTTAAGATTGGAACATGCGTAGGTCGTCCTCTTTCTCCTTGTGCGCGTGGGAGTAGAGGTGGATGCGCATGGCGTGCACGGGCATCATGTTGGTGTTGCACAGTTTGCATTGTAGTTCCTGACTCGACGATATGCACGTCCTGTCGACAGAAACATCAAAAACATTACACATATATGATGCGAACTTTTTGCTGTTTTCTCCAAGGGTGTCAATAAAAGAGACGATAAACATTTCTAGAGTGCTTGTTTTGGGAATTCCGTTCAATATTAAATAAGTGAGGTCCCGACCTGGGCCACGTCTGGTAGATAGAGAAAAATTTACTGATATAATGCAATTAATTTTATATAATGCTCGGTTAAGTGGTTATTAAACAAAAACAAACCAATATTTTTTACTCTTTAAAGTGGATTTTTGCAAAAATCTAAATGTCAAAGTGAACTGACTGACAGTGACAGCCAATAGCATCAAAACGACATTTCCGCTATGATTAATTTATGTTTGTTTTTGCATTTTTTTATTTTTGTTGCACTATAGTGTAGAAGCGTAACACAGCGTAACGGATATAGCGCATAGTGTAGTACGTACCTGCCGACCAGCAAGGCGAGCTTGTCGTTCTCTCTCTTGAGCTGCAGTAGCGCCTCCCTGGAGGGCGGGCGCAGTTCCTGCGGCGCGTGTAGAGGGAACATTACGGCGCGTTCCACCATGTCCGGAACGCTGATCTCCAGTAATTCGTCTTCGGGTACGGACTTCCATTCCCACGCGTTAGGTACTACTTGCGGCTCGCGGTGCTTGCGACGTTTTTTTAGAAGGCTGCCGAAAAGAATTGTGATGATGAGATGGGGGCAAAAAGTTTATTATTTCCTTGCCAAATTATCTGGGATCGGTGCAGAGCGGTGTTTCATTAGTTCTTATAAAAATGTCCAAAGTAATAAATTGTCAAAATTATGCTTATATAACTCTACTTAACAGATATACTTAAATAAAAACTTAATTCTTAGAAAGGAACCCAATTTTTATTTCTAGCTTTTGTAAATGGAAATCAAACTCTTTATACGACCGCTTTCTTTTGAATGTACACACGACGGCACCTCAGACTATACATGTTGACCTTGAGACCGCCTTTATGCCCTACGTGATAAAAGCTGTTTTCGTAGTTTAACTGTATATCCTGACATGCTGCCTTCCGTACATTACTTGCAACCGCATTAATAACTTTACGAAGAGTTCCACTTATTATATCACTAATTATCAAAAATCGTAAAAGCCCGCCTTTGAGCATGACAATACTACCAACATATCCGAGATTAAAATTTAAATATCATAAACTCACATCATAAGATCTTTCCTGATAGCAGCGGGTACCAGCGGGCGCGACTCGTCGTCGGCAGTCGGGATGTCCTGTCCGTCGCCGCAGTACATCATGTAGTCCATCAGATGGCGAATGTGGTTGATCTGCACAATATTAGTTAGTCACATGTTAATTTTGGTGAAGGAAGAAAATGAAGACTGCACTACACGATTACGATAAGAATATGAGCGATTTGTGATGAGACGTCATCTTGCTAAACCAACTTCAATACGTAATCGTTGGACGACGTCACTGACACTGATCAGTGGCCCTACCATGAGTTGATGCAAACTGTTTACGCTACCTTAAAACATTGCTATCTTTCTTTCACTCGCATTGACTGTGAGCAGTATATCCGATAGTTTACGGTAACGTAAACAGTTTGCATCAACTCATGGTAGGGTCACTGATCCTTAGCTTAATTTTTGTTTTTGTAAGTTGATTGATCTGTGCTAGTGTACAATGTCACGTCACTACTTGCTTACGCGAATGGACTATTGTTTAAACAGACGCCAGTCTTTCCGACTACATTCAACTATAGTGTTTTAAGGTTGATAATACTTTTTTATTGTTCTGTGTGAGAGAAGAAACAAAGAAATAAATATTTTAATTCGACAGTAATTTTAGATTTATTTTACATCAATATCGGCCTCACCACAAAAGATTTTAAAACACTGTTCAACATGTGTTTAACTTGGACATTGTTTAAGTGTGATGCTGTCACTTTTTTGACAATATTGTTTGAAAGAGACCACAACACATTTAAACAGTGCCTAAATTAGACAGTAATTTATAATGCTTTGTTGTAAGGATGTATATTTACTATTTCTTACCAGACCCATATCTTCGACGTTGAGATCAGCATCGATATCAACGAGCAGATCATGCTCGGGGAAGTACGGCGTGCCATTATCGGTGCTGCCCAGACCGCACAACGTGCTCACGTACCGCGTGCCGCACACGTCGCGACGCAACTCCGCCCTACGGAACATGCTTCGAGTCAGTTTCAGTACAAGTTGTAAAGAGAAACAAAGTGAATACCCAAATCTAAAGGCTGCGTGCTCTCACACGTCTACGTTCTTTACTACGACTACGTTCAGTTCAAAGATCTTTATTTCTCATTAATACGATCGTCACTAACTTAAGAATAATATAAAAAGTGTATTATATTTTGCCTCGAGGTGGGTAGAATTAAATTTTGCATCACTTACACTTCAACACTGTACTTTCGTCATTTCGACGGCCTTGTAGTTTTAGAAAGAGTAGGCGATTATTTATTCCTAAACTTCACCTTTATTCGTGAGTAAATCTTCTGAACTTTACTATTATTTAGTCTGCGGTGATACTCACACGGGGCAGAACAGCAGCGCGATGATGGCGGGCAGGCCGGGGATGTTGGGCATGAGCGTGGTGTGGCGCAGCGTCAGCTTGCTGCTGGCCTCGTTCTGGCCGACGTCACAGGCGACCACCAACCTTTATGCATACAATTTATAAGCATATAGCATTTCAACGTTATCCTAGCAAAGATAGCTGGCGCCAGTGCTAAACGCTTAGTGCGAGTTTTTGTAATATCCCCAAAAACGGTGGCGCTGATTCGTACGTCTGGTTGTCCGATGGAAAAAGAGAGATGCCGGAATTAGGTTGTGCATTCCGCTGCACACTTTTCGAAATGTAGCCGATAAAAAACCGACAAGCTTGCAACCTTGCGTCTATACTCGAGGCTTTTGAGATTATTACAGAAAAAAATGTTTTGCCGATAAGCTTTGTTATCAGATTATTGGTTGCCGTTCAAGCGTCTGAAGCTGGTATTTGGCGGAGCCATCCCAAAGATGAGAGTAGTACTCCATACACGATAGAACTTGCACATGGTATAAATTGGCTATCCTAATTTTCAATTTAACTCCATTATACAAGACCTAGTATTTCCTAAATAGAATGCTTACCTTTCGTAAACTTCTTGCGGCTCAGTGTCCAGGAGTACAGAGTTGACTGAATGCCACTCGATGGTGATTTGTTTCTCGCGGCTAGCGTACATCAGGTTGTGCAGGACTGTCTCCAATGGGCTGTAATCACAATAATACGTAGAAATTGACCTAAACTCTGTGGGTAGTGATATTTTGAGAAAGCGATAAACATGAGGATACGATACGAGAGGTACAAAGAATTACAAGATTTAATTTTGCTGATGGTAATTCAAACCACAATTCCTATTAGTAAACAGCCAATATGGCTGTAGCCAATCAATACATATTTTTATTTTATTTGGCTCTTCGACAATGTGTACAATGTTATGGCCTGTGCCCATTGACGACATAGCGCGGCAAGGGATTTTTATGAAACGAGCAAAAATATAACTTATTAATATTACGATAAGATTTGAATATCAATGATAGTATTTATAGGTACATCAAGCTGACGTATGCTTCAGCATGCAGTGTCGTGAAATTTAAATCTAATCGTGATACAATGAAGTTGTATTGTGCTAGTTTCATTAATAATCCCATGCCGTCAGTGGACCGCAGGTCGTTACAATTATAATTTTCAGTTACAAAAAAAATTCAAGTGACACATTACTATAGAAAAAACACTACATGCACTAGAAATTGCATACAGTACTACATAACAGAATATTTGAATGTACATTAAACAAAGAGATTTCGTTGTATCATCTGGAACTGGTTTAATGATGGTTAATGGTCCGTGCAAATTAGAGAACACGGTATAAATAAATGAAAAACCATTACCTAAAAGGTCCCTTCAGACAAACGTCTGTCATGCATTCCCTAGAGTCGGGCGGATCGAGTTCTCGCAACTGGAAGAATGCTTGCTCGGCTTGCTCCTTGTTGTATGCCCTCTTCTGTGACATATTCAAATCTGTCGCCTGTTGTCTAAGGTCGTGATTCAACTGCGAGTGAACAAGATAATGTGACTTTAGTGTAATAAAAATTTATACAAGTGTTTAACTTAGACACTGTTTAAATGTGATGCTGTCACTTTTTTGACAATATTGTTTGAGAGAGACGGCATCGCATTTAAACAGTGTCTAAATTAAACAGTGTTTTAAAATTATTTGTGGTAAGTCCGTTAGTGTATCTGCCTACCCATATTGTATGTAAATACAGTTTTTTTCTCTCAATTTGAAATAAAATCCAGTGCATATAAAAATTAACATGAATAATTTTAAAGCTTAAACTCACTGCTATTAATAGATTTACTTTTTATTACAATGTAAGAGATGCTCTAAATAAGCTTATTGTCTGATGTGTGTGTGTTTTAGCCTTTGGGAAATGAAACTTTAAAATGACTTACTTTAGACTCATAGCTCTCTTCACAAGGTACAGCGTATCCCCGTTGGAGCAGTTCCTTGTTGACGCTAACGTTGCCTCCGTCGGCCAGCAGCTCGATGGAGATCACGCCGTGGGTCACGGAATATATCTGTATATAAAACATAATTATAATAACAGGTACAGTATAGGTTTTATTATGGTACTTACTGCTAAAGCCAAGGTATTTGTAAATTTCGTTCTTTAAAGTTTGTGCTTAGCCCATCAAGGCCCGGAAAATGAGACACAATAGATATTCCATTGTTGTCAGGCCGCATTCGGCGGCATGGGCGTTGATAATTTAATTATTTTTTAAATTATATGTAGCAGAGCCCGCTCTATTTCCAGGAAAAGAAGAAATATAGACGCGGCCCTAGAAAAAATCTAACTAAAAATAAGAAATAAAATTTTAAGGTGTGAACAGATTTTCATAGCGAAAAATACTATAGATTATGTCACCTTAAAAGAACAAAAAACTATTAATCTAAATCAGCATCTGTTTTTGTCAGACAATATGCTCGCTGACACCAGTAACATTTTCTACCTGCGGAATTAGAAGCAAGATTTTTTTTGCAGTTAAATCCCCAACATACTACCCGTTGTGTGCATACCTTGGCCAGCAGGCGGCCGCCGCGCGTGAGCTGCGTGAAGCAAGCGTCAGCGCTGCGCGTCCATTGCGCGTGCTGCTCGAGCAGCGGCGACGGCGCCACGCCCGCCAGCGCGCATTGCATGCCGAGCGGCGGAGTGCTGCGGCAAATGCCGTTCGGTAAACAGTGCAGGTTGCATATGTTCACGCGTCCGTAGTACCCATAGTCGATATACAGCACCTATCGAACACAACATCAATTTTTCGCTTTTTGCAGTGTCCATCCAATGATAACGGCTGATGACATAGCGATGTCAGTTGATGACAAGAGAAGACGATATTTTAGTTTTAATTACAAAATTATAACATGTTTTAACTTTTGAAATAATAATATTGACAACGCTGAATTATACTGCCTCTTTTTTCTGCTCTCCTATTTACTTTAATAACTGTCAGTTCTAACATGATATAATACACTAATTGCACAGCGGTGTTTAACTTCAAACACTGTATGCTAGAATTAGAATTCCCAATCAACAAGAACAGCTATAATAAATAAGTATAATTACCTCAACCATATCTTTAGGAGCCAGTTTCTGCACGCGCACCCTATAAGCCTTATTTCCGTGGGTGTCCGCGCGGGGCGCCACCATTATGTCCCCCGGCTGCACGGGCCCCGTGTGAGCGAGTAGCGGGGCCCCGTTCAACTCGGACTGGATTTGGTACAACTCGTCCGCTGTGGACTCGTCGTCGTATTGCACCCAGAATTTGCTCACGCTGACTTTCTGAACCGACAAAGTTTTACATGGTAAGACCTACTTTTTACTTTTTTATGTTCCGCGAAATGGTCTTTATAACTAAGAGAGTGTTGCAAGTTGGCGTGATTTTTATGGAGACAAGTTCAACTTGAATTTGTCTCCATAAAAATTACGCAAAAAAGGTTAATGTTATTCTTCTAAGTAACAAAGATCATGCTGCGAACTGGAGCATTAAAACGACCGCTGTCACATAGACCGCGTATTTAAAAGCATCTCGGAAACACGAAATAAAACAAATCGAAAAAAAACTTCAAAAATAGCGATCACAGTGAGCTATATTTTTAGACGTTGCTGTCCGACTTTGTTTTTGTGCCCTGTTTTGTTTATTTTGTTGGTTTTTGTTTATTATTTTTCAATTTTAATTTTGTACTTTATGTTAATGATGCTGTGTGGCCAATAAACGTTTTACTTACTTAGTTAAAAAAAAACCTTTTATTCTATGGCGTAGTATACGCCATAGAATAATAATATGATTATAAAGTTCTAGTTCTTCTAACGTCGTTAGAAGAGATGAGAGTACGCGATAGAAAGAGAAGCTACTTTTAGGCGAATACAACTGTGTGGAAGGAAGCGCTGTGCGACCTGACTTTCGCTTTAATGTATCGGAGCAAGAGTCGCTATTTATTTAAATTATCTTACGGAGTGTCCCTTCTGTACTTGTACTAATAGGTATTCTGTGGTAAGTGCCAATGCTTTAGTTCTCAACTATATGCATAGTTTGAACTAACTAGTAATATCCACCATTAATAGTGTTATAAAATGAAATACTTACGTTGCATATTCTGAGTGGGAAATGTGTGTCGTCGATGTCTGGCAAACGCGGCACCATTCTTGAGATGTCGATTTCGGACTTTTCAGTCTCTAGCATCTCCGCTAGTGCATTCGCTTTTTCCAACCTGCAGATATGACAGGGTATTTGGTAATAACATTATAAAGCCGAATATGGTAAATAGGAACCCTGGAAAATTTCTGGAAACCACCACCACAGCTGAGAAGTTTTATTTTTTCATTTGTATGGAAAACTGCAAATTGACATTCCTAGACGCAGATAGACTATTGTTTTCGGTAATCAATCCCATTAATGGGCAAAAGCAAAACACAATTTCGGTCTAGGGCCGCCACTATGCAGTTTATCATAAAAAGAAATTATTTTTTCCACAACTGTGGGGTTCATAATAATTTTCCAGGGTGATATGCTTGAAACCCTATCTACCATATTCGGCTTTAAGAGGCTATTGCTAAACACCCTGTATACACTAGCAAAATATGTCGAATTACTTTCAAGGGACAATAATTCGGCTAACAATCATGTACAGCAACATTATGTCAATATCTATGTCGATTGATATTGAATGGGTTGAAAAGCTCATATTAGTGGCTGTTAAAAGTGCTGGACAAAGGAGACCCAGCATTCTATGCATGAGTTCTATGACTTTTTATTTTTTTATAGTCAACGGCACGCTGGGTTACCACAACAGGGTATTCAATTTTGAACTTAAATAAGGAAATTTTAAGTTTGAAAATAAATTTGATATTTTGATGGTATTTTTTTGCTTGTAGTTATAGGAAGGAAGGAAACTATAATCACTTATTTAGTATTAGTAAACCATAAGACAGCAGCAGCTTTAACTACATAAGATAAAAATAATTAATGTTACATTATCATGCCTTTTTAAAATTTAATGAGGAGAAAGAAGTTATACACATACGGTAGTAGAGGGATTCTGATGTCCATTTTGAGCTGCCTGGCTTTGATGGCTTTGTACACGGGAAGTACCACTTGTCCAGGAATAGTGGGGTCCTGTGGCGGAAATAATGCTTGTGATGTATAAGTATACCATTTTTTTTTAATTATGATATAAATGAGTACTTACACCATTGTTCTTATCGCGCTTATAATGTTGGTTGTCCCCAAATGTCAAGTAGACTTTTCTGTAAGAAAACATTAAAATCACATTTAGGTACCTACATTGTAGGTATTATACTCATAATTAATAAATAATTAAGATTTAATTCTTCAAAACTATCGTATGATATCGGCAAACTGACTATTCTTATACTCAAACAAAGTAATTCCTGACCTAACCACTAGCACCCCTCACCACTTTTGAGGTTATTGCTTGCACGCCGCGTCGTCACCGTACACACGACAGCACGTCAGGTTATACTTTGAAACTGCGAAAACAGCTTTTATTACGTAGGGCATACAGGCGGTCTCAAGGTCAACATGTATAGTCTGAGGTGCCGTCGTGTGTACATAAGTTTAGTTCGCGGCCGGCGGGACGATGCGCGTGCACACGAACATTTCAGCACTAGCAAGAACACACCGCGTTGCGGTTAGCGGCCTCGCATAAATAACCAATGATATTAAAAAAAGTTTAGATGCGTCACAGGCCAACATCATGCAATTTAAAACGGCGACAGGTACTGCAGATACACACATTGACATATTACATTAAGAAAGGGACAAAAATGAACGCCACCATACGGAATACTTGCCGTTAGAAAGAGATAAACAGACATCATAAGTTTCGTCTGATACCCCATCTCCCCCTAGATGTACTTGCGCATGCGCGATACGCGCTCTCCTTCACTCTCACACGCAGAACAGAGTACAACTCGCTCTTTGTAAAACATGGCCGATTAGAGTAATACCACGTAATACAAAATACGAAAATACATTTTACGGTTAAAAACAGTACTTACGTGTGAAATTAATCATTTTCCGATCTCCGACTGTTGCTGTATAATTTGCACATCGTTTATAGACGCAGGAAGGCATTTTTGATCAGAACGTCACAGTTTTTTAGTGTCTGACTGACGAGAGTCGTGTCGTGTCGTGTGTTTCCGTGTCACGAGACTGTGCCTAATTGAAAGTCGGGGAATTACCTTACTTTCGTCCTGCCATCGTGGAGTGCGGGTCACGTATCTAAACTTTTTTTATATCATTGTAAGTAACCATGTTCACGTACAGCACAAATATGGCTGTACACACACAGCACACGTTACATACCGGCTGTTCCTGTCGAAGGTGACTCTCGGTTCGTCGCCGACGTGCGCTCGCACGGCGTTGCGGATGGCGGCCGCGTACACAACGCCCGGTTGTTGGTCCGGGAAGTTGCCCAGATATACCTATTGGAACAAATATACAATATTAGATGGACCCACAAACAGCATTAGGGCTGTTCTGTTTTACGAGTGTACCTAAACGTATTAGGCATAAAAAGATCTTAGCACTCCCACAGAGCATAGAATTGCCCACTACAACAGATCAACACCTCTCTAGTTGGTCTATGGATAATTTACAAAAAGTTGCATTTTTCATACTAACATTTTCTTACTTTATTTAACAACCATGAACGTCAAATACAAAACTTTTATGTAAGTACAAATGTTTAACAAAGTTATGTTATGTTGTAAGTTTTGGCTCAGTTACCCCTCGTTTTCACCAAGAAACAAGTAAAATACTAGTAGTAAACAAAACATGTAGGATACTTGTCTAAAACCAAACTTGTAGAATTATTTGTTCTATACATGTATTGCAACTGTCTGAAACATTGTTTCGTTCACACTGTGTCGCCAACTAGTATTTATACAAGTTTACAACGCATTGGTGTTTACACTTATGTCTGTGACATGTTCAAACTTGTCTAATACACTGACAGCGTTCTCACCTACAAAACACAGTCGTGTTAACTCGTGTTTTAGACAAGTATTGATTATTTTATTTAAATTTCTGTAGAATACTAATTACAAACAAGTTTTAAACTTTATCCATGCTTGTTGGATAAAGTTTTAAACTTTTTCAACACACTTGCTCATAAAGTTAGCCTTAACATTGCCTAGGGATAAACCGAGCTATAATAACACACGTGCGTAATATATTATGCACTAGTGCGTAGAAATATCCCTACAAAGTTAAATTACTGCAAGTTATATGCGAGAAAACAGAGCATTCTCAATTTAACCGGGAGGTTTCAAGCCCTTGAAAATCCATATAAATTTTTGGAATAAATAAATGTGTGCGTCCTTAATTAAGTCAAACAAACATTTGTTATTATCACTTTGTATACAATATACAATACAACAAAAATTCGCTTTTTAACCGACTTCAAAAAAGGAGGAGGTCGTATTTACAAGTATTCACTACTCGTTTTCTACAAGTTTAGCTACAACATGTATAAAACATGAGATGTACATGTAGACAACTAGAAGCAAAACCTGTCCGAAACTTATTCACCTCAACCAACAAGTTTCATACAAGTTTTGTATACAACATGTTTGATACATGTTTATGAATGAGAACAAAAATCAAAACAATTGCATAAAACTTGTATTATGCTTGTGTTATACCTTGGTGAAAACGCGGGGTTACAATAAAAAAGGAGTCACTTTCAAGGTATATTATTTTTAATGTTAAGCAAACTATAATATATCCTTATATTTTATTTTTAGTTTTTTATTATTTATAGTTCAAGTCAAAATCCGATATAATATCAAGCAATTAATGAATGTTTTATATCGTGACGAGGTTCTCTATTTGTAAGAAAAAAATCGGCAATATCATAGGTAAAGAAAAGACTTAATATTTACGAATGCAACACCGGTCTTCCCTATACATGACGCATATCATACTCGTTTGGAAAATGAACTAATGTGCACTACGTAATGGAGATAGAGATCATTGCGCTTTAATAGATTTTGCTGGTATAATAAATAAATAAATGCTTGGACAAATTCACACAGCGCCATCTAGCCCCAAACTAAGCAAAGCTTGTAATATGGGTGCTAGACAACTGATATACTACTTATATACTTTTTAAATATATACTTATTATACATAGTAACACCCAGACCCGTCACAGAAATAAAAAATCATCACTTCATTTTCTGCCCGGCCGGGAATCGAACCCGGGACCTCTTGCGTGGTAGACCGGCATGTTGACCACTCAGGTCGTATATTACCGTATTCCTCGGATCCAGTCCACCTAGAGTGCGCACCGCGTCTCTCTCTCTCGCTTCGTCTTGCGTGGCTTGCACGAAGTATTGCGGGTAGAATGCACCGGCGATTATAACCTAGCAACAAAAATAAACTATGTTTACGGATATCACATTTTATTCCTACTCTCTCTATATACAACTGTAAAGGTTGTCATGTATTGTGTTAACAAAAAATAACGTTGTAAAAAGACTCGATTCCCTCCCTAGCGAGTCTACTGCGCAGTTCCCGTACTAAGTCGTCCAAGTCTCGCAACGCGCGGACTTGTACGTAGAACAATATTGCAGGTGAGTTTTTATTACATAATAACATATAACACAGTAATCTTACCTTGAGCACCAAAGGCAACTCATGCTTATCCCAAGGCGACTGTCCTTTAAAAGGCTCGATTCCCTCCCGAGCGAGTCGACTGCGCAGTTCCCGTACTAAATCGTCCAAGTCTCGCAACGCTCGGACTTGTACGTAGAACCGGCGGGCCCACTGCGCTTCGTTGTTCCCTTGCTGCCTGAAGTACTGTTGCTGGCGTAGGTGGTTCCACACCTGTATTGACACGTATTGCAAGTCAGTAAGATTCAATATTCAACTGAAAAATTGTTGGTGATAGATGGACACAACATTTATTTTATTAAAAATAATATTCGAATAAGACCTTCTGGAATTGCGCTGCATGAGTTGAATGAACGAGCAAGTAAATGATAAAAGCTAACAATATACTCTACTAATGATTTATTATTAAAATATATTGATTGGAGCTGAAAAGTATTTTAAAAAAAAATATCATTCAATAACTACGAACACGTATGATACATGGTTAAAACAAAAGAATGCACAAAGGTATGTATTGTCTTGTCTGATAGCTAATATTGTTTACCCTGTATACGTTAAGGAATGCGATACAATCGCTTGTTGATCCGTCCGCCCATGTCAGTTTTGAATTGTATGCGTGCAGTCTTTCACGGAACGGGCTGTTGAATAAGTTCTTCACCGACATTGCAGCCGCTGAAAATTAACAACGACCTTTACTTTATGTCCTCTTGCTAGTTGTCATGGCGCTATTTCAGATTTACATAACACAAGTTCAGTAGCAATGTGGGTAATCTCATATTTGTTTAGAAAAGTTTGATTGATGATGCTATCATTTTTTTTTTCAAATTGCTTTCTAGTCGTTTCTAAATGCGCCTTTAACTACAGTGCTCCGACTGGGCGCGATAGACACACGCCTGTATAAATATGGATACACTTCACTGTCACTGCATAAACAGTGCATCTAGAAAAATCATCACTATTTTTAGCCATTTGTAATGTCCCCACACAGCCCTACAGTCCACAGTAAGCCTTCCTTTTGAATGGATAAGAAGGGCAATACAGGTTTACCAGCGTAGGGCCACAAACTTATGGCAATATATTAGGGAGATAAAATATTTCATGCATCACTAATCTCACTTATCAAAACCAGTAAATAAAAGAGGAATGGCAAGACAATTTTGACATTTCTATAAAAAAAATCAAAGTGCAGTGTTGTTATCTTTTTGCCTTTGAATTTGGGAATTTAGGGCTTTTTGAGGTGTTTCATCTTGTTTTTGGGGACATTTTTTAGGAGTTTTTTTTACTACAAAGTTATCTATCTATCACCCTTACTAAAAATATTGTATAGCAGATGTATAGTTACACAATGGTTACTCTCTGTCCAACTATTTAAGTTTGACATCCAAAAGGAAGGGACAAAACACTGTGTAACTATACATCTGCTATACAATCTTTATTAGTAAAGGAATAAATATAACGTTACCCATAATGACGCATTCATCGAGGCACCCGAATATGTATCCGAGCACGATGAGTTTGGACACGCGCACGTCTATCGGCAGCTTGGCCATTATTCGCCCTAGGTACGTCAGCTCGCCGTCTGAATCGTACCACTCACCATCTTGAGTTTTCTTTAATGCGCCCATCTGTTAATATAATTACATTAATTGACATATTATAAGATATGAAAAGGGGTGCTAAAGTCCGTTTATCCTTACTTGTCATATTTGGTAAACAATCTTCACCCAACTATTTATTGAAAAAAAAAACAGTTATAAAATACAAATGGTTTTCCAGACATAGATTACGATAGAAATTGCTAATCATGATCCCAGAAAACAAGGTCTGATATCCATCCGGATATCATAGATAGTGTCATCCGACACTTACTGCAGAGGCCTACGTCATCCAAAGTTCTTGCCACTTGTTAACAAACAAAGTTTTTTTTTTTATTTGAGTAGAAACAAGGATTTTTTTCTGTCATCCATCACTCATAACATAATTATTATAATGCATTTCAATTGTGATTTGTTTCTCTTAGCAAACGGAACAGTTCAAGTTAAAAAGGCGAATGAACGTATTTTCACTAAAATACTCATAGTTTTATAGAACTGTTACAGGTATATGTGGAAGTCAGGGAGATTTGATTACAAATGACTAGCAAAACAGAAACAGGCAAAAGTAGACCAGGCATAAAAGGGTTTGAACCAAGTGCCGTTAAAACCTTTAAAAAAAATATCAAAAGTAGACTACGGTGTTATCGGTGTTTTCATGCGAATTGTGTTTTCTTTTTCCTACGTTTTCTGCCTGCTTTACGGACTTTCTACGGATCTTGCTCAAACTCTGAGACCCTGCTTGTGACCTGGACACCGAGACTTGCCTTTCCGATTCAGTTGACACTTGCCTGTTTATCAACGCCATCTATCGAGCCTACAGTTTTTTGTCATTTTGAAAAGCCCTCATTATGAAGCTACTGTATTATTATCTGTTATATTTCACACTTACCTCCTTGAGCACAAGTATAGTGCGATGTATATTGGACATGTCCGGCGGGTTCATGGCTAGCGCTAGGATGTCGCTAGGGGGTCCCATATCTAGCATCTTCGCTAGCAGCACTAGCCGCTCCAGCGGACAGCGGATCATCTCGGGAGCACACTCTTGAGACAACGTTTCCTAGAGGTAAGTTATGTGTTTGAGGGCGCTTGTACAATGATTCGTATTCGTGATAATACAATTTGTAATATAGCCTTCTTGTAGTATGATCTATTTTTACAATATTTTATATAGGTATTTCGTCCATATATTTTAAGAATTTATAAGTATTAATTTAGAGAAACTAACATAAAACTTATCCTTGACAAGCCTATAAACACGGCCGTCACGCACTCGGCCGGCGCGGCCCGCTCGCTGCTCGCAGTTGGTCTTCGAAGCCCAAGCCATCCGCAACGAAGTGAAGTTCGTGTGCTCGTCCGCTACTAGTATTTTCATTAGGCAGAAGTCTATCACTAAGGGAAAAAGGAAACGAATACTCAAACGCTTAAGTTGAAAGAAACTAACAGTTTCATAATATTTCTGTCAAATCTGATAAGTTATTTGATGAACACATTACATTAGCCTATCTAGTGTCCAATTTAGGGATCCAATTTGTATTGGAATTATCCGCTTTATTCGACTGACGTCGTTTTTCTCACAGCGATGACCGCCGTAATACGCATGTAGAATCTCGAAATTAGACCAGCTTGGAGAAGACTGGCTACCCTCGAGCCGGCTGACTTCCGAGGAATCCAATTTAGGGTTGCCACCCGTACTTGACAATAAAATATTATACAACATGTAACAAAAATACCCCTAATGCCGAATATGGTATATAGGGACCATCAAACTGAACAACTTTTGCTATGGGAGCAACTCACAAATCGCGAAGAAAAAATCAGCTGTTTCATACATTTTGGTATTTTTGATTTGATTTTTGTACACAACAACAATTCACAATTGCGCTAGCTTTCAGCGAAGAAGTAAAAAGTACTAGAAAATTTCGCCGCTCCCACTAGGGACTCGGTAGCATAATTGGTCAGTGTATTGGGCCGGAATTCCAAGGCTGCGGTTTCGAGTCCCGTCTGAGGTGCTGCAGGTGAGTCGATTTTTTCTAGTATTTTTTCTAATATTATTTCTCTTAATATAAAAATAGTATTGTGAATGCGAAAAATCTAAATTTAATAACGTAAACATTGTTTATGATTTTTGTTAATTTTTCTCATCTCTAATAATACATAAACAATGTTTACCTTTCCGTATTACACGATATTTTATTGTCAAATACGGGTGGCAACCCTAAATTGGACACTAGATTGGCTAATGTAAGCCCTGCCACATTCAGACGGAATCTGATTTCGGAATCGGATGAACTCGGAATTCCGAAACGGAATATCCATATAAGTGGATTTGTATGGATTTGCTGCGTTCGGGATCATTCCGAATCGGAATTCCGTATGTAGTGTGTAGCCAGGCTTAAGGTTGCCGCCGACATATCAGCGCGGAAGAGGTTTCTTTTATCACTAACCATACTTGATATCCGGCACAGTAATGGAGCTCTCAGCGATGTTGGTGGCAAGTATGATCTTGCGGACGCCAGGCGGCGCGCGGTGGAATACCCTCACTTGTTCGTCCGCCGTAATCGTCGAGTGTAACGGCAACACTTGCCACTTGTAATCTGCAAACTCCTGATCCACTAGTTTCTTTCTGCGAGTAAAAAGATTGGTTTTGCTGTAGTCTGTTTATCCTCACATGTTTTATTTGGTAAACAATCTTCACCCAACTCTTTATAGAAAATATTATTAAATTAAATACACTGGGCCGCAAAGAAACCGGGCCTCCACGTTATTTTCATACAAACAAGGTAACTTTGAAGCCTTGGTTCTCGGCCAAGGATTGACCTAGCTGTGATCATATGATAGTTATCTAGGCCGTAAATGGAGGAGATTCTGATCGCTATACATACCCAACTGATCTGATCAAAATTCTAAGAAATGTAAGGATATGTTTTATAAAACCGCGAAAATTGCATTAAAATGTATGGTAATCCTGAAACTGAGAACTCTGAACCTTATATCTCTTAGAATGCTGATCAGATCAGTTGGGTGTGTATAGCGATCTGGATCTCCTCCATTCACTTCCTGGTTAGCCATCATCAGATCACAGCTAGGTCAATCCCTGGCGGAGAACCAAGGCTTTATAATTACTTTGTTTGTATGAAAATAATGTGCTGGCCCGGTTTCTTTGCGGCCCAGTGTATAATTATAAAATACAGCAAACAAAATAGTTTTCCACACATAGTTTACAAATTACTAATTATTAGTGACAATTTGATTTAATAAGACAACATATTTTGATATAAAGATTTAAATATAAAAGACGTTTGACAACTGTCAAAAGCTGTTTATCCTTACTTCTCCTATTTAGTAGAAGTAGGGATAAACAGACTATAAAAGTAGTAGTTTGGGCGTAAAAACACAATATTATTGTAGATAGTATGGATATATAGTATGAGGAGCTCGATGGCGCAGTGGTTTAGCGCCTGGCCTGGCGATTGCAGAGGTTAAGAAACTTTCGCAAGGGTCGGTCTTTGGATGGGTGACCAAAAATTTATTATCTCGAGCTCCTGCTGGAGCTGGAGGACCGTGCTTCGGAAGGCACGCTAAGCCGTTGGTCCCGGATGCATATGCAGTCATTAACACCCACCAATCTGCTTTGGGCTATGTGGTGGGTTATGGCCCATCCTTCTTTTCCACCCTTAAGGAAGGCCTGTGCCCCAGCAGTGCAGACATTAAAAATCGCTGATGGTCACAGATAGTGTAGAGCTATGGATGTACCTCAATGCAGTGTCCATCAAGCAGTTATAAAGATCCTCAATTTCATTTATGCCAGGCAAAAATATGAGGACAGATGGTAAGTCGGCTTCATCCCTGTCCTCATAGTTGTCTTCCTTTTTATCAATATATTCAAAGCCTTTCAGTAGCTTGATCACTAAATGGTACATCTCAGGGGCGATAGAAGGTTCCTCTTTCCCTGAATCTTTGAACTCCTAAAAGACAAAACATTAAAATTACAGAAAACTAAAGATATTAAATCGAAAAAGAAAAACTAAACTTACCGTTACAAACTTGCATATATGATTCAAATAAAAGGTTTTCACAGTGAACATTTTTTCGTTCTTCTCTACTGTGACACAGGCTGACTTATGCCAGCCTTTGGTCGTTGGTATAAGGAAATAATCAGCAAAGGCCATCCTATTGAAGGTAGCAGACATAAGGACGACCTTGACCTTTGGTGACACAGTATAAAGAAGACGTTTCACAATAAGAAGTAAGAAATCCATTTCTTGGCCTCTTTCATGTACTTCATCCAGGATAATATGAGTATATTCATTCATATTTTTGGTAGCAACTGTAAATAAATGATTTAGGATGAGGGGCATTCGCATCTTCATGTATCACACATATTTAATTTTAAGAAATATAAATGTACATGGTGTCCCAAAACTTTGCCACATGAAGGGTAATTGGTATTGGTATTGGTGGTGGGCACTTTTCTCCGCATTTAGACCAATTTGGTCCGTTATGCGTTCATGAAGGGTAAGTAAGTGAGTTCGATTCTTAGTTAGGGCAGGCGATTTTTCAAAAATCTTTGAATGCATTTTTAAAATAAAATGAAGTTTTCTTTTAGTAAAGTTTCCTACCTTCAATTAAAAATTTAGGTACTTTCCCTCCGTGTGGCAAAGTTTTAGGACACCCTATATATTGAAGTTTTATTTGTTCGAAACACGGTACAAATAAATCTTATAACAGTTTTTATAATTGTTTTTATTAATAAAGAGTTGGGTGAAGATTGTTTACCCAATAAAACAAGGATAACAAACTATACATTTATGGTTAAAGCATCCATTCAGATTGTAAAAATGTGTGTTTAAAGATAAAGGGATACACAAAATATATTGAAAATGTTTACTTGCCTAATTTTTGTAACAATACACCAGTAGTTACATAATGTATTCTTGTGTCTGATGAGGTTTTATTATCAAGTCCAACCTGCGGGATTATTGTTACAATGTAATAGGGACAAGTAATAGCCACAGAAAGTGCTTTTACTGTCTCATCATAACACAGAGAGAGAGCAGTTCAAACTCTTTTTTGAAAAATGAAAAATCTTAATTAAATTAATTAATTTTAATTTTGTTTAATTTTACATTAGGCAAAATTATTCAAAGTGTTATAATGAACATTAAGGAAGTCTAACCTGATAACCGACAAGACCTCCTACGTCCCACCCTCTTTCCTGTGCGACCCTTTTAGCAATTGATATGGCAGCAATACGTCGTGGCTGTGTAACAACTATTTTGCACGATCTACGATTCTGGTAGCAATCATCTAATATCCATTGTGGCACTTGTGTTGTTTTACCACATCCAGTAGGACCCTCTATAATTACAACAGGATATGAACGAATGTGCTCTAGAATCTGAAACCAAATATTAATTGATTAACCAAAATCTTAATACTAATTTAACACTTCAAGTTATAGCTTACATTTGCTTATATTTCAGGTACATTAAATTATTTAGTTCTAAAATAATAAAATTTTTAGTTATTATCACACAAACATGGCACAGACAGACAACTATTAATAATCAAATAATAATAATAATAAGCAACTCCACATAAATATTTTTATCTAGGTACAATTTACTATTCTTTCCATATTCAACTGTGAATAGTAAGAAACAAAGAAGAGAATACTTTGTACATAATAAGCGCCCAGTTTGAAAATGGGACATTATTTTGAAGTGCCTTTTTGAGACTGACTGGACATCTAGGGTAGTCTTGATCTGTGTAAATAAGAAAGTAATAATGTGAATATGTACTCTATCTTTTTGTTACTTTACTGTAAGTAAAAAGTATACAAACATCTTGTTTATATTCATTTATTGGCAAGTTATTGGTATCCTCTTTCATTTGGAATGAATACTTGTTGTACACTTCTGTCATAGCCTCTTCAGTAAGCTGCCCCAAGTTCTGCTGTGACACTCCCCATGATGACAAATGCTCGAGCGACTCCAAACCCCCAGGCATACTCTCTGATATCTTTTCACGTTCCGATTCATTCTATAATCAAACACAGTCAATTCAGTTTTTTAGAAATTGGTCAGATTGTCATTAACTTTATAAATGTAAGTTGCATTTTATTTTCTTTGTACAAAAATCTGCAGAATAATTTTCTGAATCAAACTAAGCTCAGCAGAAGTAATCGTAGATAGCTTAAGTTTTCTGAATATTTTAATCAACCCTTTGAAATTTGCAATGGACTCAATTATTGAATGAATATGCAATGTAAAAACAGACGAACATAGAACCTCCTCCTATTTTTGAAGTCGGTAAAAAAATATATAAATATGAAAATACCCTGATGTAAATTTCGGTCTCCCTTTGTTTGACTTCTCGGGCATAGTCGGTTCCGCTTGGAACAACAGAGTGGCGATGTTCCTCGCGTCGATTCAGCAGATTTATTGTGTCTTCCTTGGTCAATCTTAGTCCACCGGTCATGGGCCCTCGAAGTTTAGTAACTTGAGCGCTCGAAGGACATGGATTTGTGAAAAACGCCTTTAGTTCATCCATTTTGGAGGACAACGAAGCAAACTAAACTTGCATCAGTATCTACTACGGCACTAGCTACTCTACTACAGTAATAATCGGATCTCAACTTCGAAATTCCAATAATTTTGCAATCATTAACTGTTGTGGTTGCACAAATATTTCACCGGAAGTGAATGTTACCATCAAAATCAAAATAATTAAAATAACTCCGTTTTATTTTGTAGCAGTGTGACCAGATTAAATTTTACGAAAAAGCCGAAGCATCTAAAAAAAATACTGAAATATGCCAACTTGCACAAGAAAAATATATAAAAAAACTGATTTTCAAAACAGGACATTTTGTCGTCATATACAGAAAGAAGAAATTAAATAAAATGGATTTAAAAATTTTCAGTACAAAATATTGTCAATGTTGCCAAGTTATTCGTGATTTTGACGTGTTTGCATAGAACTTAAAGCATTAAGGAATAGAAAGAAGTGGCGCCCTCATTTTTGTCAACTCTTTATGGTCAAGCTGTAAGTATGACGACAAAAACGTACTACTTTGGGGAAATTCCCGAATTATCATCGAAACCTCAGATATAAGTCAAGTGCAGCACAGAAAATCATTAATTAACTTAAACCGTATTAAATGATTCGATACTACTACGGCGGCTGCCGGTCAAGTCCTATCTATAACTTACTCATATTTTTTTTTATTTCTGTTAAAGCTGATAAGTTTCTTATTTAATTTAGACAATTCAAAAGCTCTTATTACTAAGTTTATTTGAATAAAGCAATTTTTTTCTTTACTTTACTTTTTCAGAATTTTAAATCAGTATTTTTTTAACGATAATTAAAAAAATTAATAATCTATTTTGAGATAAGTCTCTTTGCCTTAGAATTTTAAATCATGCAGCGAATGATAATGCTAGATTACCAAACTATCGACACCATTTATCGATATTTTATATTGGATAGTGCTAAATAGAATAAGATGTTTTGTAATCAACGAAATAAACATAGCAGCAGAGGCTGCATTGCGGTGGAGGCGGTAATTTCTTTCTACATTTGCTTCTTTAGTTAGTCATTTTGGCAACAAAACTAAATAACAATAACCACAAGACACGTTAGAAAAAAAATATAAATTACAGAGAAAACATCACAGCAGTTTTGAATTTTGAACTTTAATAAAAATTACTAACATAAAACAATATATTTTTGATGTTGTCCACTATCGATATCACTTACAAAAATCGCACTGCCACATCACTATCGAAATCATGATGACATCCATCTTAATGCTCTAAGCATCCATAATGACATATTGTCACAGGTTAGAGAAAGTTTTTATTTTTGTAATCCTAGTGGCAAAAGCGCAACACATTTAACTTCCTAACAATGTACTTACGCTCTTTTAGAATGAGTAAAATTTCAAAACAAAGATTTTATATAAGTATTAAAACGTGTCCCCTAATTTTTTAATTTGTTAACAAAGTAAAATCGACATATTATATTTTTAAAAGGTTGTCCATTGTCAACTCGACCTTTAGAAGAATAATAAATTATTCTTATAATTCTAAGGATGCTGCAGCCAGACTTTCCCGCTGTCGCGAAGCTTTTCGTTGTTGTGTTGTACAATTAGAAACTTTGAATTAAGGAATTAGAGTTTAATTTCACTTACATGAAATAAAATAAAGGGATCTCATGAAAACAAACTTGAATCCCTTGATTCATAGTTTCTATTTGTAAAACACGAAACAAAAAGCTTTGCGACAGCACGATAGTTTGGCCTAGGCCCTAGCATGACCACCGAAACACGATATAAATCGCGTAATATAGCGTTTTATCGACACTCAACTGTCAAAATCCATTATCTTTTGACAGTTAAACGCTAAATGCTCTAAGGTTAAACGTGATTTTCTATTTCATATCATATCGCGTTTCAATGGTCAGCGTGCGATACTTTAGTGTTTTCGATATCGATTAGACATTTATCGATAATATTTTTATATCAATAATTTTGGGGTTAAGTGTAATTTTCTATGAAGAGGTGGGACATTTTTTTAATCAATTGTTTTTACTAGCTTTCGCCCGCGACTTCGTCCCCATGGTCATTCGGAAAATCCCTAGGTGACCTTTGACAGGGATAAAAAGTATCCTTTGTTTTATTCCAGGCTATAAACTATCTATCTGTGCCATTCCAAATCCACAGGCGTTTTGGCGAGATTGTGTAACAAACATCCAAATTTTCGAATTTTCACACTTTTATAATATTAGTAGGATATTCTGTTCCTGTTCGTTCCCAGTTCCACCTCGTTCAATAAACATCGATTAGAATATTATGGGAAAAATAAAAAACTTCATACTTTTATATTCATTGTATTCCATACCACATTCGGCATAACAAAAATATTCAGATCATTTTAAAAGATATTCATTCAATTCAACAACTGATAACTTCAATAATTATATATTTACTTAAAAACACACAAACATGACGTGTAGGTAGTTTTATGTTAAACATAATATGAATACGCGGACATAACAACAGACCAAATGACTTTAAGGTAGGTAAGTAACTATATAAAATTCACATGTGCTGCAAGGATTTAATTAAAATAATTAGGTGGTATGCTCTGAAATATGAACATTTGCATTACATTTGAAAAAATAACAAGGGAAGTTCCACATTTACGTGGTGGTCATGTTCATCACGTGCTTGAAATTCAGTGCGGAAATTAATTTCAATACACGTATTTTATTAAGTTTAATATAATAAGTAGTATTCCAAATTCAAAACTGTAGAACTCATCAGCTAGCATTATTTTTATAACTTTATGGTTGCATGACTGGTCGTTTCACATGGCCACACGAACCAATTTAATTTAAAAATTAATTTTTTACTGAGAAAAAATATTTCCTCGCATTTCATCAGAAAGCACTAAACAAGCCTTCTACTGGAACCTATTTACATTGCCTCGAATGTTTGAAGCCCTCGCCTACGGTTTAAACCATCGTCGACAATGTCAATGCTAACTTCCCGTTCTCGGCTGTAATGTATTTATTAGTAGAGGCCGTTATCGGAGGTACTATTTGGGCGTAGACGTCCTTAGGGATGGGGTATTTTTTTTAATTTAACGATAAATTAACTCAACTATAATTAACAACATGACAAAAAAAAGCTGTATTAATTTTGCGAATAAACAGGATCTTACATTTAAGAATAACAGAAATACTCTACTTAAAAGAAAATAGTGTGAAAGCATGGACTGTATTGTATTTGTGGATAGGGCCGATTGTAAGAACAAAAGGACTTTTGAAACTGTAAATTATATGTATTAGTAGGAATTAAGATGTACAACTTGTAGGAAAGAAGGACGTAGGAAGAGCGCGTTTGACAGAACAAAAACAATTGGTAATTTAAAAATAAAGAACATTCAAAATATAAGCAAAAAGTATTTATGTATTCCAACAAATAGGTACTTCAGTAGATAAAATAAATAATAATTGAACACAAAAACAAAACAATATTATTATATCTACTCTATTTTATGTTGATTTAAATTATGTTTGTGTTCAAATATTTTTTTATCTACTTACCTAAGTATTTTTACTAGACTATTTTCTACTAGAGACACTAGAGTATTTCTGTTATTCTTAAATTATTTGCAAAATAAATAAAAATTTTTGGCATGTTGTTTAATTATAGTCGAGTTGAGTAAATTTATCGATAAACTAATAATTACCAAAAATTTTACCCCATCCCTAAGAACGACTGCTCCCAAAATATACCTCCGATAACGGCGTCTAACTATTAGGTTGTAAGTTATATTGTAATCCCTCTCGGAGCTCAGTACTCCTAGCATAAACATCTATTGAGAAAAAAAACGCGCGTAAAAGTACTCGATAGAGTAAAAACAAAACTGCTTTATCGAATTTTTTACTCGATTAATGTTCATGCTACGTGTGCTGAACTCAAATCAGATTAATTATGGTAAGTACAGTAAACTTCATTAATATGTTGGCACTTTTGACAGATCATCAACCTTTATGGCTTTGTAATAAAAGTCAATATCCTGTCAAAAGTCATCGGCCGGCACGCGGGGATACCACGACAGGGTAATCAATTTTATACTTAAGGGCGCGTAGTCTAATAATAACTTCAATCACATAAGTAACACAACTTTTGGCACAGTCACAATTTACATTAAGCCAACGAGAAAAATAGAAATACAAAGTTTGCAACAAATTTTGTGAGGAAGCTCATATATCTCAGCTAAAGGTTTTAACATATACTAACAACCCGCCCTCGCTTCGCTTCGGTTCCTTTCTTTTTTGCCTTATGCTACCTTCCAACAACACCCAAAAAGAAATCACTGTTTTATAGTCAAAGTTTTATATAGAGATTGCTGGGGTTTATGGAGAGTTGTCAGATTGATTTTAACTGTAGTTGCAATGCACTTGCAACTTTGATCAGTGATCATTTTAAGCTGTCAATTGAGTTACAAAATAGGCCAGCTGAAGTTTGTTTCCGTACCGTTAGAGTCCCGTCCCGTCATCGGTGTAAGAAACGCGCTTGAAATTATTTTCGCGCGCGTTAATTTTTTACGACAACTCCTAAAATATTCATTTAAATGGTATGGTGTAAAAGGTTAAAATGTTGTGCATAAAATGCTTAAGGTAACTAACGTATTTAAGTTGATAAGGTTTAATACTGTACCCTTCTAAATAGCTTTTCAAATTACCGCATTGATAAAAGATAGATATGCTATCGCGGACTTTTTTGTAGATCTATAAAAGAGAACAATTCCATCATTATTTTGTTATGGCTCAAAAGGTTTATGAAGCGTTTTCGATACAAGCTCCTAGTCGGTTTAATTTATGCCGACATCTTCAACAGGTATCGTCATATTTCTACCAATTTACATAAAACCTCAACTTATTATACACCTAAACCTTCCTCAAGAATTACTCTATCAATTGGTGAAAACCGCATGAAAATTCGTTCAGTAGTTTTTGAGTTTATCGCGAACAGACAGACAAACAGACGCGGCGAGGGACTTTGTTTTATAATATGTGTATAACTGCCGTGCTCAGAGACGTCAAGTATGTTTAATGCTTCATTAAAATTGGTACTATCTC
The DNA here is from genome assembly GCA_963556745.1 of Catoptria pinella. Taxonomy (NCBI): domain Eukaryota; kingdom Metazoa; phylum Arthropoda; class Insecta; order Lepidoptera; family Crambidae; genus Catoptria; species Catoptria pinella. Next base: position 6,962,301 of record OY750776.1, read on the forward strand.
TTTCCTTTCCATAGTGATAGTATAAGACGACACTTAATGTAGTTAATGAAGCATTGAACTTAGTGACGTCTCTGAGTAGTGATAGTAACATTACATTATCTTGACGTAGACACGTAGACACCTATCTATAAATAAATACAATATAAAAAAGTTAATGACAATCAAAGGTTGTGGTCCGTGGAACTTGCATCATTACAATGATATTTTCCATGGCATGAATCATATGTGTAGAATACAATCGATTGATATAGTTACTAATTTGGAAATTATATTAATTTTTATTACTTATTTTAAATCTGACAGATCAGGTATAATGGTGTTTTTACATGACTGACCCAAAAAAGGAGTATATTGTGTTCAGGGTTCATGTGTGTTTGTTGTTTTTTTATATTGGAGTGTATGAGTGTACAGTTCACGTCAGAAGTAGCTGAACACTCTATATTATAGACGGTCGGTAGTTGGTACAATACTTATACTGTCTTATTCAGAGTGCGTTTATTAAACCAGGGCTAAAGTTAACCTGGTGTTAGACCGCGTACTAACGCCATTTTAGCGCAAATCGTATTCAGAGTGACAGTTTAACGTTTAGTCCCACGTTTAAGGATGGTTTACAAGTGGAATCATACATTCATCACTTAAACCTGCTTGAGGGTAAGTTTAAGGGTGGTTTAATGCTATTTTATAACCAAAAACATCTATTTAACTTTTAAATTTTGAGATTTAAGCATTCACAATGCTATTTTTATATAATACTAAATAATACACTAGAAAAAATAGTACTCGCACCAGATCATGTTCTCGGACGGGAATTGAACCCGCGACCTTTGGATATCCGGTCCAATGCTCTGACCGCTGAGCTACCGAGTCACTATAGTAGTAGGGTTCGATTCCCGTCCGAGAACAAAAACTTCTATGTTGTAATTGTTTATAACCTCGAAAAAATGGATGAACTAAATGTAATTAGAGAATACGAAGAAGTATTTGAAAATCTGGTGTCACAGCCTAGATTGTGCAGGCCAAGGAAGAATCCATTTCAGGACTATACATACTCCCAACAATATTCAAATCAAACCGCTTTATTTTTATAAAAAAATCTCTTTGACCTACATAATGGATGGACAAGTGACAATGACATTTTATTTTTCTTCGGGTGATAAGACAAACCATAGACTATTTTGCCTTTCTTCATGTATAAACTCACTCATAATTCACTCCTTCATAACAGTGTTACCATTTCATTGCTTAATCCACGGTTTAGTTACCATGTTGTGGCAAGTGTGTCTCTGAATAACAAAATCGCTAGTCCGGGATCTAAGCATAAAACCAGGTTTTGTTAGAACCGTCTTGCACCCCAGTTTTAAGGAACATCTCTGAATAAGACAATTAGAGTCTATAAGTATTGTACTAACTACCGACCGTGTCATGCCAATGATTGTGTTCATTAATAGGGTTGCAATTGCAACTTACCAAATACGTAATCTAAATAGTTGGTCTGTTCATCTACTTTTAAAATGTTCAGCTACTTTTGATGTCACCCAGACATAACTACTGACATACAGCTTTCAAATTCACACATATGTTACATAATGAATGATCGTGTATATGTTACCGCTAAAGTACGGAATACTAATGTGCGAATTAACTAGTTAATCTGTAGATTCACTGGTTGAGTCAGTTGAAGTGCGAATTATTTCTTAAAGTAGCAGATTTCCGCACTTTGTCTTGTTAATCTGCATATTAACGGCTGCCTACCATTAAAGTGCGGAAGACAGTGAGTGAAACAGCCAAGGCTTCAGGAAAAAGTTTAAGACTACTATTGAAAGTAAATTTTACAAAAACGTCGTTTCTGACGCGGCACGCACGCTCGGCCCCGCGCGTTTTTTGTCGTAGTTCTGACCTAACCTAATAAACTCAATTTTACAGTGGGAGTGAGAGGGGCTACGCCCCCCCGTCCTCCGCCTACTTTTGTGTCTATTCCATTTTATTAACTACATAGTTAATCTGCCCTCTAACTGGTTTACGCACTTTAACGGTGACAATATACATCCATGATATGTTTACATCTACATTTATTATTCAGATAAAAATGAGCATGTGTGCACATGATAATTTCCAATGTGGACGCATGTCTCGTTTCTTTGGCTCATGAATCGCTTTATATTGACTAGTAAGTAAGTAGATTACTTCAAATCAACACCTGCCTGTGTACCATGACGAGCTCGAGAGGTTTATCATCGAAATGTCAAAAAAGACACCTAGACGCACACAAACCTTTAGTTTATCTGTCAAAAATGGCATTCCGATTTACGATGTTGACAAAATTGACAGGCTCGTCATATTACGCCTGCTGAGTGTCATAAATAAGATATGATACATTTTTAAAGTTATCAAGGTTATTTAAATAGTTGTTCACCTTTTGCCTTGATAAAAAAAAACTTGGCATCTATTCTGATACACATGTATAAGCCAGGTATTTATGTTTATATTAAAGTATTTTTATACTTATTTTTTTTATTTGCTACTGTTCCGGTATTTATGATATAAATTGAAATAAATCTGTACCTTAACAGATGGTAGATTCATGTAATTAAGACCTTAGACATTTATAATTAATAACAATACATAATCTTGAGAATAAAATATTGTCATTGATCTAGAATAATCTAGAATTCTAGATGAAACACCAAAACATATTATTCATGTTAATGACATTTTTTTTTTGCTTAGATCAGCTGAGTATAATCACATTTAAAGTGAATATAATAAATGTTAGTAAACCCACTGGCCCGAATTCACGCCTAAAATAGAATACATCACCAACAACCCACATAATTTAAAATATTTATTATAATATGGACGAACAAACAAATCTAGGACACTAATTAACTACTAAAATCCAACATTACACAGCCGCAGTGACACACATCGAATGAAAAATCATTAATTTTATTTTGGTATGGTTCATGAATCTGAACATGCTTTAGTTGTGGAAGTCAGCATTAAAGTTTCAGAGAAATCTTTTCATGAAGGTAACATACAGTGCAATCCGAGTTACTGCACAATGGACCAAACAAGTGTGAAAAAGAGAATTCTTAAAATCTCTACTCGCCGAATATCTAAGTTAATAGACAATAGACACTGTATGTCATGCATGGTTGCCTTTACTTTTCGATACATGTCACTGCATTTACTTAAAATATTAATAATAACAACATATTTTTGTGCAATCAAGTAGGAGCAAAAATTTATTGATTTGTGTAAGCATAATTTACGATTTAGATCAATAAATAAAATTAAGCGAGGATACTTCCGTAACAATGTAATAATGATGTAATATTTTAAAAGAGAACACGACATTAAAAATAAACAGTGATCATAATTCTGGCAACATCGACCTGTTCATATTGTCTGTGGCACAAGTTAGCATATTTACAACTATAATTTATTTGTGTCTTTTACTTTATAATTAAAGAAGTGAAGTCTAAATTCAAAACTCTTTCAGCACAAGGATGAAAGACCATAAAACAAGATAACTAGTAAAGTGACCATTTAAGTAGGTAGTAGAAAAGATAATGTTGCCAGTGATTTGGAAATTTTAGAACTTACATTGTGTGATTTTAATTAGATTTCACTAATTGGGAGTTTTTTTTTTGTATTTCTCATAAAAAATACAAAAAAAACAGGATCAATTTTCAATATACCATTATAATTCTTTCACGTTCATTATTTTATCTAAAACATTTTCAATAAATACGTACATTAGTATGCTTAGAAATTATGCACACATGTAGCTTAGACAAGTACTTTTGTTCATTTGCGTAAATGATTTTTAAAAAGTATAAATAAAATAGAATAGTAGAATACCTGTACAGTGACTACTGAATATGTGCCTTCTTATAATGAGAAAAGGCTCAATTCTCCTTGGACGGTTGGATGGACCAGCCGAGTATGCGGCGGTCGAAGCCACAGCTGTAGAAATTGATGTTTGATGATATGTCTTCTGCCCAAGCGACAGACGTCACCATACGACGGTGGCCCTGTAATAATAAACAATGTTTAACTTTTTAGCTCGAATGCAGTATTTTAGAGTAACATTCAGCCGGCGATTGTGGTGGATAAGCAACATTCGCTAGGGTCGGTCATTGGATGGGTGACTAAATAAATATTACCTCGAGCTTCTCCGTGTTCTTTGAAAGCACGTTAAGGCCCAGCGCTCACCTGCGGAGCCGCTCGATGAGGAGAATTTAGTCTTCACCAATTGAAAATAGACCTTAGTAGCATTAGCAAACGGTTCTCCACGTACATAGTCACCGCGCGCCGCTCGCCCCGCGCGACAACCGTATGCTGAAGTAACCAAAGTCGAATTTCGATTGATAATGTATCAGTCTTTTCGCTGTGCTTCCGCAGGTGTGCGCTGGGCCTAAGCAGTTAGTCCCAGCTGCTTAAGCTTTAGCAGTCGTTACATCCACCCTAGCTCGTGGTGACTAATGATAATGACCCAATCTCCTTCAGTTTTTTGATACGAGGAGTGCAGTTGTTCTCATCAAGCGCAGGGCTGCCGGGCGATGGGCGCCCATTGTAGAATAATAGTTAGCGGGCCGCAATTTGTGATGAGTTTAGAAACCCTGATGTTTACTTTTTTCATCAACTCTCCGTGAACGTCTGTTCACAGAGAGTCTTCTGAAGTGATATAGTCTATTTTATTATTAGAAGTCCTTTTTGAGAGCTATGTTATACAAAAAAATATATTAATGTAAAGGAATAGAGTCACAAAAATGTTCTTATGTTATCTTTCTTGAGCTTTATTCCTATTACATAAGCATTTTTTCTTACTTTGCAGAAATTAAGGTCTTCAAGGAACTCGTATCTAAAATGCTTTCTACCTGTCTGCTAGAGCGGGGCAGGCGCGCCAGCCGCTGTCCTTGCAGGTCGAACAGTCTCACTTGTCGGTTGTCGTGCGGAATGGCGATAAGTCCGCCACTGCTGACCGCCACGCGGTTCACTGAAGAATCCGACCTGATGGTGGCTAAGGCTGATCGCATGTTGCGCACGTCCCATACCTGGGTAAAAAGCGAAAAGACAAAATTAATTAAATCAAAGGTATTAAGGTACCTATACACTTAGTTGTACATATGTATCGTCCTTACCTTTACTGAGCGATCGTCTGATCCAGATACTACTTTGTCTTCACGTGTAAACACTGCTGAAGTAACACTCCTGTAATATAATTACCTTAAGTATTTAGTATGAAAAAAAAAGGTAATCAAAGAATAAAGTACATACGATGCCAAGCACGCACGCCGCCATCGCGTCTGATGCCATTGTATTTCATCGCGCAATTAAGAGACAGATCGCTGGCCACGTCGCCGTGTATCGTGGTAGGCCATTTGTACGTCATTTAAGTATTTATTAATTAATAAGTTCATTGACTTTGAATAAGATACATTTATATTCTACTAGCTTTCCGCCCGCAGCCTCGCCCGCGTACAGGTTATATCGTGCGGGCGGAGACCCGTGTCCAGCAGTGAGATAAGAAGTAGCCTATGTCCTTCCCCAAGGTCCCATCTATATCCGTGCCAAATTTCGTCAAAATCGGTCCAACGGTCTAGGCGTGAAAACGTAACAGACAGATAGACCGAGTTACTTTTCGCATTTAAGTGATATTATTAGTATAGATTGACTTTGAGCCAGGCACATTTAAAAGCTGTTACAGTTACTTGGCGATAAACAGCAAGCGCTTACTCTGTGTGTCCCTGAAAGACGGACACGGAATGAATGGGTTCGCGGAAGTCCCACAGGCGGAACGTGGTGTCCCTAGAAGCAGTCACCACTAGTCTCGAGCTGTGGTGCGCAGACGCATGCGTCAGCTCGTGGTCATGCCCTGAAATAATATATAATAAATATACGTTTCTAAGATTATTCCCTTTCTCCCCCCCGTACGTTCTCTCCCCCCACATCTGTCACCTACCACCCAAGGTGCGGTACAGCGCTTGCGGTAAAACTACCTATATACCCAATTTTGTACGCATTTTGTTTATTCTGAATGCGATCGTTTTTAGCAATGTTTTTTGGGATACCTATTTCAGCAAAAACATTTCGCACAGCACCCATGAGCAAGCAATGGTTGAACTAGACGAGTGCACCTTGTCCCTCCAATTTCTTTTAATTAAATGTTTTAACTTAAACTTTATATATGCTTACATAATGCTTTTAAGCCCTGATGTCATTTATTTGCACTTGGAATAAAATGTCACAGCATAATATGTTTAAATTAAAAAAATATCAACACGAGGTTAATACTAATCACTATGTCTTAACTTTAAAATGGTCATGAATATTAATAGCAAATCAAGTTATGGACATGTTAATGTTTTCTTTACTTCCACTTCCACAAAATAATTACTTACAAATGTTAAAAGTCACCTCACAAGGTTACACAAGGCTGATTTTCGTTTGCCAATGCTTTTGTGTTTGCATAATATTCTGCTAAAGTAAACAACTTTCATGAACATAGCTTCTGCTCTTTATTTTATTCAATGACCTAAAAAATATCAGGGTACCATCTTGGGTGCTTAGTCAATGTCAAAGCTGTCGCATGATAAATGTATACAATGTATACATGAAATTGACCTTTATCTCTTTGGAAAATTTAAATTAGTTACCTGTAAGGACCTGCAGGCAATCACCAGTTTCCACGTCATACAAGTTAGCAGTCCTATCCCAAGACGCGGTGATGACGTGATCGCCTCCCGTCAGCCAATCAGCGGCGACCACAACTCCTTGATGACCGAGAAGCTCTGTCAAAGGTGTGCGCAGTACTTCTGGCCTTTCACCACCTTCGCCCAGGCTTTCCTCGCCACCACCTTCCAATTCTTCTTCAGAAGATTGTCCACGCTAAAATTGATAATAAAATAAATGGTTGGAATGTTTCATTGCAGACTCAACTTGCAGAAACTAGTGCACGGGTATTATTCCAACGCGGCGTGCAAGCGATTTCTCTTTAGGAGGTTAGGCCTGAGACTGCGGTAGTACATAGATTCTATCGAACACACTTACAAAGTGATTAAACACAAATGATTGAAAAATCTACACAAATTCGTAAGTGTAACTAAGAAGTTGAAGCTATTTATAATTAATTTGTTACAGGATCACACATTACAATACATTAGAGTAGTATTAATGTCATATTTTTTTACAGTTATTAGAAAATTAATGTAACATACAGGCAAGTCCCAGTTCACTGCAGCCTGCCAAACATGGGCAGTGTTGTCTCCACTGCTGGTGAGGGCTATGTCTCTAGAGGGGTGGAAGCGGATCGAGTTCACTGACCCTTGATGCCCAGTGTATTGCAGGAGGCACTTGCCCCACTCCACGCTCCACACACAAGCTGTGTGGTCTAAAGAAGAAAATATAGCTTAAAACAAATTCTCTGTAGTTAGAATAGCAGAAGAAAAAATGAAACTTTACAGAGATATTTCAGTGCTAAAAGACATAAAGTTGTGTGCATTTGTCTCATGTTCAAATGAGTAATTATATAAATAATTACCAGCTGAAGCAGTGCCTATCAGTGCTTGTCCCGGCCGAGCTGATGTTACATCCCAAATGCCATCCTTGTGTCCCGTGAACTCTCGAACCAACTGGCAGTTGTATGTTGGTGCTTTGAAACTAGACACTATTTTGCTAGTTTGCACTCGCAGTTTGTGGCTGGCTTTTACTTTTTGAGAGTTGCTTTGTGATACTAAAAATAAAATGTTAATGTGATGTTATTACTACTTTTTTATTTGATGAAACTATATCTAACCAGTATTATAATTTTATAACATTAACTTGTACATGCATTTAGTTAATGTGATTGATAATTTATAAAATGATTAAACTTGATTTCAAACATCAATAGTTTTAGAAATGCTTAAAAGTTAGATAGTCAATTATTATTAAACATGTTTTTTTCAGTAATTTTATCCAGAGTTAACATTACTTTGTATACAAAAATATTTATTTTCCATAGTCCTTTCTTGTTTATAATTTGGTAAACAATCCTCATCCAACTCTTTTATGAAGTAATCTAATTTATAATGAGTACAATTTGTTAAATACACCAGTTAAAATATTTCATGTTTCCTGAATAAGATAATTTTATGAGAAAAACAGAGTACTTAAGTAAAACGTAAAACAAAATAATGAAGGCACAAAGAAAGACTTACATTTGACTTTTGAGTTCTTTCCTGATGTTTCAAATTCAATATAATCCAAATTCGGTCTGTCGCCCACATAACTCTCTCTATCTAGCTTTTCACTCAATATGTCTATTTTCTCTTGTACTAAAATAACACAAACACAAGATTCATATTTTGTTATTGAGGTAGATACTTGTTATCAGACAAAACGTGATCTGAGCTATTAGTATACCAATGTTTATTAAAACTGTTTACTTACGGTTTAAGTTTTCAGTGTAAAGAAGGTCAAATTCTTTCTCAATCTGTGAAAATAGTTCATGTAGCCTAGATCTAAACACTGGTGGGATTGATGTCTCAGAATCTTCCATTTTGAGATAATTAGGTATTCCATCAGATCCTTCTGTGAGCGCTTGCAGTCTTCGTTTGCTAGATTTCATGGTCGAAGCACACAAGAAGCCAAGTTAGCCAAGTGTTCAACGTTCAATCACTATAGCGTCTCCACACACATGTATAAAATCAAAACAGTCAATGTCAACAATACTGAAAAATAAACAAAATCACCAAAGTATCTTCAAATTTGCAAGGAATTTGACTATTGACAACTTAAAAAAACCAAACACCATGAATTTCAACACAGAAATTGATTTGATTGATTCCCATCACAATTTGATTCATTCATTCAATTCATTGATGACTGACTGACATTTGTTGACATTGATTATCGTGACGGTTCACCTGACGTTTTTGTTTTTTTTATTGTGTTTCTATTCGGTAAAAAAAAAATGATTATTATCGCGATTTTTTTGTGGCAATATTGTTTGACTATTTTGTTAATGTCAAGTTATAAGGTAGGGAAACAGGGGGCTTACTATGAGCTCTTAATTAGAAATTATTAAGCAGGACTTATATTGAACTGCCTTACTTTTTCGTACTATGACCTCGATTTAGCAGGCCTGCGGCAGGCCTGCTTTGATACACGCTCTAAAACCGTTCAACATTTTTTATGTATGGACGAAGCGTACCATGACGAACAGTTTGGCAGTTTGAAAGCTGTTTCATAGCGTCTATTATTATGTCAAATATAGCAATTCATAAAAAGTTCCTACGTGATTAACTTTTTCAAAAATGTTAGTGTATTTAAAGGTAACGCGACGTCTTCCATTTAGTTGAGTATCATTAATATAAAAAATAAATATGGTGAGACCCCATAATAAAGTAATTAACCTATCGCATTTTATTGTTATTATGAATAATAATAATCAAATAAAGAATAAAATGATTTGTGCAATGAAATTGAAAAAAAAAACTGAAATACTTAATAAATTTTGTTTTTTATTAGAGGTAGAGGAGCACTTAAACTCAACCAAGAGAGCGAAATACCTAGCCGGCCATTTGCCTTTCAAACAAAATCTTAAAACACTGATTTATCTATCTATTTGACTAACTTTTTTTCAATCAAACTTCGACGTCTGTTCATAATCTTATATTATGATAGGCCAGAACGTTGCAAACACGTTGAAAACATAATACAAAATCACTAGACAAAATTATACACACACGACAATAACTTTGTCGACTAATTATATTATAAATTATTATAGGTATAAATATGAAGTTGTAATAGTTTATTTGCAATATTCTCATTAAAATATACTAATATCGGTTTATCAATTTTCATTGACAGAGACAGAGAAACGGAGTGGTTACATTCTCTTTGAGACAGAGTTAAAATGCGATAATTGTATAGCGCTATCTCGTTTTCGCATTACGTCAATAGCATACCAGAGACAAAGTAACCGTTCACCTTGAGAGAAAACAATCTTTAAGTATCTAGTTCATTTAAAAGACAGTCATGGTACCGATTTAAGCAGTCCTGCGGCGGTATCAGCTAAAAACATTGAAGTTCATGTTAACTGTGTTTTGACAGATGTATGTGATACATTGCTATTTTTCTTTGTTAAGTTGTTATTTGTGCCAAGACGAAGTAGCAATGTATCACATACATCTGTTAAAACACAGTTAACATGAACTTCAATGTCTTTAGCTGATAGAGCCCCTGTTTAAGGCTTGCTTTTGAACTGCGGCGGTATCGGCTAAAAACATTGAAGTTCATGTTAACTGTGTTTTGACAGATATATGTGATACATTGCTACTTTTCTTTGGTAAGTTTTTATTTGTGCCAAATCAAAGTAGCAATGTATTATATACATCTGAATGGCAAATGGATGGTTTCTTATTTGTAAGCCCCCAGAGCCCATAGCTAATGTCACATTCACAAATTTTCGTTATCCCGTATCCCAAATCGATTTTTTGTCTATGTTTAAAAAATGCCTGGTAACATTTATTGTTCGAGAATCCTGCTAATCTGTACACACATCGCATCATTGTCTATGAAAAAAATGGCCGGTGAGTAGTGCGCGAGATCAAGATTTGCCAACGATCGATATTATTTTATGTTGAAACGTTACCATAATCATGTCATTTTCAGATTTATATGCTAAATATAATTGTACTTATTGTCAAGAAGAAATAAACGGTATCCGTGTGAGATGTGCTGAATGTATAGACTTTGATATTTGTTTGCAGGTAAGAAGCATCGATGCCATTTTTGTTTATACTTTTGGCGCAAATTTTGAATGATTTTTTTGTTCTAATAAATTCTGTAGGTTGATTTCATTATTTTTTTTTTACAGTGTTTTTCATTAGGTGCTGAAATCGGTTCGCACAAAAATGACCATTCTTATCAGTATATGGTAAGTTTATTAAAAATAAGTACATAGTGTAAATCACATTTTGATAAAATTGTGCTGGAAAGTTCATAATACTTTATTTTAGGACTCTGGAGCATTTGGGTTATTTCTGGGACGCAGCAACTGGTCAGCCAATGAAGAAGTTAGATTATTAGATGCAATAGAACAATTTGGATTTGGTAATTGGGAAGATATAGCGAAACACATAGAAACACGGACACCAGAAGGTAAGAGAGATCTAATTTTTTTTTTCTCACTATGAAAACAACAGATTTGAATTTGTCATAAGATTTTCTATTTATTATAGACCTAAATTACATAGAGCATACAGGCAAAGTTGTGTCTATTTTATTACAAAAACTGCAGCTCTATTAAAGTAATATATTTATTTCATTATTTCAGAGGCAAAGGATGAATACATCACTAGGTATTTGGAGGGTAGCATTGGTCGAGCAACTTGGGGTAATGTGGAAAGTACATCACGGCCATCACTACACTGCGCAGATAAAGACGATGGACCCCTTGGCCCCAATGCAGTTTCTCGACTGCCCCATTTAGCCGTCACGTCTGATGAAGCAGCACAACTGGGATATATGCCTAATAGAGATGATTTTGAAAGGGTACTTTTTTTTTGGTATTATTTAAAAGTGTAGGAAAGTAGATTGGAGAATGAGACATTTTGTTAAAATGTGTTTCTTTGACACACATTTTATCAACATGACATCAGATGACATCAAAACATGAATACAGTATAGCAATCAAATCAATATTGCATAATTAACAAAGTATGTGTCCAATTTAATTTTTATTATTATAAAACTTTTTTCATAAATTAACAACTTTTTTTGTTTGTTGCAGGAACATGATCATGAAGCAGAACAGCTAGTCTCCACATTATCACTTATCTCTGAAGATGATGAATTAGATATTGGTAAGTATTGTATTACTGTGATGCAGTGGCAAGGGGTAAAATTATGGCAAAGATAAGCCCTTCTACAAAAATGTTATGATCTGCATGGTGGAACGGTGGGGTGGGATTTCTAAAAGGTAAGCCGATGGGAATCGGCTTGTATGGACCCTTTGCCACTACTGTGATGTGAACTATTAACAAAATGTTGTAATAGGTATTAGAACATATTTTAATATGTTGTAGTACTTATTAAAATTGGTATTTTAAATATGTTTTTTTTCTTATTGTCAATTGTTTTATACAAATTTAAATGTATTTTTCCACTAATAAATGTTTTCTCTTTCCAGCACTAAAACTGTCACAAGTCGATATATATGTACGACGTTTGAGAGAAAGAACTAGAAGAAAAAGGCTTGTGAGGGATTTCCAATTAGTCTCAATATTTTTCAATAATCAGAGAAATAAACAAAAAACTTTAGGAAAATTAGCAAAAGAGAAAAAGTAAGTTTATGCACACAAACAATGATTGTTTTAAACTTTTTGAGGTTAAAATGAAATTGATTTAAGTTACAATATGGGTGTTCCACAAGGATACAGATTAGGCCCGATTTTATATATTATTTATTTAATGATTAGGAAGCTCGGTGGCGCAGTGATTTAGCGCCTGGCTCTGCGATTGTGGAGTTAAAGCAATTTTGGCAAGAGTCGGTCATTGGGTGGGTGACAAAAATTATTATTTGAGTGCTTCGGAAGGCACGTTAAGCCGTTGTTCCTGGCTGCAATGGCAGTCGTTAACACCCACCAATCCGCATTGGGCCTGCGTGGTGGGTTTATGATCCATCCTCCTTATCCACTCCTAAGAAAGGCATGCGCCTCGTGGGGTCATTAAAAATGGCTGATGTCGATTAGGGTGTTCCTCAAGGATGCACTTTAGGCCCGATTTTTATTTTAAATTTTTTATTTAACAATTAGCCTTCTAGAACAAATTTTGAGATTTACTTTTTTGATGTCTTAATTTTTTATAAATGAATATATCGACGCAAATAATTTACTCCCACGGGTACTTTCATATTAATTATTTTTGTTATTTATTCTATTTATGAAATCCTGCTTAAACTTAGTTCAGATAAATCGAAATTTCCAACAGAGAATTTACTGAACGTCTTCGGTGGACTGCTCAATTCTACGGTCGCTCAGAGCAAGCGGCCGTAGTGGCAGGGTTATGGCGAGAGCGCGAACTCCGCGTCCGCCTGGCGGAGCTCCACCGCTACCGGCTAGCAGGAGTGACCAGGCTTGAAGAATGTGCTCATTATGAACAACACGCGGCTCACAGGAAACACCCCAACGCCCAGCCGCATCATCTCGACGTGAGACCCCGATCCGTGGTACTTTGCGCTTTCAGCTCGCCGCTGCTGTGCTTAAGGCCAATGTTTTAACACCCAAGTCGAAATAAGTATGTACAAGTAATTGTCTATTTTAGGCCTCATACCAGTTGACATCTAAAATTAACTAAAAACTGGTTTGCTTAGTGATAGTGCCTTTCGTGAAAGTGTAGTTCTGTACCAAGTCAATTCTGATACTCCGAAGTACAAAGTAACATGTTGTATAGATAATTGGGTTATACTATAAAGTATTTCTTTTTTTTATGCCTTAATTTAGTGTGAATACGTATGTTCGAAAACGAAATATATTCGATTATTATTGGCGTTACGCACAGCACATTCATTCATTATTCTTATTTTTGTTAGTCTTTGATATTTATTTTTTTTAGCTTGTGTTGTTTGTTTTTTATTTATTACATCGGTAGTTTCCTTTTTTGAGGAGCAGGAAAATCACAAAACTTTGTCACCTGCTGTTTTTGTTTTCTTTCGATTTTACTTATCGATTCATTTCTCATTATTCATGCTTCATACATTCATGCTTACGCTTTGCGTAGGACTGTTGCATGACAGTTTTTGAAATGGTGGAATTGTTTTCATTAACTTTAACAAAGTAGTCTATCAGATCAGATTTCTGGAAATGAGACTAGTATTTTTTTTTATCTAGTTGCAATCAGCATAACAATCAAATAGTAGAATGGTTTGTGTGAGTTTGAAATAAAAGCTTTTTATTTAAGTTAAGTTATCAAAATCATTTATTACAGTCGACTGATTATAAAGTATCAAATACCAAGTCCATTCAAAGGATTCATTCATAAATTGAAATATTATTACGAACCAGTTGTTATGAGAACACACACTCAGTGCCCGTTCACACAGCGATCCGTTTTATTGGATACGTTTTTATTCGGCGATGGCGTATGTAGTTGTATTAGCGTGTTCACACAACAGAATATATCGAATCCAGTAAAAATACCGATCCGTTTAACAGGTCCGTTTTATCGCATACGTTATTATTCGGCGATGGCGTATGCAGTTGTACGAGCGTGTTCACACACAACACAGTTTTAACGGATCCGTATGTGTACTGTATCTATAGCAAAGGATACTATAAAACGGTCCTGTAAATGCGGTGTGAACATCACATCTAGGGTTGCCAAATTTTTTTACAAAATAAAAAGTATATTAAGGTCGGAAAAGAAAAATAAACAGTATTTTAGATAAATGAACAGTACTTATTTATGTTTTTCGATGCAAAACATTGATGAATGAATGAATTAGATATTTTTTAGTGCTTCTCGCACAACTTATCAATTTTATGTCATTTTTGAAAGCTTTCTAAGCCTCATTACAATTAAAATCCAACGAGAAACAAGGTGCGCTGCCTAAAACGTAAAAACGTAGTGTTGGGCGTCTACTTTTTAAACAGATCTATGGATACCAGTGATGCTTGCTGAAAACAGTATTTTCGTATACTTTTTTTTTGTTCAACAGTAAAAAGTATAATCTAGTGGAAAACAGTATAATACTGTTTTTAACAGTGCAGTATAGTTGGCAACCCTATTCACATCCGGTAGCGATGGATCCGTGAGTACGGATGTGCTGTGTGAACTTTCTATTGTTTGTCAGTGTTAGTGATTCAATTGATGTTGTGTGGTTTTGGCTTTGATCTCGTATAACGATGTATTCGCCAGGGCAGCAGTGGGTGCCTGGACACCAATCAGACAAAAGAAATAACGCAGACCAGCACGCAGCAGCAAAGAAAAAGGTACATTTATTTGGCATCTAATTTACGAAATCGGCGCCATTTCTCACGTAGAATCAAAGTTTTAGTTCTTTGTCGTTAGATGGCGTAACTAGTCTACGATTTTTTTAAAGTACTGCAAACTTTGATTTACTCTTAAAACGGATGAGAATTATTGTTAATCCGCTGACTGCCAAAGTAAATGGCAGCTGACTAGGTCTTATTTATTGTGTCCGGGGCGAATAAATTAATCATCCTCATTAATTTGCTGTATTTTTTAACCTTATTAACACGACTGCCCAAAAAAGGAAGAGTGTAAGGATTGTGTTCAGGGTTGTATGTTTGTATGTATGTGAGTTTCTTTATTCCTCCATAATGAACAGATTTTGATGTATGAGGTATCGTTAGAATCCTTACATCACTCCGAGTGTACTGTCGTGTTTTTTTTTTCTAGGATAAGTTTAAACAAAAATATTTGATCCATCTGGTAGTCAATGTAGGAACTATTTTTCTAATTAGACGTAATGCCTTAATCTATACCTTTAAATCTTATTAATTGATGTTTTTAAATACTAAAAAAGGAATAAAACAACAATTTGCATAGTTACTTATTTTTTTAATAATATTAAAATAAAAAACAAAAATATTTGACAAGTGTGGTATTTTCCGTGAAACTTATTTGAATGTGTCATTATTACGTGCAGAGACGGCGAAAACGGCTCAAGTTCCACCAGCCCAAGGTCCACACGGGACGCAAGTACCGCATGTGGATGCTCCAGAAAGAGCTCATGCAACGGCGCCTGCTCGAAGCATCTGCTGAGCAATAATGAGATACAGGTGAGCATTAGGTTCATACAAATCAGTTGACAGGAAGAAAACAAGAGAGTTGCTGAAACGAAGTAGAAGAAATATAAGAATCATAGTAGGAGTACTGACAGGACACTGTCCACTAAATAGACACCTGGCAGAAATCAAACGGACAGAGGACCCCAACTGTCCGCTGTGTAAAGAAAAAGAAGAGACAAGCTACCACTTCATGGCAGAATGCTCGATGTATGCATCGCTGCGATGGGAGCTCTTTGAAGCGGACAAGCTAAAGGAAGAGGATCTAAAGCAGTTAACGATAAGTCAAATCAGCAGGTATTTATACTACCTGCTCGTCAATGGCATATTATGTGTCATGCAAACCTTTCCTAAAGTAAGTCATTTTTCCCATGGGAAATAATGTGATTTGAATTTGGAATGCAACTCATGTAGTCGTGCTTGATTGAGGTTGGTTTCAAAAATGTTTAGGTGCAATGAGATTTTATTCTGAGTTAGACTGCATGTTAAGTTATGAACAAATTAAAAAAAAAGATAAACATGAAATCTTTTTACGAAATTAATTTTCACCCGCGCATCAAGAAGGATTTATTTTTATTCGAATGTCGAACTGACCATTACATAATAGACGACAAAAAAAATTAAATAAATACTTAAGTACTTTCTTTATAACAGTCATTGGTTTCAATCGCCTCGCAGAAAGTATAACAAGTAGACTATGCATCGCGGGCTTAAATGTGTATTTGTCTCGGGAGATCTCGAACACCTCGTACTCAGGATTCTAGCCTTAACTCGGGGTTCAACATAGCGCCCGGGACATAATACACTAGTTTAAGCCCTTATTGCATAATCTACTATTAGAAGCTTGAATTTGCTGGATTTGGTTGTTGCAGCTTTGTTCAGCGCTCAGCCTCCCGGCGGCGCAGTACGTGACCATGAAGGGCGTGTTGCTGCGGCGGGCGGCGGCGCCGGACGCCGACCTGGACCTCGCCGTCCGCCACTACCTGCGCGCCGCCGGATGGATACATAACTAGACCACACATTGTCACACAACACACTACTACATTTTCATAAAAAACGTTAGAGAGCGAGTCGGACTCGCGCACCGAGGGTTCCGTACCATCATTCTGAAAAAGTTTACTATTTAGAGACATCGTTTTATTTTTCCTGTAATCTTTACATAAACTTCTATCACATAAAATAATTTCAGATTTTTCCCTATGCAAACTTTGGAGATAAGGGGGAAAGGTATTTTTTTTACATTTTCATCAAAAGTCAAAAACTATGCGGCCTCAAAAATAAAAATAAATGTTTGAGAATGTGCAAGCATCGCTCTTTCATATGATACCCCATATGCTCTAGTAGCCTCACTTCGAATTTTTGAGACCCCCTTTCAATCCCTGTTGCTAAAAATACAAGGTGTTACAAAAGTACCCCTAATGCCGAATATGGTATAGAGGGACCATCAAACTGATCAACTTTTACTATGGGACCAACTCTGATATCGCGAAAAAAAAATCAGCTGTTTCATACAAAAATTAAAATCGAAAATATCAAAATGTATGAAACAGCTGATTTTTTTTTCGTGATTTCAGAGTTGGCCCCATAGTAAAAGTTGTTCAGTTTGATGGTCCCTATATGCCATATTCGGCATTAGGGGTATTTTTGTAACACCTTGTATATAAATATTTTTATTTCTCTCTTATTTGCAAAATAGTTGGGCAAACGTTATTCCAAATTTCAAGTTGATAGCTTTAGTAATTCTTGAGATATCTAACTGTGACAGACAGACAGACAGACTGAGTAGCACCATAAGGGTTCCTTATTACCATTTTGGTACGGAACCCTAATTACGTCTACACAAGGTTTAATGACATTGTTCGGTGCATTTAAACCTATTGGCGGCTCAGAAAATCGCGCGAGACGATACGCAGAACACAATTTCGATGTAAATGGGTGGGAGAGGCGAGTGTTGGCGCACGGCTACGCGCATAGTGGCTAACTTCACAGCAGCCAATAAGTTTAAAATGCACTACACTAAAACCAAAGACATATGTCCATAGAATTATTTATTTGCTGGTATTCACTACGAAAGGGTAATTACCAAGTAATAACTACACTTGCGTGCTACCAAATCGACTCAACAGGTTATTTTCATACAAACGTGGCCACGTTGAGGTCTGTTATTATATTTGAATTTATGCTAAAATTTTTAGTACCATAGTAGATAGACCTTATGCTCACCTCTCAATTCCCCAAAAAGTAAATAAAATACATGTATTTATAACCACTCGTTTCTTGGTTTTTCATCAATATTTCATGGTTTATGTACAGTTAGCAGCACGTCAGGTTATACAAAACTGACAAAAATCTGCAACTTATTTAGTATTATCTGCAACTTATTTAGAACCTTAATGTCTTCGCATTTAAGTATTAAATTAATTAAATATGATTACCCTGTCGTGGAAGCCCAGCGTGCCGTTGACTGTACCATACAATGTAATATGGAGTTTAAACCAAGAAAGTGATGTTCTACCTTAATTGAAAAAAAAAATTACCTATTATGCTAATGAAATATATGCCTTTTTTGTATACATATGAGTTTTTGTTTTTGTGTGCATACGAGTCGATTTGGTCGCACGCGAGTGTAATTACCGAGTGCACGTAATAGCAAGACAGAAAAGACTGTTTAGCTAAAATATGTTTAACCTTCCCTTAACAAACAATTTCGTACTATATAAAGCAGGAAAAAGAATTAATTTAATTCTTTACTGGTCCTCACGAACTGTGTACTTATGCAAAGTGCACGGATTGGAATAACATTCGGTGAGCTCCAGTCTTTACTCTCGTGACGATCACGAATCACTATCCATTAATATACTTGTCTCTGTTCAGGCACTGATTTCCGACATAATACGCACGCTCGCGAACGAACTCGTCTCGAGCGAGTACACTTTTCACTTGAACTATATTTTACTCGGTTGTATTATTATTATTATTATTATTATTATTATTATTATAAAATTTACATGAATATCTTACATGAGAAGTACGGTACAAACACAAGTTACATTAACTTTACCGTGTACCGGTGTAGCCGACAATTCATATTGTGTATGCAACATAAATATTACTTAGGTGACAGACTGTCTTTTACGATAAACTAATGTGTGCGATGTGCTGTGGCATGACATAGGAAAGCTGTTAATTAGTTCTAAATTATTACGAGTTTCTTTATGGATGTAACGGGTCCATTTGGTCGTATAGTGGTGGCAACATAATTAAGGACGCCAGTCGACTGTCATACAAACGAGGTAAATTTGAGATCTTGGTTCTCCGCCAGGGATTAACCGAGCTTTGATCTGATGATGGATATCTAGGAATTGAATAGAGGAGATCCAAATCGCTATACAACATGTTACAAAAATACCCTAAATCCGAATATGGTATATAGGGACCATCAAACTGGGGCTCTACCGGCTAACTTTTGAACATCGGTGGGTCTGCCGAGCTTCAACTTAAAACAGATATTTCGAAGTAAAGAGTTTCGTATTGTACTATTCGCCGAAGTTATTTAGAAGATATCGATGTTCGTGTAACATTATGAATTGGGGTTCGACATTCAGCTGACAGCAAAAAAAACAGCTGTTTCATACATTTTGATATTTTCGTAATTAATTTTTGTATGAAACAGCTGATTTTTTCGCTATTTCAGAGTTGGTCTCATAGTAAAAGTTGTTCAGTTTGATGGTCCCTATATACCATATTCAGCATTAGGGGTACTTTAGTAACACGTTGTATACAAAATGATTGATCTGATCAGCATTCTAAAAGAGGATTCTTGGTGGAGGACCAAGGTTTCAAAGTCATCTCGTTTGTATGAAAATTGACTGGTGTCTTTATAATTATGTAGCCATCGCAAAATAAACGTATTAGACTTAGTTAAAGAATAATCATTGCGTATTGAGTTCATGTACACTTATAGCGGCTGCACACGATCACTTTTAACTGACAGTTTACACTGACCAGTTAAAACTGATCGTGTGTAGGATGAAAAAACATAAAAACTAACAGTTTTCATCTTACACATTCGAATATGAAGTGAACTTTGAATTTTCAGTTTTAAAATTAAATGGAGAAAATTGACAGATTTGGATATCTTAAGAGCTGCTGTGTGTACAATAACTTGACACGTGACAAATGATTAAAAAATCTTTTGTAAATTATTATTTAATAGCTGTTTGAATACCAAGTATTAAGTTTAAAATGTATTGAAACGTTTTTTTATATTATTTTAATATATTAAAAAATATTCCATGAAGTAATTCTCCCCGATAGTTTTAATTTAAATGCACATAATAGTTGTATTTTAGATAAGTTTAGTATTTTACTATTTTCACATAATAAAAGGTATGATAGTTGGGTTGCACAAAATAGTTAAAGATCTTTTTTAAGTGCTATCGACAATGATTGTATGGAATCTTTCTACCTATATCAGAAACGCATATAACATAACACATCACTAAATGAAGCAAATTGAAATAGGTATTGTTTATTGCAGACATAATAGTACAGTCGAGTTCATTAATATGTAAGCACTTTTGACCGATGTTGACTTTTATCACAAAGTTGATGAACTGTCAAAGGTGCGTACATATTTTTGAACTCGACTGTACGTCCGTATTGTAACAACTTACCAACATAATGAAATTATTACAATAAGCAGTGTTTTCACTAACTTTTTAAACAGATAAATTCCGAACTGAATAGTCTGAAAAATTGATTCGGACTCATATGTAATTAACAACTTAAGATAAATAATATTAGAAAAAATACTAGAAAAAATCGACTCACCCGTAGCACCTCCGACGGCCCTCGAACCGGCACCATTGGGATTCCGGCCCAATGCACTGACCAATTATCGCGAGCGACTCGGTAGCATAGTCGCGTCTGAGCTGCTACGGGTGAGTCGATTTTTTCTAGTATTTTTTCTAATATTTTTTATCTTAATATAAAAATAGCATTGTGAATGCGAAAAATCTAAATTTAATAATCAAATTATGATGGTTAATTTCATTGTTTCTGGCAATTTTCTTACTTACACACAACAGGCCTTTTCTCTAACAGATTTATCAGGAATCGATGGTTTTATATATTTTGATTCATTGGTGCCGATTTCATATTGAGTTGTGATTCAACTTTTAAATAAAAATAAAACGTGTACCAAAACTAACGAAGTCTTTCAAAACTTATTTTAATATTCTCGGGTCGTCGCAGTTACGGTTAGGTTCTTACACTTTTTCCCGATAAAAGTATTTGCCATGTATACTTCGCTTCACTTTTAATCTTGCTTGACCTAAATGATATACGACACGTGGAAATCGGTTTACTATTTTCCACTACAGGGTAAGCATAGTAATAGAGAATGCGCAGGCGACTTTTTGGTCATATCGAGATCGCGCATGCGTTTTATTACTTGGAGAATAAAGTTCTTTTTTGTGCGATTTTTATATGCCAATAAGTTCAACTTTAGTGCTGAAAATCTGTCGTCAGCACAGTCTCATCTTACCTGATATTAGTGATATAGAAATGAAAATACTTCATGTAGGTACTTAGAACTCTTATAAATCACTGTGTCAATAAAACTTTAGTTAGTCCAATGTTACTTAACTTTTATAAGCAGTAGCAATGGCTGTGCTAGATTTCTAACTTATTTTTGAAATGGGTAATTCTTTTCATTTAGAGTCAAATTAATATGGTAGAAAAAGCGTTATCTTCCAAGGTGTTTCTAAGCACAACAGTTGGGAAACGACCACTTCTGCAATGTGTCCGAGAGCCATTTGCAAGTGGGTTCTAAGAATAATTAGTCTAATTTTTGCTGGGCACTATGTTAGTACGCTCAATAGCGGATTTAGTGGACAATAACGCTCTTATTATTGGCCAAAAGCATAGTTTGTACTAGGTTGAAACGGCATTTGATCAGGTATGCATATGCAATGCGATTAAATTGACAATAGACAAGACATTGATCCGCTGTAACTTCTCTGGAGAATGTATTGCAAAGTGAACATTTTAAAGATTAAAATACGTCGTTTTGTTCTGCAGCACACTGCAGTTGGTCACTTCAGTTGTACACTGTTAAATTAATTGCATTGTACGTTGTGAATTGTTTGCATGTTCTATCTAAAAGTATAAGAAAGTGTCAATGAATACAACAATGATACCATAAAATTCAAAAAGTAATACGAATCTGTTTGTGTATGTGATGTATCGAGAATGGCCATATATCATCAGCTTTATTTTCATAATTGATTTATTTTAGTAAATTAAAAAATAATAATTCAACTGTGTGTAATATAATTGTCAACCCTAACCTTTAACTATGTATTTTATTAACATCATGATTGAAAATTATACATTACCTTACATTAAATTTATTATTGTAATACTATATG
The DNA here is from genome assembly GCA_963556745.1 of Catoptria pinella. Lineage (NCBI taxonomy): Eukaryota > Metazoa > Arthropoda > Insecta > Lepidoptera > Crambidae > Catoptria > Catoptria pinella. The sequence continues at coordinate 6,984,538 of OY750776.1, forward strand.
TACACACGACGGCACCTCAGACTACATGTTGAGCTTGAGACCGCCTTTATGCCCTACGTAATAAAAGCTGTTTTCGCAGTTTAACTGTATTAACCTGATGTGCTGTCGTGTGTACTACAGAATAATGAGTAAGTAGTATTACGTCTTCGCACAAGCTGTTAGAATCGACGCGCTTCGATATCTCAGTGTATTTAGGAACACAACAGTTTGGTACTTCTGAAAATGTGTATACATAAAGTATAAAATATCGAGTGTGCTGTTCCCTGTATTTTTTAACCACGGGAGATAGTGGTCAGCCCAAATGCGTATATTTAACAGTTCTCGGTACTGTCAGCCAAGACAAAATCCTGCTTACTTTATTATAATGACTATGTACAATATACTTAATATTTAGGTATTGAATTTTTGAAATTTTAAAGAGGGTGAGCTTTTAATATAATTTGTTTATGAACTAAAATAGGGACGTTTGTAATTTGATCTCTTATTGTAATTATAGTCGGGTCTGCATTTCTCTATCAAAATAGATTTTATTTATTATTGTGGATTGTCTAATTCCAAAAAATTGCACGGTTAGAAGAAAAAGGAGTTTTTGTATAAATAGTGTTACGTTTGTAGTAGTATTTGCATCAGGGTACGTTTACGTTAGTTGGTACAGATGAAACAGACACTATAGACCGGGGTGGCCAACCTTTTCGGCATCTGGGCCAAAATTCGGGCCAAAATTCGGAAATAAAATTTTGCACCGGCCCGCACTACAAAATTTTATGTAGCTAACAACAAAAAAAACAATAATTTTGAAGAAATTTGTGGTTTTTTAAAAAAATGTTTTGATAAATATAATTTAAATATTGTGATTATTTTTTTAACTGAAAGAATATTATATAATACTAAATAATATACTAGAAAAAATAGGACTCGCACCAGAATCATGTTCTCGGACGGGTCGGTGAAAGAATATTTTTACTCAGCTCCGCGGGCCACAAGTGACAGTCGGCGGCCTACATGCGGCCAGCGGGCCGCACGTTGGCCACCCTAGCTATAGACCTTACAGACAGGGTGTAAGTATATAATAATTATCATCGGATTAAAACTTTCCTTTTGTTTAAAGGCGTTGTTAAACAAAATACTACTTCTTCAGACGGTATTACGGAGGGTAGATGTCATAGAAGATGTACCTTGCATGATTTTTCACACTTTAAAACATCTTAGCGGCAAGTTCGCGTCGTACATGATCCTAGTGTGAACGTACCCTAAATGAAAAATTGGTACAGTCAGTGTCATTAATAAATTGATAATATGGTGTTTGTGTAAAAGCTTTCTGTTGTATTATGAACTGCACGTCTGGTTATCCAAAACTGTTTAGTAAATCCAATTGATTTTAAACTCTAAGCCCTCGTACGTAGGATCACGAGCGGTTGCATATTGAAATGGAAAAAGCGGCCAGCCGCGCCCCGCGGACAACCGCGCGGTTCTATTTTAATAGTGCGGTTACTTACCGCAAGCGTGTACAATCACGAGCGGGCGGTTGCATATTAAAATGGAAAAAGCGGTCAGCTGCGCCCTGCGGTCAACCGCGCCGATCCAGTTTGATATGGCGGTTACTTAACCGCAAGTGCCGCAAATGGAAAGCGGTCAACCGCCAGTGGGTAAGAGGGCTAACCCGTTTGTTCAAATTCGATTGTGAAAAGAAATAATGGGTAACCAACCCAGCATGTTGTATTCTAATATTTTTACTATTTCTGTGAAATTAAAAGGATGTGATATTTCAAAGAATTTATTTTTCGTTCTGACTGTACTAGTTTATTTTATTTGTAGTTGTTTCCTTTTTGGGTAAATATTGTTTGGTGTTAGATTATTTTCTTGAGACGGTACTTTTTTGTACGTGTGAGTAAGGCCTGGATTTCGTAATTTGGTTTAACTGTAAATTATAATTAAAGTCTGATAATGAATTTTCACGTTACCGCTACGCGATCCAGATTTTTGTCCTTATTTGGCTCAAAGTGTACATAAAATAAAAGAGTACAATTCCTTACTGTAATGACTACTGTATATTATTTAGCTATATTGGAGTAATTTTAAACGAATAAAATGCATTTTATGATTATTTTTTGTTTATTTGGTAATTAATATCACTTCGACTTAGCCACCGGTTTTGGCATTTCTTCTAAGCTGGCTGGCAAGGGTCGATTTTGAAACCATGGATGCCGTAAAGCCTAAAACAAATAAAATTCATACTATTACTATGCTTGCATGAAGGTTGGCACGCGAATATAGTACGTACCTACTGTCGCGGACTCAGGCGTGTAACCAATTTTAAGAAAATTAACACTTTGATGTAATGCCAAAGGTCGCTAAAAGATCCTGCGAATCTGAAATCCTATGAACCAGAAAAATACCTCTTAAAAATTCTTAAGTTTAAAATTATTTAGAAACAACATTAGGTATTCAAGTAGCGATACCTTTAAGTAATAATTATATATCTTATATATTCACAATCGTGTAGAAGCATTTCTCTTAGTTATTTACTACGAATTGATTTCGTGATTTTTTCGCCTAATCTACCAAATCGGTCTCGCTCCCGCGCGCGTCCTTTTCTCATTGCTATCTCGCTTTAGGCTCTAGACAGACGGACCGCATTTCAACTGCAATCCAACCGCAAATTGCAGTTCAGGTGCAGTTTGAATGCAGTTGACACGACTGCAATAGAACTGAAACTATTCAAACTGCATCGGAACTGCAATTTGGCAGTCGGATTGCAGTTGAATTGCAGTCTGTCTGTCTAGAGCCTTAGTCGTATAACGACGACGCGGCACGTGAGACCGCGATAGTACAGATAGTTAATCGCACAAGTTGAATATTGACGTGTCTAGCCACCCATGACATGAGTTAGGATTACCCCTATTAACTGTTCCCACCGCTATGCCCCACTGGTGGGTCCATACTATCAATAACGAAATATTGTTTTGATGTAAAACTCTCTCGATAGCGGTTATATTTTTGGTTTATTGTATACACGACGGCACCTCAGACTATACATGTTGACCTTGAGACCGCCTTAATGCACTATGTAATAAAAGCTGTTTTCGCAGTTTAACTGTATAACCTGACGTGCTGTCCTGCGTACCTACCTCTTTAGCTGATATCCTTTTTTGGCTGTTATAGCATATAAAGGACTTGACCAAGTAAATCGCATCAGGCTCGACCCCCGGCAGTAACTCGTGCCACGGAGTCGGCGTGGATTCTGGGAATGTGATCTTGTGAAAATCTGGTAGCTCCTCATGACCTGGCCAAGATTCTGCAGTTGGAGTGCCTAGGTGTTGTAGCACGATTGCTAATTGTTCTATATCTGATTCACCCTGAAAATTTATAACATCAAATCATGTTGAAATACAAGGTGCATTTATTGTGTTCAGTCCATGAAACTGAACAACTTTCATTTTGGGACCAACCTTGAAATCGCGAAAAAAGTTGTTCAGTTTCATGGACCGGACACATCTGAAAATTTGGAGAGTGGTGTTAAATGCACCTTGTATTATTTTAACTTATTAAAGTCTAGCCGATAAAGTTAAGTATCAGTTGCATGCAGTAGTATGTGTAGATTTACCGAAAATAATGGTTGTTTGGTTATCATTTCGGCAATGATGCACCCTACCGCCCATAAGTCTACTTTTTCTGTGTAGAATCTTGCTCCATATAACAGTTCTGGTGTTCGATACCACCTGTGAGTTACAGAAGTTTAGTTATTTGATGAAGTGTCACAGCAGTTGATACAAAAATGGCTGATGTACAGTACAATACCTTGTGGCCACTTGATGTGAGTACGGTCTGCCGCCATCAGGCCAGTAAAGACGTGCCAGGCCTAGATCTGCTATTTTAAGTATCCCCTCGTGGTTTATCAAAAGGTTGGCTGGTTTCAAATCCTTAAAAAAAATTGATCATTAAAGCATTAGATTGGACAAGTCCTTATTTATTTCAACTTTCAAAAAACCTATCCTATGCTGTTTGGCAGTTTCGTGAATAACAGTATCAAATTCTTGAAGTGCCTCAATTAGGTGCAAAATATAATTCATATACAAGGTGTTACAAAAATACGCCTAATGCCGAATATGGTATATAGGGCCATCAAACTGAACAACTGTTACTATTTTTCAGAGTTGGCCCCATAGTAAAAGTTGTTCAGTTTTATGGTCCCTATATACCATATTCGGCATTAGGGGTATTTTTGTAACACCTTGTAGATAACACATATAAGGCGTCTCATTCGTAGATTTGGGGTCTTGTAGGAGTTAAATCATGTCATTCCCCGACATACACACGTTCATATGCGTTAGTGGAGCCAAAGAATTGCTACCTATCTAGGTAGGTTGCTGTTTGCTACCTATTAGCAACCTGAATTTAAGAATACCTTCGGGATCACCAAGACCAGCAGCGTTAGTATTTTTGTTTGAAACTAAAAAACAACACGAAATCTCAGTTTTCATGTTTTGATTCAAAATAGAAAAGACCGCTGTAATATTACCCTATGCATGACATAGTGCGCGTGCATATATCTTGTGCCCTTCAGGAGCATCTGGGCGTAAGTCTTGACCCTTGGCATGGTGAGTTCCTGCTGGTTATGATGCAGCATCTCCCAGAGCCCAGAGGTCATGTATTCCAGCACCAGGACCAAGCTCATTCCACGGGGAAACATGTCGTGAAGTTTTATTATCTGCACAACAACAACAACAACATATAAAAAATGCCTAGCGTAAAATTAAAAGTAATGGCGGCGCTAGTTGGCGCAATTAAGCCCCTTAATAATTAAAATTTCCAACGGAAAATGTGACCACTATATGTGTGTAGTCTGATGTTTTATTATGAAAGCCAGTCGAAGAAAATACCATTCGGGGTGACTGGGGTGATACCGATTGTAGCAGTTTAATAAAATTTGGGAAAGGCTACTAATTCGTCAACACTGCCTTTGAACAAGTAGTCAATATCGATATTTTTCTAGAAACTGACATATTTACACCGAAGTAGCTGCAACGCTTTTATCTCTCGCATCACATTAACTGGTATACCATCTTCCAGATTTTTTATGAGGATTTTCTTCAGTGCTACCTCGCGGCCGGTAGGCGAGTGCTTTGCCTTGAAAACCAAGCCATGGGCACCTTCACCGATACGTCCGACCACAGTATAATTGGCGACATCACTATCCATCGTATGAAATATTTGAAGTACCTAGGTAGATAAGTAATTTAAAGTTTTGATTTGATAACTTCAGTAGAAAATAAACTTTGTTTTGATTGTACAGTTTATGCGCCAGTTGCCATGGTAACCAATATCTGTCATAAAACGTAGTCATAATATTCCATTTGGCTGTCATGAGGTGGGTGGGTAGACAAGAGTGTACGCTTTGGAGACTATTAGCTACAACAAAATTCGTTGTTCTGTGACTTGCCCTTGTATCGTTTGTAAACATATAGGGTGGAACCAAATGATGTGATGATACTGAAACAGGTGATAGTGTTGCTAAAACTGTACAACATTCTCCAAGAATCAATAGGTCGAAAAACGATTTTTTTTTCGCCTTTCCATAGTAAGTCGGTCAGCTGATCAATACATTTTGTATGGGATATTATTATGGGAGTATGAAATTTTTTTTTTCGTTTTTCGACCAAGGTTCCATGGAGAATGTTGTTTAGTTTAAACAACAGTATCACCTGTTTCAGTATTATCACATCATTTGGTTCCACCTTATATACTTCTTGAAGCTTCTTCATTTAGTTTTTAAATAATGCATGAGAAAACTCTTTGGTTATTAATTAATTACCTACCTGGTATTAATGAAAATTAATTGCAGGCTTCTTGCAGGTCATCTTGAAACAATTTGGCCGGTGACTACGACTTTTTATGAATTACAGTTTTTAAGAAAATTTATGAATTAACATAGGTTAATAATTCTTTGGGGTGCATGCTACCGCGGACCCCCACACGGCGACAAATGCGGCGAGAGGGTAAGTGCCGTAGTTTTTTAGTGGGTATTCCCTCCTCCCGAGATCCCATCGAACCACTTGGTTGGGTGGGATCACGGGAGGTAGTCGTGGAGGGAGCCGCAATGCTGAATGTTGCGGTCCCCGCCTGGCGAGCCCCACATACCCCCCTCCCGCTCACCTGCAAGAGGGGAAGCGCGTAAATGCGTTTTTCTACGGCATACAAAAAAAAAAAAAAAGTTTAATAATTCTACATACTTAAGGAGCCATTAATGTTACCACAATTAGGTACCTATTACGCGTTCACTTCGTGATTGCCGTCGACGACCTTTATGACGTCACAGCTAACGGTACTGTAGACAAAAAAAATATCATGTTTTCAACTGTTTTTAATTTTTTCTTGTTCAAAGAGTGTCATTAATTTATATAACAAGTTTGGTTCGCCATTATGTAAGAACTTTACTCTTTTAATCATTATAACAACACAAATAGCGAACGAAATGATTAAATCAACAGAAACAAAAATTAAGCTTTGCGTTGCTAGCCGTACTAGAAAGGCGACGTAGGGGGTGCGGTATGACGAAGCGGGCCGGGAGGTAGCGGCAATGATGAAGTGAACGCGTAGTAGGTGTGTTTGAGAGCGATTCCAAGCGTATAACTTAAAATAATAGAAGTCGCAATTGCACTATGTAAGTATGCAGGAACAACAATCTATTTATGACACAGGTGTTTTTACAATGAGGACAGTAGTATCTTAGACAGATTCAAATTTATTGCAAAACCATGGTAGGTACCTACCTAGCTGTTACTTCAATATTTGTACAGTTGGTTTGAGAGGTGACTGTTGCGGTATTAATGGTGGAAGTTGTCTTTTTACAGCCGACGTTGGCACGAAACGGACCACGTCAGTGTGGTTTTCCAGAAACCATGGGCTTTATTAGAGTATTTAGTGTGGTTTTCGTGCTTTATCTTTGTGAAACCGCGAGTGCAGCGTCTATACTTGCTCTATTCTCTTCCTTATCATTCGCAGATCACTCAGTATTCAGAGGATTTGTGTCTCAATTGACGCAAAGAGGTAATTCCGTGGTGTTGATGACGCCATACCCTGGCCACTTTCAATATCCAGACATAGAAAGAATCGTTGAATTAGACGTTGGAGGGGAATCAGCGCCATTTTGGAATGAATTCAAAGAGCTTATACAGGATACGGACGACTACTTTCCGAGACAGAGGGCGATAAATGAGCTTATGCTTAAAATAGCGATCGCCCAGTTGAGATCGAAGCCAATACAAGCGTTGCTGTTCAACCCGAATGTAAAATTTGATTTGGTGATTGCTGAGGCTGATGTTCCTGTATTATACGCGTTCGCAGAAAGGTATAGAGCTCCTCTTATTGGATTTACAACTACTACTGGTCGGATACATCAACATGAGGCGAAAGGTGATCCAATTTATCCCTTATTTTACTTGGATGTGAATACGCTCCGAAGTTCTAACAACATGACTAGTTGGGAGAAATTACAGGAGATGTATCGTCTGATGAGGACTAGAAATGAATATTATTACAATTACTTGCCTCTATCTGAATTGGCCGCCCAAAAGATTTTGGGGTTGAAACGAAGTCTTCTAGAGGTTGAGTACGATATAGACGTTTTGATGATTGCCAGCAATCCCACTTTGGCTGGAGTAAGGCCAGTTGTTCCAAGTGTGGTTTATGCAGATCGAATGCACATTAAAGCAGGAGTTTTGACCCCGGTATGAAACATTTAGCTATATAATCATAAAAATGTTTTATCTTTCCCTTTTATTTATACTTAATACCTTTTGCATGAAGTCAAAATCTTTTACAAGTGGTAAGGTAAGATGATCACAAATAAAATGCTAGAATTATTATATTTATATGTTTCGCATTGAAGATATAACATCGCTATTAAGTTATAGGTAAATATTTGACAACATCACATACATTGCACCAATTCCAAAGTAAGTAGCTAAAGCACTTGTGTTATGGAAATCAGAGACACCGGTGGTATCACAAACACCCAGAACTGAGCCAATATAGAAATGTTCGTTTTTTAAATATTGACCAAACCGGGGATCGAACCCCGGACCTCAGAGATGGCGAAACTTGAAAACTAGTGTACAGAGGCCGTCAAAATGCCCGGTCTATTAGGTGGAGTTTTTCCTTTTTCCTAAGACCAAATGTCCGGACTATAGAATGTCAAGTCTCTTCTTCGGAATTTTCAAATGATTATTAACCCTCAGATCCAATAATTAATCTACAGATAAGGATAGGCCTAATCCAGATTAATTGCCAAGCAACAGTCGTTCATTCTTTATTAATAAGTATCAAACGTTACAAAGCAATTATATGTAGGTAGCTCTAACATGAGTTGATGCAAACTGTTTTCGCTATCGAAAACTATCGGATATACTATAAGTAGTCAATGCGATTGAAAGAGAGAAAACGATAGTTTACGGTAGCGAAAACAGTTTGCATCAACTCACCATGAGTGTCACCATGATGGTCATAATTATTACCGTACTATATAACGTGTCTGTGGATTGATGATTTGATTTTGAAAAATTTATACCTTTTTAGGATTTGCAAGCAAAATTGGATTCAGCGACGAAGGGAGCTGTATTATTTAGTTTGGGAGCGATGCAGGACTCTGAACGGCTTGCAGCGCCACTCCTGCAAACACTGACCGACGTCTTCCGAGAACTACCTTACACTGTTTTGTGGAGAATTGGCAACACCACCGCTATAAACTTGCCTGACAATGTAGTGACACTACCTTGGTTCCCTCAGCAAGAAGTTTTAGGTAAATATTTGAGTCAGCTTATGAAACGAACCTTTAAGAGCTTATTAAACCTTCCTGAATTCCGGATCCGTTATTCAGCCGCTCCTTAATTCCGAGACGTTTAATTGCAGTCAGGAAGGTAGGATCCTACCTAGCATCCTTAATTCAGGATGAAATGTTCTTCGGCAGAAAGGATGCTACATTAAGGATACATTAAGGACAGTGTAATCGCATTTAGGACGCTCTGCCGCAGTAGTCATTTAAATAAATAGCGACTTTACTCCGACACAATAAAGCGCAATTCAGATCGGACACCGCTACAGTTCCTACGACGTCTCTTCTCTCTCTTTCTGACGACGCTAGGGTTTCTTTAAGTGAACTGCGTTTATCGATACTTTGCGGCTCAAAGGGCGTAACATTTTGGCAAAAATGAGTTTTATATGCCATCTTATTTAGATTTTTCTCCACTATCGATCTGTAGTATATTTGAAATTCTCAAATTCTGAAAACAATGGTGAATACGACCCATAAATTATAAAATACCACATTTAATTTGTCATTACAAAAATCAATAAATATAAATCTTCTCTAGTTAATTGGCCTACCTATATAAATGTCTGCATAGAATACAAGTCTCTAAATTATGGGTTAAGGGTTGCCAAATTGACCTATTATACTAAAAACAGATGTAAGTATTGTATTGAAATATAAACCCAAAAGATGGAATAAAATAACAACAGAATGATATAAACTACAAATTTAATTTTTGTGATTACACCCTGCGTTACTCGCAATTTATGGGGACTTTAAATATCGGAATACTAGCTTTATCTGTAGAATGGCGGTGTCGCTAGTGGTGAACAAATAGTGAACATCAAAATGACATTAGTGTCAAAAATCCATGGCTGCAACGCAGTTCCATTTTATTCGACTCGAGTTGAGAACAAACGAACAGTCAGTCGATACATTCGGTTCCCTGATTATGTAACTCGTTGCTAACAACTTTTGATTGAAACTGACAGAAATCGCAGTCACATTGCTGCTTTAGTAAGAATAAATGTGACAACTATGTCACTTAAAGCAACAATGTAACTGCGATTTCTGTCAGTTTCTTGATTGCAACAGTTAAATAATCTGGGGGCGGGTCGACTCGGGCTTGGTTGGGATCAGGGCCGAATTTAGAGGTGTGGAGGCCCCGGGACAATAAGGGAGTGGAGGCCCCTAATTATTTTTCAAATAGGTTATATAATATTTTTCTTGCAAAGTATTTCAATCGTTTATTTATTTAGTCGTATGGCACTAAATAATATTAAAATCAAAATTACTTGGTATGTTTTCAAATCTTAAAATTAGAAAGGTACTCTTTCGTTGTGTAAGATTCTTTTTTTAATAAATACAATTCATGTGAAGACCCCTTTCTTGTGGCGGCCCCTTTCTTGTGGAGGCCCCGGGCAGTTGCCCCGGTTGCCCTCCCTTAAATCCGGCCCTGGTTGGGATCTTCGTACATTTGACATTTACAGTAGGTACTTAGCAATTAGTAGTTATTATTCGAACATAGACATTAGTATACTAGGTACTAAATTGCTATTCGAATATCCAAATCAGTAGTTACGAATTAGTCGAAAATTAGAATCATTTGGAGTCGTGCATCGCTAGTAAAAAATATCGTTAGGTATATTTATTTTTTTAAATATGATATTATCGTTGATATTTTTTTCTCTATACAGGGTAATTTGTAATTCATTGAAAATCTCTCGTGGGGTTGATCAGACCATCAAACTGAACAACTTTCATTATGGGACCAACCTTGAAATGGCGAAAAAAAAACAGCTGTTTTATACATTTCGATGGAGTAGGCATTGTACTTCTGTATGAAACAGCTGTTTTTTTTTCGCGATTTTAAGGTTGGTCCCATAATGAAAGTTGTTCAGTTTGATGGTCTGATCAACCCCACGAGAGGTTTTAAATTAATTACAAATGACCCTGTAGGTATAATTATCATTAGATCGATATTTTTTTTCTCAATATATCGATATTTACACACATGAAAACCGTATGAAATTCGATATTTTTTAGATCTTATCATGTCTTGTATCCGACCAAAAACAACGTTTTTTAACATAAGTAGGCTGCATGTGTTTAGTTGCCTTGTAAAAAATATCAAAATATAGATATTTTTTTAAATAGCTATAGTATGTATCGTTAATATTTTTTTCTCGATATTTCAATATATCGATATTTTGTTATTTTTACATATTAGTATAATATATTTAAAATAATATCGATACGATATATATTTTATTCATTCACCCATCTCTATTAAGGACGCTGAATCAAGGAAGGTGTAATCAGCTAGCTCTGGCGGCTGAATAACGGATGCTAAATCGGACTCTGAATAACGGGTCCGGAATTCAGGAAGGTCTAATAAGCTCTTTAACATTGGTTGTTTCTTGTTTTTCCTAGAACCTTGGGCTCTTTCAATTTAGGTTGCTACAGAGTGTAATAAAAAAACCGAAGGCCCGTGCGCCAGTCCTAACATCAACCGTCTAAATTGAAAGAGCCCTAAAGTTGTGGGGGTAGTGGTATAGGTACAAACTGCGTTTAAAGATTTATGTACCTACGCCCAATAGAGTCCACAATAATTTAAACAATGTGTTGTTGAGGTCTATAAGTTTTTTTCAGTTATTAAGTAAGTATTTTTTAACACCCTACACAAAAAGAGGAGTGTTTTGAGTTTGGCGTGTGTGTGTGTGTTTTGATGCGGTTTTTTAATTTAAGATTATCACCTAATTTCTACTCAATCAGCTGATGATTAAAAATGTGTATTGTACTTTAATATTTGTAAGAACCTGGCAATATTTTAATCTGGGTCGTCGCGTTGGGGTACCGCAAAAATTACCAGATCTAGCAGCGCCCAGCGACATTACCTAACTTCTTTACTTAGCGGTCCCCCGACAAATCAGATTAAAATATTACTAGGTACTTACTAATAATGAAGCTAATAATCAACACATTTTATTAAATTAACATTTTCATTTCTTTTAGCGCATCCAAATCTGAAGGTCTTCATAACGAGTGGTGGACCCCGATCCTTAGAAGAGGCAGTATTCTATAAAGTGCCTATTGTAGGCTTTCCACTGATAAAATCTAGAAAAACATTTATGAAACAAATTACCACATTCAATGGGGGTGAAATATTAGACCCGTACAACTTAGACAAGGACGTCATGAAAGCTATTATAATAGGAGTCGCAACTAATGAAAAGTAAGTAATAATAATAATAATAAGGTGAGTAGCGACACCACGGACCCGAGTGCTCCAGGGAGTCGATCCAGGCCCTCGTCCCTGCAGCAGGGGTGGACCCCAAGGGGACCTGCGGACTCGCCTTCGTTGGCCGTTCAGGGTGGACTCGTTAGGGCTATACGCTCGCAGGGTGGAAGTGAAACATGCGTAAGACGCGAGTTGGCACACTCCCTTGTACAGTGGGTAGAAAGCGGTGCACACCTCTCTACACCCTGCAGCCGTGGTCACCAATGTTGCTCTCTTGCCATCGAGCTTATTTTGGGGAACCCATTCAGTTCTTGGCTATGTCACCGCCTGCTAATTTTTCAGTCCGGAAACTATGATAAGGCAGGTGTCAGGTAGTCTCTTTCCATAGTCCAAATCCTAATCCAATAGCCCAGCAGTCCCTAACCAGTAATTGCAATAGTTCCTGTGCAGCTGCTGGGGATGGTCTCTGAGCATATGATAAGGTCAGAGATTAGATCCAGCAGACCACACGCATATTAGATTAAAGTCACTAAAAATGGCCTCTACGTGTAGGATCCATATATCCCCACGCAAGGCTTAAAGGACAGGGTCACTTTTGATCCGTAAATTCTTAAGCGTAGGTACATAATAATAATAATAATCTAAGTACCTTTCTATAGTTTTTTATTTTTTTTATTTGAGATTTTAGCATTCACAGTGCTATTTTTATACAATACTAAATACTCGTAGTGTCTCGGTATAGTTCTTTTATATCACGAAGACCGTTTTGCTATGGATGTTGTTAGGCGTGCATAATAATATGCACATTATTTTAGTGTGCGTAATACGAGAGCATGCAGACGCTAAAAACAATGTGCATGTGCACGCCTAACACATTCATTAACAAAACGGACTTTGTAAAATAGAACAACTACTTATAGCTTAGTTGGTAAGAGCATTGGTGGGCCGGAATTCCAAAGGTTTCGCGGGTTCGATTCCCGCCTGAGACAATTCTCGTGACGAATCGAATCCGGTTCAACGTCTAGGTATATAATAGATGTTTTTATTCGGATCTACGATACCTACAAGACGAATAGACTGGCATCTCAGAACTCCCTATTATTTTATTGTGCGTCTTTCTAACGAGGATTGTGCCGCAACATTCACATTGTATATTTTTAGGTACAAACAATCTATGGTGCAGTTGAGAGATATAGTTGTGGACCCAGCGATATCCGGTCCCGAACGTGCAGTGTGGTGGATAGAATACCTTATAAAACATAAAGGCGCGAAGCATCTACGTTCTCCTGCTGTTGGAATAGGATTCTTTAAGTTTTTCATGGTAGACATCTTGTTCTATCTTAACATTGGAATCTTATTAACTCTCTATTTGGCTTTCATGATACTGCGCCTGATCGTGAGACAGATAAGAGTTCGTTTTTTTGGCGTAGTCGAATCAAGCAGCAAATTCAAAATATTATAATAAATTTTTATTGTTTGTGGTAATATTTATAAATATTTCTTATTGTCACTGCTTGGCTTTGAAATAAATAACTCATAAAATAAAATGTTTCTTATAATTTTATTTGGAAAATAAGTACCTACTTACATATAATATTATCCTATAGAATTATTATTATTATTCAATTTAATATAACGAAACACCATCATCATGAGTCTCTTTTTTTGGATCCATTTCTGAACATTCAAGCCTCTCACAAATTCTTCCACTGGGTCCGGTTTTGCGCCTTCGACATCCAGTAGTCCTGCTTGTCCTCTGATGTCGTTAACCAATCGTGTTAGAGGGCGGCCTCGTGGTATTTTGTTTGCCCATGGTCTCTATTCAAGGCTGTGTCTAATGCAATGCAACCAAATAAAAAATACTAGGGACTTGAGAGACTGTATGGTTATAGCTTCCTTTGTCTAAAAAAAAATACATTTATTGACAAGTCATGTCATGTGGCTTGTCAAGTTGGCATTGACATAACAGCTGATGTGAGTAAAAAAATGTTTAGTTTTTATTTTTAAAGAGTTGCAAAAAGTAGTAAAAAATAGACTAACAATTAGCTTTACAGGTTTCATAATTTGATCAAAGTTACTAATAAAGCATAGTATGTGAGGCTGCTTTCTAAATATTGCTCCGAAATGTCTATTGTGAGGACCTGCCCTGGTTTGTACTGTGGCCGCACCAAAATCGAGGATGGGCTGTGGAGTGATTGTGGAGCTTGCCCACGAGGGTTCCGCACGAACAGCTCCAGCTACTGTATGCCTTGTGCTGATGAACCTACTCTGTATGACTGGCAGTACTTAGGATTTATGGTACTTCTTCCAATGGTGCTGCACTGGTTTTTTATAGACATGTCGACTACAGGCAAAGGGTATGTTGTTTTTATGAATTTCATTTGTATGAGAACATGAATTTCAAATCAATTTTGATGATCCCAAACTTGGGTATATCAACTAACAAAAGCTGTATAAGTAGTTCTTTAATACATCTCTCTTACATTTAATGGTTCTTATCTTTTTTTAATTACAATTTCAGAAAAGATGGAGTTATAATCCAGCATATATGTGCATTTGTTGAAGTGATCTCGGGCACACTAGCTGCTCTTTTAGTTCTACCGCCAACTGGTTTAATAGCTCTAGAGGTGTGCTCTCCAACAGCATTGTCAGATTGGTACACATTACTGCACAATCCACAGCCGGATTATAAAGAGACTTTATATTGTACACAAGAAGCTGTGTACCCTTTGTAAGTTATTCTTAAAAAATATATAATTGGATGTTCCTTATCATCCTGTAATACCATAGCCCCAACACATCTATTTGATAAAGAATTGCTAATCTATAGACATAGCCAAAAGTACCTAGCAAAAAAATTTTGTAATATGTCCAGGGTTACACTGGATAATAACATGTAACCAGGAGGCATGCATACAATATAGAAAGTTAGGCAGTGCCTACCTCATTCATTACACCTACAAACCTAATTAAAGATGAAAATAAATTCTAAAAAACAGAAGGCTGGCAAAGAATAATAGTATGATTATTAGTTTTCTTTGTTTGTGCCGCATTCGTGTCTATCTGTTTACTGTTGGTTGACTGGTAGAGAATGCTTTTAGCATTAAGTCCGCCATTTGTACCTTACTTTGTGTATATGTACAATAAAGATTTATAAATAAAAATAAATAAATTAAGAAAAAATAACATTGAATATAAGTACAGCTTTTTTAATACTAATTTTAATTGTGATTGTGATTTATTATAATAATTGGATAATTATCCATGAAAATAATTATCTTGATAATTTGCAACCCTGAAAAAATAATATGCTTGCATATTATTATCTTTATAATATATTGTATTATTATAATAATTATAATATATAAGCATATAGAGCATATACATATAATAATAATAATATATACAGTTATGTGACAAACAACCCAAGTTTATGAAGGTAGTAATTGGTGTGATATAGTAGCACATAATATTTCTGCTAGTTCTGTGTGAGCTGTAATTTAAAGTCAATGAGTAATTCCTACCATCAGTTGAGTTGAGCTGTACACTTGATAGCACAGTTGTAAAAAAAGTTAAATGTGTTTCAAATAATCTTATCAAATCGGAGTAAAATTTAATTTATAAATTATAATAAATAAACTCTTTTGTTCCAGATATACAATAGTGCTATTGATATATGCATTTAGCTTGTTAATGACTATATCTATAAGGCCGTGGTTGTTAGCATGGCACTCGGCAAGCTCAGGAAAGAAAGCAATATACTGTGCGTTGTACTTCTATCCCATTCTGGTTCTAATACACACTGTAGCAGCTGGTCTAATATGTGAGTAGAAATATTCTTGTAAAATTGTAAAGTTAAATTAATAATTTAATTCCTAGGCCACTATAGAGCACTGGAACTAGAATTCCTTTGACTTTTATTACGTTATTCAACTACTTTAAATATAATTGGTTGACTGTACCTCCAGTTTTTTTGACAGAAAGGTACAGATAGGTATAGATCATCTTTAAATGATTTATAGATAAAATGTCTTGTTTTCAGATTGTTCCTTCCCCTACATCATAATAATAATATCAATGATGACATCAGCATCCCACTTCTCAATAAAGATAGACCAATCGGCTCCAGCGTTACTAATATCTTCAATCACAAACACACGTAATCTAATAATACTTGTTGGCCATTGGTTGGTTCATGCTTATGGCATAATATCTCTCACTGGATTCAAAGAGTTATGGTACCTGTCTTTGGTTCCTGCGCCAGCTCTATTCTACATACTCACAGCACAATTCACAGATCCTATGAAGATACATAATGATTGACAGGAACCAAAAGCGTTTGGAAAACTGGTATTGAATTGACAGTGTGCATCTTGGCATATGCGGACTAAGTGCCAAGATTCGACGGACAGCTGTGTTTAGTGAATTGACCATGTAATATTGTGGTTTCATTTTTAAATATTGTTATGTTAGTCCAACAAATAGGGCGTTTAGTTAATGTTCAAATTTGAAGATAGTTGAGGTGTAAATATCAGATCATGTGTACAAAGTTAGTTTATCTAAAATTAAGTAAATCTAAATAAAATACTTATTCTGTGTTGATAAATAAAGAAAGTTGCTTAAAATACAGCAAAAATCGGATAAATTGTTCTATTATTTTTTTAATTTTTCCGTTCGGCGTAATTATGGTTTGGGTTAGAGTTGAAGATAAAGTAGTCTGTAACACCCACCATTGGGATCACTGAAAAGTTGCAAGAGTTGCCCCCGCTCGTTGTCTAACTAAGCCCTCTTATGTTTCGGCCACACTACCGTGATATGGCAATAATTATGCCTATAATTTTCCTTATACCTATACGCATAAGGTTCATCAAATGCAATATTCAAATGGCATATCACGGTAGTGTGGCCGTAACATAATGCAATATCGGCCAACCGCGCGGTTCCATTTTAATATGAAACGTGGCGGTTAAGTGCGTACGATCATAGGCGGTTGCATATTAAAATGCCAGCCAGCACTTGCGGTTAAGCAACTGCCACGTCATATTAAAATGGAGCCGCGTGGTTTCGGCCGTCCCCGCGGTTGACTGCTAGTGCGTAAGAGGGCTAAACCTTACAGGTTAATGCCATTATTATCATCATCAGCCAATACTTATTTAATATTCCCACTGCTGGGGCACGGACATTTTCAGTTGATGACCCGAGGGTGCAGTGGTCAACATGCCGGTCTATCACGCAAGAGGTCCCGGGTTCGATTCTCGGCCGGGCAGAAATTGAATTGATGAATTTTAATTTCTGTGACGGGCTGGGTGTTCCTATGAATAATAAGTATATATTTAAAAAGTATATAAGTAGTACATCAGTTGTCTCGCACCCATATTACGAGCTTTGCTTAGTTTGGGGCTAGATGGCGCTGTGTGAAATTGTCCAAGCATTTATTATTTCCTATGCTATGGATAGGTAAGGAGGATGGGCTATAAGTTAACCCTCCACTCGGGCTCAATGCGGGTTGGCTGTTAACGACTGCAAATGCAGCTAGGCGGGACCAGCGGCTTGACGGGCCTTCCGAAATTTGATCGACATACCATTTTTGGTCACCCATCTCATCCGTCATTGCAGAGCGAATGCGCTAATTCCACTGCACCATCGAGCTCCTACAGGCTGTTGATAAGAATGAACCAAAATAACTATGAGATCCATTTTGCCAATTTGTACAAGACAATAGGTATTGTTTGCAAAGGGACAAAGAAAGAGATATAATACAAACAAATAAGGGCGTATTATTGTAGTCGGCAGTACGGCAACGGATACGTATAGCTTGCTTACTTATACGTTTTTCACAAAGCCGCAAAGGAGGCGCTAAATAATGGGCTGCCTTTCGGCTATATCTTTTTATTTGCTTCCTTGGTCTTTGTCTAGGGTTTTGTATAGCCTTTTTTACGATTGGCAGTATTGTTGGATGTCGCTAAATTAAACCTCGTTTCGGAATATGTTTTGCTCACTTTACTTTGACAGATGCTTAGTACGGTGTATCTGACGTACGTAGGTATGCCTACATGGAAATCGTTAATTAGGATTCCGTACCAAAATGGTGAAAAGGAACCCTTATGGCGCGACTCAGTCTGTCTGTCTGTCACAGCTGGATATCTCGAGAACTATCAATGCTATCAACTTTTGCAATAGTTTTAGATGACGTTTGCTCAACTATTTTGCAAATAAAAGAGAAGTAAAAAATATTTATATTTTTTTACAACAGGGACTGAAAGGGGGTGTTAAAAATTGGAAGTGAGGCTACTAGGGCATATGGGGTATCATTTGAAAGAGCCCTGCTTGCACATTCTCACCGCTTCTCTTGACAGTTTTGTTAAAATTTCAATTGACTTTAGTATCACAGTTTGCATCTTTTCTGCTATAACTAGAATTATATGTAGGTAATTTCTTAGTTATAATATAATCGAGTGCAAGTGCCTTGCCTTCATACTAAGTAATAATTATATCCATTGTGTAATTTGCGTAGGCAATGTTAATTATTTCTTTGGGATACCTAGGTAGTCTATTAGGCTATATTACGCTAGTTGCATAGCTAAATTTTACTGACTTTTGGAAATATTTTTCGTGTGTATACCTGTATCAAAAGACCCTTAGCTATCAGTTTCTTACGGTTTCTACCTACCCTACATTGAAACAAAATCAACTGACTATGTTACCAAAGACATTCACATTAAAATTGTTTATTAGATATTTAGACAGTCAAAGCATATAGATAGATGGCAACAAACAGAAGATGTTAATTATGTTTCTTCTTAAGAAACGGCGGTATCTGCGTTACCGTGGTGTCTGCCTACCCGCGGCGGCGGGTGTCGTGCCGCCCCACAAACGAAACGGCCATTTCGCAAACATTTTTGGCCGCGGCGCGTGAAATGAGTGTTTCGTTTGCGGCAAACGACAATCCGCCGCTTTGTGCCGCACCTGTTATTAACACTCTATGGCTATGTGTGTATTTCTAGGTAAGTATTTTCCATTTCCTTTTTATTGTTTGTATTGTACTACTTGTAACATACAAATATGTTCGCTTTTTGACCGGGAGCATTTGCCTGTAATGTGACGCTCGATCGTTGGATCCCAAGATTCTGTTGATTGGCTTTGTAAATATTTTGCAATATCGCAAAATCTATATAAATTAAAATCAAAGTTTGTATATTTGTGTTCTATGCACTCTTAAACTGTTCATCCTGTTATGATTAAACTTTGGTGAGTTGTTCTACTTATGACCGGGAAGGTTTCTGGATAAAAAAGTGTAGATAAATCGGTTTAAAACAACAAAGAAGTCGTCAAGGTAGGTGCATTGGTTCATCCAAAACTAAAATAGGTATTTTCAGGATTACTTGAAAACTACTGATGAACCGATTAGAAAAAAAAACTACTAGCCAGATCTCTGTAATTTTTTTATTGGACCACATCTGAACTATATTCTTTCAGATAAAAATTTCGAAATTCATCCCCTAATGGGGTGAATTAATAGCGGTTCAAATTTACAAATAAGAAAACACGTATTTCGTGGACTCATTCAAGGGGGTAAATGGGTAAAACGCCTCAAAATCGATATGGATGTCCTAAAATTGAGGTTTTATGGGATGATGATTGCGAAAATGGCATTTATTTTTTGAAGTTCATATTCATAGTTCGTTGGACATGATTCCTAAAGTGCTGAAATGGGGGCCAAATTTTTTATGGAATAATAATACGGCAACGGCTATCCCGTTGCCGTATTATTATTCCATAAAAAATTTGGAATATTATGCAGTTATGAATGAAAGACAATAAAAACCACATAGGTACCCGGTAGGAACCTACATTTTCTTGCTATAAGGATTTTTTTTAAGGTCAAAGTAAGAAGAAAAACAAAGTTGGACTATGGAGAAAGTACCATTATTGATAGATAGACCATACCCGGAATCGCAAAGTAATGTTTTTCTATTGATAAGCGTAAAGCGCTTAACATTCTCAATATTCGTAGTTGAAGAATAATAAAAAATTCTAGACTCTATTGTATTGCAATACGGTTTATATCGATCTGATGGCGAAGGGTAGAAAACGTTGCATAAAATGAGACGAGCGTTACTGCATTGAAAGCAAAATCGTGAACTGGAAACCCGTGAACATTCTGGAACATTGAATACGAGAAATAACGAGTGGTGCCCAGCCCAGCTGCCGGCAACGGTAACGTGCATGTGTTGTGTTATGTTGTGTAGGTAGGTACTTATCTATGTTTGCAGTTTTTCAGAACTAACAGAGCTTGAGTTCAACAAAACGACCGGATTGTGAATTCAAAGGAACTCTCGATACTGTGTCGGTCGGTAACTATGAGATTATTTTTTCCATGTTACGGTCACGGTCAGCAATGTCATGAAAGGCAATGAAAAAATATATATTATAGTTTTCGCTAGGGTGCTACTAATACTCTGTAGGTATAGTCGTATCGTATTTACACTTTTGACTAATGTTTTCAACTTGTGAGAAAAATGACAAAGTAAGTAGGTATAGTGTTCTGTCACTTTCGTTGCTAACTTGTGCCTGTGTGCTTTTAAAAAGCTTATTTAAGAGCTTTTTGTGAAGACTTATGTGAATGACAATTAACAACATACTGTGAAACCTACCATCGTTTTTCTCTAAATTTTGTCTAATGTGTTGGGCAAATTAAATAAAAAAGCACTTCGTGGACTTTAATCTACCAACACCTCCTTATTTCTCTTTTGTTTCACACAGCGCCATCTAGCTCCAAACTAAGCGAAGCAATCATTTCAATTTCTGCCCGGCCGGGAATCGAACTCGGGACCTCTTGCGTGGTAGACCGGCGTGTTGACCACTGCACCGCTCTCTCATTATATCGATCGATATATGAGGACTTATTCAGCGTTATTGTTAATTACTTTTACATCACGTACCTAAAGGTACTTAACATAGAAAGGTACCGGAACCACAGAATACATAATAGTGCCGGGACCGGAAGTTTCCTAGATTTGCTAAAGTGCGAGTTACCTATCACCTACCTAGTTTAAGTTCTAGTAAATCTGTTAACGTGAAGTTTCATAGAAGATTTTCAAAGTTTATAAGTTTTTTAAGGTAGGTACATTCCCACATACTTACTGTTAAGTTAACGCTAAAAGTTAGTTTGTTTTGCTGTTACAATTTGTTAGCAGGAAAGATAATCCAGTACTGTAACACTGAAACTGAGTTGAGTTTCAACAGGATTAGCGATACACAGAGCTTTCGACAATTTTAATGTTGATGTAAAAGCTGAATTTCTCTCCAGAAAATGACCTATTGTGATTATTTAAAATACTACGGCGCGCCGCCGCTTACGTACTTTGTGATACTCAACACAGATGAATATAGGTACTAGTTAAAAATACTCAATGATTTAATATCATTGGTGATACTACCTACTACTGCCACCCCTACCTCATTCAAGTGAAGAATAACATTCTACGACGTAAGTAGGTACCTATTATTTTTTGCGAAAGCAAAGTTTGCGATCAATGATATTTACAGACGCCAAAAGTTTATAGAAAATAGTTCCTTTTATCATAAAAAACAGACAAACGCTTGGTCTGGGCGAAAAGTATTGTGCCATGACATTTTATAGTCTGGTTAAGGAAGCGTCAAAAAAGTACGATAAACAACAGCATCGTATATAACTAAACCGCTGATTAGTGGCCGTTGGCTGGCTTCGGTTAGCAGGCAAAAATATATTGAATATTCGCCGCCAGCCAATACACTGGACACGGTGGGGTAACCCCCCAACCCAGTCCATTACCCCCTTCGTTTATTCGCAGGAATAGTGTGCAATAAAATGCGAGAGCCCGACCGTCCAGGGCCAGTGGCCAGCAAAAAATACACCCCTAAATTTATTCTTTTGAATCGAACGGGGATAGATGGCGCTGGTTATAGCTTTTTGAAAAGTTGGCGGCCGGTTTTTTGAGAGCTTCGGTTTGTGTATTTTTAGATCGGGTCGGTATAATTTCATACCCAGTTTGCGTCGGCCTTTCAGCGAGAGTTTTAATAATGATGTGAGTTAGTAGAATTGGTGATACCTACGATAACACATAATGAATAAATACAGCAGGTACTTGTTTACTCTATAAGTAGTAGAAGTTTAGTTTTTTGTGAAATGAAATTTTAATTTCACCGTTGAACTGTCGACTTATATGCGCCAGCTGAATATCAAAGTTTACCTTAAAATTGACGATTGATGTCTAGCTACCTACTATGTACAAACGTAGATTTACATTGAGAAATATTAAAAAAAAAATATTTCATTTTTCATATTCGGAAAGTGATGTATATTTAAACTAAGCAGCGGGTTAACAACTCTGCGTTCCACCCTAGGGTGTAAAAATGTTTTTCAAAATACTTAGAACTGAATTTGGTTACATAATAGAGTTATCTCATCGGCAATGAAAACGTTTACAATGGGGTCATCGATCACCGTAGAGTACATTTTAACTATGGAAAGAAATAAAATTGAACATTGAAACAAATTTCTTTAATAAATATTTTGGATAAACTACGATTTTTTTACTTTCCTTATATTCGATATGAACAGTAGAGTGTTTAACACGGATAAAAGTCATCAATTCCAAACTCGAACTGTAGTCTAAATATCTCGTATGAGAATTGCTTCCTTTTGACCCTCGTCTAACAATCTACTATTTTCACTTCACCTGATGTTAAGTGACGATAAGGCCGAAGGTAGGAAGCACATACTACACTCGGAATCCTCACCATTGATATTTTGCATGTAAATTCCGCAACTCGTCGCATAACACAAACTTATAAAACTTTTATGCTTTTGCATTCGCGCTGCCGGAAATCGTGTTGATTTCGGAACTCGGTAAAATATAGATATATGTGAAACAATTTTCAAAGATTTGTCTGTCTCCGCCGACGCGTCAGAGGCATGATGTTAGTTTAAGTAATTAAGTACCTATCCTTGTATCTCATTATAAGTGAACATTATGTTTTTTGAGAATAAATCTGCCTGTGCCTATATGGTATGAGGTGGTTACGGTGATTCAGAAGTAGTCGGTGCCAAGGTATTCGTCGGTTGATTCGAAAAAACACATGAAAATGAAAAATTCTTTATTCAAATAAACTTAGATATTAAGTGCTTTTGAATTGTCTATATTTTCCTACCACCCATATTCGAAACTTTTTTAGCTGACAAGAAGAATGGGCGCAAGAAACTTATCAGCTTTGTCAGAAATCAGAAGTAACGATATTTACAAAGAAATTATATCGTTACCAAATACCTTCATTTAAAACAACATGATTAAAAAACAAAAAACAATGAAGTTATTGAAAACTGAAAATTAGGATAGTTACTTATAATGTTACATCCATGCATTGCTGTCTTTTAAATAATCTTCTACTTTGTAATAACCTTTGCCCATGAGCGTCTTTTTAACATGTATTTTGAATTCATGCAAAGGCAGTTCAATTACATTTTGTGGAACTTTATTCAAAAAGGCAATTCCTTTCCCCATAAATGAGACCCTAGTTTTTGCTAGTCTAAAACTTGGAACGGCAAGTTTGTCTTTATTTCTTGTATTAAAACGGTGTACATCACATCCTTACATTAACTAAATTATCATAGATGTATTGGCCTGCCACTGTTAAAATATTAACATGATTAAATATTACCTATCTTTTACGTGCAATTACTTATGTGGTTTTAGTAACTCACGCGAAAGAAGTATCGAGGTAGATGTCTTGAAGATTAAATCAAAAAGAGAGACGTAGGTAAAATTTTAAGAGCGAACAGAGTTGTTCCAGTTCCCATTTAGTTACTAGTTATTACTCAGGTATCTTCTCAGCCGCTAAATGCCTTTTTAGTACATCTGAAGCCATTTGCGAAATTGTTTTTCTACAAAAGTTTAGAGTAATTTTATTTCCTCGCTAACAGTTTTTCCAGAGCTAATTTTTTTCAGAACCAAATGTTCGTGTTTTTCTGTCATATACAACACGCAACGGGAGATGTTGCTTGTTGGGCAAAAATATTTCGAACTGACCTACTTTCTGCATGTGAATTAGTTGATTCGGACGTCCGCACGACCAGTGATGTCATATTCAGTTAAAAAAAACCGTAGGTACCCCTAAAAAACTTGAGGATTTCAAAATTGGGAAAAATGCGCTGAGTCGACATTACTACGAAAATGTGGAAATAGTAATTTATCACTTGATTTTTAATCAAAGGAGACCCGGCCTTTTATGATAAAGTTGTATCAGTTTCAAATTTTTTAACCTGTATAATCATAATCTGCTGTACTTTTTCACTTATTAGTCTGTGGTATCTGTCAACCAAATGACAGATCAATGCCAAATCATTCCAATTTACATTTCATTTTCTTAATTTCGAAAAAAGGAAAATAATTATGGTTTACGCTGCCACGTTTTTTCATTTCATAGTTTCTGCCCATTGAAAATTGAATGTGGATAAGGGAACGTTTTTCAATGACTCATTGTTTTCGTAGTTATCAAAAAATATTCATAATTAAATAACCAAGACCAAATTCAATCGTATAGTGCCGGTTCTCCTTTACATATTATTTTGTTTATTGTTTTTCAAAGCAAAGTTAAGTAAATATGTTACTGTTAAAGCCCGTATTTTGGTTAATCTTAGGTTTTATTCAAAAATTTTGGAATTTACCAACATGAGTTGGAGAAGTAAGGGTTTTATAAAATAAAAAATTTTTCGGGCTTTTACTATGAGTTTGGTACATTAATGCTAGGCTAAACCAATGAAGGTTGGTAAATGTTGGTTTTTTTTTTAAAACAGTGGATTTGCTGACACTTCTTTTACTTATATCAATGACAAAACCTTAAATATTTTTAAATATAATTTTATATTCTTCACTATCATTATTTTTATTTATGATATGAGTAGGTTCTGAGTAATTCATTGCAATAAAATTACCTATCTCTCAATCCCTTGAATTGTTTACAATATTTATTATAATTTTGTTTCCTTATTAATTAGTGAAATATTCGCACTTGCACATTCTCAAACATTTTTTTAGGTCGAAAAATTTTCGACTTTAATTTCGCAAAGTTTTCGACTTTTAGTTCGCACAACCCAATCCACGCGAGAAGCGCGGGAATTTTTCGCAAACAGTTGTTTTGATCGGTTATATTTCTTATGTTTGCTTAATGTATAGCTTTTGTCATATTTCCATGTAGGGAAATTAGGCCAGCTATACAAAGCGAAGCAGGTAATCTCAGAGAGATAAATTGAAATGTTTGGCTTATGCGAGTGTTCTCCTAGTAAAACTAAAACCTAAGACTAAAACATTGGTAGACCACTTCTTTGACAGTATGCTAAATATTTAGGATTCAGTGGCCCTACCATGAGTTGATACAAACTGTTTACGTTACCGTAAACTATCGTTTTCTCTCTTTCACTCGCATTGATTGTGAGCAGTATATCCGATAGTTTACGGTAGCGTAAACAGTTTGCATCAACTCATGGTAGGGCCACTGGTGACCATTTTCCATATAAAGTAATCAAAACAATTCATTTATTATGGGTACCTAAAAAATCTAGGAAAGGTAAAATTGTCCAGTGCAACTCGAGATATTATTCGATACCCGCTCGTTTCGGGAGTCACAGTCTGCGTGCTCAATTTTTCCAGCAATTTTCTTCAGCCATTTTTGAATAGTGCGCTGCGAAGTAATTTTACGTTAGCGAGTCAAATTAAAACAGTGAGAATTTAATTAAATGTGTAAATGGGCACTTGTAAAAATTGCTGCGGTCCCGAGAAGCACTCGAAATGTCTGCTTCTGACTTTAACTCATTATAGGCAGATTTAATGCTAAGCCGTTTCTACCAGGAATAAATGAGAAAATTATTAAGTCGATTTTTATCGCGCTGTGTGATGAGCTCTTTTGTGTTGTTTTACGGTGAATACTCGATTAAAAGAAGAATTTTAACTTGCAAGAGATCGACTCTATAAAAATTTTGAAGTACACTGGGCCGCAAAGAAACCGGGCCAGCACATTATTTTCATACAAACAAGGTAACTTTAAAGCCTTGGTTCTCCGCCAGGGATTGACCTAGCTGTGATCTGATGATGGCTAACCAGGAAGTGAATAGAGGAGATCCAGATCGCTATACACACCCAACTGATCTGATCAGCATTCTAAAAGATGTGAAGTTCAGAGTTCTCAGTTTCAGGATTACCATACATTTTAATGCAATTTTCGCGGTTTTATAAAACATATCCTTACATTTCTTAGAATTTTGATCAGATCAGTTGGGTGTGTATGGCAATCTGAATCT
This sequence comes from Catoptria pinella, assembly GCA_963556745.1. NCBI lineage: Eukaryota > Metazoa > Arthropoda > Insecta > Lepidoptera > Crambidae > Catoptria > Catoptria pinella. The sequence goes on from OY750776.1 coordinate 7,010,920, forward strand.
CCTCCATTTACTGCCTAGATAACTTTCATCAGATCACAACTAGGTCAATCCTTGGCCGAGAACCAAGGCTTCAAAGTTACCTTGTTTGTATGAAAATAACGTGGAGGCCCGGTTTCTTTGCGGCCCAGTGTATTTTATTTCCTGTTAGGTATATTGAAAAGAACAGATTTGCTAAAAGTTTTAAGATAGACAATGCTGTGTTCTTTTATCTTTTTTATGTGTATGTGTTACCGCTAAAGTACGGAATACGTTAATGTGCGATTTTTTTCTATAAATAGCACTACCTACTAAGTTAATCTGCGTAACAGATGCTACACCACTAAAGTACGGAAGACAGTGAGTGAAATATCCAAGGCTTCAGGAAAGAAAGATGCCCATTCCTGACCCGTCAAAATGATGATTTTATAAATTATCGTGTATAGACAAATAAAATAGCTCATAAAGTAATACTTATAGCTCATAAAATTGCATTTTATTGTTATTTATAAATTGCTAACTAAAATCAAAATCGGCAATACAGAAATAGAGTAAATTAATAATAAGTCATAGCAACTATTTAAATATAATTTAATTATTAAATTTACATTTTTTGCATTCACAATGCTATTTTTTTATATTATTAAGATAAAAGGTATTAGAAAAAATACTAGAATAAATCGACGTACCCGTAGCACCTCAGTCAGACGGGACTCGAAGCCGCACCCTTGATAATATCATTATCACTAAACATCAACTTCAAAAAAGCTATTTGACAGTTCAACGCTTGTATGGGAAGTGGTCATTGTTCTCTTAGCTAAAAACATCTTTTGAGAGTAAATTTTACAAAAATGAAAAATAATACTTTAACTGATCCTTGGTCGTTAATCTGCAGATTACCTAGGAAATATGCAGATTACGTAGTTAATGTGAGAAACTAAAATTAACTATTAAATTTAGATTTTTCGCATTCACAATTGTTATGCCCCACAGGGCCCATAAAGATCTGTATTATGGTATGTAACATCTTTCTTACTTTATGGCATGCAATAAACTATTTGATTTGATTTGATTTGATTTGACAATGCTTATTTTCACTCACCCGTAGCACCCCAGACGGGACGGTGCTACGGGCGAGTCGATTTTTTCTAGTATTTTTTCTAATATTATTTATCTTAATATAAAATTAACTAATTAATTTGCACTCAACTGGTTTACGTACTTTAACGGTAAAATGTTATGTAATGAAATTATTCTTCAAAATAATAAAATACCTACTTATTGTTATATACTTATTAGGTGTTTGTATTTCTAGTTTTTTAATTATCTGTCCTTTTTTGTCGGTGAGGCAATCCTTTGTTAGCCATAGAAATATAGCTGCAATGCTTCGTAATATTTCTGTTTGTCTGCCAACCGTTGGTATTTTAAATTCAATAAAGAAAGTAACACTGTATTGTTTAATCGTTAACAATACAGTGTTACTTTCTTTATTTAAAAATTCTCAATTTTTTTAAAAAAAACTTCAATTATGTGACTGGTGATATTCAAAAGTAGAACAATTTGTATGCTTTATAGCCGTTGGCATCTTTTTTGAGATTGTGCGGGGGAAATATTAAACTTGCTTAAGAATGAGGTGAGCGAGACCGCGGTTTCCCGAGGGAAATGAAATTGCAAAATATGTCCCCGCGATGGAGAGCGTGTCTAGGAGTGTCTAGGAGACTTTTGATGGCAATGTATTAGATATGCACACTGACATTTCTCGTTGTTACTGAGTTTAGGAATAATGTTATTATTCTAAGGGAATAATCTTACTTGTTTATGTTACTTTGTTGGTGATGCGAAAAGAAGGAAATGCACATAATATATTAGACTTTTAACGTTAACAAAACACGATGCCTTGAGATAATGCCTTTTAATACAATGTTTTCTTAACAATCAAACAGAATACCACGCTGAAATCACAAAGGGATTGTCTTGTACATCTATTCGGACTATAATATCGTCAACGTGAAATACATATGAAGGAATGTCGCCACATATTTCATTACTGCAGGTTGCGTCACTCGTTGATATATGGTTGCACGTATCGGGGGTGTATTTTTTCACGTGATCCCGATAGTGATCGCCGGAGGGCCACGTACGGAATTTATTGGCCCTCTAATAAAACAAAACACGTTTTCTGCATTCTGGCGTGACTCCGTTCGCCTCCTTTGGGTTTAGGGTCTTATTAGGGAAGTCGTCGAAACTTCTCGAATACTGAATTCCTTATTTATTCAATTACATCTTTCAGTAATAATTAAGATTGTATTATAAGCGTATATTGAAACATACAGTCTATAAGTTGAGGCGACAAAAATTGAGTGTAATACTGAATTTCAAAGTTCAAAATATCGATATCGCATTCAGAATATCGGTGTCTCAAAAATAAACAGGTACATGGTGTAAATCCCGATATAGTTTATTCTAATAACGTCAATAACCATGGAAATTTAAAACATTATATTTTTTCTACCTATTATAGCAACCAATACTTTATTAAAACAAAAAAGTGGCAACCCTGCTTGTCATGCCGGTGAGACGCCGGCGCGTCGCCGGTGATCTGAACTGCTTGTTCTTGTCTGTGACGTTGACGGACGTGCCGGTGCCGCGCCGGCGCCGTGCCGGAGCTGTGGGAATGATCCTTAAAAGTGCGAATTACGTAAGTAAGACAGATTGGCAAGCAGCTTAGCAGTATCGTGTGAACAGTGTCGGTCGTTGCAGCTTCTCTCAGTTCTGACGAGGGCTACCAATGTTATTGCGTTTGACGGAAAATTGTACTTATGTAAACTATTTATTTTCCCGTCCAGCATCTGCCCTTGTCATGTTATCCTTGTGGTATGGTTGTGGGTGTGGTATGTGTGAATTCCCCCCAAAATGCTAAAGACAGTAGGTTTATTGACAGATAAATGCAAATACTTTGACAATAACATCGACAGGTGTGAGAGAAAAAGATATTGCGTATTTCGTTTCAGCCACTGAAACATTCTGTTGGTAACACCTGTTACAGGAATAATGCATGAGCCGCTATCGACAGCAACGACTACGAATATCATACATATCAAATATCATAGAAAGGTACATTCTCATTTGCCACGTTTTTGAAACATTCCAGTTAGGATACAAAACCTTGCTTCTGTTCGATACCTTAACACTCTTTGCATATGGTCAAACATGAAATACCTACGTGACAAATTGAGTTTTTTTATATAACTTGTTGGTATTTCTTCAAAATACAAAATTTAAGAAATTGCCATGTGTCTGAGAAAAACCTGGTTTTTGGAGTATGAGCTGATGTTAGCTGCATTTAATTCTGTAAACCTTTATTCGTAAGGTTTATATTTCTCAACTTCAACTTTAATTAATCAATTAAGACTATCGCTTGCGATGCAAATGTCGGTCAGTAAAAAGCGATACTGCTTTGTTTCTAAAGATTTTACATATTGATGGATTTTACATTTCGGTCAGAAATATGTCAATCCCATACAACTTTGGTAGGTACTATACTTACCACATTAACACAATTGCATAGATTTATTACAAGGATTGATGACCTCCGTGGTCGAGTGGCTTTGTACGCCGGTTTTCATGGTGTCGCCATATCTGAGGTCCCGGGTTCGATTCCCGGCTGGGTCAATTTAGAAAACTAACTTTTCTATATTGTCTCGGGTCTGGGTGTTTGTAGTTCCATCGTTGTCTCTGATTTCCGTAACACAAGTGCTATAGCTACTTACTTTCGGAGCAATGTTGTGAAATATTTATTTATTTATTGAAAAATTCTGATGTATGCCACAATAACAGCGTAAGTACCTTCATAACATTCGTAAAAATATTTCACATAACAAACAACAAAAATTAAACTAAATAAAAGTGAATTGATCACCTAATTACAAGTTCATTAGAAATAAACGTTAATGAAAACTTAAAACAATAATAACATTGAAATGAATTACATACATGAATTAAGAATAAGTAATATAACATAGGTAACTACTAACTACCTACATAAAAAAACGAAGTAGGTAGTCTACTGTTTCTAACTCGGACCATTTAATAAATAATAAATAAATAAATTCTTGGACAATTTCACACAGCGCCATCTTATAATTTTCAACAATGATGTGTATAGGTATCGGATAAAAAACTACAGACTCTTACAGTACATTCGAGTGATTGCAACATAAGTCTTGTTGGGCCGAAGATACGTGGAGTAATCACGGGTAGCTTTGGATGTTTGCTCTCTGACACAATCATGGCTGCTTCGATCACACGTTCGAGCAGGATTACGACCGAGTGTATGTGCCCTCTTATATGAGGATAATGTTTGTAGGAGACGGTGCTAATAACTGAACGTTTATTAATAAAAATCGGTGCCAAAGTTTCTATTACAGATGGATTAATTATGATGATGATAATAAAAACCAATTTTATACTCATAAATATAAAATAAGTGACAGAAGAAGCACACTCTACTTTAGTAACTAAATATTTATAAATCTATGGTGCCAGGTGATAATTATTCTTCTACTGATAAATAATCCCAGGAAATACCTATTTACTCTTGCCTTTAAGATATCAAGGTTGTAACTATCGCGGAACACATGAGCAGGGCAGCGCATTCCATTCTTTAGCAGTTCGCATTAGAAATGTATTGGCGAAAGAAGTGTCATCTGCATACCCAATAGTTTTTTGTCCAGCAGATTGTTAGCATGCAGAAGAAATAGTGTTGCAGACAAGACAGAACCTTGCGGGGCACTTGTGTTACGGATATCAGAGATAACGGTGGAACTACAAACACTCAGACCCGAGACAATTTTTTGGGTCGGATGACTGACCGCTTCTGCCACCACTCGGATTGAGCAATTCCGGAGGAAGTGAGCAATCCAAGTGCAAAGCCAATCAGAGATACCGTATGAGGGAAGGGCTTCGCCGTGTTTTTCAATTGCTTCATTCCAAAGATGGGTGGCATAAACGAGAAGGTCTCCAGTCGACCGACCACGGCGAAAACCATGAGCAAGCGATCCATCAAATTTCAGCAGTGGTGGAAGTGAAGGGCGACTAAAATTTAATTCGGCTGCTTTGGCTAGGGACCAAAACTTTTTACTTCCAGATGGGTGGGAAGCAAGTTTGGTCCCAATGCGTCCAATGTGGTCAAAACGTGCCCTGCGCAACATCCGAATAGGAAAATGTTAATTATTTTATATAAAAACAGTTATTTACATAATTATAGCTTTTCACACATATACCAGATATCTCAATAAACAATCTCACAATCAATCTCTTATGTAAGTATCGTTTTTGAAAAGCTTATATACAAGGTGTTACAAAAATACCCCTAATACCGAATATGGTAATTTTTGTAACATCTTGTATATTACTTATTTCAACCTTTTACTAAATTGTGAGTAGTGTATTTTTCTATTATTTTATAAAATATAATCGCAACCACATCGAACCCGCAAAGAAATACAACTTTTCCTTTTGCAATCTACAAAAAAAATCTCTCGGTATCTGAAAATGTGCGCGGAGGTAAGTTGAAATGACTTATTGGGATAAACTGTTTGCCGAATGCTCCAAACCAAATTTCCCGTCACTTCGCAAGTTAAATTGTGGCTGGTATTTGGAAAAGATTTCCTATTTTTATATTTACTTACTTTTCGGTAAATTGAAATGCGAATGATGTGAGAATCTTACATCGAGTGATGTTATAACGTTAAATTGCAGTTGTGCGTTGTATCTGCTTAAAAGATTTTTATTTCCAGTAGGTAACTAGTAGGTACTTCACTTATCGACATGATAATAATAATATGTAGTTGTAGTTATCTTTAAAATGGCTTATTAGGGGCGTGCATATATCTCCATATAAAACCTGTTGATTTAGCTTTGTTGGAAAATATAGACACAATAAAATTATGAATTTATGTAAGGATGACGATCAACCTTAGCATAAACAACTGTCGAGAAAAAAAAAAACGCGTGTAGAAGTACCCCATAGAGTAATTATCTATGGAAAATTTAATTTCGCTCTTCGACGATGGATGGCGCTGTACAAATTTCCCATACAAAATCTAATCTTTTTACACGCGTTAATTTTTTTCGATAGCTGTTCGTGCTAAGGGTTCTGAATTATATTGAGACCTAATTTATTAGAATTTTGGGGGTGTTTCATGATGTAAACTTAACATGGCGGAATAGGCAATATTATTTAGTTTCTAAGGTTGAAGATAAGCGCAATTCCCGATCAAACACTTGAAGTTTGTTCTTGTTTACACAGAAAGTTAGTCGACGGGCGGGCGGCATCCGAGAACGGCAACTATCCTCGGATCCTGTTCTGTGAAGAATTTACACTTTTATTGCGAAAATACTCAACAAACTAGAAACTTTTTTATTGGCTTTCCTTAAGATTTTATTATACCTACTCATTTGTTTTTATAAGTCGTTAGTTGGAAAACTGTTTTCTTACTTTACTAAAGCTCTGGTTTTTTTCCAAGTTTTCTGTCCAACCAGCGTTTAAGAAAATAGGATTCAGGTCAGGAAAGACAGAACAGAGCATAGAAGATACTAAACCAATTCCCTGAAATATGACTGGAAGCGAACATAAATTGCCATTGAAGCTGTTTGTGTAACGCATTATCGGGGCCAAAGATTGAACTAGCGCTACGTCAGAGCAAAGCCAGTACCGCTAGTTTTGTTTGACTTGAGAACCGAATATTTTGCAATCATCTTAATGGTTTTTTACTTTATCGTCGTCTCTGTCGTTCACGTCGAGAATGTTGAATTATTCAGATAAGAATAAAGCGGGAGTAATGTAATGGAAATGTCTCGGAACTTTTCCTGAAAAAAGTAATAGGAGTATTTTTGGTATGCTGCTATTAAAATAGCTGTGATGTTCGCCACGGGCAGCGCTCGCGAGATAGCAAGCTGTTGGCGGAACTCCAACTGTGTGGAATATTTCTCCTAATGTTCTTAAATGCTGGGCTCATTTGTTTCGTCTCTAGTAAGTACAATTGATTTAAAGGATACTTCCACATTTTTGGCTAACGGATTGTGATTGTGATCTGTAGGATTCTACAGGATTCACTAGGGGATTCCCTACGGGCAAATGTTAGGTCACAAAACAACAAAAGAAATGTGTCTGAAATAGTGTTGGCCGAACTATCATTTATATTGAAACTACTAAAGTAACTGATCACCATGCACTCGCGTGTTGGTAACGAAGTTCTTAGGCAAGAGTGACATTAAAAATGTAGAATCCAATTTAAGTTACCTGCAGTGGAATATACTCAGAACTGTCCGCATTGTGTCTATTTTGAATAGAATAAGGTTTCAAGACGTCACACTTGTTCGGAACGCTTTGCGTTATGTATATTTTTATGTAGGACTGGAAGTTCAACAAAGGAGGCGAAATACGAATAAATTTACTCACCGTCGTGAAATTGAAATCTCAGGTGGTCGAATCTCCCTAGTGTGGACCAGGACATCTAGACCTCCCATGCTCCCCTGATCCTTATACAATAAAGTACTGTATTGGACGTTCAAAGAGCTCTATCTGATTGGTTTATCACCTCGGATTTGTATTCCGCAGCTAGCATTGCATCCAGCTCTCTGTGATTCCGTAAAATCCTTGTAGATATTGTTTTTTTTACTACTAAATTATATATTTGTCGACCAGTTCGGTCTGTAAAATGAACCATAACTGGCCGTGACTTTGAAACCAAACCAAAAAATTCTAGATAATAACAAAAACATAAAAAATTAAAAGACAAAAAATCATAACTCTTGGCCATATTTTGAGTGTTTACTCAAAAGATGGCGTTATACTACCGTTTCCTAAAAAAATTATGTAAAAGACGAACCTTTCAGTCAGTTTGTCTCTTTTAGATATTTTGTGGTGGTACCGTTAGTACCGCACCTATCGTCGTTGTACGTATAGGGAAATGTCCTACTTTTTAACTTCAACTAGTTGTTACCGTAAATAATTTGAACATTTCTTATTAAGTACAATTTTATCATAAAGTTGTAATTTATGTTGTAGTACTTAAAACAAATTATTTAGACAATAAATTTTAATACAAAGTTCTACTACGAGCGCGATTAATTATAAAGATATTAACAATTCAAAGCCTTGAAAGTGATGTCTGTCTTTTGTTTGCTCAAACTTTTCAAGTAGCTCAGCTCAGCTCAGGTCATTTAAGAGTTTCTCTTGAAAGTTGTCTGTTTTCAATATTAGCAATGTAGATGAGTGACTTACGAAGTGACGACCCGTAAGGCCAAAAGCACACGTTACGGGTAGTGAAATTACTAACCGCCGCGATGATGAGCTGAGAGAGGCCGACACATCCGGCCTTACCACATAAGATTTTAAAACACTGTTCAACAAGTGTTTAACTTAGACACTGTTTAAATGTGATGCTGTCACTTTTTTGACAGTATTATTTGAAAGAGACGGCATCACATTTAAACGGTGTCCAAATTAAACAGTGTTTTAAAATCTTTTGTGGTAAGGCCGATAATGACAGCGCGCAGTGTTTGCCGATCCGCAAGACGCATGACGCGCGCGCGGCGAGATCGTGGTTGAGCGATAAAAGTTTGCAGGGTTTGGGAAAATTGTTATTCATGGCTTTAATTTATTATGTGTTCACAGTCTGCTTCAGCGACATGAGTTACTTCTTAAACTCATCGTTTAAAAACGTTCCTTGGAATTTGATAATATTTTATAAATTTTGTACTCAAGTTTATTCAAATAAATTTGATAATTGAGCACTTTTGAATGGTCTTTATTTTCCTACCACCCGTTTCTGACTTTTTTACCTGCCAAGAAGAACGGGCGCAAGAAACTTTTCAGGTTTAACAGAAATAAGTGACGAGATTTACTGTTAAGTAAGTCATCATATCACGCTTTGTATAACTTTTATGCTTATGCTATGCTATGACAGATATTTTAAGTCAACCGGTTGCTTGCTTGTGTGTCTTGAGCCTAAGCGATCTTTTAATGAAAAAAATAATGTTCTATCTAGGTATATAGCTTTTAGGACTAGAATACAATTTTTAATTTTACTGTTTTTAAATTGGTTTGCATCAAATTAAGCAACTAGGTTTTCAGTACAAATTAGGTACAGTCAACAGCTTCCACAACATGGAAATCACAGTCAATACATTTTATACTTAAATGTGAAGTCATTACGGTTCAAAACAAATTGCAGATTTTTGACAGTTTTGTATGACCTGACGTGCTGCTAACTGTACCTAATTCTAATGGTTTTCATTAAAAGGGTACAGCCCTACGTCACAAATATATTGTCCAAATAAATTAAAACGCACCTGTTGTGTTATTGACAGAGTTTAGCATTTATATTCTTCTTTCTAATTATAGAAATTAATGATGCATGCAAGGCGTTAAAACACTGATTTTAAAGGAATCAAAATAAATCGTTATTAAATTTCTAAAGTTAGTTAAACAATTTTATTTTATTGTAAAAGTCACAAAAAATTACTATTAATAGTGTTATTATAAATAAATATTTGACAACATCAAATACATTGCTCCGATTCAAAGTAAGTAGCTAAAGCACTTGTGTTATGGAAAATCAGAGACAACGGTGGTATCACAAACACCCAGACCTGAGTCAATATCGAAAAGTTAGTTTTCTAAATTGACCCAACCGGGGATCGAACCTGGGACCTCAGAGATGACGACACCTTGAAAACCGGTGTACAAAGCCACTCGACCACGGAAGTCATCAATTGTTTATTTAAATGAAATTAATTACTATTTTTTTAGTTAGATAACATTACCTGCCGCATTTCTGAATTTCAATAGCTTTACGACCACAAACTTCAATAGCTGGAAAATAGATTAGATATTTATTACCGTAATAACAGTTTATAGCTACTATAAAAGCGAAGTTCATAAGATTGACACTTGGTCAAGGCATCACGCAATCTTTACCGATGTTAGGAGAAGAAACTATATCAGCGCACAACCCAAGCTAATGAAACCAGGAACTTGAAATGGATAGGGTTTCCAAAATATTATTTTCACAAAATGTGCGATGTTCTTCATGCGGCAACATCAAACAGCATTTGGACTTACGAGTAGCTTTCGTCAGTTTATTTATTTATTTAAGAGCACATAGTCTGCAGTACACTAGCGCTGCGATTGGAAAAAAAACGAAATTTGAATTATCTCTCTGTAGTGCACTCCGGAGAAGCTATTTGGTACTTTTTATAGCTTAAACAATATTTTCGAGCCTGAAGTTTAGTTTAATGAAGTTTTTTTTTTCCGAAAAATGGCCACTTTTAGCAATAAAACTCCAGTAAACTAAACGACAGTCTAGAAAATATTGTGTAAGTGATAAAAATTACCACAAAGCTTCCTCGGAGTGCATTATAATTCGCAATTTCTTTTTTTTTTTCCAATGGCGGCGCTAGTGTGCAGATTACGCGCTCTTAAGTCAGTTGCCGGATTGCAAGAATTAGTCCGCACTGATCTCCAATTTTCGGCATGAAGATGGTACAAGATGATTGAAACTGAGCTAAATGGGTTTCTAAATAATAAAAGTTAGTTGGTAGTAAATGTACTTTAATTATTGTAAACTGATGAACACAACTTGACATTATGGAAGAAAAAACACAGAGTACAAAACAAGATAAATATGTTATAGTATAAAAAGTAGAGAATTAAAAAATATAAGTTAAAAGTAAAAAATCATAAACTAGTAAAAAAGAGGCCGGCTCGGCAACAATGATGATGATGATTCCTTCGGTTGACTCTCTGCTGACTGACTCTCTGCTTTTATGTCATGTAGCTGAATCGTTTTCGGCTATCTGGGTACCTTGCTTTCATGTCATCCAACGTAATTTGTCTTTCAGCGGAAAAGTCATTCTGATAGAAAGGGCTTGTATGAAATAGGCCATAATCAGGATTTTTTCAAATTCAACCCTTAGGCCGTTTGTCCACCGCCGCCATCACCGAGAACGAGATGACGGCGCCGAAGTAGCGATACATACATTATATTATGCCTGTCCACAGAAAACCTGTCACGTCGTCATTTTGATCTCATAATAAAATAATCTCGTCATGTCATGGTGACCACGGGCGGTAAATGAACGGCGCTAAGGGAGGAAGGGAGGTAGGAAGATCCAGGTAGGTCGTAGACGAAGTCGCGGGCAGCTAGTAATACCTCCAGATGAACAGGTAGGTAATAAAAATTCCGATACAGACGCGAGACAAATTCCTGTCGAAACGAGCACAAATAAGATTTGGGAGGGTGTAAGCCCCCCTACATATGTCGGAGGTGGATCTGCAAAATGGAACATCCTAATCTGTTTCCAAGCAACAAAGTTCGCACAGTATCTTGCATTGTACTGAGAGAAAATGAAAGGCTTGAGTTGAAGATGAAGTATTTTTTATGAAGGCTGAGATTTGACAGGGTTCTTTTTGCTTTTTATTAAGATTAGTGCGGTGTAGCTAATAAGAAGAAATCTCATTTTTTAACGACAGCTCGCGTTACTTAGAATTTTCTACGGATAGATATTTTTTTATACCCTTTACACATAGGAACTACAAAACAAAATCTTTTGACAGTTAAAAGCGATATATCGCTGTGTCATATCGTGGGTTGAAGAACGAAAAAATAGAAACCCCACACTAAGGCCCTTATTTATAAACCGCACTCATCGTTGAGAACTATCTTGAGATCATACTTCATATACTCTTCTTATAGGAACAGCATCTCAGGTATGATCTTAAGATAGTACTCTCAACGTTGATAGTGGTTTATAAATACGGGCCTAAAGGTTTATCTCGCTGAAATAAAAATAAAAACGAAATTGAAAACTGTGCGGATCATTCGCGCCAGTAAACGTTGTATTTTGTTCATTTTATTGTTCCTCGCTAAATACCAATATTCGTATTCGTTCACCTGTACATTTCGTCGCTCGTTGTAGCATTGTTGGTCACATAAGTACTTGAACATTTTACTACTTTGTCACACCAAGAATAACTCTTGTTCAGTAAGTTGAAATCCTACTTTAAGGCCGCAATCGTTGGTGTGACAGGGTACTGAAATGTGCAGATACTTTAGATACCGACTATATGTATACATAAAGACGTATATTTTATTAGAGTGTCACGAACGTCTGATATTCTGATATTGGTAGGGTTGCCATAATTTCGAGGGACCAATGCAGGACGTCTCGACGTACGACGACCAAAAACAAAAACAAAAGTAAAAATGTCTTTATTCCATCCAAGTAATATATACTTTATATTATAACTATAAATAGTAATACATTAATACAATGACTTCGGGCCCGCATTTTGTCGACATTATCGAAATACGGGACAAATACGGGACGCGTAAGCAATACGGGACGTAATGGTAAAATACGGGACAGTCCCGTATATACGGGACCTATAGCAACCCTAGATATTGGGAATAACTTGTGGGTATGTGGAGCCACAATCTACGCCTGTCTCGTCGGCATCCTGGAGCCTGGAGCTACGTATCATATCATTACCAATATGAAGCTCGTTCGCGTATTTGTTACAGCTGTGAATACCCGTAGAGATGCTAAATTTTTGTTTAAACTAAAATATGGTATATTTGTGTATATGGAAATATTTTTCAGGATTCGTTTAAAACAAAAACATATCAATTAAGAAGATACAAAGTGGGTGTACAAGATGTTTAGTAATAGCTTTATAAAGCCAAATATGGTAGACAGGGTACATGCATACAACCCAGAAAAATTATTATATACCCTGAAAACCAACACTTTTTCCTTTTTTAGGGTTCCATACCAAAATGGTAACAAGGAACCCTTATGGTGCGACTCAATTTGTCTGTCTGTAACAGCTGGATATCTTGAGCTGAAGTTTATGTAAAGATTACAGGAAAAATATAAACGATGTCTCTAAACTTTTCAGATGGTACGGAACCCTCGGTGTGCGAGTCTGCGTAGTGGAGTTTATAATGATTTTCCGGGGTTGTATTTTATCCATGGCACCATATCTACCATATTCAGCTTTATTAAGCTATTACTAAACAGTTTTAATATTTAATAAACCTGCAATGATCCGTTGCGTATCGATTGGTATTGTAAAAATACAATTGCAATCCTACTTAATATAATTAAAATGTTTTCATTTTACAAGTAGGATTACAATTATAATGTAGTTTTATGAATTAAAGATTTTTTTTTAATATTGAGCGGCAGTTTCACATTATGCAACAAGCAAATTGTTAGACTTGGATCAAGTTCTACCTAAAAAATGTAATAAAAAATATTTTCGTTGTATGTTCGGATTGTAATTGAGAGTCGCAATTCAACTCTTCAATTCGTTGTAAAAGGTACGTAAGGTACTTGAATATTTGTAGCGAAAGCAACATATTCGTTGACATTGTTTTAGCATTTTAATAGCGTTTCAAATGGTTGTGGAATTTTGTTTTTTATATTTTAGTTACTGTCAACGGTGTATTTGAATTCCACAGACAGTATAGTATAGGAATTTATTATAATAATATATGTGAATGATGGACTGTATGCTGGTTAGTTAAGAGACGGCTACGTAATGGAAATAAATGTATTATATAAGGCAAATAAACAAAACTTTGGAAACAAATTATTACAACCAAAGCAAAAACACAAAGAAAACGCCGACGTCAAACGTGACAGATTATAACCAAAAACAATAAATTACTATAAAAAAAGGTGCGTTATGCACAATATAGTCGATGTTGATGTTCAAACAAAAATCTTTGTTAAATTTAACAGGGTGTCCCAAAACTTTGCCACACGGAGGGAAAGTACCTTAAATATCAAAGATAGAAAATTTTACTGAAAAAAGACTTCATTTCGATTTTAACTCAACGATGGATTAACAAATGTCAAGAACGTACAAGCACAAGTAATGAAGATGTTTTAAAAATAAAAAGGAAAACGTTATCCCAGCGACGATTATTCGCGGCAAATGCCGAAAGATCATAAAAGAAATTTACATAATATTTAGTCCATTCGAGGAGAATTCGCGGCCGGCAAGAGGGTTTTTTATGTGAGCACATTAGGGGACATTATGGGAGAGAGAGACGCCTCACCCCTCATTTACCAAAATAATATTTTTCAAGCTGTTGAGTTGCTTTTTATTTCGTGGCGCCTGGCAAATGAGATTCTAAGCGTAAATAAATCTTTGCAGCCACTTACGCGCGATGTTATCATTTGGTTAGCTGAATTACAATCTTGATAGTACGTACATTCCGTAGGAACCTTTGTTTTAAATTTCCTTAGAATACATTGCGCTATATAAAATTACTATTAGTAGCAAATATTACTTCTCCAGAAAGTGGTTTAAGTATGGGTAGTTAACATGTAGGAAAGTCACCTGACCCAGTGAAATTTCTTAGCTCCTTTTTTTCTTATTAAAACTGTAACTGCTGACCAAAACTTGATTTTACTAGGCAATCTTTTTTGACATTCTCAAAGCGTATCTTTGATTGACTCGGTGAAATATACAATTCTGTATTCAACTGTTTGTTTTAACACATAGGTATTTCATGATCTGCCTAAACTGTGGCCATATAATAAAACAGCAGATCATCAAAGAAGATCAACCTATATCAAATGAATTTCTCTTATTAGTATTACTGCTGTGTTCAAAGTGCTTATTTCTTTTTAAAGGTTTTTGCTGTAGAATATTCTTTCACGCAATATGTTATTTATTAGTACCTCCTTTTATGTAGCAATCACTCAAAGAGTTTATGACTTTTTTACTATCTGTACATTAATATTAGATTGAAAGTAAGGAATCTATTAAATTGATGTTTGACAAGGTAAAGGAGGTTAAGTTTTGACTGTTATGACCTTGACTATGACTTATTACTGACCTGTATTCCAGAAATTCCAGAAAGACGTGAACTTCTACTTATTAGTTTTCTAGGGGCTCTGTTTCAAAAGTTCGATAGCACCTATCTTATGAAGATTACATGAAAACTCTGGCGTCAGTCCATTAAATCAGTCTGTATAGACTTTGATTTTTTACCAGACTAATGATCCAAAATCTGCATCAGACTGATGGAATGGACTGATACCAAACTGAATAGTCTTCCTCTACTAGAACTAGCGGAACGTATTAAATATTGAATACCTACGTACTTTTGGTTTTACGTACGTATGATTTCCAGAACGTATACAAGCTGTTCCTGTGATACTGACCCTCATCTACTTAAGTTTCTGAAATGAATAAAAAATTATTAGCTTAGTAAATACTAATACTACAAATGTAAGTAAAACAAAAATGCTTCAATCGCGTGTACGCGGCAAAACGCGAGAGCGATTCAACTATTTTACTTCTTGCAGAGTCGACTTTTGCGAGGACTTTTACGACTTATATTTAGTTGCCCGCACGCAGTCAATAAATGGAATTGCCAGTTACAATATAAGTATAGAGAATAAGGTTGCCGTGGAGTTTAGGCATGTATACGTAAAATAATGTAACTACCGTATACAAAATTGGTTAGTTGTTCGCTGAATAAATTATTTTAGACTCATCATCATCATTATCATATCAGCTGCACCCACTGGTGGGTATAGGACTCCCCGAAGGATCTTCACGCCGATCGGTCCTGCGCTTCCCGCATCCAGCGGCTTCCCACGACCTTCACCAGATCGTCGGTCCACCTTGTCGGGGGCCTAGGTACCCACGGAGCGGCACCCGGTGTACGGTCGCCATTCAAGAACCTTTCTAGATTTATAAACATTATTATTTTAGACTAAAATGTTTTAAATCTTTACTTCAACACTTTTGACGTACCTGCCTAAGCAAAATCGGTAAAATATTTTCCGAGAAAATGATTTTTTTTCCTACTACCTATCTATCAAGCTTAACAAAGGCGTTTAGAAAAAATACGACTCACACCAGATCATGTTCTCGGACGGGAATCGAACCCGCGAGAACCCGTCCGAGAACATGATCTGGTGCGAGTCGCATTTTTTCTGGTATATTATTTAGTATTATATAAAAATAGCATTGTGAATGCTAAAATCTCAAAAATTAAAAAGGCGTTTAGGTATTTTGGTATTTGTTATCAAACTGGAAATAAATTTTTTGCATTGGTAATTCTCAAATACTCATCGTATCCACTTACAATAATTATAAAAAGAGAATTAAACTGTCAAATCTAAGTAAAATTTATAGCTAACTGAATATTAAGGGCCAAATCACACGGTTCTTAAATTGTGTCCCACCCAATATTGCATTGTTCTACGAATGATTGCAAAGGTAGATCTCTGACGTACGATATTGACGTTTAAAATGACGTCGCACTAATTTCCGTAGCCTGCCACTGCGTTTCCTTTTGTAGGAGGTACCCCCCACTACCCCACTATTTCCAATTTGACATAGTATTATCATAGCAAGAGCTAGTTTCCAGAATATGAGCTCTACAAGCAATTTACCTTCCTTAATAGGTAATTGAACAAAAATTGATCGCTTAGCAGATTTTTTAGTAAAATAATCATGATCGGCGCGTAGATACGTACAATGTTTGTGCGTGCAGTATGCTTTTAGAGTAACATCTATGTAAACTAACACCTTAAAAAATTGTAATACTTACTATTTTTGTTCCTCCTTAACTTTCTGTTACAAAAATTACTTTCTAATTCTATTTAAAATTAAATCTTATTTTTCAATTAATAATAAATAAAGGGTTCAGTTTAAACGTAAAAAGCGTGTCAAAATGGCTGATTCCCAATAGCTCTAATAAAATTTTTACTCATTACGGGCTTAGTAAAAGTTCTAGCGTAAAGAACTTCAACTTTCGACTTAACGCAAGCGTTCATTACCAGTTCTAGAAAAACAATTTCATTACCGTAGTTCGAGCTTATTCGTTCTCATTCCCATTCGACTGTTCATTGAACGATTTTTAGGCTTAGCTCGAGTTTAATAAGGTACTAGTAGTTTGAGAAACTAGTGCTGCTTACTGGGAATTAACGATTGGATAATTGATTAAAAAACGGAAAACTATTTATCAGCAATCCATATTTTTTTAGCATTTTATATTTTTTGCAACAGGGACTGAAAGGGAGTCTTAGAAATTCGAAGTGAGGCTACTAGGGCATATGAAGTATCATATGAAAGAGCGCTGCTTGCACATTCTCAAATTTTTTCAAAATTATTTTAGGACGCATAGTTTTCGACTTTTGATGAACAATGAAAAAAAAAACCGTTCCCCAATTATCTCGTGAATACTCATTAATAGAGATAATCAAAAAAATCCATCATCGCAATATTTTCTCCACTAACTATGATAACAAGTTCATACTGTATTCGATAATAATTATGTTGTACGTTGCGGCATCGGGATAACCGCATGCCAGTAAGCAGGAATCATGATCTTTCATGCTGAAGTGAGAACTAAACGTTTCACCCCGTAATAAGGCACAAATTCATTTGACACCGAAACCGATTGTTAGCTGGCCGTACAATATTTGAAATTTTGAATTCTACAGCTATTTGTTGCATGGTTCAAATCAGGGTGTGTTTTGACTGTTGGTTAGTTTTCACGTGAGCATTGTAGACTTGTTTAATCAACTGGCTTAGGCTACAAAACGATGGATGTAGGGTTGTTAGAGTCAAAAAGTCGGGGCACTGAAAAAGGAAACTAGATAACCAATTAGCTACAGTTTCAATTGTGTTCTTTGCACCATTACTTGTAATACAAAAAATATAGTTAAAAAATTGCTCTATAAAATACATTTAAGGCTGAGTTTGTAAGAAACATCAAAACTACTCAATTAAGTAACTAATACAGCAGGGATGCACAGACTTATTGAGACCATGGGCCACTTGGGAAAATATTCACTAATGGCGGGCCACCAGCACAAATTAAAAACATAAAAAGCACTTTTTATTGTTTATGCTACTTCTTGTGTGTGTTTAATATTATGATGGTGAAAACACGCTCTCAAATCGAGGGCAAATCGGCACCTCAGGTCACTTCTTCCAGTAATCCACAGGCACCGGCGCGTCCTGCCTCTGCTCTAGGCACTAGTACCCGTACAACAACCTTTACTTCAGTTTTAAGTGGACTTAAAAGAATAAAACAATTTCTCCCATAAAGTTTTATAATCCTATTATAGAATTTTTAAACCTAAAAACGTGGCGCGCTTACAAAAGACAATTAATTAATCTATAATATAAAAATGAATCGCAAAATGTGTTGCTAAGCGCATAACTCAACAACGCCTGGACCAATTTGGCCAATTCTTTTTTTTAAATGTTCATTGAAGTTCAAGGATGGTTTTTACGGCGAGAAAAATTCGAATAACTGCCGGAAAAACCTTTAAAACAGCCCTTTTCTCTTTCCCATACAAACGTTTTCTAACTAAAACGTAGAGTCAATTTGAGCTTTATTACTATTTTATAAAGTTCATATTAAATTACAAGCACTCACGGTTGTTTAAACAATGTAGGTATGTTCCTAACGTCAAAGAGTCAATTTTAAAATTCAATCATATCTATCAAAACAGTGTGCGTGTGTGCGTTGGAGCACAGAATACATCGTTGGAGGTTTTAATGTCGCGTTACGAAACTAAACAAAAGTGATATTATTTCTTTTTTCACGTCATTACATCAGTCAAACACAAACCACGTTACCAAAAGTGTTTTATTATCATATCCCTATTTTACATACATATTAGTACGGCTTGAAGGATTTGACTTCAAGTCATATCAAATTAAAATCTATATACAAGGTGTTACAAAAGTACCCCTAATGCCGAATATGGTAGATAGGGACCATCAAACTGAACAACTTTTGCTATGGGATCAACTTTGAAATCGCGAAAAAAAAGTCAGCTGTTTCATACAAAAATTAATTATGAAAATATCAAAATGTATGAAACAGCTGATTTTTTTTTCGCGATTTCATAGCTGGTCCCATAGTAAAAGTTGTTCAGTTTGATGGTCCCTATCTACCATATTCAGCATTAGGGGTACTTTTGTAACACGTTGTATATAAAAGGGAAAACCACTCACTCACTCACTGATCACGAAATCTCAGAAACTACAAGTGCTAGGAGTCTCAAATTTTGAATGGGGGCTCCTTTTAGGGCGTAGGTACTCACTAAGACGGGATTTTGTGAAATTCAACCCCTAAAAGAGTGAAACAGGGTGGCAAAGTTTGAATGGGAGAAGGCGATTCCTTGGCCCGATTGACTTGAAATTTGGCATACACATTCTTTCACAAAATTAATTGAACACGTGTTTCGTATTTTTTTAATATTTATCCCCTAACAGGGTTAAAAAGTTATAGAAAGCTACTTTTGGGGTGCATTTGATTGATTAATTAAGAAAAATAAATATCATTTGTCATCTCAACGTAGTATTATATTCTCTTAGGTCATTTCCTCTGAGAGTAGGTAGATGCATTTCATTGAATAGTACCTATGAGGTTATGTTGGCAGTGCTGTCATTTTTAACCGACTTCAAAAAAAGGTGGAGGTTCTGTTCGTCTGTTTATTTGTTTTTTTTATGTATGTCCACCGATTACTCAATAACGGCTGAACCGATTGACATGATTCAAACGTTACTTTATCAGGTTTATTCCCAAGTTGGTCCCATTTTTTGAAAATTTTAATTCGGTTCATTACTTTTTGAGAAATCCTGAAAATACTGTAATTTTTTAGGTAATCTTTGCACGAGTTTTTACGCATCTTCAGACATAACTTCTTTGCTTATGAACCGATTTAGATGATTCTTATTTTGTTAGAAAGGGGAGACTTTAAGGGTGCTTTTAATTTTATTGACATTGGACCTTGGACTTCAAAGATACACAAGAGAACTCTTCAAAATCAAATAGGATAATGTATTAGTGATTACACTATGGTATTGTAAGGTTTCGCATCAGCCATTTTTATTGTCACTGCTGGGGCTGGGATACAAGCCTTACTTATGGGCTGATGAATAGGATGGACCATAACCCACCGCGCGGGCCCAATGCGGATTGGTGGGTGTTAATGAGTGCAATTGTAGCAACGGTTTAACGTGCCTTCTGAAGCACGGAGGAGCTCGAGCTAATTCACCTTGGTCACCCACCCCATGACTGACCCTTGCTAAAATTAATAGCGCGAAAAGTGGAAATTGGATTATTAGGAGTATTATACCATTGAAAAGTGTGTAATATGAATAAAATATATTTATGTCATTGCTTACATTTACATATACAAGGTGTTACAAAAGTACCCCTAATGCCGAATATGGTAGATAGGGACCATCAAACTGAACAACTTTTACTATGCGACCAACTCTCAAACCGCGAAAAAAAAATCAGCTGTTTCATACATTTTGATATTTTCGTAATTAATTTTAGTATGAAACAGCTGATTTTTTTTTCGCGATTTCAGAGTTGGTCCCATAGTAAAAGTTATACAGTTTGATGGTCCCTATCTACCATATTCGGCATTAGGGGTACTTTTGTAACACCTTGTATAGTTACCTACCACAAAAAAGATAAAAATAAAAAACTTTTAAAAATTAAAAAGAAAAACCTCCTTCAAAAAACCCTAAAACAACTGCTATAAAAACAGCTTCAAAAAACGACAGCTCTAAAAAGCAAGAAATAAAATACAAATCTGCATAATTACTATTCAAGTACGTCTTATGAAGTCGGGTGGGGTTTAAGATATTAACAAAAAAAATTGACAAAGAGAAACCACGATAAAAGTTATTTTTTAAAAGGAAAATATCTTTTGGCCCCACCCGACTTCAAAAGACGTTTTTTTAATATCAGATATGCGTACTTGAATAGTAATTATGCAGATTTGAATTTTATTTCTTGCTTTTTAGAGCTGTCGCTTTTTGAAGCTGTTTTTATAGCAGTTTTTTTAGGGTTTTTTGAAGGAGGTTTTTCTTTTTATTACTTCTTGCGTTGTAATTAGGTGCAAAATTATTCCATCTGATTATCAGATTAATTTTAGAAGTCTTTTTATTTTGCAACCGGATAAAATGACAAGAAATGTGGTAGGTATATAGAGGTGTTGGATGATCGAGATTGATAATCCTGATAATGCACAATATATTTTTATTTAGAACTAGCTGCACCCGGCATGCGTATTGCAATGCTCCGTTTTTTTAGCCAGGGACCGTAAGCTGAACTACTCACCAAAGTTTCATCATAATCGGATAATAATCGGACGGTTTAGGAGTCCCGCCGTCTGTACACTTAGATCTTTTAAACTATGCATAAAAAACCGCATCAAAATCGGTCCATAAGTTTGAGAGCTAGGTTCGCCTCAGACAGACAGACACACACACAGCTCAAACTTATAACACTCCTTGCGTTAGTCGTGTACGTCGTTAATACATATACATATAGTGGTGGCCACATAATTAAGGACACAAGTCGATGGTAATTTTGAAGTCTTGGTTTTTCGCTAGGGATTGAACTAGCTGTGATCTGATGATGGCCATCACTTGGGTGTGTATAGAAATCTGGATCTCTTCCATTCACTCCCTGGATGGCCATCACCAGATCACCGCTCGGTCAATCCCTGGCGGAGAAGCAATTCTTAAAACTTACTTGCGTCCTTAATTATGTGGCCACCACTATATATAAGATATCCTGTAGTATAGTCTAATAACTTCACACTCACCACATTAGTAACTATATTGTACCCGTGCGAAGCCGGGGCGGGCCGCTAGTATAATAGATATAATAGGTATTACAGTACTACAGTAATCCCATGATCATGGCTACTATAAGGAGTCGAAATGTCGGGTACCTAATGCAAAGATCAAACTTAAATAACACATATAACTTAGAGGGTTTAATGAAAACAAAATTAAAAGTAAATTGCACTTAAATCTTAGAAGTGGATAAAATGATTAAAAACAAACCGAACCAGTAAAGAAATAAGCTTTCTTTCCTTTATTGTTTTGGGGTTGAGTGATCATGTACAAGAATTGACTTGCTTACTGCTAAATAAACCGCACCAATTTAAGGTTAATGAAAAAAAATGTATCATAAATGATCACAATATTAAGAGGATTATACAATGTCAATAACCCCATTTGCGGCATACAGCCAGCTAGTGTTTCTTGCGAATATAACAATAGCAGTTAATTAGCGCGTTAATCAGCCGTAAGCTCCGAACGGGCACGTCGGATAGCGTCCCGTATGCTGACACCACAAGCTGTACCGTACGGTAGGGTTGGCGATGCTTAATAATTTTTCATGGTACTTAGATACTTACATAATAATTATTCATGCGATTGTCCCTGACATTTATTTGGACAGTTTTGTTTTAGGTATGATTTGTTATGCAAACTTAACAATAGGAGTTGAATAGTGCGTTAACCAACCGTAGGCTTCAGATAGGCGCGTTGGTTGATTTTCCGTATGTCAGCAATATCAGCATAGGGCACGTAGCATACGTACTCGCGCGGGCGAGGTTCATTATCATTCTGCGTGAAATTGGTGATCTAAAACCGCGATTATTTTGGTATCGTTGCTTGAGATATCGCACAATAAATGTATTTTTTTTTCATATTCATTTATTAACAACATAATGTTACAAATTATATTCGTTACATCATGACCACTTATAAGGTATTAGTGAAAAATTTACACATTTAAATTAGTAACAATGGAGAGAAAAAGAAATAACATTCACTTTAAAAAACACTACTAAATTCAATAACTAAAGCCTAAAAACCTTTTGGCTTTAGTTATTGAATGAATAAAAATTGATTGTTTCATAAAATATAACTAAATATAAAAAATATATATTAAAACAAAATAACAACTGACAACTAAAACTTCTCATCGAAATATTCTTTTAAATCATAAAAGGCTTTTGTTAAGACTTCAAACTTTTTTTCAAACTTTTTCTGGATGGATAATGATGTGTATTGACAGAACCACACTGAATAACGAACTAGAAGAAACACGTTCACCAACAAAAGAGTAGAAAATAAATAAATTAAAAACAGTCAAAACAAAAAATGTGCCAATTCCTCATTTGCATTCTTGAGACAGGAGATTCATTCGTGACGAGCTCGGTGACGCAGTGATTTAGCGCCTGGGTCTGCGATTGCGGAGGTTAAGCGACTTTCGCAAGGGTCGGTCATGGGATGGGTGACCAAAAATTTATTATCTCGACTCGAGTTCCCCATAAGGAAGGCCTATGCCCCAGCAGTGGAGACGTTAAAAATGGCTGATGTCGATTCTTGAGACAGCCCTAACAAGCACATGTGTTTATCTGGCGAGTCGTGCGTGAATGGCCGTCCTTTTGCGATTGTCTTCCAGCGGGCGGAGTCGCGGGACGCCTCGGCAGCTCGCACTATTGTAATCTGCAAAGTGCGGAACTGCTATTATCCAATGCGTTATCATGTTAGTAGTCAATGTAAAACTATTGTTTATGCTACTAACTTGTTAGATTCCGGCCTCAGTGGTTTGACTTCAAATAAACTTGAGTCAAGTGTGAAACTATATGAATTGTAACAAATACAAAAGTATCGCTAGACAATTTTATGAACTGTCGAAATATTTCTAAATTGTAATAAGGTACGATTATTCATTTAACTTCACCAAACACCATCAGAACCTAGGTATTTAATTAAATTGGAATCAACGATCTTTTTACAGAGACAAACACTGGACTGATCGAAAACCGAGTGCAGTCGGAGTTTAATTAAAACTGAAAAGAGTGCATTATAAATTAATACCAAGGACGGTAAAAGACTTGGGGTGGTTTCAGCTTTTTTGCTGTGTGTGCTTTTTTGTTTTTTGCAGTTGTGATTCACTCTTTGAATAGTGTTGATTGTTCTAAGTTTAAAACCTACGTTTATTCTTATTTACTTTTTGGTTTCTTGCATCTACACAGTAAGCTTTAAACTTATGAACTTTACCTACCATAAAATAGTGTGATGAAGAAACAATGTAACACTTTAAAAAACTGAGGGCATATTACAAAAAAGCATCGCAATAAGCGAACGAAGGACGTCACACTCCGTGACATTATTAACTCGCCTTCAAAATCTAGTAAATGGATCAACGAACATCGTTCGACTATCGTGACTTTTTTGTAATATGCCCTCTGAGTGGTGTCCTAATAGACCCCCTACCCTAGATGGTTTATTAGGAGACCACTCAGTATTAGTTGTATTTTGACTGCAGGTGATTCCATATTATATACATAAGTTTTTACTTAAATTGGGTCTCATAGTTTCAGTCGAATAAAATAGACAAGTTGTTGTCAGTATTTTTAATTTTCTACGTGTACTTTTTTCAGTTGTAATGAAATAAAAATAACGTGGATAATAATTATCTTTTATCGAAACTTGTTGTTTGCATTGCATTGTTTATTTTAATATTTATCGCAACCGCGTAGGTGAATGAGTTGGGTTCATATTTATGAAATCAGTATCCAGATTTTACGTGAGAAATTATTGTATGTAGTGACTTATGTACAAACACAATGATTTGTAAAAACAATTTAAATTTAAATTAACAGTCAAAACTTATACGAGTTAGAGCCACTAAGTTTTCCACCGTAAAAAAAAAATCTGCAATAAAATTAGAGCCTGTTTCTATACATACAGTCTTATGTTATGACTTATATAATATATCTTATGATATTACAAATAGTATGATGCAATAATCTAAAAAAATATTTTTTAAGCCGGTCAGTGTTGTATGTTTTGAGTATACAGCCCATAACGGCTGACTAAAGGGATATGCTAGCCGGCCTTTTGAAGCGTTCGTTAGCAATTTTTTGCTTCTCTTCAACGGACGGATGTAATTAGTTCTGCAAGCATATATGCCAGTTCTGTGTGTTTAAGTTAACGTGAAAAATACTGCAGGAATTTTAAATTGGAATAGAAGGAGTTGTACGAGATTTTGAGATTATGGTATAAAGTAAAATGTGACACATGAAAAGCAATCACCATTTAGGCAATTGAACTACGACAAAACAGGTCTTATCTTAAGTTAGAACAACGTCCGAAAACAGAGTGCCAAACGAAGAATGCAGTGCTAAAACCCTAATATTAAAATAATATACAAGGTGTTACAAAAATACCCCTAATGCCGAATATGGTATATAGGGACCATCAAACTAAACAACTTTTACTATGGGGCCAACTCTGAAATCAGCTGTTTCATATTTTGATATTTTCGATTTTAATTATTGTATGAAACAGCTGATTATTTTCGCGATTTCAGAGTTGGTCCCATAGTAAAAGTTGATCAGTTTGATGGTCCCTATATACCATATTCGGCATTAGGGGTATTTTTGTAACACCTTGTATACGCTGAACTTGTCAAAATTAAAAACCACTTTGGCATACCGTTAACTGTTTATCAGAGTTTTGTTGTTTTCCATCCCAAACTTTGTTGTACCCCCTAATCCTATTTATCGTTCGACTTAGTCGACGTAAATCTCATGAGGACATTTTAGGTGGTTTTGAGTTTTAATTTATTTACCTTGACACTTCACTTTTTATCGTGGTTAACTGACAATTCTCACCGGATTAATAATAAAAGTTAAAAAAAAAACATTTGAGGGGTGACATAGGTAGAATCATAATCATACAACTAACATTACAATTTCAAAACAAAGATATTTATTTATGAAAAAAATGCAGAACATCACTGTTATGACATAATCACATCCAGTTTGTACAATTGGTTTTAACTGCACAAAAGCAAATGTTACTTTGTTGAACTGTTACATAGAAAATGGTTAAATCAAATAACTCGGCGAAAAGCTTCTCTCATATATTTAACTTTCATAAACTTATTCTCGCTAAAAATATTTCTTTGTTTCAGGTTTTGCTGTGGAAAAAGCGAGTTTTAAAATTGTAGTTACATAAGGGAACGTGGGAACTGCCACGTCGGTTGTCGTTTAAAATTAAAAACTTAATGACTGAAAATATGCTTTCTTCTCTGTCGTGCACAGAACTGTTTGAGATTAAATAGACATTTTTTTCTTCGAAATTTAATGTAACATTAAAGCCCAAAAAAGAACATAATATATTGTGTGTAAAGTTTTCAGATATAATGAAATGTGTAACAACATAGGTTGGTACGTTTAAAGCAATAGAAATACCCATAAGCCTTGTATTCAATAGAATAGAATAGAATAATTATTAATTTATTTTAAAAATGCAATTTAGTACAATCATTTACAAAGTTGATTTAAGTAAAATAATAATAACATTTGCCCGAACTAGGAAAAACCTGTGTTTCAGGCGAATTTTCAATTTCAATGCTGTAGCAATGTTGTGTAACAACGTTTTTGAATGTTAAAGAAAAAAACTCACTGTGAAAGTGAATTTGGTATCTAAGTCGAGATTGTAAGTTTTACAGCTTGCAGTAACAGCCTGCAGGTTTTACAGCTGCTTCGTTTGCAGCGACGATTTATCACTTTCACATAACATCTCTGGCTCTTTATACCCGTCCGTCTTTGAAAGCAAATAGTTTTTCAGATTGTTGATGGAACTTGGGAAGTAAGCAGATGGGTATTTTGTATACTTACTTATTTTAACTTTTTTTTTCATTAACGCCCGAGCAGACGCATGCGGCCGGATAACATTGGAATATCTATTGTGTCTCATTTTCCGGGCGTTGAAGGGTTAAATTCAGGTGTAACCTTTATTATTCATGGATAGTTATTAAATTTGAGATTTTAGCATTCACAATGCTATTTTTATACAGTACTAAATAATATACTAGAAAAAATTCGACTCGCACCAGATCATATCATCGAACGGGAATCGAACCCGCGAACTTTGGATGACTGGTTCAATACTCTTACCACTGAGCTACCCATGCAGTCACTGTGGCATCGTCGAAATTTTTCTAGTATACCCCACTCTTACGCTGCAAGCCAGCGAGGCATTCGACGATACCACTAGTGACTCGGTAGCTCAGTTGTAAGAGCATCGGATCGGACTTTCGAAGGTCGCGTGTTCGATTCCCGTCCAAGAATATGATCTGGTGTGAGTCGAATTTTTCCTAGTATACTATTTAGTATTCATGGACAGTTCCCATAATTTGAGGGAAACTGAATAATGATAAGTGAATAGTGTCTATTAAAATTATAAACTTTAAACAGAACAGAACTTTCCCCAACCGACCCGTAGTCACACCAACTTACCACACCGATGTGACTAACGGTATTTTTTTTACCCGTAGTCACACCAGAAATAGCCCAACTCACCCTTGACATGTCAAACAAATTTCTACATAACTTTGGCTCTATCGATCGTTCCATAAGAAAATTGGCGTGTAAAACGAATTTGAGAGCTAAGAGCAAGGTTTGCATGTCTTACACTAAATTATGTATGATTATTGTATGTGGAAAACATAACAGCGAATGCGCAGTAAATAAAGTTTTAGCTGACGCTACAAAATCATACGAATGAAATATTTACACAAACTTTATTTAAAAGTGATATATCTAATTACTAACATTAAACATTTTTCGCAAGCAAATAAACAGGCAAAGTTATTATGCCAAAGCAATTAAAATAGTTTTTAAAAGAATCCTGAATACGTAGTTCGTACAATAAGACCTTGTCTAAGAATTGTAATTTATAGTCGACAGAATTCAGGCCACCTCGTAATATCACTAGAGAAATTCTGTATTTAATTTAAAACCTGATACAGTTCACTAGATTTAGTTTCTTTGAGTCGTCGCAAAGGAATTTTAATTTACTTCTTTTTGTTAAAGCACAATAAGATGCTTTAGAATTTCAAACGAAAGAAGCATTTGTACTACTTTTTAATTAATTTCTGAACGGCTTGACGTGCTAACCGAAGCACGGAGGAGCTCGAGTTAATACATTTTTGGTCACCCATCCCATGACCTACCCTTCCGAAACCTCCGCGATCGCCAATCATAATAAAATGGTCAAAGAACTCAAGAGTTTAGAGCAGTTTAAAAATAAATAAAAATAATTGTTACACCACAGTTTCAATTTTTATTAAAGTTAGTTGTCCCTCTAAACTACAGATTGAGCTCATTTTCTGTTTATTTCAATCAAATATGGAATAAGCTGATATTGGATCATTATATTATAATTTTCTTAACGCGAAATGTTCACCTTATTTAAGGTTACAGGATAGTTACAAAAAATCCATTACTTCTACTTTGAGTCAAGCTCTCGATGCAATATTTCAGGGCGGGCGTTGCTTTCCGAACTAACCCGGTACCAACAAACAGCTTCATAAGTCTGAGGTGGAGAGGATTTTCGCAATTTCCTCGCCACAGGCTGTGAAAATATGAGGTTATGGTGTTTAATAAACTACGTAGAACATTTTAAAAGGCTTGCCAAGTAATCAATTACCTGTAGAGTATATAATAATATCCTTTCGAAAAAAACACATTCAATAAGAACACAGCTTCTAAATAAGAAAATAGTTAACAGTTTTTACAAATACCATAATTAAAATATTTTTTTTATCGAAAAACTTAATAATTTGTGTATAAAAAAATACCAAAACTAAGTAACTACGCATTTTTGTATTTTACACAGAATAAAAACCTAAAAAAAGTTCTATTAAAATATTGGAATTTTCACGTAGAACCTCGCATAATATATTGTTTTAAAACTTTACTCACTTACCTCATACCACTTCATAAATATCGTTCAGAGTTCCTTACAGTTCTGTTCTGACCTACTGTTTACTTAATATGTCTTTCCGGAGTCTCTGGACGTCGTGCGACTGTGATTAAACTCCATAGGGACTGCGCCGCTTCTTCCAGGAGACTTATTGGATTTTCGAGTTACAACTCTCGACTTGAGAGCTCTTACTTGATCGACTCTAAAATATACTGTATTATCAAATGTTAGGTAAACTTATTTATTGTAATAATAAAATCATCTATTTTTCTATTGAGCTACACTGATCTTTATAACTGTCTTTTCCTTTTCCGGGCCTGCTGGAAGAGATTTCTATATGAAATAAGCTGTGCCCGTGTACTATTCTTCTGTCCACTACTTTTCTTTTAATCATTGTGTATATGTACAGAATGTATAAATACATAAATAAATAAAAAATAAAATACAACAAATAATGATGAATGTATTGTGAGTTGAGTATGTATTGTTATTAGAAATATTTTTTGGTTTCTTAATCTACCTTGTTCTTACTCTGCCACTAATTACACCATTTTCATTCGTCTTTGTTAACTCAGAAGATCATTTTCTTTAAAAAACAAACTCGCATCTTCTTATAGTTCAGAAGGACAAAAGTTTTTGTAAGTCATAATTTCAGTGATCAAAATTAAATACCCTAAAACGTACTTCATTTTATGTGATAGTATTTACAATACAATCACGAAGTATCCTTGAGAATGCACGTACTTTTCTTAGACTTTCCAACCTTTCAAAATCTTTTTATCAGACATCTAAAAGAGTCCTAAGTGAAATCCCGCACGTTGTTTTAAAAGGGCACGTTTGGGTAATAAAAGGTCTTTCTATTTCTTATTTTAGTTTATAGAGCGGTGATAAAGTTGAGTTCCCGGAGTCTTCGAAGTTAATAAATATCAGGAGCACCGGCACCCGCCGGTGTATAAATGTGCAATGTTTTTCTCTCTTGTGTGCTATAGATTTAATAGAAAATCTTAGTAACTATAAAGTTTTTTTAATAGTACAATATACTGTGATAAGTAGGAGCGCGACAAGTTTCATAAATATCCCGCTCAATAATAAATAGTAATAATATAACATACAGTGCTCCAAGTTAAAAATGTAGAAACATTATTGCAGCAATTTTTTAAAGTTTTTATCTATTGCAAACAGTTGAACACGATTGAAGTTTTAAAATTTTACCTTAAATAAAAGTGTGGCCTTGATTTCCACCAAAAGAAATAAAACGCAGCGTATTTTGAAAAGGGTTCAAAACAGCATATGATAATACGAAGGTAATAAAGAAAAAATACTAGCAACCGTCTCACTAGAAATGTTAGCGATACTAAGGCCCGTATTTATAAACCCCTCTCAACGTTGAGAGCTATCTTGAGATGTTCTTCTTATAGGAACAGCATCTCAGATTATGTTCTCAAGATACCTTTCAACGTTGAGAGCGGTTTATAAATACGGACCTAACTAATAATAATAATAAGACTTTATTTGCTAAAAACATGGTAATATGGTCTTAGTACAGTTTAAAGGGCTCATGTTTTGCTTATAATATACAGTATGCAAATACAATATTGTTCAATTTTAGAATTAATTATCCATATCAAGATTAGGATACTAGCTACAGTTTTAAATTCATTAATTTAGTAAATATCAAAAATAATTAATAATATCGAAATCTAAATGTCGAATTATGTTCTTCCGTCAAAAATTTCTTGTCATAAAATGATTTTTCAATTAACCATTGCATTCATTTCTTTCTAAATAAATTTATGTTTAGTTATTTAATATACTTTGGTATTTTATTATATATTCGTATACTCATCATAAGAACACTTTTCCTATACTTAGCTGAAGGCGGCATTTCCTTTAGCACAAGTTTATGAGGGTCTCTGTGAAGTCTAGAATATTGTTGCGATGCTTTTTTAAGTAGCTCCTTGTGTTTTTGACAAAAACAACGCGAAACCATTGCCAAAGTAATAGTATTCTTTGGCCCAAGATTGAATTTTTCATTTGTTTTTTTAGCAAATACTAAATCCTTGGTATTTCGTAACTACATGATATTAGATGCTGTTACCGAATGTAATAACTACCTAATACGTCAGTTAATGCCTCAGGCTGAATCTGATCAGTAGTAAGTTAGTGGTAATCCGCCTCCGGAAGGGAAAAGGAAAAATCTAATCCTTAAGGGGCATGTAGCCGTCAACTAGCGCCGCTAATACATTTATTTTTATTACTATTCAATCAGGTCAGTATTAAAAACAAAAACCGGCCAAGTGCGTCGGACTTCGCACATTTAAGGTTCCGTAGCAAATAGGGCTAAGGAGTGGGGCTAATCTGTGCTACACGTTTAACCGCAAAATTAAGTTGGTTTGTGATAGGAAATTGGGATAATTTAAAAGAAAAATTCAGATTTACCAATATATTGGTAGTTGATAGTAAAATTTACGTAATAATAAACAATATTACCAAATTTTAGGTTCATAAGTCAATTGAAAGTTAAAAAATACTTTGGAAAAAAGTTGTCTTTGGCAGTTTCTCATGCCTTTGTTTTCTTATATTTTTCAAAACAAAAACTACAGTCTTTATTAACATAACAATTTCTAAATAATGATACAAACGTTTGGGTTAAAAAATTTTCTAAAATATTTTTTTGTACTTTACTTAGCTTTTGAGTCCGCAAGACACATCTTTGTTGCAAATAAGAAGACTGTATCTTCAATGATTTAGCTGCTACAGCTTTGTGACAGACGACGGACAGATGGACGCACAGATGGACGGACACATGAATGACAGCAATAGGGCTTCGTTTGGCCCTTTCGGTTACAGACCCCTAAAAAAAGAAACAACCATGATCTCTTTTAATGTGTCTCTAATATTTATTATTAAATTTCTTATCAATCCTGGCATTCTTTATGGTATTAAAATGAAAGTTTCATTTTTGGTTATTTAAAAAGAGATCGTAATGGTTTCCCTTTCTTAAATATAGACCTAGTTTAGAGAAATATATAAAATTATTTGTATTTACGGCGCTAGTTTACGGCTACATGGCCCTTAAGTAAGTATTTATAAGAGGATCGATATAAGTCGGGTCGCGGGAACTCAGAAGGTAATCAGCGTTAAGTACGCACAGATAAGACCGGCAGGTACTTTATTTATGTCATAAAACGAAACATATCATAAATATATTATAGCACTTTGATCCCGTCAAACGACCTTTTTTATGGCATCAATATTATAGGAATACTAGCTTCTACCCGTTGTCTTGGTCTGCGCGAACGGGGATAAAAAAATATTATATATGTGTCAATATAGGCTTTGAACTATCTGTGTACCCAATTTCATCCAAAGCCGTTCTGCCATTTTTGCATGAATCAATAAACATCTAAACTTAACATACTTTCTTGCTTTCACTTGCATAGGTAGAAATGAGAAGATTATAAAATACTAGATTTTGCCCGCGACTTCGTTCGCGTGATTAAGATAGTTGTGCATTTATTTTGAAAGTCACGGATTACTAATATACCTATATCAGTAGACATACAAACTGAAACACCCTGTAGCACACTGTATAACGGGAATTTTCCAAAACCCTTTCTTAATGCTACCTATACCTACCATTTTCATGGTAGGTATAGGTAGCATTAAGAGTTTGAGTCTACCTTCCAAAAATTTTGTTTTTACTTTAACCGGTAGGGCTCTATGGCACATTTTAATTTTCCTATACAAATTCCCATACAAATTTTCATCCCCTAAGGGGGTGAGTTTGTAAAAAACCTTTGTTAGTGCTCACCTACACCATGATAGGTGTCTACCCTTCAAAAATGCTGTCTCTACCTTCAGCCTTTAGGGATCTACGCCTATTCCAACAATGAATAAATAAACTCTATATTGATCAATCAATTTAGAGATTTATATGTATAGTTACCAAAACAACATTACGCATTTAAAGAAAAGAGGGTGTCCAATAAGTTTAGAAGTATCTTATATTTTTGGTATAATTCAATGTAGATTCGTTATAATTAATTTGTCACGTTTTTGAAAATAAAATTCTTATCCATTGTTTTATATCATTCGCATAAATATTTTATTTCACGAAATGTGAACACACAGATGGAGCTATTTCCTCCACGCTGACGCACGTTCCCATGGGCTATGAAAAAACAATATTCCAGTTTCAGTGAGTTCGCAAAAAAATCTGTATGAAACAATATCTTCAAATACAACAAAAAATGTTGAATATAGGCAATATTACAGTACGAAAGGACCACTGACAAAATCCCGTGGTACTACCAGTAGGACAACAGGTCCTATTAATAGAACCACGGACAAAATAAAATGCCCGTGGTACTTACTACCAGTAGGCAGCAAAGGCGCAAAGGAGAGCCAAAGCGTGACCAGAAAAATAAAAAACTTGCCCTGGGGCGCAGCATTTGCTTTTACATTGTTCTACTGTTAGATTTATGTCAGTTTTTTCGTTTAACGCAACATGGCGAGGTTTTTTTATTAGATCACTTAATTTACAATCTTAATCAAACCATTTAGTTTTTGGTTTACCTACATAATTAAATAGGTATAATCTGTCTGTGAAGACTCAAATCCAATAACTAAATAACACAATAATTAGTTTTGAATTCACTGGAGTATTATTTATTTTGTATGTCTTGTAATATTTATTATTATATTGTCTTTTTTCATCAGCCTGACCTTTACACAAAGACAAATATAATCAAATTGATTATGAGCAACATTTTTCGTACAATTTGATCACATCACGGTAATCTGTCTTGGAGATAAGGAGCTTTCAGTGAGGCTCCAAGTGTTATCGATTCGTGCATTACAAATGCCGATCATAAATAACGGATTTAGGCTCCTGCAGCGTGTTGGTGATCGTGCGATTTCGGTCGCGATGATTCGTAGCGACGCGGCAACTAAACGGTCCGGAATGCGGGTTCAAGCTTTGACTGACAGCATTTTGTACTGCGTTTCAGAAAACTATGGGCACGATATATATATTTTAACTAGCGGAACCGACAGACGTTGTCCTGTCTTAATTATGAATATTGACTAATTTATTAATAATATGAATATTAATAATAATAATCTTTGACGATAAATTAATTAGATCGAAGCATCTGTTTTAAACGATATTAATTTTTTGCATCCTCTTTAACTATATTTGCAGCACACATTTGTCAAAGTTATGTCATACGCCATAAGGTTGCATTAAAAATGTTTTAATTCTCAAAAAAGGTTTAGTTAAAAAAGTTTAAATTGTCAAAGAAATAATATATTATACTGTGCTGGTGCTATATCTTTGTTAAGAATACAATAAACATCAGTTTGACCTATAAATGCTGATGTTAAACAGAAAACTTTTTTGATACAGCTTTCTGCATGCAGCATCATGATACGATAAACTTAATAGTTCAAAACATTATGTGATCTCTCATTGCTTAATATTTTGCTTTTTATGATGTTGCATAACTATGATTTTGTAAATAAATACAAAAAAAATTCGTAGTCACAAGTCACGGGAACTCTTCCAAAAGGCTGTTAAATTAAACACATTAAAAAAGCCGCTGCGATTCAGTACAACCGCAATCAATGTAACGCATAGTCCGTAGCCGGCACTCTACACGAGCCCTTGAATACAAATGCCGCTATTACTCGTCATCAAGATACGAAATTGAATCTGTTATGTCGTATCTAAATGTAGTTTCTTTAGATTTATTTATTACGTAATTCACCGATTCCTATAGGAATACAAAGATTGAATTGAAAATAGAATAATAGATCCTATTGTGTTGTGATTAGATTACTTTTATCGGGCTTTGTCAGTACTCCGATCAAAGATTTCGGAGTATAAGCACATCAGACAGAAATGGACCGAATTAGCGTGAGTGTAACAGATAAGAGAATAAACTATCCGGACTCATTCGCTTTGCTAAACCAATTTGCTAGTACACCTTTTACAATTTCTATATTTATTTATATTTATTTTATTTATTTTGACAACATCACATACATTGCTCCGATTTCAAAGTAAGTAGCTAAAGCACTTGTGTTATGGAAATCAGAGACAACGGTGATATCACAAACACCCAGACCAGAGCCAATATAGAAAAGTTGGTTTTCTAAATTGACCCAATCGGGGGTCGAACCCGGGACCTCAAGAGATGGCGACCCCTTGAAAACCGGTGTACAAAGCCACTCGACCACGGAGGTCATCAATTAACTGAATTTATGAAATGATATAGAATCAAATGAAATGCTTTTAATAACAAAGAAAAAATTCCGAACAAGCTATATGAATAATTTAGTAAACTAAAAGCAAATTAAACCAAGCTTGTGTAGAAATACAACGAAGAACATTACAATTTTCCACTAGATAACAACCTTTATCATAAAATAAAGTGCTAGTTTTTATTTATTTATTTAAGGACAACCGACAAGGCAAACACTAAATACATGGTCGAAAATACAGTTGCAACTTAATCTAGGAATAGCGTCACCATAATTAAAGGTCTGCCACGGCATGCAATAGAAAATATGGTCTGCTTTAAACTTAAAATTCCTTTAATTGCCTATTTAAATAATTACTTAGGCATCTAAAATTAACTAAAAAATATACATACAGTAAGTACTAAGCAGTAGCAACATTACTAAAAAGCTAACAATTTTAACAATACCATTTTAAATTTACGTAATTTAAAATGAACTATATCTATAGTTTAGATATTTTATTTAAACTATTTTGTTACGAAAGGATTCTATTTAATCTCGAAAATTTACCTAAATTGCTTTTACAGAGCTCACGAGTAAACAGAGAAAATATACCAGGACGAGGTAGTTACATTCGATAATAATGAATTAAATGAAATTGCAATGCTTAAATGCCAGATTTCAGCAATACTTTATTATTACAGAAAAAACAGTTTTGCACATAAAGATGTCCACAGTGTAAAAGTGAGAGCCACACCGTGGCATAGAGTATGTAACAAACTGTAGAAGGCGGTAATTTTAAAATAGAGCATTCAACAGATAATATTAAAATTATGACAGAAAAAATAAAGTTTAATGTTTATTTGAGACAACCGATCTCGCGAAAAGAAATCTAAATAAAGAAGCATTCAAATTGTCCGATCGGTTCCATTCAACAAAGTGTTTCCAATCTTCTGGAATTGCGTTTCCAAATACAGTAGATATCCAATAGTCAGAAGCCCTCAACTCAAGGGCATGTCAAATGACATCGATACTTTTACTCCCACACTGATTTAACAAAGATACGATGTTTATTGCTTTTTTTTATTATAAAACGCTATAGGTACACACAAAAGCACTGAAGCATGAAATAACCTATACATATAGTAAAACTAAATTCTAAATATTTATGCGCGAATCACGCAAAAACCGCTTAGCGGATTTTGATGGGATTTTCACAGTTTGGTAGCTTAAGGTCCAACTTACAATCTTAGTCATGTTTTATCTAATTCGGGTGAAGGGTAGAACCAGGGAAACAGCTTGAACTCTTCGTAGTACTAGCTCTCATACATCAAATAGATCATTTAAACTGGTCGCATTATTGTATGTCGCGGGCAATGGGATACCTACTGGGGGATTTTTGTACTGTCCACGGCGTCCACACGGACGAAGTCGCGGGCGGAGGTTAGAAAGTTAATATTTCCTGTGTCGTCCTCGATTATTATTTTTTTACTTATTTCACTATATTTGTAGAACCTTTAATATAATAGGTACCTATACAAAATTTAAAATAGGTACTACTCTCCCGTATTTTTGTCGATCTTTACTTTCTTTATTTTCTAAAATTTTGTGGACTTACAATATTTTAGAACAGAAAGTAAAGTTTTATATATGTTACGTGCTTACTATTATTAGGTATGAATAACTGTGTTCGCTAGCTTGCAGAGTTTCCTTGAAATCTTACTAGGTACTTCAAAAGAAGCAGAAATTACACGTGTTTTCACACAGTGATAAAAGAGCTACAAAAAAATTGGCCTGCAGAATACAATAAAATATATTTTTTCTCACATTTTCCTTCAACCTATATTACAAATATCGAGGAAAAATCAATTCGATTGACATCTACCTAAAAGCCTCCGATTGCGGGGAAATCTGGAAGGCGTGGACTTTTTTTGTGTACAATCACAAGCAAAAGTGGATGTTAGTACTTCAATTCAAATACGGAGAAAATTGTTGATAATACATAAATATAATAATATTACTAATATAGTAGGTATTCATCTTTTATTTACTTTTAAGATTTCCGTGCGTACTAATACTCGTATAATTATAAATAAATTACTTTTGTTATTTTTAAACTTCCATTCAAACGTGTAAGTATCGATAAGTAAATACATCTCTTGGTTTCGTTGACAAACTCAAACCATCAGAAATGGTTAAGTAATTAGTATTTTTGCAGAATATGTTTAAAAACATAAATATACCTAGAGGTACATTTAGGTAACAGATTCTTAACATATGTAGTTTAATATAACAGTTTTACTTATTAAGTAAGTTATGTATTCTGTCGTCATCTATACCCTACAGTGGTGGAAAGGAGTGTATTCGTCTCTCTGAATGATTTGCGTCAAATCGCACCATTAGAGCGTCGTGTTTTTCGGAAGGGATTAGAGATCCTCAACGATTGATGGTGTCAAGATCCCGTTGATCGTTCGAATGCCGCTGATCAGTTGTTTCTGGGAGCTCTGTTGATTTGTTAAGCAGAATTAATTATTTTTAAAACCCTCGTTTTTAACCAGAATAAAATCGTAAGAATATTTTTACAGAAATACTTTTTATTATTATAAACTTCCAGCTTTTACGAAAGAGTGAAGGATGTGTGAAATGTGTGTGTGCAGGTTGAAAAATAAAAGCCGCAATAGGTTTTCGGTTTTCGTAAGTGCTTATAGTCAGTCGTGGCTTTAAAATCACCGTAGTAGATTTTAAAGTCACGTGACACTGGCCTATGTTTATCTAGTTATAAGTTTGTCTTTAAAGGGATGATGTAAATTTTAACTTTCTTTATACTTCTATAATTATTTTCTCTGGGTAGGCGTAATTTAGCCATCAACCTGCTTAAAACGTGTACCAGATAATACCGTATATTTTGCCATCCATCAATGGGTCTATGAAGTCCGACCGAGTAAAACTAGAAACCAAATCGGAAAATTTAATACTTTTGGGTTGGTTCAAAAGCTTTTTAGTAGCTAACTTTTATTGGAATAAATACCTAAATTGTGTCTGAAGTATTCTCTTAAGGGCAAATGGGTCCAAACTATTTCTACACATAAATACCTATGTGAAAACGTATACAATATTGTAATTCCAGTAGTTGTACTTTGGCATTGGTACAACGAAACATTCGGCGCAGAGAGTCTATTACGAAAAAAGAATCGTTATTATCGTTTTCGTCGTTAGACTTACGTGATTTTAGACCATATTTTTGAGACAATAATGTCACGAAGCGGCACGTAGTCGTCCGATTATCGCATTTCAGTATTTGTAGTAGGCTCTCAGTTTCGAGATAAAAGCTTTCCTGTACATTTATAAGGATTGTATGTCATAAGATAACAATGGAAGGTAATTGATACACGAAGGGTTTCTTTTGCTTTTGTAACGAGACCATGTATTGTTATGTTAGTTAATCTTTTGTGGTATATTTTTTCGTTAATGTGTTTGAAAATTATAGGAAATAGAAAAATAAATTTGGTCTGAGTGATTACGACATCATTCATATTTAAACAAAAATTAGTGCAGGTTTTTAATAACGATTATGTAATATCATATTACTTGGACATTTATTTATAAAATGACTAGCACTTATAAAATAACTAGACCTAGTAATTAGATTACAACAAACTCAATCACAAACATGTGAGTCAATATTTTATATTTATTTATTTGTTAACTTACCAGATATTGACGATCAAATTAGAACTTTATGACGCCAACCTAACCTCGCTTCCAAAATTTGACAATCCTTTAGAAACTAATCAAACAGAAACCAAGAGCTAAAATAATGGAAAACCGGCCAGCAATCCATTATAACGAATAATTGGCAACTCCTGGCTATTGGAATGTAATGATTGCGAATTAATAAATTCGTACGTATGTATGTACAACCGGGCCGCAACACGAGAGCCGAACGAGTGTAATAAAGAGTGATCGATGTGATGCCTGCTTCACCCCCTTAGGGCGGTAAAGTCTTGTCCATGTTTTGTATTCGGAATCGAAGCAACTCGTTTGATTTATTGTAACACAGTGTATGATATATGACATGTTAAACTGATGCTGGGATCAGATTTAGAGCGGTTCACACTAAACGTTTTAGACGCGGACTGAAAACGTGTTTATGCCCTTCGCAAAAGTTGTTTTTGGAGTACAACTCTGATGTGTTTCTTTCATAAAAGGGACCAATGTAGTTGCATTTCGGACCAATGTAGCTGTAAGAATATTTACAACATGAAACTGTGAATGCACCTATGTATACAACCAGAAGACGACAATGCGACAATAAATTAAATGTCGTATAGCTAAGAACGCTCCCATGCAGTCTCATAAAAAAACAATTAAAAATATCCAATAGTTTAGTCACAGGAAATATTTTTCAGTTACGATTTTCAGTACAATTAATTTTCGTGCTATTTAGTTTGTAAGAAAATGTTTTCATTTATTGTCGTCTCCACCCCGTATACAACATGTTACAAAAATATGGTAGATAGGGACCATCAAACTGATCAACTTTTACTATGCGACCAACTCTGAAATCGCGAAAAAAGTTTCAGCTGTTTCTTACAAAAAATAAAATCGAAAATATCAAAATGTATGAAACAGCTGATTTTTTTTCACGATTTCAGAGTTGGTCCCATAGTAAAAGTTGATCAGTTTAGTGGTCCCTATCTACCATATTCGGCCTTAGGGGTATTTTTGTAACATGTTGTATATTGTACAAATAGCTTTATTAGAATTATGAGTATAGACGAGTCCTACGAGAGGCGGTGGGCTGGCGCGGCGCCACAACACCACGACCGTGGGCGGGCGCCGTAAACTCGAAAGGACTCCGATGACAGTATTGGGATGCTGCCGTTATGTCACAATTTTATTACCACGCAACTTTTGCGATTACCTACGCGTCAAAATACGTTGGCGGAATAGTAACTTATAAGATTGGGTTTAATTTACAGACATCATAATTTGTCGAAGCTTGTTTTAGTTATATTTTTTTCGATCTGTTCGTGCTAAGGGTACCGGACGTATTTTACGTTGTCTGTCACCGTATTTTTTGCCTTTGGTTGCGCTTAGACGGTTGGTCTAACACATTTTATCAAAATAAATGCAGAAAAAAATTAGAAATACCATTGATTTATTATTATTATTTATTATTTTTAGACGACATCCGTGGTTGAGTGGCTTTGTACACCAGTTTTCAAAGTGTCGCCATCTCTAAGGTCCCCGGTTGAGTCAATTTAGAAAACTAACTTTTCCATATTGGCTTATAAGGTCTGGGTGTTTGTGATACCACCGTTGTCTCTGATTTCCATAACACAAGTGCTTTAGCTACTTTGGAATCGGAGCAATGTATGTGATGTTTATTTATTTATTATGGTTTTGTTGAGACATAATAATGTGTATTAATCAAATTCCTATACAAGAAGCAAAGTCATTTGATAGAAGATTACACCAACAGGTGGTTCATTATGCGGGGATTTCTAACATTTGACTAGACAAACTTTACGAGGGATCAAGTTAATGGGAACTACTTTGTCAGTCAGTAGTGTATTGTTATATGTCACTTTCATATTATTAGCGAAATCACTGTTTATATAGCCTCTATTACTGATACATCTGTTCAAAGCCAAGAATTAATTAATATAAAGCAAAACATATTTTTGATGTCTAAGTAAAACATTGAAAAGCTGTTAGTTGAACTTTCTATCAGATAAAAATACTTTTCTCATTACGTAAAACTCTTTTTATGTTGATAGATTCAATAAAAGCCTTTTATTTTTCTTTTCAAAATTAGTCGACCATGGCCGGCCGAATGGGTGCCTAAACAAATAAAAGTGCGCTTGAATTTTAAAACCGCTGCCAATACGAATTTTAACGTTACCCTGCGTCCGTACGGCGAGCTTAGCAATACTTGGAAATTGATAAAATATCCCGACCGAAAAATATATTACTGGCAAAAATGAGACTCATAAATCGAAGCGAAATATTTCGCGGCGCGGCATTGAGTCTCCCGCTCAACTACAGAGCGAAATAGTAGAAATGAAAGGTATAAAAGCTTCACCCTTTTCTGAAAACACGTAAATAGAAGCGAGGAGCGTTCGGATGTTGGGAGCACACACACGCTGCCCGGGCTCACATACGGCGAATAAACGACGTGAAATGGGAAAAAAAGTTAAATATGTATGAGTGCGGGTAAATATATAAATTGGTATATAAGGCCGTTTATATAAAATAGGAGAGAGCGCGAGGCGGCCGCTCGCTCAGTCGTCAACTCGGGTCGTGCGGGGCGGTCGGCTTCGCCGCGCGTCTTTTGTTTCCCGCGTTGCGTTCCGAAACACAATGCAACAAAAAATACTTTGAAACTTTGATTTTACAATGTTAAGAAGTGGTTTGTGTCATGACTTTGACTTTTCGTGACTTTGCGATGCGGACGAAACACTTCTCTCAAAGTTTACCGAAACTTGGTAAGTTATAAACTTTTCGGAAGTGATATAAATTGTAATGGGACGTAAGAAAATATTTTACCTTATGCTAAGTAGGAGGTGAGGCTGTTTCCAAACTTTTCCGTTTGCAATAAACGTTTGTCCTGTTTTGAGAATAAACGACAATGTTTAAGGAAAACGAATACGACATTTGTAATTTTCTTTTTTTGTATTATTTTTGCGGGTGTTTCTTAATACATTGGAGGATTTAAAGTGAGTTTTAAACAGAAAAGTTGTTGAAGTTTTTGACAAAGTCTACGGTTTTTGTGATTGATGTTTTGACGAAATGCAGGGAATATTTACAGAAAATGGGAACTAAGCCAAACTTTTACAATTGAAATAAGTCAATCTTTCTTTAATAATTATTAAAAAATAACTAGAGATTAGTAAGCATTCTTATCTTTTAGGGTTAATATTTAAAAATGTTTGTCTGAAACATATTGTTCTAAAACTATTTCTTACAAACTTAATCAAAAGTTGTTTGCCTGTGTTTTTATTTTTTTGTGATAGATAGGCAAGCGCTTGACCGCAATCACGCCTGTTGGTTAGCGATGATGCGACCTACGATGAAACGCGCTTGCCTAGAAGTAACCTATTCACTCGCGACTTGAAGGCCACCAGATTGTACCTATAAGGAAACACTGACTCTGGCAAGGAGTACCACACTCTAGTGGTACGAATGATACAATTTGAAGCAAAATGAAAAAAAGGAGTCTTTGGAATATAAACAAAAACGTAGTAAGGCGTAAATTCGTACGTCTGGTTGTTCGATGGAAAAAGGGAGATGGCGGAATTAGGTTGTGCAATTCCGCTGCACACTCTTCGAAATGTATCCGATAAAAAATCGATAAGTTCGAAGCTTTTGAGCTTATTAC
Source organism: Catoptria pinella (assembly GCA_963556745.1). Lineage (NCBI taxonomy): Eukaryota > Metazoa > Arthropoda > Insecta > Lepidoptera > Crambidae > Catoptria > Catoptria pinella. The sequence continues at coordinate 7,053,189 of OY750776.1, forward strand.
AGAAAATATTGTCGTTTCTTGGCCCTCAATGGATTCAAGCGACTGGAGTTGGTATTTGCCGGAGTCATCCCCAAGATGAGAGCAGCACTCCTTACACGATCGAACCTGTGCTTGCACCAAGCAAGATTGAGCAGCAGTTCCGGCGTGAAGTACTTTCTCAATTTTGCCAGAACGCCAAGCTTTTTAGATGCCAATTGTGCTTTACTCTCAATAAAAGAGCTAAAATTGAGTGTTGGAGTCAATGACATGTCGAGAAGGTTTAGTTGTTTAGTAATCGACATGGATACTCCTTGGAAAGTAGGAGCTCAGGTCGAAGGTCGCTTATGCCTGACTAAGAGGATATAGAAAATACTTAAATCCTATTTTAACACTCCATACTTTATGTAAAACGTTCCTAAATCAACCGTTAATGGCATTCATGTATCGTAGATGAAGAATGTAAATGGAAATAAAAGTAACAGTAACAGTGATCACTTTGCATTTGTGAAATGAATTATGGATACCAATATCGATAATGAGTCGCATGAATCAAAATATTGATTAAATTCAGCAATCGTACGTTCCTTCATACGTGGACGTACATAATCATACGTTCGATATCCACCTGACACAAGCGTATTTAAAACACTTAAAAGGAGTTTTCCAATAAATATTGTGCTAATATTGATTGAGGAATTGTAATAAACACATTTTTTTTTATATTTAACTTGTATTCAACTACAGCGTGAAATCGAAGTCATTAGCATTCTTTAAACTAAGAATCTAACCATGACATTGACAACTTTAGGATATACTTAAATAAAAGTGATCAAAATTCAAGGTGAAATAAACATAAAAAATATCATAAGAATAAGTAAAAGATTAAAAAAAATTAAAGTCACGTTTTTTTAATTTTAACAAAAAGCCAATTAAATAAAATAACACGCCTACTACTACAAACGCCCGGACGCTATCAAAAGGTCGCCGCGTGTAATCAAACAATGTCCACACTATTTCTACTTTAATGTAAAATGTACATTTTTGTCCTAAAGTTATCAATATCGTTTAGTACTATTAAATATATATTCTGTGTCAATATCGCGGTTTTATTCTTCGTTTAAAATATTGCTAGTGACTTCGATTTCACCCAGTAACAGAGTTTCTTAGAGTGTGCTCCACAGACCCCTTATGGGTCCGTAGCATCTGTATCAGGGGTCCGCAGTTAAACCGTCTCGTTATGAAACAACCAATAAAAGTAATTTTTTAATTTAAGGCTCTTTTTCTTTTCTAAAATATTCATTAGTCAGTGGAATTTTTAAAATTCTGAAGTGGTCCGTGACTGCAAAAAATGGCTTGGTAACTCTGTAAAAAAAATCCTGAATTACACCATAAAAATAAACTTCCAATCGTCAGATTTCGAAATTTTCATATGTTTTTTTATGCAAAATAGATAGCTTTTTTATTGATCTAACACAATAACCGAGTACATTTTTGATAAATGTGGATCATTCTGTAATTCACATTTTTAATAAATGTGAATTACAGAAATAAATAAAAATTAAAAATGTACTAAATTACGTCAAAGCTATGCAATAATCAACCATATTCTAAAGAGATAGTGAAAGAGTAGATTTCCTTAAACAATTTCTTAGCTGCTCCCGGTCGTAGTTCCTCCCGGTCGTAGTTCATATGCAATCGTAGCAGTCGTAGCACATCGTAGTACCGAAATAGCCTACACTTCGCTACGACTACGTTGCTACGTGGCCTATCGATTGTTACCGAAATTAAATTGGCCGGCAGGATTGTCCATTTTAAGGACCGAACTTTTTAAACAGTCGTTACTTATTTTTATGAATAACTTGCTTTGCTTGACTTCATCTACGTGAATCGTAATCTGAGGGAATCTCGATTGTAATAGTAGCTATATTTTGTTTTCGAATATTCATTCTATTTTTACACAATAATTCATGAATTTTTTTTGTAACTTTTTGCAGCTCTCTCACTCACACTCTTGAACTTTTTCAAAGATATTAAAAAGCTAAACGATTATTTTTAACAATGTTTTCAATATATTTTAAATATAGTATTACGGATATCATATATACATTGTGTTTGTTCAAAACTTAGAAAAACTAGTTCAAAATTATTATTTTTAGGTTATGTCACCATGTAAATAAAAAACACATCGATTAATAAAAATGGGGATTACAGGGTGTCCCAAAACTTTGCCACACCTTTAATGAAGATAGGTTTTGAAAGAAGACTTCATTTTGATTTTAAACAAACAGCGTCCACACTTATTCCTACTTTAATGAGAGATGTAAATTGTTGTCCATCAATATCGCGGTTAGATTCGTATATAAGATATTGCTAATGACTTCGATTTCACCCTGTATAATCTATCATTGGGTGCTAATGACATGCTATCAATGAGATAATAATATGATCAAAAGACACAGCAATAAAAGAAATGTGCCTGGATTATATTTTAGCTATTGGGAAATTAATGTGTCATATCATACATAATTAATTAACTCCAGCCAATTAATTTATTTACTTAATACTTTATTCGTTGAACAACAAAACAAACAAAGTAATCAAACAATTAATAACAAACCTGATATGAAGCCATTGTTTGTGAATTCATAAAATTGGAGCCTAACGCGTTGTACAAACGCGGGAAACAGTTATTCGGCAAATAAGCTCATCAATCATCAAATGTATTGAGATACATAATACTTGTATACGTAGAGAATCCAATATCGAGAGTTTTTCGGTACAATTCAATAACACATAACTCATTGGGCGTTATTATCCTCGAGTGTAAGCAACTTTCTTCCCCCGCAGAAATTATGCTTACATAGTTGAGGGTTTTTGTGGTTGATTACTTTTTGGAGGACATCGCGAACATTGATATACTTGTTATGAAAAATAAAATAAGAACTCGGTTTTTTTAAGATAACTTTAACTGTTGCTGGGTTTATTATATATTCTTTGTAAACACATATCGTTTCATTTAATTTACTTTAAGCTGTTTCGTCAGTGAGTAGTACTGTTCTGTGTGTGAATTAAATGGACGAAGAAATGTACTCATTAATTGAAAGACCGCGACCGAAATATTGCATTTAAAAGAAAGTTTGTGTTGGCAATTTAAATACAAACATATTAGAAAAATAAGCCTAGGGTATTGGCTGTATAAATAAATAAATTAATTTTGCTATCACTGAATAGCTTTGCACTGATAGTGTATCTCCACATACGTGTTACAATATGATTTTAAATAATAAGTAGTTGTGCGGACTACTTTATTATTATTTGTAGAGTCGTGACAAATAATAATATATTATAGAGATTAGTGTAGTGAGTCGAATTTTTTCTAGTATACTATTTAATATTATATAAAAATAGCATTGTGAATGCTAAAATCTCAAATTTAAAAATAAGCGTCGCTTCTCTAATTAATTATAATTTCCTCGTAGTAACGGGTGATAAATCGAGTTGTGATGAATTATGAAATTGATAATTATTAGGTACAACATAATATTTAATGATTGTTCGCTGTTCGCTTAACTTATTTGATAAAAATATAGTTCAAAGAGTTTCTTTTACGATGTTGTAAATATTATATGTACATTTGAATTTTAGATTTCGCAGGGTAATATAAATAATACTGAACCTTTACTGATAAAGATATGAAAGTTGTTATTTTAACAATATTAAAGAACAAACGGCCGCCCGCGACTTCGTCTGCGTGGAATGTTTTTTTGCTATCCCTCGGGAACAATTATTTTGACGGGGTGAAAGGTACCCTATGTCCTTTTCTGTACCACTGAAAACATGTATGCAAAATTTCATGATGATCGGTTCAGTAGTTAAGACGTGAAGGCGTAACAAACAAACAAACGGACTTTAGGATTTATAATATTAGTAAGGAAGTACGGATTAACAAAAGTGAACTTGTGAAGATAATAGGTATCTAATTATTTTAACTTAAAATCATATTTAAATATATTATCACAGAAAATTCAATTAACTACGCATTACGTAGAGACATCAAATACATTATTTTTAGCTAGAGCCCATTTACGTTTGTATGTACATTGACAAAGTGATATTAAAACAATTTGTTTCGCGAAGGCAATTTTTATCTGACAGTTAAAATTAGTCCGCGCGCGGCTTGCAAACAAATGAAATGTCCGTATACCCTGCAATGGTGGGCACAGGCTAACGTTAAGGTAACATTCGACGCGACACGACAACGATGCAATTATGATTTACATCCTGGGTGGTATGGTAAAAGTTTAACACACACCCAAAAAAATTAATCCGCTTTCAAGAGAATACAGTTATTACTCTTTTGTTTTTAGGTAACAAAATAATGATTTCAAGTACCTACCTAACTATATTACATTAAAAATGAAAATGTTACAGTTAATATGCGTAAATCAATTAAAGTGCAGATTCACTAGTTTGTCTGTATTCAAATTAGGATTTCAATCGAGAATCGGTAATCGAAAAGTGGAAAAATTACTTAGTTCTGGAAAAACCCGCTATGAAAAGTTTTAATCAGTTCATTATGTTATTAGATTAGAAATGCGACCAAAAATGCGAGATCCGAGCGAGTGTGCCGTGACAACCGGTAAAGCGCGAAACGACATATTTGTAAAATTTACTATCAATTGAGGTCTTTTACTTAAATTTCCTAAAGCCTAGGCCATTTCACTCACTGTCTTCCGCGAATTTACGGTGTAGCATCCGTTCATATGCAGATTAACTAGGTAAAGTGGAGAAATTTGTTACTTTGACAAAAAACTCGCACTTAAACGGTTCGTAACCGATAATCTGCAGATTACCTAGTTAATCCGCACATTAACGTATTCCGTACTCTAGCGGTAACATAAACAAAAGGTTTACAAATAATATTAGTAATTTAATTTACTTAAATTTTCATGACCTAATTAATTCGTTAAAACAACGTTATATATCTTAATATTTATTCTTGAGATCGCCTCACAGCTAGCCTAAATTGTTTTCACTCCAAGACTCGGAATAAAGTAGTGTGAAGTGATCGTATTCCCAACCATACGATAATTGTGTTTGAGAAATATTAGCGTATTCTCGAATCGCTGTCGCGTTGCGTTTAATGTAACCTCAAACACTGTTTTTGGGGAAGCGCTTATGTTTCAATTATAACGAGCATTTGCATGGCCGAGCCAGCAAAAGCAAGAAGGTAATTCAATTTAACAGTTTCGATTTCAAACAACATTTGTGTACGTGCAATTAATTATCTTATGTGAAAAGAAATCTTTTTTGCTGTTGAAACAGTAACTGTTTAAAATTTACACTTATAATTTGAATTTAATGCCAGCAGCATTTAATATAAATACTACTGCTACTATTTTTCTCATAAAGTTGTACTGAAAATAAGTTTCGTGGAGAAAATGTTAAATTCGGAAAATATCGGAATTAGTATCGAGTACAAGTTTTATTTTGTTAAATCTTTTTGTTGATGTTGACGAAAAAGTCATAAATAAGCACACTGACTATTTGTTGTAAAGTTTTTATGGTATTACCCTTAACGAAATGGTAAGTCAGATTCAAATAAAATTTAAAAACATTGCTCATCTGCTTTTCTTAATTTTCGAATAGAAGTCGGTAACTTGAAAAACCAAAATTGACACACAGTGATGCTTGCTCTTTCTTTTATATTGTGTATTTGCCTCGATTGCTGAATTCGAATTACTTAGATTAAAAAAAAATAAAGATCTATATTTCAGTAGTTACAAATAAATTGACTGGCCGTTCTGGCGCTTACTTCCTACTTAGCATAATTGAATGCGCCGGGCTCATCCGAAATGCCTCTAATCTCTGTTTAAATTGCATGTTACTACCGCAGCCATTCTAGGTCAGCAGATATTTGGCTTTTGTCAAGTGCGCTTAGTTTCTAACAACATCTGGAAAGAACATCAATAGTAGTGAAATTTTGGCTTATATCCAACACTTTTATAAAGTTTGTAGGAACTACAATAGGTTTTATTAAACCTAAAAATTCATATACATTTCTAAAATTTGGCGTTTAATTGTACTTAAACTAACATCACAGGTATTTAATGCGTTGATAGTTATAGGAGTTTTAAATAGTTTAAGTATGTAATGCCTATCATAATTATTATAAACGCGTTAAATACCTACTTCTTAGTTAACTAAAAACAAACACAATTATAAAATATACACAAATAAAATATTCACAATGAGGCTTTTTTACTTTTTTGTAAATTGAATTTTCCGCCAGTTTTTTGTAATGAGAATAATATAACAATAGTAAATTAAGAAGAAGAAAGAGTACTTTTTATGAAATATATGGTCGGCCACTCACGTGCTTTAGCACTTTGCAGAAAAAATCGAGTGCGCGCGCATCACCCCGGGGCGCGGCAGGCGCATTGTCCAGAGCTACGCGCGTATTAGACGCGTTTCGCTATACAATGTTCGCTTAGGACCAGTGACGTAAATAACGTGTGCAATATTAACAGCAGTATAACCAAAATCGCATGTCAAATCTCGGCGAACTCGCTCTTTCTGGACAAAGTCTATGTGACGGCGCGGCGGCGTGGCGGCGCGGCGTGCAAGCGATTTTAGCTCAACGGAAGTGAGGTTGATTGTACCCACATAATAAAAAAATATACGTTATTTGATTGCTAAATCATATTTCTTAGAACTGTAAACAGGTCTTTGGTTATGTGAGATAATATTCAATGCGATAATCTTTTTTTTTATAAAAATGCCTCAAAAGACTGTAAAAATAAACATATTTTAAAAGAATGTCGTGAATGTTTCTGTGAAATGAAAAAACTTATAACTTTCGGGAACAAATCAAAGGAAACTGCTGTGGGTCTCGATTACAGATAAAAAAGCGGTGAAATTGAATTTCGATTTCTTTTTCCCAACAAATAGATTTGTGAGTAAAGGTAGGTAACCAATGCGATGGCAGGTTTTTAATTGGATATAAAAAACGGGCGTATTTTTTTGTATATAGCTGTGACCATCGATCAAGCGGCGAATTGCTATTTACAGAAATAAAATAAAAAATTGATTAGCCCATAAAGGTTTTGCTGCTACAGGGTATTTCAGTTAACAAAAAATATTTCTTCTTTCAAAGAAAGTTAATTTTATCTCAAAATCTAAATTCAAATCTCCGACCGTCATAAATTAATAACATTACAATTAATTTAGCAAACAAGCTGAAACAGAAACAAGATCAAAACCAAATGTAAAGATTACTTTGTTTAAAATATTCTAAAAAGTATTTTTAAGCAATCATTGAGAAAAAACTCATCTGTGGACCAAATTATCAGAAATAGAAATATTTTATCGTAATGTCCGTAAACGAATCATTCTTTAGTAGTTTTTTCCCTCACCTGCTGTAAAATATTCAATATCGGTGATTCCCCGGAGGGTCGGTAACTATGACCGACATTCAGAAAGTCAACGCAGTCTATAATGTTGGTGTACAATTCTAGAAATATCTACGTAATTTCTCCCAGGGGCTCGACAAAAATATTATTTAAAAGAACAAACGTTAATCGGCTGTTTTAAAATTTTAAAAATAACTTTAAAATATGCTGTAATAGGTACAGCCTGTGTAAATTATGTAATTGTTACCATACACAGTTTACATCGTTTGGTAAAGTTTTATTTACAGAACAGCAGTTTTCTTTAAAACTATCACCAATAACAATTGAAATGTATGTTTATAATTTGTAACTTAATTCATTTAAGTATAAAGTTGATGAAATTATTGGAAAAAAAATTGTGAACGTTATTTCGGACCAGCTTGTATAATACTGAGACTCTTTATGTAAAAGTGAAGTTCTAAATGAGAAGTTCTTCATTTAACTCAATTTAAACTATAAGAGATGGCCACCGAGTAAGTTTCTCTAACATGAACCTAAAACTTTACCGAGCGTTTAATTAAATCCGTAATAATCGAGTCCAAATGTTTATTTAACGATGGCATTAAAACCTCGAAAGTTTGGAGTTATTGTTATTGATTTGAGCTAAACGATGTTAATAAAATGCAGGCAAGTAAGTTTAAGATTAAAGCTTTCTGTTTAACAGTTGAATTTTGTTTTGCTTTATTACCCTACAAGTTGTATGGTCTCATTGCAGCAAGTTTTCAAGTGCCAATTCAGGGTTTTAGAACAAATGTTGTTCATACAATATAGTGTATTTTCGTATTTCGTTTACTTTGAAAATGAAAAAATATAATATGCAATATAGAAATTACGTTACAAAAAGAGAGATAATTAGGTACGTATATAAAAGGCTTTTACAAATCACAAGTCATGATTGATAGTTAATTAAATTTTAGAAAGTAATATTTGGCCAAGATTTAACATGATCAAGGCCTCAATAAATCACCTTTCAGCATTACCAGTTTATGGAATTTTAGAGCGATATACACGCGCTTAACAGGGGAGGAAGATGCTTGGCCAAGATTTCCCAGAGGATACACTATCGATGGCACATATTACTGCTTACCTGAGCTGTGTCAGGGATCTCACAGCCTGGAATAAAGTCGACAACAAACTGCGAGACTATCACATTTACATATTCTCTATTACTAAGCAAAAAGCGTAATTAGAGTTTGTCTTTTGTGCTAGTAAATACTTATAAATAAATGCCTTCTTTTTAATTCTAATTTTTTTGGAAATAAAAAAAATACAAATATACCTACAAAAATTGTAAACCTGCTGTATTGTGTAATTTTATAATTATTTAGTTTACAAAGCTTTTATTTTGCTTAAAGGCTTATTTTACTTGTGGGACTTAACTATCAATATGATTTATGTTGATTTTCTTTAAGATAAACTGAAGAAGACTTTCTCATTTCACATTATTTTATGATGACTGTGAAAAAAAATTTCAACCACGTGTTTTTCTTTCCAGAATTGAAATAAGATGGTGACAATTATCTTCGTGGTGATATTGGGTAAGTTCTGACATATTTTATTACATATCGGTGGCGCAAAATAAAAGTGAATAAGGGAGAAACAAATACATTCGTGTACGTTTGCTGACAAAGGGATCTGTCTGTCCCTGTGGACTTAAATTATTGTACATAATATTACTGGACTGGATAAGGGTTGAAAGAAATTTAATGACGACTGAAGTTGGTTACTGTGTGTGTGTAATAAGCTCATGCTAAAATAATCATCCCATTAAAATATAAAATTGTGAAACACCAAAAAAGTCTGTAACAAACAAATATTTGTGTGTTACAAATATATACCCACAGAGAAAGTAATGACTACGTGTATCTGTAAACCCCTGCTAACATTCGAACCTCTTAGAGTTCACTAAACAAACAAGTTTCAAATATAAAACCATCTTGTCCTCGACAGTTTTTCTTTTCTTATTCTGTTGAATGCGATAGTAATTGGTTATTTACTGGATTAGTTAATTATTATGTGAAATCAAATGTATTTGTAACTTGATGTCTCTTGGGCTACAATTTTTGCGTTGGTGCTGGCCCCGCATAGCCCACAGTTATCGTGCTTTTCTATCGTTCTGAAAAGTTAACAAACCTCCATATATTTCCACAAACATAGTGCAATTAGTACACTCGTGCCTGACTCGTGCACAGTCCATTAGCGGCGTCGTAAGAGAGATTTTATTCTGTGTATATGTTAGGCAATTTGCGAGGCGATCACAGGCACGTGGGCCTGTCGATGATGGAGGTCGCTTAACGACTCACCCAATTATTTTTCCGACCTCGTGAGTGTGACGGCCACTCACTACCTAATTTACTGAACCGTAGAGATGGTATACAGAGTGTACACCTAATTTAGGGTAGCATTATAACTTATAATAAAGATAGGTTCTGCCAGAAATCTGCTGAATTATTTTCAGTCACCAATTAATATTAAAAATATGTGAGAAATACGTGTTGTTTTTTCTATGAGTAAAGGATGTGTGACTTAACATCTCAACCCAGGCTCTCAAATCACGATGGTTTTAAGATTTTTAGAACTTTATGTATTGTGTACTAAAACCAGCCCCCCCCACGGGGGGGGAGGAAGCGATGCCCCACCAATTAAGAACCTAGAAATAATCTAGATTCCTAATGCTATCCGCATCGCTTTGTGGTACTCGACCCTTACTGGACATACCTCCACTGGTTTAATACGATTATAAGAAAATCAAATTATTATTAAAACAAAGGGACTGCTCCCATAATGGTCTCTCTTATTGCTAATCCAACATCAAATATGTGTCTGTGTATAGTCCGTCTGGTGAATGTGAAAATGTTTGTTTCCAAACATAAGTGTTATTGTGTAGTGTACCTAAATTAGTTCCCTAATTGAACGATTAATATCGTTCCCTATTCTTCGAATGAAAGAGTCGTAGAATTGGTCAAAATCCTATTACTTCCTAGTCTGAGAAATGGCTAATCTAGGCGACACACCTCAATGCCAGTATTAACAACAGGCAGATCATTAAAGGGGTTTAAATGGAATAAATGAACTTACCGAATGAAAATTTACAAATAACACTTACTTCTTCAGAATCATGACACTACCTACTTGTTGTCTTTTATTTCTATGACTTCAGTCTAACATTAATGCTATCTGTTTAATATTGCTCACAACACTACTCATGAAGAAATTACTCATTATTCCCAATTACACCCGCTCTTCACCACGGCCTCGCTTCGAATCACGAACCAAACCACGCCTTGGCGCTCGCACATCCCCATCCCTACCTCTCCTTATCTCTTTTCTATGGTTATTTGTTTCCCACAGTCCCAAAGAAACTAGGAATGTTAAGTTTGCAGTCTACGTACCAAGCCGATAAAATCCCCTTTGAACAAAGGTTTCCTTTACTTGATAACTGTCTGAAAAAGTCGTTAGTGTCACAAATAGTGTTATTTATTAATGTTTTTAATAACACTTCTCAGTATTTGAGCATAAGTTTACAAGTGGTGTCAATCTTTAATAATTTATAAATGTTTAAAATATTTAGTTATTATGAACCATAGTCAACAGTAATGTACAGTATATACATAGTAAACAGCAATGCAGTAAAGCAAAGTTGAAATATTTTCATTATAATTCTTTTATGGGGTCACATTCCCCCCTCTGAAAATAAGACGCGTAAGAATGAAGCGATTGATTTTCACAATCGGACTCATCTAGACAGGCACAGTTTCTTAATCCTACTGTCTCATTTCTTTCTCTTAGTTACGTTTGTAATCTAAGTTAAAATTTAAATTGTAAATCATTACAATCTATAGATTCATGTTTTTCTTTATAATGACTTTGAATTATTTTAATTGAATACAAGGTGCAAGTCTGTTTGTTTGATAGTACATATTTAATATATTTTATGCTAAACATCTATTGACGCGCCTTGATCAGCGATCGTATCCGTCACAAAAGGTAAGGTAAAGAACATTCGGTGGAAGGTAGTCATGCTTAAGGCCCTAAGGTACACGCGTGATATGTTTGCTTTGTTACTAATCAAATAGATAGCGCTGCGCTCTCTCAACCTATGTTTTGCTGTCGGACGTTATGCAATTTTTTTTTCAACCAATAGGTACATATTTTAAAATCGTTACTTATTTTCTTACATGTAAAGTTCTATTTAAATTATCCTATATTTTAACACACAACCCTTTTTCCTTCTTTTGTTATAAAGTTCAAATAAAATTATTGTATCATAGTCTTGCATACAAACGGTGGTTTGTATATGTTTAACAAAGTAATTAAATAGTGAGTTAAGTACTTCTTCCTTTAGTTAAAACATTTCATTTATCAGGTGGTTCTCCTGTAAAATATATTTTACTGAATACACTTTAACTATAAGGTAAGAAGTACAATATCAATTATCACGCGTTGAGATTGTCCTTGAATTTATAATTATAATGTCTACAGAGATACAAGAGTTTGAAGTTTGACTATTATTTTATAACTTATTTATTAAAAATGTACTTGAGTAATGTTCACTTTAAGCAAAAATACGATATTTTGATTAAGTACCTATCTAAGTTTATCAGAATATTCTCATTTTACTGCAGAGAAGGTAAAATAATTTGTAATACCTTCAAAATATTCTACATAACTGCTTTACAATTATGATCTTGTCAAATAATATAGTAAACGACAATTTTTTACTAAAGTCATAATTCACTGTTAATTATTTATGGAGCGGTCACGATAATATATTTTGTTAAAATACAATGTAATGCCGCTATAGTAATTTAAATCATTGCTTTAGAAATATCCTCTTGTCAAATAATCTAAGAACCTACTAGTATAGTTATAATCAGAAGATTATACGCCACTGCTAACTTATTTATAACATCAAGACAGGCTAGTCTAGATGGTGCATTTTATTAAAAGGATTATTAGATCAAGATCCTTTTTCGTTTTTGTGTTACCAAAAGTTTATAACTATGGTTAGGTATATGATGGTGTACATAATGTGTAGATTCTCTTTTAGTATATCGTATAACACAACAATTAGTTTATTATGTATTGGGAGTATACAATGATGTTTACATAGGTACTACTACTTCTTTATATTTGGATTTTAATTTATTTCACATTTTTATTTCTATCATACCTACCTTTCTTACCGATTGAACAATTTTTGCAAAATTTTGCAGATTATAAAATGTTATTTCGTTACGTTTTGAAGCTTCTACCGAAATTAGTTATCCATAATAAAATAATTATTGTTGCGTCTCCCAACGCATTTGTTGAATTTATGACATTTTGATATTTTAAAATATGAAATCTAGAAGGTTTTGCAATATTGACGTTTACAAAATTAACCATTATGTATAGATACCCTTTAGTTTTTATTAACCTCTAACATTGTTTATGAAACTCGCGATGCAATTTTTAAACAGAAATTAAATTGGAGGAAGCATTCCGTAATGCTATAACAATTATAATTCCTTAGCATGCAAGTTGAAACTTATCTGCCCTTAACAGAACGTTGACGCAGTCTGCTTCAGTGACTGCACTAATCAGCTGTTGCTCTGCGGACGGACGGACAGTCTGACATTGTCCCGGAACTCGTGCGACTGGAATTGTGATACGAAACAAACTGAGAAAATGTAAAACTCACAACTGCTGTATTGTCAACGCCAGAATTACCGATCTTCATTATTAAATATCTTATCTTCTATTCATTTTTAAGTACAAAACAAAAAAAAGGTTTACGTTAAGTAGTACAAAAGTTTTTAGTTCACTTCCGTAGGTTTATGGCCACTGTATCGAAACAGCTCGTCTGCTTGAGTGAGTCGTTCTTCCGACATCTTAAGTAGTTCAAAAATAAAATAAATTACGGTGAACTACACCCAATGATTATGTTAACTTTATCGAAACTGTCATATATATATTTTTTTTGTTACTGCAGCCTATTTGATTTTAATGATAAGTAATACGACTCTTTCACAACCAATTGATAGCTTCATGATAGACATAAAATGATTATAAGAATTATTTTCACTCAATTGTTAAGATGGAAATAGTGTTGCAAAATTATTGGAAATTGCAAATAACTTTCAACTCAAAAATTAGGTGATAATTATACTTAACACTTAACTTATCTCTTGATCTTCGCTTTGAAAACTTTCAACTAAGAAGACTTTTGCCATTGTTGCTGTCACAGCCACTACGAACTGAAGCGAAGTAATCACCACACGATCAGGGAACAAGGAACAGATGACATTTTCGCAGCTCTGGGGCTCACGGTTCCGGATGCAAAATATGGAATGAGCAATAAAAACAATGACATAATTGTTGAAATGAAGGTAAATAGGTGCTTCTGTAGGCTATTAAAAGTAAATTTTATAAATTTACGTATTGAACTAGAGTTTTCTACAAACATAACACATCTTTGGCAGTTAAATACCTATGTTGATGACAATTTTAAAACCATTTACAAATTTAAGCCCCCCTCAAACTTTGGCACTCAAGTTTTTTTTTTTTTTTTTAGACGATGCTAATCTGAGTTTGGAACTTAAGTGGCAATAGCATTTTTTTATTAGACCAAACTGTCGTGCAATGTGTGAAACATTATTGATACCGTAATCTCTTCAAATCTCATGATGTTAAATATATATCAATAAATAATGTATTTTTTTTTTACCGATTTTAATGCAAAATGTGTCACAATCTTAGAAAGTGTTTTATTTCAAGGATTCTATATGACATTAGGGGTAGTAAAATCATAAAGCTTAGCTTTGTTTCGTTAAATAATTTGCTTAGTTAGCTTCGTTTGCTCAAGTCATTTTTTTTCTTTACACTTGGTGCACATCTGGTAGACCTTTTTAACAATGGGCTGACAGCCGGGCCGCTTACTACAATAATGTGGGGTTTTTTAGAAATCTATTTTAGAGATCTTTATTATCTATCAAATATTTTTAATGACACTTGGACTTGGTTTTCACACAACATAAGTTTCAACAACTGTTCCAAAACGATTTTCTTTTGGCTTAATTCAAATGAAATTGATTTTTTAACAATGAACTTAACCAACTTGCTAACCTATAAGTATTTCTACACCAATACGATTTTTCATTTTCGTAAACTTTATAAAATAATATTTATGTTATTATTGATTCGGTTAGCTAATTAATGTTGATGTGGAGATTTAATGACGAATTTAGAGATTTCAGAAAATTGTATTTTGTTTTTTGCATACTAAGTTGTTTAGCAAAACATGTTGAACTTACTTTCTGACCTTGTAAAGTATTACTATTGTATATTCTGTCCTTGTAATACCGTATTTCTAGCAAAATAAAGATTATGATCATTATTATGATATGAAATAATGTCAAGGAGTTAAATGTTAAGCTTATGATAATAATATTTAAATTTATTTTATTATATTGCTACTACTTCTACTTATTAATATATTTTTTTTAATAAAATTAATCTAATAAACACATTATTTGCACGAAATCTCAATGAATAAAATATGTTTTTTTATTATTATAATAATTAGATAGGTAAATTTTTGGCTGTGTTCGTTCAATACCCGTACGTTGATCGATCACATTTCATTAAACGAAATTCTTACTCTCTTAGTATCTCAAACCCTTTGTTTTATTCAATTGAAAAATAGACTCTTTTTACTCAACTTTCATTTTTATCATGTCATAATGCATAATTCTTCAATACAAAATAGCAAGTTATTAAAACCAATAATAAAGATTGTGTGAACATTAATAAATTAGAGAGTGATCGTTATAATATTTATGGACCCTAAGTTTTTTTTTTTATTACACCCGTTGTTTCAATTGATATTGAAACATTTAATGACGGGATTCTGGTCACGCGGCACCAAATTGTGACTTAACATCTCAACCCAGGCTCTCAAATCACGATGGTTTTAAGATTTTTAGAACTTTATGTATTGTGTACTAAAACCAGCCCCCCCCACGGGGGGGGAGGAAGCGATGCCCCACCAATTAAGAACCTAGAAATAATCTAGATTCCTAATGCTATCCGCATCGCTTTGTGGTACTCGACCCTTACTGGACATACCTCCACTGGTTTAATACGATTATAAGAAAATCAAATTATTATTAAAACAAAGGGACTGCTCCCATAATGGTCTCTCTTATTGCTAATCCAACATCAAATATGTGTCTGTGTATAGTCCGTCTGGTGAATGTGAAAATGTTTGTTTCCAAACATAAGTGTTATTGTGTAGTGTACCTAAATTAGTTCCCTAATTGAACGATTAATATCGTTCCCTATTCTTCGAATGAAAGAGTCGTAGAATTGGTCAAAATCCTATTACTTCCTAGTCTGAGAAATGGCTAATCTAGGCGACACACCTCAATGCCAGTATTAACAACAGGCAGATCATTAAAGGGGTTTAAATGGAATAAATGAACTTACCGAATGAAAATTTACAAATAACACTTACTTCTTCAGAATCATGACACTACCTACTTGTTGTCTTTTATTTCTATGACTTCAGTCTAACATTAATGCTATCTGTTTAATATTGCTCACAACACTACTCATGAAGAAATTACTCATTATTCCCAATTACACCCGCTCTTCACCACGGCCTCGCTTCGAATCACGAACCAAACCACGCCTTGGCGCTCGCACATCCCCATCCCTACCTCTCCTTATCTCTTTTCTATGGTTATTTGTTTCCCACAGTCCCAAAGAAACTAGGAATGTTAAGTTTGCAGTCTACGTACCAAGCCGATAAAATCCCCTTTGAACAAAGGTTTCCTTTACTTGATAACTGTCTGAAAAAGTCGTTAGTGTCACAAATAGTGTTATTTATTAATGTTTTTAATAACACTTCTCAGTATTTGAGCATAAGTTTACAAGTGGTGTCAATCTTTAATAATTTATAAATGTTTAAAATATTTAGTTATTATGAACCATAGTCAACAGTAATGTACAGTATATACATAGTAAACAGCAATGCAGTAAAGCAAAGTTGAAATATTTTCATTATAATTCTTTTATGGGGTCACAGATGCAAAAGAGATTACAAACATGGTGTGTCCGGCGACCAATTTTACTTAGACTATAGCTTAGCTGTGACTACATTAAACTTTTCATTTTTGTACCAAAGTTTGCAAAACAACTCTTTGTACCTGACTGTACGGTCGACGTCAGAAGTAGTTAAACACTTTAGCACCATGTCACGCCAAATACTGCGTTCCTCTTAGTTGCAACTAACTGAGCAAACCGTATAATTGGCGTGACAAAATACTAACCTGCTCGGCTCTACTTCTGAGGCCAATTGTATCACACGATCCGCTGTGCTAAGCGGCGTATGCCCCACCTAAGCTTCACACAAATCTCGAATAAGCTGCAATGGACGTAAAGCACTTTAAATTACGCGTTATCTTTTTTGCTGATCCTATTTCGTGGAACAACCATTCGTTAACGTAAATTTCAGGGGTGTTTTATTTATACTTAAAAAAGATCAAATCTCTCTCAGCAGCTGCTCCCCATTCCGACGAACAAAGCAGAAATAACAACGGAGTAAAATATTCGGAGATCTCAAAAAATGCTAGCTTTCTTTTTTATTAAAATAATAATTAGAAATTCCCTCCAACAAATTGACCTTCCCAAACATCTCGCTTGAGCGCGATGACGAGGTTTTGTCGTTCATTTCCGTTTTGGTGCGTGCATTT
This sequence comes from Catoptria pinella, assembly GCA_963556745.1. Taxonomy (NCBI): domain Eukaryota; kingdom Metazoa; phylum Arthropoda; class Insecta; order Lepidoptera; family Crambidae; genus Catoptria; species Catoptria pinella. The sequence goes on from OY750776.1 coordinate 7,070,356, forward strand.
CAGGATGAAATAGCCGAAAAGACTTAATATTTTTTTTTACATGAAAAGTGTAAGCTGGTTTCCTTTCGAGGTGAAAATAAAATTCCGTTTATCAATCAGAAATTATGACTTATTTATTTTCTTCTTATAACGTTTTTTTGTGTGATGTTTCTCCTAAAATATTAGGAAATTAGGGCACATTTGTGAGATGAAAAAGGTGATAAAGTAGTGAAATTGTATTTTTTATACTAGATATTACCCATTTTGCTTTATGCATACGCCACCGATGCGACAGAGATTTAAGGTCTCCCACCAGCCTGTCGATTCTGTAACCAAACTCGAACCTCACTTCGAATCTCACTTCACTGCGCGGGAATTTTAAATCATTAATGAGAAAATCTCAGACTGTTTTTTTTAATCACAAAAGACTTTAGATAGCTACGGTAGCTACCAAAAACCTTTTGCAATCGGTAACGTATCTTATATAATTTCCAATATCAAATTCACGTGAAGTGAAGTGAGGTTCGAAGTGAGATGCGTGTTTGGTTACAGAATCGCTCCCCTGTAATCTTTTGTCTGTGCTGAAAGATATTTTTTATTTATTCTTTTATAAGTTTTCATCATTTTGGCTACGGCTTTACACAAATCATACATCAGTTTGAAGTACGGACTTTGTTGATCGGACGGTGGATAACAATGTCTGTATTGCCGTTTGCGAGCTACCAAACTGATTATTCCGTTTGGTTTGATTGCCTGGGTTCTGGTGACGTCGCCTGTATGTGAATCAGCCGATGACGTATTAGTGTGCACGACCCGTAAGTCGGGTGATAACATTCCAGCATTTGACTGTATTATGTAACATTGAGGTACATCAGTTCAATTATCATTAAATATGATAATTGAAAAAGATTCGTTTTTGTAACGTTGTCCTTATAATATGACGGACAAAAGATAATCAAAGTACTTATCAACATTTTTCTGAGAAGTTTTTTAGAAACTCTTGACTGATTTGAAAGTATTACAGCATTTAATATTTGGAACCACTGTTTCATTTATATGATCCCTCTTAAACAGACACTATTCCAGGAAAAGCTTAAATATCGAAATAAAATGATAGGCGCAAAATTGAACATACAATTTCGCAGGAATTGTTGCTATCGTGTTTGTATCAGGACGTTTTTCGCAGAAAATACGTAGAATATTCCACTTAGGCTGTCAGCTTTTGTAACTACCCTGTCGCCTTAGACCTGTCGCCGAAATTAAAAGGTAAAATGGAGCTGGGTTCCCAATAGCTGTCGGTGAGCTGAAACGAGTATATTGCAGAAACTGAAGTGGCTCTCCGCTTTTAGTTATTGCATATTATTAGTTTTATTTGCATACACTGTACGCAGCAAGTTAATATCGGATACTCAGCCATTTTAGCACAAATCTACTGTGCTTATTCTTTATTGAACTAATTTGTCAATGAGCTCATCGGCGGGACATCATTAAGATCGACTGGGTGGATTTCCCATTTGAAAAATTTACGCGGCACGGATGAAATCGGTAGTGTAAAACGTTGCTTTACAGTTCTAATATTTTTTTCTATGTAGAAGAGGTCGTTGCCTATAAGAGGCAATAAATATTGTTTTATTTGGATTGCAGTTAGTTAGGAAAAAATAATAGTTAAGCCCCGATTTTATCATTTCGGTAGCTGTCCAGAACACTTTTTTCAGTGTAATTTCCCTCGTACAACAAAAACTATTGATTATTTTGATGTGTGGTTACTTTTATTTTAATCTTGAATAGTGAGGGTATTATCACAAAGTAATTTTATAATTATATCTACCCAGTTTAGTAACTGGTATGAGTAAACGAATGTGTCCCAGAAAGTCTATTCATTTCGGTGACCTAAAGTTTATAAGGCATATTTTTGCATAGAACAACTCTAGCTCCCCCCTCATACGCTTAAAACTTGCGTACCAGTGCCGCCTAAGTGCTTGTTGTGGCAGAAAGTGCGCAGCTGGCCTGCGGTTCCCGCCAAAAAAATAAGTATTGCTGTTCGGTGGTCATGGGACAACTTTGTTTTCATTTCCGTTTATGGGTATGACTCGTCTTCCAAAGAGCTAGTATATTTAATTGATTGTTCGTAAGTACGCTATTTCTACTACGTTTATTTGAGTAGTATTCATAACAATCTATATTAAATAGTTTTCTTTTAATTCCAATTTTTGTTCTTGTTTTTAATTTCGGTGTCTTCATTTCGGTTGATTCGGTGGCCTAAACTGTCAACCGAAATGATAAAAAACTAACCGAAATGATAAAAAAAATCATTTCGGTGAGTGATGAGAATTTCGGTGCATAATTGTTTCATGTCAGTGGATTGTTTTATCATTTCGGCTTATTATTATTTCATTTCGGTGAAAATCCAGGCCAGCAGGTGATATTTCAAAATCTTAAGTGTATTTTTTAATGTGTTTCTAAGGCATGTTCTTTATGCGATACTAACTTCGACCTTTTATTATTGTAACCACTACTTGATTAAAAGGGAATTATATGTTTCTTTTTATGAAAAACTGGCCAGTGACAACCTGCCTAGACCGACATAGTGTAGTGGTTTTGACCATTTAAGTTATGGAATATAGTCCATCTGCGTCTAGGGTTGCATTGCCGTTTTCCATAACTACAAATAAAAACGCGAAATTTCTCAGATATACGATGGTTTTCAGACTTTATAATAATTTTACGTGGTCGTATCTTCTCTTTTTAGTCAGTAAACTTGGCAGGGTGGTCGTGGTCGTCATAATCCTTCAGCGGAAGTGGAAGTGACCTGCATTACTATTCATCGGCATTCTTCGATAGTGGCTGCCTTCTTTATGCATACGTGCAAGCGGTCATCCACGGCTGCTCTGACTTGGTCCATCCACCTCATTGGCAATTTACCACTTGGCTTGACCTAACCCTGCACCGCGACTTGTTGGATAGATGCACCGCCTCGCCGGGATACGTCGTGTCGTTGCTACCTGTGGCTGTGGCTTTTCCGTTCTTCAAATGTTTGAAGATGTGTGTTACGATCATGTCTGCATGCTGGTTGGGATGTGCCTAGACAAGACACGACAGACCGATAGACTAAACAGTTTAGTTCTCAAACGGCTCCTAAACTCTTCATTATCTGTCTATCCTCAATCAGTGCTAAAGTAGTGTCGCTCATCTAGTGTTGCCGTTTGATGGTATCCGCGAGTGGTTCAGACTTTTTTACTGTTCCTTACCATAATTTTGGCTTGGCCCCAAAGTTGATCTGTGTTCTCCATATTCATTTCTGCATACAGAGTTGGAGTCTATGGACAGCCATAGACTCCAATTCTGTTCGAGTATTGCTATAAACTTTGAGTTATTCTCTATTTAGATTCTTTTATTTCTCTATCTTTCTGGCTGCTCTCAGTTTTAGCCGTACTTTGGAGATAAGAATTTGGTGGTCTGACCCGCAATCAGCCGCAAGTAGAGTGAGAACATTTATGACTGATATCCGCTATCGAGATCCAATTAGAATGAAGTCAATTTGGTTAAGATACTTGTCGTCAGGTATAAAGTCTTCTAGGGTGATTCTGGAACTGGCCGTTTGTCGGCTGCAAATTGCATCAGGCGTTCACCTCTTTTATCCCACTGACCTAGTCTCAATCTTAGTCGGTGGAAGTCAGCCCCAATCTTAAGCATTGAAGTGTGCTGCTAATTTGCCCTGTCTCAGCAAAATTAACTTCTGGGTCATTCTTGTGATGTTTAGAATGACCCAAAAGCACTGGTATTATGACAGGGTCAAGGAGTGATAGAAACACGTGTACGTGTGTGTAATCACGTGTGTGTGATCATCACGTGTACGTGATGATAAATTATAGAATAGAAGAAAAAAGACAAATACTTAAGACATAGGGATTATAAACACAAAACAACATCATACAGGAAATAAAACACAAAAATAAATATTTACACAGACATTTATCTGTTAGAGACCATGCTAATATCCTAGAAAGATTTCAAAGCAAAGCACTACGGACAATGCTCTTTATCCCCTCAGTGCATTAGCAACAAGTATACATACTTAGACCTTAAAATAAACACAGTTCGGCAAGAAATAGCCCAGTACACTAAAAAGAAAGACCAAGACAGGGTTGTTACCCATGCGAACGAACTGGCTAAGACCCTAAGTGGAGAGAAAGGTGTACAACATGCCCGTTTGAAACGACATGACATTTCGACTTTATTTAAAAGATCTTATAGCCAAAAAGAGTGTTAGCTGTAAAGAAATCTTACAACTAGATTTGGCTCTCTTAGATGTGTAAAATCCAGATCTAGGATCAGCCAAAGAAATGACTTATTGTGAATACACAGATCGCCATGAAGCAGAATAAACAGGAAAAAAACAGACCTTGCTCATGGCGCTCTCCAGTTCGGCATAAAAACTCTCCAGGTCAGCCTCCGTTGCAGTGCTGGCGCCGCTTTGAGCTTGATGCTCAGTACTCGATTGCTGATTGGTTATGTGTGTTTCTTATGAGTTTTGGAAGAAGGACGGCAACTCCATTTTGGGTCATGTTGTCATTGCCAGAAAAGTTGATGGCGTGTCTCGGTGGGTAAATAACTATTCCATTCCAATGAGTTTCACTAAGCCCGCAGATGTTCAGTTCACATCTGGTTATTTATTTTTCCAAGATCTTTAGTCCCGGGCTGTAGTGAGCCAAGTACATTTCAAGTAGCTATCCTCTGGACTTGCCGCAGCTTAATTAAGATACAAGTAGTATTTTATTCCATGCGTTACCTGATCTCTCACAACGTCATGGCCGGTATCCAATTTTCCACCGTTGCCCCGGATTTGCATAGCCATCTTAAGATCTTTGATTGTGATTTCATGATAATTTTCTTGGGATAAGTAATAGTGCAGTGATTTTCTTTTGCCTTCTGCACCAGGTAAATATTTAAGGAGTGATTTAGATTCTAAAGGTCACTGAAGCCTCTTCCAATTGGTTTCACGGCTGGGTGTATGGCTATGGTGTACTGCCATTGCTCGGTTGTCAGAGCCTCGTCTGTTATTCAGCAGCAACATGACGACGACTGGAAGGTTATTGCCGCAAGCTATTCGTACGAACCACCAGTGCGTGCAGGTGAAGTTGACAGTAGGGTAGGGTCAGATAAAGATGTTGTTACCTGACCAGTTACCTTACTCACGTCTTACTCACCCATGAGGTCGTATGCATGCATAATAATGCTATCTATCATATACGGGATTATAAGGGGATTAACAAATAACCTGTATAAGTATTGCGGTACACCTGTATATGCTGCTTCGGTGGATTTTAATTTCGGTGTATAAGTTCATTCATTTCGGTGACTAGTTATTTCATTTCGGTTAACGACCGTTTCATTTCGGTGACATCACATTTTTAAACACGTATATCTCATAAGTCTGTAAAGATATTTTGATGGTGTTAAATATGTGCATTTAGAGTATAAAGAAATACAATAAACCACGGTTAGAATTTAAAAAAACTTTATAATAAAAAATTCAACCGAAATGAAAGAAAAAACACCACTTGTTGAAATTGACCCGACTACCGTGACCACACTACCTTAATTTAATGTGAAACAGTTAAATTTGTTTTTAAAAGATGCCTAAATTTATACATATGATAACAGTAGGTAAACTATTGTACATATCGTAGTTATTGTTGGATTTTTTTATAGAACCAATCTCTGTTATTATGCCTGAATTATCATAGATCCAGTGAATAGAAAATATCAGCGCCTAAACTGTAGGTAGGCCAATGGACGACAGATCGTTAACAAATGTCTTTTAAAACAACATCCATCTGCGGACCCGTAGACTTGGACAACTTAAACAAATGACTACTTTTAAAGCATACAACTCGAGTCAAACATTTTCCGGTGCACGCAGACGATCCATCTTCGCGGGACTGGTATAAGTTATAGGAGAACTGGGTCTCTGCGACTGATGACAAATTGTGTTCCGTCGTTTTCGTTTCTTCGAAAACAGTGCCCATTACGAGTTCGCGTTCATCTGTACTACAAAATTGATTTCATTTTGTTTTGATATGATATATAGAGGTATATAACGAACAAAATATAAATAAAGAGCTGTTGTAAATTGAATAAAAGCTTAAAAAAATAAAATTGCTTAAGTCTTTGTCTTAAGAAAATTCAAATAGTAACAGTATTACAGCCATCGTAACTAAGGGTCACGAATACGAACAGAGTTGGAGTTTTGAAGTCCACACAACTGTTGACTATTGGTCGGGCAATAGAAAATATAGCAAAAAGAGTACCTACATAAACTTCAGCCCCCTAGCATGATCGCCGAAACGCGATATGATTATAGCAATTTATCACTTAGGGTTGATTAATTAAAACTTTGTGGAAAAAATTGTATTCGGAAATCCGGGACAATAAAGTGTAATTCCTGGATTCGGTAATACACGCAAAAATCTGAGAGACTTTCCCGGATTTTCCGGTCATCTGGCAATCCTGCATGACCCAGATAGGAGTAGTACAAGAACTAATTGGTTTAACACTAATGATTTAATTAGTCATAATTTTAAGGGTAGATATTATTACGTTTTTAGCAAAATAGGGTTATTGAAAATTAAAATATTATTAACATACAACTGTGTAAAATTCACCATCCTAAAAACCACAAAACAACTTTTATTCCAATTAAATAATGAAAATGTCGTAGCCCTAATTTTGATTTGGTGTGCCCGTCGACTGGTAGCTAATTAGGCAGGTAATTAATTTGCCAGGTAAAGCCATCGAAGTGGCCTCTCGCCGACAGTACTCAATAGATAGATAGATGGCCTGTTAGCTGACTCTTGAAATGAAAGCGCTTGCTAAATAAATGTCCCTTTTTATAATGTTCTAAAGAAGAATTAAGATTCTAAGAAGCGGAATGGAATATTTAACATTCAATCGAATCAAAGCAGGGTTAGCAACTGGCTTGCAAACAATATTTTTGACGACGGGTCTGGGTGTTACTATGTAAAATAAGTACATATTTAAAAAGTATATAAGTATAGTATATCGGATGTCTAGCACCCATATCTTTGCTTAGTTTGGGGCGAGATGGCGCTGTGTGAAATTGTCCAAGCATTTATTTATTATGATTATTTATTTAGTATGACATCATAACATTTAATATGGGCAGTAGCGCAGGACCAATCATCGAGATCTTTGGAGGAGGCCTACGCAGGTCGTGCAGCTGATATGATGGTTAAGCTTAATACATTATCTCGTCTGAATAATTGTGTTTCTTTTGTGTTGAAGCCGGAATAACTTTTAAGAAGATATAAAAAAGGAGAAGATATAAGCTACGTCATAATCTTATTTAGTGAAGAGGTCTGGGGTTAGCATTAGGCCTTCAAAAACAATCGAGTTCTGTTTGCTCTGTCAAGATAAACACTGTGAAAGTAACGTTATTGGAGTTTGAACATAGCCTTGTTGATTTTTTTGGTTAAATGGAAAATCCTTTTAATTTTGTTCTACTTCCTTACCTCTGTCAACAGAACACCTCGAAAATCAAAACTGTCTATAATGGTTATTATGTGCTTCATTACTAACATAACAATTATAAAAATCGTAATAAGATAGAAATACGATAAGAAATACGATCTCTTGAAATAATGTTTGGGAAATTCACTGCCTTTGTTAATTATTATTATTTTAAAGAATAATTTTGATCGGGTAAGTCTCAGACATACAGGGAATTAATGATCTTTTTCACATTATAAATTTCACATCGCAGCTTAGCTGATCTAGTAATTTTCAACGTATTTGCAGAGCTCGTACGGCCGTCCATTTAAATTGATGGGAGGGCTTTGAGTCCCAGCCTCCTTAATGGAAAGATAATAAGTGTTTAGCTTCAGACTTCACATTTTGTCGCGGTAATACACCCACCGAACGTGGGAAAATTTACAGCGGGAATAGTTTTTGTTTTATGGTTTTTTTAGGGTTCCGTCAAGCCAACAAGGAACGGTTATAGTATCGCCATGTCCGTCTGTCCGTCTGCAGCTTAGCTCAGAGGCCCTTAGTACTAGAAAGCTGTAATTTGGCATGACTATGTATATTAAAAACGCCAAAAAATCTTGAAACAATTTTTTTTTATGTACATTCGAGTTTATAAATATGTAAACACCTTTGACAGATGTTGAATTTTATTACAAAGGCATAAGGTTGATGAGCTGTCAAAGCTGCGTATTATTGAACTCGACTGTACCTCCCCTACATGTAAAGTGGGGATGAAACATTTTTTTCACATCAATCTCATAATGTAGGATATCGTTGGATAGGTCTTTTAAAAATGTTAGGTTTGTAAAAACCACTTTTCGATTTAGAGCTAATAAAAAACCACTTTTCGATTTAGAAGTATTAAGCGTTGAAATGCAAAATTTTGTTAGAGTCAAGTGTCTCCCCCCTCTACCAACAAAACGGTTGATTTTGGATATGTAAAAAAAAAATCAGAACAGTAGTACATATTAATATAATTTAAAAGTTTACAGCCATATGGTATGGTATGAGGTTACCTACGGAACCCTATACTGCGCGTGACCCGACATGCACTTGGCCGGTTTTTTTTAGGATTTTTTTCGTTTGTTTATTTGTTATTATAATATTTGATTAACATAATTTGGCTTCTTCACCTTCCCACCAACCTACATTGGGCCTGCGGGGTGGGTCATGGCCCATCCTCCTTATCCACCCATAAGGAAGGCCTGTGCCCTAGCAGTGGGGACATTAAAAATGACTGATGTAAAACTGGTGTCTTAAATACCTACATTTAATTAAAGGTTTAAGGTTTTGACTTGATGATATTAAATTTCACTTTTTGAATGAGAACATTCTATTTGTCAATGTCTACCAGTAGAGACGGTGCTTCATTGAAGCAAGCCTAACAAAGTACTTGATTCTCATTACTAAATGAAACAAACGCTTAGATCTGTTAATAAATTAACTTAATTAAACTGGCGAGTCAAAGGCCGCTCTTAAATTTTTCTTTGTAAGTATACCTACATAATTTTGTTTGTAATCTTTTACACTAACACTGTATACGAATTTTTTATAGTCTTGGTTGAAAATGAGTTTTGACATTTTTAGATTAAAATTTATAATCAGCCCTGGAATTTATTTTTTGTATAATTAAATATTTGTCAAAACAAATTTTGTTAAGACAAATCTTATTTGTACAAACATTTACATTTACATCAGTAGGCGTATATAGGAGCTCGGTGGCGCAGGGGTATAGCGCCTGGCCCTGCGATTGCGGAGGTTAAGCAACTTTCGTAAAGGTCGGTCATGGGATGGGTGACCAAAAAATGTATTATATCGAACTCCGTGCTTCGGAAGGCATGTTAAGCCGTTGGTCCCTGCTGCATTTACAGTCGTTAGCACCCACCAATCCGCATTGGGCCCACGTGGTGTATTAATAATAGTCAGTAGTTAAGAGTTTACGCTTACTATACTCGATAGCGACTGTAGTTAACATTTGAATGATAACTTTTAATTAAGTATAGTTACCGCCTAAGTCGCTGTGCCAAATCGCATCCAAAATTGCTTACTACAGTCACTATCTAGTAATAGTAAACGTAACTAATAAATATATGAATAAATAAAATAAATCTTTATTTGTTCTCTCACACAGATCTATAAATACAGTACTGAGACTTAAAGTAACCGTGCAAACTCATATCATAATATAGGCACAGGAGGCTGTTAAATATTGGATCGGCTCGCATTGGTCTACCTCTCTCTATAGTTTGTGACATAATTCGAAACCATAAAGTTAGTATACCCCTGAAACAAAGGAACATCTTACAAGCTTATATTAGTATATAGTTAGGTGCAGAGTTATATTTTCTGGACCCTACACTTCATAATAAGTTGCAAATTGCGGCCGCTGGATTATATTCAGTGAATTGGTTTTTACGATCTCGCCAGCCCTGGGTGTCTTCATTAACTTTTATTGTGCAGTCAAGTACCTGCTCACCGCTGGGACAGACTTCGTTGACTTACTTTTAGGGTGATTTTCCCTCAAAGCTATGCGGTAATTTATTTTAAACGACATGTAAGATTACTTGGGTCTAAAAGTCTAAGTTGTTATGCTATTCTCACACTGCGATACGTCAGTACTATACATATTCTGTGACTGCGATACACTTTATGACGTAGAGTAGTATGTTGCCCTCGAAAGTAACGTGTTCGAGATTCAAGTTCGACTTTTGAAAACTTCGTTTTCCGTGCACCAGACGTTTACGGTATTTTCAAGCTGTCAATTTGGTCTTACACAATTAGCATCTATGCTAATCTGCTAAATTTTTGCGACCTAATGTGATTTTTGTGTCTTCTTTCGGTGCCTACGTTGTATTTGGCAAAGGTACATGTACGAGTACAGTCAGCAGCAACCAATTTATAGAAAACCGACAAAAATATCCAATTAATTTTGATCCTTAAAATGTAAGGACTCTAGTGAATAGACTAGTTCAGAATTTTGACATGTTGTGGTAGCCCATCACGCCGTTGACTTTTTATATTGTGCTTATTGCCTTGTGTTTAAATGAGAAATTGGCGTTCCATTATCATATTAATGAAGCAATTTGGTAATAAATAAAGAACACATTAAATTTACATCGACCGAAAAATAGGACTTTAATATCTTTGTAATTTATACGAGATATGTTTGTATGTATGGTTCACGTAACTGTTAACCATCCCTGGGGCAATGTTAACGACAGTGACTTCTATACATATAACGTAGTTGTTGCTAATAACTTTTATAATTATTATAATATACACGTACACATTCCTCAAACTAACGATACTTTTCGTTGTTTTGCCTTGTTCATCAAATTTTCTTGAAAAGAAAAGAAAAGATTTTATTCTTTCAATATAAACTTACCAATAAAAACCAATTACGTATCCCATAATTAAATTTTAAGATTAAGGTGTTCTTGAAAGATTAATTTCAGCCAATACGACTCTGTTTCTTAATGAGATTACATTTTCTAAGAAAAAAGAGAATCATAAAATATTCAAAATATTATGATTGTAAAGGAAATAATTATGCTATGAAAATATTCTTTGCCTTTTTTCCGTTTTGTGGTTCGTTCATAAATCTGAAGTGATTTTTTTACAATTAATTCTAGATTTATTAGAATAATTGTATGAAACAGTTGGGATGTAATGATGTTCTTTTGTGTAGAAATAAAATAACTAATTGTGATTTAATTAAAAGTAAAATGTTCCATTCTGGGTCGCTTTAGATTTCGTATTTACAAAGAACTGAGCTATAAGCATACGATGTTCGTCCCACTCCGTAACATTATTAACTCATGTATAAGGTTCAAAATCAAGTAAATCGATCAATGAATATCGTGATTCTTTTTTTGTAACAGAGGACCTCTGTTACTGAGACTGCTATAACATAGTTCATTACGGCTCGCACCAGATCATGTTCTCGGACGGGAATCGAACCCGCGACCTTTGGATATCCGGTCCAATGCTCTGACCGCTGAGCTACCGAGTCACATGATCTGGTGCGAGTCCTATTTTTTCTAGTATATTATTTAGTATTATATAAAATAGCATTGTGAATGCTTAAATCTCAAAATTTAAATAGTTCATTACGTTTTAAATTCTGCAATTTTCGACAGCTTAACCCTAACTCCGCTGTTATCGAACTCGAGTTTTTCCTTCACATAAGGGATTACTTTGAAGAAAATTGAGAAAAATATCAACGGAATACAGCTGGAGTACAGAGTGTATAGAGTCTCGGGAATTCAATTTGGCCGCGCTATAAAAGAACAAGTTGCAGGCGGAAATTCGCCTCGTCGGTACCGACGCGACCCCATCACACCTCGGAGTTGGCATTCAACATTGGACGTGTGTGCTATTGCTTTTACGTACGTGCACTGTCTACGAAAATCAAAGTTCTTTTGTCTTTGCCTATGAGGTGTTTGATGTCACTAAGCTATTTAGAATCACTTGCTAAATAATCGAACATTGGTTTTCAAAAGTTATTCGAAACCTATTCGAACCTTTGGGTTTTGACACAGCAGCGACACAGAAAACCTGACCTCTCAGAAAAAATCGCGGTTGCTACCTGCATACATAATTTGACATCGATATCCCCACTGCCGGGACACAGGTCTTCCTTATGGGTGGATAAGGTGGATGGGCCGATAGCCCACCACGCGGGCCCAATTCAGATTGGTACTCACCAACCTGCTTAACACCCGTTAACGACTGCAAATGCAAACGGGACAAATGGCTTAACGTGCTTTTCGAAGCACGGAGGAACTCGAGATAGTAAATTTAATGGTCGGTCATGGAATGGTCACCTATCCCATGACCGACCCTTGCGAAACTTGCTTAACCTCCGCAATCGCAGGCACAGGCGCTAAACCACTGCGCCACCGAGCTCCTCACCACTGCGTCAGCGAGCTCCTCCCATGTTGAAAATATATATTTTGACAGGCATAACGTAAATGCAAGCATTCTTCTTTTCAAAAAGTTGAAAAATTATAAAATCTGAGGAGACCGCTAATAAATTATTTATACTACAACCTTTTTTGTTACAACCGACGTGTTTTGAAAGTATTCTACGAAAAGCGCAACTCGACCGCTGAATAAATAAAGCATTGTTGTGGTAAAGTATATTTTTTCATATCTAAATGAGCAGGCGGAGGAAAGAGAAGGATTTATTACGCGGTGTCCCTTGGAGATGATAATATGTGAACACATTTACGGGGCACGTTGGTGGGGAAGGCTGTTCGCCTTTTAGAATTGGTAGCCCATAAGTGTAAATAGAAAATACCTGCGTAAGTAGATTGATTTTTCGGAAAAAAAACAAAAATAAATACTTGGACAATTTCACACAGTGCTAGACAACTGATACACTACTTATATACTATTTTTTTTAGACTTATTATACATACATGGTAACACCCAGACTCGTCACAGAAATTAAAATTCATCATTTCAATTTCTGCCCGGCCGGGAATCACACTTGACTTGTTGACATGTTGACCACTGCACCACCTCAGGTCGTTACAGGTTATGTTTAAACATAACCTGTAAATGATCAAAACTAACAATAATAAAGAATATGAGACTGTGAGATATTTTATTTGTATAAGATATTCGGATCCATATATATACATATAATATGTTAAATATGCTAAAAAACTACCATCTTTGTGCTATTGTACTACGTAACGATTAAAAACCCTTTAAAAGAAAAGTTTCCTAGAAAATTGTTTTATAATTTATCATCAGCAATTCATGAAGTCGGCTTTTTTGCACATATTTCACGTCATCCACACTAACAAGCTTGCTTATTGGAGAAACTGGAGTATTTTTTTTACTTTGATATCAGGTTTATATTATTCATCGTTTTTCCACTCGATAGGGTGATAAAATAACGTCGTAGGCAGCTTATCCTGAGCTTTTCCTTTCGACGTAAAGGAGAGTTTAGTGAATGTTATTTTAGATCGAGTATATTTATTTCCCTTCGATCTATTGATTACCTAATCTTTATGTTTTTTTCTAGGGACACTAGCCGGGCGATTCCGAAACGAAACTCGCAACTCACTTCAAAGTCACCTTACTTCGCATGAGTTTGATATTGGAAATTAGATAATCAATTGAAGTTAAATAACTACAGAAGCAACCTGAAATCTCTTGCAATCAATTAATTAGTCTATTATCATCTTATTTCTAATATCAAACTCGTGCGAAGTGAGGTGACTTTCGAAGTGAGTTGTGAGTTTCGTTTCGGAATAGCACGTCAGTAAATTACTACGATTGATTCTAAATATAAACGTATGTGCGTAGTGTGATGATATAGTTCATTAAATTTTTGTCATCTTCTGCAATTTAACCCACAATCCGTATTACTTTACGGAACAGACGTCATAATAGTCTTCGAACGTCTTTTTTTAGTCAGTGCGATGTAAACAGATGACCGTGGGTTCAAAGCTCTCGTTTCCTGCGGGCGAGGGGGTGGAAACAAAAGATGCTCGTTTCCTCGCCTGTTCCGAAGCCAGGCGAGGGGGGATACCTCACAATAGAGGCATTGTTTGTGGCCGGTGACGGGAAAAACTCCGACCTCCGTGTTTCTGTGCATTTTTTATTTCTTTCTTTCACTCCCCACATTTTTCTTTGCCCGGTAAGCTCCTTTGACCGACCCAGCGAAATCAAACTTGTTTTGAAATCCAGGACTCCGAGGATTTCGTCGGTTATAAATAACTCGAATTGTACAATTTGACGTTTAACGAATGAACCCGTAGACTAATGACTGTGGCTTTGTGAGTAGACCTCGCGTTTATGACATTTTTGAACATTTTTTAAAATGGCTGAAGTACGTTATGTCTTTTTTTAAATTTCTAAAATTAAATCGAGAAAAAAAAACTATATTAGTATCGCACCTGCTCACAAAATATCACAAGAATCGGTTGAGTGACCTGTAGAGGAGAACAGACGGACAGCCGGACAAAGGAAAGCATTTTTGCCCAAGCTGAAACGGAGACGCTTCGCTCGTGCTTCGCGCTCACTCGGTCAATAATGGAACAATGTATACAACATGTTACAAAAATACCCTTAATGCCGTTTATGGTATATAGGGACCATCAAACTGAACAACTTTTACTATGGGACCAACCCTCAACACGCGAAAAAAAAAATCAGCTGCTTCATACATTTTGATATTTTCGATTTTAATTTTTGTATGAAACAGTTGATTTTTGTTCGCAATTTCAGAGTTGGTCCCATAGTAAAAGTTGATCAGTTAATAATGGTCTCTATATACCATATTCGTCATTAGGGGTATGTTTGTAACATGTTGTATATAACTTCTACGAATTAACTTTGGACAATAAAATCAAAACTGAAAGTTTGTCACATTACAGTCTGTTAAAGTATGCTCAGTTTTACATTCGGTTTGATAGCTTTGACTCTAATACCTGCCAAGTTTTTATCAATGTTTCTATATTTCTAATATTTTTCTATTAACATTTCACTGCTTACGCGCTTCATGAATAAGGTTTAAACGTGCAGGTCCTTTCATGTCAATTTGTGCCTAAAGAAGTGACCACGTTGGACAGTATCTCTTAGGTAAGTATTTACCTAGTTCCCCCTCTACGTGACTTTTATCTCCCCACCCCAAGTCTGTTTTGGCCTTTTTCCTTATCAAACGTGTCATTCGTTGCCGAAGGCTTTGTTGACGAAATTAAGGATGTCCATAAAAGGTGATGACATTATTCATAATGTTGATGACGAGTCGAGAAAATTAAATAGAAATGGGTCGCACTTACATTGAAAGTGACGAGTGTCTTCAATCGAGTACAGTTTTTTTGCTATAAATCTAAATCATACGTATTATTTGAGGAGCGTCGGAACAAAAACCGATAGATCACATTTTGATTTTTTTTATTTTTATGATGGTAATTGTAACGTAAGCGATCGGAACAGATACCGATAAATCCTTACCATTTTTCCTACCAGCGTTTTATCAAACACCGATACATCCTACAGTGTTTTATCAAAAACCGATATATCCAGTTGGTTTGGTCAAAAACCGATATATCCATTTTTTTATTTTTATAACTCAACAGGTATTACAGTCACGAATGCCGAATTTAGGTTTCCAAACAGTGGTTCTAACACAAATAAAATGATATATTTCGTTTAACTCTAAATTAGAAAACCATGAACTTGGCTAGTTTTTTACATTTGTCCTCAAAAAACACAAATGTGATTTATCGGTTTCTGTTCCGACGCTCCTCATTTGGTATTATTCAATATAACAAGTATCTATTGATAATTGATAATCGGTAATATTGTAATGTAATTACCGAATTCAAAAGGAGGTACTCAATTCGACCCGTATTTTTTTTTGTTTTTTGTATGTACACCGATTACTCTGACGTTGGTGTGCCGATTTTAATAATTGTTTTTTTTGTTCGATTGGATATACTTTCAATTTGGTCCCATATAAGTTTCATTGAGATCCGACGATAATCTTCGGAGATATGGGGCCTAATGTCATGGGAGTCATGAATAATTAGAACAATAATAAGGAAAATCATCCATGTAAACATTAGCTTTTTGTTCTAACTGAATCCGTTGGACCCGGCTACATCTGCAGTCATTAATTCCCTCCAATCCACATTAGGCCCGCGTTATATTAATAAAGTTAGCTATTTATTTTGTTTATAGAAGCGTGGCCAAGCCAGGCCACATGTACGTACGTTGTGTAGCCGGGCCACAAGAAATGTGCTTTAACACGTGAATTACAGCGGTACCTATTGGTTTTATCCTTTTGGGTACCATAAAGTACGCACCCGTACGTCTACTGACATAATATAGAAGGTACACTAAAAAGAATACAATAAAAAAAATTTAAAAAATAAAAAACCGACTTAAAAAAAACATGAAAACAAAAACCACTTCATATCAAATTAATAAAACACGTGTATTGGAGTCGGGCGGGGCTTTTAGAATTAAAATTAAAAAAAGAAAAATTGTCCTCTCGCCCCACCAGATCATGTTCAGTTGAATGTCGAGGTAATTCCTTGTACATTGGTGAGATGGCGCTGGCTTGCAGCGTAGGAGTTGATATACTAGAAGAAATTCGACGTTCCCACTAATGACTCGGTAGCTCAGCGGTCAGAGTATTGGACCGGATATCCAAAGGTCGCGGGTTGTTTCCCGTCCGAGAACATGATCTGGTGCGAGTCGTATTTTTTCTAGTATATTATTTAGTATTAAGTATTTCAATCAAAAGTTAGCATACAAAAGTTTATGGCACAACGCATGTACACACGACAGCACGTCAGGTTATACAGTTAAACTGCGAAAACAGCTTTTATCACGTAAAGCATAAAGACGGTCTCAAGGTCAACATGTATAGTTTGAAGTGCGGCCGTGTGTACTTTCACTCGCCATTAATCAATTACATCGAGCTTATGAAAATCAAACGTAAGTACGTATCGTAAGTCACGACTTTTAAAATGAACCTACTCCCACTACTCAAGAAAACGTAATAACAGTGCTTTTTACGCAAAAGTAATGTATCAGCACCGAACATGAGTTGCTTTTTAGCTGAATGGAGGCGGACTCTTAGCTCACAATGAGCATTGGCTCTTCAATGGTATACCGCCTCGGAGTTTTCGTTTCCAAGAGGAAAAAAGCGTTGACGGTATAAGTGATGTCGATTTATTCGTATTTTGATTTTTTATATGAAGTTGCTCGATACTTTGTTAATTATTACGGATTTTATGTGTGGAATGAAAAACGTTGTCAATATATAACATTTTGGAGTTTACGTGTGGGTTGAAACAAGAAGCAGTGGCTTTAGAGATTTTATTTGTAAAAAAACATATGTTTATTTAACTTTTGATGTTTTTTCTTTGAATATCTTGCTATTTGAGCTTTGTCTTGAGCTTATCGAAAAAATATCCTTTTATAATATTTAAAAAAATAACAATTACTATTCTATTATTACTATGAAATGCTTTACTTACATAAAAGCCAATAATTACATAAACTTCCTAAACTAAAGAATATAAAAATTAATTGTATACTTTTCATCTGGTTTGTTGAAAGTTTGCTATTAAATTTTCACCGCTGATTCAAATGTCTAACTTTGAATACAGTTTAAGTACAGTTACTGTTGTTAAAATGAAACTGCACTAGCTGAAACATCACGTAAAGTGTTTACATTCACGCGTTTAAATCCGTTCCATAGCGACGTGGCGTCGTATTGTTCTGGGCGACGACGTAAAAGCTTGTTATGATCGCTTTTTAGCTTCATAATGGCTTCGATAGACTCTCCACATTCGATTACCGCTGAATGAACGAACGCTTTCGACGTAATTCAGGTACTGTCGGCAATGGCTTCAGCTTAACATTCAATAAAAGGAGGTTTTAAGTTACGCGTTCTACGTTGGTAAGGTATGGTTAGGTACTAGGTAGATAGGTTTATAAATGTAGGTAGGAACTAAATTACAGAAAAATACTCAGGTAGTGAAAAATGTGATTTCTTTCTGCACTCTTAGCACGAACATCTATCGAGAAAAGAAAAGCGCATAAAAGTACTCGATAGAGTTAATTATCTATTGAAAACTTAATTTCGCTTTTAGGCGGTAGATGGCGCTGTACGAAGATCCTATACAAAATTACTCTATCGAATGTTTAGTTATTTTTTTCGATAGCTATTCGTGATTCTGAATATTTTAGTAGTACTTAGCCACTTACTAACAATGTATGAAATTAACGCTCAATATAAACAAAGACGCGATGAAATATCGTTTAAACTTAAACCTTAGAGTACAGAGATGAAATTTTGTTCAATATAAATTATAGTGTAAGTACCAATTAAATCGAATAGTATTCAAGTGGATTCAATCCACTGGATTACTTTTCGATTGTATGGAGTGTATCGTACTTATACCCGACCGACTGGTAGTAGGTATACGTCACACCTCCCCGCCGCCTACCACTCGATTTCCGATGGATTTTTCTCCTCTTGTCCCCACTCAACTCACGCATACCACATCATGTACTTGTAATACAATTTGTTTTATAAATACTTTGTCGGATCGTTGAGTGATTACCCAGCGATTCCGAGAAGATTGGGCTATGAGTGATTTCCTATTTAGTATGTATACAACATGTTACAAAAATACCCCTAATGCCGAATATGGTATATAGGGACCATTAAATTGATCAACTTTTACTATGGGACCAACTCTGAAATCGCGAAAAAAAAACAGCTGTTTCATACAAAAATTAAAATCGTAAATATTAAAATGTATGAAACAGCTGATTCTTTTTTCGCGTTTTGAGAGTTGGTCCGATAGTAAAAGGTGTTCAGTTTGATGGTCCCTATCTACCATATTCGGCATTAGGGGTATTTTTGTAACACGTTGTATAGTTAGTGTCGAACAATAAATCACACTCAAAGCTTTTGTTCGTCTATTTTTAACCGACTTCAAAAAAAGAGGAGGGGTATATGTTCGTCTGTTTATTTCATTTTTTTTTTTATTTCGAAATATATTTTAACCTACAATACTTGTCGTGATAAAGCATATTAAAAAAGCTTTTAGTTTTACAATTGCATAAAATTGTTTCTCGCTTTCAGTTAAAATATTCAGAGAGTTTTTATTAAATTGTCAAATATTCCATAAACTGAAATTGTCCGGTTCATTTTAATCAGCATAATGAAATGCCTTACAGATTGTCTTTATTTCCTTAGTAATCTGAACTGATCAGTATTCAGATTCGGTGAAGTGATTTTAGTAAATAAAAGCCACCTTCATTGCCTTTAAGCAAAGTTGCTTAATAACGATTTGTTTATATTTCCAACGTCATTCAGCTTCCGCCGAACCTCAAAAGAAAAACTTTATTTGAATAAACTATGTCGGGATTTACACCTACCTTTTTCTTTAAGAGACTCCGATATTTCCGACGTAAACTTTATATGATCCGCCTGTTGTCTTGTCTTGTCTTGTGTCTTGTCGGTCTGTCAGGCAAGACATTTTTTCTCAATATGGTCCAAAAATGGGGTTATTTATGTTGCATAATGTTTTGAATAGGTATCGCAAAAAATTTATATCACATGGATTTTGTTAAACAAAGTCAAAGATCTTTTAAGAAAACTATTATCAATACAAATACTTAATATTCATATGAAACACTTCCAATAATGTTTGAATCAAAATCTGCTACACAAATATTAGCTTACCAGTTTGATGTTGTATACTTAACGTATGTGTTTACCGAACAATTCACAAATCCCAGGAGCTCATTAAAACAAATAAGTACGTAGTCCATTTAATTTACTCTGTATCAGTCATGTTGACTGGTTGGCTTTTAAAATAATTCTTAACTCCAAATCAAATCAAATCAAATAGTTTATTGCATTCCATAAAGTAAGAAAGATGTTACATACCATAATACAGATCTTTATGGGCCCTGTGGGGCATAACAATTTATGGAGAGATAGTGTTTTATTACCATAATTATACATATTTATTACTATTTTACAAAAGTTAATTAATACATTAATTATTATTATTATTAATTTACAAATTATTAAAATCGACATCTAAATTAATTTCTTTAATATATTATTTCTGTATCACAGTAGCATTACTTATATATTTGTACCTATCTATTTATTTACTTATGTACTTACTAACATTTTAAAAGACTATAGAATAAGATTGTCACTCAAATATTCAACTTTTGTTTTAGCCGTCAAGGATGTGCGAATAAACTGGTTAATGTATACAAGTAACATATCATATGACCACTATTTTAAACAATGCTCTTATACTTATACGAAACCATAAGAAAACTATTCGGAATCTAGCTGTTAAGTCTTTTAAAGTTATTGTTAGTGTGTTAATTTATTCACTCTCAAACTAAATCGAGTTTGTCGAATATTATAAAATATATAAGAATAAGCTTAATAATATTAAACAAACATACTTTCAACCCTCAAAGTAAATTTTATCTACTCAAACTCCTTTGGCAGTAACTCAAGTTTTGCATTTCCTTCGGAAATAGATTGTCGATAAATCTTCCGTCACATTATTATGTAATGCAGACATATTTCCGCGTACGGTGGGATAAGTAACTAGGAAGGAAATGGAAAAGCTAGTACAAGTGAAAAATAGTCAGTATTTCACTCAGTTACATTCGAAGCGAACAATGCATCGGTTCGTAATCACATTGTAGGAACAAAAAAAACTCCATCGCAATTTCGAAAAAAGGATTACAGTGAGGTTCCGTTGTTATTCGTTGTATCTATACTTACATAATCTATTTATCTAAAATTCCACCCAAAATTTATTGTGGGCTTAATTATCTTTTTTAATTTATCGATTTATGATAAGCCCGATGTTTATACAAAACGGTATTATTAATTTCCAAAAGGAAATGCTAACTTTATCTAGAATTTTTAATGACCATCTGATATAGCTGCTTATGTTATTGTTACATTTGGCACATTAATAAAGTAATAGATTTACAAACTAATTTAGGATCGATGCGTGATTTCGCGGAAGCACCAGTTCCAGCTCACCGTATAATGACTTCGATTCTATCCAGCAGAACCCTAGAAACGTACACGGGCGTAGCTGTTCTCATCTCATGCCACGTCAATAATTGGAGCGGTTGTTCATGTATTTTTTTTGTTTTCCAGCGGTGCTCTCGCCAGGGCCCCATTGTTCGTGCTCCGGCAGCGCGCCCTCCCTCTCACCCCACGTAAAACGGTACGTATTTTTCATTGTTGCTTTAAAGCCTTATAGGTTTTGCTTTATTTATGCCCTTTATAACTCGCAGTGGAAGATAAATACCAACGTGGCGGTGTTCTGTTTTTGTCAATGGTTGTGGTGCAGCATAAATTGTGAGGAAGTTATGTAAACAGATTTTTGTTTCCGCGTAATTTTCTGGAGTTTTAGTGATATAGCGTACAGAATCTGAAAAATCTAAGTTCGTCTCGCCCAACTGAATCACCGTAGCCCGTAGCCCGTAGCCCGTAGCCCGTAGCCCGTAGCCCGTAGACGCTTGTTCCACCGCTGCCAGTCGCGGTAGGGTGACGAGTTAGAGAGATATTTGTCTATATCAAAATATATAAAAAATGTCATGAAAAATGGTATGCTGGAAAAAATACTAGAAAAAAATCGACTCACCCGTACCCGTGCTACGCATGAGTCGATTTTTTTTAGTATATTGTTGACTGTACGACCGCGAAGCGCTCTTTCAGCTTAGGCAATAATTCTTTCGTATGTCCTTCCGGGTATCCGTCTGTTCTCCTCTACAGGGGGCCTATTTTTGACTACTCTACTCTGACTACGCTAGCGCTCTTGACTACTCATTTTCATTGGACATCCATGCTGTCGAATGAAAATGAGTAGTAAAGAGCGCTTGACGCCAGCCGAATAATTTCAAAAATAAGGGCCCTTCTCAACCGATTCTCGTGAAATTTTGTGAGCAGCTTCGATAATTATTTTAGATTTTTTTGACCTGCCAGTTTTTCGAAATCTATTTATCGAAAATAATCACCCGTTTCGAAAAATTATCAAATGTTCAAATGCGCCGTCTAGCTTTAATTATATCAAATAATATACCAAACAGCACATAATACTGCTTAGAAAACCCGTGGCGACATCTGTTAGATAAATTAAACAACATACAAATTGAGCTCTTTTTTAACGCACAAACACGATGTCTAAAGCTCACGGAGCCACTAGTATATGTTAATATAACTAGTGGCTCAGTGAGTTATAGTAGAACTCACTCAAATTGTGTTATTTAAAAATTAATCTAATAGATGTCACCACGAGGTTGACACTGCTTTTGAATAGCAGTACCATGTGCTGTTTGGTAGGTTAGGTATTCTTTTATTTTTATTATATCTATTCGAAGCTAGATGGCGCTTCTAATTTTTAACATTTTCGAATAAGCAGCTGATGTTGTTTCGCAAAATTTAGAAAAACTGACTCGCCAAAAATATCTATATAATTATCGATGGTCACAAAATTTCACAAGAATCGGTTGAAAAATGCGACCTGGAGAGGAGAACAGACGGAAAGACATATATACTAAAGAATTTTTGCCCAAGCTAAAGCAAAGACGCTTCGCTCGTGCTTCACGCTCGCTCGGTCAAAAATAGCATTGTGAATGCGAAAAATCTAAAATTTTATAATTATATAGCTATTTCAATTTTATCGATTGTCAAAC
Source organism: Catoptria pinella (assembly GCA_963556745.1). Classification (NCBI taxonomy): domain Eukaryota; kingdom Metazoa; phylum Arthropoda; class Insecta; order Lepidoptera; family Crambidae; genus Catoptria; species Catoptria pinella. The sequence continues at coordinate 7,093,117 of OY750776.1, forward strand.
ATCTGGAAAGATGTTTCATTCGAATGTCGGGGGTATTTCCTCACATTGATGAAATAACGCTGGCTTGCAGCGAAAAATTAAAAAGTATTAGAAAGTTTCGCCGATCCTACTAGTGACTCGATAGCATAATAATTATTGATCAGTGCATTGGGCCGGAGTCCCAAGGGTGCGGATTCGAGTTCCGTCTTGCGTCTGAGGTGCTACGGGTGAGTTTTAATTTTTTTTTAAAATTTTTAATATATTTTTTCTAGCATCATCATTAATTTTAATTTAAAAATAGCATCGTGAATGCGAAAAGTCTAAAATATATCAGGAAAGTTATTTGGTTTCAATATCATGGATATTACCAATAATATATAAATAATTTACTCAGCGTGGTAACAGCATAACCACAGTCTATATAATTTTAACATTGTGGCATAACGTCCAAAGAATTCACAACCCGTTTAAGGTAAAAAAACATATTAAACCTTCTTTTAATTGACCCAGAAAACTCATTCGAAAAATGCTGCTGTCGGAATAATTATTCTGTCATTAGAATATCTGTCTCTCTTTAATCGCACGTCTGGCCGGACAAAGAAACGACGACAACGAATGGTTTAGCCATTGTGATACAAATGTAGGTTCACACAATACGTAAATGTATCCTTAGGGATAACAAATGAGGGGATCTGGAGGTTGTATCAATCATCGTGATGTATATTCAATAAGAGGAAGATATAAATGCATAATAAGAACTCATGAATTTTAATAGATTCTTTTAAGTCCTAACAATTACGATTATGTTCTTACATTCGACTTTAAGTTAAGAGGCCGGCGAACGGTGAACATCCTATACAAACGTAATACCAAAATGATTTGCAATTTGCGTTAGTTTGTCTAGGGTACTATTAAATAAGTAATCCAAAATACCAAACCAAACAAAAAATAATGCGATTTACAGTTTTGTATGAAAAAAGGGAATTGGTATTTATTTTGAAACTACAATTACCTGTCCGTCGTGTTATGGTTGCATCAACTAGTGCTCAGAACGCGAAATGCCTTTTCTTCATTGCCACACGTAGTTTGGTTTAAAGACCACGACGCGAATTTTACTTTGTGGTCTTTTGGCAGTGACCATAAAGACTTGTGAGCGGTTTTTCGCTTAGTGGGCGATTTTGGTCTTAGAGCCTTACATATATAAAAATGTGCTACATACCTTATACAAAACGCACTTGTCTGATTTTAAATAATGCAATTTAATAATATCACTTAAAATAATGCAATATTATTATCATATCTATCACTTTAAAGTTAGGTTGTTCCTATACTATGGTTGCATATATTAAAGGCAAGGGAGGCACAGAGACAATGAAGTAACAAACCTGAACCGGAACTCCGTCCATCATGATGAGTCGTGGCGCGTGCTCACTTCCGGTGGCTGATTTGCTTTGTCGGCGCCTTTTTACTTTGTAATGTGGCTTTTACTTATACTAAAACAGGACATTTAAAAAAAGGCGGCAAATCAGGCATAACTGATTGTAAGCAGTGAATGTACTAGACAGAAAGGCAGTTTGGTAGTTTACTCGCTCGTTACCGGATACTGTATTTTTTTATGGAGTTTAGTCTGATTTGGTTGTAATCTTGTGTAAAATAAAATGACCTCCATGGTCATATTTTTGAGGTTGGTGATCTGTGTATCGTCATTGCTCTATTTTCAACAAATTAAATAACTTGAACAAATTAAAAACTTGACCAAAGGGCCAACGACAATGTATATGGTCATTTCATTGGTATTGCAAACATAGCCTTCAAGTAGTCAACTAAATTTTATTGATTTGAGCTAAAAAATGTACTTACTTACTCTCATAAGAATTTAGTTTAGCATTTTAACTTTCCATTACCTCGGTTCTCATTAAGCTAGTAGATTAGATGCTTGGTGAGCAAACAGATTCCGAGGTTGTACAAAATGTTTCACACGTTGCCAACGTTCAGATGATAATACACAACCCGAGCTCAACCCGAACTCAACTGAAACCCAATTCAAAGTCAATTCAACCGCAGCCGACTGCTTTAAATGCATCGCTTACAATTTTGAGTCTTATCAAGTCTCACATCAAGGTTCTTATGACAAATCTTATAATAAAGATATATGCAATTCTATTGGTTAATATTTCCTCGTTTCTCCGCCCTCTGCCTCGCTCCGCGTCAATGGACAGGCAGCCTAATAAGGCGCAGGCTGCGTTTGAGTTGAGTTTGAGGTGAGTTTGGGTTGAGTTTGAGTTGAGTTTGGGTTGAGCTCGGGTCGTGTGTTATCATCTGAACGCAGCCTTAGGGGCACATGACAAATACCTTCAACTATCCAATATTTTTTTTTTATTGCACGCCTAGTAGAAGGGTTTTACAAAAAAGATTTATTGACTTCGTCTCAAAAAGTAACGTAAAGTGAACCGGATAGTTATTTCCATATATTTAGGATTTCCTAATTAATTACATGATATTTTAATCTACAACGGGTGAATAATTGGCCAAGCCAAAGGCGGAAGAGCACTTCACCATTGAGGAACTGCATATTCCGATATTTATTTGTTTTATTTAGCATGAATTCAGAACAAGGAAATAGCAGCACATTTTCGTCAGCAGAATTTTTGAAAGCCAGCGATAGTTTAATAAAATTGCTGGCTCGTGTGCTGCGAGCTATCGAGCTGCAGCTGACTGGTGAAAGATTAATGGATCGTTTTAGTTGCCTAACGCGTGCTGAATAGAAAATGTGAGGCCTCTATATGTCTAATTATTATTTTAATTTAGTTAAACAGAACAAACTATGTACACTTCAGAAGTAGAATAAAAAAGGGATTTAGACTTTATACTAATAATAAGAAACAATGACTTCTCTAATAACTCTCGCAGGAATCCAACAGTTGCTGAGCTACTAAAACATGTGACTACACTTATAAAAGCATACCCAAGCCAGTCAGAAAGAACTTTTTGTTCATGAATAAAAGCTACTATCAGGCTCAAGCAACCTCGCCATCAAACAATTACAATTTTACCACCTTTATTGCGCCGTAACAAGTCATCCTTCGCTGCCTTAGCTGCACTCGATTGTATTAAGTGCTCATTACAGCCGATAGCGAGAACAGCGCAGGCGATGATAGATGAGCGCGCGAGAATAATGGCCGCTCTCGAATTTATCACAGCCATCGGACTCGTATACATATTTATTCACCTCCGCGGTACGGAACACAGCTGCCGTTCGTGCGAGTAAATTACTGCCGCTACTGGTTTCAGATATTTATTGGGTCTAGCTGGCGTCATTAATTTGGAGTTTATTTATTTCTGTTACGCTTAGGTATGTTACGCAAGTAATGTCTTGCCAGATAATTTTGAAGCTTATATGTTTTGTAGAGTAGGAGGGCGAATCTACGTTATATACCACAAGGGAATATGCCATCATTTACGTTAGAGTACCATAATAAATTATATTCATTTGCATATTTTTAATTTATTTATTGCGATGCATTGAAATTTTTAAGATTTTCGAGTAACGATAATGACGCAGGAAGTAAGAAACAACGTAGATTCACCCAGGAGCGACGTTGTGCTCTAAGGTTTTATTGTTGTGCAACCATGGGTATCGTGTGTTGGGTTGTAATTGTTGTGATTGCACGCTGGAGTAAAAGTATTTTACTTTAATCAGTTTGTAGATACACAATATATTCATCATTGCCTTATCCGTCAGGTGCGCTCCGAGCCATGCGACTGCATTGGTACGGTTCTGTAACTGTCCAATTTAAATCGAAGGTATTAAAATTGCCGATTTGTATGCGTTGATTTTAATTTAAACGAATGTGCTGTTTCCGAGAAAGGTTGCAAATAAGACCAAAAACAAGGTCCACGGCAATTTTTTTAACATCAAAGGTGGTTAGATTTTTATAAATGTATATTATTTCAAGCAAATTACTTTATATTTTTTTTCATGTACAAAGTTTTTCAATAATTTGAATTGAATATTGGGATTTGACGCATGTTATTGCTTTAACTTTTATTATCATCATATCTATCTGTGTGCCTGTTTTTACATCACATTTTGGTTGTCCAGTCAGAATCATCAATTGTTTAATAAAATAAAATCAATTTTAAGTAATAATACAGATTTAATCTTCCAGTAACGATTAAAGTTTTCAGTTATAGAGTATATCTGCGCTATGCAGTATATTTTCTTGATTACCTAGAAATATATACTTCTAAGAAATGTTATAAAAATAAAGGATCAACATTTACGACCATAGAATTTATACGAGCGATTACCAGAAATAAATTGGCAACAGAGTATTAATAAAAGTACTTCCCGTAAGCCCGTGTTTTTATGATGTCACTCATATAATCTGTTCATGATGAATGGTGTGCTCGCTGTTACATATTCTGTGGGTGCCATCTGCGCCACCGATAAAATTGTCGATATAGGCTTATCGCAAATGTGACATCCCTAGTGAAACCGCGAAAAAATGAAACGATTATCGCCCGTATTCACAAACAATACTTGTTTATGTAGAGTAACTTTACTGTGTGGAGTAAGGCTTTCTCAATGCGTTGCATATTATGACAAGCCTTTCAATTCACAAACAATACTTAGGGCGCTTTTTGATGAGTGATCGTACTGCATTTTATGCGGCCCTATGATTGGCCAATTTTGTGTTGCTCTATTCACTCTAGTATTCTTCTTCTTCTTTTTTTGTTATGGCAATATACTTTCCTCTTGGAAGTAATTTTTGCCAGTGTTAAATTGTAGTGTGTGTACTAAAGTATATACTCACACACTCATCTCTCCTCATATATAAGCTCTTACGGAGCACAATAAATGGATTATTGATCGCAGTCAGTCTTATTATTAACACCCCCGAACCGCCACATTGCATGGCGACCCTGCCAGTGCTGCCTATCGGCGGCGCTGCGCAGACGGTTTATAATGAATTCTGATTTTTTTTTTGTGTGAAAATAAAAACTAAAAAAAAAAAGTGAAAGGAAAAGTAGTGGAATTAATGTCTGACAACAGAAAAGAATTTGGATAAAAGTTTCGATTGAGAGCAGGAAGATTTTGTTTTTATTTTATAAGTAGGTATTCGATTTGTTACAAGTAATTATGTTACGTTTAATTTTGATCCCAAAATTTTGATTTGTTCGACTAGAAGGCTGATATTATTATTCGATAGTACAAAGTACAGCTAAAGCCAATTTTAATATTATAATAGTAAGTGAAAGCCACTAACATTTAAATTATTTTTATAAGACGCTTACGCTTTTAATGAGAGGGACGACGACTTTTTAGTACATAACTGGTTTTTACTTTAAATTTTAATTAAACTTACAAAATAGATTATGATTATGTGAACCAAGCATTTCGATTATGTAAAACTTGTTTTATAAATAAAGAAATATTAATAGATAAAAACCTTTTATAACTACCTATTTAGTTTTGATTCCTAAGCTAAAACCTAATCTTAGTATGCGTTGCTTACCATAACAGCAGTAACTCAGTTCTTACTCCTGATAATCTAAGCAATCCATGATTAAATTGTTTATTTAAGGCTAGATATACAAGGATTTTCCTCATCATAAATCGTTCTAATGTATATAAAAGCTTATTAAAACTAAACTTTACTTATCATACCTACAGCATACGGAGTTACTGCTGATATTCTAATTAAATAAGGCGAAATAACAAATCAGGTTTGCTTATTATATCCACAGTTAGATGTAGTTACTGCTGATATTCTACGTAAGTAAGATTTAATAAAAAAAAGCTTTACATAGAATATTCACAGTATACGCAGATACTGCATTTATCTTAAGTAATAATAACATCCTAGCCATATAACTTTACTTGTAAGGCCGGCGTAACTGTACTTACTATTGTTATGTTAAGGAAGATATTTCTCATTGTCGACTTACTGCCTTTATTTTTAACGACATTTGTCAGTTCCCATTAAGATATCAAAATGCCTGTCAGCACATCTGATAGAGCTTCTTATTCTAATTCTCGATCAATATATAACTCATTTTTACCAAAATTGGAGTTACTGCCGATATCATTAGCACGGCAGAGCTGTGCGTTACTTTTTTGAACGCATAGCGTTGCTTCTGACTCAAGTGTTGTTCATGAATAGGTTTTTGTTACTTTGTGCATCCGCGCGCACTATGAGACCTCGTAGTATTTTTTTTTAATTTTTGCCATCAACCTAGGTAACGAATGGGTTAGGTTAGCTAGGCACAACATTTGTGTGGTATTCATTTGTAACCAGAGTTTCATCATCATTGGCCACAGTATCATCAAATGCGGATACCAAAACTGTTGATGTCTCGTTTGCAGGAGTCTTTAAATCGCGATATTGGACGCCCAACAGGTCTTTTGCGTGGGATATCTGACTCAACATAACCTAGCGTGGTGGTCTCTTTGGAGTCATGCGGTGTACATGGCTGAGCCGGCGAAGTTATGCTGCAACAGCTTGTTCTTGAGAGGACTTCCTCATTGGTTATTTTATCTGTTCAAGTCACTCCAAGAATAGTCCTGGCATCGCATATGGAAAGCCCACTTATTAATGTATGTTATTTATTACCTATCCTAAGTAACTTAAGTTTTTATAGTAGGTCCATGATGTCCTTAGTTAGGTGCCTACCTATGAAATTGTCGAATCTCTATACTATTAAGCGACAAAAAATCTGTATATTAAATTACCATTAAGTATAATTCGAGATGATTCCGAATTGGAATTCTGATGTCGCCGACATATTCACAAAATTCAAGTACATAAAAAGTCGATTGCTTGTACTTTTCCTATTTCACATGTTAATAACAGCTTAAGCTGGGTCCACATTTGTATCATCTTGAATCTGAAAATCAGGCGTATCGTATCGCGTAGTATCCGTATTATAAGTGTTGATGCCCATTTCGACTATGTCGTATCTCTCAATTTGTCATGCTAAAAACTACGTCCACATTAGATACAGTATAGTAATACTATACTTGTCAATCAATAGCGCATGCAATAGTGCATGCAATAGCGCATGCCTTTGCGCATGCCTTATTTTCTCAACAAAACATCAAAGTATGTCAGAAAGTTGAACGTGAAAACGCGCTGTTTGAAGGCAATCAATATTGCATGCGATTGACGCAACAAGTTAAAAGAGAAAGCGCACGGTTTGGAGACAATATTACATGTGTTTAACGCAAGTTGACTTGAAAGTTGAAGCGACTCCCTGAAGACAAACCATATAAGTAGGTACTGCTGTTCGCACAACTTTTCATACACGTGCGTACGTTCTGGCATATTTTATATTACTTTTTTCGCATTTAGCCATTTTTCGCATACTATTGTGGAGAATAGGTTAGTCTGATGTAGTATAGCTGTTTAAAAACTACGCATACAACGATTTAATGTGTCTACCTATTACCTATATACTAGGTGTTACAAAAGTACCCCTAATGCCGAATATGGTAGATAGGGACCATCAAACTGAACAACTTTTACTATGGGACCAACTATGAAATCGCGAAAAAAAAATCAGCTGTTCCATACAAAAATTAAAATCGAAAATATCAAAATGTATGAAACAGCTGATTTTTTTTCGCGATTTCAGAGTTGGCCCCATAGTAAAAGTTGTTCAGTTTGATGGTCCCTATCTACCATATTTGGCAATAGGGGTACTTTTGTAACACCTTGTATAAGTATAAATATTTTTTTTTATTTTGATATTTTAGCATTATCAATGCTATTTTTATATAATACTAAATAATATACTACAAAAAAGACGACTCGCACAAGATCATATTCTCGGCCGGGATGAGCTGAGTGACTCGGTAGCTCAGCGGTCAGAGCATTGGACCGAATATCCAAAGATCGCGGGTTCGATTCCCGTCCGAGAACATGATCTGGTGCGAGTCGTATTTTTTCTAGTATATTATTTAGTATTAAGTATAAATATACTTAGCAATTAGGTACTTATATTAAATGGTTTGAGATGGGTCAATCTTTAAGAGCCACCAACTTATTGGATTCAAATTCTGGAAGTCACTGGGCCGAGGCTTATCAGGGGATCATAATGGTGAAGTCGAGGTTAGCTAATGATCGGGAAAGCACTCGAATTTTCAAGTTGAAATCCCCAATTATACCTGCTTATCCAAAATAATTTTCGTCCTGTTATATGCGGAATAAATTTATATCATAAATATTTGTGTAAAAAAACATAAAATGATTTTGTTAATATATGATTTGGAATAAAGAAAACAATATTCAGCAATAACTTCCACACAGCAGAAGGTAAATTAGTATGCAAGAAATCTATGCACCGCCCAACTATTTTATACGTTTCGCCCCTTAGAATAGCTGTTGGTTTATGGGCAAGATGGTTGCTGTCAGTGTGGCTACCTGCAGGGCCCTATTTAATAAACGTGACAATTTGTCACCTGTATGACAATTTTATATCCATTGCATCAACCAATTTGAAAATAGAACCTCATAGCTACACCCTACACCGCAATTTAAACCAAATTGTCACGACAGTTGACAAATTGTCACGTTATTAAATAGGGCCGGTATTAGCATGTCCATTTATCTGTTCGGTGCATAGACTTCTTGCATATTTTACCATCAGTTATAAATATAATACTAAACTGAAAAATATATAATTTTAAGAGACATAGAATTTTAATTTTCACTGCATTAACACTTACAATTTGGTCTTAATGTATCTGTTATAAGGTCTGGTGTTGAATATCACCGACAAATTTTGAGTTGACCGAGGATCAAGGAGCCAGTCTCGAGACGCGCATTGTCTGAGGTGACAACGTATTGTGTTCAAGAGAGCACTTTAGCTCGTGGGTAAGAATATGTGAATGCACAATGTGATTTAATTTTCGACGACCTAGTGTTCGCGGAATTATACTGTGGGGAAGAATTTTCGTAAGATAATGGAACTTTGAAAGCAAAACTTTGTCAAATTCTCTAACGAACAATTATGTTTTGTAACTAAAACTATGTTTGAAGAGAAAGATGAACATACATAAAAATAAATGTACCATAAAAATAAATGTACGGGACGAATTGAAAAACATTCATCATTGTTTTTGAAGTAGGTTTAAAAACAAAATCAACAGTTTATTTATCCAGAATTTTTTTATTGTGTGTCACGATGTATTTCCGAGTAAAAAAGCAAGTTACACTTATTATACAGTTGAATATACGATTGATAAGTATACAACGTGTTACAAAATAACCTCTAATGCCGTATATGGTAGATAGGGACCATCAAACTGAATAACTTTTACTATAAGACAAACTCTCGCGGTAAAAAATCTGCTGTTTCATACATTTTGATATTTTCGTAATTAATTTTTGTATGAAACAGCTGATTTCTTTTTTCGCGATTTCAAAATTGGTCCCATAGTAAAAGTGGTTCAGTTTGAGGGTCCCTATCTACCATATTCGGCATTAGGGGTATTTTTGTAACACGTTGTATAATAACTAGTAATTTAAAAGTTGGTGCTTTAAGAATTACATGCACCCCTAATTGATTATCATACCCAAAGTGCTAATGGAATAAACCTGACGTGGAATATGATAGTCTGTGGGATACATCACGTTTATCTAAATAGCTATCAGGTGGGTACATCAGGATAATTGGATGTTTAAGCAGATTGTATACTTGGTAACGCTTTCACGACCACTCGGTCATTCGCGTCGTGTTACATTACAAGCGGATTGTAGCTCTCATTTTTGGTACATTTTCGTGCACACGTTGCAAGGAATATAACCCCGCTTAGGGTTTGCGAACCTATGGCGTAGCTTCTGTGACATTCACAAATGCTTGTAACAGCCTAGACTGAATAAATGAGTTTTGAATTTTGAATGTCTTTGTTGCTTTAACACCCCTAAACGTTGTTTCGGTAAGAATCTTGTTTGACTGTTTGTATAGACGTTGTCTAAGTAACTTGAAGATATATTGATACTTGTGTTATGTATTTAAATTGAAGTTTGATTTGAAGTCTTGTGTTCTCGTTACAGCACTTATAATCTATACATTTATAAAATTGTAACAGGCCGATGTCTGTAAATAGAAGAAAATAAAATAAGGGGTTATATAAGAGTTATAGAAGCCAACACAATTACTTTTAGAGGTTTTGTCTGTCTGTCTGTCTATATGTTTTTACGCGCATAAACTACTGCACGAAATTAGATGCGGTTTTCAAAGTTTTAGTTCTGAGAGTCTAGATTAAAATCTGGTGTACGTTTCATCTTGATACGCCAACTAAAACAAAGTCTACGCGGACGAAGTCGCGGGTGGCCGCTAGTAACACAATGAAATTTATTAATTAAATTACTATTTAATAATCTTATTCTTCCTCAGATGTCGCCAGTCAAATGCAGTAAGGGGTGCCAACGAAATTGAGGGAAACTGTAAGTAGTGTGTTAAATTATTTTAATACGTTTTTAATAAGTTGCTTCCTCGTTTATTTGTTTGTTTCTTTGTTTGTCCACAAATTTTGTAAGAGATTTTAATCTATTAGAATAAACCATGTCCATATTTACACCAAGTACCTGTTTATATTTGAGGCTCCGATATTTCTTCCGTGACCGAAATATCGGAACCTCAAAAATAATCAGTTACATGGTGTAAATCCCGAAATGCTTTATTCTAATAACGTCAATAACCATGGAAATTTAAAACGATTTTAATCTTCCCGACGAGCTAAAGACTTGAAATATTAAACATAGGTCACTCAAAGATTAAAAGTTCATAGTTCAAAATCAATCATAATATCTCTGACCAATATTCGAAATTTGAAAATAATAAGGTTAGGAGCTTATGACAGAACTTTATGACTGCGTATATTCCTTGATTTGAGTGACTTTGGATTTTCTATAAGGACTTCGTTGCTTACTGTTTGGAATATTAATATTATTCTGGGAACAGAGGTAAAACTTTATGGGGCCGATAAATCATGTAATAGTGTGTGAAATTGTTGCTCAAAAATGTGTATTTGACGTTGTACGGCCCTTAAGGGGTGAATATTGACTCGCGAGGTCTACAGCTCACAGAATCACAAGTATAGTGTATAAAATGATATTAATATACTAACATATAGGTTCGACTTATAGAAGAAAGCGACAGTACTCTGTGTTAGAACAAACAACAAGTGTGTTTTCCTGCCTGTGCGAATCAAAAATGAAGAGAAAGTTCGTAACGAGAGGGCTTTGCTCTGTAATAGGTTGCTTGGGGCTGACATGATGATAATAAAAAAAGTAGGAAATGTTCAATAGTGACATTAATAAAAACAATATTTTGTTTTTAAAACATAACAGGCAATATCAAGCTCATTTAACGAGAACTTTATGAAAAAGGAGACATGCAAAAAGAGTGGATATAAAATGGGATTCATTAATTTTAAACAACGACTAGCAAAAATGAGATTGTTTACCGAACGCTGTGTAAAGTGTTCACTTGATAAGCAACAACGTGGAACGCCCCGTTTTATTCAGGAGGTATTCGTTTGAAACGTATATCATTATGTGTGCGATGGAAATAAATTGGAGCAGACTATTTGTCGAACACTTGGCTGGGAACGCTCCGATCCGCTTCGATTCAATTTGGCCCAAATTTAATTGCAATCGAATTGGTTGGGCGAAACGAAAACGCTTTGCAGAGATTATCCCTATTGCGAAAAAGGTTTGATGCCTAATTATTTCCATTTATATTTGTAGAGTAATGTTGGTATTCCATTAACTCCTTTTCAGTTCTGGAAATCAATGGAAGCAACCACAATGAAAACCATTTCGAGAGTGAATAACGTTTATGAATAAAACAACTCGCTTGTAATTATAAATTTATCAATATTAGTTTATTATGGATACTGTAACTGAGCATAATTATTAACTCGATCATATGTAAATATGGCTACAGACTGTGGTATTTCTATCTCGCTTTTTCCCACAATTATTAAGTAAGATCACTATATCGGTCACTGAGTTCAATAAAGTTGTTTTGTTGTATTTAAGAGACCCTTTTACGTTAGGTACCAAAAATTACTACTATATTCATTGTAACTAAAACGAGTCTCTGGAAACTTTTCTAAATACAGGTGGCATTAGTTACCTTTGTGTTTATGATACATTTGTTTTTTTTTAATCTAAGCGTCAGCGCCCACAAGCTACTTTTTGTAGCTGCGATTATCGCGGCGTTAATCGCGGCTATAATCGCGACGTTTTTTTGTCGCTGGCTAAGTAAACCCTTTGTCACTCTTGTCAGTGTCATTTCGCGGGTGATTAGTCGCTGAGCTACTTTTTGTAGCTCGTAGGCGTTTACGTATTGAACTCTGTATGTTCTATTCTAATAATAAGCTTGGTTATCTTACGTTTAGTGTGCCTTGTAAAAGTGATAAATGGGGGATAAAAACTTCATAATATTTACACCACTGGTTTTGATGAGGGTGTTCTTATCTTGTATTTCATCACGGTTGACACGAGTGTCGATGAAACTCGAGCTTTTCGTTAGGGGACAAATAAAATGGAACGCGTCTAGCAAATAATTGGAAAAGAAGGTATTGATCCGGAAATCAACGGAAAAGTTAAAAACAACAGCCCCCTACTCAAATGGTTAACATTCTATGCGTTTGAACGCTACGCTTATTATTAAAGCTTTAGAATAAGCAGTAAACTATACTATTACGTGCCGTAAGCTTGTCAATTCCAAACAATAGATCATAGTCTGTGATTTAAATAAGTTCGCGACATGTGATTTAATCGTCTATTGCGAAGCTTTAAAATTATCCTACTTTTGATTCCTTTGAGAGCGTCGAAATATGCGTTTTTTGCGGCATAAATGGCCGTATCTATTTTAACGTTAACTTAGAAGTTGAATATATAGTTTTAATTCCAACTCGATACCTTTACGCGTTCCCGATATAAAAGGTCTTGACAGACAGACGGACAGACAGAAGGACAGACAGATGGACAGACAGACGGACAGACAGACGGACAGACAGACGGACAGACAGACGGACAGACAGACGGACAGACAGACGGACAGACAGACGGACAGACAGACGGACAACTAAGTGATTCTGTAAGGAATCCGATTTTTCTTTTGAGGTACGGAACCGTAAAAAAAGAACTCAGTCCTTAATCGATACATCGATAACTCGAAAACTTTAATCCACCCTGTGATATTACAGAGTGATAGGTTCTGTCACTCGTGATGAGGGTGCGAGTCGCGGGTAGATGTGAGCTGTATGAGTCGATCGTCACTGACAGCCGAATTACCGGAGCGTCGATACGAATTTATGTGACGAATCATTTTCATATTTTTTTATATTTAGAGTCGATGATGTTACTCCACCCTAGTTGGTTTATTTAGTATTCAAATTATTGTAGTTTTTGTTACTAAATGAATACTTGTATGTACCTGTAAAAACCTAAATAATAACTTGATTAAATTTTCGAATGGCGAGAGGCGGAATTTTGAATTTCGAGGTTTCAGATTTTTTGATTCTATTTCTGTGATGTGGGATTTACACCACCGCCACCTAAAGTTTGCGATTAGATTTTACAAGCGACTGCGATAGTCGATAAAAAGCGCTAGTTAACTATGTTTATACTTTCTTTATTAGTCGTGTTGTTCGTATTGCTTCGAGTGTTTCGCCAGCCTGATAAATAAAAATCTAGAATATCTTTATTTGCAGAGTTTTCCCACTAATAATTTTGATGCTAAGTTCCCGAAGAACTTATTCTGGATTGTTTACGCAATTTTTCATTTCTAAACGCTAAAATATTAACTCGGATGAAATCATTGGGGACTTTTCTTTAGGAAACTATAGGTATTTGCTGAATACTTTATTTAAGTCAAATTAATGTACGGTTTCTATTCAATAAATTATAAGTAAAAATCGACCAGCAATTCGCCTGGAAAATCGACCCGTTTAAATGACGATAAAACATTTCAGACTCCTTTGAAACAATGTAGATAAGTATATAGACTGAGAATCGTATCACGATATAGGCACCAGGGGATATTTTACTTAATTTTTCACTTGACAGTTGAATTTTTCTAACCTTTACTTTTTCATTATACAGGGCGAAAGAGTCACAGCTTGTGGACGCTGTCACACCCCAATAAAAAGGTTTACACGCTTTGCAAGTGCTACGAGAGTCTATCAACGAGCCAGAAACAAAACAGATTAAACAGGTAAAAAGAAATTATAATTTTTTGTATTATAGGTAATTTTTAATCATTCCTAGCAAGTCTTTAGGCGGTGGTAATAAAAGCGCTTCAAATAAATAAACGAGGGACCAGTGATTATTCTTTTTAAAACTTTAATGCTATTCGATTTACTCACAAAATATCAACAATAATAACGTTACTTTTCTCCGTAAAGCTTGCTTACTCGAGTTTTATTTAGTAAAATGCTTTTAGTAATGCTATGCAGGCCTCCAGATAGGAATTCCTAGATGCACAGCTTTAAAGTTCCTTTCAATACCTCTTGAATATCGCAAATAATAATAAAATACTTAGGTAATACGAAATGAAACTACCTATAATACATGATCTGATATTTACTGGTAAATAATAGGATAAAAAATGGAGCGGAAAAAATAATGAGTTAAATATTTAACTATCGTATAAATTTTGTAGTTACAGCATTTATTAAAAACTACTGTTATGTGTCGCGATTTTCATATTATACATACTTTTAAATTTCTTTTTTAAAAGGCCTTTTTCATAAAATAATATTTTATAAACCAAGTTTTTATTTACAGCTCAAGTTGGCCCGCTAACGTCAGCAGAGATGTGTCGGCCGAGGGCGCTGGTAAGTACAAGTACAACAGCATAAATAAGACTGCTTGCATACCAGAGATAATTTGCGAAGAAACTGAAAAGTGCGAAAATGTGGAGTTGACGTGCATCGACATTGCGAGGCTGCTTGTCAAATGCTCTGACTGACTATCGGCCATTTTTAATATCCCTACTGCTGGGGCACAGGCCTTCCATAGGGGTGGATAAAGAGGATGGACCATAACCCACCACGCGGGCCCAATGCGGATTGGTAGGTGTTAACGATTGCAAATACTGCCGGGACCAACGGTTTAACGTGCCTTCCGAAGTACGGAGCTCAATATAATAAATTTTTGGTCGGCTGAAACCAATGACAATTATATGTGCTTATAGTTTTAAGAAAGGGCAAAAACTTTAACGATCCATCATATGGTTTTAATTTTTCCAGTGATCCTGTGATTTCCCAATGATGTTGTAGTTAAAGTTTTGGTCTAGACTGGGTAAATGTGATAGTAAATTAGTAAGCTTGTGAACCAATCTTGGAATCTAAGCAATCAATGCTTTGCTGCTCAATATACATAAATCATAGATAAAGTAACACTATGTTTCAACTTGATTTTTTTATCATCGCTAGGGTTCCCGCTTCGCTTAACATGGTATTCGCTGTTATATCCTAACACTACGTCATAATCACACAAGTTTCCACTTCTAAATCTCCATGAAACGAAATAACTTCAGGAAATAGTTGGATAACAGCATTTCTTCCAACATAACCATAACTAACGAGAGTTTACAAGTTACAAAACTTTTAAAATCTGAAGCTAGACGCTCGACTTGAGAAAGTGTGTAGGAAGATTTAGGGTTATCTTCCAACTACGGCGGCTCTCTCTAACAGCCTTTTTACCTGGTTTAAATTCGTTAATAAAAATAAAAGAAATTAAACTTAGCTACTGCGACATTTTGTGATTCTTTAGTTAATAGCTCATTGCTATCAAAACAGTGTCGCCTGGATAGCGAAAGGATATGGTTCGATTCCCACCAGTGTTTCGAGACAAGTTGCTTCCCAATGAACTACAATTCTAAATATCCTACGCGTAGATACGATATAGGTAAAATCGTTCCTTTTGATAAAGCTCATAAGGTTCTCTTTGTCAGCTAAAAGACGTCTTTAATGTAGTAGGTGGTAGGGGAAAAAACAATTTAAAACGCTTTTTATGTGAGCTTAATATAATATGACTTGACAACTGTATCATTCTAAGGGCCTGTTTCACAATGTAAAAGTAACTATTGAGGAGTTTTTGGCGCCATTTTGTCGAGTTCGGTTAGGTGTCTATTTTAATTATTTTCAAATTGATTCATAGTGGATATTGTGTCTTAAAATTGGTGCAGTTATATGGTACAAGTGTCTACGCAACTGAACAATATGTGGGATAATTGAAATAGGCGCGATCTTGGTTATGTGAAGCTGAGACTTTTATTGAAGTGGTGGCTTCCTCGGCAGAACTAACCGAGTAAACTGTTTCGATATACTTGGTGCCAAATGCTCCAACAACATTGGAATACGATGCACCCGCATTCTAATGAAAAATGAAATAATATCAACTCAAGAACTGGCAGTATGGCCTTCGCCTGTCCTGAAAAGGACGAATATAACTAATAAATTTTGAGTAACTTACTTGACAGATGATTTGACATATTTTTCATATCACAACTGTCAAATCACCTGTCAAGTATGCTACTTGGAACTTTCTTTCACATTGTGAAACAGGCCTTAAGTAGTTAGAATTGTTGCGTATTAAATTTTTATATAAAATATACATTCAAGTTGAAGCTTATGTACCTGTGTTACGTCAGTACTATTATTAATTCTTGTTGGTATGACGTGAGATGCCTGTAACTTGAGTTCCAAAGAGAGCTGCAACAGAGATTTAAGTACTTAACCCGAGGAAAAACGCGAAGTTGTTTAAGGTTTGAAAGTTAGTTTTAATGAATCTCAAAGTCCTGAGAGAAGAGGTGATCCGAATTAATTGTTTTGTTACATAAGTAAACTAAATAAAAGCTTGTAAAAATGAAAATAAGTATTCTCTAAATAATGCGTAAATGAATAGATACGATTAAAAAATACAATTATTTTTTGATAAGAACAAAAACAAAAGCAAAACACATTGTGGTTAGACAATAGAGTGTATATAAATACAATGAAACGGTGCAGTCGTAATCCACTACAGAGGATCACGTTTTCTCCCTAAACGTGTATGGGTTAATTAACTCTTCAGATCAACAAAAATAAATTGAATCTTGTTTTTATTGACAGTGTCGTAGCGATACATAGTATTGTAACCTCCCCTACCTACTATATACTGCTAGTCACTGCTACTTGTCTATTATTTATTTATTTATTTGTTGCTATTTGTTTTGCTTCGAATAAATGTTTAATCCTACAACCTACTAAGTTTATTTTCGTTTATCCTAAACTACCTAACATTGAAATATAAGTTTACTAATTTGCTTTTGTATAGTTTGAAAGGGCCCGTGATATCTAGTGGATTTCCCTGGTTGTGAATAGTAGTATACCCAAATTCTTTTCAGCATAGTGACTGGCGACCTATCCCTATGTTCTAACGATGGATACTAACTTACCTATTATTTCCTAACTAACCCTGCTATTTTAACTAATACTTCTTGATAATCCCACTGAAGAATAAAAGTTACTCTATTAGATTGATCGAAATAATTGATATTAAGTAATTACTTTTCGTTATATGATTCTAACTTTACTTTTACATTTCCCTGAATGTTATTATAGTACTATGGAACTTCTAATACTATTGAATGACCTAGATTTCAGAATAACTTTAGAAAGAGTATAAAATACACTATTCATCTACCCGCTGAATTAATATAAAAAGCCAAAGTTAAATCTATTTCTTTAGAGGGGTTGTTCATGATGAATTTATGAGTTAGATGATGATATGCTAGTAGACACTACAGTAATAAGAAGTAAATTGAGAAATAAGAAGCTATAATCACTATGGAGTTAATTGTGAAGAATCACTTACCGCTACTAATTATGATTTAATTTTCTTTCTTTGATTTTATTTAAAGTACACAATTTAGCTGTTCCGGCTAAGTTTAAAGCCCCGCCGCCGCTTTAAAAGTAAACCTCGACTACCAGACCTGGACAGTTTTCCTCCGGCTCAGCTAAATCAATTTATTGTAAATTTATAGCTTACAAATACTTTAAAGTATTCAGTCTTTGTTTGTCTGTTTTGGTATAATAAAATTACAAGAGGACAAGCAGAGTGCTTTCAAGCGATCTACCAGTCTTCACAATAAGGAAATATCTTCCATTGTGGCAGCTGAGATTCAAGATTAAATTAAATTTTAATATCTTTTATTCCACTTTTGGTTTAACATTATATCAAATGGATTCAACAATACAATCCACACACTCTAGGGATACTGATAGATCTAGTTTCTGAAGGAAAGGCAGTTCAATTCTAAGTAATACTACCCGGTATAAGATTCTCCACACCTCACTCTCAGTAAAGATCATGAATTGGTTCACTAATAAACTGTAGGGATTTCAGATTATCCTACAATAATTATCTAAACAGTACACTAATTGTGTTGAATAGACTTGTCTTTAATTGTATTCATTCGTAAAATAAAATTCTTTCTATACATCATCTAATTGAGTTGGTTGGTGAAACCAAGATGTTATATTTATACTGAGATAGTACATTAGTTCCACTATTTGTGAATTTAATTATATTCACTAAATAAGTCGGTACTTTTATAGTACATATTTAAGGTCATAAACTCCATTCTGTTAATTGGAAAGGTCCACTCAAGACTATGATCTAGCGCTCTATAGCTGTGATTCAACATTAGCTTAAATAGAAACGCGGGCTTATTCAATACACCCAGATCCAGATTTTAGTAAACCTTCAAGATTACTAGAATAGATTATTTCAGTTGTAATCAAAAGTCTGTACCAAGGTTTCTCATAAAACCAACCCAATACACAGATAAATAAACTTTCTTTTAAATAATAGTTCAACATTTACTATCCACTCATAATAGTGATTATTTAATAGATTCTCATTGGAATTTGTAATATCAACACAATTAAGCACATCACAATAATTATTCACAACACTAAAATAAACCCTTGAGTTTATTGAGTTATTACTAATGGAAATATGGTCCAATCCCATTAAACCAATCCCAATAGTTCTATGGTGGACTTTTAACCAAATATTTAAATTTTCCCAATGCCGCCATTTTGTCGACGCTGACCTAATTGTCGTGCTATCTAGTATCCTAATTCTCCAACCAAATTGTTGTACTACCTAGTGGCCTATGGCGACCATTTTGTCGACACAAAACTATTCACGCCTGCCTAGTTCTCCTAATCTCGCCTACATAAATCGCTACTCACGCCTACATAAATCGCTACTCACGCATACCTAAATCTAATGTTCCTACCGTCACCTAGCTAACAACACGACCATCCTGAAACACCAGCATCCAAGATTACCCCCCCCATCTTGTAATGCTCACCTAACTTTCACACTATCGTTTCTAACTATGATTTTACCTGCCTAACAACGACTAAATATCGATTTCCTACGTTTGCAACCATGATTCTTACCACAATCATCGACGCCCCATTATCTGTACAGATCGAGCAAGCATACTCTGTCCTACCTAACTCCCTAGCAGCTTGGCCGTTGCCAGATTTGAGTGGGAAGGATCAAATCGGCCCCTAACAGAGGATTAGCAATACCACCCGAACGCCTACAGCAATAAACGAGGGACATCCCAACAACGCCGTCGGACCGAGGCTTTTATTGCATGCATGCACGAATGGTAAAGCTAAGTGGCTTACTGAGCAATCGTCGACGGATGCCCGCTTAACACGCCACATGCTAAGCTATTGACCTAGCCCCCCCCTCGAGGTTCTGACAAAAAAGCCCCAAAAGACACTACCATTACTACAATACTAGACTAAACAAAACTTATTTAAAGACAAAGCCTCCTTCCTTTAAATACTCATATCAAATCCTGACAAATCTAACAAAATCAGTTCAAAAATCTGTTGGGAATAACTACGTTACTTTATGGGTTTTCGCAAACAAAATCTACATACTTTAATATTGAACTTAGTTATACCAGATAAGCTCAAATTAAAGCATTTATGCAAAAGACTCGCAACCGACTGCGAAACCTATCGTCAGACGCCTCAACTTCACTAACTTGCTGACTTCTTGAAATTTGCTTGATTTAAAAATATACTTCTTCAAACGCTTTCTTACAGAGGGTAATGATGGCTTCTACTTCTTCCTTGTTGCTTCGCTGCTCCCGGAGGGAAAATAAAAGAGAACGCTTCCCTCAAGCCTCTCTCTTATATATCCTTCCTTCCTCCTTTTCCAAAACCGACGTATCAAGTACGCAACCTATCCTATTGGTTAGCTAACTGCAGATCAAACGCCCAACGACAACGTTAGTCTATTAAGCCCCCTATACATCTTTCAAGCCCCCTATACATCTTTTAAAGAATGCTTTTCAAAAAATGCTTTCCTATGACATTCGTAATAATTATCGTTTATGTTTATTATTTGTTTATTATACTATACAATGATTTATCTGTTGATTATTATCACTAACCAATGATATACTTTTTTCTTTTTATTATCCCATGTTTTGTATTCATTATAATCTGTTCAACTCTACTTTTATGGTGAATGGCTGCGTCTCGTTTCACGTGACGATTCTGCCAATGTCCGAGTTAAAAGACACAGTGAATTACGATACGATACTGTTCGGTTTTCTTTTAATCTGTAAAGTAACATCATCTGTGACGATGAAAATAGTTCCGACTTTCGCCACTAGATGTCAAATCTGTGTTTTTATTGTTTATAACCTATAACAATAATATTATGAATTTCTTTTCAATATCAGTTTTGTCAAATAAATCGTTTTGTGTAACAAACTACAAAGTATGAACAATGCTCAAGATCCCTTGTAAAATAATTACACCGTATTTACTCCGATTTTCAATATTGAAGAATATTTGAATCACTACAAAGTGTACCAAAACAACTATGACTCGCATTTGACTACAGAATCTAGATTTTGTCTAAATTTTCCTAAAGGCGAAAACCAAGGTTAGTTACAACCTTTATACTATATATTTTAGTATATAATTTGATTAATATTTGAGATAAAATAACGATGTTCAGTTTTGAACCGTTACAGTATTGCGTCATAGCCGTCTTTAACTAATTGCGTTCATATATTCGTGCTAATCCCATCGCCACATTTTTTCTGTAGCACTATCTTTTTTCCTCACTTGGAAACATCATTTGCTAGAGCGCGAAAACCACTCGGAAACTTGCGCGCTTTTCCGACTTGCCGATGGTTGCCGAGCTCTTGTGAATGTTGGTTCGCGGCGGAAAGAGAGAGCTATGGAAAAATGCTGATCCAGGTGGTCCATTGTAGTTTATCCTTTCAGTGTTTTTGCCACAGAACAAAGAAAAAAATTGTTTTTGCCCCATTTCGTGCTTGACGACATTGCTGAAACCTAGCGCGTATTATGGCCATAATCATAATTTAATTTTACCGGCTCAATTTTAGAATTGTTAAACGATTCAGCCTGCAAAATAAACTTCTAAACATCATCTAGCTATTTAACCCAGCAGCTTTACCTTACGGCCCTCACCACAATCATTACGTCTTACTTTTAAATTGGCAAAAAACAAAATTTCTTTTCACGAAACGGGCCAGCAGTAATGGAATTTTGAGAACAGGAGCTCAAGCTTCTCCGTTGCTTCGACAATACGACAAATTACCGGCCTAATTCGATCCATTGCCCGTAATGTTGGTTCATAAAACATCTTGTTTCTGCGACATCAAGTACAACGGACAGCGTCGGCTCCCCGCATTACAGAAGCCGCAATTTCTACCTACTTCGTCTTCCTCGGGACAAATAAGAGAATAAGACGCCACTTTTTCATTATTTACTTTGACATCTTTTGAGGCACATTTGAAATGAACGAACATCTAGAGAGAAAATGTTTATGATGAGCTTAGATTAGGCGGTGGAAATTGAAGAGTATTTTTTACGTCTCGTAATAAATTCGCCAGTGTGTTCTGTTATTGAAATAAAAAAGAAAACAAACTAAATTGATCTGTCTCTCTAGGTCCTTAGCAATAATAAACAAAGTATTATTTTCTTTTCTTACCAAAGTTTAGGCAAAATCTTTATTTATTACTTAAAAGTAAACAGATATGGCAACATAGAGTGAAAATCCTTTCATTATTATATTTTCAACAACGAAGATTCTAGCCCAATAAAACGACAAACGATGTTGTAAAACAATTACGTAACACCGACATACACATTTTCTCTCTAAAGTTTAACGCAAAACAACGCGCATTCCAGTTTTGTCTGTTTAAGAGTTTCCCGAGTTCTCAAAGGGAGAGATATTGCGCTCAGTGCTCGTATTTGAGGAACAAGAGTGTAATTCCCGGAGGTTTTGTCTTGCGGCAACACATCCTACAAATGGAAAGATGCCGACATTCAAAGCGAGTTGCTGCATTTTTAAATTCTCTCCATAGTGGCCAGTGTGCAGTAAAAACTCATGCGAGCTTGCAAACTAATGGACTTTTTTAAACGCGCTTTTTTGTGGGTACCTATATTTACTTTTGAGGTTGGATAGCCGGCAAAGTATTCTGATCACGCGACCGGCGCTCGTTTTCCTCAGTAGATTCTGTTGCGATTAGTTTTAATTTCGCTCGCGGGACACTAAAACTATTTTGTACTAGACCCGGGTCGCGCTGGCTATCCCAGGAGATTTATTGAAAAACTTTTTGCGCGTTAAATTACTTCTCTTTTTACGACTTTTGTTTTTGAGTTTTGAGCACACAAGTGGTTGGGATTGTTGAGCCAATAACCTGAGTATTATTATAGAGGTTTGGTTGAGTTAAGCAGGAAGTTTTTACGAAAAATTTAAATGTTATGAATCAAATTGCAATTTTATAATGTTTAAATTTTTGAGATTTTAGCATTCACAATGCTATTTTTATATAATACCAAATAATATACTAGAATAAATACGACTCGCACCAGATCATGTTCTCGGACGGGAATCGAACCCGCGACCTTTGGATATCCGGTCCAATGCTCTGACCGCTGAGCTACCGAGTGATTTTTTCTAGTATATTATTTGGTATTATATTTTATAATGTATTCAAATAAAAATCAACTGTTTTTTCATATCATTTTATTGAGTGGAATCTAAAATTAGCATAAGTTTTAATAGTTTCCTGTTTCAAAATTAAACGTCTATCAATAATTATTTCTCTACAACACATAACTAGTAAAATTAATACAATAGTGCAATTTTATTATCATCTACAAGGTGAACTGTACGCAATAGTGTATTTTTTAAATAAACAGTCGTGAATGCGTATCCAAGGACAATGAGCGCTCAGTTGCGATTTGCAAAGCTTTGAGGGGATGAGACATTGCGATTCATTCTCGCGTTTAAAAGCAAGACAGTAATTTCACAGGCCTTTGTCTCGCTCCTCGGCGGCTTACAGCAAAATATGCGCATTCAAAATGAATTTTTATCGTTTTTCAAGTGGGCTTTAGTTGCGTACTAGCCTATTTTAAAGCTTATTTTCTGTGAACCCTTTGTTAGCGCGTTTCATGTTTATGTCTATTTATCTCGATGCACTGTTTTAATTACGCCAGTATTAAATTTCAAAAGCAAAAAGGAATAAATTAAATTCAATTTAATTTGTTCTTCCTTTCTACTTTTAATGAATGTGAGTAAAGGCTGGTTTATACGAGGTAAGCGACTGACTCCGAAATCGAGACAAGTCAGCTCTGACCCAAAAAAACCCAATGTAAATTGGTTTGAAGTCAGTACAGCGGCATTAGGTCAGCGCTGACTTGAAAATTCCCACACGAATATTTTGAAGTCAGTCGGTAATGACTTCTGTACTGACCCCGTGTAAACTTGTTTTTAGATTTGACAAAAAATACGCGGTCATAAATAATTAATATTTCACGCTTACTACCCGCAGAGGTGGGCAAAAACCTTCTCCATTTATTTCTACGATCACCTTTCTTCCCGTTTGAAAATATATTCGGCAAAAGAAAAAAAAACTGAATCCATAGATAAAAAAGAAAAATGGGTTCAAATTGGAGTTCGACAGAACAAATTGGTTCGTCACACGCCGCGCGCCGCGTGTGTTTTATTTCGCGCCACTCCAAATAGTTTATGCACCGTGTGACCTTATTCGGATGAGGCGCATCACTGGGTCACTGTACTCTGAAAGTTCACAGTATTGATTTTATTGCGCACGCCCGAAAATATAAATGGAAACTGCTTTCATCCCGCGCGGATCGCCCAAAGATTTACGCGAATGCTCGACTACACCCATATTCAATTACTTTAGAGGGTAAATGGACGCATCCTTTTCAAACACTCGTGAAAACCAATCGAAAGGGTGTGACGCCTCTTAATCGAATTAGTCTAATTTGAAACGTTTGTTTGCTGTACTTCTGTTTCATTTAATTGAATGGACACCGATTGCCGATTTTATCTGACTGAAACCGTTTTATCTTCCACAGGGTTGATCCTCTTGGCCGGACACACATGTGAAACGCTTTTGAAGTGTCGGATCATACATTTACAACATAAGTAAGTATTGTAAACAAAATATATTATTTTCGGAAGACGAATGTTGGCATTTGTTTTGAGCCGGGATGAAGTTTATCCTTTCTAACTTTGCATTTTGTTGTAAGGGAAGCTCAGACAGTCGTAGCAGTCGTAGCACGAAATTTATCAAGACAGCGGGCGGCTTTGCCATTCTATTTTGTGCTTTATGCAATGTAATGTAGGTCGCAAAACAAGTTTAGTCCTGTTCACCGTCGCGACATTCTCGTTACGTAATTACTTTAGACGCGGCGGGCCGTCGACCTCGCCGACTTTGACCCACTTCTTACTCTAATTTTCGTGTCTCACGTTGAAGTCAACTTTATCCGTAAATAGCTTCGTCTGAATGTTCTACAAACATTAGGCAATGTATCGCACACCTGTAACAGTTAATTTACATTTTGTGCTAATGTATAGTTAGCTGTTATTTTAATGTCATTAGGCTGTAGTATGTTCAAAATTGTAAACAATCTCAATTTTGTTTCTAGCTTTGTTCCAAAGATTTAATTTTTTATTTAATTTGCCTTGCTTGTCTGAAAGAAATGTAGTGGATAAGTTCTTAGCCTAGAGGACACGAAGAGTATATTTATTATTTAATGCACTAAAGTGGTATTAATCTTTACTCTAACATTTACCAATTATTTTATTTTTTAAAGGGACAACAAACATAAGAAGTGAATACTTGACGACCTCCGTGGTCGAGTGGCTTTGTACACCGGTTTTCAAGGTGTCGCCATCTCTGAGGTCCCGGGTTCGATCCCCGGTTGGGTCAATTTAGAAAACGAACTTTTCTATATTGGCTCAGGTCTGGGTGTTTGTGATACCACCGTTGTCTCTGATTTCCATAACACAAGTGCTTCAGCTACTTACTTTGGAAAAAAAAAAAAAAAAAAAAAAAAAAAAAAAAAAAAAAAAAAAAAAAATTAAAGTAAAACAATTCCGTGTAGAAGTAATAAAACAGAAACGCATCAATTTGATTTTGATTTAAAAAAAATAGGATCGAATCGGACAGTTGCAGCAGTATTTAATGACTGCAATCGACACGACTGCACTCATGCAGTCGTGTCGAGTGCAGTCATTAAATACTTTACGGTTTTACAGAATCTCCAATATCCCCAAACAAAGTACTCTAGGGTCCGTATTATAAACCACTCTCAACGTTGTAAGCTATCGTGAGATCATACCTGAGATGATGTTCCTATAAGAAGAGCATCTCAAGTATGATCTCAAGATAGCTCTCAACGTTGAGAGCGGATTATAAAAATGGTTAAGGACTTCTAGTTATTATTTGACCACTCTAAAATCCATTAGTGCCTAACAATATTCCCAACATTTTGGCGAATTTGCTTTATATTAAAATTAATTCAATATATACTTACCAGTTTCGTAAATATTGATACAATCCGAAGTGACAGAAGACAGAATATTATTTTCAAAGTTAATATTACCCAACATCCATCTAGCGAAGGGAAGTTTCGTCCAATCTAATGTTTTCTTTCCATTATCTATGATTTGGGTGTTTCGGAGGATGGGTTGAATAAAATAACATTATGCGGCCGAACGAAAAAGGTTCTATTTTCATAATAGCCCATTCCCGGGAGGTATGATTACCTTTTTGTGTTTTAAGGTCTACATTGTGGCGTGGAACTCTCCAATTTTATACTTATCAGACACTTGTGATGTGAAAATAACCTATGAATAAAATGAAAGACCACTTCACTTAATGGATGCAATGAAAACTAAAACAGTTAGTTCTATTGCTTGCAGTAGAGTTCTAGGATCTTTCAAATAAACTAGTCTACTTATAAGTTGAGTCGCTTGAGTGCAGTCGATAAGTAGCAATTTTACTCCAAGAGCGAAGTTTCTGATTGAAATTTTTAGTGCAAAGTGAGACTCGTTCTGTACTGGTTCTATAGTAAAAATGTTCAAGTATGTAGTAATAAACTAAACGTACGAGAAACAAAAAAAAAACAAGTACGTGAAATGATTGTAGACTATATTTGACGGTACTCATTAAAGTCATTTATAAACAAAAGAAAGATGTTAGCCATTTTTTAAACAATGTTATTCTTTATTCAATCAAGAAAATGAAAATATATTATGCGGTGTATACCGCTAAGTAAACTACATACTTGGTGCGCAAATAAAAAATCACCCACATGTATATGACCCATAAGAATTATTTGTTGAACTGGCAACAAAAGTGTTCCCGTAAGTAAGTAAGTAAGTCTATAATTATTTAACGAAACCCTATAACTATTGGATGATTCGTTTTGTAAAAAAAAACGGATTTTTTATCGCAATGTATGTATGTAAGAACATAAATATGTTCTAGCTTGCGCTTTATGTCAAGTGACGATGCATCAAATGCGTTATAATATAGATATGGACAGAGTCATCAAACTTTTAAAGCTTTGTTTTATACGAGTCATAAAAATCAAGTTATGGTCGTACACACTTCGGTGTAACTTGACTACGGCGGCGTAGCAATGCTACGTCGTGCGTAGTTGGCTGTTGCGTAGTAAAAAGTTTTAGCATTTTGTAGTTTGTTCCACGAAATAAGTGGAATTAATTTTCGATTGCTTATGTATTCGTTAATAAAAATTTGTAACTTTCGTTCGCGGTTGTTTTTAAATATTGAAATGTTAGTTTAGAAAATGTTATGCAATATGTAATATAAGCTTAATATTTCATGTTTGCTCCATAACTATGCTTTCTTGTAGTGAATATGATCCTAATGCAAATTGGAAGCATTCACCTTTGCGTTTAGTACACATTAAGTTTGGTTTTACGTTGTAGTGAATAAATAGCGCACATTATTCAGAATAAGTCCTAACTTTATATTAATCTTAATTATGTTTTTCTTTATATGAAAAGTAATATTTTCATGAAAAGACATCTAAATATGCAAATGACAAATAAAACTCTGGTTTTGTAAAAAGTACACGATACTAATTGGGTAGGTAATACATTTAATAACAAGATTCTCTACTCCGCTACCGTTCTTCAAAAATAACCAGGGGCCCTTCCGCGCAAGTGTCGTTGACTTCGCCGTCGGCTTCATTTGACAGATGGATGAGATACATTGCTACTTCTTTTTGGCACAAATAAAAATTTACCAAAGAAAAGTAGCAATGTATTACATCCACCTGTCAAATGAAGCCGACGGCGGACGGCGAAGTCGACGACACTTGCGCGGTAGCCCCACAGTTTGTCACTGCAGCCCTGATTAATCAGGTAGGCTTTAGATCACTCCGTCCAGTGTCCTAAGTGGCTATCCTGTTAAAGAGGCTTTACTGCGGGGCGACGTCTCTATCTTATCCTTTTCACTCGGCCGGAATTACAATCGAAATAGGTTGCCTATGAAATTGCCTACTGAATTGAATTATTACTTTTGGGTAGGTTTACAACTCGAATTAAAGGTACATAACTGTTGCTTAAGTACTGAACAAAAAAACCGTGAATTGTGGTCATAGACTTAATACATTACTTATGGTGGTTGTATTTTATGAAAAGGTATTATCCAAAACCCTTTTAAACGAATGCGAACGGAAAATGTGGACATTAACCACGATTAAGTTAAAACGACCCGTTACACATTTCGCCACGGATTTTAATTTGATAAACGTGCCGACGCACGAAACGAGCCAATTTATTAATTACTACAAATTAAACGCTTGTTGTTCGAGTGTTTGATGACGGAGCAAACAGACCAATAGGGAATTACACCTTTTTTTGAAAACATGTTTATATTATTCCTGAGGTCGTAATAAACCAGCACAATTTTTATTTCAATTTTATAAAACCAAGAAATACCTTAAAAATGATTTTTTATTTATGATTTTGAATTATTGCGCAGAAACGCAAGCCGCCATGCTGTTTAGGCCCGTGACGTCACTCCGTCAGGCGTCAGGAAACAATCAAGAGTGGTTACAATGTCTTTTTACAAAAGTAACGAAAGTTTTTAAAATAATGAGTTGTAATGTTTTATCATTGGTGTCTTGTGCCTGATTGCAGTAAAACAAGTGTAAAATCTCCACTAAAATAGTGGGTTCAAGTGCCAAGTGACATCAAAATGAGAAAAACTTGGTTGAAACGTAAGAAGAGATCCAAAGAAATCCAAAAAACAAACAAAAAAATATCCTGTTCACCTGATGGTCTCGTGAATTTTGTGTCTACTGGATATGCAAGAAGGATAAGCGATGTGAACATAACCTAACACTTGCATTTTTTGATTCAAAATCAATCATGTGTTTTGAAGGATTAATACTTACACAGGCAACTTTGAGTTTATATAAAAGGTATTATTATATTATAATAAATAAATTTATCAAATAATAAGTATAGTTTTTTTTATTTCCATGGTGCACTCACTGTATAAAGATGATGTTGGTCCATCACAGCCGAGTTGATTTGAAGAATGGGTCAACTTGGCCACCATAAAAATGTTAAGGATATAATAATGTTCATTTCAATGTCATGTGCATGTGGAAAATATGTGAATACATATGCACTATACATAGGGTAGGGTAGGAGAATAGTCAAAGTCAAAGTACAAAAAACTATTCAAATAAACTTAGTAATTAAGCGCTTCTGAATCATCTATATTTTCCACCCATTCCAGAGTTTTATAACTGACAAGAAGAACAGGTGCAAGAAACTTATCAGCTTTAACAGAAATAAGTTACAATATTTACAAACTTAAATATTATATCATGATCTGCTATTGTTAATCTGGCTGTCATCAGTCAAGTTTATGGTCACTCGGTTATGTCCTGTCTCTTTAACTTAAATTGGAAATTTGATTATATGAATAACAGAAATAAACACTTAACTAATTGAAATATATCTTTATTACTTTACAACAGTTACCAAATACAATACAACAGATTATAAACAACAAAGTAGGTACTTATATTTGCAAGCTATGTGTTACATTTTTTCCATGCATTTTGGTCTTTCAGATAATTGTCTACTTTATAATAACCATTACCCATGAGCGTCTTTTTAACATGATTTTTAAATTCATGCAAAGGTAGATCAATCACTTGTTGTGGAACTATACTAATCAAGGTTATGCGTTTCCCCATAAATTAACCTTTTGCATCGCACACTGCTGTCTGCAACCATCTCCTTAGATTTTCTTTTAGAAATTTCTTTTGCACACAAAATGTTTATCGATGAGCCAACCTTAGCCAGATTCGATTTCTTCCATTAAAACTCAACCGAAGTACACGACGACAGGGCTTCGGTTCGGCGGTGTACATCGTAACACCATGCTTGCAGCCACCTTCTGACGAAGGACAATCGTAGCACTTAACACTACTCACAGTCTCTTCCTGTTCATTCACATTATGTGTCAATCAGTACATAGGGCTTGGAACGCACTTTATGTTCCAGGCATACCGTACACTACAACGCACGTGTTTTGAACCCGTTTGAGCTGCACATAGCCTATTGCGTCGTCAGATTCCCTTCCGGACCTGATAACAAAATAAAATAAAAATAGGTTATGTTGGATTGTAATAGTAAACAAACACAGGGTATTATCGTGTTGTGTATTACTTAATGTTGGAAAAAACTTGATATGATAGGTACTTACATTGCTGTTTTAACATTTCTCCACAAAACCGTCTTCCATGATGCGATTTTAGTAAAATAAAGCATAAAAGTGATAATCACATAAAATTATAAAATAACACAGTACGACGAGTACGAAATCCTGTTTGCTTACTGTCGGGCTGACGTCACGTCGGAATCCAATATGGCGAATGGCGTTTTGAACATTTGAAGAATAGATTAAAAAAGTCGATTTTTTAAATTGAATTATAAAATGTATATTGCATTTTTATGAATAAATATCGACGTTTCTCATTCACTTTTTATGAAATCTATCATAAACATGCATTTTTATATTGTTTCTTACATGGTGTAAAATACCCTATTATACAAAAGGCCGTTTATGCGAATTCAGTTTTGAAAATCGTTTTTAAAAGCAGAAACCTACTTAGTGGAAGCATGAAATGGCGATTTGGAAGTATTTTAACAATTTTTTGTTTAATTATTGTTGTTTTTTAAATAAATAAAGACGATAACTAAAATAGGTAAATTGTATAA
Organism: Catoptria pinella; assembly: GCA_963556745.1. Lineage (NCBI taxonomy): Eukaryota > Metazoa > Arthropoda > Insecta > Lepidoptera > Crambidae > Catoptria > Catoptria pinella. Next base: position 7,123,773 of record OY750776.1, read on the forward strand.
TATATAATAAGCATTATAGTATTTTATTAAAAGTATAATTATAATTTTGAACTTGATCATATGAGTATGAGGAATTTTATAATCGACGGTAAACAATTCAGTATACCTATCTATTTTAGTGGCAACGGAGTGAACGGAGTTTTGTTTGTAGTGTTTCGCTGTTTTTAATGAATTAACTTTAAGGTAAATGGGTAATAGTTAGAACATCTAAGTTATATAGTATAAGTATATTAAAAATATACGAATCAATACTCTATCTTACGGAGTATTAGTAGTATATAAAAGATGGATTTTTTAACACTAATATCATCGGTTTGCTTAGCGGCGGTGAGTGGGTCAGTGTTCTATGCATCATTTTCTTATTTACCTTGATCACTACATTCGGCTTCAGAAGTAACTGAACGTTTCGGTACCATGTCACACCAATCATGTTGCAATTAAGTGAACAAGTGTCATACTTGAGTGTGACAAAGTACATATATGAGGTTGTCATTTTTTTATTTAAATTGTGACGTTTTAAGTTAGTATTATGAGACCCCCTGTACATTCAGTTTTTCTTGCAGGAATAACTTCGATGCCGTGTTTCGTAACGGACGACAGAACCGCCAGTATGGCTGTGATGCAGTGGAGGACTTGCAGACACATATCACACAGTACAGTGAGTTGTTAGCTTTGACTTATAGATCCATTTGATATTGAACTCTATATGGTGGAAATGTCTGAGCCTGGACAACAGCTTTTGTTTTTGATTGAACTCAAAATCATAAAAGGTATATTTGTAATACTTTATACATTGAATACAGTTCATGTCTATGCAATAAAGTGTTTATCTATCTATCTACTCGTACATTGAATCCTCTATATTAAAAAGGAGGAGGCTATCAAGTCAACGGTTTTTTATGTATATTGTATGTATGTTTTACCATAACTTCGCCAGCTGTTAACCGTATTTAATAATTATTTTTTATCTGAAAGAACATAGTTCAGCTTTAGTCCTATAAATATTTTACAGAGATCTGACAAGTAGTTTTTAATAATCATGAAAAATATCATTATTTACCTTTTACGGATTTTCAGGCATAACTTCTTTGTTTAAGGATCGAAAATATTATTATTGTTAAAACATATTTACATGCGTATATACCTATCACCAAAATAACTTAAAAAAAGAAAAACCGCCTTCAAAACACTTGAAAATAAAATAAAAAATAGCTTCAAATTTAAATAGGTACCTCTAAAAAATAAGAAATTCTAATTCTATTGAAGTCGGGTGGGGCTTTTAGAATAAAAAAATAAGTCCTCCAGCCCAACCCGACTTCAATAGACGTGTTTTAATTTGAATATTATTTCTTGTTTTTAGAGGTAAGTATTTAATTTTGAAGCTGTTTTTATTTTTATTTTCAGGTTTTCTGCAAAGGTTTTTATTTGTTTGATACATAAACATATGAACCAACGATATGAGGATGTTTCCCGAAAGCACAACATTCCAATAACGGATTACTAATGCATCTGTTTACGGCATAAAATTACTCCTATTTCTACCAGTAACCGTGTCATTCCTCTTTTACTTTCAAAAGGTCAAACAGTTATTTTAAAATGGGACTGCAGTATGAAATGCAATAAGCCAGGTCAGAGATACGGCCTTCGCTTCATAATAAGACAAGCTATAAATATCTGGGCTAGACCGACGCCGGTTAAGTACATTGCCTACTCAGAGAAATACTCGTAGCAACTATTCTTTTCACTTGAGATTACTTCCGCGAGTACAGTATTCTTGTAATATCATATGACATTACGCAGCTATTCTTGATTATATTTGCAAAATTGGGCAAGAGTATTATCGATTTTCAATTACGGCATGTGTATACATATATTACAAAATTTGATTATTTTGCGACTCTATTAATAACCCGTTAATATTGTAAGAATTTTATAATTCTACTATATGGCAAAGGGTGTAACTAACAAACTTGGCTGGTGGTTGGTTAAGAAGAAAAATTACCAACCGTCCCATCAGGTGGAGAGAGTAGTTTGTCGGTTAGTAATAGACGAAAAAATATACTCAGCTGGGAAACTTTTTGGTATGTATAAATAAAATCCACAGTCCTGAGTACTGATATTGATATATCAACGCGCAGTTCAAACCGCTCTGGACCTAGAGACTTGAATTCACATAGATGGCGCGTTCGCGATTTGTGATTCGGGAATTCGCTAAAAACTTCCTGTCTTGCGAGGCAGCGCGCTTGGAGGGGGGCCCCGCCTAATTACATAAAAACGACTGATCAGATTTTTATGAAACTGAAACAGAATCATTTTTATCCTGGTTAATGGGTGGGTCCCTAAAGATTTTCTTGAAAAATTGTTTCTTCAGACCACCAAACTGAATAACTTTTACTATGGGACCAACTCTGGAATCGCGAAAAAAATCAGCTGTTTCATACATTTTGATATTTTCGTTATCAATTTTTGTATGAGACAGCTGATTTTTTTCGCGATTCCAGAGTTGTTCCCATAGTAAAATTTGCCTAAAGGTTTCGATACTTGTGAATCTTACACTATTTATAGAGATTAGGTAGATGCGTAAACTCAATCAGCAACAAACATGGAAATTAAAAAGTTGAGTACCGCGTACATTACGTGTAATGTTACAGATCAAAGAAGTTTTAAGAACACCATGGGCGCATGGAAAGTGCATAATGCACTTTGAAATTGATTCCATATACAATGAGAGACGAAATTAGTGATGGAGGGGGCATAGAGTGATGCTTTTCGAACTAACATTTAAAAATGCTGTATTTACAGTGAGCTAGAGTTAGGATACGATCGAAGAGGGAGTTTCTATGAGGCATTGTCGTTTCAAGAGAAAGGTTGATTGAATAGACTTCAGTATCACAAATTGTTTCATTGTCCAATTTCCCCGTAACGCAAAACATAGCTAGGACTGCGAATAACGGTCCCAGCTATGGTTTCCGGTCATGGTCCGTGATGGCGTCGCACGATGAGCTCGCTGCCGCATACCAAAAAAAATATGTTTGGATTATATGACAAAACAAAAGCATGTCTATGTCATATCCAAAAATAGATTTTTCCAAAGGAAAATACAGTTTCTAACGTTTTTATTAGGAATTCATATTGTAAGTTAATAGAAAAGTGATAAAGGTCTTTGACAGGTTAGGCAACGAGCTGATTGATACACTATTATAGTGCTATTTTTGAAATATCCCATCTGTTTCTTTTGAATTGTAAAGGTAAGAGAGGACCAACACAAAAGTAGGGTTAGGGCCATACCATTAGTCCTTGTTAACTTTGGGTGATATGGCTTCACACAATGTGCGGGCGTTCTTTGCAATTTGTTTTGATACTTGAAGCTTAAAAGAAAATAACATTTACTACAGTAATTTGATGAGATTTTGGTAACTTATAGGTTTTCATTTTTATTTCACCATCAACTAATTAACATAGTACATACAATTATATCCATTAACAAAGAGTTTAACAATGTGGAGTATTATTTCTTTCGATTTTTATAACATAACTGACCCCGTATCCTTAGTATGAACATCTATCAAAAAAAATGCGCGTTACGAAAACGATAAAGTATTGTGAAAAAAGAAATATATGTAGCTTACTCCCGCAAAAATATTTTTGCGGGAGTAAGCTACATATATTTCTTTTTTCACAATGGTTTGGGACTTCCGCCAAGTAATGCCTGATTCAATCAAATACTAACGATAAAGTAAGTTTGTATGGAAATTTGTTAAGAGCCACCAACCACCGTAAAGCTAACTACGATTTCCTATTTTCCCAAATAATTGAAATAATTAGGGCTAGGGCCTAAATAATCCACAAATGCATCAGAATATTTCCGTCACTTACAATCCGTCCGTACCTGTCCGCTGACCTCGCCTTCCATTCGATTTATAATAATGAATGGACTTCATAAAAGGAACATTCTTACCATAAATTGCTTTTTATCCGCAGATGGCTAAAATGGTTTTCCTCTAGCCACCGAGAAACAAATATATTGCGATTTGCTCCTTCATTTTCTCGCAAGGTATTTTATTGCTTTGGGGTCTCTCATAAATTCCGTACTCACTCAAAGAGAAAAATAAGGTCTACTGAGCTCAGATGAAATTGGTGCGAAAAAATCTTATTAGCTTATTCTTATCATATAAACCCTGGGGTCATTTTACTGTTTGTATGTGTCCTTAGTAAAATATTTTTTTTTTTTTTATAAGATTGCTTGGATTGCTCCTACATGAACTCAAAAGAGAGAAGGAAATATGTAATATCTCTTGAAAAGAGAGAATAGTTAAGTTTGAGGTTCCAGAGGACATCCTAATTTATTATCTAGTTAGAATTTTAAGTTTGTATTTATAAGCAATTAAATACACTAGTAGCTCTGTGAGCTGTAGAACTCACATAAACATATCTCCGCCATTTTGAAATTTTTTAAAAACTGAATTGACAAAAGAAATCTATATAATTATTGAACCTGCTCACAAAATTTCACGAGAATCGGTTGAGAAATGCGAGCTGTATAGGAGAATAGACGGACAGCCGGTAAGCCGGACGGTGGAACAGACAGAAAGCGTTTTTGCCCAAGCTGAAGCAGACACGCTTTGCTTGCACTTCGCGCTCACTCGGTTAATAAGCCTTTTTTTAATGTCATGACATGAGATATCAAGAATATAAATATTGCACCGGAATATACGAAGTTTATCAGCAAAGCCCACTGGTCGGGATAAACATAGTTTATGATAACGCGGAAAATTGAAAAATTCCCAGGAGACATGGGACAAAGATTTTTCAAGACTAACCAAGCAGCTGAAACTTGGAGAAACGTAGAGAAACAGTTGTTTAAAAAAAAACATTCTTACGCCCAAGATTTTGCGTACTTTTTATAAACACAAAAAAGTTTTAAGTCAACCAAAATTACATCTTTCTCTACTCAACTTTTGAGACTGGAGGATATTATTATAAACTTAATACTAAGCAAAGGTACACAATATACGATATTTGTCTATTATTTTGTCTGTTTTTTTACTAGAAACTTGTTTAAATATCACGGTATATCGATATTATTTAAAGAGAATTGTTTTTTTATTGAGTATCATTGTTGCCCTTCGAGTCGCGGATTGATATCAATAAACAAGACACGGTTTTATATTCCTGCTCTGATTAAATTCGAGGTTCAAAGCCTTGTGAGATTTCCCGGGGGCCGGGCGCTTTCAAGTGTCAAAGTAAAGTAACGACAGGAACGGCTGTCATGAAATTGGCTTATTTAGGGAAGTAAAAGGTATAATAAGCGATGAGATATTTAGATTTACGTCATAGCATTAGCAATAACTGTTGGAGGGTGCGAGGATTGGCTAGCGAGGACTGGCTGGCGAGGACTGGCTGGCGAGGACTGGCTGGCGAGGACTGACTGGCAGGATTAGCTGGTACTGGCCAGCAAGTGTCGTGCATGTAATCTGCCACATTGGCTGATGTAATTTGCTGGCTAAATGTGAGGCTAATAAAGATATCTGACTGATTATCTCTTTATATTTTTTGAAAGTATTTGGGTGAACGTTATTCTGCTGCTGGTAGGTGAATTAAATTATTATTATTATTAATAATAACTGGAATCTCGGACGAATCTCAAACGAGTTCGAGCGCGTGACGCAGTGTCGTCGGTTGGTGAGAGCTGTCTGTCTACGTCTGTGCGTTGCTCGAGCGCGCATAGTACTAAGCTTAAATAGTCTTACTATTTTGTGTCAACAGTTACGACTACCGTCTGATAACCCATAGTTTATTAACGGCCAGTTGCACATGTTTCGGATATATTCCAGTTATGACAGACCCGGACTAACAACTTCATAAAAACTGCCATTAAGTATTCGATACGAATTCGCTTCGCATTCGATTGTTCTTTTTCGTACTGAACCTTTGCAATATTTCCCTTACAAAAACATTTAAGTATACCTTTCTACCAGTGGCGAAGGGTCCCTTACCTTTTAGAAATCCTACCCCACCGATCCACTATGCATGTCATAACATTTTTGTGGAACGGCTTACCTTCGCCATAATTTCACCCCTCGCCACTGCTATCTATTCCTATATGTGACGCTTGCCTCCATCGGTAGAATGCATTTCTCTATTTGCATTCGATCTAGTTCATTAAAATGTATATAAAGTCAATCGGGAAACGGCCGTTTTTAGTTGCAGTATGCAGAACCCGTTTATTTTGAAAGTAATTGGATATTTGTTCGGCTGAATTGTTGCACGATTTTTTAGCAATTTTCTATAAATGAAAAACACTACTTAAATAAAACCGTTCATAGGATCCAATTTTAGGTATTGAATATTTTGTTTTGTTAAGTTTTTTTTTATTCATTTAGAGCTTGTGGTATTTGAAAAAAGATACGATAATAGAGACCAGATTAATAAGCAAATACTTGGTGTTAACTTTGTTTCTGAATGTCATTAAAGTATGATAAATATTTTTAAGTAATTAAAGTTTTGATAACAAAGGCATTATTAGTGGTTGCAATATTCAGTAGGTTACTCCCGACGCGATCGACTTCGAGTTCGAATCGAGTAAACGTCAAAACGGTGCTATGGAAACCATGGAAACCGTTTTCAATGTACCAAAATAACAGATTTTTGAAGTTTATTCAATTCTAATGTGAACTCGATCCTTTCGAGAGTAGGAAAGAGCTGACGATTGAGTTAGAAAACAACATAACGTATCTGTTCAAATCTGCTAATCACTTTTACGTCCGGACTAGCCGGCCAATAACTTGAAATAACTGTAGTTTCATAGTGTGGATAACTTTATTAAAAACTAAGTAAATATTTTTTTCACATTTCCAATATTTATTTGAATAATAAATAAATAATAATAAATATTTTACAACATCACATACATTGCTCCGATTCCAAAGTAAGTAGCTAAAGCACTTGTGTTATGGAAATCAGAGACAACGATGGTACAAACACCCAGACCTGAGCCAATAAAGAAAAGTTCGTTTTCTAAATTGACCCAACCGGGGATCGAACCCGGGACCTCAGAGATGGCGACGCCTTGAAAACCGGTGTACACAGCCACTCGACCACGGAGGTCGTCAAAGGATGAAAAGATTCTGTAACACCTGCCATATGCAGCATACACATAGGCAGCTTACCCATTTGAAATATGTGATTTGCGAGCCAGAACACGTCTCACCGGCTCACAGGCCTGCATTCGTTGACCTACAAAAGGAAATTTACGTGAATCTTTTATGTATGGTTGACGTTTCTGTGTAGTTCTTTATCTTCGTCAGGATTGTAGAAAAGTTCTTCCTGTTTAGCATTTATATACCTACTACTATTATCAATTTGTGTAAGATCTCCCTTTGCTGATTTTTGTTACCTATTTAAATTATTTTGTTTATTATATTTATTCTTATTTAAAATTATATATTGTCCGATTAGTAAAATACTATGTATGTTATTTTAGATGTGGTTGTTTTTTTCCACATGTTTTTTTATGGTGGATAGGCAAGCGCTTGACCACTATCACGCGGTGATGGCGCGAAAGCTATGATGCGATCTAGGATGAAACGCACTTGCTTAGAAGTAACTTAATTTGCAAAATGTAATTTTAACTTAGTAATTTTCATAATGACCGAAATTTATCGGACTTATTGACAATCATCTTTCACAACTAGTTAACTACAATTTTCATTATTTTTCATTCTTCATTAGAAACTAGTTTCAAAACATTGATGGTCACACCACATAGTGCTCTAGCACTAATATCATTCTGAAACTTTTTACCCTCATTCGCTGCATATGTTTTCAAAATTATTTTTTTCAAATTATTGTTGTAAATGGTTAAAATTTCACTTTGGAAATCATTGCTTGTTGCAATGCAATAAACAAAATGAAGATCTTTAGAGCCTTCGCTCACAGTATCGACCGAATGTTTTATGCAACCAGAGTGGCGCGAACAGCATAGTGATGCAAGCTTGCCTCGTAGAACGAAACGCAATCAGCTTGCGAGAAATATTGTGTAGTATTAAATATAGCTGGGGTAACTTTCGAAAACATTGCCAGTGTCAACAAGCGTGCAGAAAATATTTGCACTTAAAAGAGGATCTTAGGAAATCCGAACCTCAAATTAACGCCTGTATTTTTCTTGACATGCAGAGGACTCTGCCACAATCCCCAATTAGATTTTACCGCATAGAAAGACTTCCACCGCGTCGATTCCAGTTAGCATTCAAAATGCATACACGGCACTGACAGAAAAAAAACAAACGCAAAAATATCAAATTGGGAGTAGTAGGTAGGTTCCCACCCTTCAGTCAATAGGTCGTACAAATACGAACTGCAGTACCCGGATCAATTGGGTGAAACTAATTTTACCATTCGAAATGGCGGGCGAGCGAGCTCCATTCACAATTTTTAGGGTTCCGTACCTCAAAAGGAAAAACGGTACCTTTACGGGATAGAATTACTTTGTTGTCCGTCTGTCTGTCAAGACCCTTTATATCGGGAACGAGTGGAGTTATCGAGTTGGAATTAAATATATACTTAGGTATACAATCCATTTAAACTGGGAAAAAACAAACATCTAATTTACCGTAAAAAAGATACGGCCGTTTATGCCGCAAAAAAAACCAAAGCAGACACTCTCAAGGGAATCGAATAGTTCCCGTTGATCTAGAACTATGAAGTTTGGCAAGTCGATATTACTTGCTTATACTACACGTACAGGTAAAAGTCTGAAAACTGTGCAATTATAAATCATAAAAATATAGTCTTTTTTAAGTGCCTCCAAATTTAAACGGAACCCTCGGTGGGCGAGTCTGAGTCGCACTTTTCCGGTTTTTTCTTTTATTTCCCCTCTTGGAAATCCAATAGTGGGGCTCGGTTTCCAGTATAAGTTGTCATGGTCCATTTTCTTTCTAAAATACTTCATACATATGTATCTACAGACTAAGTACAAAATTACATAATGAGAACCGCCTTCGTTTTGGAGTCGGTTAAATTAACTCGGTTCATCCCAAGAAAGTTCTTACAATACTTAACTTCTTTAGAGGTATAAAAGGACAAGTTTAAGAGGTTTGAAGTTGGTAATAAGTTGACAAGTTTGAGGGACTGAAACAAAAATGATTTGATCTTTTCAGTCTGTATTGAAGACACAATGCTTCCTCAATGGGGAATGTCTGAAACTCAAAGTAGCTTAATATTTTTTCTATTAATAAGCTCTATTATTAGAAAAATGTTTCAGAATTTTTGGTTGCGTAAAAAAAATAAAATCACTTCGTTTTTGCAAATGTACGGAAGTAACAGCAGAATGGAGATGATTCTTTAATCACCACATATTAAAAAAAAGTCAACAAAAAGTAATGAATGGAGAAATGTCAAAAAGAACAGGTTGTCAGTGGACTTTTTTCGATTCTGCTGTTACTTCCGTACACATGCGAATACGAAGTGATTTTAATATTTATTTTTTTATTCTATTTAAAATTCTGTTTTTTTTCTACTAAAAAGGGAGCTTATTCCTATATAAAAATACCAATAAAAAAATATTCAGCCATTTTCATTTTTTCAGACGTTCCCTATAAAAAATATATTCAACACTTTACACCAATACACCATCACGTCCATCACACATTAAACGATTCTCAACTACCAAAACTAACTTACCCACACACAGAGCACACAGCTCCATTCTCCAGCCGAAATGAACTTCCAAAGTGTTGTTCGGAGATCAATTTTTCGTGTCCATTTCTGCAACTCAGTGCGGTGGCGTCGGTAGATGAAACTTTACAAATTGGAATAGTTCCGTACCACTCTCTGGCATTCGTCTAGGCGGCGGGACGGGTTACAACCAAAGCTAATTTCAAATCTACTTTCGTCTGAGTTTTTGTTATGTAAATCGTACATTTATCATTCTTACTTTTTTCCTGATAATTCAAAATAGTTAATCACAACTTTAAGCATAAAAATAATACTATGTATTAAATTATTAACGTTTGATCACACAATCTGCCCCATATTCAAGTGGCAATGCGGTTAAAGGTTATCGCCAAGTTTGAACTTAAAAACAGAGGAACATAGAACCTCCTCCTTTTTTTGAAGTCGGTTAAAAATTGGCAACGAACGTTAAAACTACGTGGGTATCGTGAACTTGTCAAATTCTCTACATGTTTGTGTTTTCAATAAGCTTATGACATGAGAATTTATCATTATTATTATACCTTATTTTTGTGTTTATAGTAAACAAATAACGTCAAAATTAATAGAAAATTGGTCACTTAAATAGGGTGACTGGTCATAAAATCTTGACGATCGCTGACAGTGGCTCTGAGTAAGATAAGTCGTTTTTGATTATTACCAAATCAATCGATTTTGTTTCACTATTAGATAATTAGTTAAAGCCGTCTTTAGTAAAAAAAATATCACTGTTTCAGTAATCGACGGTTCAATCGATTTTGTTTCACTATTAGATAATTAGTTAAAGCCGTCTATAGTAAAAAAAATATCACTGTTTCAGTAATCGACGGTAACAAAGTTGCAATATAATTTAATTGACGCCATAAAAACTGTCCACTGCGAAAAGAGCGAAGTATTTACAAAAGCTATAACCTTGTTTGGGCGTAAAGATAAGCTGTGGCTACACAGCTTCTTATCATGTCAATTCACGAGCCCATAATATTTTTTCTCTCTATCGCGATTTACGGCGGTATAAATTCCGAATGAATGCGGATAGTAAACCTTGGAGCTGAGTGAATTTTTCAACGAAACCTCAATTCTATGTAGAGGTATATAGTACAACTATGTGAGATATATTATGTACTAAGCAACGGCCGGTTTTATTGCGTAGTACTCGTAAAATACGTAGCCTGCAGTTTTTCATTTTATTTAGTGTAAAAGCTTTGGGAAAAGCCGAGTTGGGCGATTTTTTTCAATAAGGGCTTACGCTCGGTTGTTTTGCTTGGGAAGAGGTTTTTGGAATAATATGGTTAAACAAGTCCGTGTACTGTTTTCTGTATAAGTGCTTGTGCTTTAATAATGAAATCAATCAATACACTTATTCTTCGGGCTTTAGGAATCCGCTGCAGTTTTCATTACGAACGAATTTATTCAACTTCAGAAACCAAGAAGTGAATTTTATTAAAATTATTCGTAGCTACTTCATAGAAAATTTCAATAGTAAAGTTTATTAGGCATAGTCAGTGCAGTAGGAAATTATTTAATTAATAAGGTTGGCAGAAGTCATAATTTTGTGATCGTGTAAAAAGAATGGGTTTTCTAAATGATACTGATTCTCAATTTCTCGTCAATTCAAGTTTATAGAGTTCAATATCAATCACAATGTTTGTCTTAGGGGATGAGTAAAAATTTAAATAGTTCATGAATTAATTTTATAGTCGTATATTATGATACAAGTGAGCTATGTTGCTCATTGCATACAACGCTGTGGGTTGCAGCCCGAGCCGTAGGCAAGGGTGTAATTCAGCCGAGTGTTCAATAAGCAGAGCTCACGAGTTACATACGACGTTTTTAAACATATTTGCGAGGTAAAAACAAAACAATTTACCACAGAGCGACAAATAAAGCTTTGTAATAAGGCTCACTTTACGAGCAAGTGTGTCAAAAATAGATTTAACTAAATATTTCAGTTAAAAATTGAATTTTAAATTCTACTCACTGCGTATAATTTATAGCTTCTTGCTTCGTACTTTACTTAATCCTATTCACGTTTTCAGTTATGTGGTGCTCATTAGGGAAGAAAACCGTAGCGTACCGACCGTTCAAACGAAAACGGTTAAAACGTTCGCCAGGTGAGTGTTTTTCTTACTTTTCCGTTTTATATAGCAAATATTGCTGACGACTTTTATCGTGTTGCAGTAAACCTTCTTATACAAGCAGTATTGGATACTGATTCGTGCGCTGGTCGCTCCTTTTAGCTTGTCGTAGTAAATGCATTTGTGCTTCTTTTCTTATACATATATTGCTGATCAAAAGAGGTTGATGATATCGTAACCGGGAAAATATCATGCGTATACAATATGTAACAAAAACCCTGTCAGATTCAAAAGGGGCATAAAGGTGTACCAATAATGTTACCAAAAAAATTATAAAAAATCTTTTTTTGCTAATAATGAAAATTCTGTCATAATTTAAATTACACCTTTTGACAAATCTCTCCGAAACGTAATTATTTTAAAACGTAATTTTAAAACAGTAGTAAAACGTCATGACTTCACTACTTGTCATAAGGTCTTTTTTATGGTTTTAACGGCACTGTCATTGTTGCAATGTGGGTTCCCCATGTTTAATTTATTTATTTTTTATTTTACCCAGGGAATTTTTTTTACTCATTAATCAAAGCGGATTGCGTGAATAGAATCGAAACTAGACACCTAATAACCCCTTCACGGATTGGACAGGGTTTTTGTTACATATTATATGTTTTTGCTCAAATGTATATTCTATTACTGAAAAACAACAAAAATGCCTAAAAAAATATATTATAAGATTAAAGTTTCTCCGATGACGCCAGTAATTTGAAGAAAAGTTTGATAAACCTGTCTAGAATCAAACCAACATAGGTTGTATACCAGCAAGGTATGCAACCTCCGCGAAAACAACTTGTATTATTCTAATAGTTACGATCGTCTTTTGTTAAGTGTCGCTCTTTGCACACCGATTTAGACACTAGAATGTAATACATATTTATTAGTTTTGAATTACCAATATATTATTTTTATCGCAAGTTAATGTGTTCTTATGCAATAATCCAAATAAGTATCACCGAGTACATCTTGAATTGTATAAAACCTATGAACTTTAGTCAGTGTGCTAGCAACCAAGTGTCGGCCTTAAAATATCCTGGTTTATTTCTATATAGATATATGACTTATTATGTAAAACAATTTCAGCCATTACTTTATATTAAATAACTATACATTATATCAAGTTTATTCCGTCATATAGGTAAATGTAATTCACCATTACCTCATCTCAACACCCACTCACAAATATAAAAACCTCTTTTAATATTTGTGCAGATTCTAGACCGGAGCTGGTGTATACGTTCATCGAGCAGGCGGTCCAGCCAGGCGCTCAAGTGGCTCTCAAGTGCTCCGCGGTGGGGGAGCCGCCTCCGAGGTTCAGGTGGCTGTTAGATGGACAGCCTATACCTAGCCATTATGGGTAAGTCAAGTATTATCACATACTATAAGATTTTCTGTGGTATGAGTACCGGCACGTTTTAAATTTATTTATTAGGAACAGTGATATTCTAAGCGCTGTCTGAAAAAGCATGTATTGACACTTCGTACATACATTTTGTGTATTCCGGGACCATAGAATCGTAGTAAGACACCTTGTTAATAGAGCAACCAATAATTTAGAATTAATCAGCCATTGCATCCACGTAATCAGAATAGAACCATCCGTTCCTATTCGTATAAATATTATTTTCATATGCAGTTGATTTATATTGTATAGCTTTACGGGCAGATAATAACAAACATTACTATCTCTCGTTAGTATGTTCTCGGACGGGTTCGATTCCCGTCCGAGAACATGATCTGGTGAGAGTCGTATTTTTTCTAGTATATTATTTAGTATTATATAAACATTACTAATTGTATGGAAGCCAGAATTCCTATTATAATATAGAAAGAATATTTAAATATTAAAATTTAAAAAATTACGTGGAATTGCCATGTCGTATCCGATAACAAAGCAATATTTCACCCATATAATCGCGTCACAACATACGTCATTGTGTATTGTAAACTCATCTATCTTGATTTGGCACAAAATCCGCGTGGCGTGATACTCCAGCGGGGGCGCCAGTTGGCAAGCCAGAGCTTTTCCATGTACATTTTAGACTCATCTAAACTGGCACGTGACATTTTTTCCTGTCTCGAAAACAGAATTCGTGCTTGCCTTGTATTATGTTTTGTGCACGGGATTTCTAGTGCACTTAGAGGCATACATATTGTAGTGGCTTTAACAGTGATGACTACAGGAATAAGTTAAACAATATTAAGTTTTAAAACCTGGCACTTTGCTTAACCCAAATGTTGCAGGTGTCCTGGCACCTGATTACGTAACTCTGTTGCTAACAATTCTCGATTGAAATCGATTGAAAAAGTTTAAAATCGTTTGAAATCAATGAACTTTTTTCAGTTTCAGTTGCTAACAGAGCACTCTGTTCGCAAACGTTTAGCTCCTGAAACTTAAAAATTTCAGTAATTTCAAACGGTTTCAAACTATTTCAATCGAGAATTGTTAGCAACAGAGTTACGTAATCAGGGGGCAGATGTGTATAAAATTATAATTACAGTTAATTTAGCCTGTGTTAAAATGTAAGTATCTAACAACAGTACAAATAGGTACTAAATTAAAATTAATTCCTTTAGTGATTGTAATTTTTTTTATTAATTTATTTGAGTGAAAATTTTTCCATTTAGAAAAAGATCTAAACTTAATAATATTTAAATTACTAGTGGCTCCGTGAGCTGTAAGCCTGGCGTTAAAAAGTAGCTCAAATTGTATGTTGTTTAAAAGCAAATAAATACTTAATATACGCAGCTATAAATTCTGTCACAACCTTATTATTTTCAAATTTCGAATATTGGCCAGAAATGTTTTGATTGATTTTGAACTTTAACGATAACGATTTTTAACTTTTGAGTCTTCTAAAAATAAAAAACAAAATTTGCTTTGCATCGCTAATAAAAAAGGTTTTTGTTTTTTTTGAACATTTTTCAAAACGGCGTAAATATTATCTTTTTATATTTCTCCGCTATTTTGAAATAATTCGAAATACTGAATCGACCGAAAATTCTATATAATAATCGAACCTGCTCACAAATTTCTAATTCAGCTTTACTAGAAATGGGAAGTAACGTTATTAGAAAATTTTGAAACTAGCCTGCTAGTAAAGGTACCACGTCACAAACCCATACACCTAAATCGGGTCTAGTCTGGTTCCAGTATTCAAAGCTATCAATAGATATTGATCCCGAAAGACTCCAGCCGGCTGCATTTCTGAGAACGCAGAAAGTTGACTCAATTTGATGTTCGTGTTTGCTTTGTATGTTTTCATAAGGTTGTAAGCTTGATAAATATATGCAACATAGATCCTTTGATAAATGAATGATGAATAATAAATGACTTTGATGATAAAACAATTTCGTAAACACTTCAAATGCGATAAGACAATATGTTTATGTAGGTATCTGACTGTAGATTGAATAAGTTTTTTTTTCTGCGAAACAACTAGTCTTGTTCTCTCAACAGGGTGGCGATCACAGAAGGACGAGAGAGCAGTCCAGCTGGTATCGGCTCTAGCAGTAACTATGTTCTGTCTACGCTATCACTGAACAGCGCGAGCGTCGACCAAGGCGGTCGCTACGAGTGCCGCGCAAGCAACGTGCATGGGACCGTAGCACACGCTGCTAGGCTTAACGTCTATGGTATTATCTACAGATTTAAATCGTTAGATATTCCCAAGAACTTTATAATCATATTCTATTCTAAAATTCTTGGATATGACTTCGTTCGTACTGAAAATCAGAAGAATTGTGTCAAGTCTGTCAAAATGGCGCACGCATGCCCGATGCTTTGTTTACGTCCGTCGAAAGATGATCCCATATAAACAAAGTCCTTGGTACATCAGTAGGTCTTAGTATATTGGAATAGTGTTGCCTCTTTTTTTGTCTTATAGCAACTGCTTGGATTTTCTTTGTCATGCGCTAGATTAGAGTTCAATATTTTTAACAACGAAACTTCAACGGAAGGAAAATAAATTTCGATAATTAATGAAATCTAAATACTTACGCGTGAAATGTTACACCATTTGCTTTATTTGTATTTCTACAATTGTTGGTATACAGATGAAAGGCACAAGACGGCATTTTGAAACAGTTTTCTCGTGATTTCTCGCAATAACTGACATTGTGTTCAAATGAGCACTAATAGCAAGGAAGTGAGGCTCACTCATTTGAATGTTGACACATTTCCGTGAGCTTTCGCTGAGCTCATACTATGAAAAGGGCATATCTCACGATTTAAATCTTTGGTATTATTCATATTAAGTATTTATCATAAGGAAGAATCAAATTAAAACTGATACAATCAACATACAATTATAACTATACAACATAGCACGAGCGTTGTCCAAAGCGGTCGCGACGAGTGCTGGTAGCACTTAGTCAGCCTTTTTTTCAGCAAATAAAAGTCGCAGCATCAATTTGAAACTATGTCTTATAATTATTTAGTCCTAACTGGCTGATTACATAACTCTGTTGCTAACAATTCTCGATTGAAATTGATTGAAACCGCAGTTACATTGCTGCTTTAAGTAAGATAGTTGTCACATTGTTTTTTACTAAAGCAGCAATGTAACTGCGATTTCTGCAGAGTTGATTGCAACAAAGTTACATAATCAGGGGGCAGATCTTCAGCAACTCATAGTACTGTTTTATCGTTGGTTTTGTATTATATTTTGTATTGACAATGCATAATCAACCTATCATACAATGAGGATGCCAAAGTTTTGGTCTAGATTTGGCCTCGGTTCAATATTCCAATATTGGAATTTATTATTCAGAAAAGGTTTGCCAATATGTGCTGCAACAATTTTCATATTGGGTTCGTTACCGCGATTTTTTTCAATTCTACCAACATTATGATTACATTTATTATTTACCTCGTATCGTATAAAGATTTTGGTTTTGTACCAAATTAGAAATTTGGAAATAAATTACTACCTATTGGATCTCATTATTAGCTGTTTTCAAGTAATAATGAATTGATATATACTCAACTTGATGTGTAAAACTAGTTTCCTACTATACAGGCTGTTAGTTATTACCCTTATAAAGCCGAGGTAGATAGGGTACAAATCATACAACCCTGGAAAAAATATTATAAACCCTGAATGTGAACCCATATGGCTGAGTTTTTTATTTGTATGGATAACTGCAAAGTGACAACGCAAATAGATTATTTGCGTCTAAATAAAATTTAGCATCTAGGGTTGTCATTTTGCAGTTACCCTTACAAATGAAAAAATTTTAGACATGTCATTTTAGAAAAAAATCCCATTAATGGGCTAAAGCAAAACACAGTTTTGTTCTAGGTTGCCACTATGCAGCTTGTCATAAAAAGAAAAAAAAAGTTGTTAGAAGAAGCGGTGGTTTTCAGGGTTGTATGCATGGTACCCATCTACCGTATTCGGCTTTCTTCTTTATAACTAGCGACCGCCCGAAACTTCCTCTGCGTGGAAAGATTTTTTGCTATCCCTCGGTAAAAAATATTTTTTTCGGGATGAAAGATACCTTATGTCCTTCTCTGTACCCCTGACAACGTGTACGCAAAATTTCATGATGATGGGTTCAGTAGTTAAGACGTGAAGGCGTAACAAAGAAAGAAACAAACGGACTTTCGCATTTATAAGAAACAAACAAACGGACTTTCGCATTTATAATATTAGTAAGGAAGCAAGGATAAGGATTACCAAACAACCTCTAGAAACATTTTTACATTAGCCGTTTTCGAC
Source organism: Catoptria pinella (assembly GCA_963556745.1). Lineage (NCBI taxonomy): Eukaryota > Metazoa > Arthropoda > Insecta > Lepidoptera > Crambidae > Catoptria > Catoptria pinella. Next base: position 7,141,336 of record OY750776.1, read on the forward strand.
ATCGATTTTGATCCAACCAACTGTTTTTTTTGTTTAGGTCCACCTTATATCCGGTCGCTGCAACCTGTAAAGGCTGTAGCCGGCTCCGAAATTACAATCTGGTGTCCATATTATGGATTTCCTGTCGAGTAAGTACGACACAACATTGTTAAAACTGGCGACAATATATTTCAGAAAAATTGTTTGTCAAAAACACGTCGTACGAAACAAATCACCGACCACAAACAATTTTATTGTTTGGCTACAGACACTACATCAATCTGCACGACAGTTTTCATACAAGCGTAAATCACTCACTTTTGTTTTTCATCAACTCGACTTTTCGTTCATTAATTTTGCACGGGAACATGAAAATAACATTACTTTAAAACTTTCGGTGCCACGTAAACAAAGTTGCGTAAAACTTTATCTCAAATTTTTTTATGTTGAATTCTCATAACTTCGTGGTTGGTAAATAAGTTTGTGCTAAAATCTATCCTGATTTTGATATTTTGTTGGTTGTATTGCTGAGAGAAACTAATATTTAACATTTTGAGAACAGTAGCCTTAATTTAATAAAAATGAAAGCTTTGATATTGTTACTATTTTTATTTTATTTCAAAAGACATTTTTTTTTACGTTCGTACAACCAAAAACTTTTCACCTAAAAAGAGATGAATTAAGAGAGAGTTACTTACCCTACTTTTTATATTAATGCGTTGTAAATCCATTTCCTTATATTTTTTTAATATTTTGTTTTATATTTTTTGCGTTTTATTATTAACCCTCGACGCAAAAAGAGGGATGTTATAAGTTTGACGTGTGTGTGTGTGTGTGTATCTGTCTGTCTGAGGCAACGTTACTCCCAAACTAATGGACCGATTTTGCTCTTTACATGTTGTAAGTTTGAACTCATTTGTACAAAGTCAAGCCCCATGTTGCACACTGGCCATACAAACTATTTTTTCTTTGTTTTGTTTGATGACGTTCTTGTGTCTCTGATTAATTCTCTGATTTTCACGACTTTTAAAATTATGATAATAATTAACACATATACTTTTTTCTTGAGAATACTTGAGATGTCTGTTAAAAGTATTAGTGGTCATTAATTTAGTTTTAGGGATTTTTACAATGATTGTTAAGAATATCTTGAAAATACAGAAATTTACACTTTTAACTTAATTTTGTAGTTGTAAATAGATTGTTGCCGATGTCGACAACCTCAACTTGCACCATAGGTGAAACGCCAAGAGAAGAAGAATAAAAAACTTTCTTGCTGAATGCCCATACGTTTTGGTTTGGTTACAAGCAACTACTGACAATAATACTTATAAAATGGGTACTTAGGTACGTACATGAGATAATCACATACAGAGATTTATCACTATCTAACGCACTAGGTGTCCACTAGACAGTTTTTTTAGAGTGAAAATAGTGAAAAAAAAACACTTTTTTACTGTAATTTTAAAATGTTTGTGTAAAATAATATTCTTTATTTTGAAATCGGCATTTCTACTGATGTTTAACAGACATCAAGTAAATTCAAGAAAACAGACTGTGTGATTTTAGTTAAAAACTGTTCGGAATAAATAAGGAAGGGACGTAAAATATTCCCTAGTACCAGGGTAGGTATATATATATAGGTATATATAGTACCAGGGTTGCATAGAGGAGGAACTTCTATACACGTATTTATAAAATAATCATGCATTATCATGCAAAATAAATGTTTGAATCGAATAACAATAATAATTAATCGAATTTATAAATTAGTCGATTACTAGACGTATACTTAACTCGGCTTACACTAGGAAAACGTGGAAAAGTCCAGTTTAGGGAAAATATTTCAGGTAAACGACTAAAGTGTTTGTTTTCTCATCAGGTCAGTAAAATGGGAGGGTGGAGCGGGTAATGACCCTCGGTACCAACAAGCAAACGGGCAGCTGACAATCACCAACGTGGACAAGATAAGGGATAGGGGCACCTGGACCTGTTCTGTGCTTACACCTGGAGGGGAATTGGCTAAAAGAGAGGTACGGACATCAAGGTTTACCTATAATATTCTGTGTAACGTCGCAGTATTTGTATCTAAATCTGGCTCGTCAACACACGCAACACACAACAAAACCCTCGCGCCATCTTTTTCCCATCTCCTGTCAGGCGCCGACCACAGAGTATGTCGCCAGTCGGACTAGGTTCATACACTACATCCTGTATAATGAGAAGTCGTGGATTTCGTTTGCACTTACTAAATCAGTGAACTCACCAATTTCACTGCAATAATGTCGAAATTGCATAATATATTACAAAGTTTTTTTTTTATATTTCATTCGGGTGACTTCTTTTTTTGTTAAGTTTTATTTTATTTCAATGAATGCCAAATGATGCGCGCAAAAATGTAGATACAGTTTTAAGCACATAATAAGTAATACTGGCGTGTATGAGTTATTTTAGTCATCAGTTTTTTCTGATGTGTTTATTTATAGTTTCATCTTTATTTAGGCCAACAAAGATAATGAGAATCCATATCGTCCCAGCTCAGTGAACGTCACAATATAGTCCCTCTACCAGAATTGATCCGTAGCTAAATGAACCGAAAAATTGGTTTTGGTCAACTAGAATGTATGAGATATTATTACGTCGATGTTTTTATCTTTATCTTTTGTGACGTTCGATGTAAAAAGATAGACCATCTAAGATTTACGAATGGATATTTCGATTACTTTGGATTATTCTTGGTATATTTTAAAAATAGCGTTAGAAAATCGTGTACCTGAAAGTACCGAAAGTTAACTTTTTTTAAGTCGCACGATGTTACTCAAACCATACAATGCATACGAGCCTATTGGTTCTTTGTTTATTTTTTTGGTTTTAAAAAAATAGCATGTTTTTATTTATCATCATAATAATAATTTATTTCTTCAGTTAAGATTCTTCCGTTTATCCGGCCCGCGTCGGAGCGCATTTACCTCTGCCAGTAGAAAATAGAGTGCCTATACAGGTCGCTAATTCCATATTGGCACGAAAATTGACATGCCGCGGCAGCCGGTCGGCTCCGCACACATGCCAATATGAAATTTGACTATTGTATAGACGTTTTATTTTGCTATGGCGAGAAGTAAAATGCGCTCCGACGCGGGCCGGCTGGTTTGAATCCTACATAAAGCGTGAAAGAGTCGATTCACTTCAACATTGACCCACAGGTGATGATAACCGTCGTATCACCACCAGTCCTGTCTCCTGTGGTGTTCCCACCTGGGTTGAGGGCTGGAGATAGGGCCCAGCTGACCTGCAGCGTTACCTCAGGAGATATGCCGGTGTACTTCTCCTGGCTGAAGGACCAGATGCCGATATCCAGTATACTTCAGGTAGGCGTAGAACTAAGAATAATGAAACTCTATTAAAAGTAATTTGGATATATTTACAATTTCGATTGACAATTTTTAACTTATAGAACATGAGACAATACTGTAAGAAAACAAAGACTACCTTAAGTTTATGACATTGTCAGAACAATATTAGAAATATTATAACAAACAATCATAACATCATATCGCTAATTAGCCCTACAGTGCTACATACTAAATAGCTCTCTCTAAAATAAAGATTATTTTATTTACTCGTTATAAGTAAATTAATTATGCAATGTCTACCTTTAGGTAGAAGAACGTGGAGCCGAATTCTACAGTATGTTGATATTCAAAACTTTGACAGCTGCTCATAGCGGTGTGTACACCTGCGTGGTTACCAACACAGCCGGCAAGGCGAATACTTCCGCCGAGTTGGCTATCAAAGGTAGTTGAAACCAATTAAAATTATTACTTAAGAGTCCGACGAACAGTGAGCTTTCCATACAAACGTAATACCAAAATGATTTGCAATTTGAGCATAATTAACTCTTCTTGTGATGTTTTTCGGATTAAGACAGTCTAGGGTTGTACGTATTAAATAAAAAATCCAAAATACTAACCCAATTAAAAATAAATGCCAATTAAATTTTTTTCAAACAAAATTGTAAATCGCATTAATTTTTATTTGTATTGGTATTTTGGAATTTTTATTTAATAGAAACCTAGACAAATACTGTCTTTATCCGAATAACATCACAAGAAGAGTTAATTATGCTCAAATTGCAAATTATTCTGGTATTACGTTTGTATGGGAAGCTCACTGTTCGCCGGCGTCTTAATTAGATAAACATATTTCTAAGGGATTGGACGTGGAAACAATACAGTACGATTGAGGATCACTCTCTCACATACAGAGAGTGGACCTAAATGGAACTTAAATAAACAGCTAGTTTATTTGCTTGATATCATTTTGATTAACGTAACGGAAAATGGCAACAAACCATATTATTCAAGTCAACCCAAGAAACTTGATATATCGCCATCATCAAAGTTTTGTAAGATGATAGATAACTGATTTAAAAATAGCTAAATTGTCTTTTCATTCTATCTATTCTTAAAGGACGACTTGGTTCGCCACCCAAAGGTGGTGTTTTCTATAAGAAACTTTTATCGGGCAGTAATGAGTTTTTAATCCTCTTTATAAGTGCGCCGAAATTATCTTTGGCGCGCACTTTTTGAATTTGGAACATCTTAGTCTTCAGCGCCAAAGAAACCGAACACAAATATTGTTTGAATAAAGACTGGCTGGTACAGCAGCCAATAGTCGCGCCGCCGGCTGAATAAAAAAAAGAAATCAAATTAAAAACGCGCGAACTACAGCCCGCATTTTCGTTAATTTTCACGGATTGTTAGAAATTCATAGTTTTGTTATTATTTAATTTCAATTTAGTTCTTACTCCATGTTTTATTAAATAATAATATTACAATAAAATATGAGGCGCCTTTTATTTTCTCATAGAGGGTTATGAAAAGTAGAGTGTATCACTCGAGCGCAAAATATATTTTTAGCTCACTTTTTGAATCCCGCACTTCGCTCTGGATTCAAAAAGCGCCCTCGCAGAAAAATTATTATTTTTCTCCCTTATGATACAATCTACTATTATGTCATACAAAAAAACAGAAATTAAATCTATATTTAAAGCGTGGGGCGGTAATTAATAACAATCGCAATTTCAGTGCCTCCTTTTTGGCAAATCGAGCCAACTGATGCGGCTGTGCTTTTGAATGGGTCGCTCACTGTGAGCTGTGAGGCGAAAGGTCACCCTACTCCGGCAATATATTGGACCAAATTTTCAGGTGGGTTGTTTCAGTGGCGATTATAGTTAAATATGTCTTTTTAAATTTGAGATTTTAGCATTCACAAAGTTATTTTTATACAATACAAGAAAAACTCGTGACTCGGTAGCTCAGTTGGAAGAGCATTGGACCGGACTTCCAAAGGTCGCGGGTTCGATTCCCGCCTGAGAATATGATCTGGTGACGAATCCAATTGTTTCAATATGCAATATATGCAAATATGTTAATTTCCTGAGATTACTAATAAAATAAAATAAAAGAACTCTTTATACATTTTCTTTACTTGGAACATCACAGATTTTTTGCCAAATTAGTATTAGTTTGATCTACTAAATAAGTACCTACGTGAGTCTAAACTTAGGTATTCAATAAGAAGGTCTACTTCGGCTAGAGACTGCACACTTATTTGACCTAAACGTTGTCTTTATAGGCAACTCAGAGACAACATTAGGCGGAGTATCAGACCCGGTGGTATTGACAAATGGATCCCTGCGGCTGGAGTCGGCGCGGGCGGAGCACTCCGGCAGATACCGCTGTAGGGCGGACAACGGAGTGCCGCCGCTGCTTTCCAAAACTCTCACTATACATGTCAATGGTGAGAGGATTGCTATAATCGTGCTTTAAAAGTTATATGTGAGATATGGATTATGGTTATTGGATTTCAAAGTGATATTTTGCCAAAAATTGGGGGCATACTACACTACTCATTCAAATTGTTCTTAGAGATCCGATTTGAGAAACCGGAAGGATGTAATCGATGTTACGATTATATGACGGCTTGAATAATTCCTAAAACAATGTGTAATTATAACCCATCACGAGGTCCCAATGTAGATTGGTAGATGACTATATATAGTGATCTGCAAAGGTAACTATTATTAATTCAATTTATTCGTACATTTAGAGCCTGCAAGATTTGAATCACCATCAGTGAACGTGACAGCTAGGCATGGAGACACGGTCCGGCTAGCCTGTGTGGCCAGAGGAGACTCGCCGCTGTCCACTACCTGGAGCCATTCTGGGCGAACATTGCCTAATTCTGATTATAGGTAATAATAATTAAGCACCACTTCCTGTTGCTGGAATTACGTCGTACAGTTAGTGACTAAGTGTTATTTCTAAAAGTTTCATCGGGCTCTATTGACTGTCCCGAGTTACTGTCACAGATACCTATTATCATTGCATCGAAGTCCCTTAAGGCGACGCATCGATAAACTATTTCTGTATCAACTGTCCCGCTCAAACTCTTTTAAATTACACATAACTAACAGTACATAACATTACCGTTTTGCAACGCCAAACCGGTTTTTTTCGTTTAAGTAAAAGTCTATAACATATTTTAAAAGATTCAACTGTTTTAAAATCGAGATCCCCTGCCACCAATATGTCCGATGCGGCCTCTTAAAAATAACTCCTTTTTGCTTTTCTCCCAGTCCATACTAATTACAGGTATAATGAGTTTTTGTGACATGCTAGTGATAACTTCAATGCTGTGTAGAACTTTCGATTTTGATCTCTTTAACAAAATAGACCAGTGCGAGGAATGCGATCAGTAGGCGATTTTACTATTTGGATAACTCAAGTGTGCTAAACGATGTGCGTAATTTAGTTCGTAAGTGTTAATATTTTTAATTGCTATTTGAGTGAGGACCTTAATTGACCATCTATAACAGAAATTTTCATAAAATAAAAATCTACTGCTATATACCTATTAATTATTATTATTGTTTGTTGCTGTTGGTCGTCCTAGAAATAAATAAATAATCTATGATCGTGTCAAACTGACAATTTTATCATTATTTTTATATATTTTACGTTGATATGTAATGTTGAGGCAGGATCGCTTCGCCATATATTCAGCGGAAAGGGAAGTACTTCCGCCGAGCTAGGTGTCTTTGCTCGGGGACCGCGGTCCAACTGTTCGATGTTGGAATTTGTATTTATGCAAAGTGCTTAGAAAACTTCGATATCGTGAGTCAGGTCTTCATATATTTTTGCCTTGGTGTTAGCTTGACGTAGTGCGACGTCACGTCTGCGTAATGTTTACATATTATTGTACTTTTCGCTGATCCTGCATTTCTTCGTCATTCGTCGATTTGCTTATGTAGCGGTATGATCGCGACGCTACATCACTCCCCCTCTTCTTCGAATACTCCGTTAACTCGTTCATAGACCAGTGACGCTCCAGTTTCCCATCAAGACGAGCGTGTGCTGCTGGCTGTTTCATGGGCGGTATGGCTTCGTGTGCAGAACTGCCAAGCCGGTGTAGACCCCAGTTAGTCCGGCCGTGGGCTGCCGTGATCAGCGTTGCCAGAATGTTACAAAAGTAACATTTTACGTTACTTTTGAACCTCTCATGTTACCTCCATGTTACACGACTCAATATGTTACTTTGTGTTACTTTTTAGATTTTCCAGCAAACAAAAAAAATATCGTTTTTGTTCGTTATCTTGGCGCACTTGATTTTGTGAACTACTGAATGCGACATATTCACTCACTTGCCTGTATTTCTCAATTTTCCACCCCGCTTACTTAAGCATCGCAAGTGAGTCGAGTGGTGACTAGCAGCGAATGATTATGTACAATCGATTTTAAAATTTGAATGCATAAACAAAATCATTAGGTACAGGTTGATTGTAATGATTTTTTTTGACCGAACCGTCCTCACCGCACGCCGCGACTAGGCTATTACATGAATGGGTACAAAAATAAAGCCATTTTTCAAACACAAACCCACCTATGTAGAATTTTAATCTATAAAACTAACTAAAAGTTTTTTTAAAACTGATACTAATTAGTTTACTAGTGGATAGGGGCCCACATCAGGCATTTTTTAGCATTGCCAGTCGATTTCGATCAACAGTTTATTACGATGTTTTCGATGTTCAAAAAAAGGGACAGGAAACTTATTTTAGTTTTTGTGTAATAAAATGCCATATTATGTCGTTTTCCACAAAAAAAGGAAGGTAATGTTACTTTTCTCGTGAAAATGTTACTTTTTGAGCTATCTTATGTTATATTTGACTATCTGCCACTGGCAACACTGGCCGTGATGCCGTCGTCCGCCAGTCACCAAGTCGCGGCCGCAGGACCAAGTCGCATTTTCTGCTGATCGTGGACCTTGTAGGCTTCTCCAATCTCGATCTTATGAGGGGTGGTATACCTTGTTTGATGCTCCAGAAGGTTGCTGCTGTCCAGTGTCGGTGGTCACCAATGTTGAGGCAGGATCGCTTCGCCATATATTCAGCGGAAAGGGAAGTACTTCCGCCGAGCTAGGTGTCTTTGCTCGGGGACCGCGGTCCAACTGTTCGATGTTGGAATTTGTATTTATGCAAAGTGCTTAGAAAACTTCGATATCGTGAGTCAGGTCTTCATATATTTTTGCCTTGGTGTTAGCTTGACGTAGTGCGACGTCACGTCTGCGTAATGTTTACATATTATTGTACTTTTCGCTGATCCTGCATTTCTTCGTCATTCGTCGATTTGCTTATGTAGCGGTATGATCGCGACGCTACATGTAACTATAGATCAATGTTACTCCTTTTACTACAACTATCCGGCATTTTAAAACACTTGCTAACAATCTTACTTCTAACTACTGTATCATAAATTAAAAAAAAAACTTATTTCTTTTAGAATGAGCATATCAGAGACTCGAAGCGCAGAGGGATTAAGAAGTGAATTAGTCATAGAACGAGCAGATAGGAGAGATTCAGGGGTGTACAGATGCCAAGCATCGAACCCTTTTGGTCGTTCTGATCATTTCGTACACCTGGCTGTACAAGGTAAGTCTTCATCATATGCCACAAACCCATCCTTATATGTTTAGTATACTATTTTAATGGCTCACCAACAGAAAATGTGTTCCCATAAATCTCAAAGTACTACCTGTACACAGTCGAGTTATTGTAGAACGAAAAATCTTATAGAGTTCAAAAAGTAGACCATAACTTTTTGTATTGATCACTGAAAGTACAAAGTAACGATAGAGCAAGCCAAAAGTTACTTTGCTTATCCTTTTAGTTTGTAATCATAGTTACATCATTTAAGTACTTAGTATTTTAAACAGAGCCACCCGAGCCTCCATCGAACTTTAAAGTGCGGGAGACGACGTCTCGCTCTGTGTCCCTGCAATGGCGTCGCCCTTACGACGGCAACTCTCCCGTGCTGGGCTATGTGGTGCAGTACAGGAAACACGACTCTAATGCCGTGGACTCTTGGAAGGATGCACACACGCACAACGTGTCTGTGGCGTTGCACCAAGTTGATACTTACACTGAGTGAGTACTTATAGGGGTTTCTTATTAATCTACCGAATGTATTACAATGTCCTACAATAATCTGTCAGTTTCTAATTTTACTCCATAAATGAATTCAACATAAATTTTTCAAATATCATCGGTTCATGAATTAATTCAACATTAACTCCGTAAAGATCACAATTTAATTATTCTTTTTATTCATTTAATTAAAGTTATACTGCAACATACAATAATTGAAGTATCTAAAAAAATCTAGATATTATTTCTTTGCTAATAGCTAGAACTATTAAGCCCTAATAGGTCGACAGCTGAACATGGCTCTAGCCTTTAAAAGAGCAAAATAGTTGCAGTCTGTCTCATTATACCTGTTTATTTATCATGATTCATGACCGTTTTGTGATTAAAGGCTCCAAAACTTTTAGTGCCATTATTTTCAAAACAGAACAGAAGGTGCAACCATATCGGGGTTGGAGCCCGCAACAGCTTATTTAGTGCGAGCGCGCACGGTGACAGCGCAGTTTGCGTCCGCGCACACTCGAGCATTGCTCGCGGTGACGTTACACGAGCCACCGTCGCGGGCACCCCTTAGTCTTCGAGCGTCTGCCCCAAGACCCTCTACCATTGAGCTGGCCTGGCAGGTAAGGAATTATTTTGATTAAAGGAGAGAATTGTTTATACAATACTAAATAATATATTCATATTCCCTGATCCCCTTCCCAGACAATATGATCTGGTGTGAGCCAAATTTTTTCTACTATATTATTTAGTATTGTATAAACATAGCATTGTGAATGCTAAAATCTCAAAATTTTAAAAGAGAATCATTTTTTCGGTGGCTATGCCCTTACTTAGCCAATATTAGTATGTTGTCCGAGCGGGCACGGTTACCAGAGAAAGTTTTCAATAATTTTTATGATTTTCACATGCCGCTAATGGCTACATACCGCATACAGTGAGAAATGGCCACTCTCAAGCTTTAGACAGAAACATACAGTATTTGTGAATACACAATAGGCACCACCGTCATCATCCTGGAACGGCGAGCTCCTGGGCTACACGGTGTGGTGGTGGCCTTCAGCCGACGGCACGATCGCTGGTGGCTCCAGCGTCGGCATGGAGTTTGCAACTGTACGCGGACAAGTCACCAAATACACCATAGAGAGCCTGGAGCATTATACTCGGTGATTATGTCAACCAACGTGATTTTTTATCTTCTAATACAAAGTGCTAAAGTAATAATTTTTTTATGGCGTATATTGCAAAGACTTGCAACCTCCAACACGCAAATTCGTAGTCATTAATTTGTCTATCCTTTTGTCCCTTTCCTGTCGTCACCAGAATTTAGATATATTTTTTAATCTCCATTTGTTAAACCCAGTTTGATTGAGAGATAAACCATGCTGTTTACTTTGCGCTATGAAATTGGTTAATGTTTAATATTATTTTCACCAATATATAGTTATTAGTTATACGAGAGATCAAAGTCAATTTAAAGTCACGAGGCAGAACAAAAATTTGGTCTCATGATAAGCATATACGAGTTATTTTCAGGTGACTTTCCTGGTAAAAATCTAAATTAAACATTAAAAACTTGAATTTAAGCTTCGTTTGAATATTTGGCCGTTGTTCTCTAAACTCTTTTGGAGTTAAACAACTATCAATAATTTATATATTTACTAATAAAACACTAATTTGTTATTATATTTCATTAATTTTTCTTATTTTATATTATTTTCATACATTTCGTCTATTCTCTTAATTTCAAATTATCAACCTTCTTTTTCAACAATCCTTGTTTAAAACTCCTTGGTATAAAGTGTATTTTATTTTGTATACTTTTTAATCCATGTCCGACAACATAAGACATTATATCTATCCTTTTCTTACATATAAATTTTACAATTCTCATCCTTGTCTATTTCTTTTTTCTTTATGATTTTAAAAGGTGGTGTTAGATTTTTTTTTTAAATCATGTTGCTTCACGCTCGCAGCGAAAATCGATTGTGCTGCAAGTTTTTATGCGCCAAAAGCACCCTTTTCGTGCTGGAGAGGTGAAAAGTATATTTTTTAATTTTTTCCGATTAATAATGTTTGAAATTGCTCCACAGCTACTCTGTTTGCGTAAGGGCTTTCAATAGCGCTGGAGCAGGCCCTGCCACTACTCCTGTAAATACACTGACTCAGGAAAGCGGTAAGAGCTTTTAATAATATCATGTTAAAAGAAACATATACCCACAATATTAAGTAGTTAGTTATTATTCCTAAATAAAACAAAAAAAAATATAAAAGTCACTGAGAGACGCTTTCCGTAATAGACATGCGTATGCTTCGATCATATCGAATACGGTATGATTTGATGCATTGATTTAGTGTCCAAAACAAACATAGGTATCTGAAATTAAACTAAAGTTTAGTCATTTCATTTAATTTTTTTTGTTTTTGTTTGTTTCCACATAATCCAACCTCTAAATCCATTCAATGCCTGTTTTTAATGTTTTGTTTTACTTCAGCAGAATGCAAAAGAACAATGAAAAAGTAGCCTATTTTTAACAGTGCCCTCAGAGGGCCCAAGAGCGGTGCGCTGCAGGGCAGTTTCCCCTCAAAGCCTGAAGGTGGAGTGGTCACCACCACCAGCCCACGTGCACCGTGGAGCTCTGTTAGGGTACAAGCTACTCTATCGTCCGGAGCACAGTGAGTACGAAACATCCTTATACGCTTATACACTTCTAAGACTTTTAGCGCGTACAGTTCATTAGAAATAAAACACTTCAGTCCTCCCGTGACCACAACCCCTGGCTAACAACCGTTATATAAGACCTTAGAACGAAAATTTACCTCCAAAACTTGCTACCGACTGCGTAAACAGTACTTATTCAAGCACATCAATCAATCAATCAAAGTAAGCATATAGTGTGCCTATTTATTTACACACCGTTTCTTTGTGTAAACAAAGGTTTTCTGCGCTTTAAACCTGAGCTTTAAACCACAATGTCTTAACTATTTCCATATTCAATAAAATGGAGCCAAATATTCAATGTAGATTACCAATTCCAAACTGAGTGATGGCAGTCGTTTGTCGGCAGCGGCGGATTGGCTGGAGTGGGAGGTGCGGGGTGCGGGCGGCTTGAACGCGGGCGCTGGCGCAGAAGTAAAACGGGTGGCGGGCGTGGAAACGCTCCTTCTCGCACTTAGACCACACACCAACTACACCATACAAGCATTGGCGTATACCGCAGCAGGAGACGGCGTGCCTGCTAACCCTATACATTGCACCACACAACAAGATGGTAAGTTGATTAATACCTCATGTAAAGTTTAATGATTGAAGACAATTAAAATTACATTTTCATTAAGCAATTATTATTGAACAGCACCAGGCCCTCCAGCGGCAGTCAAAGTTGTTGCAACATCTGTGACGTCATTAGCTGTGAGCTGGTTACCACCAAGTCGTCCTAATGGACCTATTCTATACTACACTGTCTTCTATCGCGAACTTGGAAGGTCAGTTTTTTTACAAGTAGGTGTTTGATGTCTTACTTTCCTCTTTGTTTTCACTAAACCCAAATAGCTGCTTGACAATTTACCAATAAATAATATTGGCAAACTGTCAAGCTATTCTGCAGGAGGTTAACAATTATATACTACCCCTACACCTAAATTAATAATTTGCTACGGCTAGGTATATCTACATACAATCTTTGTAGGGATCGACCTCCACACACGACCACAGTCCAACCAGAAGACGGCGATCAGGCAGTAGGGTTGGGTGGTTCCGCGGAACTTCGATCACTGTCTGAAGGCTCCACGTATGAGGCTTGGGTGGCAGCTCACTCGGCTGCCGGAGAAGGAGAACTTTCTGCACCACAACCTGCCACAACAACTTCTAGAGGTATTCATGATTAGTAATCCGTGACAAATTTAATGTAGTTTTTTTAATGGAATCGATCGAAAAACATAATCGACCATGATCGATAAATAAATAAAATTTAATAAAGAACACCAAGTCTCGGTTTACCTATAACCTCAAATCCACAAAACCATCATTCCATCTTCAAATCCACGTGATTTTCCAAGAATTAAACTTCTTTAGCGGGAGCAAGGCTTCTCTCCTTCGGAGTCTGGGCCCGTGTCAAATGCGGGCACTCATTGAGACTGGTGTGTGTTTGGCGAGGAGACCCAGCGCCAAGAGCTCTGTGGTTGCGCGGAGATAGGCCTGTCACTCACGATCCGAGGACACACCTCACACCACATGGTCATCTCTCTATACACGGTAAGAACTTCACAGCTATTAAAAATGCCTCGTAATGAAGCACTTCTCAGAATTAAAAGCATCACAAAAGGTTTAGTGTCCTGTCTAAGCAAAGAAAATAGAAGTGCTCTTCTGTTGAGAAGCGGTAAAAGATAGTCGGATAGGTTATCTAATCCAGTAGTTCACACACGGGCGTCACGGCGCTGTCCGAGGAGCGTCACGAAACGGTATTTGTATGCTACTCAATCGTATGTAATTCAAAATATATATATTACATATAAAAATTATTGACAAAACGATATTCGGTCTTGTAGTATTCTGTGCTTACAGGTTGTGCAATCAAGCAGTGTCTGATTAAATTTGAGATCTTTACTCGTTTTTAAGTACACGCCACTCCACTTATCTTAAATCACCATTCTCAAGCATCTCTTTAGGTTAACAGCGCTAGCAATAAAACAAAAATCCTTATCGAACAGAAGTAGACGCATCAACAAGTGGTAACTACACGTGTTCAGCACGCAACGCGTACGGCTCAGAAGAGGTGACGTACAGGGTTGAGTGCGCAGCGCCTCCTTCCGCTCCCGCCCTAGCCTTGGATCACGCGGCGCATAAAGAAGCAAGACTCACTTGGAGGACGACGCATCATCCCGCTGCGCCCCCTCATGGTTAGTGATTCAATAATGTATTGTATGGCTACCTTTATACATATACCTACTTATTAAATCAAAGTTTCGGACAAAATGTGTTATCTATCGGGTATAATTCAAAGGTGTTTAAATACATAAAGGTTAAAATTATGAATGATCGGATAATAAATCTGATAAAGTATATTAGTAGTATATCTCTAGATGACGCTGTATGAGATTGTCCAAGTATTTATTTATTTATCATTTGTTTACTTAAATATGAAAACTCTATTTTAGAACAGTTCGTGAATACACTCAACATATTTTGAAATTAAGAGATTCTATAACTTTATTTTTCTCGAAATTATTATTTACTAAATTCAAGCATAGTGGATAATTAATAAATTTCCCAAAATTTTGAAAAATTATTTGGGAGTTTTATACAAAATGACATCGTAGGTTTTACTATTTGGTGGGTGCGAGTTCGCGATGACACCGGTGAAGGAGTAGAACCAGCGAACCTTCGGGATGAAGAAAAGAGGTTGGAAGCAGGGGGTGAAGCAGCCAGTATTGTGTTGAGGGCATTAGCTTGTGGAGCCACGTATTCAGTGAGGGCAGTGGCACATTCTCGTGCGGGGCCGTCGCCTCCTTCCACGCCGCTGTTGGTCAGGACGAAGCCACCGGGTAAGTCATTAATATTGGGAAAGGAAGTGAGCAGGAAGACTTACACACTAGTACTATGGTGTATTCTGTGCTTATACACAGCGGTTAGTTCTTGTTTTACCATTAAGTACAACTTTTGTTTTGTTTAGCTTTTTCAAAACTACACGATTATACAACATGTTACAAAAATACTCCTAATGCCAATATGGTATATAGGGACCATCAAACTGAACAACTTTTACTATGGGGTCATCTCTCAAATCGCGAAAAGTTAGTCCCATAGTAAAAGTTGATCAGTTTGATGGTCCCTATATACCATATTCGACATTAAGGGTATTTTTGTAACATGTTGTATATTGACTGTTTGGTCGAATTAATTTAAACTCCAACGTCACTATTTTTTGCATGAGTTAGGTTCAACAACGAAACATTGTCGAGACTATCAGTGCTGATTAAAGATGATGTCGCCAATTTAGTGCTCACGTCGCCATTATCTCCAAACAGTCCTAATATGGGAGGGAGGAGGGGATCCAGATACTTACGACGATGGCGCCGAAGCAGCGGTGTGGAGCAACAGCAGCGCTTTAGCAATAGACGCGCGCAGGGCAGTGCGGTGCGGTGCTCGGCTCGTTCGGCTGCAGTGGCGGCAGGCGGATAACGGTGGCTCGGCTTCTTGGAGGGATGCTGATTTGACTTCACTGCATCACCATCGTGAGGTGAGTAGAAACCCAAAAATGACAAGGGTTGTAAATACCTATGTGCCAATAGGGTGGTACGGACAACCTTCTTTAGGTCGTTTCGGGTGGATTTAAATCGGACTTTATAAAATACTTCGTGGTAGCAACTGTACAAGTAGATGTCCCTAATAATGACTTATCATGTCTGCTGATTTGATTTCCAAAAAATATAACTTGGGCCTTTTCTAAGTTAAGAGTGAATAGGCTCTCTCTACGTGGGCATGTGTCCTTGTAGTCTACATCGTCACTAATCGTCCGTGTGTTGGGGTCAAATAGTTGTCTACGTATACACATTTGAAATAGTATTTTGTTAACATCTTATCGGCGAAAATTCAATACTCCTTCAATATAATTATCAGTGGAAAAGTCAATTTCATTTCATTAATATACCTACCCTTAGAACGATTCGTCCCATTCTGAAACCCAAGTCCGGGAATGCCATGGGGCAGGCATTCCAAATTTCTGGAGCGGCAAAAACAAGTCACAAATTGGAACCTTTATTACGATTCAACACGAACTTTCGCTTGAGGCAACGAATTGTGTGCTAACTTATGTGTAAATAATCAGGAAGTTGTGAAGAAAAGTTTGTGTCGAAGGTGAGTTTTGGAGGGTGCTGGTGTGAATTTTGGAAAAGAGCTTCAGTGAAAGTTAGTAAAATGCAATTAACTTAACAACGTACAACAGAAGTGATCAACTTCAGAGCGCTTGCGGTACAAATCGATGGATTTTAATCTGCAAAATTTACTCTTTGCCATATATTCTCGAGTGTAGTCGCCGCGGTTCACTGACTATGTCAATTTAATTGCATTGTATTAGATATGAGCGCAACTCAAGAACTAATAGTTTTGAAGATCCGACGTGTCGAAATGCGATGCATCTTTAAATTTCCTCCAACTTTCCAAAATCCTTGTTCCTTCTCAGTCACTATTTATTTAGTTTTTTTACATACTTTTTCCTTTTTTGGTAACGGTGACTAGCACCGTAGCGTTAGCGTTACTTGGTGAATGTTCATTATTTATCAAATTACGTGTAGTTTACATAGCAAAGACTAAGAATTTAACTTGCTGGTTGCAAATTATTTTATATGAGGTCTTAAACCAACCGAAACTCGATATTGTGTTTAGGTGTTGATCGGCAGTCTCTCCGCTGGCGCCTGGTATGCCCTCCGCTTATGGACGGCCACAGAGTCTGCGCGGCATCAGGCTGTCATATACGCTGCTACCACCACTCATTCTGGAGGTACGTGATATTACCTAGTACCTACATATTGATAATGTGTAATGGTGAAAATAATGTTATGTGATATTACTAAGCGGCCGTATAACGCTGGAAAAAAAAAATTGTAATAATATTTTTTTTTATCGAGAAAAGTTTTAGCTGTCATTTTGCTGTTAATCACATAACTGAGTAGGTACTATAATATACTTTATCTACGCCCATGCTTTAAAACCTCTACTAAAGGTCCTGAAATAGTTAGCTTCTAGTCAACATTAAAACAACCAGTGTTACCAGTGTCATAGTAACCATAATATTCGAACGAGTCGAGGCTGGTCGCGCCCCCGCCTGCGAGTTGCATTATGAAAGTACAACATTATAACACTCGTTTGGATGATATAATGTTGGAAGCGCGCGCGGCAGGAGAGGGCACGGGGGGCGTGACCAGTTACTCGCTCAGATATTACGGTTACCATGACACTGGTTGTTTTAAAATAGGCAATAAGCTACTGTTTCAAAACCCTTTATAAAGGATTCATAACATGGGTGTAGATAAAATCTTGTATGTAACTGTAGATAATTAAGTATTAAAACACTCATGTCATACTATTATCACACTCGGGGTATACCGAGTGATTATACTAGAGTTGCATAAATAACTATTCTACCTTCCTACATATTTTTTTGGGACCGATAAATCAAGTAATGCTGTATGAAACCCTTGTTGAAAAATGTGTATTTGACGTTGTACGCACAGCCCCTTAATGATTGGTTGACTAAACATTAATATTCTCTTATTAGTGGGAGTCGTTTGTTCGTTCGTTGTTTTCATACTTATATTTTACGTCAGGTTTTATTGGGGTGGAAACCTATAACTTATTATATATTTGATAGTTCGGTAAAATATTCTACCATACGTTTTGGAATCAGAACGGCTCCGTCGGCCAGTGGCGTTCCAATCGGAGGGCGGACCCATCACCACGGTCGGGAGTGGCGCAGACACAGAGAGAGTTCTCGGTGCCGTGTCACTTGCGTTCGCCGGGCTGGCGACAATTGCAGTAACTGCTCTTATACTGGTGCTGATTGCTAAAAGGAGGTAAGAAATTTGATTTCATAGCCAATGAGCGGTTTTGTGTTGAATGCAATCGTCGACAAAATTCTTATCTTTTTTCTTACTATCACATGGTGCAGGGAAGTTTGCTGTCTTATAATAAAATGGCTTGATAAAAACATACTATAACTTACAATTTTTGACACGGGATTCGAGATTTAGAGGGAGAACTTACAGAAATGTAGCTACGTGTGTCGAGTTAGAATGAAAGTTTACAATATTTGAAAAAAAAAAACTTTAAAATCAAGATTTGCTGTATCCCTACGATTTTGCATATCTTTTAATAGACTTATGATACTGCGTGATATCTATATAGGACTTATTAAATTTAGATTTAGACATTCTATAATTATTAACGTATGTTAAAATATAACGGGACGTCCCGTCTGCTACGGGTGAGTCGACTTTTTCTAGTATTTTTTCTAATATTATTTATCTTAATATAAAAAAGCATTGTGAATGTTAAAAATCGAACTGTAATAATTATATAGCTGTTCCATCTTTATTGATTGTCAAAACATCTGAAAATATGTTTCTTTAGAATGTTTCCTCACATTGATGAAATTGCGCTGGCTTGTAGCGAAGAAGTAAAATGCACTAGAAAATTTCGCCGCTCCGACTCGCGACTCGGTAGCATAATTGGTCAGAATATAGGACTTGAAAACAATTTTCTCACCAGTACCCTCTGGCCATGTACCGGCCAGCAGGACGAAGAGACCCGCCGCTGCAGCCACTCTGTGGCCAGCACTGACAAGTCGGTGTGCCCGGAGCAACAGAATATTAGGAACTGCCAGCACGATTACAAGCACGACAAACTGTCTCCTGCATCGGGTAAGTGTAAAATTACTTTTAAAAGAGTGATGAGGAGGTAATAATTATAGTTCTTCGTAGTATGTGTAATTTATTGTTATCAGATTAATACCCTAAGTATCGGGGCACAAGTTTACTTAAAAATAAACCAAGAAAGGTCAAAATAAATCCGACATGCGGATTGACACTTGATTTATATAAACTGTCGGTATCCAGAATTTTACTGTTACGATGATAAAATATTGTTTTAAAATTTTATTATATTTTTGGGCCAAAATAAACTAAATATAGAGTAAAATTAATGACTTTACCCAAATACAACCGTCCAATTTTAGTCATGATTAGATTGATCTCAGGAGTTGTTAGCTTAACATCTTATAGAATATAAAGCACAAACGTTCTTGATTTTTTCTAAACAATATTGTATTTAAATTAAAAGATGGCGTTTATCATATGGCTTACCAACAGCAAGTCCCTCGACGAATCTCACAAACTAAACAAATTCTATATCCAACTTTTTCCAACTTGTCTGATAAAACATGTCAAACTTTAACTCAACTTTACTTTCTGTTCTGATTTCCCTCCCATCTTCCTTTTTCCTGAATAAACTTTAGATTTCTGTTTGACGTGGCGTCAAGTTAATATTAACTTTGAAAAACCGTTAAAATGTTTTGTAGTTTTTAAATAAAATAATATCACTTGGGAATCAATCAGTAATTTCTTAAATATGAACGATTTCTATGACTGGCTCTGTATACAACCTTCATTTAAAAAATCGAGTCTGATGATTGCGTAGTATAAATGAAACTACTTTATGAAACAATAAAAAATTTGATGTTCCTAAAAAAGTTATACATAAACGCATTGAGTTTTTTAAGTTTGTCCTAATTATTATCTTCTTCTTAGAAGTTTACGAGATCAGTCCGTACGCGACCTTCGCTGTCGGTGGAGAAGCGGCAGCCGCTACCCTCGACCACACATTGCAATTTAGAACCTTCGGCCACAGAGATAACGACGCGCCTCCGCACCGACCCTGCAGGAAGCACCCGCAGAGGCATCGAGATAGAGCTAATGGTAGGATTGCTTTTCATCAAAGACAATTAAGGAGGTATGTGTGGTACACAGTATAATTTTGTGTCTGCAGTTGAGAAGCACCACTCGGACTGCGAGCTGCAACAGCTGAGTCGGTACGAGAAGGTGCGCCCGCGCCATTGCGCCGCCACCTCCTACTGCGTGCCTCTGTCGCATCACGGTAATACTTCTTAATTCATTTTACATCAAGCCTCATTAATATTGCCATTTATTAGGTTTAAGACACATAATTCTTCTCAAGCCTGTGAACGCTATTTTTCCTCAGTGTCATAATTCATAAATACACTTTATTCAAGAAATTGGGAGTTGATGTTAACTATTGATTGATTAATGTTAAATAATATGTATGTCAAATTTTAGCGAATATTTTTATCTAAATTTTATGGTTACTAACTATCAGAGCGTGCTCATTAAGTTTTAAGTTTATAATAGCGTTTATTGTAACGTACTCAAAAATCGCACCTCTTTCTACCAGGTGGCGGCAGTGGTAGCGCAGGCGGTGGTGGTAGCGGGGGCGGTTTCTCAGAAGTGTATGCGGGCGACTCGAGCGCGGAATCTGGCCCCGGGTCGCTGTCACCACGCACCCACCACGACCACAGCTAGCGGCGCTACCACAGCCGAACCACGTCCGAAGGCACGTAGACAACACGTGGCACGTGGACTAAGTCGGTGGTTGAGTGTCAACCGGGACTTTAGTGTTAATTTGTAGCTAACGTGTGAGAACTATTTTATACGACCCATCAAGACCTGTGTACGACCCGGCCACGCGTCATACTGGCCGGTGCGATATTGCGCGGCAATATTATATTAAGAATTCGCTCGTCGTGCTGCCAATCGCTCTGTTGCGTGGCCGGGCCGTAATACTGATAAAACTATACTATACTATACCGACCCTATACTTACTGCTCCAAAACAGTAACTTTTGTGCCCGCCAGAATAATCATAAAGATTACGCTCAAAGGCAAAATGCAACCGAGACGACGAATTCATGGTAGATTACGTATACCTACGTAATAGGAATTTTGATCACAAGACTGACCATCGATTTTATTGCAGCAACCACAAAACAACGAAAAAATTGCAGCAACTATCAGACCACCCCTAATGACACAAAGATGCTTATCTTGGTACATGTTTAAAATAATAATTGAATAATATGTATGACACTCTGTCACAACAAAACATAACTATAGACTAAAAAGTAAGTGCCAAAAGCTGCCAAATTGTCTTACACTTAAAACAAATCATAAATACCTATCTCTCTTTTGGAAAAGCATCATCCATATAAAATTTCCATTCGTGTGACGTCACAGCGCGGCGTTAGTAGGAATAACTTAATTATGCATGCAGAATTTGAAGCCGCAACTCGGTTTTTAAATGAAACTTTTCTGTTCGGAAACGTGGAGTTTGCCTCAAAGCAAGGCTTGTGTTAATAAATCTAGTTTCCAGTAATCATGGATATAATAAGAGCAGGTTTAAGGATTTAGATCCAGAAATATATTTGTAATTTAATTGCCAATATGTGTTTTGTCACAAATCTAAGTTTAACGAAGTCATCAAAATGACCGGACGGGGTTTCGATGGACAGGTCATAGTTAATGTATGTAAGTACCGCTATATCGGCGACATCATCCCGTCCCGTTGACGGCTGCGGTGTACAAACGGCGACTAGCTTTGGTGTGTTCTAGATGGCTCTAGACTTAAAACAATTGAACAAAAAGATCTTCCTCATATCTAATTGTATTCCATAAACAACTGACTGCTAATTCATAAGACATACCCATAAGTTTACCTGTATACAAAATACCTAAATTTATTATCCGTCTAGATTATCATAAATAAGTCATTAATAGTAAATAACACTAAAATAAATAACCACGCAGTTAATCTTCGAGAAAATTGTTTTAGAAAGTTCATAATTAATAATGTCTACACACTATACAGTCTGAAAAATATTTTGATGTTTTAAATGGATCTGCTTAATTAGTATTGTTATTAACTGACAATGACAATTAATGCACAATTTTTGATTGTCATTCAAATAATAATAATAACACTTAGGCACTGTAATCTAAAAAAAATAATGTAAATAATTAGTTAGACTGATATATAATATCTTATCTAATTCGGAGCTTAATTTGTAAATAATTTTGTAGATATGTTTGTCAGAACTCTAGTCAATTTTATTGAATGTTTCTATGACAATATGATTGTAACTTGTAAATAAACAAAAAAATGAATAAGAGTATGTGTCAAATCAAAATCCAGTTGATGTAAAATAAAAATATTTACTGCAACAATAGCTTTATTATTTAAATACCTATATCGATAGTCCTACTAGGAAATTTTTCTATCCATAGTACTAGGTAATCCCTAATGTCATGCCATAGAACCATGGGTAATTAAAATTAGTTATTAAGATCAATGAAACAAAATCTACTTCATTCAGCATACTTTGATAACATACCAATTTATGAATACGAAATGTTAATTAATTGCCTATTAAAAAACCTTAAGTTTCACAGATAGACATACAGGATTTAAAAAAAACCTCACCGAAGACGAAGTCTACGTATTCTGCCCATCATCAGGACCATTTCTGTTCAAAATTATATTTTGATTTTTGGTGTTCAAAAAGCACTGCAAACAGTACCTGCGTGTGCGTGCTACACAGCCGCGTGCAGCCAAGTTGAAAGGCAGCGTTTGAAGCACATAGTTGAAGTCGTGGGTGGAAGCCACTTATAATTTATTCGATTGACAAGCCCCATTTAATCGTAAATAGTTGCTGTCCACTAATAAGATGCCCTAAAAGGGCAAAAACTGATAAGGACGCAAACCAGTCTGAGTGGCAGGGTGAAAAGGGCTGCTATTATTATTGCCGCAAGACACGCAAAGGTGAATAGGAACTTGAACTATACTTAAGTGAGTATTAAGAATAACCCTTACCAGCATGTTATATTTTATCAACATCGATTATCAAAAATCCCTGTACAGAGTGGATTTTTTTAAGTGAGAAAAAGTACTCTAATCAATTGAGATAGGAGTTTAAATAAATAAAATCAATAATTTTAATTTGGTTAACTTAATACGGCACGGATTTGTCTGGAAAGAAAAAAATAACTACTGTACCTTGAATAAAAGCTGGACTCAGTATCACGAAGATGTTCACTTCAAGAGTGAGTATCTTCGATCATTCGTGAGTATTCATAAGAACAGCTCTAAAGATTTTCTTCTAGAGGCTTATTTTCACATAAACGGTAGCTGTTCTTATGAATAAACGAAATATGATGATAGCGATAACGACTTCGTTGGACTAATACACAAAAAAGGCTATTTAATAACAGGTTTATTTGTGTGTTGGTCAACATAAAAAAAATAATTTCAATTTATTGTTTTTGAATGTGATCGGAAACAAAATACGGTCAAATATTAGAGAGCCTAAAATGTTAACTTTGTATGTTGCCACAGTTGGCGTTTACACAATTTAAGATTTCTATAATACTTTTTTTATACACGCAGCGCAGATTGATCTGCAGGCCTATATTCCATAGAAACAATAGCGATAAGCGGACGATGTGCTGACACTATTTACTCACAAATAAGGTTCAATATCAAATTGAACGACGAAATGCGTCCTATTTTTAATACTGATAAGTTGGCGTGAGCGTTCAAACGAATTGAAAGTTTTCTATTAGAATGGGGGGCAGTTTAAATGACAATATACTTATATTTTCAAGAGAGAATAAAACGCAGTTTGATTGCTTCCCTGTTTATTTAAATATGTAAATTAATATATCGTAGTATTAGTAACATAAGCCATTTCTTCGTTGTTGTTGGTACTATTGGATATATAACACCAATACACGTAGGTATATGCAAGCGTTTAACGCTTAGATTGGTTTGAGTTCAGCTGTATATAGTCCAGCACCTCGGTCGCCGAGAATAACGCAGTTGGTTTGAAGTGATCTGCGAAAATATTACTTTAATTTAGCTGAGGTAAGAGATTGAAGGGAAAAACATAAAAAAAAGAAAAAGTTGTCAATTTGCCTCATGTCACCAGCCTGATTACCAATATTTAAAGACCTCATTACCAATGGAATACGGACTTAAATGTACCTCTATCAATTTCCGTTCCAACGACCACTAATGGCGTAATGTCCAGCACTCTAGACAAGAGGCCCACGGTCGGCATCCCTTTTTTGTCGTTGAGGGCCAGCTTGTAGATACTCGTATGTTTCACAAGGTATTCAGTGACTTTGGCGTTGAAGTCGAACTCATCTGAATTCTGACCGGGTAGCTTGGTAGGGTTGGTGGCGTAGTTCCGGAAGCTGTCTATAGACACGAGGCCAACTAAATATCTGAAATTTTTATTTTATTAAAAATAAGCCATCGATCTAATTGTAACTTAAAGTGAGAAATCATATTGAAATCCATTTTTCTGGTAATGATTATTATTATTATTTTTGACGAAGAGCGTGGAAGTTAGGAAGCTGAGTAGTTTCGTTAAGGCTTTCAATTTAGTACTATACTTAATAATAGTCATCGACGACGATTCCGTAGTCACTGTTAGCAGTATTACAGTATTCTTGCCTAGAAATTGGTTTTTACCGGAGAAAAGATGTAGAGTTACGGAAAATATTATGGGGCTTCGTAGTCCAAGTTTTAGCAGTTTAATACCTAAATACTCGTATTTAATTTTATGAATTGAAACAAGTACCCTTGGGTGTCAATCACAACGCCAGCTTTAAAACTGTCTTTCTTCGCTCGTGAAACTGCTTCTGCGCAAGTAGAATTTGGACAAATTTTTAGGAAATTCTTTTTAGGCATATCTGTCACTGGATGATTCCACCATCTGTAAATTAAATAAGTTGAATCTTTTGGTTATCAGCAAGCGACAGGCTACAAAAGCGTCTACAGATTTCCTTCAAGTAAATCATTCAGCCTGGTAGCATCTAACTAGAGATGAAAAAATATTTTATACCATTCCCACTAAAAAGCTTGTTTTATTCACTGAAAACAGTGAATAAAAAGCGCTTTTAATCACTATTTTGGTATTTGAATTTAGAACACAATTCGACTTCCATCTCAATACTATACAACCTCCTCGTGCAAAAAACACTCGATACAAACTCCTTGTGCAAAGAGTACTCGATATACAAACGCCTTGTGGAAAAAATATTTTCGCTTAAATCTTTCTTTTTGTCGTAGTCATGGTATAAAATATATTATGCAACTCTTGAATAAAACGGATTTATATCGAGGGCCATGATTCATCTATGGCCCTCGCTTTAAATCCGTCTTTTATTCACTAATTGCATAATATACTATTATTGAAAATATGGTGCCCCTGGAGTCAGAAGGGGCTAAAATTAAAAGTGAATAAAACGACTACCACTATAGGTAATGATAAATATTTACTTCATGTCATGTTTTGGTGGTTGTATGAAGCGGTAGGCCTCCATCCACTGGTCGCTGACGAACTTCGTCATGTAGTTACGGATGCCGTCGGGCAGCACCACCAGCACGCGCTGCCCCACCTTGAGCTTCAACCGCTTGGCGGCCTTCACCGCGGCCGCTGTTATAAGCCCACCACTGCCTCCTAATCAAAAAACCAAATTAAACAGATTTTTCTGATTTGATTCGCAAAAATAAATGCGAAAGTAGGTTTATTTGTTACGCTTTCACGTCTGAACTACTCAACCGATCATCATGAAAAAAACATTCATCCAGAAAAAATCTATTCCCAAGGGATAGAAAAATAACTATTTACTAATATTTAATCGCCATTAATCTTTTTCAATGCGTTAAGATTTTTTCAGAGTCTTTTTCGTTTTTAAGTGAGTTATAGTTATTTTAGACCTGTACGTGGACCTTGGACCTGTAAAAATATCAGCTTCTACTAAGAAGCTCCAAAGGGCAGAATTTAGTACTGTTTTCTCGATGTGACTTTTTGACTGAGACAGCGTGAAGCGTCTCTGCTTCAGCTTGGACAAAAATGCTTTCGGATGTCCGGTTGTTATTCTCCTCTACAGTAGCCCTACCATGAGTTGATGCAAACTGTTTACGCTACCATAAACTATCGGATATACAGCTTACGATGCGAGTGAAAGAGAGAAAACAATAGTTTACAGTAGCGTAAACAGTTTGAATCAGCTCGTGGTAGGGCCACTGGTCGCATTTCTTAACCGATTCTCGTGATTTTTTTTTCTCGGCAAAAGTTAATAATACACATTTATTGTAATAATCTCAAAAGAATGCACAATTAACTTTGACAAATAATACTATAGACTGACAGATGACAAATGGGCCTTGTCTTACAGTGTTTGGTTACTTTACGTACCACATAATAGCCCCTCTTTTCTGCACAGTTCCCGCGCCATTAGAAAAGATTCCTCATCAGTAACCACTTCATAGGAGTCGACTATAGATTTGTCCAAAACTATGGGAGCATTTTCTCCAGTGACTCCTTCTACCTATAATAAAATTATATAATATACCTAGGTAGGTAATTAAAAAGTTGAAACATAAACATAAATGCCATAAAAGATACGGATGAATAACATTTTACAAATTACCCTTGTGTAAAATAACATTTTACACAAGAGCCTTAATGTTTGATATTTTGCCCCTCGGGACAGAGGAAAGTCTAGACTTTCCTCCTTATTTTGTAGTACCGTACCTTATTTATAAGCATTGGCAAAACCACATAACAAAGAATTTTTTTTGGGTTAAACAGGTTTCATTGATCTTTAACACTCGTAGTAAAACCTTATTCAAACTAGGTTATGATCGTTTCAAGAAAAAAAGTTAAACTATCAAATACCTACTTAAATAATTATCATTACAAAATCATTATAAAACAAAGTCCTCCGCAAAGTCTGTCTGTCTGTTCGCAATAAACTTAAAAACTATTGCCCGGATTTTCATACAGTTTTCATCAATAGATAGAGTGATTCATGGGGAAGGTTAAGGTACATAATTCGTCAAGGTTTTGTGTACATTGGTTAATAAATAATAATAATTATTGGAAGTGTCAGAAAAAGTCAAGCAGCTTGAGAGCTTTCATCGAAAACGCTGCCCTACGAGATCTAATAAAACAATGTATGGTGGGATATATACTTTTATAGATCTATAAAAAAAAGATGGCTTCTCCTTTTATAATCTATCTTTTAAGAATAGCTTACTATACCCATTATTTCTTAAAAAAATATACCACCTACAATGCGGTAATTGTAAAGCTTAAGTACAGTATTAATCCTTATCAACTCAAATACGTTAGTTACCTTAAGCATTTCATGCACACTACTTTAATCTTTTACACCATATAATTTGAATGAATATCTTAGGAGTTTCGCAAAAAATTAACACGCGTGGAACCCATGGTGTAAAATTCCACACTACACCAAAGCAAAGCGAGGGCCGCTAGTGTACAATAATGAAGAACGTCAAGTCAAATCAATGCAATTTATTAAGCGAGGTTAATAAACCTCGAAACTTAAACGATGATAAAACATTACCATAAATGGATGTCTAACGCCGTGGGTGTTAAAGAGTACGGAGCCCTCCGGGTCAGCGGCGACCACCATGCATTTCGGGTTGTACTCCTTCAGCTTATAGCCCACGCCGGTTATGGTGCCGCCCGTTCCCGCGCCTATGACTGCCAGGTCTACTGGACCCAGGGCCTCGTTGATCTCCTCTCCCGTGTTGTGGTAGTGGGTACTAGGGTTCACATCGTTTTCGAACTGCAGAATAGAGTTTGACGTTCAAACCACAAAAAAAAATTGTAAAGCTACGGTTGCTCTGCTACGGCCTGGCTACGGCTGCTGCGGTTATTCTGTCGTAGTACCTATTTTGGGATAAATAGTTTTTCTAAGCATCTTTTGTTTTGTATAGACACAAATATTATATTCCAGTCTTGCTTTCTGTCTTTCCAATATTTAATACATATTCGGCTCAGTTACAGATTTGTTAAAAAAGCAATACTATTCATCATTATTGTATAATGTTACACATTTGTACCCTCAATAAACTTTATTCGTTTTGTAAAACATTTTTATGCCTGCCAGTACATTAGATTCGCAGGTGCGTCGACCACTGGGAGCTTAAGCCATGAACCCGTGACTATCATTTCTGTTATTGTGTGTCTAGTAGCTAGGTCGGTATACACTACCTTTTTTACCTACTAGCTGAATATAATTCAAGGAGTTTTGATTTTATTTTTTGTGCGTCATGTAGCACTGAGGGCTGTTAATCATACATTATTTGGACCTTGAAAACAGTGGTTAAAAAAAGGTGATCAAACCCTTGAATTTTTGATAAAATCTGAACTTTGAAAAAGAAAATGTCTAAAAAAAGAAAAATTAATGTTAAGAAAGCAAAGGGCGCACACATTGGGCGCATTTTGTAATGTATATGCGCCTCGTTTTTAGGTTTAAAACTTATGTACACACGACAGCACGTCAGGTTATACAGTTAAACTGCGAAAACTGCATTTATTACGTAGAGCGTAAAGGCGGTCTCAAGGTCAACATTTGTAGTCTGAGGTGCCGTCGTGTGTACCTACTCGTATCTGGACCTCGTCTGACCCGTCTCCCATCAAATTACTTGTCAAGGCGAATCAAACGAGCCCAAATTCGATAGGGTTGAATGGTTTTATTACAAGTTCCTGTGGCTTGCTTCTGGCTCCATCATCAGATCAGCTCAATGAAACCATAATATTGCATTGTCTTCCAGTTCTGACCTATGTTCGAAGTTTCAAGTCTCTAATGCACGTAAAAATAGAAAAAGAAGGTCTGTCTAAATCAACCAACTAAACATCTAGCATAGTATTCTGACAGCGGACGTCTGACAGCGATTGTGATAAATATTGGAGTATGTACACTATATAGGGGTGAGGTCTTTGTGTGAAAACATGACAGTTAAAATAACTGGAACAACAATACAGAACCTGTGAAAATGGCTCTAAGTATTGTAAGCTCCTATCACTCTGTTATATTTCAATCAAAATCTCAAGATATTAGTTCATTTCGAGGCAGGTAATGGCAGCCCCGACGGATTTTTTTTAAGTTTTTTATTTGTGAAAAGGTGGATAAAATATGTATAGTACCCACATCACTTCTAGTCGAGGGATTTTCATAAAAAATATTTAACTCTTTTTCAAAAGACTAACTAATTTCAACAGTCATGTTTTTTTTAAGTTTTTGGTTTTCCATTTTTTGTTTATAACGTTTTTATTTATTCTATATTCTATAGTACCTGTTCCAACATCGTCCGCCCATTGGGGTCGCCATCCTTAATTTGCTGGGCGATCTGTATATCAGACATGTTATCTTTGATTTGGATCACTTCGGCGCCCAATAGTCGCATTGTGTTCACTTTTTCATCTGAATCATTTTCGGTCAGAACTATTATGCTGTTGTTTCCTAAAATAATATTTTGATGTAATTTTTACACTGAAATTTTTGGAAAAGTGGAAAAGATGTGTTTTTTTTTATTTACGACATTTAGTCATTTTTATTGACTTCGATACTGAACGACCCCTTAAATATAGTTGATACTTTTTTCACATTGTCGTAATAATATTAAGTAGGCAACTAGGTAGGTAGGTACCTAAGTATAGCCGGTGAATAAGGTGATGTGATAATACTCACCTTTTATTGCCGCATTGAAGACGATGCCAATACCAGTGTTGCCAGAGGTGGGCTCAACAAACACAGTATCTTTGGTGACGGCCCCGTTGGCTACCGCGTCCTGCATCATCGCGTATGCGACCCGGTCCTTGATAGAACCAGCTGGGTTAAAGTACTCGCATTTTGCATCTTAACAAACATATGAGAAGATTCTTTACGCTATTTAGTAAACTCTGAAAGTTATTTCAGAAAAAACCCGAACCTTTTGCCTAAGTGAATATCTAACATTACCTACTGTTCACATCATTAAGAACAACAGTCGATTTTCATACAAACGAGATAAATTTGAAGCCTTGGTTCTCCAGGTATTGTTCGAGCTGTTACCCGGTGATGGCTATCCAGGGAGTGAATGGTGGAGATCCAGATCGTTATACACACCAGCTGATCTGATCAGCATTAGGCCATCATTAGATCACAGCTTAGTCAATCCCTGGCGGAGAACGAGGCCATCAAAATTAACTCGTTTGTATAAAAATCGACTAACGTTGATAATAATGATACCACCCCCATTCAGGGTGGAAAAAAAAGACGTTAGTTGGGGGGAAAGTACCCTAAATATAGATTTTTTTTTTAAATAAGTAAAACTGCTTTCAATTATTTTTGATAAATCACTCGTATCAGCCGGGAATCAAACGGGCTAAAATCTGAAAAATCAACATCCTGTTCTTTTATGATACCAATGTCAAAGATAAGAGTCAATTTCTTCTTAATAACATAATAGGTATCTTTTTAAATTAAAGGCAGACCAAAAAAAGATAATAAATGGTAGTTCAGCTCAAAAAATTTGCAACACTGAGTATTTCTGTACTGAAAAATTTTTGTTCTATTTTATTTAATATCTTCTCTTTCTGGCCAAGCTGTAAGTACCTACTTTCCCTCTAACTACCGTCTTTTTTTCTACCCTGTATATGGCAGGTTTTTGGTAAAAAAAAAAAGTTTCTGGTCTCTATGGTGAGCACATACACTAGTGAAGTGGTGTAGACCGTAGTAGTACCGTACTTACATATTTCACACTCGAGTCCGTGATCCTTAGGAATCTTATTCAGTCTGACGAGAGGAGTATTTCCGATTGCTTCTACAATGCTTCCGTATACCTTATTGGCGCCTGCATTTTGAGGTTGACTGCAAAAAGTTTTACCCACGGACGGGTTTCATTTCATTCGGGAATAAAACATGATTTTCACACAACAGTCGCTCTACCGCGAAACTATATTGATATGAAGTTCATGTAAATGTTGACACCTAAAGTCACTATTTTTATGGCTTTTAATTTGTTTGTTTTTTGCAACTAAGCTGGTCTCGTTATTACAAACGTCGTTAAAAAGAACAAAGAAATTGCCGAATAAATCATAAAAATAAGGACATAAAATGTCAAAATTTACATGAACTTAATATAAATGGTCTTACGCGGTAGGGAGGCTAGTTTTCCTCACCTTTGCTGGTTCTTTAGAGTTTGAATATAATTTATCCAATTATTCATTTTAGTGCTACTTGTCGCACACTAGTTTACTGACAAAATAATTCTATTAGAAATTGGACTTTATATAAGAAGGTTATAATACGCCTCTATAATTTTTATTGAGATTTTGTTGATTATTATAATCAAATAAATGGAATGGTAATGCTTCGCATCATGGTTATGATTTATATTTTATTGTTTCATAGAATTTTAGTAAAGTCGATAATGGTCGACTATTTTCAAAAAGATTCGAAATCTGATGCAGAATTTCAAATAAAAAAATCATAATATTAAAAATTATAATAAGAGTGAGTCGGACTAGCGCACCGAGGATTCCGTACCGTCCTCCCTTTCTGTCCATGTGGCAAAAAAATATAAATGTTTATTTCTTTTTTATTGGCAAAATAGTTGGGCAAACGTCATTTAAAACTTTTCCAAATTTCAAGTTCGTAGTTCGCTTTAGTAGTTCTCGATATATCCAGCTGTGACAGACAGACAGACTGAGTCGCACCATAAGGGTTCCTTTTTACCATTTTGGTAAGGAACCCTAAAAAGACAGTGCTGCACCTTCACTCAAGAATGTATGGCAAAAGAAAATTTTATTTTACGTATTGGGTTAAAACATAGACTTATAATACAAATAATCGAGTTAAATTGTTTAGGTATTGTTTTTTTGTTTTAATTATCGTTAATTTACATACTCTTTGGGTGAACAGTTTATCGCGTTTAAACTTTTATCACGCGCCACCGGTATCCATAGACAAAAGATATCGTGAATTTATTTGTTGTTTCTCTTAGCTTGCTCTGCAAACGAAAAAGTTCAATTGTAGATGAATGAATATTATCAATACCGATATCGGAAATGACGTAAGCTTGTGTTGACCACGTCATTTCCCCTGTCTCGGAATGCTATACCCTGGCGCAGTATTAATGTAGTATGTGTTAGAATGATCACATGTACGATAACAGTCACAGTCCGTTGTCACGACAATATTGTCAAATATTCAAAATGTATGTACGAATTTAGAATGTATGCAGAAAATAGGCGATTATTTTTCGCCTTTCCATACTATATAATACATTTTGTATGGGAGGATGATTTTTTTTTATTTTTCGACCTATGTTCCTTGGAGAAAGTTGTTCAGTATAAGCAACAGTATCACCTGTTTCAGTATTGTCACATAATTTTGATCTACCTTATACAACATGTTACAAAAATACCCCTATCCGGTTTCAGAGTTGGTTCCATAGTAAAAGTTGTTTAGTTTGATGGTCCCTATATACCATAATATTCGGCATTAGGGGTATTTTTGTAACATGTTGTATATGGAATAAAAAAAAAATATAGAACTTTTATTTCCTTGAACGACTTTGACCGATATTAGCTCGAATAAAGAAACAAAGGAAAAGCTGCATCATAGAAATAGAATGCCAGCGAAATTTTTTCGAAGTCTATGAGCTGCATTATCACTCGACATTATTAAGACTTTGAAAATGTCATACCTAACATTTCATATCACGAAGTTATTTCAGGTAGCGAACTATGATTTAGTTATATAATACCAAATAATATAATAGAAAAAATACGATCATGTTCTCGGACGGGAATCCGAGAACATGATTTGGTGACTCGGTAGCTCAGCGGTCAGAGCATTGGACCGGATATCCAAAGGTCGCGGGTTCGATTCCCGTCCGAGAACATGATCTGGTGCGAGTCGTATTTTTTCTAGTATATTATTTGGTATTATATAAAATAGCATTGTGAATGCTGAAATCTCAAAAATGTAAAATTATGATTTAGTTCTTTTTTATTCCGATGAAATATTTCATAAGCCGTTCATCCAGTGGTCAGTTGGAAAAACCCTCCATTCTCTCCCCCTTACCACACTTACCACCCAGCCCCCTTCCCCCCAATTGCATTCATGCACGTTGTATCCTAAAAAAGACTTAAAAACATTTGGTTTATTGTTACCTACACATTGTAACGTTACATCCTGCATACCTACTAAGTACTTTTTTGAAAACTGTTTCCTCTTACTTTCAACTTAACTTGAGTTTGTTTTGTTGTATACAACATATGGTATATAGGGACCATCAAACTGATCAACTTTTACTATGGGACCAACTCTGAAATCGCGAAAAATAATCAGCTGTTTCACACAAAAATTAAAATCGAAAATATCAAAATGTATGGTCTGAAAATTAGTTGAAAGCGGTCTGCAAAGTTAGTTATAAGTATTCTGCTTTATGTGTATGAAGTTTCATTAAAATCGTTTCATCCCTTTCGAAAAATAAGGACTTGAAAGTTTGTAATTAATATAATAAATAAATATTGGAAATCATGTTACCTATTATACGTTGCTATTATTCCGAAGTAAGTAGATAAATCACTTGTGTTATAAGACATTTGTACACACAACAACAAGTTACCATAATTTTATAGTAGTTATACCGACACAGTATTTATTCTGTGGTTACACGCAAACACTATGAAAAGTTTTATAACGAATGTACAGCTAAGTTATACACCAGTGACATTTTACATTTTCCCATGCAAATAACAAAATAAAATTTTCAGCCATGTGGCGGTTTTTAGGGTTTATAATAATTTTCCGAGGCCGTATGCGTGGTATAATATACTACCATATTCAGCTTTAAAAGACTTACAAAACAACCTGTATTATTAAGAAAAGACAACCGACCTGTCTTAATTTTCACTGAAAACAAACGTTTTCAGGTGGCGGAAAACTATTGTAAATTAGTTTTCTTTGTTTGTAAGAAATTTTAGTAATTAAACAAGACTAGGTAATATTCAGAAGCTAAATACTTTTTTTATACTAAATAGAATTGAATTTGTATTTGTACATACATATTTTTCCAGTCCTACTTTCATTCAAAGCTATAAGAGATTTAATATGAAATTGAATAAAATTTTAAGTACCAAATTTCACAAAAGCGTTTATTACCAATTCGAAATCGGCAGAACATTAGCAAAATTTTAAGGGCCCTCAAAATTTACTGTAATCGAGAGAGTTTCATAATTTTCCTTCCAAAATCCAATTTGGATTATTACAGCTTTAAATTTGGTTTAATTGAATATGGAAATTAGGTCAAAGCTGTTTCATTCAGCGTCGCATTTTGTGTGAGATTTATTAACCATAGTATTTTCTCATTAGTTAACGCTGCTTGTAAGCACAAAACATCAACATACCAAAACAAATGTTTATGTAACGAATGGTTTTCTTCTCTTCTTAGTAATGTGTTTGTTATCCATACTGTTTAATACTCCATGGAAAACATAAATCTATAGTTATTCTGTGGTACCATTTGTCATTGCTTTTGTCTTTGCCGGTTATGTATGAATAATTTACTAACAATCCAACATGCAATCAAGGTCAGAACTATTGTATAAGGATTTCAAGAAAAGTCAAATTAAGCCATAAAATAAAATTTATTCAGATAAATATCTAAAACAAGAACAACATTTTGTCTACATCCATCATGTGACTACAATAGTGTCTTAAAGCTCGCGTGTAAGCATCTTGTGAACTACGTATAGCAGCGCTGCTTTCGTTTCTTTGTTTCCTGCAACATAACTACCTGTAGAGTCCTTCTCCCTGCAGGAATAATTTAAATGCCTCAGATATTTTACTCGGCTGCTCCTCCAATACCATACCGCAGTCAGATATGCTTAGCCATGACGTTTTTGCAGGGTCCAACCGACCATTGAAAGTCACCGTGTCATCAACATGGGGTGACAGAGCTCCAGTCACATTCAAAATAGGGACTTTAATTGTATTATTCTCACGAGCGATTGCTAAGTCGTTGCGTCGCAAATACGAATCAATAAACATTGACAAGTTAATTGGGTTGACGTGCGAGAAACATTCCTTGTAAACTTGAGCGAGATCGTGGTTTCTCTCTTCAGTGCTGCGGCCAAAATGATGCCACATTAAGTAATCAAGAGCTCCTTGTGTCATGCCGCTGGAACGGAGCTGTCTCGTATTTATTTTTTGGTAAAGCCACTCGGTCCAACCGGCTTGGGTAGACGTACAGTTGATCAGAACTAAAGCGTCCACTTTCTGTGGATTCGTAAGGGCGTAGCGCGCCAAAATGTTTGCGCCAGCGCCCACTCCAAAACCTATGAAAGACCGAATGCCAAAATGACCAAGGACGAAGTCGATTTGGGAAGCCAGAGCATCCATACTCGGGTAAGTGAAATCCTCGGGCAGAGAGTGGGCGCCCTCTTCTTGCCCCGGTGCATTGATGTGGTAAATGCAGAATTTTTCTAAAATCGTCCTCATATCCACGAAGTTGAAAAAAGCTTGAAAGTTGGCAGCATAATTAAGGCCAAGGTCATGGTAGGTGATGATGGCGTGTTTGTTGCGGTCCCCTCGGACTGCCACAAGAATGTCCCCGCGGGAAGTCCTCACCCTCTCTTCCACGCATGCGCCGTCGCTTTGCAATCGCCGGTCTGACGGGAAATGTAACTGGACACTCTTCAAATCATCTTCCAAATTGTCCGAAGACATCATATTCAATAGTGCTATATTTTCTTGTATTGATGTGGGCATTTTTTCACAACTATTATTTTTCCTTTGGCAAGGTTTTTTTTGTATAATACCTATAAGTATGTTTTTCTTTAACACCTTAATTGTAATTTACAAATGAGCTCACTATTCGGTTTATTTCACTTTTTTCTGTTAATTAACATAATCTATTAGCGGGTGCTAGCGACGAAGTGCTCTGTATTATTTCCATTACACAACTCTTTGTGGTACAGGTTA
This sequence comes from Catoptria pinella, assembly GCA_963556745.1. Classification (NCBI taxonomy): domain Eukaryota; kingdom Metazoa; phylum Arthropoda; class Insecta; order Lepidoptera; family Crambidae; genus Catoptria; species Catoptria pinella. The sequence continues at coordinate 7,177,222 of OY750776.1, forward strand.
CTTAATGTTACATTACATATAATATTTGTCACTAAATCACTGTATTGTCACTTATTATTAATGTTTTGGGGCAGTTTTAACGGCAGGCAACTTGTTTTTAGTGGGAATGTCGCAGGAAATGGTCAATAATGAATAGTTTAGGCGAGCGTGAGTCCCACTGAGTGGCTGTCTCGGCACTACTCGGGCGTCGCCGGCGAGGGTCGGGCCCGCAAAGCTTAGCGGTCTCGCACGAACTTCACTAGGCAATGCCGCACATGCGTCAGTCGTGCGTCGATTTTTATGACAATGAATTGTAGACCTTCGGTCTACAAACAAACTACTACGTGCTACCTACTGTAGAATCTATAGACGACAAACCCCTCGCTTTGATTATATCGTAATACAAGGGCCATTTGCATATTTCCGACTAGTGAAATTGTTGACTAAAAGTAGAGAAAGAAAATTTTACGACATAACCTTGAAATAAAATTATGTTTTATAAACACGAACACCGGGTCAAGAACTAGTTTTTTTGTAGTGTTATTAATATTGACGTAGGTACTTACCTATTGAAATTAATGTTTTATTTTATTTTATTTTTGTTGGGTCTTAGCAGGATAGTTATAATAAATGAATGACCGTTAAGTTTAAAACATATACTTAATTTTTAATTACTTAATTATTATGCTGACATCAAACTGTTCCCAGGTATTATTTTCGGTAACACTTTATGTTGTCATAGTTGGGTACTGTATAAAAAATTGTGAATTAATTATTAATAAGATAGAATAAGACTAGATTATACTGTTTTTTTCTAATACGCCTCTTTTTAAAAATTGGATCTAGGAACACTGAAGTAAAACACATAAAAATGAATGCGTTCAATAATAACATTACCATTGCGTCGTGGCGGTGAAAATTTGTTTACAGACCTTGGGTGAGTCATTTCCCGGATGCTATTTTTAATACCGATTCCCATACAAAATTATTTATTTTTTAACCACCCCAGTTTTCAAACAAAACAAAAAGTATGTTTTCCAATCGGTTGAGCTATTTTTGAGTTTCTGACTAACAGCAGTTCATTTTTATATAGGTATAAAAGATTTTAGTAATGATGAAAATAAAAGAATTAGGTACCTATCTATATACTTAGTTATACCACGTTATACCTTATTTTCCCATTTACAATCAGCAATCAGGTACATAAGGTTCCAACGAAGATAAAAAAACATACAAGAATGAATATAATACGTTCATTACAGGCATCTAGGCAAGTCACGTAACCACATCAATCGTGCTTCAATTTACTTTGTGCACCTACAAACATTTTTCTTAGCTTTTATCCCACAAGAAGCTAATAAAAATGTTTTATTAATTATTATATTATAAACTAACTTCCGTCATTTCCGACATTCTGAAAATCCCTAGGGAACTTTTGACCGGGATGAAAAGTATCCTATGTTTTAATCCAGGCTATAAACTGAGTGCCAAATTCATTCGAATCCGTTCAGCCACTCGTTTTTGAGTTGTTCCGTATTCATCCCATGACGTCACATCCCACTCATTTTACGTGATTGAGTGACAAACATCCAAACTTTCACTTTTTTAATATTAGTAGGATCATCATACTTAGCAACAGTAGAGAAGTTGCGATAAGGTAAGTAAGTATTGTTTTTTATGGTGTACATAAGTTGCTGCGTTTTTTTTTCCTATTTTTTATTTAAAACCTTTTTTTTATTTCAATTAGTATTACCGATAATTCGATTTTTTTTTGTCATTCCAGGTTGAATTTCTCAATAATGGGAATGTTTCCTGGATATACACATTACTACAAATTAAAATTAAGTATAACATTAAGATAAAAATATCAACTCTCATGCTCTTGAATCTAGCTTCCACATTTTGCTCATTCAGGTTTTTCACAAAAGATAAAACGTTAGCAGAAACGCGCATTGGAGTGGTATGTCCTTAATTTCCCTTCGGGTAAAAGACTCATTAACGTGTATTACACCTATTAAAAATTTAATTTCCCCACAAACGAGCGGGCCTTGCTGTAAATAGGTGCTTGCAACATACAATTCTCACAAAACATTTAAGTATACACGAAAATACGGAAAACAAGCCGATTTTATGAAATTTAGGTGTACCATTTCCATGGAAGATGCTATTCCACGCTAGTGCTATGAATGAAACTAAAAATGATCGCGAATAGATCAGTCATGCATGAAAAGGTAATAGATTACTACTAAATGGGTTTATAGATAGTGTATTTTGTACCCTTATTCCAAAACGTGTAGTTTACCTACCTACTAAATAAACTTGAGTAAAAACTAATTCTTTCATTAAATTTAGATTTTTCGCATTCACAAGGCTATTTTTATATTAAGATAAATAATATTAGAAAAAATCGACTCACCCGTAGCGTCCCGTCTGATGTGCTACGGGTGAGTCTATTTTTTCTAATATTATTTATCTTAATTCTTTTATTTTCAGAAATTATTGTATCATAAACCCTTTCAATTGTAGTTCATATTTGGGGTAATGTTTCATAGCACACTCGTTTAAGTCATGTCAATATGACAAGAGATGAACGCTGTCCGTATATTTTCGGCAGATGCTTGCTATAATGCGATTACTTAAACAAAGTAGGTACAACACATGTGACCAACTTCAGAAAGCTTGCGGTACAATACGACGTATTTTAATCTGTTACTCTTTGCCATCCATTCTCGAGTGAAGTTGCAGCGAATCACTGTCTATTGTCAACTGAATCGCATACCTCGCAATTTTTCTTTTTTAATTTGTTTATCATTTAAAAACTTAGCTTCGACTAAAATGCAACATTGTCTAACTGAAACCTTTTCGTTCTTCATGATAATTAGAATCACCAATCCTTCGTTTTCAATGTAACTAAACCAAATAATAACCAAACATAATTATTCAACACAACATTCTCTATTTGAAATTTTGAGATTTAAGCATTCACAATGCTATTTTTATATAATACTAAATAATATACTAGAAAAAATAGGACTCGCACCAGATCATGTTCTCGGACGGGAATCGAACCCGCGACCTTTGGATAACTGGTCCAATGCTCTGACCGCTGAGCTCAGTGACTCGGTAGCTCAGCGGTCAGAGCATTGGACCGGTTATCCAAAGGTCGCGGGTTCGATTCCCGTCCGAGAACATGATCTGGTGCGAGTCCTATTTTTTCTAGTATATTATTTAGTATTATACAACATTCTCTACCTAGACTCCATAAACCCAAAACCTTGACTTTTCGGTCTGATTCTAAGAGTTGTTACTGTCGCGCAGCGAAAATTTTTCTATGTTACTGTCAGTCGATGAACTCGAGCGATTCGATATCGAATGAAAGTGTTGCCAATCGATTAAAAATTTAAAACAATCATCACAAGACCATTGTTTAAAAATAATAAGGCCTCTGTGCACAATGCACAGAGCCTATAACAATTTATTTAGCTACAATGAACAGATGAATCACGCTGTGATCATATAAAATAAATAAATATTTGACAACATCACATACATTGCTCCGATTCCAAAGTAAGTAGCTGAAGCACTTGTGTTATGGAAATCGGAGACAACGGTGGTATCACAAACACCCAGACCTGAGCCAATATAGAAAAGTTCATTTTCTAAATTGATCCAACCGGGGATCGAACCCGGGACCCCAGAGATGGCGACACCTTGAAAACCGGTGTACAAAGCCACCGGCGAAGGAGGTCGTCGTCCCCTTAGGGATGTGATCAAATTTCCATTTTTATCATTTCCCAGCGACATTTACCAATGGTGTTGTATTGCGTATCGATTTTCAGTTTGTTTGAATATTTTTTTATTCCTGTCCTATGAATTATTTGATAGTTTCGAAATACTTTTATAAACTAGTGTCACCAATGTTTTCATTAGTTATTGCATTGTCTTCTCCGCATTGTGTACTGTGTAACTATTGATCGCCGAGAAAGTAAACTAATATGAATTTTACAGCTCATTGATATTATCTTTTTTGCGTTTCACACGCGATTAAAAACTAACACGTTCTAAAAATATATCTGAAATCCCTGTAAAACTTGCTACTTATTTTATTTGTCGATAGATTTCAGTGATGTGGAAAACATAAATTTAATAAAGTGTCTCCATATACAAGGTGTTACAAAAGTACCCCTAATGTGGTAGATAGGGACCATCAAACTGAACAATTTTTACTATGGGACCAACTCTGAAATCGCGAAAAAAAAAACAGCTGTTTCATTCAAAAATTAAAATCGAAATATCAAAATGTATGAAACAGCTGTTTTTTTTTCGCGATTTCAGAGTTGGCTCCATAGTAAAAGTTGTTCAGTTTGATGGTCCCTATATGCCATATTCGGCATTAGGGGTATTTTTGTAACACCTAGTATAATTAATACGGGTATTGTACGAGTTTCTGCAAAGAAAACTAAACAAAAAATGTTTCATAGTAAAGGAATATTTGTATTTATTTGTTTAGTGAAGTTGGCTGTGGATACCGTAAGTTGTTTAAGTATAAAATCTAATCCATCAGTATATTCATAATAGTGAAATATTCTATGTTTGGAATGATATTCAACCTGCAAAGCGATCATAATTCATTAAAATTAATCAAATATTCGTTTTTGCAAAAGGCAAATGTTTGCTGCTCGGCTGTAAATATCTTCCATACAACATCTTTGAGTCAATTAAATTAAGATATAAGATTAATATTGAGGGATTTTGTGGAAATAAAAATGGACAGAAAGAACAAAAACAAATCTTTTTACGTCTCCAGCACGAAAAATGCGCATTTGCCAAATCGATTTTTGCAGCAAGCGTGAGAAAAGTTTTTTATTTCTAACGCTATCTTTTGAAATTATAAAGAAAAAAGAAATATGTAGAGAGAAAAGGATGAGACTTGTAAAATTGATATTTGAGAACAGGACAGGTAGGTCTTTAACATTTCTAAATGTTGTCTGACATGGATTAAAAAATATTAAAAATAAAATACACAGAAATACAAAAGAGTTATAAACAAGGATTGTTGAAGAAAAAGGTTGACAATTGACAATTCGAAATAAAGAGTATGGACAAAATGAGGTCGCATATATGAAATAAATATAAAATTAGAAAAAAATATGAAAATTAACAAATTGATGTATTATGGTTGTTAATAAATAAATAGGATGGAATATTAACAAATAAGAGAAAAACACAACGTAATGTAAAACAAAATGACGGCATCTACTTTACTCTATCTACTTTTTAGCATTAATAGGTTTGATTGAACTATTTTTGTGATATATTACAAAACATGAGTGCTCGACCCACCGGTGGAGCCTGGCGGTGGATCCAAGTGAACGGAGGCCGTCCAGCGATGAAGATAGTTGTCTAACCCCAAATGAGTTAAGAGAACAAGTTTCTAAAGCTGAATTTAACTTTTTACCAGGAAAGTCACGTAAAAATAACCAAATTTTTGTTGTGTCGTGCCTTTAACCTTTTGAGCGCCACGGTTTCTATAAAAGACAAACATTTCCGTGCCCTCCACGCCACGACTTCATTAAAACTAATAAAGGCACGACACAACAAAAATTTGGTCTCGAGTTAAACATACAACTTTTCACCGCTACAAGCGAGAAGTGTTATAGGTAAGAACTGTTATTTTTACGTAACTTTACTAATCAAGTCAGCACTCTCAGCACAAATTGACTTTGGTCTCTAGTATAACAAATAACTATTATATTGCAAACTATGTAGGTACATAAAACAAACAATTTATAAGTATTATTTCTAAGCATAAATTGTTTGGTGTAACTTAACTTAATAACGTACGTTTCTTAGAATGCAGAACCTTTCTCAAGATTCCGAATCCTGGCACCACAGTTCGTTTGTCCTAAAGATGAGGAAGCAGTCTTGGATAAGCCAGACAGCACTGTTATCACGTATGTAAATTAACTCTTATTGATTAAATATTGGTAAAACTTATACAGATATCAAAATGTGCTACGAAAAGTTGCTACGATTGCTACGAACGATTTGTATGCTACGAGAAATTCTAGAGAGAAAATACTACATTACATACAAATAAAACTTTATCTAAGTGAATTCGCTAATATATTGCATGGAATTAAAACCCTTCTAATGAGTATGTCACAATCTCTTTTCAAAAAAAAATAATAGGTTGCAAACTGCTGACCCCGAACTTAGAATAGAATGGCTGGTTCGCTGGATGCCCCTAGTTGCGCCCACGCAACGCATCACGCTCTTGGTTTGGCAAACAGTGCGTGCACTAGAGAAGCAACTGAACAAAGCACAACCTGATCCGAATGTCTATGTCATTGAGAATAGCGATGTAAGTAAAATAAATATGTCAAAGTTAGCACTTCTAAAAAATAAAAAAATGAAACTTAACCACCTAATGAAGTACGTCGTATCAAAACTGAAGTTAAATTCACAGATTTCATCAGTTACTGGGTTTATTTAAAAATTGAACTTATCTCTATTATATTATCTGCCAATTAATTTAATTGGAACTTATCTAAAACCTGTGAAATTGGTAAGTAAAGTAATAGGTTCTGACGACAGACGAATGAGACAAAGCATAAATGCGGCATACTAAAACAAACTAAAAAAAAAGATTTTCTTGCTCAATTTGCATGTTTTTTTGAAAAAAAAATAGTTGCTTCGCGGTGTCAACTACATTTTCAATGTTACTGCGATAAACGAAGATGGTACAGTTGAGGAGCCGAAGACCTTCAACATAGACAACACTCAGGGTGACAACAAACTCATGATTGAAGGCAGGAATGACATGGTTTCTATAATACTAGTTGGAGCACAGACGGCTTATGTCGATGACGTATTTACTATCGACGCTGAGGTTACCACTTGCTACCCAACTCAAGACTACTACGTAAGTAGTGTTACAGTCTGTATTTTTATTCTATTAATTTGTTTTAGTTCTTAAAAAGCAACTATTCTCTGAATATGCTAAGATTGGCTTAGAAATAGATTGAAATAAAAAGTGGCGTACAGAGAATATTAAAAAAATATAGTACAGCAGAATATTACGCCAGATTGCCCTTGAAACCTATTCAGAGGTCACCTAATGTAGATCCTAGATAAATATATCTTTTTGGCTCTTATGGCTTAACTTATAATGTGAAAAATTCATTAAAGTAAGTACCTAATGCTTTTTATCATCAATGTGCTTATTAATATTTAAAGATTAATTCATCAAAAAATTTATTAATAATAATATAAAGGTTATTGTTTTATGTTTTTTATAGTTTTCTTGGTCAGTTTCGGACGTGGAATCTCAGCACTTCGTGAATGTATCCCATATTCATAGTTCGAAGCTGGAAATAGCTTCGTTCTCTTTAAAAGTTGATTTAATTTACAACATTAATTGCAAAGTTATAAGGCAGAGCAATGAAGACCTTATAACACAGGTAATTAGTAGTTTTTATTCATTGAATGTTTGTATTTTTTTTTCTTCTTTATTCTTCTAATCGTTTTTCCCACAATGTTATAATTACCTAAATCACCTAAATCCACTAATCTAAAGGTCGGTACATACTAACAGCACGATTCACTTTATTGTTCAATATCTCAAAACTAATAATAAGCAAATCACGCACGTCATCCTTTAAGTAAATATCATTAAGTGGGGACAAGTGAAACATTCTTTATTTTTTTTATTCAAAGAGGTTGGTAGAGGTAGGTTATTCAAGTTATAGAACTCGCAAATAAAGTAACTGAGCAATGTAATCCTTATTAAATCAGCCTTTAACGTTATGAATTTAAATATCTAAAGACTTGCATTAAGCAATATAATAACGAAAATAATATAAAGAATAAGAATGTGTTTCACTTACACCTGAAAAGGGGGGAGTGGAAAAGCCTTATTTTTGGGTCCAACGCACCGTTTCTGAGATTGCATTTGCATTTTCGTTTTTTTTTAATAAGGTTAAGTACTATGACTTTCATATAAAAAAAGTTTTTCATATCTGATACGGGGGAAATGCGCCATATTTTATCTTCTGTCATGACTGTTTCTTTTTCTTTTCTCTCTTTTAGGACTTTTTGATGTTAAGATCTTATTAAGCCTCCGTATTTCTGTTGTCCCACCTGACCTTACCTATATTAAACTTTATTCCCTATTTCCGTAACTACAGACAATAAAGTTTAAAATAGTTACTTTAATCTTTACTTTACTAGTAATATTCATATTATAAAATTAATACTTTATTAGTTACTTGATTTTTGTGATTGTCTGTTAACATCGTGGGAAAACGATTGGAAGAATGAAGAAGAAAATAGCAGTTAAAACTGTACCTAAAGCTTTTTTTAAGTGAGACTTTAAAGATCACGTGGCATTAATTCATCAACCCCCGAGACGCATGGGGCCGGATAAAAATGGAATATCTATTGTGTCTCATTTTCCGGGCATTGATGGGTTAAGAAAAAAAAATAAAGGTGTAGGTGAAAATGTTCAATAAACTGTGTGGTTTTAGCTTGAGACTAGCCGTTATAATTTTAAGTTTAGCCACTTTTCCAGATTTTATGATCCGTACTTTTCCAGATTCTCCACAAGTCAAATACCCAATCTCGGTGAAGAGCACGCTCTTAGAATGATCGATAGACTAAAAAATATTTTGGATTTCATCCAGCTAACAAAATGAACTTATTAATAAAGATATTGCGCTTTTTCAGACAAATCTTACTATCAAAGTAATCTCTCGAGGGCTGGAAGTATATCTTAGTGTGGATTACTTGGTAGTTTCTATTAATTACTCGTTTTCAATAGAATCGCTGGTCATTAGCCATGATTATTACGAAACGCAGTTGACGGTAAGTAGCTCTGTTTGTCGTATTAGATGAACTGACATCGGAACATAAATAGTTTTGTTACAAAAAAACCGGCCAAGTGCGAGTCGGACTCGCGCGCGAAGGGTTCCGTACCATTATCTACAAAACGGCAAAAAATTATGTCTTTTATATGGGAGCCCCCTTACACATTTGTTTTATTTTAATTTAATTATTTATTTTTAAAGTGAATATATGTATAACAAAATATTCTTTGAATATTTCAAGCGTCTACCTGTTGCCATTATCAATATCGAGCAAAAAAATCACGTTTGTTGTATGGGAGCCCCCTTAAATATTTATTCTATTCTGTTTTTTAGTATTTGTTGTTATAGCGGCAACAGAAATACATCATTTGTGAAAGTTTCAGCTGGCTAACTATCGCGGTTCATGAGATACAACCTAGTGACAGACAGACAGACTGACAGCGGAGTCTTAGTAATAGGGTTACCGTTTTACCCAATGGGTACGGAACCCTAGAAACCCATAAATATATTTACATGCTAAAATATTTAAAGCATCGATAGTGGCACCCAATCCTAACCAACTCGACAGCTCGACGCGCCATGTCATAGCGTTCTTAAAAGAATCATAGTGAATGGTTTTGGTTTCGGAATTCACAGCCTATATTTATAGCTTTCGCTTATCGACCCTTGTTATTTGGAAAAGAATGTTCAACCACTTGCTTAAGAGTGTACTTATTATTTTACCTTAGACTACGTTGATGTAAATGTATCTTTGCTTTTTAGTACCAGTGGTGGTGTGTATACCAAAATGAAGATATTAATGACATTCTTAATTATGAAGAAAATGGGACACTGACTTTTTCAAATGGATTGCCGTTTTTGGGCGAGTGAGTTTTAGCAAAAGATCTAATATAAGTATTATACTTGATAATAAAAGGGTGGTGTATGGTACCTATGGTATGACTTATGGTATGACTTGCATTCAGCCAATTTCTCTGAGTCTGTACAAATGGTTATTTGACTAGAGAATGGATTCTACTTTCAAGGTATACTAGAGCGAAAACGGAAGCAAAATAAGCCCCTATGCGAAATTTTGAATTGACGAATTTTACTATATTATTATGATTTCTAAGACTCCAAAGTTGGTGAAAAATGGTAAAAAATCAAAATGCTCTAGTTACAAAATAGTGTTGATCATTACAAAAAAAATATTGTTATCGAAATATTTTTGTCAAAACATTTTTTGCTTATCTGAGCGATGAAATGCCTGAATGTTTCTTCTGAAAGAAATATCAGTGAAAATAAATTTTCACTGATATTTCTTTTACGATGCACTAAATTGAATTTATGGAATACAAAAAAATGTCAAGTATTCAATGGTTTATTATTTATAATGTTTATAAATATTTCAGATACGTGGTGTTTTTAAAAGTGTCAGTTCTACAACAAGAGGTTACAGCAAACGCAACTATCAATGCTGTCGAGCATATTCTACCAATTCTACAGGTAACATTTTGTCAAATCTATACTAATATTAATATTTATAATCTATATTAATATTTTTGTTTTTTTACTTTAACTTATATTCATACTTTTTAAGAACATTTCTCTTCTCTGCCACTTTGGTAAATAAAAACTTACTAATTTGAAATAACTATAGCTAAATGTTTCGATAATCATGACGAAAAAACTTAAATTTTACTGTAAAAAAAGTCAATTGTTCTTTATAGAAATAACTCTATTGTTTTGAAAAATACAGATGACATCATCAAGTAACATATTGTTTTATAAGATCTATATTAAATAACTTTTATCTCTCAATTTAAGTGCGTATATATTACCGTGCGAGTATTACGTCCAAGATAGAAGGCGAGCATGGTGGCACGGACCTGAAAAAAAGTCGGACGTAATACCACACTAAAAAGAAGTGAAACATGCAAGGTCCTACAATTTCGTTTGTTGTATATGACCTACACTCACACAAATACACCTGGAAAGAAAAGACCGGTGTATTTGTGTGAGTGTAGGTTTCGTACAACATACGAAATTGTAGGAACTTGCATGCTTAACTTCTTTTAAGTGTGATATTACGTCCGTCTTTTTTTCAGGTCCGTGCATGGTGGTTATAGCGTTGATTCGCAGCATAGACCGACCCACCTCCTCGCCAATTTTGTTGAATTCGTACAGTAAGCTGAAGTACTCGGTCAAATGTCGTAAGTGCGACCGCGCACCATTCTCCATCTGTTATAACCGAATTATTGAATCATGAAATGGAGTTGGAGCACGTCACTCACCTCAGCCTTTGTATTACGTGCATACAATAGCCTTTGAAACATCTGCCGCACCATGTGATTTGGACACTTGATTAGAACCTGTAATATAAAATCCGTTTGGGAAATTAGTTTTGCATCCCTCAAACATATTCTTTTTTTTTTCGTATATTATACCTGCATAGGTCACCAAGTATCGTCAGCCATATGGGCCAGAAACCACTCAGCAGCGAACGCGTTTAATTGTTTTGCCACCAATTCTACCCATGACACCATTGTCGACTAGTAAAAATTAATAAGACCTCAGTAAATAAACGTATTATGGTTGTTGTTATCCCAAATAAACAAGCATAAAATAAAAATTCATAAGCAATACCAACAGTGAATTAAATATTATTAGTAATGTAATATTATATGTTCGCTCATGGCGGAGCTTGACAGACTGATCGTGCTCGATCACGTTTGCTAAGCAACGCTCGGTCCGGCCAGGTGTCGGATGGGTGACCGTTAAGTGGCATTACAACTGAGCTCTTCCGTGCTTCGAAGGGCACGTCAAACCGTAGGTCCCGGCTGTTGTCATATGATAACAGTCGTTAAGCCAAGTTAAAGGCTTTGTAGGCGGCTTGATTAACTCTAACACCAGAGGTGGCCACTAATCCTCATACGATACGAAGAAGGTTGAACTCAAAAGTCAAAATTGTAACTTTATTTATTTTACTATTCTTGGTAAATGATAGTAGCTTTTTCTAGATAACTCCAGTAAGAAGACAATTGAATGAGGACAGTGTTATAAGTTTAATCGCCAATTCGAGCAACGTAGCGCCCGCTTGTTCGTTGTCTTGGTATTTCGCTGATGAAGAGTACTTAAAATCTTATCAATACATTAATATCAGCGCCACAGATTGTGATGACTGCGAGGTAACTATTATTACAACTTTAAAAGAAAAGGAAATATTAATTAACCTTACCACCAAACTAAGCAGATTGCACAATATTTTTTTTTTTACTATATTTTTGTAATCAAATAAAGAACATCGAGGAAGAATTATATTGTTATATTCTATTATATTTTTTAATTAATGCTCTAATTATTTTTTAAACCCGTCCGGTCTATAATAAAATTCTACAAAAAATAAAGCAAGACAGTTTGATTGACCAATAAAATTGCTATTTCTAATATTTAAATAACAATCATTTTCCCAGCATGGCCAGCCTCTGTCCGATGTCCTGACGATTTACTCACTAGAGGAGCAATTTCTGAGCGAATTGACTGACTTCACCAACGAAACAGAGTGGAGGCAAGTCACAACTAATATGCAGGCTGAGGCCGGCCGGGCGAGGTTCCTGGCCCGCTGTGGATGCTCCCTGACCTTCAACTGTGAGACCCTGGGAACGGTTCATGCTGATATCTGGTTTGAAGTCAACGAAAGCCCAAAAGTGGGCAAAGTAACGGTAAAAGCTTGTTTACAGTTTGTCTGTATATATGTTTATTTCATTTTAACGTAAATACGATCTTACGGTTTACAAGTTAGTATTTATATTGCATTCTTGTCGAAAAACACGAAGAAAAAACAATACAATAATTTTTTTAAGCAGAGTAAAATAAAACGAGGCAGAAAGACAATCATAATACAAGTATGTAGGATCATCCAGCCGTTCATTGGCTTACATACGCAAACGCCCCTGCTCTGTTACATGACTTTCTGTCGGTAGTATGATTTGTAATTACTTGCCGTTCCAGATATCACCAGAGTCAGGGATTGCTTTGGAGACCATATTCCGTATCAGCACCCTGACTGCAATAGACGCAGACGCACGTCTGAAGTACACCTTCTACTGCAAGGTTGGAGAAGACGAGAGTATTCTTTTGGCCTCTTACATTGATCATCGAGCGGTGGAGACGATTTTACCATTTGTTGGTATGTAAGAAAAAATCAGAGAAGCGCATTCGCCCAAAGATTTCTGTAGTTAAACAACTTTCGCAAGGGTTGGTCATAGAAGGGGTAAGACTAACGGTTTAATGTGCCTTCTAAAGCACTTATTTGGACTATTCGGGTTCCTCAAATCCTTGTTTTGACATCTTTATTTCTATGAATTTGTGTGCGGAGAAAATATATTATTATTATTTAATAAACAAGTATCTTTGTAGTTGAAGGCACAGAAATATGGGTGGAAGTCTGCGACTCTCTCGGTGCTTGTGCCAATGGGAGTAACAGTAAAATAGTTCTTTCACCTGGCGAAGGTCGGACGATAGACCGTCTTATACAAGATGCTATGGCGCATGCGAAGCGATGTGAACTGGATCTTCTAAGGAGGGTTGCGGTTTCTGCGGTGGTAACATATACTGTGGGTATATGAGAAGGTTTGAAGCAATAGGGATCATAGCCGTTTGCTGACCCTGACCCGGGACCTCTTGCGTGGTAGACCGTAATGTTGACCACTGCACCACTCAGGTCGTTTATTGGTTACAAACAAGTGGTTATCCACTAAGTACTTATTATTTCTGTTACAGAATACAAAACAATTAACAATGTTGGATAAGTTATCCGAAGGTCTGCAGAAGGCAATTCCAACCATCGAACAAAGTTGCATCGACGGAAATTACAACAAGTACTCGGAATTACTTTTTCAGTTAACGCGTTTTGGTTTCGATACCAGTAATTTCACTGATTAATATATATTTGTTAAAAAATTCGTGATTCAGTTTTCTTTATTTTTAATGTACAAACAACAGCACGTGAGGCTATACAAAATTGTCAAAATATGTAAATTTAGCTATTAAATTGATTGACATTGATTACCCTGTCGTGGTAATTCAGCGTGCCGGACTGTATCAAGAAATAAGTGAAACCCAAAATTTATTATATTACTATTTCATTACTTCAATAATGATGATATTTTTTCAAACAATGTAAAATGATACTAAATAATATAATTACTAGAAAAAATACGACTCGCACCAGATCATAATCTCGAATGGGAATCGAACCCGCGACCTGGTGCTGATATTTTTTCTACTATATTATTTAGTATTGTATAAAATAGCATTGCGATTGCTAAAAATCCTTACATTGAAGAAATAACGCTGGCTTACAGCGTAAAAGTGGGATATACTAGAAGAAATTCGACGATGTCACTAGTGACTCGGTAGCTCAGCGGTCAGAGCATTGGACTCCAAACAAATGTCGTGGGTTCGATTCCCGTCCGAGAATATGATCTGGTGAGAGTCGTATTTATTCTAGCATTTTATTTATTACTGTAACAAAATGTACAAAAAAACATTGTGAATGCTAAAATCTCTAATTTAAAAATGTAAAATAATATAGGTAACATAAAAAATACATCAACAATACCGCGCATAGATGATTAATTATACAACAGATTTTGAATCTAATTGATTTCTAAATAAAAAATAATAACACTCTCGTTTATTAACAGTAAATTAATAAACGAGAGTTAAGTAACTTATCTACGTAATTGAATTGTCACCATTATATCATTATAGCGCAATAATTATTTTTTTAAAGCCTTCGATATGCATCTCTAAGGGGCCTACAAAGGACTTCGCTGGAGCACTTGTTAGCGGCAGGCTGTGAAAACTATCTATACAAATAAACATACAACGACACAGCTTTCGTACTTTTAGTATGTGTACTTTAAACAAAGAAAGAGCGGGTTACATTCAGTTTTAACTAGTTCGTAAATAAATTCCTCATAACTCAGACCAATCATTCGGTTAATGATGTTTGAATTTCCAAGCATGTTTGTGAAAAAATACTTTCGTTTCATTTATCATACAATCATGTCATTTCTCTAGTTATTCATTGCCTTAGCTCCACCAATAAAAGTAAACAAAACAAATGAGGCAAATCATTTATCTGTGATATGGTAAGTGGTTGCAATAAAGGCTTAGAAGACGAAGATTAGTAACACCTTATTAACAAGAAAGTGGTTGGACTGAAAAATCTAATCACAAAAGGTTACCTAAAAAATTACAGTATTTTCAGGATTACTCGAAAACTACTGAACATATTTAAAATTTTCATTTTCAAAAAATGGTACTAACTTGGGAATAACGCTGATAAAGTAACGTTTTAATCATGTCAATGTTCAGCCGTTTTTGAGTAATCGGTGGACATACATAAAAAAAACAAATAAATTGTCGAACATAGAACCTCCTCTTTTTTATAAAGTCGGTTAAAAATGGGAGTATCTAACAGAAAAAAAGTCGTGATTAATTATTGTTCACCATAATGATAGACAAACAGCAGAACATTAGTGGTCTGTCATCTACTTATTTTGTAGATGAAGTGTTTGAGTAACCAACTAACATCAAATACTTAGGTGATTCACACACTGGCGAAGCGCTCAGCCATGGAGCGCGCAGCGGCAGATCACGCGCGCAGCGACGGACGAGCAGAACGCTCCCCATGTTCCTCGTCGTGCCGCCAACTAGTTCCCCTGGTGGCACGTACATGAATTTTCATTCCTCGCGGTACACTGAATGCGGTACATACAGTAAAGATTACTCTCTTGCATTTCCTTTATTATCACTCTAAAATATGTCATTGTGGACAATCGCTTTGGTCTTTAAAGATGTTTGTTCCAACTTAAAAAGCCTGTTGATTTCGTTCATATACCTGGCCGAGTTCAACAAGCTTTTGTAGTCGATATTTTTCAAAAACTACTCTAATAACCTGTTGATTTCGGCCAGGTACTTGGCCGAAATCAACAGGCTTTTGTAATGTCGCGACGAGGCGTATTTTCGATACTTTTAATTTTAGCGCGGATTGTTTTGTTGTCATAAGCTTATGACTTGTGATGTTATTGCAATACGTATCGCGACTGTCGCATGCTTACGTTCCACGCTAACGAACTGAAGGCGAGGCGACCTCTTAGGTATAGATCTCGCACTCGGTTAACTGGTGTCCTATTTCGAAAATAAATAGTTATTTCTTTTCACTCTAAAATTTTGTCGCTGCACCTGTTAAAAACTCACTATACAGGATGGGAAAAAAAATACGGTAGTTGGAGGTGTTAAACCCCGCGCGATGAGATTGGGATGGAACCTTGTAAGTTGGGATTTTTTTGTAACGAATATTGATTATTTACAATCTATCTACATGTATGTTGATATACATAAGTAGGTAAGTATGTACATACCTATTATATTTTTATCTTCATGCTTCAAACAAGATATTGTTTTATCTGTTTTAGATGACTTCCGCATTTCTACACTGCGTACTTAGTATACTTATTACACTTTTCAGTGCAAAATTGATGAATTTTCCAAATTAGTGCCAAGAAAAAAACAATGTGAGTGGCTAAATTTTTATTTTCAGGATCACTTGGAAAATAGCCAGCAAAGCTTAACGAAGAACTTTGATAACAACATTATACCTATTACTCTGACGGGAGTGTACAGTGTTCTTTTTAAAAAACTTTGTTTTAAAATCCCACGTCTGTAGATTTGTAAGCTATTAAGATAATATTATTCATTTTATCCCTTACACCTTTTCAAAAGTCTTTAGACAATAAGGTCAGTTTAACACCAGCAGTTTTACTGTTCTTTTGTTTCGCGCCAAAGTTTTACCGTTTGGAGTAAAATAATGTTTAGAAGCAACTACCTAGGTAATTTTACAAAATACGACACCAAAAAGTTTAGAAACTTATTCCAAGTATAAAACATTCAAAAATAGTATATTATTCAAATACTTTTATTTTATATTAATTTTATAATTTAGAAATAAAACACTTTTAACGGATAATAGCGCGATTTGATTGAAAGTACTTTGGTAATTAGTTGGTATTTAGGTAGATACATTTGTTATTTTCCCGACGTTTCGGAACTGCCTGCCTGAGAGGTGAATAATTTGGATCTAGTTTAAACCAAACCATTGATTAAACAATAGGTAACTAAAGAGTGAACAAAAATATTAACTTGAATTTGATTCTCGACCTTGTTTCACAGGTCTTACTAGCCAAAGATTTAGAACTTTATGGCTTTAAGTAAAAAATGTACATTTGTATGAAAACGTATTTATAACTGGAACATATCAAGGACCTGTAAAATTAGCCCTCGGTTATCTTAAAAGCTTCAAAATAAATAAAAAACAGGTACTACTTTCGAATACAAATATTTTTTTTCTAAATAAGGGTAAGGGACGCGCGGGGTGCGTTTGCGCAGGTATATAATTACACCAAGCAATGTTCAGTTAGTCATTTGTTTTTGCATCCCCTGAGAGTAGAGCTGTCGAGTCAGTGTAGTCACAGAATACATAATAGTACAAGTGTGTAGTGCGCGCAATACATTCTAACAATCACGAAAAATGGTCAACGAAGTATGATATGATTCAAATATTAAGTTTCATTTGTGAGATTTTCAACGGTGGTTTCATATGATTATTTGTATCTTACAGAGCAACAGAAAGTCACGTAAACGCGGCAGGCCACCAGGCAAGGATAGGCCACCATTTACCGAGGTTAGTATACAAACAAACTTACCTTACAATTTATTTATTTATTTTTATTTATAGCTTTTATTCAGAGTATACATTTTTAATAATTATATAGTATCTAAGTATTTTGGTTGTACTCCTCTGTGTGCCCTCCGGCAAAGGCCTCCTCCAAGTTCTTCCACTTTTCCCTCTCTCCAGCCGTACCCATCCAGTTTCTTCCTGCCAGCTGAACCAAATCATCCTCCCATCTCTTCACAATTACTTACCTTATATTCTGTAAGTTACCATAACTGGGACTATTGCTTATTAATAGTGTGAGTTTAATTGCAATGCAATCACTGTTGATACTGACATACCGTTGATACTGACATACTGTTGATACTGACATACTGTTGTTGATATTTTATCACGACTAGTTCTCAAGGTCACATTACATAGTATCAACAACTTATTTTACTGTGACAAAGTAATATACATAATCACAGTGCAAGTTAGCGCAGGAGGAAAAGGAACAAATTTTGACAGATTTTCCGCCTTATTTATTAGGGTCAATTTTCACTATCATAATAATTTAACAGGGAAAGTGGTGCCGGCCGCCATGGGACGTAAAGTTATAGTGGTCGCAATTTAGTTTTACTAATGATATGAAGTTCATATTATGTCTCAGTTATGACCCAGCAGCTAGTTAATGGAGTTCATCATAAATTATGAACTGTTCACAGGAAGAGAAACGCGCGCGCAATGCGCAACTTGAAAGAGAACGTCGCGGTGACATCGCAGATGCCACTGCGGAGCTCGTCAACGAGATGAACTTAGAGGCTAAAGTTAGTGAAATTTATATTATTAGCTTCTTAAGGGAGTATCTTCCATTGAAACTGAAAGAGTCATAGGCCAAAAAGGCTAATAATTTTCTAACCTCTCAAGGGCAGCGCATTAGGATAGGAAGGCCTACTACCTACCCATTACCACAGAATACATAATAAGTACAAGTACAGACGGGACTCTCCGCAAAAATTTTAAATAAATAGCTACTTTTGCTCCAACACAATAAAGTGAAATTCAGGTCGCACGGCGCTAATTCCCGCAGTTATATTCACCTAGAAGTTGCCTCTCTTTCTATCGCGCACTCTCACCTCTTCTGACGACGTTAGGGTTTGTATTTTTGGAGCATATCATAAAATGTGGAACAGGAACAAACATTGGAACATTTTCCATTACAACAAAAAAAAATCGCAAACTGAGTGATTATGCACGATAAATTGTATGTACCAACAGCACCACCTATTTTTGTAAATGATCTGAGGCGATTTATGGTTACAGTTTTATTGTTTACATTAAATTCTATCTTGTTTATAAATGGTACTGTCAAGTGAATCTATATTACATTGACCAATTTCTAGGTAAAATTAGCACAGTTGCTTGCGGTAACTATCACATATTTCAAGCGTGAGCAGTCTAAAGAATCTATACGAGATATACAAGCTAAAATTCAAGCAATGAAAGCTGAAGGTGAGTAATAATTAAATTCAAAATTTAGCAATTTATCATTATGCGTACAACTCATTATGACTGTATGATTAATCGATGCTTTAATTTTGTAGTTACGAAATTAGAAGAGTTGATAGCACCCGCCTTGGAAAAAGAGGAGAAGACCATTATAAAACCCACAGACCATGCACGGACTGTAAGTTATTATTTTCAGTGTAGTCAATATGATTACTAGATGTAAAATGGGTACGTATTTACCGCTATCCTACTTTACAGATGCTAAAGCCAGACGAGTGCACGTCACTAGGCGCACAGACTGCTAAAAGGCCAAAGCTTCGCGTTGTAAGTATACATTCTGCACATCGACCGAATTAAAGTCAGTAGTTTTAATATAGCACAGACCTTTCTTGTCTTATACAACGTGTTACAAAAAAACCCCCGAACACAACTTTTACTAAGGGACCAACTCTAAAATCGCGAAAAAAAAGCAGCTTGTTTCATACAAAAATTAATAATTAAATATCAAAATGAATCCCATCATCACATCCTGACCTTATGACAATGGGACTAACTTCGGAAATCGGTCCAGCCGTCTTCGAGAAATCGAGTAACATACATTAAGAACAAAAGATTCCGACGAACTGAGCACCTCCTCCTTTTTTGAAGTCAGTTAAAAATATTTTAAAATTCTCAAGGTAAAATTGTAGGTTTCACTGGGTGCACTAGTGTATGGATAAAGATAACGCAGATCGGTAAGTGTTAATGACCGCTTATACAACCGGGACCAATGGCCTAACGTGCCTTCTAGACAGGGAGGAGCTCGAGCTAATATTTTCTTGGTCACCCAACCGATGGTCGACACTAGCGATAATCACAGACCTTAGTTATAAGGCCTTAGGATGTCACTGCACCATCGAGCTCCTCTCTTGGATTAGCCAATATTTCAATGAATGTTATATGAATGTACAGAAGCGACGTGCAAGTGAAAAGCAGACCCTCGCGCCACCAGCTGTTGCAACTACCTCATCCTCCCTCAAGGTGAAGGAAGAAACCAGCCCGATGGATCCTCAAGCCGATGGCGCTTCTGGTAATAGTCTGAATACACTTTGTTCCAACTTATTTCGAATTCACTATAGGTAGTTTATGCTGCGACGGAGTGACAACCTGTTACCATTTGGTCATATTATCGAATCGTACTTCAACCGTTTGCCAGGTATGGCTTAAGTTGTGCTTACTTAAGTTGGGTATGTTCATCGCCTGGCTGTAAGGTAAGTGCGTGAGAAAGAACAGGCTATGTGGGATCTCATAGCAACCCCATAGATAGACAACATAATAATGTAGTGCCACCAGTTCTCTCGCAATCTCTTAAGTTAATAATTTTTAAGTCTGTCTTAGAACATATTTAGATTGTTGGAGAAAAATATTATTATTTTTAAATTATTATTCTTTTTTAAATTTTGAGATTTAAGCATTCACAATGCTATTTTATATAATACCAAATAATATACTAGAAAAAATACGACTCGCACCAGATCATGTTCTCGGACGGGAATCGAACCCGCGACCTTTGGATATCCGGTCCAATGCTCTGACCGCTGAGCTACCGAGTCACTAGTGGGAACGTCGAATTTCTCCTAGTATATCAACTCTTACGCTGCAAGCCAGCGCCATCTCACCATTGTACAAGGAATATATTTTTATTATTATAGATAATAATTTATATATCTCACACTATGGATAAAGATATTATAATTAATTAATGATGAGTATGTATATAAATGCCTCATTTATTAATAAAACAAAATTTAACTCGTTTTATTCCATCATGCAGATGTTGGTGATATTTTGTTATCACCCGAAGATCTACTGGAACTTCAAACCATTCTAAGAAGTAACGTCGGAAACGAGGTAGGATAACAAAGTTAAAAATAATCTATTCAAAAATATAATGTTTATAAATTCAAAGAGATGGTTAAATAAAATACCAACTTCAAATGTTTTTTAGCTGCCAAAGTGGCCACCGGATGATAACATCGACTTGCTGCTGCCGTAATCCTTGGACTCTCTCAACATTAGAGTTCAGATGAGACTGATGTGCTGCAGAAATATGCACAGGAGGGTAATTCAGCCACTTTTACTACTTATTTAATATTGTTTTTATTCTTGTTAACACAACAGTTGCACTGCATACGAACTAAAACTAACTCAAAATACGGTGCTGGTGTTGTATATTTTTTAAATATTTGTACGTTACCACTTGTGTACACACAATAGCACACTTTATTAGCTGTGGCTAATACTGAAAAATAAAATGACTGAAAATAATTTGTCAGGTGTGCCTGACAAATTATTTTCAGTAATTTTAATATATCTCCAATATTTTATTCAACTTTAATATATACATACTCCTATAGGTATGTGGGGATTTGTAAATGACATTGGAAAATCTGTAAATGTTTTTATTTTAATTCCTACAAGCAAATAAATAAATACATAGTTGTTCAAAATCGATTGGAGTATTTGACATTTTGCAACTTGTGCTGCTATATGTTAGAAAACTATACTACCTATTTAATTCTTTCGCGTTTCATTAGGGTACCCTAATGAAGTTAGTTAAATCAGAATTTACATAAACAATATGATTTATCAACAGGAACGTGCGTGACATCGTTGACGTGCAAGTATCTACTTCCATTGCCGATGGTGCCTTAAAGCCGTGTGACTGGCCACAGGTAGTTTGATTTTACTTAAAACTTTTCTTATACTTTTTAAAACCTAGTAGATCCCAGTTTAATTAATATTCGCATTAGTTTTTATACAGGCTGTTTGGTGCCTTATAAAGCCAAATATGCTAGGGTCCCACGCACAACCCTGGAAAATTGTTATAAACCCTCTTAAAACCAGCACATGGCTGAGATATTATGTTTTTTTATTTGTATGGAAAAGTGCAAATAAAAAACAAATTTTGTTTTGCACCGCGCTAACAAAAAAGGTTATTTTTGTACATTTTTCAAAACGGCCGAAATATGTTTTTTACATATCTCCGCCATTTTGAAAAAAATAAAAAAACTGAATCGATCAAAAAATTTTATACCTAATATCGAACCTGCTCACAAAATTTCACGAGAATCAGTTGAGAAATGTGACCTGTAAAGGAGAACAAACTATCATTCGGACACCGGAAAGACATACGAAAGCATTTTTGGCCAAGCTGAACCTGAGACGCTTCGCGCTCGCTCGGTCAATCAGTAATAATCGAAGATTCTTAATCAGAATGTATTTTTTAAATAAATTATTGATTAAAAACATATAGGTATATATTTTTTGTCTAGTTTACTTTTCCAACTGATGAATGAAAAGAAATTCCGAAGAAAAATAGTCTTTGTTTGAGAGATCCTTTGTTTTATTCGTCCTTTTCAATTATAGATTCGTACTTTACTCGTGGTATTTGTTATTTAAGTTGGTCTGGGCGGTTGATCTGTAGCTTAGTGATAAACTTTTTTTATTTAGTAACAGATAATTTTTGCTGTTACTAGTAGAAAATCAACCAGGCAGAATAATTAAAAAAATTGATTTAAATTAAAAGAGAAAATAACTTTTTCCTAAGGATTCTCTTTGGAATTAAAGTTTGCTCCAATTTTTATAAAGCCTTGGACAGAGTGTTCCATGTTAGTTATGCGTGGTAAGTGTGGTAAGTAGTATATTATATTTCCTTTCAAGACCCGTTTCAAAAATAACCAACAAAAACTAATTGTTGTCCCGCAAGGCTAACACATAGGCCCACTATTTTACTAACGATACCTTCATAAAGAAAGTAGCTGGAGTTAAAAATCATCCATCACAAAAAGCTCTTGAAGGACAAGAAGGTGGACAGCCATATTGAAATTGCCATATTGAAAAAATATTTACTATCTAAATGTTATTATAGCATAAATGAGTATTTAACTAATAACATCAGCAAGTAATTGACAAATGAATACAATAATAATTCAAAACGTCTCGTCTAACATATAATCTACACAACTTTGTTTTGTTTTTGTTTTATTAATTTGATTTGATTCTGTTTATGTAGCTTTCTCTTATAATAAAGCGTTTCCTCACTTTTATTACCCTTTTGCGTACCCGAAAGGGTCCATAATGCTCTTATATATAAAAATGTACCATACTCTGTACCCACATTATGGTTGCAAATAAAGTATTGAGTATTGAGCCAAAAAGTCATTTTACATAAGTCCATATAGAAAGCAATAATATTACCTAAAATTTGGACCATATTCTTAACCTAAAAATTTCACGGACCGGAACGTCATTCTCGTGTTTTGGTTCTCGGAATAAGCTTTTTGTTTTGAGCGGAAATTTTACTTTGTAAAACCGATAAGTTAAACCAATAGGTATTGGGTTTAGCAGAATGCAGGTCTTTAGAATTATTGCGGTTACATTTGTTCTTATGCAAAGACAGCTGCATAGTTTATTGTATTATCATGTTTTACTAATCACTAATCTGATAAAAGGATTAAGTAGTGGTTATTGTCAAGAAAATCAATGTCTACGACGTTAACGTTTTCGCATGCTCTATTGTTCTTAACAAAGGTTTTCCAAAACATTTTTTCCATAATAGTTTTCGTAATCACCTTTGAAATAATCCCTTAAATTCTATTACCTTTATTAGTGGCATGGAACAAAAGAACTATAATCCATATTGAAAAGTTAACAGTGCCACTTTCTGTATACGCAAAGTAATGGTAACTATATTTTTTTTAAATGTTTCCTGCCAATTAAATAAAAAAAAATATGAGTAATGCCACAGTATACAATGTGTTACAAAAAAACACTAAAGCCAAATATAGTAGATAGGGTACTATGCATACAAACCCGGGATGTTATCAGAGCACCACCACAACTTTTTTAGAAAAAAAAACCATGATAACTTGCTCAGCAACCCTAGACCTAAATTGTTTTGCTTTTGCACATAAATAGTATTGTTGGAGCTTTTTATGATGGACTAGCGACCGCCCGCGAATTCATCATTGTGGTAAGTGTTTTTGCTATCCCTCGGGAACAATAGTAAATATATTTGCGTCTGGGCTTGTCTTGTCAATTTGCAGTTTTCCATACAAATAAAAAACAAATTTTTACGGGTTATTATGAAACACTGATGTGCTACGGGTGGGTCGATTTGGTCTAGTATTTATTAATCTTAATGTGATTGTGAAATGCACAACATCTAAAATTTATTAATTTATTATGAAACAATCTGTATATTTGAAAAAACAAATTAATATATTTTGACAGTAAGAACTAACAGTAACCTACATTAAATTAACCAGCGGCTTAATTCAGAGTAACAATGAACAGACATTTTATTTTGGTAGGTACTTTATAAACCAATTCTTATTTTTATTGGAAAAGCAATTTAACTTTTTATAACCACGTGGTATTTGGTTTTCTTATTTTAAGTCGGATTAGTGATAATATTTCGACCAAAATATTCTATTCAGAATCTTATTGTTAAATCTAAGAAAACAATATTATTATACCTAAGTAAGTAAATCCTACGTTGAAAAAATAGTTTGAAAGTTTTCCGTCTATTGAAATCAATTTCATTATGAATGGAACCAAAATAAGTGCCAAATACTACATGGGAAGAGCAGGGTCAAGTGTTAAGAACACATTGGTGAACAAATCGACCACGATGATAAAACATAAAATAAAAAAATGTTTTCTTTACCAATTTGGTCTAGCACGAACATCTATTGAGAAAAAAAACGCGCGTGAAAGTAGATAGAGTAATTCTCTATGGGAAATTTCCATTCGCTTTTCGGCGGTAGATGGCGCTGTACAAATTTATCATACAAAATTACTGTCTATTGAATTTTTTTAACACTCGTTTTTTTTCTAGTTAGATGTTTGTGCTACTGGTACGTTATCCTGATATATTGGTACTTATTTTGGTTCCACCTCATGTTGTATGTTTTATGTGATAAGAATAGTATATAGAATAATATAAGCATAAAATAAAGTGAAAAGAGAAATAGCTATATGAGTAAGCTAACATATATTTCTCTTTTCACAATGGTTTGGGACTTCCGCCAAGTGACGCCTGATTCAATCTAAAAGTATGTTTTATGTTTAACTCAGTGATTATACTAAATAATATACTAGAAAAAATAGGACTCGCACCAGATCATGTTCTCGGACGGGAATCGAACCCGCGACCTTTGGATATCCGGTCCAATGCTCTGACCGCTGAGCTACCGAGTCACTAGTGGGAACGTCGAATTTCTTCTAGTATATCAACTCTTACGCTGCAAGCCATTATACCAAGTGATTATACCTTAGTATATTTTTCTTGCCGTATAAACTATAAATCGATCTAATTATCTACGTTTTCATTATCTAATTTGAAAAAATGATTTTTTAACATTAATTGTAAATTGGTTTGATACGAAAGATAATAAATATAAAGCAAACCTAATTATTTACAAAGATATGTAAAAAGTTTCGACCACAAAATATTGCTATGAATTTAGAAACAGCAAATCAAACTTCGTAGCTTGTAGCACAGGAGCTACGAAACAGCTACGAGAATAACGATCAGTAATATAATATGTGTAAAAAAATAAAAACAAAATTGATTTTATTTTAATAGAATGACCATACAATTACATTGTTTTTTTTTAATCAATTCAGCCTTTGTGGGGGACTTTGCGCTTGAGCGAGAAATTGGTGGTAAAAAAAGGGTGGGGGTGAAACGGGTTGCGCGCGCGCAAATAGGTATATAAACTGGGTCAAACCTTATTCCTCGCATTCCCGTTTTCAACATTGTTACGTAACGTCACTGTTTTGGCTGAGGATATTTTTCAGTAATTTTTCCGAAGTCTTCATTTCAATATGGATAGTTCAGTGAGTAGCAAAAGACTTAAAGTGTTTTTTTATTTTATTCAAATATAGATTTTAAACGATCTTGCTTGATAATTTTTTAATGTTTGTTTTTCAGTACAAGACGCAACAAGCGCCACCCGAACGTAAGAGAGGCAGGCCGCGCGGTCAAAACAGGCAACCACTGACTGAGGTTAGACTAA
The DNA here is from genome assembly GCA_963556745.1 of Catoptria pinella. NCBI lineage: Eukaryota > Metazoa > Arthropoda > Insecta > Lepidoptera > Crambidae > Catoptria > Catoptria pinella. The sequence goes on from OY750776.1 coordinate 7,203,345, forward strand.
TTTTTCAGTGACACTACTTCAATAATAATTGTTTGTTACTTTCTTTGATTATTGTAAGCTGTCCTAACTTTCAGGAGGAACGTCGTGCACGTAACGCTCAATACGAACGAGAACGTCGCGGTGAGCAGGCAGAGGCTTCTGCAGAGCTTGCAAGAGCAATGGGATGCGAGGCCAAAGTAAGCATCATACATTTTCAAACTACGCTGCTTTCCTTTTTTTTATCATAAATGGGTTTGCTCTTGACCCCAGTCTAGCACTGTTTTGTTGTTAATGCTATATCTCTAATTATTATTATTATTATCATCTTCCAGATCAAATTAGCGGAGCTGCTCGCACTAACTGTAATGCGGCTCAAACGAGCTGAATCTCAGGACGACGTGAGAAATTTGCAGACACAAAACGAAGCGTTACAAGCAGAGAGTAAGTTAAAATTTAATATTTCAGAAAATTATCATTTGATGTTTTTGCAATAATTATTATACATTGTATTATGTTTTGAACGTTAATTTCTGTTGTGTTTGCAGTTGCTGATTTGGAAGCTTTGCTGCCCTCGAACTACGATTCAGAAGATCCTTCCTCCAGCGATGAAGAGAAACCCAGTTCTTCTCAGGGTGTAAGTTAAAAACACAGATTAAATGGCTCAACTATTTGAACCTAGGTATTCTATTCCTAATCTGGTTAATCTTTTATCTTTACAGAAAAGAAAACTGTTTGAGGATCAGTCTCTATGCGAGCCTCTTACAAAAAAGAAAAAGCTTGTAAGTATAAATTCAGAAATCGATACATACAATTTGTTTTAACCATTTCATGCAAATAACATTCTCCTTTCTTTCGGCAGAGTCCAGAATCAAGCCCACAGCAATCATTTGTGTACAAAACTGAATACGAGACTACGACATCACTAGAACCAGAGTCAGATACGCATTCACAAGAAAGCACCACAGCGGAGAGCCTAACTGGTAATTTTAATTAATATTTTTAAATCAGATAAATTACATCCATATGTGTTCATACATAGGTAGTCTTAATACTATTGGTATGACAATAATTTGTGATATTTCATAAGACTCCGATAAATTATTAAGATATTTTTTTCAGGAACCGAAGCGGAAGACCTTTTGTCTGCGGAACAACTTGTGGAACTCGAGTCATTAATAAACAATAATGTCTTTGCTGATGGGGTAAGAATATACATTGTATCCGAATAGCTCACTTTTGTTCGTTGATTATAATAAAGAAAAATATAAAATTCCATTCTATTCCAGATTCCTTTGTGGTCATCGCTCGAAGACATAGAGTTCACATTATTTCCACCGACGACGTAAGCGAGTGATGGCGGTCACGCGTGCTGTAAGGCACTGCAAGTGTGGAACCAAGTGCATGTTGTGGACTGTCACAAAAAGGTTTGTAACATTATTTTTTAATCTTTTCAATTCCTATTTCTTTTAATCTAAGTATTAAATATTAACTCAATACTTACTACTCAATCTAATATTGATTCTCCTTTGCAGGTAGACAACCGTAGAATAGAAAAGGGTGTATTCTTGAATGTTAAACTAGATTAAAGAGATTTAGTTGAACTTAAGTTTTTGTTTGCCGCTACTTTTATAGGAATGTATAATAAAAGTTGTAAATTGTAACCATTAATAAATTATTTATTTGATATCGTGAAGTTTACTTTTATTTGATTTTGCCATTCTTTTAAAAACATAGGTATCATTAATTAATAACTACAATGTTAATATTAGTATAATGACTTATTATTAATATTATTAATATTAGTATAATGTAATATAAATGAAGATAAATATAATGAAATGACATATATTTGATTGAATCAGGCATTACTTGGCGGAAATCCCAAACCATTGTGAAAGATAACATAGTTAGGAATAAAATTAACAAACAGGTGACTGGGCTTTTATATGAGGTGCCACGTGAGCGCGTTATTCACAATTATTTATTCAAGTATGGCTTACGTAGGAAAAATATCAGACAAAATATCAAAACTATTAAAAAATAACGACGTTCACGTGGCTTTTCGTACTACTAATACCGTCCAGCGTGCCATTTGCAATGGCAAAGAAAAAACAGACGTTAGCAGCAAGTCGGCGATATATAAGTTAACATGTAACCAATGTAATTCAGTATACGTTGGTCAAACTGGCCGTAGTTTTGATATACGTTATAAAGAACATATTTCTGCCTATAGGAATGGCCGACCGGAACTATCTCATTTCGCGGAACATTTATTAAATATCGGACACCAACTATCTGATGGACATTCCTATGAGGTTTTACATACTTGTAGTAAAGGTCTACGGCTGAGCGTGTTGGAAAACCTAGAAATTATCAAACACAATGTTGATGGAGCCATACTTAACAATCAACTTGACGTGTCTTCCTCGCCATTGCTGCGTATTTTTTCTAATAGAAATAATAATTCTTAAAAATAAGTGATTAATAATTAAATGTCATTTAATATTTGAACACGTTTTAAACACGTGTAGAGTAGTCTAATTGGTGAAGGTACAAGGTGTGTCGCTGTCATGCTAAATGCAAGTATTGTGCACTGATATTTTTGTGGTGTGCATGTGCATTTTTTTTTTGCGGGCGGTGCATTCTGCATATATTTTTTCCGGGAGTAAGATACATATATTTTTCTTTTCACAATGAAATGACATATTTCCTTCTACATAAAAATTGACCTAATAGTTAGATATTGTATTTATGAATATTATTGTTAGGTCAACAAAATATGATTGGTAACAACCTACCTACCTACACTGACCTGAAAATATTTTTTGTAACCTACCATAGACTTTTCTATTTCTATGGTGCCTACCTACCTTACTCGCTGAAAGTCACAAAACAGAAAACAAATTTCTTTTGTTTCGAAAACAAAAGAGTCGAGACCACGGTTATACAATGTTACAAAAAAACCCTAAAGCCGAATATGGTTGTGGTAGATAATAGGGTTCCACGCATCGCATACAACAACGGAAAATTATTATAAACCCTGAACCACTTTTTTGAACTTAAAATGATTTTCATGATGAACTGCATAGTGGCAATGGCAACCTTAATATTGTGTTTTGCTTTTGCCCATTGATGGGGTTGGCTATCGAAAACAATAGTATGTTTGCGTCTAAGGTTGTCACTTTGCACAGTTTTCCATATAACTTTAAAACAACATTTCACGGGTTATTATAAAACGTCCTGTATAATTACTGTGTAGATACGTACACGCGGCAGCACCTCAGACTATACATGTTGACCTTGAAACCACCTTTATGTCCTACGTAATAAAAGCTGTTTTCACAGTTTAACTGTGCTATCGTGTGTGCCTACTAGATCCAGGTATAGATTTGTTAATGATACCTTTTGTTAATAATCACCAAAAAAATGTTTCACCCACTAGCAGCATTCTTTGAATACAAGCTTTCTATTATCAATAACTGCTACCAAAACCACACAATAAACAATAGGTATAATTACCCTACTTACGTAAGTCTTTTAACTATTTGCAAATCTCCTACTCTCTTCTTTACAGGTACCTACTTGCTACTAATTAGTACCTCTCCCTGCCTAACTTTATTTTTCAAAAATATTTTTTTTTTCTGAAACACAGTTCAAATCTTTGCTTGAACTGTATAAAAACACGATAATACTTATAATAATATAGGTATTAAGAGTCGGCGAACAGTGAGCTTTCCATACAAACGTAGTAAAATGATTTGCAATTTCAGCACAATTTAACTCTTCTTGTGATCTTATTCGGATTAAGACAGTATTTATCTAGGGTTTTATTAAATAAAAAATCCAAAATACCAAACCAAATAAAAATCAATGAGATTTACAGTTTTGTATGAAAAAATATAGGCATTTATCTTGAATTCGGCAAGTATCTAGATTTTGGCATTGTATGGACTTTTGCATTAAATAAAAAAGCAATAAGTGAAAATACTCAGTTAGGTCACAGAATTTAGTTAGGAAGGTACTGGATTTACCACATCGAAATGGAATGTTAAAGCATGGCACCTAACTGTGTAGAAGTCATATATGCTCCCACACTGCGACCTCGTCTTTAATATTGCTGACTGGTAGCAATTCGACAATTATTAGCACTTGGTCGGATTCGCTAAAGGTCGAATTCTCATTTCGCCAGAAGACAGTCATAAAGGAAAGTTTACTTGATTACTGTAGATTAGCACTTGGCCGGATTCTTCAAATAATAATAAAAAAATCTCTTTGAAAAATCGTTTTATTCTCTGCGCCCGCCCCACGCTTCAAAAGACATCAACGCACCGACATCTCGGTCATCGACAATACACATCTACAGTGACAATGAAATGACGCTAATTTTTACAGGACTGCCCAAAACACAGTGTTGTGTTCAGGGTTCATGTATGTTGGTGGGTATGCAAGTTTCTTTATTCCACCATAACTTCTAAATGCCTTAACTTAACATCCAAATATGTTAATGAGATTGAGGAGCTACCTTTGCATTTATATATCTCATGATATATTTTGCTGTTAAATACAGAATTTCTGCTGCAAAATATCTACTTTGCTGCTAAATTATGGTGCGAGCTGTGCCTTAAAAGCTGGCGTGACTCCTGAATCCTTGGACATAGTGATTTAGATGCTATTAACCGAGCGAGCGCGAAGCGTCTCCGTTTCAGTTTGAGTAAAAATGCTTTTGTACGTGTGTCCGTCCCGCTGTCTGTTTGTTCTCCTCTACAGGTCGCATTTCTCAACTGATTCTCATGAAAATTTTGTGAGCAGGTTCTATACTTAATTATATATTAATTTTTTCGCCAATTCAGTTATCGAAATTTTTCATAAAAACGGAGATATTATGGGGAATTTATAATATTACAGCCATTTTGAAAAATATTCAAAGATGTCACAAACGCTATAATTATAGTGTCTACAGCTCCTCAACTGTACAACAATACGTAGGCATATTATGTTGATTGAAAAACAAAACAATTGTCATAAAAAATCTTTAATTCTACAATATTTACATAATTTTTTTATGAGAAGTACCTTATTCAAAATTTTACTTTATACAAAAAGCTCTAGGTACTTTCTTATTAATAATTAGTTTAACACAAATTATTAGTCATTGGAAATCACAATGAGGATCAGCGACGATTTTTATCTTATCAGAAAATTTATACCACATGATCAACTGTGAAGAAATTTTCACGATATCTTCATAAAACTGAGAAGTTATACGAGCTAGAACGCTGTTATTTTGGGGGTCCTTATGACGTCATCCGCCATGTACGCGAACCTTACGTCGCATGTGATAAAGCACATATTGCATTGAGCTTGGCATTTCCTTTAACCACTTACAACTCAACTATTTCTAAACAGATTTCAAAAAATCTTTCACTAGGGTTCGGATGTTTTTATAATATTTCAATAAACTTAAAGGATTCAAACCTGTCGCTGATCCTCATTATTCTGTACGCCGTCCGTCGTGTTATGGTTGCACTAGAGCTCAAAACGCGTCATGGCTTTTCTTCATTGCCACAACTCGTTGTAGTCGTTTGGTATGATGAGCACGACGCCAATCTCACTTTGTGGTCTTTCTCTGATTACCACAACGCGTCATGGGCGTTTTTAGAAAAGCCACAACACGAATTTCGCGTTGTGTATTTTTGGCTGTGACCACAACGCGTTGTGATCGATCTTTTCGCTTAATAAGCGATTTCGATTTTTGAGCCTAACATTAAATAGATAATAGAAATGAATTTGACTCGAAATAACACCACGCCTTCAAACTGCGAGGTAAACTAACTCTAACAGTTTTGTTTGTTATTTCTCGAGGTGCCGTTTTTGAGACTCTGACCGGACATTCTTGATCGAAGAACTTAAAGTTGATGTAGGTATTAAGGCTCTGATCGTGATCGTGATCACTTGATCAGACAGCGAGAGCGTAATAAAAGAAACATCTTTTTAACAGAGTATTATTTATATTATTAATTAAATCTATTTAGTCTTCTAGAACTAAAAAAAGGAATCCAGCTACCTACGTATTTTGTCACACTTTACACCACATGATATAGAAAAATATATATTGAAAGACTTGTTACTTTTTCAGTTCCACAATATTGCACAAGGTATTATTAATAAAACATCAATCAATAGGTACTACCTACCTATGGTATATGGTGATTCCACATATTGCTCAGTTGCGTAGACACTTGTAACACAAAATTACATAAATTTTAAGACACAATGTCTACTATGAATCAATTTGCAAATATTTAAAATAGCCACCGGACTGAACTCGACAAAATGGCGCCAAAAACCCCCCAACCTCCAATGTGCGAGTTAACCCTTCAACGCCCGGAAAATGAGACACAATAGATATTCCATTGTAATCCGGCCGCCTGCGACCGCTTGGACGTTGATAAGTTAATCATCAATCATCATATTCATCGATAATGCGCTGTAGTTCTTTTTTGGGTTGGCACGAAATATCGCCTTCCCGCTAAACTGCAAAACCGGTTTTTCCAATGCAAGCGCAAGTAAGACTAATGCACTAGCATAGCCGGCAAATAAGTGTAGGTAATGCTGCATTAAATCAAAGGACATGTACTGGGGCCCTACCGGCTAACTTCTCGAACTTCGGCGGGTCTGCCGAGCTTCAACTTAAAACAAATAATTCGAAGTAAGGAGTTTCGTATTTTACTATTCGCCGAAGTTATTTAAAACATCACTCTCCAAGACAGCACTTGCGATCAAAATTAAAGAAAATTGCATGCTAAATTGCTTAATGTATAGGGGTTTAACTTTACAGCTCGGCTTTCATATTTATTTAATGGCGTTTTCGCCATCTATCGAAAAAATGAAGTATTTTTTATTTGAGCTTATGAGCTGTCAGAAAAGTGCTTTTAGAGAAATTCGATGATTTAGAAACTGTTTATCGTGGATTTACCTATTTTTTGGTATACTGTACGTCGAGGTGGCCCAAGGCTTCATACATTTTGGGACATCTATTTTCTTCAGTCGATTTTGAAATTAACATTCAACAAGTTAAGACTTTATTTGGATAACTTACTACGATTTTGTATCTACAGAAAATAAATAAATCCAAACATCGGAGCAAAAACTAAAAATCCAAACACAAGGACAAACTTGTTTCTGGTAAAAAAATATAATATTATCTATCACATTAATGATAATTACACCTCTATGAGCCATACGCACTGTCGACGACCAAGCGAGCGACTTGAATATGGGTATTTTTTTTGTACATTCGTGCAGAGAAGTTGCAATAGTATCGTTCGTTACTAATTATATAAGTCTGTTTATTCTGACTTGTCCTATTTAGTAAACAATCTTCATCCAACTCTATTTATAAAAAACACCAAATAGTTTTCCACACAAATAATAATATATCATTAGTTGTTAATGAAAATTTTATTTAATCAATTAACAAATTTTTAAACAGCTATTTAAGTTTAAAAGACTTGTGACAACTGTCAAGAACTTTTACTGATTAGGACATAAACAGATTTATAGACTCGTTCGTTCGTTTTTACGAGGAACAGATGCAAGAACAGATAAATAAAAATCGTCTGCGAGTCGCCGCCGACCGGACGACCAAGGGCCTATACATCTTAACAGAAAGTAGTCGCCGTCGTCGGTTAGTCGCCCGGCGACCGGTCGACAGTTCGTATTGGGTCTTAAATTGTACATAAAAATAAACATAATGCAACAATAAAGTCTACCTTAGCCATCTAGTATGTTCCAGAAGACCAAATCTTATTCCTACTTGTTTACTTATTGAATAATCTTACATGTAGCTACTTACATCAATAAAAAACGCAACGTAAAAATTACAAATATTCCATTTACAAAAATATGTATAATTGGAATTGTCAAACACACTCCAACAGATTTAATAACAAAAAACACTACTCAATAGTGTTAAACATGCCGATCAATGACCAAACACAGCGAAATGTTATTTGTCCTAGTGGGTACATGAAACTGTAAGACAATTCAACTAAAAGACAAAGTTATGTTACATCTATACAACGTGTTCCAAAAATACCCCTAATGCCGAATATAGGACCATCAAACTGATCAACTTTTACTATGGGACCAACTCTGAAATCGCGAAAAAAAAATCAGCTGTTTCATACAAAATTTAAAATCGAAAATATCAAAATGTATGAAACAGCTGATATTTTTTTTCGCGATTTTAGAGTTGGCCCCATAGTAAAAGTTGTTCAGTTTGATGGTCCCTATATACCATATTCGGCATTAGGGGTACTTTTGTAACACCTTGTATAGATCTTTAAAATTTTAATAGCGAACCAGTTTTTAAAGATGATTCATAATTAGCCTGCAAAGAATTTCACACCCGTATTCACAAACATTACTATGAGGTCTCACAGTGCCCGTGGACGCACAGCGTCCCTCGAACCAATCACACGTTACACAAACGAACCAATCTCACAGCTCTATTTCAACGCAGTGCGTTCGCGTAGTCTAGGGTCGAGTGTTGTTTGTGAATACGGTTGCCAATCTATCACCCTTACTTAAAATGTTACACACCAGTAACACAGACTTTTTATTTTGAGCTAGTGACTCTGTCAAACTACATATTTAAGTTTGATAATAAAAGAAACAAAATAAAGTGTGGTAGGCGTTTTACTCATTTGTCGGCAAAGCAAAGGAGTTGATGCAAATTACTTTTGCCTCAGAAGAATAACTTTTCGATATCGAAAACTATATGCTCACAGTCAATGCGAGTGAAAGAGAGAAAACGATAGTTTTCTGTAGCGAAAACAGTTTGCATCATCAACTCATGGTAGGGCCACGCCTTGCCATAGTAACTCGCCTCGGTAACCATGGCAACCACGTCTGTTTACTATGGCGAAGCGATGTCGTACCGCTGCTGCGCCGACGAATGAGTAAAGGACCTTACTTATCTATCAGTATCACTCGCTATTTAATTTTGACCATGTAGGTACTGTCTATTTCAAATAAGTAGTCCCTTTTCACAGCTAAATTCTGTTAAAAAAAAAATTTGCTTAAATTAAAGGAAGAAATCTAAAGAAAAATAGCATTAGACGATTTATTAATCAATACTCTATTCCTTTTATTGCTTTGCATTATTGCACAGTTGGATGGGACGTCATAATTGGAATAGATAGGAATAGTACCTACTCGTAAGGGGACGTGTGAAAGTGGTGAAAAATATACATAATTATGTCGCCCTTAACTTGAAGTAAGTGCTCAGACAACACAACTTAAAATATGAGATGACTGCAATTTGATTATGGTCTTATAACCAAATGTCTTTGGCGTCAAAAAATGCTAAAATGCTAATAGGACTTAAGTACAATTCACAAATAAACATTACAAACCTACATTGCTCGGCTTCTCAAAAGTAGCTAAATTAGATAAATGTACATGGGTCACTTTATTATTAAAAGCCATCGTTCATTTATGTATGAAGACTGGCATACCTACCTCTCCGCCATTTTGAAAAAAGCCGGTTTTGGAGTCCTGTGCTAAAAGTGTCAATCGATAGAATAAATGATTACAAACAAAAAGTAATAAGTAAAAAAATCTCGTAAGTGATATACTTACTGAGATATTCGAGTCTGAAGTTGAAAAACAAAATCTGTCATTTTCTGGATTAATCAATAGAATAAGTCATTACAAACAAAAAGTAATAAGAAAAAAATCTCGCAAGTGATATACTTACTGAGATATTCGAGTTTGAATTTGATAAACAAATTTATTACTGGCCTCCAAAACCGACTTTTTTCAAAATGGCGGACTGGTAGGTATGCCAAAAGCACATGATACTCTTTGAATGTTGCTTTACCAGTATTGGAGGCACAACTTACATACAAGCCATTTGATTACATACATTATAAAGGTACCACATTTATATCATCAGTTCATTAATTGAACTTTGCTGGAAGGTTACCGTTTAACCGCCTCTGTGGTCTAGTGGTTCGCCCACCCGTGTAAGACGCAGGGGTCCCGGGTTCGATTCCCAGGAGGGGAGTACAATTGTACTCCCCTCCTGGTTTGGTTGGTGGTAGGGCTTATTTTAAGTCTGCCTGGCTAGCTACCACCATCTTCCCTAAGTCTGACGCAATAACAACTTTAAAAATTGTTGTGTTCCAGCAGTTAGAAGATAGCCAGTTCCTCAGTGGTGAGGATTCCAGGTGTAGTGCGCTTCCACCTTCGGCCATATCGTCACTTAACATCAGGTGAGGTGAAGACCAAGCGCTAACCCGTTGTGAATAAAAAAAATAGAAAAATCCTATTAACATTTTAGCTTATCTGTGCTGGCTAATATAGAATCACTTCACAACCTTTATGGGAATTTAAACATTGACGCCGTTAATTTTCAGTTTCTTAACACGGCGAGTAGTCCCTTCTCCATCAGAACTGTCTGTGTCATGTGAGCTGCCCTCTGATTTGATCCCAAGTCCCAGCTCATGGGCATCCATAAAGTTTCCTGTTGCACGGGCCTTTTCTAAGGCTCGAACTGAAAATGGATAAAACCTTTAAATTCTCCACACAACACATAGTATTATAATGCAATAAAATATTTTCTTACAATACAATTAATGGGTTTAAACCTCACCCATATTCAAACATTACTATGATATATCAATATCACAGTCCGTCGACGCACAGCATCCCAGCTACCAATCACACGGAATTCGTAAAACAAACGAACCAATCACAGAGCTCGATTTCAACGTAGTGCGTTCGCACAGGCTAGGGTCGTTTGAGTATTGTTCTTGAATACGGGTGTAAAGCTTCTCAATACTACTATGAATTTATCAAATCTACATATACATAATAAAACTCTAAAACGATTGACTGATTGTTGGGACACGCATAGAGCCCTAACAGCTGAAGGTAGACACCATTTTTGGAGGGTAGACCTTTCACGGTGAAGGTGAGCACTATGAAAGGATTTTAAAACATTCACATGAAATAGGGGATGAAAGTTTGTATGGGAATTTGTATAGGAAAATGGAAAAGTGTGATAGAGCCCGGCTAAAGGTAAAAACACAATTTTTGGAGGGTAGACACTTTTCATGGTTTAGGTGATGGCTAAGAAAGGGTTTTGGAAAATTCCCGTTATACAGGGTACTACAGGGTGTTCCAGTTTGTAACGGCTGAAGATAGAGACACCATTTTTGGAGGGTAGATACCTTTTATGGTTTAAGTGAGCGCTAAGAAAGGATTTTGGTAAATTCCCATTACACAGGGTACTACAGGCTGCTCCAGTTTGTAACGGCTGAAGGTAGACACCATTTTTGGAGGGTAGATACCTTTCATGGAGTAGGTGAGCACTAAGGGTTTTGAAAAGGGAACGGAAACGGGAGAGGGAACGGAAACGGGGACAGGGACGAGAACGCCTTCTACCAGCATTTTTAGAATACTAAAGATTATCTAAAAAGTCGCGGGCAAAAGCTAGTTAAATAATAAAGTTGGAGACGGTGGCGGCTAGTATTATTATTATAAAATAAACAATAAAACTTACTTTGTGTTTCAAGCAAATTGTTTTGTCTTTTTAAATCTTCAATATCTTGTTGATGCGAGTTGTTTTTCCGCCTCATAAATTGGATATATTCTGCCGCCTTTTTCAGTATTTGTGCTCGACTTGCCTATAATGATAAATGAAACAACAAACAATACAAAAGAGGGTAAAACCTATTTCTTGGCGCACAAATTGGTTGTTGGGGGTTTTCGGTGTTTAAGTTAGAACTTCACAAATAACTATGCAAAATATGTTCAAAGAACTTCATCGTGTTTACAGACGACTGCACATAAAAAGAAGTGTATATGTAATATGTACGTTTAAACGTGTGTTTCTTTATTCCAACAAAAATAAGTAACAAAATGCCTGAACAGATTTGAAAGTGTGAGGTATCGTTAGAATCCTTACATCAACCCGAGTCACACTGGCAAAAATACGCTTTTTTGTAATGAAAAAAAAATTTTTTCTTCAATTATTACAATATGCAAATGAAAGGCCTTGCAGCACATAAAACTTTATGATTTGTCACTAAAATGTATGAAATAAAAATAAATAATTTTAAAAACCCGATAACTCTGTCAAAATGAACCAAAAAGCTAGATATCAAACGTTATTGCAGTGGGGGGACCTCTTTGACTAAAAATTGTTTCACAAAAAAAATATATGTCATTAAAATTCAAAACATTCCATACAAATTTCGTCCTTTTTGCGGTCTAAAAATATAATGTTCTATTACATTATATTTTTTAATAATTAATTACCAAAAGAATATGAAGTATCCAGGACTAAATATTATGCATAACAAAAACATATTTAAATTCCCCAATACCCAGCTTGTGGGCCCAGTTTAACCCAAAGAAATATTACACACTGACGCCTAAGTACTACAGCAGAGCCCGCCATAGTGTAAAGAAATATAATAGTGAAAGCGTGCGTGATGCCGACGCGTCGCGGCACTCGCGGCACCCACTGCGCGCTGTCTCGATGTCGGCCTCTTCAACTCGTCGTCGCGACTGCGCAATGCAGCCCATGTCCCTCAATAGGAAGTAACGTTGAGGGACGCACCGCGGGCAGCGCGGGCAGGGGGCATATGCCGCGCCTCCCGCGTACCCTCTACGATTGACCTGTCGCGACCGCTAAGGGTAACCACAATGATATTTCTTTACACTATGTCACCGCAAAAAAGTTTTGCACACTCACCACAGATAACAATTCAAACTTTTGTGGTACATTACTCTTTGACTGCACGCACGGCAAGCACACAAGAGCAACAGCGTAAACTAGTCACAAACAAAGAGCCATGGAAAGATACATGCTGCCCTTTACAAAATGTTGACGGAAAAAGGGCAGTAGACATATAACAAAAATAGAGAATGTGGTGGTCAAAACCAAAAAACTCCAATAGAAATGGATGGATCACATGTTTAGAGAAAGGTAAAGCAAATGGGCAAGAGATATAACAGAATGGACCCCATTCAAAACAAAACGAAGAGGAAGGCAAAGAAAACCCTGGTCCGATGAAATCAAAACAGTTGCAGGCCCACTATGGAGTAGAAAGGCTAGAAGACTGGAAAATACAGGAGGAGGCTCTTGCGTTTCAAAACACACCAAAAATTAGTTTATTGTATTAATTTTAAGTTTTGTTGTAAATAGTTGTAGGCAATGAAGGCTAACAAATAATATATACTCTTTGTCCGAGGCATTTGCGATTTATTTTAGGTGTGCAAAATTTTTGTTTATGGTGTGACTGCTGTAGTACATAGTACATATACCTCAGTGAAATTATGGCATAGGTAAGCCGTACTACAAAAATGTGATGATCTACATAGAGGATTGGTGGGGTGGGATTTCTTAAAGGTAAGCTGATGAGAATGGGCTTGTTTGTATGGACCCTTCACCACTGGTAGGTACGTATTTAAACACAGATGAATACTATAGTGAATGTACCTATATGTGAAAAGGGAGATATTTTATCATACATAATGTTAATATTATGTTACAAATCAAGAAACTAATGAAATTACCACTTTTTCATTTTGCAATGCTGGTACGGATTCTCGTAAGGATGTAAAACTATCTTTGATGTGATCTCTTCTTTTCCTTTCCAAAGCGTTGTGATGAGCTCTTTTATCTGCCTGAAATGGGAAATTAAAACACTCTGTTAAGTACAAAGGAAATCACAATTATGTGTGGAAAACGCGACTAATTGTATGCAAAAACAACACATGGTGGTATACTTTGTTATTTCTTACAAAAGCTACTTCGTCCACTTATACCTGAGAGTAATATCCACTTCCATTTAAACTGTTTCTAGCATGAGTCCTCGAATCTGAATCATTTTCAGCCTGAAATACATGATAGATAGATAGAGCATTAAGATAAAAAAATAAACAAAAATAGATAAATTTGTTCTTGAAAAAACCTACATCACTTTCAATGTCTATATCGCGATCGTCGTCACTCATCATGGTTAAAGACACTAGTTACACAAATATTATTAAACAATCATAAGTGAATAAAACGAGTATGTACTTAAACCACAAATTATTCACACAATTATTGTAAAAAAAAGAACGCGTATGTATGATTTCTGCGTGACATCACAGACAGAACAGACAGACTGTGCAGTGCCAGGGTTGCCAGATGCCAGACTTTTTTTCTCGTACCAGAGATGCCAAATATCTCGTACTTTCAGTTCATAATCTCGTACAAGTATAATTTTTGTACAAAATCACAAAAAAAAACATAATTTTGAGTATTTACTATTACGACCTGCGATTGGGGATGTCAAATAAAACTGATTCATATTCTAATGATTTTACTTAATCTCTATAAAAAAACAAATTATAACACCTTAAAGATGAAATATATTTTTGTACTACCTATCTACTTGTATTGTAGATAAAATTGTCATCGTTATTTAATTATATATAATGTCCTGGATATTGGTAAAATCTTCTTTGTTTTTATATAGTTTTTCAGCTGTCATTATGGAATACATTTCGTTAGAGGGTTCGAAATTTACGCAATTTCTTCGATTTGGGCCTTTAGCGCTATCGGCAGCTAAAAGTGTTCCGTTTACGGTATCTGTAATCAGACGATTTCTAAGGTCTGTTTTCACTAAATTTGTTTTACTGAAAACTCGGTCACAGTCTGCATTTGCATGAGGCAACGACAAAACTGCAAGGTCAAAACTGGCCAATTCGAAGAAATGTTCTGTTTTCAGTAAAATCGCCCAAAACTCATCAGGCTCTTTAGTAGTTTGAAGCTGTGCAGGGTGGCGGGCTATTGCAATAGCAGTGCAGCCAGTGAAAATTTATAAAATCTCGTACAAAAGCGTACGAGATTTTTATTATTCTCGTTTCTCGTACAGAGACTGTAAATCTCGTAACGGTACGAGAATTCTCGTACGTCTGGCAACGCTGTGCAGTGCAAGCAGGCAGTGTACAGTACAGACATGACATGACAGCATGATTTTTTTTTTTTCGTTCCGAAGAACAGGCTAAAGTCTTAGACCATACTGCCTCGTCATCAGTTATATATCAGCAAGTCAAAAAAAATCTCTAAATTCGCTAGTTAGTTTTTAACTTCGCTTTTTCTACGGAATTGACGGCAAATCAAGAACTTTACAGAACTTTATAATCATAATATTCAACACTGTATGATGCGTCACCGAATAACCTTGAAATGACCTCATTTATCTTTTCCTTCTCTTTCATAAGGGTGACAACAATGTTGTCCATTAGCAGGACAGTCAGAACAGAACAAACAGGTACTACAGATTATTATGTTAAGACTTTTGCCTATAGTTCATACATCTAAAGTTTAGACAACCAATACAAACATTCAAAATAATTGTTTAAATTGTAAACATTTGAATGTTTAGATGTTTGTAAATTTCTCATTTATGCAAAAGTTTGTATGATTGGATATCCAAACGTACTTTCGCATTTATAATATCAGGGGGATTAATACACGCTCACTTTTAACTCTTGACCAACCATAATTTATAACCTTTGTATAACATTCATTGAAACCCCCCTTTTGGTCGGCGGCGGCGCAATACGGTATTTTTATTTGGTAATTTAAGAAAATATGGAAAAAAATACTGTTAGAGGTACGTTTTGTAATAATAAAATCTAGCCTCATCTATCTTATGATGACTTTAGCATGTACTGATAAATTGTTACCATCATGTAAGTAAGTAACACTACCTATTTAGTATTCAAATTAAAACAGATAAATCGAGCCCCAATCGGGCCATAGGGGCCCTACCGGCTAACTTTTCGAACTTCGGCGGGTCTGCCGAGATTCAACTTAAAACAGATAAATCGAAGTAAGGAGTTTCGTACTGCACTATTCGCAGAAGTTATTTCGAAGATATCGATGTTCGTGTGACATCATGAATAATAATATTGAGGTTCACCATTTTGGCCCGATTGGGGCTCGATTTATCTGTTTGGGTCGTACCGGCTAACGCATCTAACTTTGAAAAGTCCGCCGAGCTTCAAATTAAATCAGATAAATCCAGCCCCAATCGGGCTAAAATGGCGAACCCCAATTCATGATGTCACAAACGTCGAACTTTGCCATTTAGATGCTTTAAGAAATTTTTTTTTTAAGAAATAAGCTATTTTGCAATGTTGTTTTTCTTTATTTGTTTAAGGAGCTTTGATCGACTATTCGAAAAGGCCAGCTCCATCTTACCCTAATCCTAATAACTAATCCAACTTAAGACTATGAATGGCAAAGAAAGTCCGGGGTTCGATTCCCGGCCGGGCAGAAATTGAAATCATGTATTTCTGTGGCGGGTATGGGTGTTACGCTAAAATACTCTATGACGTAACAATGTTTACAAAGATAAATAGTAGGTAAGTAGAAAATAAATCTATAAAAACGCTAGAAATTGTGTGGTCTCTAGAACATGCTAGAGAATCAATTAAACTAGTGAATCAAGCTGTAACTGGTTAGGTAAGTACTTAATTAGTTAATCATAAAAAAAACAATAAACTCTTTGTTTCATACATTTCCTATAAATCGGAACGAGAACGTTACAAAATGCATGAAAAAGCGGTTATTATTATTTTACTTCCAGTATTTTTTTTCATTAATGTTCTGGGTAATAAAAGTCAAAGTGATAATGAAGAGGCTATGCCACCTTTTTGCACTTACTATGAAAGCAGTAAGTATTGGTATTCTATTGTCAGTAGGTATAAATTGGAACTACCTACTTCTGCATAAAGCAGTCACATAGCTTTTTTTTAAATGCATAATACTTAATTATACAGGGTAGGTGGTCCAAAATAACGTTGACAAGTCGCTTATTAAATACAAAAGGGACGTGGTAACCTAAAAAAATCTCAAAATGGTTTTATTGTGAAAATGAGATATAAATCATGATATATTTTAAAATACAAAAACGACATTCATC
Organism: Catoptria pinella; assembly: GCA_963556745.1. Taxonomy (NCBI): domain Eukaryota; kingdom Metazoa; phylum Arthropoda; class Insecta; order Lepidoptera; family Crambidae; genus Catoptria; species Catoptria pinella. The sequence continues at coordinate 7,220,324 of OY750776.1, forward strand.
ATTTTAGCGTATTTTATTGCTTACTATAAGAGCGCCTCTTTTGCATTCTTGTCCCTTACAACACGACGAAATGCCTAATTAAACCACCATCATCCTAGGAGTTCTGCCTCATACCACCAAAACCTTAGTTGCCGCAGATGCAGAAGGACAAGCTCCGCTGCATCCCATATGGTGTATCTTCACCGAGTCACTTTCGCGTTCCTTGAAAACTAAGTGGAAAGCCTTTAGTTTTCAACTTTCAGGTTCGTCTAGCGTCAAACGCAAGCCATTAAGATTTTTTGAGAAGATAAGGTATGGGCTATTGCATGCTCTGAAGCATGCCTCTGAAAAGCGCGAGAGGATAAGAAAAACGACTGGGCGAAGGAAGACAGAGCCAAAGTCAGCCAGATTGAAATATTCCAATCTGTCACCCTGCTCTGTCCCCATGGGGTAACAGAACGATCAAAAAAGTTTGATCTGTCCCCCTGTTACCGATGAGGGGACAGTTCGAACTTATTCACCTCCTTAATGTTTTATCTATCCCCCTATCGGTATTAGGGGGACAGATCAAACTTTTTTATTCCTGTTTGTCCCCCATAGAATTCTGTCACCCCATGGGGACAGAGCAGGGTGACAGATCGGAATATTTCGCCAGATTGACTTTTCAATTATTATTTATAAATTAGCTAAAAACTTATGTAGCGAAAACACTAACACCACTGGGAAATAACACAACAGCCTCTGTGATGGATTCCTACCATTATTATTAATATATAAAATCTTAATCTCGCTTATGATGAAACACACTGAAACACATTAGAAAATGTGTTTACATTTTCTTTACATTTTCATAAAATACCAATGAGTTTGGATGAGATTTTAAAAGCAAAAAGGACTTTCTCTTTTTTCTCATCATATTATATTAAAGTTATCACAAAGTTAGTAATTATCATAAATGCAGTAAAAAACATAAAAAAACAATTAATTTTTTGAAATTATTTTGGATGTCCTGTAAAAAAGTAAAATTTTGAGTGGTGTCGCCTCAATTTAGTGAGCGAATTAATTTTTCAAATAATTTTATTAATTTTACTTTAAACTCAAATTAAATTAGGTTAAGTAAAATGATTAAGTAAAACCTTAGAGAATTCATCATCATCATGTCATCGTCCACTGCTGGACATAGGCCTCTCCAAGTGCACGCCACCAAGCACGATCCGCGGCTGACTACTCACATCCAGTTTTTGCCAGCCACCTTGCGAAGATCGTCGCTCCACCTTGTCTGAGGGCTTCCCATCCACACTACGTTTGCCGATACGCAGTCTCCACTCAAGAACTCGTCTGCCCCAGCGGCCATCGGTTTTACGGCTAATATCGCCAGCCCACTGTCACTTCAACTTCTTAATCCGGTGGGCTATGTCGATCACTTTAATTCTCTGTCGGATCTCCTTGTTCCAGACCCGATCTCTCCGAGCATAGCCCATTTCATATAGCTCTTAATTTGTGAACCAGCCCTACAATGAATGTCCACGTTTCGGCTTCGTTTGTCATGACAGGCAGGACGCATTGGTTGAAGACTTTCGTCTTAGGCTCTGTGGAATAAGTGACTCAAAGACTCAACGAAGTTTCCCATATGCTGCCCACCCCAGCTGCATCCTTCTGTTGGCCTCTTTCTCGAAGTTGTTTCTACCAATCTTTCTTTCTTTAATTGCAATGTTTGCCCGAGGTAGATATATTTCGTAACATCTTCTAGAGCTTGTACTGCAATCGGTCCTGGGACTCTATCGGCTAACTTACATTGCTATCGTAATCGCTCTGATTTAACAGATGGATGTGATATAAATCACATGGCCGTTGACTTGTATCTACACCTATTACTTAATGCTTAAAGAATAATTAACGGCCAAGTCACATAAAATCTGACTATAGTAATAAAGAATTGCTCTAAGGAACCTTAGACTTGGCTTGGCGCTACTTAGAAATTTCATTTTTTGCAGAAAGCTGCGTAACATTAATAACATTACTTAGGAAAACTTATTAATTCTAAAGAACTAAGGCACAATGAGCAAGAGCGATTTATTTAATTTCATTTTCGAGATCAACTATCGATATCGGAAATATCGATAGTTGGGCAACTCTATTCGGCATCGACATAAACAAACAAACAAATAATGTAGTTCTTTTTATGTGATTTATTTAATAAAAAAAAAATTAGAATTTAAGGTCTGTATTAATTATATTCATTTCATTTACTATATTATACCACAAACTCGGGGCCTATAATAATTAGTGCAGGAAGCAACTCCATAGCGCCAGTCAGCTGCGCATAGTGCCATTAGTTGTATATGTATATGACGAGGTTAAAAGGAAAACTATCACAGCTGAGTAGGCTTTACAAGTTTACGAGTAACCAACTTATAAAATGTACTTGGCGCAGTACAAATTCCTCCTTGGGTACTACTTACATAATGTTGTCAGGTGTGTGAAACCGGGGATCTTCATTATCTTAGTTTTTATAGTTTTCCCTTTATTTTGGCATTAAACCCAACCCCTGTACCAAATTTCAGGACTCTAGGTTTATGGGAAGTACTAGTTCTATTTTGATGATCAGTGAGTCAGTGTCGAATTAGCAAAAATTTGCTTTCGTATAACTTCGGAAAGAAATTAGCTACAAACTTGAAATTTTGGGGTCCTTGTGTGTGCATACAGTTTAATATATGACGATAATTTCATCGTTCTAAACCTATTCAAAGGTCTTCAAATAGAAACTCGAAAATACGCTGAAATGGTTCCAGTAAAAAATGGTACAGCAGTGTTTGCTTCGCGTTCGACTCGGCGGGGGCACTCCCGTGCCCCCAGATCTCTTACTAAATGTGGCCACTTTTCGCAAAATAAATCCATTGAACTAAACGACAGGCTAGAAATTATTGTTTAAACGTTACAAAGTAGGTAGGTACCACAAAGCTTCTTCGGAGTGCACTACAGAGAGATAATATTCACAATGTCGTCTTTATTTAAGTACTATGATTTTTTTCCTATGGCGACCGACGACGCTACGCTAGTGTGCAGACTACGCGCTCTTAAATATTCAGCACTTTCAGGTAGGTAGTTCTGAAGTTCTTAATGACGTGATAACTAAATATTTTTTTTTTTTTTTTAGACCAGGATCGCAAAGAGGGCCTATTTGCAAAATTAAAATATTATTTCCCGACAGAATTCATGATTCCTGGACAAAAGCAAATTTACTTCCCTGTAAGTTTACCCTGACCCTCTATTCTCATCAATTTTGATTAGTGATTGTGAAGCACGGTACCTATTGGGTGCTCAGCTCATGCTCCATTTAAGGCTGGCCCCAGACCTACCGGTTTCATTTCTTTGCTTTGCTGTTTTAGTTGAACAGGGGCTACCAGCTAACGCATCGAACTTCGGAAAGTCTGTCGGGCTTCAAATCAAAACAGATAAATCGAGCCCCAATCGAGCCAAAATGGCGAACCCTAATTTATGATGTCACACGAACATCGATATCTTCTAAATAACTACAAAACTTCGAATCATCTGTTTTAAGTTGAAGCCAGGCAGACTTTCCGAAGTCCGATGCATTAGCCGGTAGGGCCCCAGGGGGCCGTACCGACTATTCTACTAGAACAGCAAAGCAAAGAAATCATTTCTTTGCTTTGCTGTTCTAGTAGAATACCGGTAGGTCTGGGGCCAGCTTTAATTGTTGTTCAGTCAACGTGATTCATTGACGAGGTACTACAGCTAGGGTTGCCAACCGTAGGTACTATAACATATAGTAGGTATTAGGTATACTATATTTCGGGTCTGCGTACTATATAGGTAATTAAGTACCTATATAGTTACTGTTTAAGAAATAAATAGTACGCAAAAATACTATATTTTCAACATTGAACGCTTAGAATAGAAACAAATCTTTAATTTTTTTTTATTTGTGATAGTGTCGTGCATTTTGACTGATTAGCCGTGTAGTATTATAGTGTATCTGAATTGTTAAAAATGCAAAAGTGCAAAAGAAAATAGTTTTTACCAAATTAAATAAGTAAAAAATATATATTTGCTTATTACTTGCCTTTTCCATTAAAAAAATATTTTTTATATAGTTTTTTAAGGCTACTATACTTTTTATAGCTTAATTTGAACAATACTATATTTCGCCAAAGACATGTTGGCAGCCCTAACTACAGCTACCAGTCTACAGATCACATTATTCACATTCACATTAATTATTTACTAAAATACCATAGAAACAACATGGCTTGGGTAGACCCTTCACCACAAAATAGGGAGACTTTTGTGGTTTCATTAAGTACCTACTACTTATTACGCGTCCACTTCGTGATTGCCGTCGACGACCGTTATGACGTCACAGCTACTGTAGACAAAAAGTTATCATGTTTTTCAACTGTTTTTCATTTTTTTCTTGTTCAAAGAGTGTCATTGATTTATATAACAAATGTTGTTCGCCATTATGTAGGATATTTACTCTTTTAATCATTATAACAACACAAATAACGAACGTAATTACGTTCGTTATTAATTCTGTTGTTATAATGGTTAAAAGAGTAAATATCCTACATAATAACGAACCTAACTTGTTATGTAAATTAATGACACTCTTTAAACAAGAAAAAAAAGAAAATCAGTTGAAAAACATGATTACTTTTTGTCTACAGTACCTTTAGCTGTGACGTAATAACGGACGTCGACGGCAATCACGAAGTGAACGCGTAGTACCTACGGTGTGATGCGCACTTTTGTTTTCAGTTGCCTTGCGTAAACCCATCACGGCCGGTTTATACAGAGGTATGGGCCTGTGATTGGGCTGGTGCACCGCATGTAGAGGTCACACTTTCCGAAAGATATTTGTACATACGTCGTAAAGATCCCCTGGAGCAATACCTAGGTAATGCTGAAATAGATTTACATCAGACTTGTGAACATTTTAAAATTAGAAGATACAAACGTTTGTTCGAGACGGTAGTGAATTTCACTCTCCCAAGAAAATCATCCATACATTATGAATGAGTGACATAATGCAAGAACCTGTATCAATGCAAAAACATTTTAATTACTTGGAGAAGAAAATAAAATTAATGGACACCTACTTAATCGTGGTATTATTACCTACAGCCCAACAAATAAAAATAAAATCTTTAAAAAATAATATCTTTATTTAATGTAACTGATACTTATTAAATTTAGATTTTTCGCATTCACAATGCTATTTTTATATTAAGATAAGTAATATTAGAAAAAATACTAGAAAAAATCGACTCACCCGTAGCACCTCAGACGGGACTCGAACCCGCACCCTTGGGAATCCGGCCCAATGCACTAACCAATTATGCTACCGAGTCGCCAGTGGGAGCGGCGAAATTTTCTAGTACTTTTTACTTCTTCGCTGCAAGCCAGCGCAATTTCATCAATGTGAGGAAATACCCCCACATTCGAAAGAAACATCTTTCCAGATGTTTTGACAATCGATAAAGATGAAACAGCTATATAATTATTAAATTTAGATTTTTCGCATTCACAATGCTATTTTTATATTAAGATAAGTAATATTAGAAAAAATACTAGAAAAAATCGACTCACCCGTAGCACCTCAGACGGGACTCGAACCCGCACCCTTGGGAATCCGGCCCAATGCACTAACCAATTATGCTACCGAGTCGCCAGTGGGAGCGGCGAAATTTTCTAGTACTTTTTACTTCTTCGCTGCAAGCCAGCGCAATTTCATCAATGTGAGGAAATACCCCCACATTCGAAAGAAACATCTTTCCAGATGTTTTGACAATCGATAAAGATGAAACAGCTATATAATTATTAAATTTAGATTTTTCGCATTCACAATGCTATTTTTATATTAAGATAAGTAATATTAGAAAAAATACTAGAAAAAATCGACTCACCCGTAGCACCTCAGACGGGACTCGAACCCGCACCCTTGGGAATCCGGCCCAATGCACTAACCAATTATGCTACCGAGTCGCCAGTGGGAGCGGCGAAATTTTCTAGTACTTTTTACTTCTTCGCTGCAAGCCAGCGCAATTTCATCAATGTGAGGAAATACCCCCACATTCGAAAGAAACATCTTTCCAGATGTTTTGACAATCGATAAAGATGAAACAGCTATATAATTATTAAATTTAGATTTTTCGCATTCACAATGCTATTTTTATATTAAGATAAGTAATATTAGAAAAAATACTAGAAAAAATCGACTCACCCGTAGCACCTCAGACGGGACTCGAACCCGCACCCTTGGGAATCCGGCCCAATGCACTAACCAATTATGCTACCGAGTCGCCAGTGGGAGCGGCGAAATTTTCTAGTACTTTTTACTTCTTCGCTGCAAGCCAGCGCAATTTCATCAATGTGAGGAAATACCCCCACATTCGAAAGAAACATCTTTCCAGATGTTTTGACAATCGATAAAGATGAAACAGCTATATAATTATTAAATTTAGATTTTTCGCATTCACAATGCTATTTTTATATTAAGATAAGTAATATTAGAAAAAATACTAGAAAAAATCGACTCACCCGTAGCACCTCAGACGGGACTCGAACCCGCACCCTTGGGAATCCGGCCCAATGCACTAACCAATTATGCTACCGAGTCGCCAGTGGGAGCGGCGAAATTTTCTAGTACTTTTTACTTCTTCGCTGCAAGCCAGCGCAATTTCATCAATGTGAGGAAATACCCCCACATTCGAAAGAAACATCTTTCCAGATGTTTTGACAATCGATAAAGATGAAACAGCTATATAATTATTAAATTTAGATTTTTCGCATTCACAATGCTATTTTTATATTAAGATAAGTAATATTAGAAAAAATACTAGAAAAAATCGACTCACCCGTAGCACCTCAGACGGGACTCGAACCCGCACCCTTGGGAATCCGGCCCAATGCACTAACCAATTATGCTACCGAGTCGCCAGTGGGAGCGGCGAAATAATTGGTTAGTGCATTGGGCCGGATTCCCAAGGGTGCGGGTTCGAGTCCCGTCTGAGGTGCTACGGGTGAGTCGATTTTTTCTAGTATTTTTTCTAATATTACTTATCTTAATATAAAAATAGCATTGTGAATGCGAAAAATCTAAATTTAATAATTATATAGCTGTTTCATCTTTATCGATTGTCAAAACATCTGGAAAGATGTTTCTTTCGAATGTGGGGGTATTTCCTCACATTGATGAAATTGCGCTGGCTTGCAGCGAAGAAGTAAAAAGTACTAGAAAATTTCGCCGCTCCCACTGGCGACTCGGTAGCATAATTGGTTAGTGCATTGGGCCGGATTCCCAAGGGTGCGGGTTCGAGTCCCGTCTGAGGTGCTACGGGTGAGTCGATTTTTTCTAGTATTTTTTCTAATATTACGTAACTGATACTTATTAAAAGAATCTAAAAACTGAAAGCAGAGGTTCACTCTTAATCCAGACGGTTGCAATAAGAGGCATAGCTTAATTAGATCTCAGAAAGTACCATCTCTGTGTTAATAATTTTCATTTTAGAATTTAGTTAAGAATTTCTAACATCGTTTCAGAATTCTTCAACTCGCTAGAAGATGGCATAACAGATCTAAGGCTGTTTAACTAGGGCTATCAGTTCAAACATATCTGAACTGAGAGCCCAAGATAGAACCTTCAAAACATGAGTTTAACTGAAGAAATACAAAATAACGTTTTTATCATAAAGTCTATATAACACCTCAGTGAAATTCTTAAAAAGAAACACCTATTCGTTAAATAGTTATTGGTTTAAAGGATATGTTTGATGAAAAACGAAAGTAAGTAAAAATACTTAAATATACATAAACAATAATTACATAGGTAGGTACTATCTATACTAATATTATATAAAAGAGGAAAGATTTGATTGTTTGTTTGAATTAAATAGGCTCCGAAACTACTGGATCGAATTAGAAAATTCTTTGACAATTATTTAGAAAGCTACATTCTTCCCGATTGACATACTCGTAGGCTATATTTTATCCCGATATTCCCACGGGAACAGGTACCAGGCGGATAAAACCTCGAGGATCCGCTAGTAACACATTATTTGACTGACTATGTAAAGTTTTTATATCCTGACTGTCACGTAATAATATGATTACAATTTTTAACCGACTTCAAAAAAAGGAGGAGTTATCAAGTCGGTTTTTCTTTAAAAAAAAGCTTTTTTCTTTTAGTGTATTATGTCAGTGAACGTACGGGTGCGCACTTTATGGTACCCAAAAGGAAAAAACCAGTAGGCACCGCTGCATTTCACGAGTTATACATTTCTTGTGGCCCGGCTACACAACGTACATGTGTTACATGTAAATAAAAGTAAATAAAATTTAAAATTACTTACATTCTTAAGTTACCCGGCCACGCTTCTATTAACAAAAAAGAAAAACCTCCTTCAAAAAACCTAAAACAAAAACAGCTTCAAAATTAAATACCTCTAAAAAGTAAGAAATAATATTCAAATTATTAGTTACGCATATCAATATTAATAAAATACGTCCATTGAAGTCTGGTGGGGCGGGAGGGGGTTGTTCCGTATTCATCCCATGACGATTCATCCCAATTCTTCACTCATCCCAAATTGGTATTCCTTACTCAACCCATTACATTATTTTAATAAATTTTCTTAATTCAACCCAATTGCATTCCTTACTCATCCCAAATTAATTTATCACTAAAAAGTATGGATAGCAGTACAATGATTAATATTTTATCAGAAAATTATATAGGAATACAATAAATTGAACTAAGTAATACTAAGTACTTATGTACTCATTAGAAATTAAATATGCATGTTTTGTAAATAGAAGTATACCTCAGATAGGCAGATTTATTCACCACTGTCCCCGGGGCAGTTTAATACTTTATTTTATTATTTTTTACTCTCTACTGACCCTTATATATTATAGTCCTCACTGCCCCCGAATTATAATACAATTTATTTTTAAGTTAAAATTATTTAAATTAATTTCCAGATTTAGCCCGATTTGTTATGACCCCTATCATTGATATATGACTATCCTTCCATCTATTACCATACCATCTTTTATTTAGATATATTTTTTATAAGTGTTAATTTACTTAAGTTCTAATGTCTATAACATCTAAATTTTTTTGGATTATCAAATGGATAGGTAAAAATTGTTGGTGAGAACAAAATAATACATTTTTGACGACCGATTTGGCGCAGGGGAAAGATACCTTCTGCGCCAGATGTTTCGGATTCGATTCCCGAACAAGACAAATATTTGTGTGCATGATCATGTCTATTTGTCTTGGCCTGGGTGTTATCTATGTACCTATATATTAAGTATTTATTTACTAAAAAGTAAGTATATAAGAATATATTTATCCACTATCTAGATTCCATAACACAGTTTTTAATGAAAACCACTTATCAGCTAGATAATTGATGTGATTGTAAAAAAAAGTTATTATTAATAATATTATTTGTGTTTCTTTTACCTTTTTTATTTTTAAAATATATGTTTTTTTAATATAACAACAATAAAGCAAAAATGAACTGAGTTTAAAATATTTCTAATAAGTGATAATATTTTTATTCAGACCGTACACATAAATCTTAAATTTTTGGGTGGCTTTACGTAATGGGTTGAGTAAGGAATACTTTTGGGATTAATAAGGAATTTAAAATGATATTATTGTTGTGGGTTGAGTAAGGAACAAAACTGGGTTGAGTAAGGAAAAAATAATAAGTGGGATGTGACGTCATGGGATGAATACGGAACAACCCGCGGGAGGATCATCTTTTCTTTTTCTAATTCTCGTATTTTATTAATATTGATATACGTAACTAATAATTTGAATATTATTTCTTGCTTTTTAAAGTATATATTTTTAAAGTATAGTATTTTATTTTAAAGCTGTTTTTGTTTTTGTTTTCGGGTTTTTTGAAGGTTTTTCTTTTTTAAAAAAAAAGCTTTTTTATTTTCAACTTTTTAGTGGTAGGTATGTACGCGTGTAAATATTTTTTTACTTTATATATTATTTGTGGTAAGGTATGTAAGCGTGTAAGTATTTTTTAACTTCATATATAATATTTTCTATGGTACAACGCCCATAACTCAATTTCCAAATTCACGCTGTTTGTTTTTAAGGATTTACATTATGCCTTCGTACTTCCTAGTCCAAGTCTAGTCCAAAACGTCGCAGACCCTAGCTCGGTTTGCCAATATCTCAATCACTATACCTCCTATTTGACTTTAAGGAGTTCCCTTGTGTATCTTCGAAGTCTGTGTCTTTCGGAATTACCCATACATACTTCGTAATTGCACCCTATAAAACTAACAGATATTTAACTTTTGAAAAGTTTTTATTTACAAATTCCGCAGATAAATGCAAAAGTCCTTGAAGTAGACGATTAGACTGTACCCACATGAAAGTAAACAAAGTGAGTTGGTAGCATTAACTCTACCATTCTGATAAGGTTTCTGAAAATACAAACATCCCATCAACTCAATCGTATTGTATAATGTAATAACCGCTTAATAATGATAATTACCTACATCAGTTGGTTTATTTTATTAACCATAATTTCATAAACAATTTTTATTACGCTGAATTAATTACGCTACAGACCTCCTAAATGGTAGTGCGTAACGAACGAGCAATAATTCCGGGCGCAGGTCGACACTAAATTATGTATTTTAAAGCATATTTTGTACTAATAACTGTGACTCTGGTTTTAACCAGGCGTTGCACTAATCTTAAAATAAGTAAGTACTCTCACACTTAGCCATTCTGTGCTTCCTGTCGATGTCTCTTAATTTTGTTTGTGCAGTGAGTTGAGGTTGCATAAAATTACAAAAAAATAACAATCACACATAAATATTTTAAATTCTTTCAAACGTTAGTAGGTACTTAGGTACCTAGCTTAAAAATAAAATCATACATTTTAAAATTCAGGCATAACTAGGTAGGTCAGGTAGAGTGGGCCAAGAGAACCGAGGCAAGAACTAAGAAACTATACCTATCGTAGTTTATCTCCATAGCGACGTGACAATAAAGCAGGAATAACAAATTAGTTCCCGTATGCAACACGATACGAGTTTACAAAATATTTGATAAAAAACCCCTTTCAAAAAACCTGAAAACAAAAACAGCTATTAAAATTAAATACCTCTAAAAAGCAATTCAAATTATTAGTTACGCATATCAATATTAATAAAACACGTCTATTGAAGTCGCCCCACCGGGCGGGAGGACAACTTCTTTTTCTAATTCTAAAAGCCCCACCCGGCTTCATTAGACGTGTTTTATTAATATTTATATGCGTAACTAATAATTTGTATGTTATTTTTTGCTTTTAAGAGGTATTTAATTTTTAAAGCTGTTTTTCAGGTATTTTGAATTTTTGGAAAATTACTCTATCGAGTACTTTTACGCGCGTTTTTTTTCTCGATAGCTGTTCGTGCTAAAGGTTACAGATGAGTCCTGAATACCGTCTATCTTGGAGTATAACCTATTCATCGAGACCATTCCAATGTGCCCAAACACGATACCTCTGCTGTATGTTGTTGAAGAGTTGGGTATCCTTCAGATTCCAGATGATGCCTCATCATCACCACCTATTATACTTGGTTCGCAATGTAGTCATTTAAGACCATTCTAGTGATCCCAAACACGATACCTCTACTTTATGTTGGTGTGGAGTTGATTATTCTGCAGATTCCAGTTGAAGCTTAAGCTTCAGGTCGTGGTTACCTTACCATGTTCTTTTAATATCATTCAAGTAACACGGTACCAAATTTCGAATCGACTGGACATATGGAAGTTAGCCAGATCCCCTTATCAACTAGAAAAGAGCTGATGATCTTCAAACGGCTGATCAGGTTATGGTTACCTTACCATGTTCTTTTCATTGGGTCGAGGTAATTCCTTACATTGGTGATATAACGCTGGCTTGCAGCGCGTGAGTGGGATATCCTAGAAGAAATTCGACGATGCCACTCTTCGTCTTCTTCAGCCTCAAGTCACCCACTGGCCACTGCTGACTGTAGGCCTCCTCATTTGCACGCCATCCCGTTCGGTCTTGTCCTTTTCTCATCAATGACGATGCCACTAGTGACTCGGTAGTTCAGCGGTAAGAGCATTGGTACCTCAGTACTATACTAATTCTGTGACATTGGACCGAAATTCCAAAGGTCGCGGTACTGGTTCGAGTCGTATTTTTTCTAGTAGGTATATTATTTGGTATAGTATTGTATAAAAATAGCATTTTAAATGCTAAAATCTCAAATAAAAAAAACTATAAACCTCTTTGAATGAAAATAAAAATAAATCATGGTTCACTTGCCCGCTCGACTTTATCTACTTTTGTAGCAGATTTATTAAACTTCAGTAATTGGGTTTAATTTTTTGGGTTCCGTACCCATAGGGACCAGACGGAGCCTTATTGCTGTCACTTATATGTCGGTACCGTATCTCTGTACGTCGTCTGTGACAAAGCTCTAGAAGCTAAACCGTTTTTTTTTTCAACCCAAAGTCAGGTAAGGTAAGAATAAAAAATATTTTACCCAAACGTGTTGGGCATTTGTTTAGAGCTAATTATGTAGACAAAAACTGTCTTTTTTATTTAAGAAATGTTATAAAAAAGGCATAAGAAGCTGCCAAAGTCAGCTTTTTTTTAAATTTTGTTTCGTATTATTTTTAAACCTTTCTTTGACCTATGAACATGAGGTGGTCAAACGCGTAGCACAGATAAGCCCCGCCCGCTCCTTAGCCCTATTTGGTACGGAACCCTAAATGTGCGAAGTCCGACACGTACTTGGCCGGTTTTTTTTAATAATTTATGCCATAACTTCGCAACTTCACCTCGCATTAAAAAAAAACCGCACACAAAATAAATAGGATGTTTGATAATTTAGATCCTCATTCCTTTAGATCTGAATTAATTTCATCGTAGTCTGCGGCCGGTGCTTATAACGGCACTTCCGCACAGCAATAAAAAAATCTACGTTTCAGGGAAATTTATAAACTTCACATCCCGGTATCAAAAGTCATACATATATCGATTCCCTGAGCACGTCATATACCAAGGATCGACCGAGGGACTTTTCGAAGTAAGTACCTATTCCTTAATGAAATTAGGTACCTAATTCATCCATTTACAATGGGGATACCCCATTCTCGATACCCCACACACCACACCCCATACTCCATACCCTATACCCATCCACCATCTCCAATTCTGTCAATTTTATGATTGTTTGCAAATCAAAGTTTTCTGATTTTAATTTAATAAGAACCAAATATGTTTGTTGTCCAAATAATTATAGTACCTATCTACTGCTGATAATTTTTGGCTTCGCATTCAGATTAATGACACATCAAAATACTTTTTTAACTTACTTCATAAGTATTTAATTTTAGAAAGGGGTAGAAACATCCGGCACAGGGGGAGTATTACAAGCTCTTAAAGTTAAAACTTGTCATAGCTATTAATGCGTCTGTTTTATATACAGCGAGAAAGAGACGCATTGCCATTGTGTGTACCTACCTACCTATGGCCACGATTAGAATATGATTATAAAGTTCTTGGCCACGATTATGATGTAACTATGATGTACTTTCAGTTACCATGTGTAAATCCGGTCGAGATGGCGTATCTACAGGTGATGACATGTGACAGATTTGATCCCCCTTTCGTTAAATTGGTTGTGGGCGACACGCATGTGCATGTAACTCGCAAAGATTTTTATGGAAGATACGAAGGCAATGTTGCAATCAACATTATTCAAGTATGTATGAGGAAGTTATATGTTGATGACCGCGACTTAAACTTCCACAAAGGGAGTATTTATCGGACACCAGAAAGTTATCGATTACGGAAAGAGAGAACTCAGAATAGTTACAGACTCCGAGGTCCTTCCGTGACCTATCACTCGGATTAATACATTCATAACTGTATCTATAAGTTAAACCATACTTATTCCACGGTTATGTTATTTTCTTATTCGCTTTAAAGATGGACTTTTTCAAGAATATAGTCTTTTAAAAAATGTGAAATTTAGTGAGTTAATAAACTTTGAAATTACCTAGAATGCTTTAAAATTTTATCATCTAAAACATTATTCCTCCTTTTTAGGGTTCCGTAGTAAAACAAGAAGGAACCCTTATAAGATCGTTAATGTTCCAGTCATCGAGATAAATTTGCAAGAGAAGCAAACCTCTCTACCATGCGCTTAGAGCATGTATATACCGTTAGCACGAACATACGTAAAAACATTCGATAGAGTAATTTGTATTGGAAAATACAGCGCCATCTACCGCTGAAAAGCGAAATGAAATTTTCCATAGATAATTACTCTATCAAGTAGATACTTTAAGGCGCATTTTCTCGATAGATGTTCATGCTAAGGGTAGGTACACCGTACACGCGCCACAAAAAGAAAGCGTGTAAACTTTTTAACCACGGAGGACGTAGTTTTGAAACGTAGTACGCACGATAGCACGTCAGGTTATACAGTTAAACAGCGAAAACAGCTTTTATTACGTAGGACATAAAGGCTGTCTCAAGGTCAACATGTATAGTCTGAGGTGCCGTCGTGTGTACATTCTGTACATTTAACTCGATGCTTTAAAACCACTAAACATTTTAAAGTAAACATATATCTGTCTCACTAACACAAGTGGCAAAAACAATAAAAGCTTGAGAAAAAGCAAAGGCATAATTGTTTGGTATTATATAATAGGTGTATTATAGAAAGGTTGCTGCCATGCTTAACATGTTTTATGTTCTGAATGCTTTAATACGGAACCCTATACTGCGCGTGGCCCGACATGCACTTGGACGGGTTTTTTATCCCAGTTTGAGTTATAAATAAATCAACAGCAGTAATTAGTAAAATTTTATGTTATATGATTTACATTTTAATCTTGTGGAATGTCTTCTGCAACTATATGACACTTGCTATTACCTCTTAAGTACTACCTAGTAAGTTTTGAATAATACTAAGTCAGAACTGGGATAAAAAATATCATAATTAATTTAGGTAGGTACGTACAAATGTTAATAATATTGATTACTTGGACAATTTCACACATCGCCATCTTGGGTGCTTTACGGGCCCTCTTTCGTTGTAGACCGGCATGTTGACCACTGCACAGGTCGTCAAATTTTATTTTTTTCAATATTTCATTCATTCATTTTCTGGATGAAATTTTTGCGATCAAAACGCATCCAACTTCGGAAAGTCTGCCGGGCTTCAAATTAAAACAGATAAATCGATCCCCAAACGGGCAAAAATGGCGAACCCCAATTCATGTCGCACACGAACATCGATATCTTCTAAATAACTTCGGCGAATAGTAGAATACGAAACTCCTTACTTCAATTTATCTGTTTTAAGTTGAAGCTCGGCAGACCCGCCGAAGTTCGAAAAGTTAGCCGGTAGGGCCCCAGGACGACGGATATTATGACTGTATAATTATGAGTTTTAGGTATGTTTTATAAAAAAACATTCAGCTGTTTGCTACCTGCAAAAGCCCAAACTTGGTATGTTTAGAAAATGTTTTTCCGTTAAAAAAAACAGTAGCTGCAATGTAAATGATATTGTATTATGTCGTAGTATATTCGTACAGACTATTCATTCATACAGGTCCTTTACAATCGACCTAAGATTTTTGCAAAGATCCGGTTTATTCAATTATTCTACGATTGCCTATTCGGATGAAAAGTGTACAAGTCGAAAATTTTCCAAAACTCAACTAAGTAAGTACGTAAATGCAGATCACTCCGCAAAAAATCGGTAGTAAGTAAACTACGACCACGCACTATGTCGACTTTCTAAAAATTAATTAATTCGTTAATCAACTTACATGACCAGTTAATAGTGTATTTAATTGAAACTTGCATTCATTTATGTATAGCTACAGTACAGAAAGCAGAGTCAAAGAAAATTTGAAAAAGAAAATGTTGCGTCTTTTTTTGTTTTTCTTGGTTGTTTGGGAGCTACCATGTATTCATGGCGAACCGGAATATCCAGACAAGCCAGGTGAAAGGACTAAATCAGTATTTGAATATGGTAAGTTAGCAAGATTGGTTCACGCGTTGGATGTACAAGCCTTCCTTATGAGTGGTTTTGGAGGACAGGCCATTAGTCACCACACGAACCCAATGCGGATTTGTGGGTGTTAACGACTGCACATCCCATGACTGACCCTTTGTATTCTGTGTCACAGGACTCGTAGGGCCAATCACAGAATACATAATTGGCACTAATTCACTGCGCGATTGGCATTGTGCTCTTCCTTCACTGTAATATTAAAAAATATACGATATACCTACCTATAGGTAGTTAGAACCAGTTTACAGAAAACTTATTGAATGAATCGTTATATTTGCTTGGTACGCACGACAGCACATTACGTTATACAGTCAAACTGCGAAAACAGCTTTTATTACGTAGGGCATAAAGGCGGTCTCAAGGTCAACATGTATAGTCTGAGGTGCCGTCGTGTGTACCTGCCTACCTAAGGTGGATTCCCACGGCCTGCGATACCGCGCACGGTGCGTGAATTGCGCACAAGCACAGACAACCAAGGACGCGCATTGGACTCTTTCCACGAAGACGCAGACGAGTCGCACCGCACCTTAAAGAAGTTACCGACTAGCAGGTTGTTTGTTTGGCATCACCGGCTTCAAATTGGTTTGGTTTAGTAATACAATATTAGGAGTAGGTTTTTTTATACTTAATTTTCAATAAAGTTGGTTTTATTTTTTCGCTAAAAAGTTGTAAATTTGTAACATGCCGTGGATACAGTTAGTACCAAAATAGTAGAGTAGTAGAGAACAAACGTCCACGCACAGGCCGTTCCCACGGTGGTTCGGTGCGGCGTCGGCGCGGCGGTGCGGCACAGTGTGGGGAGAATCGCGCAGAATCGCGCACGGGGCGCACCGTAGGCACGATAAAGATTTCTTTACCGTGCCGTAGGATTCCACCTTTACTTACCTACTTATGTCACGTACAATATACATAATAATGTTGACAATGCATTGTAGGAACCCGCGTGGAAGGCGATAAACTATCGTTCTTACAAACAGAAAGAATACCACCGTTCGAATCAGTTTATATTATTGATGTGACTGTAAGTATTTTCACAGGGTTCTAGGCTACTTTATCTGTTATTTGAAGAAGCTAAGCGGTACTCAGACTGCATCGCAGCCCGCAGTGCGCAACTGCAAAGCAAACCGCGAGAGCACACGCGTATACGGCCTCGACGGACATCACCGCCTACGCGTTCTGCGTCTTACTGTTCGGCAACCAATGCGCAGTTGCCACTTGCACACACTCACGTAGTGATTATATGATCAGTGCAACGCAGGACGCGCGCGCAGAGATGTCGCGCGTTGCCGAGGCCTACCTAACATTCCCATCCTTGGTACCTACCACAGAATTCATAATGATAAAAAATAAAATAAAAAAATATTCTTCTTGAGAAAACATCCATCCAGGTAGGTACGTACTATGGGCAACAGCGTCGCTTAACCAGTTAGCAACAAAATTCGTGTGCGCGGCGCGGCCCGTATCGCCCCTGCACGAACTACAGCTTGGCCAGAAAGAGTAGAAATTAAATAAAATGGAACTAAAATTTTTCAGTACCCAATATAGTCAAGTATTTTGACATGTTTGGATAGAAAGTGGAGCCCTCAATTTTTGTCAATTATTTATGGTCAAGCTATAAACGTATGTTGTGACGGCGCGGAGTGCAAGCGATTTTAACCTTAGGAGTGGTTATACAAGGTGTTACAAAAATACCCCTAATGCCGAATATGGTATACTAGTGGCCCGCCCCGGCTTCGCACGGGTACAATGTAGTTACTAATGTGGTGAGTGTGAAGTTATTAGACTATACTACAGGATATCTATATATAGTGGTGGCCACAAAATTAAGGACGCCAGCGATTATCGTGATCTGACCAGCGGTTTAAGAGATGTAAGGATATGTTTAAAAAAACCGCGAATATAGTATAGAAATTATGAAAACTTGCAACTGAAAATGCTGAGTGGGTGGTGGAGTTGGGTGTGTATTGCTATCTGAATCTTCTCCATTCACTCCCTGGATGGCCATCATCAGATCACAGCTAGTTCAATCCCTAGCTTAAAACCAAGACTTCAAAATTACCTCGTTTGTATGAAAATCGATTTGTGTTCTTAATTATGTGGCCACCACTATATGTATATACGACGTACACAACATACGGAAGGGTTGACTTATGTGTGTCTGTCTGTCTGAGGCAACCTAGCTCCCAAACTTATGGACCGATTTTGATGCGGTTTTTTATGCATAGTTTAAAAGATCTAAGTGTACAGACGACGGGACTCCTAAAAAATTTATCCGATTATGATGAAACTTTGGTGAGTTGTTCTGCTTACGACCGAGAAAGTCCCTGGCTAAAAAAACGGAGCATTGCAATACGCATGCCGGGTACAGCTAGTTCTAAATAAAAATATGTTGTGCATTATCAAGATTCTCAATCTCGATCATCCAACACTTCTCTATGATATACAACGTGTTACAAAAATACCCTTTATGCCGAATATGGTATATATTATAGGGACCATCAAACTGAACAACTTTTACTTTGGGACCAACTCTGAAATCGCGAAATAAAAATTAGCTGTTTCATACAAAAATTCAAATCGAAAATATCAAAATGCGTTTCATACATTTAGATATTTTCGATTTAAATTTTTCTGTTTTTTTTTCGCGCTTTGGGAGTTGGTCCCAATAGTAAAAGTTGTTCAGTTTGATGGTCCCTATATACCATATTCGGCATTAGGGGTATTTTTGTAACATGTTGTATACCTACCACATTTCTTGTCATGTTATCCGGTTGCAAAATAAAAAGGCTATTCGGCGAGCTGACTCTCGAGCAGGCGACATTAGAGCTGGCCATGGGAGAAACAATCACTGCGCAGATCTACACCAGCCTTAAACTTTGTCCCTGTCCTTTATTAATTGTCATAGCATAGGCGACTTAACCGAACATTGTATTCTTTTAAAATTAAACTGATAATTAGATGTAATAATTTTGCACCTTATTACAACGCAATAAGGAAAAAATGACAGCACTGCCAACATAACGCCATAGGTACTATTCAATAAAATGCATTCTATCTACTCTCAGGGGAAATGACCAAAGAGAATGTAATACTACGTTGAGATGACAAATGATATTTATTTTTCTTAATTAATCAATCAAATGCTCAAAAAAGTTTCAATTCCGACGTCGAAGTCAATCACAGTAAAAGTAGCTTTATATAACTTTTTAACCCTGTTAGGTAATAAATATTAAAAAAATACGAAACACGTGTTCAATTAATTTTGTGAAAGAATGTCTATGCCAAATTTCAAGTCAATCGGGCCAAGGAATCGCGTTCTCCCATACAAACTTTACCACCCTGTTTCACCCCTTTAGGGGTTGAATTTCGCAAAATCCCGTCTTAGTGAGCACCTACGTCCTAAAAGGAGCCCCCGTGCAAAATTTCAGACTCCTAGCACTTGTAGTTTCTGAGATTTCGTGATCAGTGAGTGAGTGAGTGAGTGAGTGATTTTCCCTTTTATATATATATATATATATGGACCATCAAACTGATCAACTTTTACTATGGGACCAACGCTGAAATCAAAAAAAATCAGCTGTTTCATACAAAAATTAAAATCGAAAATATCAAGATGTATGGAACAGCTGATTTTTTTTTCGCGATTTCAGTGTTGGCCCCATAGTAAAAGTTGTTCAGTTTGATGGTCTCTATATACCATATTCGGCATTAGGGGTATTTTTGTAACATGTTGTATAAGCGACGCTGTTGCCCATGTACTTATTTAGAAAAAATAGGAAGTCGCGCATTGTTTCCGGGTTTTAAGATGGGCAGAAATGTGTGCAGAGTAACCTAACCTAACCTAACATTAGAAAACGTGTTTTATTTTATACAATTTGCCAATTTATTTTAGGAACTCTAAAATCTGATCCCTATTTCTGAAATCATTGGGCTGGCGTCGAGCGCTCTTTACTACTCATTTACATTTCACAGCATGGCTGTCCAATGGAAATGAGTACCTATATACCCAAGTAGGTAGTACCTTAAGAGTGCACGACACGCCAGCCAAGTGATCGTCGAATGATTACAAAAATAGGGCCCCGTGCTAGGCAGTGTGAGATACACTTTAATATTAACCAAAACCTATTCTAGTTAATTCCGCAAAAGATTAAGGGGCTGTCATGAGCCAACTAGCGCCACCAGTTGATTTTATTTTATTTATTCTAAATAAGCCCAATTTCTTAAAAAAAGAATCAGTCAAGGTCTTGTTAATAACGTCTAATATTTATACTTTACACAGTTTGAAAAGGCATTCAAACAGTTTAAAAAACGCGATTTTGTTAAAAGTGGCCACTGTTGGTTCAAACCCGTTTTTAAACTATTGCACGCATTTTATAATATTGTAACGTTATTCAATAAACATTAGACGTCATTGAGAAAACCTTGATTTTCCTTTTTTAAGAAATTGGGCTTATTTAGAATAAATAAAATAAAATCGACTGGCGGCGCTAGTTGGCTCTGTCAGCCTCTTAATTAATTTTATTAGTCGAATGAACTTACGTTTCATTCATTTCAGCATAATCGTACGTATTTGGAACCATATTATACATATTTGAAAGTAGAATATGTTAACAAAATGTCAAAAGTACATGTAGAGTTCGATTGGAAAAAGAAAATACTGACTATAAATCGAAAGGTTCCATTGATGACCTTAAATGTGAAAATTATTGGATACTCTTTGCCAAAGAATACTTCGTCGTAGAGCTGAAGCCTTCGCTAGGCGTGGTCGTCGTGATGGACCAATGACGTCGTTAATGATTTAAATTAAAAGCACTTAAAAAAAATCCTATGACCTAGATAATGACTTTTTAAGGAATTTTCATGTTGGTAAGTAAACCGTGATAAAAAAAAAGTTATTTCGCATTCCCAACCATTCCTTAACAGCAGCAGTGCCAAATGTTTCTGAATTTATAAGTCGCATGATCTCCATTAGAGACAAGACATCCTCAGGTCAGGGGCTCTACGCTTCTAAATCGCTCTACGAGTGTAGGGAGACGCTCTACGAGTGTCTCTACGAGAGGCGCGGCCTTCTCAGGACTCCTCAGGCCGGGCCTGAGCATATGAAGAGCCCATAACTTAGATTGTTATCGTAATCGCTCTGATTGCAATTGCAATTATAATACACTGCTTCTTTTCTTTGGTACTAAGCTAAGTTTTTTAACCGACTTAAAAAAAAATGAGGAGGTTCTATGTTCGTCTGTTTATTTGTTTTTTTTATTTTTTATTTGTACCAAAAGAGACAAAAATCTATTTCACACAGCGCCATCTAGCCCCAAACTAAGCAAGGCTTGTAATATGGGTACAGACAACTGATATACTACTATACTTTTTAAATATATATTTATTATACATAGTAACACCCAGACTCGTCACAGAAATTAAAATTCATCATTTCAATTTCTACCCGACCGGGAATCGAACCCGGGACCTCTTGCGTGGTAGACCGGCATGTGACCACTGCACCACTCAGGTCGTCGTCATAGTACATTTGTATTGTAATATATATCATGGCCCGAAGGCGGGCCTGCGGTTAAGCAGCCTTATTGATCTAGTCAGATGTTTTTTTCCTTTCCGACCCGTGGTTCACCTGACAAGTTCACCTAGGTGGACTATACGGACACTTGTTCTGACCCTTGGTTCACCTAAGAGGTGTACCAAGGGCACTGCTATAAATTTTATTATACGTAGTTCACTCGAGAGACGGTCTATTGCTACTTTGAAAATGGTATGACCCTTGGTACACTTCAAAGTGTACCATGAACACTGCTATAAACTTTATTATCCATGGGTCACTAACTCAAGCAGGTGTCTACATCACACGACAGGAACAGCTTCACTGGAATAAAATAGATAAACTATGAAAAATCCAGAACACGTTTTTGATGTAACCGACACTTATTGAGAGAAAATTTCGTAAGTTGACTAAGATATTTGAGTTTGAAGTTGAAAAAAGCAGTAGAATTAATTAGTTTTTGATAAAAAACAGGGACTCAAATATCTCCGAAAGTACAGGTGGTAATAACGATGATTTGGTTAAAGAAAAACACAGAACTATGGATTATATATCAAAACTTTATTTTCACTATTGGCGACTAACAATAGTTGAGTCGTCAATTGTAAAAAAAATCAAAATAATAAAGTGAATTTACAATTTTTGAGGGTCCAAATATTTAGAGAGAATTAACACTTTTTTGTTCATTATACTTATTATTACGGTAAGGGTTTGTCATTCGTGAGATCGCATGTTGATATCGTCGTGCCGCTCGCGCTCTGCCTCGCGGTGGTCGCCGGAGACTCGCGCGCCAGCCGACGTGCCGGCTTCATCGTGCTCTCGCTTGCCCTGCGCGTGCGGTGCCGACGGCGCCGACTGCACCAACCGCCCCATCAAGCTCGCGCTCTTATCCTTTCTCGGCCGCGTCCACTCGTGCGACAACACGCGGTCTAACGTCAAGCGCAACGTTATATCTGGCTCCAGGATATGACGAACTATCGACTTTGCCGCCGTGGACACCGTGTCACGGATCCTCGAGCGGAACACCCAATTTCTTGACATTTGATCTTTCAACAACTTGCGCAGATTGGAATCATCGAAAGGCATCGACGCGTTCAACATTATGAATAGAATTATCCCCAAAGACCATACGTCTGCCAGCTTTGGGTTGTAGGGTGTCCCGCTTACCACCTCCGGAGCGGCGTACGCGGCCGACCCACAATAGGTCTGACTGAGCACTCGACGGTTTTCGCCATCAGTACAAAATCTTGCGAAACCAAAATCTGCCAGTTTTACGTTGAAGCGCCTTGACAGCAGTATATTCTCGCACTTCAGATCGCGGTGAGCTATATTTTTGCTATGGAGGTACTGTAAGCCACTTGCCATCTGTCTAAACCACAGTTTTGCTTGATTCTCCGGCACAACACCGTTGCGTTTTATAAAATCCAGCAAGTCTCCATTATCCGCATATCGCATGAAAATAAAAACTCTTGGCCCCCGTTGTAAAATACTGTGCACTTGTATGATGTGAGGATTCTCGATCTTGGTTAAAATATCGAGTTCACGGGGGAAAAACTTTTCTAAAAAATCACGTGGTGCTTTTTCCTTGTCAAATATTTTGCAAGCGAGGTGCATTCGCTTGGGGTTGGATGCATCGCAGTACTCCGCCAGATGGACGGTGGCGTACGATCCTTGTCCGATTTTCTTGCCGATGAGATAGCCTCGTTGTTCCAAGGCGTTCACCTCGGAGCTTCGAGGGCTGAGGCGCTCAGCCATTGAGCTCTATCGACTTTATCCTAACCCGTTTAGGATACATTGGACATCTCACTACTCACAGTATGTCCAAGGGTTCGGCCGCCTCCTGTCAAAATGTTTACTCTCCGTCTGGTTAAAGTTTTCCACTCAACTCTCATGTAATGAGAGTAAATCGATATTACAAAATAAACCGTTATAGCACGCACAAGATTTTGTCAGAATATTACGACATCACAAAGAATTTGGATTTAAAAAACGCTTTCACTAGTAAGAATACTCCCAAAAAGACATATACGCTACATGGATGAAGGTTTTTTCTTTTGTTTCTAAAATTGAAAAAATGACGTTTTCAGAGGCGCCTGTATCAAAGCGATTGGAAAAGTTCAGTACTTATGCACAGTTGAATTATCTATACCTACTATTTTTTTGTACTATTTCATTCATATTATAGGTATGTGCCGTAGGTATGTGTCCAATAAAATCATACATAAGTATAATAAATTTCCGAAAAGTCTGAAACGAATTCGGAATTGGAATACAACATCATCATAATATACCTTTTGAACGAATGACTAAGCAGGTAATTGAATTATCAGAGCAGAAATTAATAAAAATAAAAAATAAAATGCTTTTCGCAAATATAATAATCGCGTAGCATTTTGTAGTAGCACTAGCACGCGCAGTTTCGTGTCGTTTCGTCGATGTGTAGTGTAGTGTCACAGAATATATTATCAGTTATTATCACCAACATAATTACCTACCTATTGAATAGCGAAAGTCGTTGTTGGTTTGCTGTTGTGAACATTGAACACCAAGAACTATTTAAATTCATGACATTATTAAATAAAGTGATTGAAAATCATAATGTCATTAATGTCAAAATTTATTAAGTATGGCTGAATCTAAGCACTTTAAATTATTATTTAATTTAGATTTATGACATTCACAATGCTATTTTTTATTAAGATAAATAATATTAGAAAAAATATACTAGAAAAAAATCGACTCACCCTTAGCACGTCCCGTCTAATATAAGGTGCTACGGGTGAGTCGATATTTTCTAGTATTTTTTCTAATATTATTTATTTTAAATTATTTTGGCTGAATCGTAGTGTCCGTAAGCCCGCTCTGAAATTGCCTACATACGTCCTATAAATAATCAAGCCTACGTCATAATGACTTCACGATAAAATGCATGGCACACGCACGGTCGAAAAAGTTGTGCTGAATCTCTGCTGAACTAAGTCAGTACTATTATTAATTCTGTAGCTGAACTAGGATCAGGGGCTCTATCGGCTAAAAACATTGAACACAAATAAAAACTTACCAAAGAAAAGGAACAATGTATCACATACATCTGTCAAAACACAGTTAAAATTAAAACTAATTTCAATGTTTTTAGCCAATACCTCCGCAGAAGATTTTCGCAAACAAAATTGGCTGGAAGTTTGAGAAATCCGGTTATTTAAGGTTAGAGGGTTATATTTACGTCATGTGATATCAGAACGGGACACGTGGCGTGACATCATTAGATTAAGCCCAAGAACTTTATAATAGCCCAAGAATATTTTAGCCCGAAGATAGCCTCAGAAGAATTTAGCCCTTAAATCGTGGTCATCGTGGAGAGAGTAAACATAAGTCTGTCAGTTCTTAAATGGACACACGACAGCACATCAGCGGCGGTATCGGCTAAAACATTGAAGTTCATGTTAACTGTGTTTTAAACTAAAGCTTTAGTTATTCTTTTGAAATAATAGTGTCCACAGAGCAAGCCACTCATTAAGAAGAAGATGAATAAATATCTAGCCGGAAGTCCTTCAAAAGTAATTTTTTAACTGCTCAAAGTGAACGAATCATGTTAAATGCTTATATCAGACCAAATAAAAATGAGGATTATGATTTAACAAATTATAATCGTTTACCAAGAATTATCGACCCATCAGTTGTGGTGGGAATAGAATAGATACCTAGTATGTATGTAAATTCATAATAAAATACGCGGCGGGCTACGTACTTTCGTAGTGCGCAGTGCTACGACGGTAGCACACCGTAGCGTATTTAAGTTCCTACCTAAAAAAAACTGTAGGTAGGGACCACAGCATTGTGTGAATGCCCTGCCAAAAACGAACCAAAAAGTTTAATAGGTAACAAGTGTGGGGACAGTTCTGTGGAACAATTTTTACACAACTGCCCAAAAAAATAAGAGTGTATTGTGGTCAGGGTTCATGTATGTTTGGTAGGTAGTTATGTGAGTTTATTTTCTTCTTATTCCACCATAATTTCTAGATGCCTGAACAGATTTGGATGTGTGACGTATAGTTAGAATCCTTGCATCACCCCAAGTGACACTGGCTATCGATTTTTTGAAAAAAGTCAATAAGTTCGTTGGCTGAAATGTTGCTGCATAAAATTTACTAAATTTCTAATCTATCATATCACATCACATGACAAACTTAAGTGGGGATGGGAGAGTCCCCCCTCTACTGTAGGTAGGTACTCTTTTCCCCTCGCTCGCCTCCCTTAAATGATTTTTTTCATTATAAATAATACACTTTTACGGATTACAGCGCATTTATATTTATTGTTAATTCATGTTATTTTAGAATTATTTAGTTTGGATTTTTGGATTTGGATTCCCGATTTTTGGACGTTTCGACACCTTTTCAAGGGCAGTGGTCATTGACGATACATTGACGATAATGGTATTTTTATTCTTCAAGTTCACAAAAATCTTTATTGAAAATTGGAACAAATTTGATGAAATTATTTTATATTATTATACATATACATATATATTTTGTCTT
Organism: Catoptria pinella; assembly: GCA_963556745.1. Taxonomy (NCBI): domain Eukaryota; kingdom Metazoa; phylum Arthropoda; class Insecta; order Lepidoptera; family Crambidae; genus Catoptria; species Catoptria pinella. The sequence continues at coordinate 7,246,508 of OY750776.1, forward strand.
AATTATTGGTCTTAATATGGTTTGGCATAAAAAATACGACATAGATTTTTCGCATAATGGCATATTCGTATAATTATATATTTGTGGAATGGTTTCATTGGCATAACGATTAGGTACTAGTACTAAATATCATGTGGCATTATGGTGAGCATAAATGATAAACGCATAACGTTAACACGCATAATAGTATTTTTAACATAATTTATTATGTTGGCGCCATGTAGCGACGACGTCAGGAGTGGAAACGGAGCTGCTGACTGGTTCGAGGTAAACGTCACTTATTGAAACCTGCTTCTACATACGTCGATTCATGCGATCCCCATTCGTTCATTCGTCTATCATTCATTCCCTTCTGAATTACCATTTTGTATTAAACTGCTTGCTGATTTAATATTCGAACTAAACGTACCCATTAATATTTTAAGTAAACGAAATATTCTTCATTGATCTAATAGTGTACGTTTCTTCAACCTTGAAATCCTTATAATATCCTTCCAAAGCTGCATGGCAGCTTAGTTACTGACACTGTTTTGTCACTAATTTGGTCAAGTTGTAGTTAGGAAAAGACTTAGGCGATTCTTAAGTTTAATGCAAACGGACATTATTTTAATTTCTGTTATTAACATAAAAAATGAGTTTTTGGCGCCATTTTGTCGAGTTCGGTTTGGTGTCTATTTTAATTATTTTCAAATTGATTCACAGTGGATATTGTGTCTTAAAATTGGTGCAGTTATATGGTACAAGTGTCTACGCAACTGAACAATATGTGGGATAATTAAAATAGGCGCGATCTTGGTTGTGTGAAGCTGAGACTTTTATTGAAGTGGTGGCTTCCTCGGCAGAACTAACCGAGTTAACTGTCTTGATATACTTGGTGCCAAATGCTCCAAGCAGCATTAGAATGCGATGCACCCGCATTCTAATGAAAAATTAAACAATATCTACCACTGAACTACTTAACACTTGACACTGGCAAAAATTACATCCAAGAGGAAAGTAGATTGCCATAACAAAAAAAAGAAGAAGAGAACATAAAAAATACGATATAGCAACACCAGCTGTAGAATGTCATGTCATTAGGTCACTGACACCTACAAAAATTAGCGAAAATGTTTCTAAGTCTATGGTGGTCACTGACCCCCATATATTTTTTTTTTTCAGTTCAGTGCATTCTGGGCACTAAAAAAAATTTTTTTGTAGTATTCTGGCAGACCAAGTCATCGATTGCGATCTTCTGAATTGAATGCTCAAAAAATCCGATGACTTTTAGCGATTGATGACAATCGGACGCCATTTTTTCCATCGCTCTTGATTTTCGATGAGAAACAGCGATTGTACTTGCAAGTTGCTGTCAGATGTCTGTCAAAAACTTTTGAAACTTTCTAACTTATAATAAATGCTCCAAAACTTTGATGACTTTCAGCGCTTGATGGCAATTGGACACCATTTTCGGTCAAAAACTTTTGAAACGTTAATTTAATAATTATTGTATGTGTCTTTATAGTATTAATTTGGTATTAGTATAATAATAAATAGGTCATTACGTCTAAGTCTATGTATTGTGCACTACGTAGCTTTTATCTGTGGAAGCTTGTAATTAGCTTTTAAGTATTATTTTAGTTAACTTGTAAATGATGCTGTAAGCTCCCCAAAGAAAATAAAATAAAATAAGAGTCCAAATACGAAACACAACGCAAAAAAAGCTAAGCAATTGTATGGCTTGAAAAAAGACAGTGGATGTGAAGGATTCCTGACTGCAAAGCTTGAATAAAATATTAAAATGCAGACAGAGACGAAAAAGTTATTTATAGATAGATAGGTATTATAGAGAAACGAAATTAACCATTTCAAAATATTTTTTATAAACAAATTTGATAAATATAGAATTGAATACAGTGTAATTGAGTATAGTGACTTCAAAATATTTTTGGTTTCGGAGCTTTGGTTCTCTCAGTTGGTGTTAATTTCAACAACTAAAGGAACTGATGAGATCTTCAACAATATTCTCTACAATATTCAATTTCGGTGAATCATACTCAAATTATAGATATGCATATCTACGTTGTTTCTTACTTCCTGCGTCAGTGTCGATTCTAAGTTGTAGATACTCGAAAATATACCTAAAAAAAACACAACACACAAAAATATACATCCCGCAGAATGCATCGATTAAAGTAATCGGTTTATCGATCACGTGATCGATGACTTAGCGATGAGTCTGCCTGCCCGTGCCCGTGCCCGACTCAACGTCAAAAAAGTGGGCGTCAGTAATCAGTATCAGTAGGCGATACACACCTACATAATCTTCTCTATTTAATATTGTTAAAATTGTTTTGTTGATCAATTTTGATGCGTATCGTGTCATGTGGCAGGATTACCTACTTGTAATTAAAAATCAGTATTCTGAGCAAACATAAAATTATTCAAGATGATGAACCAATATTTAAAAGAGTTAGAACAGGTGAGTACCGCTTTCTCAGCTAGGCTAACCTTTTTTCTGTAGTTATTATAATTTAACAAGTGACTTTTGTTTTCAGGACCCATTTGATCCAGATGAATTTGTCGAGAGAATGGTGCGTCGAGGAATGTCTGAATCTCGTCTCAAAGACGATCAGTTTGACCCTGAAATGATACATGATATTTTCACTCAAGCTATTCAAGATTTAAAGGTGAATATTTGTCTGTAAAATTGAGAAAAATATTTCACTATTAAAGCTTTAGCAGAAGTGAAGTGGAAGTGATAGGAAGAGGTAAAAATATCCATGTCCAACTCAAAATCATTGTTGGGCCAAATGCATATACTTGGACCATAAAATCAGTTAAGTAGGCTGCACAATCTAAATATAAAGAAAAATAAAATTCATTGCATAGGTAAAGTGGTATAAGGAGGCTGTTTTTAAAATTAGATCAGGCCGCGGGCAAACATAAACATAACATGGGTGATGTAGGTACAGATTATTCAATACAGGCTGATGTACAGATAGAGTTTTTTTCACTACTGATACTATTCACTAGTGCAGATTACAAGGTCTTAAAGTAAAGTTACTGCTGTGAATAAATAAATAAATATTTGACAACATCACATACATTGCTCCGATTCCAAAGTAAGTAACTAAAGCACTTGTGTTATGAAATTCAGAGACAAGGGTGGTATCACAAACACCCAGACTTGAGCCAATATAGAAAAGTTCGTTTTCTAAATTTGACCTAACAGGGGATCAAACCCGGGACCTCAGAGATGGTGACACCTTGAAAACCGGTGTACAAAGCTACTCGACCACGGAGGTCGTCACATCAAAGCCAAATAAAAGTTTTAACTTAAAATAATTGTAGATGCTTCAAGAGAGGCAAGAACGGAAATGTGCAAGATTGGAACAAGCAGTCCAAGAAGAGGAGAAACTGTATGGTGCGAGACTCTCTGAAATCATGGATCAACACACTGTATGTACAACTATCACTTTCCTTTGACTCTTCATCAGAAAGGATTGAATACTTCAAAATTATACAGTGTTCCTTCATAAAGTCCAACCCCGAAAGGGGATGATACTAGACCATAAATTATCTATAAAAAATATGATTCCTAATTTAAAGATAATTTGAAATAGTTATAGGAAATGCATTTTTTTACAAAAAGCACAATTTAACCTTTTGAGCGCCACGGTCTTCTGTAAAAAACAAACGTTTCCGTGCCCTCCGCGCCAAGGAAAACACGCAATCTTAAAAGTATGCACAAAATAAAACAAAGCATTTGTTTATGTATTTTATTAAATATATGTTTTGACTAGATATTGTCTTCTAATAAAATGATAGGGCACGGAAACGTTTGTCTTCTATAGAAGACCGTGGCGCTCAAAGGGTTAAGTCATTGTTGTCTCTTTCTTATGCTGTTTATTATTATATTTCCACTGCCAAGTGTGTGGTTAAATTTATAATAATTTGGCTTACTAATTTAGAAAATAAAATTTAAAAGAAAATAAAAAAAGCAGATGCACAGTTACACAGTGTTTTGTCCCTTTCTTTTTAATGTCAAATTTAAATAGTTTTACAGAGAGTAACCATTGTGCAACTATACATCTGCTATACAATCTTTATTAGTAAGGGGTTAGGCTTTAGTAAACATTTTTTTTATTCATTAATATTGTATGTTTTGTTGATAATTTATGGTCTAGATTCACCACCTTTCGTGGTTGCACTTTATCAAAGGACACAGTATATTAGGACTGGATTCCAATGTTAACATGTTACTCCAATCGCGCTCAATACTTATTAAAAAAGCAGAAATATCATTTATTGGACACATAAAGAGTGTTAAGCAGCATACACACTCACCCATACCAAACACACCACTGTTGCATTTCGTGGCAGTTTTATGTTTTGTTAATTTGTTATTTTACATATTGAGATATTGATCAGTTTCATTTTGTAAAAGATAAATCAATCATAATGAAATATTTTCATTAATCAGGTTAGATTTATTTGTTTGTTTTTGCTATGTTAAAAAGTCTGGAATGGGTGGTAGGAAAATGTAGACGATTAAAAAGAGCTGAATTATTAAGTTCATTTGAATAAAGAAATTACTCTTTGACTCTCGACTCGTTGAACTGTTGTAAATCTTGTTACAGCACTGTGTTAACGTATTCAGCTCATTAGACGAGCGTATGTCGAGATGCGGAGGTAGAGCACTTGACGTTGGAGAGAAACTTGGAGCTGCCAGGGCACCCCGAGCCAGAGCTGCTGCCGCAAGAGATCTGCTGTCTCACCTCACTCACTTCCTTAGTCCGGGGCCTGTTCTGACAGACTTGTTTAACGATCCTAGTAAGGTGAAGAATTTTATTTAGTTCTCTTAACCAAGTTTGACTTTGATGTTTGTGCTTCTGATTCAATTGAATTGGTTTATCAACTGATACAGTTCAGTACATTTAATGATACAGTACAGTATAGAATTAGTTCAGTTAGAGATTAGAGCAAACATAGGACACACATGGTCCAATCTTAAAAGTTCTTCAAAATGTTAACCTTAAACTTAACTTGAAAAACAGTCATAATTTCTACAGCTTAATGAAGCAGCTGATGTCATACAAAAGCTTCACACTATTGCACAAGAATTACCACCAGACAAGTTTGAAGTCGCCAAAAAGAAGATAGAAACTAAATATGATGAAATAGAAAGAAATCTAATTGAAGAATTTGTGAAGGCTCAGAACCAAGGCAATATGGCTAAAATGAAGGAAATTGCTGGTATTATGACCAACTTTAAAGGATATTCACAGTGTGTCGATGCTTTCATCGAAACAAGTCAAGTGGTATGTATTTTTTTTGTTTATTATGACGACCTGTGTGGTGCAGTGGTCAATATGCCGACTACCGCGCAAAAGGTCCCGCGTACGATTCCCGGCTAGGCAGAAATTGAAATGATAGATTTTAATTTCTGTGACGGGTCTGGGTGTTACTATACATAAGAATTAAATATTTAAAAAGTATTTATATAGTATATCAGTTAATTCATCAACCCGAGCGGCCGAATGCGTCGGGATAACAATGGAATATCTATTATGTCTCATTTTCCAGGCCTTGATGGGTTAAGTAGTATATCAGTTGTCTAGCACCCATATTACAAGCTTTGCTTAGTTTGGGGCTAGATGACGCTGTGTGAAATTGTCCAAGCATTTATTATTATTATTACTATTTATGCATTACTAACATATACAAGGTGTTACAAAAATACCCCTAATGCCGAATATGGTATATAGGGACCATCAAACTGAACAACTTTTACTATGGGACCAACTCTGAAATCGCAAAAAAAAAAATCATCTGTTTCATACATTTTGATATTTTCGATTTTATTTTTTGTATGAAACAGCTGATTTTTTTTTCGCGATTTCAGAGTTGGTCCCATAGTAAAGGTTGATAAGTTTGATGGTCTCTATATACCATATTCGGCATTAGGGTTATTTTTGTAACACCTTGTATAGGAGTTATTGCTTTGCTCTGATCTGGAAATATTATTTCAGTATAAAATTAAAATACACAATTTACTAAGCTCACTTCTACTAATTACTACAGAATGACAACGAAGAATGTTGCAATAAATCACAATAAAATATTTAAGAGTAAATTATAAACTTTCAGAATACATTGCTTGGCAAAGACATATTCAGTGCAGTGTTGCCACTATGTAAAAAGAACTACACTATTATCAGCAATGTGTTTCTGAACCCCGACCAAGTCATGAGCAAGTTTGTTCTGAACATCTTCCATCTCAAGCTGCAGAAGTACATTCAGACGAAACTAGCAGATAAAAGCGACGTGGACAAATACTTAAGGAATCTTTATGACATGTATACTAGGTATGTACACAGAGCAACACGTTGGATTACCCATACATGGGTGTATGTCAATAGTACCTATGTACATTTTATGAAAGTCTAACATTTGCCCATCTGAGTAAACTTAAGGATGAGTAGATGTTTTTAAATTTAGATTTTTCGCATTCACAATGCTATTTTTATATTAAGATAATATTAGAAAAAATCGACTCACCCGTAGCACCTCAGACGGGACTCGAACCCTTGGGATTCCGGCCCAATGCACTGAGCAATTATGCTACCGAGTCGCTAGTGCGAGCGCCGAAATTTTTTTGTACTTTTAACTTTTAGATGTTTTTGTTATATTTTCCTAATTATAAAAATCACAGCACGCATCGCGTATGCGACGAGCTAGTAGCCGCTGGCTTAGTGTCTGCTGATGGCAACACCACGACAGGAGACCTCCGACGTGAAGCCCTAGTCAATGGGGCCATGGCCGGGGCTACTGATGGCTACCCGGCCTTGGAGGCCCGCAGATTGAGGGCTTCTTTAGCCACTTCCCTTAATAATTACTACTCGGAGAAACAACACATCAAGAAGCAAATACAGGGGGGAGGGTAAGTGATTTGATTTTTTAGTATTATAATAACCCTGCATGATAGAATCAGAAATGAGGTGATCCGTAAGAGAAGTGAAGTGATTGACATCGCTCGAAGGGTTGCTCGGCTGAAGTGGCAGTGGGCGGGACACATAGCGAGAAGAACAGATGGCCGTTGGGGCGGAATGGTTCTGGAATGATGGCGGGACGACGCTCCGTGGCCCGATAAAGTGGACCGACGATCTGTTACGGGAAGCCGGTAGATGGCAGACATCGCAGGACGTGTCAAATTTTGTTCGCGTTTTAGATAAAAGCAGTTTTAGTGTTTTAGCATTTTGACCGAAAATTCTTAATGACGTGCGTAGTTAATAAAAATACATTTAAATCAAACATTAATGCGTGGCAGTATATCAATTTATGTAAGTTCCTTGTATGTATTAGTTTCCAAGAGTTGCGGCGGGACTTGCAAGCAGTGATCGGTACGCGCGCCAACATTAACATCGCCCAAATAGAGAACTATGGCGGGGAGACCTTCCTCAGCGAACCGCTCGTGCAGAAGATGCTCAATGATGCCAAGACTTCATTCGTCAGGTGTAAAACGGTAAGTTTTGGTATAAAACATACTGCCTCCTTACAAAAATTCCAATCCAATGTATTGTCCTTGGATTGGAATTAAACTAAAACATTAAAATTTAATACAGATTAAAGATTGCTTTAATCTGACGACCTCCGTGGTCGAGTGGCTTTGTACACCGGTTTCCAAGGAGTCGCCATCGCTGAGGTCCCGGGTTCGATCCCCGGTTGGGTCAATTTAGAAAACGAACTTTTCTATATTGGCTTAGGTGTGGGTGTTTGTAGTACTACCGTTGTCTCTGATTTCCATAACACAAGTGCTTTAGCTACTTACTTTGGAATCGGAGCAATGTATGTGATGTCAAATATTTATTTATTTATTTATATTAACGAAAAAAAAATCTCATATAACAGACTATGCATGTTGACCTTGAGACCGCCTTTATACCCTACGTAATAAAAGCTGTTTTCGTAGTTTAACTGTATAACCTGACGTGCTGTCGTGTACATCCACGAAATTTCATTCAACTCGTGTGTTGCCATAAAACAGTTATTCCCGTTCCTTTTAGCTTTGCACACCAAACGAGCTTCCTGGGACCACGATCGGTCTACTCGAAGTGCTGATTCATCACCTGCTGGTAGAACATGTGGACTACGCCTTAGACCTAGGCCTGCAGTCCATCCCCATTGCCGAGAGCAAGTCTCCGCCACAGGTAAATTGACCTTAATAATAATAAACCTTTTACAACGTAAAAAGTTATTACAGTTGATGTTTAATTTCATATTAGTCTGTTTGCCTTAGTCTGATTTTCTTTCTACAGCCTATTTCTCTAGTCCAGGCTGATCTCGTTACGACCCTTATCTAATTCTTTTCGACTTTTTTCGGAAATCGACCTAATGGTAACTTAAATAATAGTCTATTATTAAAGTAACGCGTTACTAATGATAGGCTTGAAAATCGACCTAACTTAAATAAAAGTACCTATTTCATTAAAATAGGTAAAGCGTTACTCTACAAAATTCAAAATTCAAAACTCATTTATTCAGTCTAGGCTGTTACAAGCACTTGTCGAAGAATGTCGAAGAAGCTACGCCATCGGTTCGCAAACCCTAAGCGGGAGACCTTGTAACGAGAAGAACCGACAAGAAACTCGTCAAGGGCTGCTTTTTTTTCCCTGTATATTTCATAGTGTCGTCAAAATTTGAAAAATGATGTCAGCATTTAATGTGACGTCATTTTCCATTACAATAATTAACAAAGTTTACATTCAATTGGTAGGTAAAATAAATTTCAACTAGTTGAACATACAAACCTACCTAATACTCCCGCTGTTTCGGTTTATTTTTAATCTATTCTTGACACGAACTCCCTTTAAATGGCTAACTTGTGCAGTACAATAAATTGCTTATGTCGCAGAATACATGCATATGTTCTTCTTATTTTTGTTTTGGCAATTCACTCTTCAAGGAATACTTTTGCCAGTTTCAAGTGTTGGATAGGGTTCAGTGATATTGTTTCGGTTTGCATTAGAATGCGGATGCATCGCGTTCCAATGCTTCTTGGAGTATTTGGCACCAAATACATCAAGTCAGATTACTCGGTAAGTTCTGCCGAGGTAGTCACCACTACGATAAAAGTCTCAACTTCACACGATCCTATTTCAATGATTTCACATCTTGTTCAGTTACGTAGACACTTGTAACACAAAATTACACCAAATTTAAGACACAATATCCGCCAGGCACATCTTTCCCACTGGGCACTCTGGGCACGTGCCCAGGGTCCCGCTATTGATAGGGGCCCCCTAGTTCCTGGTCAGATCGCTTAACGATAACGGATGCTTATTACCAAAAAACATATAAAACATGTTTAGGTACTTATTTCGAAAACTTGAACAATAATTACTGAGTACAAATACTACTTGCTTACTAGCTATTTCAAGCGCATAGCTATCCTACTCTTGCCCGAATATCAGGCTTTCTGATCTGATTTCGGCATGTTTCAATATATTTAAGTCCATATCATAGGGGCCCCCTTATCTTAATGTGCCCAGGGACTGAAATAGGTTAAAGACGGCCTTGATATCCGCTATGAATCATTTTGCAAATAATTTAAGCAGCCACCGAACTGAACTCTACAAAATGTCGCCAAAAACTCATGCTTATCTTTAAAGAATAATGTTCATCAATGATAATCGATCATTGATTGTTTGACCTTTGTAAAAAAAGTTTTGCATTTTGCATAATAGTCTGAATGAAATACAATTATCATTTTTCTTTCAGATATATTTCTTCGACATCGTAAAACAAGCAAACGCCATAGTCAAAATGTTCGGGGACCACTTTCAAGATTCCATCTTGCCTTGCATGAGGTACTGATACGCTTAAATCAATTTTAACCAATTTTTGGGGAATAATTTAATTGTATTTAAGATTGGAAACTTTTTGGAACCAACAGATTTGGAACTTGGAAGTGTAAAGGCTTCTTAAAAAAATATTGATATTTCTTCAACGTTATTTTAATGATGAAGAGTGGCAAACAATAAGATCGAGAAAATATAGAAAATTTGTCTTTCTTATTGATTCGCTGAGAATCGAACCTGTAACCTTAGAGATTATAAATTTCATCATTATTAACATCCATTTTGATGTCCCCATTGCTGGGGTACAGACAGGCCTCACATGTGGTTGTAAAAAAAAGATCCCACCAAGACACATCACGTGGTCCTAATGCGTATTGGTAGGTGTTAACGACTGTAGATGCCTCCGGGGCCAACGTCTTAACGTACCTTTCGAAAAAAAAACTCAAGTTAATACAATTTTGGTCACCTATTCAATGATTGGACTAAAACGCTAAGCCATCATGGAGTTCCTCCCGCCCCCTAACAATTCTCGTTTGAAATCGAATTAAACTGGTTGCAATTACTATTCTGTCATTTTCATTTGATAGCAGAGTGCTACAATAGCACTTTGCCAGTAAATTCAACTGCCTTTCATTAATTTCAATCGATTGTAATCGTTTGAAATCAATGAAAAATTGTGGCTGATCTTACGAGTTTTATTTATCACTCTATCTATTAGTTCAACGGCGAAACAAAGCGAATGCATTCAGAAGAAGGTAGCTATAATGGAACAGCTGGAAAACAAGCTGGATGCTGGGTTAGAGCGGGCTATCGCGGCCATAGTGGGCTGGGTGAAACTCCACCTGCAGACTGAGCAGAAAAAGACTGACTTTAAACCTGAAGGGGACATTGACACACTTGCGTCGCCTGTGAGTCTTTGATAATATTATTCTAAGCTTTAATCAGAGATAATAAGGTTCATTTAGTGATTGTTTTATTCAAAACCTATTAAAAATACACAGTCAGCAGCTAGCTCCGAACAATCTTCATTAAAAGAACGCTGCGCCGCTGTACTCTTATTCTTTTAGCACTTGTTTCTTTTATCAATTTTCGTTTACTGATGAACGGGTCGTCGAAAATACCCTTCGTCTTTGGTTCTGTTACAAACATTAGTTCCCCGCCGATCTGTTCGCCTAAAATACCCTTCATTTGTCATTTAATTGACATTTTGAGATTTTAGCATTCACAATGATATTTTTATATTATACCAAATAAAATACTAGAAAAAACACGACTCGCACCAGATCATGTTCTCGGACGGGAATCGAACCCGCGACCTATGACTGCTAAAATCCCAAAATTTAAAAATTATATAGCTTTCTCATCTTAAGCAATTGTTTAAAAATATCTGGAATGGTATTCAATTGATTTCGAGGAAATTCCTTGTACGTTGGTGAGATGGCGCTGGCTTGCAGCGTAAGAGTTGATATACTAGGAAAAATTCGACATTCCCACTAGTGACTCGGTAGCTCAGCGGTCAGAGCATTGGACCGGATATCCAAAGGTCGCGGGTTCGATTCCCGTCCGAGAACACGATCTGGTGCGAGTCGTATTTTTTCTAGTATATTATTTGATATAACAGTGTAATTGTTTTTAAATAATCCATTTATCTTATAAAACTATGATATGCATAGTCAATATAGATTTCTGTATGGGTTCTTGTCAATTTCTTCAACAATCACGAGTGAATAAAAATATAATACAACGTCATCACACAGGCATGTTTAGCGGTGGTGTCGTACCTAAACTCTGTGATGGACAAGATTCACTCGGGGCTCTCGGGCGACAACTTGAACGCCGTCTCCCTAGAGCTGGCCGTGCGCCTGCACCGAGTCATCTACGAACACCTGCAGAACTTCCAGTTCAACTCTGCTGGTAACTATAAACTTTGTAATACTGGTATCTTCGATCAAGAATACCCTAGATGTCGGGTAAGAGTCTCAATAGCGCCCCCCAACAATAACACCTCACTTTCAAACTGGGCTGATATTTTGATTTAGTTCAAGCGACCCAGTAAATATGTTGGCGCAGTCACGCATGTGATTGTCACCATCATATTTACTCAAGTGCCCCAATGTGTTTAAAAACTGTAAAAGTAATCATCGAAACACAATTATCATTTTATTTTATAATATTAATGATAAAACATCAGATTATTTTAATAAAACAAAGCTTTTTACTTTTTACGCGCCAACACCAACATTCACCAATGTTTGGCCAAATGTTGGTATTTTTTTCAGATAAATCAGTTAATTCTTGATCGAAGACTTGATCGTATACTGGTCGGGTGATTTCGAAACGCTGCCTAGTTTCGAAATCACCGACTAGTTTTAATAGAGTCGTGGTGTGGAGCGCAAATCTATTTAAAAAAAATGAATTTATATTATTACTATAATAACATATCTCAACCAGGTGCTATGATAGCGATATGCGACGTGAAGGAGTACCGCTCGGCGGTTTGCGGGCGAGGAGCTCGCTCTGCGCCCGCTCCCGCTCATTCTCTGTTCGATGCGCTACACGCTCTCTGTAACCTTCTATTGGTGAAGCCGGAAAATCTGCACCAAGTATGCGTGGGAGAGACTTTGGTGAGAACTCATTTGCAAATTATTTAAATGACTAACCCCCCAACAGAAGCAGCCCCAACAACATTTTATATGCTTACTCGATGTGTAACGCGCTACTCGCTTTATTCAACCTTCTATTGGTGAAGCCAGAAAATCTGCACCAAGTATAAGGGGAGAGACTTATATCGTTTTAGTTGCTAAATATATAAATAATATAGTATGTGTGCTCACTCCTCCCTGTTAGACGCACTACACGCTCTCTGCAACCTACTACTAGTGAAGCCGGAAAATGTGCACCAAGTATGGGAGAGACTGGAAAGTACACTATCGTGTTTGTCTTAAAGTGAGGCGCATAATTGTTTAAAAGGCTCATTCTTTGGCGCCATCACCACGAGCAATCGCGGCGATATTATCGTCGTGCCACGACGATAATATATTTCTAAATATTCTCTATGAATACGTCTCCACACGGAGATGTTATCGCGGCGATGCAACAATAGAAGAAGCGCTTACACGTCGCGATTCTCTCGCTCATGGAGACAGCGCATTAGATCTATGTACTACAGGCCTTTTGCAACCTACTGCTGCTGTAGCCAAAAAATCTGCCCCAAGTCAAAGATTAGATATGACGGATAGCCATTCCATACAAAAAATCAATACCTAATGCCGGCTGTACACTCTCGCCCGAGAGCTCTTCGCCCATTCTCGCCGGAATGTCTTGTACGAGAGCCCCGGGTGCGAGAGCGTCCCTGTACTCTCTTCAACGTGCAGTCGCAGTTGTGAACTTCGAGGAGATCGACTACAAAGTAGCGCTAGCTGCTGCCGTTGTCTTGATGCCATCAATTAATAAACTGGCTCCAACTTCGATCAGGCTCCATGCTCCATGCTCCATTTAATACTATTCCTATAAATTCAGTTCTGTTTCCATGTTCCACATTTTTTAAGCATAAATCACTATATTTTGCTTTGAAAAAACTGTTATGATGATGCGTTCATAGCCGAGAGCACGCAAGAGTGTACTGCACTGTACAGGGATTCTCTCGCTCAGCCTCGCGAGAGACAGCGAGACCCTTTGCAAAATGCTTATTTAAGTATTTATAATAATAATAATAAATATTTGACAACATCACATACTTGACCCGATTCCAAAGTAAGTAGCTAAAGCACTTGTGTTATGGAAATCAGAGACAACGGTGGTATCACAAACACCCAGACCTGAGCCAATATAGAAAAGTTCGTTTTCTAAATTGACCCAACCGGGAATCGAACCCGGGACCTCAGAGATGTCGACACCTTGAAAACCGGTGTACAAAGCCACTCGACCACGGAGGTCGTCAATAATATATTCCTGCCACTTGCTATAGGTCATATGCGATGCTGCGTACTCAATTATTACTAAGTTTAGAATTTATAGGTGGCGGGAACTAGCACACCGATTTTATAATACGCCAGCGGCCGCTAGCGACTTCTTTTGCATGGCCTTTGTTCCTGGTTCCCATACGAACTTTCATTCCCTATTTAATGTTCACTCCCTCCAATATTTGTTTTTGCATTGTTGCAAAGTAGCTTAAATACGTTCCCATGGTCCAATCTATTTCCATACTAAAATTCATCAAAATTGGTTCAGTAGTTGTAGTTCAGGGGCGTGAAATCTAATAAACAGACAAAGCTACTTGCACAGTTACGTTTTTGTTTTTAACTCAAATCGTGACGGAGCGTGATGCGTGGCAGTGTGTGAATAGTGATCCGTCTTAATTAAATGGTAACGGTTCAATTTTAGATTCACAGTAAAACATTTTGGCCTTACCTAAGTTCTTCAATATTTTTGTATGACTTATACAACATGTTACAAAAATACCCCTAATGCCGAATATGGTAGATAGGGACCATCAAACTGAACAACTTTTACTATGGGACCAACTCAAATCGCGAAAAAAAAATCAGCTGTTACATTTTGATATTTTCGATTTTATTTTTGTATGAAACAGTTGATTTTTTTTTCGCGATTTCAAAGTTGGTCTCATAGTAAAAGTTGTTCAGTTTGATGGTCCCTATCTACCATATTTGGCATTAGGGGTATTTTTGTAACACGTTGTATAATAATAATTATGAGTGACATACAACAAAATCGTCAACTATTATTAGTTACTACCACTTGCTACTATGTTTGTGAAAAGGATAAGCTCGTAAAATATTCAATACACTGGGTATTGAATATTTTACGAGCTTATCCTTACGAGGTTCAGCGACATATAACGGGCCGTCTGTGTATTGTAGCTTAAAATAACTGCAAACTCGTTATAGACCCATTGGTTTTTTCAACATATAATTACTTATATCTGCAGTTTCAATCGCCGAATGAAATTTTAGTAGTGCCTTAATAAATTATTTAGTTTAATTGGTGTACTTACTGATTTTTGTGTTGATAATATGATTCTATCTATCAGTTTCAAATATTGTTTTTATGATGGAATTTATAATGTCTGTGATAATAAGTCATATTATATCATACGACTGCCATAACGAAAGCGAAGATTTAATTTTGCTAAATATGTGACTTCCTCTAGGGGGGCTGACATCCTACTAATACTATAAATGCGAAAGTTTGTGTGTGTGTATTTGTTACCTCTTCACGCCTAAACGGCTGGACGGGTTTGGATGAAATTTGGTTGGTAGATAGAATAGGACCTATTAACATATAGGCTAATGTGCATCCTGGTCAAAAGTACCCTAGGGTCCACGCGGACGAAGTCGTAGGCGGCCGCTAGTTGTCAAATAATAATTACACTACAGAACAAAATTAAGGCCCGTATTTATAAACCGCTCTCAACGTTGAAAAGAGCATCTCAGGTATTATCTCAAGATAGCTCTCAACGTTGAGAGCGGTTCATAAATACGGGCCTAAGACTCGTTTTATTGTCCACAGGCGGAGCTAGACCAATCAATCCTGCACAACTTCATCCAGTTAAGATCAGACTACAAGAGTCACAAACTATCGACATTCCTCAAGGGGCTCGCATAAACCGCAAGTTAACATTTAACGTCAACATTATGATCCAACACGTTTCAGCGCTTATTTGAATGAATTGCCAACAAATATGCAATAATCATTAACATTATACGCAATAACGTTGTATTTACAGTGTACCATTGTAAATTCAACCATTTTTAATTTGTTGTAAAGTTGATAATCAAAGAAACATGTAGATTTCTCGGAAATAGTAAAATAAGACTACGACTATTAAGACGCGTATAAAAATAAGTTTAAGTTACATTAATTTATTAACTGTGTCCGCTGTATAAATATGAAATGAACTGAACAGCCTTACAAGCTATAAAGAGCTAATATAGTAATAGTACTTTGTTATTTATACTTTGTATCTGTTGTATTGTTGCTTAAATGTATATAAGTAAGAACAAACGAGTATTAAATACTAATTATTTTACATATTACTGTGTTTGTTCTTATAACCTGAATGTGCATATTTCCTGCACGTCCGTAGCCTAGAATACTGAGTTATTAAGTTCTTAAAAATTTAATGAATTTCGATTCATTCGGAGCTTAAAATGTGTAAAGGGGCTGACATGAGCCAACTAGCGCCGTCAGTCGATTTTATTTTATTTATTCTAAATACATCCAATTTCTTAAAAAAGGAATCAGTCAAGGTCTTGTGAATGACGTCTAATGTTTATTGAATAACGTTACAACATTACAAAATGCGTGCAATAGTTTAAAAACTGGTTTGAACCAACAGTGGCCACTTTTAACAGAATCGCGTTTTAAACTGTTTGATTGCCTTTTCAAACTGTGTAAATTTTTTCAATAAATATTATACGTTATTAACAAAACTTTCGACTGATTCCTTTCTTAAGAAATTGGGCTTATTTAGAATAAATAAAATAAAATCGACTGGCGGCGCTAGTTGGCTCATGTCAGCCCCTTAAGAGTAACGAGTATTAAGAGGTAAACTATATCTGTCTGACTCCGCGGCGCTGCATTTCTCCGTAGCCCTCTCTCTCTTTCCAACACTTGGAACCACCATTTGACGACCTGAGTGGTGCAGTGATCAACATGCCGGTATACCCGGGTTCGATTCCCGGCCGGGCAGAAATTGAAATGATGGATTTTAATTTCTCTGACGGGTCTGAGTGTTACTATGTATAATAAGTACATATTTTAAAAGTATTTATGTAGTATATCAGTTGTCTAGCACCCATATTATAAGCTTTGCTTAGTTTGGGGCTAGATGGCGCTGTGTGAAATTGTCTAAGCATTTATTTATTTATATTATTCGTTTAGAGTAGAATAGCGCTCGCTCTAGTGATGTTTCCGATTGACAGGAAGGCATAAAGTGGTTTGTCTTAGTAATAGAGGGGAAAACGCGGTGCGGGGTGGGCCAATGTTAGCTTACAATTTGTTATTGAGAAAGACATGGTTTTAACATAAGTATTTGTATACTAGACATGACTATTAAAGACAATTTAATCTGTATTATTAAGCTCTTAATAATCAATTACTCTCATTGTAAATCAACCCATCTTGGTCTTATTCATCATTTCACTGAGTGCTAATTATATCTTTGGTTGACATCACATGACTACTACTCACGTTAAATTTGTGATACAGGGTGTTTGGATAAAGATGCAGAAAATTGAATACAAAAACTCGAACAATTGAAATGAATAAGTTTTAATTGACGTAACTCTAATTAATATTTACTATGTGTGTATCATTTTAATCTGTCGATTCAGGTCATGGTATTGTTGTTGATTGATTGTACATTATGATATTCGTTTTGGGGTCAATTTTCAAATTAGCCTTCTATCAACATTGATTAAAGTGGGCGTCGAATTATTGTATGTTTGCGCATTCCATTGTATTAAATGTGTGCCATTTAAACATGACAAGATGTAAACATCCAGTGTTTATCTAAGCCAATTTCAGTTAATGACCTAGTAAAAATGTCGAAACCAAGTTTCTGATTTCGCTCACAGAAGAATGTCTGCAGTGGACACTGGAAACGGTCCGTGTCATATTGTATAATGCTTGCACAGCGTCTTATCAGCGGTATCTATACGAGCACTACGTCCATTCATAAGTGCTCCCCTCCACCGGCGGTTATTTGAATGAATGTGCGTGTGTGCGTCGCGTCGCCAGCGCACCTACACCCGACCCCGGCCGTCAGTGTCGATCTAACCGGCCGGCACACCCGACGTGCCGCGCTCCCGCGTCCCGCAAAAACCGCGCTAAGACAGTGCTATGCCCACAACCTGTGTGTAACCCCACGTTACAATTATTACTGTGAACTGTGACTATAACGTTAATCTGGATAATATCAAAGTTGAAAGGTAAGCGGTAATGTTTATTTTCATTCAAGCCCGACGCCTACGCACCGAACGCTGTCGCGATTTGTGAGCGACGAATTTACATGCTGTAAGGCTCATTCATTGGATGTTAGGCTCTATTTATATTATTATCGGCGTATGTACGTGTGATGTGAATGGGTGATTAGGGCGCCTTGTAATGAGTCGGTTTGATATAGGTTGATTCATGAGGAGACTGAGGTGACCGGCTGATTCGGTCATCATGGAAATGCGTTATCTAGGTGAGGCGAGTTGCGTTCCATTTTGAGTGTTGTTTTTATCCCGGCGCTACCTGAGAACCGAGCGGACTCGTTCGCCGCAAGTCGATCCAGCTAATGGCTTCGCGTAGCAGATTAACCACACCTTCGGACGAGTAGCAATTTCACCACTTTTTGCTAGCTTTTTGTATGAACACACGTTTCTGAGTATTCGAGTAACAAAGGTTTAATACTTTCTGATGATATGGAATCGTAAAAGAGGATTGATAAGGTGGCGCGCATAAATCAAATTTTAATCAAAGAACAAACATTGTCATGTGATTGTCGTCTGTTTGGTTGTTTGTAATTGGAAACTAGATTTTGCCGCAGGATTCATTGTTTACTGTCGAAAAAGAAAGCTTTTAATTATCTGCTTTAATCATCGGCCATCATCCGTCTGTGTGACAGTTTGAATTTAAATGCGATGTGTTGCTGTTGTTTATGCGTATATTGAGTAGGTACTTCACAAACGTTTACATTTACATAGTGTGATATGATAAGTAAGATAATGATATCAGGCGACTTTTATCATTTGCTAAACTATATCAAGCAAATGTGTAATATATATGTATTTCTAGGTATGCGACAGCACATGGACTGACTTCTGACGGGTGAGCAGTGGCATTGACGAATGGCAGTGGCCAGTATTTATGGACCCACTACCCCGTTTATCAACTTAAAATGCTTTTTTCGAACTAAGTTAAGACTTTGTAGATATTTCCTTAGCATAACTTGAGCAGGGTCTGCATCTCAGCCAGTTTATTAATACAAATTACTTATGAATGGCAGAATAAGTAACCTGCCCCCCCCACTCTTGGCGGGATCGAGTTCACATTAGGTTTGAATAAACGTCAAAAACCTGTTATTTTGGTACATTGAAAAAGGTTTCCATGGTTTCCATTACCGTTTTGAAGTTTACTCGATTCGAACTTAATTTCGATCGCATCGGGAGTAACCCCCTCTGCACCCCTACTCTCGACGGGATCGTGTTCACATCAGGATAGTACGAATGAACTTCAAAAATCTATTATTTAGGTACTTTGGAATCGGTTTCCATTGTACTGTTTTGACGTTTATTCGATTCCAACTAGAACTCGATCAATCTCGTCTCGTCGGTTGTATTTACCCCCCTTGTACTGCACAAAGAAAACAAAACACAAAAGTGAACCTCTTTACTTACTATTATAGCAATTACTACCACGCAACTACTACCTATAAGTGGAAGTATGTATAGTCAACTGACGCTGGGTTACCACGGCAGGGTAATCAAATTCAATTTTGTACTTAAATGCGAAGACATTAAGGTTCAAAATGAATTGTAGATTTTTGACAGTTCTGTATAACCCGACGTGCTGCTGAATGTACAAACGATGGACTCCGCTACTGAATTTTGAAATACGAAAAACCGCAATGAGATTACAGTTTGTTTTAATAACTCTTCTTCTAAATAGTACACACAGTAATAACTTAGACTTCATATTTGTTTACACGTGGTTTAGATACTTACTTTATAAATTATCTATGCTACGTCAGAACTATACTCTCAAGCACTATCTAAGTATGCTTTTTCCCGGTTTTATTATAAAAATAATGTCAAAGTACTAAAATGTTTAGCTACTTCTGAGGCCGAATTTATCTGGCTTATTCATAGCAGGTCTACAATTTCGAAGAATACGAGAAAATAGCTCTTCTAACAATATCATCGCTTCCTATGTTCTCAGAGTATTTCTGTTTTAAAACTAACTTCCTTACTGGTGAAAATAGTTTTTTTTACTCCAGAACTTACTAGGATAACTTACCTTTAATATTAACATATTTGACAATATTTGACAACATCGCATACATTGCTCCGATTCCAAACTAAGTAGATAAAGCACTTGTGTTATGGAAATCAGAGACAACGGTGGTATCACAAATACCCTGACCCGAGCCAATATAGAAAAGTTCGTTTTCTAAATTGACCCAACCGGGGATCGAACCCGGGACCTCAGAGATGGCGACACCTTGAAAACCGGTGTACAAAGCCACTCGACCACGGAGGTCGTTTATAATATTATTGTATGAATTGTAGCTTTTCTACGTATTTACAACAAGAGACTTAGTCAGTTTATGTGAGTCACGTGTAATTAGGCGTTTATCATGCACATAAGATAATATAATTTTCACGAAATAGATCGATAGACAGATTTTCCAGTATGTACTGACGGTTTTCTTCCAATATGTTACATGTAGAAATGGTATGCAAAAGTGTGCGTAGTGGTTAGTGTCAAACATAATAATAGCTCAGCCAAATAATAGATTGCGTGCTTCCTTTAAATTTTGGACATTACAATATATTTTTTACGTTTATTCTACCTATATTATTCGCATAGACATGTCTATTTGAATGTAGAACAAATAATACCACGAGCTGGAACCGAACCCCTTGACAGTAGCTGGCATCTTTGGTCCTAATATTTACTAAATTTTTTTATTTTACTTATTCTTAATATCATGTTATATTTGATACAGTTCAAATTTAAAACCTAAATAACTATAATTTTTAGATGTTTGTGGACTAAATAACTATAATTTAACGATAATTAGTGGATGTTTTCTACCTAAAAATCTTAATATAATAACATTCTGGCAGAGCAAAAAAACTATTTACCTAAAATATTTTCATCAAGAGAAATGTCACCATAATATAACATTGTAATGTAACCACCTGCCATGGCACACTATTCTTTTATTTTGTTATCATTAAATTAAAACATGTCTAAGATTATAATATATTAATGTAAGTTCTTTCTCTAAACAATTTCAACAAGTTAATTAATTCATTATATCGAGCCATAACATTCACATCATTGTTTCATGTCTTTATAATAAAGATCATTGAGTATCGTGTCTTCGATGATCGATAGATCCTCACATGAGAAGTCTGATGATGATGTCCTCCTCGACGAGTCCGTCGACGGCGACACACTAGCTATTTTCTTGCATGAGCCCGCATGTGACTTGCGAAGCCAAACTTAGTTTTGAAGCCACGGTCGCAGCTCGCGCAGTACAGTTGTCCAGTTGCGTTATAAGTATAGTTATAAGTTGGCTTCGGTCGGTCTTTTTAAGGTTTTGCATCCAGATCTTCGGGTCGCAATTCTTCAAAGGTTTTTACACCCTCATTCACGCTTCACGCGTCTACATGTTCTTCGCATGTTCCTTTTCGGACCCACATTATTATTTTTCATAAAAACTTACATAAAAAAAATGCACGAGAATTAAAAAAAAACACGACCGCTATAAAAATATTTGCTTGAGAAGGCTTAGCCTCGAAATTATCGGGTTATTTTATACAGTATAATTCACACCTAACTTATAACTTTTTTTATTACAGTGCTGTAGTAAGGAAGAAGCACCTGACGATTAGTTCTATTATGTATTCTCTGTGGTAGGTACCAGTTACAGGAACCGTTCATATCAAGCGATCATTTGTAGACTCAACCACCAAAAATAAAAATGTCTATACCTATTAAAATTGATATCAAAACTCACTCAAAACTGAAATTTTATATTGCGATCGGTCGAAAAGTTGTTGTTGTACTTAGAAAGAAATCAAGAAAAAGCAAAAAACAACCAATTGTAGATTTAAAAGGCGAATTAAAGTCTCAAATAGACGATGTCTTCTATTGTACCGTTACGAGGAGATAAAGTGATTGATTGTAAGTTTTAAAATATATGCACACCAAACAACTGTTAAAGCTGTTTAGAGTTTGTTGTGTGCTGTGGGCAGTTTTCGATTACTTCACGTCTCGGTTACAAAGCCATAAATCTGATAATGGTTATTGGTGAAATAAACATCACCACGTGAATTTGTTGCGCCTGCGCTGAAGGTTATAATATTATATCACTCTGTAGAACATTAGATAGATTCTTGCAAAGAATGCTCAAGTTTATCGAAATAGCAACAGATATTAATCACTTAAGGAACTGGAGTTTTCGTTTTTATTAAAGTTGAGTAATTTTCAGGAGTTAGATTTTTATGTGAATGTGAATTCATAGTAATTTTTGTAAGTTATTTAATTTCCGATGTATTAATATGGATCATAATAATTGTTGCGCAATCTGTCTATATCTGATATCACTTATTTATCAATGTATGCCGCTTATTATTATTCAATTCAATACAATACCGATAACGTAATTTAAAACATCTTCACTGATTTAGAAACATTTTTGAAAATGTTTCATATAATGTATATTGGTTTTATTGCTGACTCAGGATATACTTAACCTCAAATGTGCTCAATAGTTTATTTACGTAATCTACTTACGCATGTTTTTTTTATTTCATTGAAATAAAATATTTTTCTTGCAAAGTTATAGTTAAGATCAAGAGGTATTAAATTATTACTTACTTATCTATAATGTACTACAATCAAGTGACCCAAACTCTTTCAGTTAGTTCAAATAGCTTTTATGATACCATGCTCCAAAAACTTAGGTACTCTGGTAATATCCCTAATTTTCTTTTTATGGTGATAAAAAATAGTTATGCAGTCTCTTGCGCAATTGTCATTAAATTATAATAATTATCTTTGCATTCCTGTGAGCTAAGTTAAATGTTATTCGTAACGCGAAAAATCACTATACTGTTATCACTTATCAGTTTATCAGACACCTACCCGACTTATATCTGCTTTTCTGAAGGTTACGCATCATAGACGGCCATTTGTATTTGAAAAGTTACAGATTAGATGCTGAAAAATAAAACATATTACGCGGCATTTACTTATGGAAAATAGGAGGTATATAACGCGAATTAATTGACAGTGATCCACTGCTACTTCACTCGAGAATGTATATCAAAGAGATTTTTTTTAAGTTTAAAATACATCTGAAGTTGGTCACTTCTGTTGTCAATTACATTGTTAAATTAATCGCATTGTACTTACCCAGTCCATTATGGCTACGATAAGAGATAAGTAATATTTATCTAATATCATTACAATTTATACCACTTATAAGTATAAAAAATCATTTTCCTTCCTTACATATATCACACTAAACTTCATAGTTTCGTCAAGTGTATTCAAATGTATATTTCTTTTGTCAGAATACCAAGATCCGCAACATTATACCTCCGTCTTCACCCCATTTTACGAGACAGGCTGTAAACAAAAAAAAAGATTGTCGAACGACATCTGATCTGACAAGCTTAAACTAGCATCTGAGGTTCGGTGCACTATCAGACGTGCGGGGGCAGGGTGTAGGGTTGCCAACTTATAGTTATTTCGGTAGTTCGGTTCGAGAGGTTATCATATTTGTTTGTGTAAGTATAAGAAAGTCTAGATCAGGGAAGGTGAAAAAATAAAAAAGACTCAGTTACGCACAATCTTGTTTGAAGAAATATATTTGCATTTTTTCTAGAAATATAGTAGTACTCGTGCCCTTAGTATAGTAGGATACTTTATTTTATAATAGTGTTTGGCAACCCTAGCGGGGTGCCAGACCAGATGCGCGGGCGCAGGCTGCGTGTGTATGCGTGGCGGTAGGGTGTGTACACGCGTGTGTGCGTAGGGTGTCGGACACCTTGCACGCAACGGGACCGATGTCCCAAGCAGGTAGAAATGCTGACATGATTTGGGACGGATCTCACTTTCTCGGTGCGAATATGGACTGCGAGCGATGTTAGACGAGACGAGCATGTCTCTACCAAGTTAGGTAGCGTTGCACAACCTAGATTGTAGCAGATTATTTCTGTTAGAGGGTAATCTTAGGGATCCAATAATGACCCATGTATTTCACTTTGTTGTCTCTTGTGATTTTGTCCCTTTGAAGAACTTTAGGTTTAGATTAGAATAGTTTAATTAGCAAGACTATGTGATAGATAAACCCTAATTAATAAATAATTAACTTATAAACTTTGTGAAACTCCTATAAAGATCTATTTAATCATCTACTTTAAAAACCTGAGCGCGGGGCGTCCCATAGTAGCTAAATCACATATTTTTTGCGACGACACCAACTCAATATTAACAGATGTTCTGCACAGGTCCCTCACACAAACGAACGAATAGAACAACTCGGAAATCTCTTGGGATAATCTCGTGTCCTACTCATATCTGTGTCAATAGCATGAGACAAATGACATCAGCCGTTTTAAATCGAAACTTCAACTGTTAAACGTAAACACACATGGTTTTATAACTAAGTACCTATACATAAGTAGTTATTTTTTTTAGGGTTCCATAGTCAACAAGGAACCCTTATATTTTTGCCATGTCCGTCTGTCTCTCTGTCCGTCCCCAGCCTAGCTCATAGCTGTAATTTGTCATGGATTTACATATTAATCACGCCGACAAAGTCATGAAGTAAAACTTTGAAAAATATTTTTTTTATATTACCTCCCCTACATGTGAAGTGGGGATGTAATTTTTTTTCTTGCCTTCCGTGTGGAGTGTCGTTGGATAGGAATTTTAAAATTATTGCGGGTTTGTGAAACCAGTTTTTTTAATTCTAATCTTGAAGATAATTTTCCAACGCATTTTAGATTCCGATACATTTTGTCGTATTTTGTGACTAAAAGCGTCTTCAATTCTGTAACAAGTGTTGAAATGTTTTCTACTTGGTGGTTCTAGTTCGCCCACATGGTTGTTTGGTCGAAGCGTTTAGTACTATTATATATTCTGTGGTCGAAGTCAGCTTGCAGCGAATTAAGATTGTATCCACAGCAGTTAATAAATACCCTGCGAACTTCTAACACGACTAAAAATCAAAGTCAGAACAAGTATAAATCTTGCCTAGTTAGATTTTGGCAGATTAGTACATAAATGGTACTGTTTCGTATATTTTTTTAGTGTTGAATTCAATTAAATTTTCGTTGGATAAATTATTAGTGTCCCAAAATAAACTTCAGTTAGTATACCTATTGCTTTTTCTATAATAAGTACAACACTTATAGTAATACAAGTATTATCTGGTAAGAGACGCTTCGGTACCTAGTTTGAAAAAACACAAATCGTGCTTTAAAAACACATAGTGTTATTGTGTATTCAACCCACAACATACTTTGTTCCACTCCTCAAAACTTAAAATAAATGGCGATAAAAATAATCCCTGACAATATTATAATGATGCTATCAAGTATGCCAATCGACACTGCACCGCTACGTACAAAGCTGGCACAGTAACAATTCAGTCCAAGTACTATATTTAGTACAAAATAAAACAACTGTCGTTTGCCCTTCATTCAAACTATGCATTTCATATCGCATTTATACCATAAACTTAAGGCAATAGAGTTTATTATCATGAGAACGCAGCATAATTGGTTGACGCCGTCGTCAGCGCGGGCGCACCAGAATTTTTAATTATGAATTAATTAGTGACGATCAACATCACAGACTTGCTTAATCCTTATTATACTGACACGTGTAGGTAACTAAATTTTTCTATTATAAATAACAAATAGGCATATAACATTCCAAACAAACTGAAACCCTATTCTGCTGAAATATAAGGATCGCTTTCGATACACAAAATAACTGTATTTCAATTGAAATGAAAACTGATAACAATAAAATATTTGCTAAAAAGGCTGCTAAACAAGCCTGTTAAGTTTAATAAGTACTTTTGAAAACCAAAAAGCTCAAAAGCTCAGCTTAATCAGACTAGGATTACGACACACAGAAACGCTATCGAGCAGCTTATAATGATAAAATACTTAGGTATAGTTATTTTCTACTAATTCAGGCTGATGCATATTCATATAAACCAGTAAGTACAAAGTGTATTTTTAACCGAACATAATGTTTTAAGACGTGCGCATAAAAACAAACAAAACAGAGCGGTGGCTTCATATGGCCTGCGCCTGCGACGTTCACGGCCGAGGGTCGACGTTCGACTCCTGTGATAAACATTTACATGCACAACTGTGTCATAAACTACATCTACGTATACCTATAGGCTGCATCTTGATAAACTAGTATTGACCATGTTTCTCGCTACTATAATTACTTTATGAAGAAGCATTGTATTGATCTTTAAAAATATTTTGTTGAATTAAGGCCTTTCAGTCCACAATGTCAAATTCCCAAAATGTCAAGCGGTTTTGAAATGTCAAGTTCCCAAAACGTGAGATTCCCAAAATATCAAGTTCCCGAAACGTCAAATTGTCGAAATGTCGTATCTACGATCTTTGTTTTCTAATTGAATTAAATATTTTTTGTATTTTTTGTAAAAAGTGTAAAACATAAAGTAAATTCAAAATAAATGCCAATTTTATTCTTTATACAAAACTGTAAATCGCATTAATTTGAATTTGGTTTAGCATTTTGGATTTTTTATTTAATAGAAACCTAGACAAATACTATCTTAATCACATAACATCACAAGAAGAGTTAATTAAGCTCAAATTGCAAATCATTTTGATATTACGTTTGTACGGAAAGTTCACTGTTCCCCGGCGTCTTAACTGACGAAAGTGGTACAAGAAACTAATCAAAACGAAAATAACAAAACAAAGAGATCTCTTAATTAATTAATTAGAGATCGCAGCGTGATCAATTTTATATTTATTTTTGATAATCAAGGCAAAATAGGTGAAAACAATTTACTTAATGGTATATAGTTTCTTGTTTTAGTGACATATCACGTAGATACTGGAGCTAGCTCCAAACCTGTTGTTAGTGGTTCGATAGCGCATGGGCGTCGATTTGCTATGGGCCAAGGTTGCTGTATTTACTCTCTGTTAATTTTGAGATAAATTATGTTTGAGTTGAAGGCGCTGAGTTTACATTTTGGTTCCATCCACGTCTTTTGGTCTCGACTTCGAAGCCTGGATGGGTTAAGCTTTTATTAGTGCTTTAGGCCTATGGGGTTGTCTGTGGTTTGGTTATATTGTTATTTCTGATTTTGCATCAGAAATAGACTAAATATTTGGATAATTAATGACTTTGATGTTTATCGACGACCTCCGTGGTCGAGTGGTTTGTACGCCGGTTTTCAAGGTGTCGCCATCTCTGAGGTCCCGGTTCGATTCCCGGCTGGGTCAATTTAGAAAACTAACTTTTCTGTGTTGGCTCAGGTCTGGTTGTGTGTGTTTACCAACGTTGTCTCTGATTTCCATTACGCAAGTGCTTTAGCTACTTATTTTGGGATCAGAGCAATGTTTGTGATGTTGTCTTATATTTATTATTTATTTATACTTTTCTAGTTTTAATGCTTAACCACTAACGGCTTATAAATTTTGACAAATACACGATGCTAACACTGGAGAGGAAATCGTAAGAATCTCAAAAGTCATTACTTCAAATCGTTAAGTCAAACAATCTGACTGCCCCGAGCATTAGTCACGGAGCCATGAATGGCCGAAAGGGCGAGAAAAGGGCGGGGGGACAGCTCTATAAATAGAGACCAACAACAGGTGGTCTTCAGTACAACATGTGTATAGGTACCGCTGTGTGAAGGTACGGGAGTAAGTACTTGAGACATAGGTTTGGCATGTATTAGGAAGAATTCCATTTTAGAAGACATTGCAGAAATATAACGACATTTTAACTTTTCTTCATCCTTTTTAACTTCATAACGTTCGGTATGAAAGTATAATGGTTTGCTCAATTTCAATGTTTGCTAGATTGTTATTCGTAGAAAACCAAAGAATTCAGGAATAGTTTCACAGAAACTGAAATTCTCAGTGAATCTCTCGTGAGCTCATAAAGATCCATTTCTGTCGATAGGACGTCCGTCCGTACCGCTCTGCTGATTGATCCCATCATCTCGCCTCTTAACTTCTTAGCAAACGGAAACAGCACTTAAGAGATTTTTCTACAATTTAACTTAGGAGATTCCATTGACCAAGAGATTTCGAATAAATCCAAGCCTGTTGAGTTAATTAACACGCTAGATTTGGGAACTTGTTTTCTGAGTAAAGTTCAGTATCAAGCTTCTTGGCCAGGTTAGGTAAAACTTCGTAAGTATCTAGATAATAGGAGTTTTTGTTGCTAGTCTATAGCTATACCTACCCTCGTATCTTTAGACGAATAAGTAATGACTTGAGTAAAACTTGTAATTTTCAAAAAATTCTAATATTATATCTGTGATATGCAGATATTGTGTTACGATTCCTGGGCCTTCCAGGTATTGTACGAAATAGTATGAACATTATTGTCTATTTTATACTTTACTTGGATTGTAAATAATACCTAGGTATTGTATACATTGTATATTGTATACCAATACCTAGGTATTGTATACAATACCGGATTATACACATTGCCGGTAATATTTATAGTATAAATTAATCTTAAATGCACCAAAACTGGACTAAAACTGCATTTAAGATAAATTCTATTATAAATTGCATCTGCATGTAAATATAATATTACTTAGAAGCATTTCAGAATTGCATTTGAAATCAAGATATCATGACTTACTCGTCTGTCATAAATATCATTTGGACGAGTCATTAATAAGCAGGCATAAATGGAATATCACAGAACAAGGCCGGGCGCCGCACCGTCACTACATAGTTTCTTCCAGCTGCTAAGTTAGTACAAAATTCACAATTTAATAGGTGTTAGCATTAGCTTTTGAGTTTAATAGCCTCAGTTTAAAATTAGTAGCGTGTGTTTAACTCTCGAACAGCAGGGGTTATTAAGAAAGTGCTAACTTGGGTTACAGAAGTTTTCTTGGAACTGGCGCATGGCGTCTGCCGATGGACGCTGGCGTCGGTTGCGCGGCGCGGCACACATGCACGCGCGCTCAAGTGGTCAGCAAGCATCATTCGAGGATCAATAAGGAATGTTTGCATTTGAACTTGATGCCTAACAAAAAAGCACAAACACTTGTACAAGATATGGGTACTTTCAATTATCTTTATTTAGACCTTGTCCAGAAAGGTCGAATTCGCCGCTTTACACGCAATGTTGGTTACACTGCTGTTGATATTGCACACGTTGCTGACGTCGTTGGTCCTAAGCGAACATTGTATAACGAAACGCTTCTCACTCGCGCATAGCTCTGGACAGGGACTTAATGTAAAAAAGTAAAATAAGTGTACTTTATATTACACAGAAAAGACAATTTTATTTGTGCCTCCTGTATTTTAATTTAATGCTCTTCCGAATTGATTTTCTACGTAGGCATTTAAAAATTATTTGCTTAAATTGGTCCTAAAACATTGTCAGAGAATTCAGAAATCATAATGAACTTTCCTTGAAATCATAATGAACTTTTCGAAGATAACATATTTACTTAGGCAATAAGAATTAATAAACTTGAACGTATTAGTTGGTTGTGATTATCCCTCGTGGTCCCTTTAATGGGACAAAGTCATGGGACCACGAGAAAACAGGGTGATTTAGTTACATAACAGTTAGGGAAAATAATGACAATGCTTTTGTAGGTAGGAAAGCTAAAATACTACTCGTAGAAAATTATAATAAGTTTTATACTTACTTAAGTTTTACTTACTACAAATTTTAAACAGCATAGGGTTGCAGTACATTAGTCTGGCTCTAGTTACGGAATACTAATAAAGACTAAAATAAGATGGCATGAAATGCTACCCCGATGATCAATCATAATTTGCCGCGCGCTGTTGGTCCCCGCGACCCTGACGGGGCTAAATATATCTTTATTATTTAACCCTTCTTATCCCTACATCTTAGGACAATGATTACTAAATTTTATCTTCAGTACGCAGTTGAATGGTTGAGAAATTAAACGGCTTGACTTTTGTTTGTTGTAAATATACAAATTTGCCTTTTTCAGAAACCAATGTTTTCTCAATGAATTCAAATGAGTTACCTATGGTTTTATTTTGTTAGAAAATAAACAAATTAGCACAAAAAATTTGAAGCGAAGTCCCAAAAACAATCAACAATAATAAAACAATTGAGAGATGTAAGGAACTTTTACTTTATTAAAACTAGAATACAAACTCATCTAAACGTCCTCATTTTTTGCTTGATTTTGGGGCTGGTGGCTCGTAATCCATCTGCTCCTCAGGCGTATGCGGCCAGAGGGTTGGTCTCTGCAATGGATTCAAGGCTTGATCTGGGAACATATCAGCATACATCTCCAGTGTCATATCCTCGAACTTGGGAAGAGCTTTGACTCGCGATAGCTCTTTTGTGGCACTGCAAAAGAATTTTAAGTAATTTTGTAAATTTAAAACTGTTAAGCTTACTCCAACCTACCTTACCAACCAAAAACACAATAAAATATCATTAAATCTACGAGTATGAGCACAATGCACAAGGCGTGCGGCAACGCGCGGCATTGGTTAGATGCAAAACATAGTGATCCCAAATAACCTTTTTATAAATTGAAAGTCAAATAGTTATTCCAGATAAAACACATAACCTAGTAAATGT
Organism: Catoptria pinella; assembly: GCA_963556745.1. Classification (NCBI taxonomy): domain Eukaryota; kingdom Metazoa; phylum Arthropoda; class Insecta; order Lepidoptera; family Crambidae; genus Catoptria; species Catoptria pinella. The sequence continues at coordinate 7,276,930 of OY750776.1, forward strand.
ATCGTGTAGGTACTAAACTATAGAAATATTGCCGCTCTGTGTTTGGACACACCATAATGGCAATATGAAAAATTTCGCCACATTATGCCTACCACTTAAAAAACATACAGCTACTCACGATTCGATGTCCTTCTGCATTTCAGCGCAGAATTTCTTGATTTCCGGTTCCAGAGCCTTCCACTGTTCATCTACTTTGACAGACATGTTGTCTTCCGGATAAGGAACTTTAAATTTCCCATATTCTGTCTTCAACTTGTCTACGAGACCAGGGATTGGTACCATTTTTTTATATTGCTCCCATTCAATCGTTGGTGCTTCAGGTGGATTCGCTTGCACTCTTAAATATAGTTCCAAAGGTAAGTAAAGTTGTGTATAGGTATAATTTATTAATATATTCATATTTTTTATTTAATCCTATTTTGAAGCATAAGTAAGAAGTAGGTAGGTGTGTGTAGTGAAATATTAAGTAGTAACTGGTTAATGCACTAAATATGGAAAGGCATATCTATATTACTAACTTTTATGCTATTTTTACTATGCTTTCGTGTAAATTGATCATTAGCCATTTTAATGTTTTCACTGCTGGGGCACAGGCCTTCCTTATGGGTGGACAAGAAGGATGGGCCATGACCCACCACGCGGGCCCAATGCGAACGGACCAACGGCATAACGTGCCTTCTGAAGCACAGAGGAGCTCCAGATAATAAATTTTTGATCTCCCATCCTATGACCGACCCTTGCGAAAGTTGCTTAACTTCCGCAATCGATGGGCCAGACGCTATGCCACTACGCCACCAAGCTCCTCAGCCACCGAGCGTAAATTACTTACCATTATTTTTTTATAATTATGCAAAGATTTAAATTGTAATTATGATCTTGCAACATACCGCCTTAAGTATCCATCAGCTTTTCCCTTAAACGCGAAGAAACTAACTTTCTGTTCAGGTGGTACTCGTTTCTCCAGTTCCACCCAGTTGACTGTAGGTTTTGTAAATCTCTTTGCCATATCCTTGCCTATTAACTATAAATAGAAAATTTACTGATTTTACACTTTTATGCCTAAACGTCAATAAGTCAAGTCAAGTGAACACCATAGAGGAAAGTAAAAAAAAAACATTACATCCAAAGAGATTATAAGTAAGTAATCGCATCTTTGTTTCTAACCAAGAACGCTTATTGAACTTTTTAGGCTGTATTTTTTATCACAGCATCTTGAAAGTTTCCACGAAGTAGTTAGTTTATCCGTTCTAACACGACATACCAAAGCTTTCACTTCAGGCATAAATAAACTGATTAGGCATCAATCATGCGATGTGGTTCAACATGCGAAATTGCGTGCATATCTGTTACCAGGTGGATGTTCTATAGGTCGGGAACCCAATCCGTAAATGAAAAGCAAGCTTGGCGAAAACCCATCTTACACTCTATTAAGAAGGCATAAGGAAGAGTTTGATCATTTCAGGCAAATTGAATCAAAGACTAACTGTTTGAAGGGTCTCGGCTACAAACGGATCAAATGTTAAATGTTGTCAGAATTTTATCATTTGCCGATTAGATAGGAGTCGTGTGTCGTTATTTAAGGAACTGTAAGGCAGTGGTAGCGGCACGACAAAATGAGTTGAATTATTCAATTCTAGTTCTGCGTATTGTCTTTGGTTAACGTGAATAGTTCTTATAATAAATTGCTTAGGAATGACAGATAGAAAAGTGTTAGACTTATAGACGATTTGGATTATACAATTTTATTATCTGGATCTTGACTAAAAGTATATTTATCGTCGTTTAGTACTTTATGCGTGAACACAAAAGATAAGAGTTCAACTTTGAAAAAAATGCTGATAAAAAGTAACACATGGAAAATTAAATGATTCGATTTGATAACATATAGCTTGTCTTGTTTCGGTTAACATGTCAAATGCTACTTGTACAATATTGACTTATTAAGCAACAGTAATTTCGACTTCAATTGTGTTCTAACCCTCCCTAATACAACCCTTGCAAGACTTAGCACCTCATTGAAACCACCTCAAGCGTTCCAAATCACTTCCCCTTGCAAGTTAATTACCAGCACACCGAATGAACAAATCGACACGCTGTCTCAATTACAATAATGTCCGAACTCCGATGGTGTCTGCCTGCATTTCCGGCGGATATTATCCGAAACGACTCAACATCAGACGAACCGAATTCTGCTCGACGACACATTTATACCGCTTCTGTCCTGGCTATCTAACGAATCCATATATACTGATGACATTCCAATCTCATTCTTATTTTTAAGGGAATAAGATAACAGTATTTTGGGAGTTTTCCAATAGATTTCGCTACACGTGGCTTTGAGCATGGTTTCCGCCGGATCAACTCGTTACATTACAAAGTGTTAACTAATTCTGATCGCATTGACGGGATATTTAGAAGTTCCTAAAAGATTATCATTTATTGAGGATTTTTAGGTAAGGATAAAAAGAAATTGACAGAAAAAGAAACTCCTTTGAGGGACAAGTAACAACCTATCGGAGTTCCCCTATGTGTTGATGTTTATAAAAAATATTAGTTATTTCTATAATATGTATTGGGAAACTGGAAACGTGAAATTAATTATAATTTTATGCCTTACTTTTATAAAAACAACTTTTCTGCATATTCTTGTTTTTTCTATTAGGTACCTACCTACTTAAAAGGTATGAAAATAGCATTGTAAATGGAGAAATTTCAAAAACTTAAACCACACAAAAACGTTCAAATCTTATTTTTATTTTTAAAAGTGCACGGCAATCTAAGGAGTGAAAACACAATTTACTTTCAATGTTTTGCGATTTAAACACTCAATTATGAGCAAGATATTAACCTTAGTCTCCTGAACAGTCAGACTCAACTCACATAATACTAAATAATATACTAGAAAAATACGATTCACACCAGATCATGTTCTCGGACGGGAATCGAACCCGCGACCTTTGGATATCCGGTCCAATGCTCTGACTGCTGAGCTACCGAGTCACTAGTGGGAACGTCGAATTTCTTCTAGGTAATCAACTCTTACGCTGCAAGCCAGCGCAATTCACACAGTTTTTTCCAGCTATCATTATGGAAAACTAGCAACCGATTATTTTCTGGAACAGAATCACTGTACTTAGTCGCAGGATAACCTACAAAGTGAACTTCACAAGAATCTATAAAAAACTCAGTGCGCTCAATAGATCGGCTTGACGTACGCAAGATGGAACAGGTTATTTTACCCTGAAAAGAAACTTATCTTTTATTGTCTCTTTCTTTTATTCGTCGTATGAACGGGATGGGTAGCAGCGAAGGAGTTTTTTGGTTATCGGAATAGGCAGTTGTTCCCGTTTGCGGTTAGCGAAGCCTTAGATGAGCTTGTCTGTAATAATAGTATAAAAGTGTTTAAGGTGCAGTCGGCCCGCATAATACGAACTCTTTAGTACTTTGTCATACTCAAATCAACTATGAAGACTTTTCCAGTAACTTGCAAATCTACTATATGATTACAATTTGTTAGGGCGATGCGATATGGAACTGAAATTTTGAGCTACTTCTAGAGATGCGCCACACAGCAGTTATTTGCATAACATTTATTATCTATTTTTTTTAACAAATTGTAACAAAAGTTATAAATTGTTAGTAATGTCATACAACATCATCTAAGAAAATGTTATATAACTAATTACAACATAATATTACAAATTATATTTTTTGTTGTAAAACATCATCTGAACGAGAGCGGGATGTTAGCGGAAGGACAACAACAACATTTTGCTACAACATGTTAGAGAATGTTTGTTATAAAGGTATAACAACAAGTAGCGTTTATAACATAGGTGTTATAAACGCTACTCGTCGTATAACATTCTGTTACCATACAGTTTGGGTCTGCCTTTTGAGGAAGCTTCACCACTGCATCGAATGAACTGACTAGAGCTGTGTAGGTGACAGCGCAAGTACACTGCAAACGAAGCACGCGAACGGGATGTTAGCGGAAGGACGGGCGAGAAAACCTCCTCTTATAAAAGTGCTGTGTGAGAGCACATTTAGATTAACCACGTATCTCAATATAATTATTATTATTCGTAATTTCAAAAACCGTTTCTATTTCCAAATGTTTGAGGGAAGTACCGACGGAGGTCAGATAATGTTTACAAAGCAGTCTTTATTGACTTTTTGGACAATGCAAACTTTGTTTTATTTCTATGAAACTGAGTGAGTCACCGTAGGCGTAGAAGTATAATTTTGATTTATTAATTATAAAAAAATCAGATGAGATGGATTGGATGAAATAAAAGAAAGCAATACCACATTATCAATAGTTACAATAATTTTTTTTTTAGCATAATTGTTCACTTGAATAGTTTTGTGATGGAATATCTTTGTTTTCTTTTTTTGTTTAAATTGGCAAAATACATCCTTTTCTTTCATTCTCGTGAGATGATAGACCTTGTACGGCATCTCACGAGAAAGAGAAGAAAAGCTTCCTCCCTTCTATCTTTCTCCAAATTGTCTAAAAAGCTGACATATTAAATATTGAGTATGTGATTTGTTTACATAATAACATAATGAGTACTTACTTGTTTAACGAGTTTTAATCTTTTTTATTTTTTCCAGTCCCAGCGCTATGAAGCTGGAGTGGGGAGAGTCCGAGGATTTTGGGCTAGAGGAAGCTGCCTTCTACGAGGGCCCGCCGGCCACAGCGGCGCCGCAACGGAAACACGTCTCCTTCAGTCTTAGGCTAGATTTGGTAAGAATATTTTTTGTAAAGGGAAATGCTTACGCTGACTGACCTTCTAGTAAGTAGGTACGTTATTATACATGTTTTAAAAATCATTGGTAACTCACTTATGGCTGGTTTATATTATCTTAGCTGTTAGTAAAGAGTAGAGGTACATTGCTTGGCATGATCGTTGATTTTAAAAGAACGTCAAACACAACAGGCAATGTACGTCTATTCTCAAATAACAGCTATGATAATGTAAGCCAACCCTTATCTAAGTTTGATATAGCTGCTGTTATTATAGAATACGACGAAAATTGCAAAAATAGTTTCTGTAAGTTGGCTGTCTTTTTCGATGTTTCGAGTATTAGGCACAGAACAGATATTAGTACGTATAGGTTCGAATAATGTATGCATTCAAATGAACACATATTGTGTGTAGTACCTAATACGTATTACTGGCATCAAATACTGTGTTAGTGAACGTCGTCACAATTTCATCATCTCTTCAAAAAAATCATTAACTCTACTCAACAATTTATTTTTGTTCGCAGAAAAATAACGAACAGTTGTTTTTCAATAATATTATTTGTTCACGTTTAATTTTAGATACTTAGATATTGTCAACATTTCAATATAAGTGCGATTAGCTGATATCACATTAAATTCACAATAGGTACATTAATTTGCATGACTTTTTTAGTCGCAAAATTGTCTTGTACTATTAGTCTGTATAATGTAGGATTTAAACGGGTCGATTTTCCGATTGATTTCCTGGTCGGTTTTAGTCGACTACCGCTTTTTATAGACAATCACTTGTAAAATCGAATCGCCACCGTATTTAAATAATATTTAATTGAGATATTTTGTTTATTTTTCCACAAAATACGTAATTTACATATGCACTTTTAAGACTTCCGCGCGTACAATTCATTAGAAATAAAATACTTTTTACAGATTACAGCGCGTATATCATTAATCATTCTAAAATAGCACCTGAATTAATAATATACGCGCTATAATCCGTAAATAGTGTTTTATTTCTACGTAATTCACGTCATACTCAAATTCGTCACCAACAAAAATTGTAATAGTGTAAAGAAAATAGGCGTACAATTAAGCTAATATATACAATAGTTGCTGAAAGATAGTATTTGCTAGATTGTTCAGCTATTTATAAGACTGACCAAGAAAGTTTCAGAATATTAGGTATTTTTGCGGGTCGCTTATTTCTTAATTTTTGACAGCTTTAATCTTTAACGTAAAAACATTTAATTTATCTACCTACATAACACACAGATTACTTCTAAGGTAGTAAGGATACTTTCCGTTCCACTGGAAAGTATAATATGGACTAAAAGCTACCAATGTACCAATCACCCATACAGGATATCCGATGTGATGCTGGGTGTTAATATTTATCGGAAGATTTCACTAGAAAACTTGCATACGGTCAATGAAAGGGTGCGTCGTTGAAAACTCAATGTCTTTCTACGAAAGCAAGATTTTCTTGTTTTTTTTGTAGAACAGGATGTAGTTATTAATAATTCTTATCATTGGACGTAAGAAAATATTGTCTCTGCATTTTCTTTCAAAATATTAACTATATCAACGTATCACGAACATTGGTTTTCAGGTTTCAATCACAAAATGAAACACTTTGGATCGAATTTGAATTCGAAATGTGCAAATATTACAATCTTACTAATTTACTGGTTGGTTAAATATTTACCAAAATCTTTGATTAATAAATTGAAATTTTTCGCATTCACAATGCTATTTTAATATTAAGATAATTAATATATTATTTATCTTAAAATCTTTGATATTTACGATCAAATTCACAAATTTTCGATTTCAAATGAAAATTAAAGCGGTTTACAGTTTTCTAAGAAAAAAAATAATTGGCATTAATTTAAAATTGGGTTTGTGCACGGTTAGTGTTTTTATTTTTAATTTAATAGAACCCTAGACAAATACTGTCTTAGTCAGAATAACAACACAAAAAGAGTTAATTATGCTTAAATTGCATTTAATTTTGGTATTCGTTTATATGGGAAGCTCACTGTTCGCCGGACTCTTAACTAATGTCGTAAAAGCTGTTAGAACTAGCCGTTCCATTTCTGCCATTCATGTTTACTATTACAATGTAACCTTTCTAGTATCTACGATCCTCTCAACAACTTGAAGAAACGGTAAACCGGCTTCAGTATTCTCCATGTTGAGTATAATTGCTTACTGGACGATCCAGAGTACGCGGTCCGGTCGGGACCAGGTTCCAATAAACTACTGGTAACTATCGTAATGGTTCGATAATGATAGATCTTCACTCACTCGCAGCTCACCAAGGGATCATGGGCAGCGTAAGTTTTGAATCGAGTAAAAGCAATGTGTAGTTATGATTAAAAAAAAAAAATTAACTTAATAACAAATATTCTGTAAGTATTGTGGAAATTCAAATCTGAACGAAAACGATAGATTATTATAACCTGCTGTTTTTTTTTTAATCTCCAATCTTTGTTTAGATTAGAATTTTATGTATAATTTAATTGATACCTAACTTTGTACTACCTAGCTAAGGGGTTAATGGGAGGGAATTAAGTATTTCCTTTACGTAAAAAAAATTTAAGTACTTTAAAGTCAATCTACATAATACGAAGAAAATCTATAAATTATTAATATTCCCTTACATAAAAATCCTACCATGATTCAGCGAATAAACATTTCGTCATGTAATGTTTCTTCTTTTGTTTGAATCAATGGCAATCTGGTCCTCACAAGTGAGGGTATGTTTGCCAGTGTCAAGTTCCTCACAATGTAGTTGACAAAAGCTGTAAGTAGCCATAGCGTCTCCTGGTTGTCGGACCACGCGCCGGATGCGCTTGCACAGCCCAGCGGAGCGTGAGCAAACTCCTTTATTTTCACACCACCCTCTGTAGTTTTAGTTACACTGCGCTATAAACAATATGGGTTTACTTTGTTTGATCACTTTTCTGTTTAAACTTAAAAGCACTAACTTGTGACTCAATAATCCTTAACTAACGTTTTGATTTTTTTTTCAATATCATAATTTGTCACGATTAAAAAAACAATGATTATACGATTGTATATTGATCAAGTTATTTATTTGGTGTGTTTAAACTTACTTAGGGAACAACTATGTATTTTTAAATATTTAACAATCGTAACGACATCGAAGTTAAGCCATAAGTACATATCTCAATAGTTATTTGCTATCTCAATATTCAATTAAGTACCTATGTATAGATAATTGATTTCTTCAGAGTACACTTCGATTATCTTAAGTAGCAAGCTACTTAAGATACACGAAGTGTAATCGAACTTAACATTTACATTAATCTGTGATATTCCATGTCATGATTTTTGTTATAAATTATCGAATATATTCATAAAATATATCGTATTTTAATGAAGAAGTCAATTTGATACACTCAGGCGCACGCAACGGTTACGATCAATCATCGCTAAGCAAAAGAGTCCCAAAACAAACCGGGGTTCCTATTTCAAAGTTCCCGCTCTTTTTTACTTTTCTTTTTATTTTTAAACTTGTCCGTGACACTGACGCTAAGCTGCTCTAATGAGTTTCGACATTAGCTTACTACGACGAAAAAACTGTGAGACTTTTTACGAATGGGTAACGGAGTTACATTTGTAAGGATAATTCTTTAAATGAAGGGTTATTTTAAAATCGGTTTTTAACTTTGTATGTGTCACATTCTTAGCCTTTTAATTAAATATGAAAAAAAAACCATATGTTGACTAAAATAGGTTTTGACCCGTAAATTCATTCAAGGCCTTTTAACAGCTGACAATAGGATCTAATTTATGTGTGATCACATTTTAATTATATTGTTATTATCAAACACATACCAGAATCTCGAGGACGATTAATACGTCATCTTTTTTAAATCCAAGTCAACTAAATAAGTAATTTATGTAGCTATTAAATCATATCATATATAACAGAGCATGGGGATTCGAGTGGGCCGTTAATAACGGGTAATAGAGGGCCCGTCAGCTGTTATGACGTTAACACCTTCGTTCGATGAAGTGTCGCCATAAAGAATAACTCTTGACATAATTTACTGGCAACACTGTTTAAAGCTACCACTGATTATAAGTAAATACTAGCCTTATTGCTTCGAAATAGTTAAACATATGAAAATTTAGCGACAATACAAGGACTTCGAATAGGCTTTCAGCCCCATAGCAAGAGGTCATATACAAATAAGACGAGATATGCATAAAATATATTTGTTTACTTTTCGTATTTTATTGCTTTCCACAAAACTATAATGGAATCCAAGGACGCTGAAATAATACATCAGTTTTATTTTAAAAGAAAAAAATATAATTATTATTTTAAATGTTTTGCAGATTTTACTACATTCTACTCCATTTTTCCAATGTCCGGTGTTTTGTTAGTTTTTAATGTTTACGTTAAAAAATCTTTCGTTGTACTCGTATTGTCTTGCGTGGGCGTCGTTGATACCACATTGCTATGATTGCAATAAATTTCGAATAGCAACATTTCGTACATTACATACGTGTTAACCTATAAGTATGTTATAAAACTCATTCATTAAAAATCTTATACAAGTTGTTACAAAAATACCCCTAATGCCGAATATGGTACATAGGGACCATCAAACTTATCAACTTTTACTATGGGACCAACGCTGAAATAGCGAAAAAAAAATCAGCTGTTTCATACAAAAATTCAAATCGAAAATATCAAAATGTATGAAACAGCTGATTTTTTTTTCGCGATTTCAGAGTTGGCCCCATAGTAAAAGTTGTTCAGTTTGATGGTCCCTATATACCATATTCGGTATTAGGGGTATTTTTGTAACACCTTGTATAGAGTACTAGCTTCCGCACACGACTTCGTTCGCGTGGGAATTCGGAAAATTCCTGAAAACCTTTGATCGGGATAAAAAGTTTTAATCTAGGCTATAAACTATCTTTGTGCCAAATTTCATCTAAATCCGTTCAGCCGTTTTTGCGTAATTGAGTAACAAACATCCATACTTCAACATTTGTAATATTAGGTAGACGTAAGAGTTTCATGTGGGAGGAAAACTTAAATAATTAAATGATCTAGAGATGAAACTAACTTTATCTTCAATTTTTTTTATAAGTTTTTGAATCAAATTAAGTTTAGAAGTTAGAGTCCAATGCGTGGATGAAGTGAAACTTTAGTCAGAATTCAAACCTTTGTCATTTAAGCCTTTGTTTCTAGTTCAAAATAACTTTATGAGAGCGATCATGCACGCATAAAAAAAAATGAAATGATTTTTTCTCTATCTATTGTGTTTAATACGTGTCAGCCTCATCGTGTTAATTTCTATGAAAAACCCTATAATTTTTAAGTTAGCTTTTCATACCTACACTGGCTTTCAAAACTTAGTACTACACTTTTGAAATTGCAAGTTCTCTTAAACTATAGAAGTTAGAGTTTTGAAATAAAAAAGTTTTTTTTTTCAAGAAGGTTATCGATTGTTAAGTTATTATTAAAAACATGTCCTTTTTTAGTCGAAAATATATCTTGTGTTTTTTAAAAAATTGAAAAGTGTGGTACTTTTGAAGGCAAGTGTATGTTATTTGAAGTGAAACAAAAGATACTCATTTGAAGCTAAATAAAAGATCACCATCTAAGAACGCCCGGTGGCAACTCCTAAGAATATCTTTAGAGATATGTCCTACCCAATATTAGTTAATATTACGTGTATTTGTAAGGAAAAAATTATCCGATCTACCCGACCGTATCTCATTAGGGGATATCTGGCTTCTAATTAAAAAAGGACACGGGATGACGAATTTGATGTGATTTTTCTTGAAAAATAATAATGTATTTCTAGTTCGTTACCCATGTTAGCATTTACATTGGCTGATAAAGTAGCGAGCTTGTTATACAGTTTTGTTTTGTAAATAACGGAACTGTTACTTCGGTTTTGCTGCATAATTGTAACGAATATTTGAAAGCAAGTTACAAAACGTATTGTATTGTCTTAAAAAGTAGTAAAACTTATCAGTACCCTTAGCACGAACATTTATCGAGAAAAAAACGCGCGAAAAACTATTCGATAGAGTAATTATCTATGGAAAATTTCATTTTGCTTTTCGGGGATAGATGGCGCTGTACAAATTTCCCATACAAAATTACTCTATCGAATGTTTTTACGCGCGTTATTTCTTTCGATAGCTGTTCGTGCTACGGTACAGTCAATTTGGAAATACATTGATGTCAAAAAAATATATTTTTCGTAGGTATTTGGATTCAAATATGTAAATTAGGTGTATAATAAAAAAGTTTAAATTAATGAGACTTTGGTTGTAACGTAGAATAAAATAATGAAATAACGAAAATTTCTTTCAAAGAATAACTTTATTTCACTTCCAGACATTTAATCAAACGAATATAAATTATATAATGGGAAACCGAGAATGGGTCTAGATTTACGACCTCCGTGGTCGAGTTGCTTTACACCGGTTTTCAAGGTGTCGCCATCTCTGAGGTCACGGGTTCGATCCCCGATTGGGTCAATTTAGAAAAAACCTTTTTTATGTTGTCTCTGCTCGGGTGTTTGTGATACCACTTGTCTCTGATTTTCATAACACAAGTGCTTTAGCTACTTACTTTGGAATCGGAGCAATGTATGTGATGTTGTCAAATATTTATTATTATTTATTTATAGATCGCCCCACACAATCCATTCGCTAGTATATTTTTCTTTAAAACTATAACATATGACAAAAGGGGGATTACCCGTTAGATAAATCAGGGCACGTTTGAAAACTACTGGCGTGATCTATTAAGACAAGGTGGAACACCGACATACGTCAGTGGCGACAAATGAGGCATTTTTAGTTATGTATTTTTATAGTGGATCGCTCCGAAGCCGAGAGGAAATCCGTAGTCAAATTATAGAAGATAGAGTGTTGATCTAGTCAGTGAATTTATAGAGAAAGGTCAGTCACTTTTATTAACAGAATCAAAGTTGAGAAATCAGTTACACAATAGTCGAATTTTCTTGCAGAGAGAAAGGCTCGTCAAAATATACTGTGCAGTTTTTTAATATTTCATTCTTTGATTTCCCGAAGATTTCGGTTTAAGGTATGACTGCGAATTTTCATGTCACTTTCTTTCAAGTTATTTTCGTTAAATAGGAAAATATTTACATAATGACGCTTCAGTAAAAATATCTCCGTCCGTTTTTCCGCGAGACACAACTGTGAAAATATCTACTACTTTCACAGTATATACAATTGAAACTACTACATAATATAGAAACCACTTTACGCTATACAATTAATAGAATTGGAAAGGTTTAAAAAATTGTCAAGGCACAAGATTACCGTACCAGAAATGGATCCATCTGACAATTAGGACGATTCGTTGAACCGCAACCATATGCAACATCTTCAGAATAGACGCGACTACATTACATTGATTCAGAAACAATGCGGCCTTTAAAATAAAAAATATATGTTTAAGAATGTGCAAGTAGCGCTATTTCATATAATACCCCATATGCCCTAGTAGCCTCACTTCAAATTTTTAAGACCCCATTTCAGCCCCTGTTGCAAAAAAATATATAACTATTTTTATTTTTCTCTTATTTGCAAAATAGTTGGACAAACGTCATCTAAAACTATTCCAAATTTCGAGTTGATAGCATTAGTAGTTCTCGAGATATTCAGCTGTAACAGACACACAGACTGAGTCTCACCATAAGGGTTCCTTTTTACCATTTTGATACGCAACCCTAATACGCTGACACCATGTCGGATAGAAATGTAAAATACAGCGAACGTTCTGAAACTTGTGCTAAATCATTGTTTCTTATTGGTCTTCAATTTATTTTTTGAGTTCTTTGCCTGAAAAAAACTTGATAAAGAGATATTCCACACTTTTTGGTCACCCTTTGACAAAAAATAGGTTTACCTTAAAGTCATCTTACAAAAAACCGTTCTAACTTCGAAAACTAAACATGCAAAATCATTGGCCATTTGAACCCCACTGAAAAAAAATAGATAAATCTTTCATCCCAACCTTTGTAACCAGCAACATTGATGCTCCCGCGCAAACCAGCGCGAATGAAAGCGCGCAGACATTTCGCTAATACACTCAAAGACTAATAATAAACCCTGTATTCGGGTTAACTGACTCTATAACCACCACAGAACATTTGTATGCACTTTACATTACTTTACATTTCATGATGCTTTGCGAATAAAATTTAACAAATCCTTGAAAATATGAAGTTATCAAGAAAATATATGAAAAATAACTAGGAAAACACAATTTTTTTTTTATTTTAGCCATGCTCATTGATGCGTATTGATTGTGGGAACATCTCTTTATTAGTGCAAATACTGGTTGCTTAAATCACAGAATTAATAACAGAACCTTAAATTAAGACTGAACTTTTGTTATACTTGTCATTTAACTTAAATGAACTCTAGCTCTAGTCAATAAACAATAACATCACCTCTTAATTAAAAAAAAAGTCGAAATACTTCACACTTTAAAAATTGACGACCCTTAACCTTTCCTTACTTGATGAGGTACCAAAACAAATAACAAATAGTTCGTTTCAATCAACAGATTGAGCAATAAGAGGTGTAAGGAATCGGGATCGTGACCCCAATTTGGATAATCACGTGGCGATAGGGTGGGACCCCCTCGCACAGAAATACCCCGTGCTTAACTGAAATACGCCGTGTTTACTGGCTAATCATTCACGGTTCGAATGGCAGCACGTGTACACGGGGCATAGCTTTGTACGTAGATTACCTTCTGTGATTGACTGATCACTTTTTGAGTACTTGTCTATTGTAGTTATAGAAAAAGGTGATGGAATGTTGGGAAATAATTGGAGAAGTGATAAATAGTTTTGGTGACCAACAATCAAATTGAGTGTACTCATTCACTCACTCACTCACTCACGATTACGACAGTTTTGTCATAGCTTCAAATCATTAAACGATACATGCTTATGAGTCATCGTGTAAATTACTAGAACATATTGTAAGCTCATACGGTTCAAAGATTTTCTGTGCTCATAGCGTGGTGTCCTCTCTGGGACAATGCAAGAAACAGAAAAAATATTAATTAATTTGTTTCAATAATTTGTCTGGTATTAAAAAAACACACTCATAAAAATCACAGACGCACTTTAACGTAATAAAAAAAAGAATTTGCCTGACAAACGTACTATTTATTTATTTTCAGTCAATCAATATTTATATGTTTAAAAGTATTACAAACGCGGAAAATGTATTACTTACAAACACGTCAAAAATTAGTCTGCTTAGCTTACAGCCTCTTTCACACTTTCTAGTTACTTATTTGACAGATAAAAAACATTCAAATTTTATTTCTAAAATGAACGAAGTCAGTGAAAGCAGGTTTTTTGAAAATCATTTTCTTTTCAATGCTACCTCTAGCAATTTATATCCTGTTATTTTTAAACTTTACTGGAAAAGAAGCGCAGTAAAATGTATTTATATTATATTCAACTAGAAAGGGATCAAATTCGTCGGGCAGATTGGGCTCATTGTGCTCCGGGGGCCGCCGATGTGATTTGATTTGACATTTTTATTAGATGCCGGTGGCAGGGTCAACGAGTGAATACGCTTCGTATATTGATACATATTTTGATCCGATTCATGAGCTGGTGTTATACAATCCAACTAAAAGTTATTAGATTGTGTTTAAGCTTTGAACCTCAAGAACCAAATATAACCTACCTGATTAAAAAGGATGGACAATAGCTTTTTATGTTTTCATTTGGAAAATGTTTTTATTTAAGATGGAGATTTTAATTACAAACGATTTTTTGAAATTATTGTTTACAGTTAATAACATCGCTCAGTCAAGGAGCTGTAACTCAAGGACGAAGCATGCGATTTTGTCGCATGAATTGTTAAAAGTCCGATGTTCAAACCTTATTACAAATCTAAATATGTAACCTAAATATTTATTTGTAGATAGATAAACTTTTTATTGCCCACACAGTTGTAGTTATTAGGTAGCCCTGTAAGTACATACCTACCTTAAAAACTTAGCTGGAAAATTAATCATAAGTTTTATCTGTGGATGAAATCACCTTTTATTACAATAGCAAAGTTAATCTTTTGATCTCCAACGTAGTAATTGATCGTAAATAATTGAATAAGGTAATATAACTTATAGTCTTCTCATAGACCTGTGCCGCTGTATGAATTCATACAACGATGAATATTTTTAAGCAACGCATGTCCGAACAGAGAACGGAAGTCGGCGACTGTGTGTGGACGGAATATTTACGCACTGACCATAGGACACGATCTAAGTTCGAGCTTTTAAATTTATATTCAAATAGGAATCTAAAATAAATACTCTTGGACTGAAGTAAGGTAAATACATAAGAAACACAATGAGCAGGTAGAGCTTACAAAAGCTTTTGCAAAAGCAGTTACTTAATTTGGAAATGAAATTCTTTTTTGCTTTAATTTGGTGAGATAATCTTTCTATAATTTTTGTATTTACGACTTTGGGAAGTTATACTACCGGCCGTTTTTTGACTAGCCCTTCTCTCTCCACAACGCAACGCATCGTTACTAAAGGCAACTTTTGTTATTTCTGATCGAACAAAAGAAATATTTTTATTTTTGCTTTACTTTTATATTTTCATTTCTTTCTTTAATTTGTGTGTTTTCTTTGTTTTATTGAGCGTGTCCGCGTGCACAAGCAGGCCCTGCCAGAATACCAGCGTTATGCTGAGGCAGGGACCTTTTTGACCCAAAGGCCTTATTTTGTTAAATGTATTTTTTTGTTTTAATTTTATGTGTACCCTTTTATGTTATTTTTGTTGTTATGTACCTTTTGTGAGGTCTTTGGTGTAAATAGATAATTTCTCTCTCTCTCTCTCATCTTGGCGATTTATTTAAGGTACCCTATCTCTATAAATAATAATAAATAAATAAATATTTGACAGCATCACATACATTGCTCCGATTCCAAAGTAAGTAGCTAAAGCACTTGTGTTATGGAAATCGGAGACAACGGTGGCATCACAAACACCCAGACCTGAGCCAATATAGAAAAGTTCGTTTTCTAAATTGACCCAACCGGGGATCGAACCCGGGACCTCAGAGATGGCGACACCTTGAAAACCGGTGTACAAAGCCACTCGACCACGGAGGTCGTCTATTTCCTTATTCTACTTCATTCTCTTACTATGGACAGATTATTGATGTTATCTATGCCGTTAACTTAATAATATTAGAGAAAACATTCAGAGGGAAGAAACCGTCAACCTTTGGACGAATACCATAAAACCAGTGTAAGCATTTAGATATTACTGTGCTGTGGGTTTCATCGTTAGTGAGAGTCACATTGTTATTTTTGTTTGCAGTGCGATGAGGGAGGTGGCGCGACGGAGGGAATCAAGAGCGAGCCCATGGAGCCGGAGGAACCGCGGGCGATGCAGAAGGTGCCCTCACTCTCGGACCTCTCTGACCCGGAGGCCTCCCTAGGTAAGTGCTGTTTTTATTCATTTCATTTTTGAAACATTGTTATCGAATGCCATAACAATTTTGTAGATTAGTACTTTTATTTCCGAGGCCCGATTTTTCTGCTCTCCAGTGTACGTTACTCAAAGTCGATTCAGTATATCAGTATGTCAGGTGAAGGTTGTGAGATAGCGCATCAGCTCTGGTTTCCTCTCGACTACTAAATCACCGGAGAGATCGCTGGAGAGGAAGCGATCAGCCATCTCCGTTTATACGGCGAAGTCGTCCGGCTATACACTATTATGTGTACAATGTCGTGCTGGAAAGTGTTAACATCCCTATGTCATTTATTAAGCATTTAGGTTTCAACTACATATAAGTACTTTCAGTTATTATAACTTCCTAACGACATACCAGTAGTACGAAGTAAGCAATTGTGTTTAGTTTTAGTCACAAAGACACTTTAATAATAGATGATTTTCATATGTTTTAAGTTACTAAACTTCACGTTAATATGAAATAGAGATAGAAAAGAAACAACTGAACCATTTACGGATGATATACAAACTAACCTTAATTTAAAAATAAAATTTAAACCGTTAATAAAAGAAAATTTCAGCTGTTAACTTAACAAAAAAACTAATTTCCATACTTGAAAGGAATTTTCCAAAATTCATATTCTACTTTATCAACTAACCCACGATTTATTGGTTTTCGGTTTCGGCATTGAGAGAGATCGAATGATCGGCAAATAGGTGAAGCCCGAATAGGATAATACGGCGCATCCTCGTTAGTGGCGCACGCGCAGGTCGCGAACATAACCCACTTTACATCGAGAAATAGCTATAACTTTACATCTAGAAATCGCTATAACTTCCCGAATATAAAACACACATACAAGAAAGAATTATTTTGATTGTTTTTACTAATAACACCATAAATATTAAAATTACTATGTTAACCCAGCGTCATGGGGGTTCAAAATAAGTACACGGACGTCGGAGATAGGTCATTATTACCGGAATACTCGTTTTAAGATGTTTCTGAAATGTTTTAGAAAAATAACTATAATTTGATTTGCCTATTGCTTAACATCCTACATAATTACAAATAAAAAATGTATACATACATTTAAATATAGATTTTATCTTAATATAAAAATAGCATTGTGAATGCGAAAAATCTAAATTTAATATACATACATTTGTTTAAAAGGGTCTTATAAAATTACCCAAATTGGTTTCTCCTCCCTAATCGCACTTAGAATGTGTTAATTTATCAGTGCTTATGTTTTGAATGGCACTTATAGAAACTTAACTCATATATCTATGAAAAAAATATCGAAAGTCAAATATTTATGAAAATTAAAAAAAAAATGGCATACATAACGCGACATTTCCACCATAGCGCAAAAGTGTTACACGCTATATGAATTGGGTCAAATTTGCAATTTTGATCTTTGATCAACTGTAGCACCTAGCGCAGACTGATTTCTTGCCAAAAATCTGTAAAGAAATTCAAAAAGTCCAGTTATTGAGAAGAACGGCAATATAACATGTTTAGTTATCAAGCTGTAGGCAAACCAAAAAAAATACAGGTAATTTTGACCCAACCCCCATGACGCCGGGTTAAAATGGGTACAATGCTCGCTGGTACCCAATTAATCTAACACTTTGTATTAATACAAAAGGAGAAGACTACCGACTGACATATCAACGCACAGCCTAAACTACCGGAAAACTCAAGGATTCATTGTATAATGTTGGTAAGCATTTAGAAAATTTCCACGGTAAGTTGAATACCACGTGAACGACGTCGCGGTGCCATCATAACAAAGTCATAATATGACAATAAACCCAAGTTTTTTATAGCCAATCATGCAGCGTTCTGAATTTAAAATATTAAAGAACAGCGGTGATTTCTTTGTCCCAAGCTCATTATGTTGAAGAGTTTCGCGCCTAATTTTAATATGTTCCGTGTGGGAGGGTTTAGGCTTCGGGGTGGGCTAAGTATACGGGCCTATTGTTTTGTCTGTCTGTACGTATGTGGCGTGGGAATACAGCTTTATGTATGTACACTCTGGGTTTTCAAACACAAATGCTTCATTCACGTTGTAAACAACAGGTAATAAAATTAATACACGACTTTATCTGTATTTATTATCTTTATTGCAATTAATTATGTGTGTTAAAACTCATAGTTTGTTTGAATTTTGTTTAATTACAATTATATTATTAACAATTTTGCCTATGAAGCAATTCTGAATAATGATAACAATTAATTAAGAACAATATTTCAAAAATTAACTTTATATCATTAATTTTTGTAGTTAATTTTTGTCTTAGGATTTTTCCTCTAGAGATTAGTTCTCAAAGTTGAAAGCTGTTATATAGGTTCTATCAATGGCAGTAAAAACAGAAATAATATACCGCTTGGTGGCGCTGCTGTAGATTTGTACTTGTGCATATGGGTTATGTTCCCGGTCATTTTTCGGTTATGTCTAAAAATGCTGGACAGCAAATGAATTAAAGACTAAAGAAAACTAAAATGTGTTGGAACGTAAATTGATATATACAAAAATTCGCTTCCAAAATCCAAAAACTGGCAACAAACAACAAAATTACAGGTCTACACATAGACTTATTTATAATAGCGTAAGTATAATAAGTTTATGGGTCTACATCTACACTAGCGCCAAGTTAGCGGTAGACTAAAATCATATTCTATGCGCCGACTGGTAGACAATTTGTGAATCCGCAAAATTATCCTGCCATTCAAAACGTAGCAGTTTTTTTTGCTTTATGGTCCCATAAAACCGTCAGAAAAAATACCACATTATACTCGATATCAATTAACACTGAACACTGTCAGACATATCATATCATATTCCGTTATATTTTATTACTCAACAGAAAAAACAATTGACTACTGAAGAAACACAGTTTAGATTTAGAACTCAGGACAAAATGTACGTTACAAATACAATGAATTTAACAATGACGGTGGTCCTCTACAACTTCATTCGAGAATATATGGTGCGCACAGATTATATAAAACACCGTATTATACCACCACAACCGCACTGAAGTTGGTTATCGTGTCGCATATACAAACTTTATGAATGGAAGCTAGCTAGGATCGTAGCTGCACACGTTCCGTCCGAGTTGCGCGCGTCGCGCAGCGTTGCACGCGATAATGGGAGCCACCCTCGACGCTCGGTGCTGCACGTGCACGTGTGTACCTACCTTATTTATGGCCTGTAGTCCTGCTTCCTAGATGGACTACTTGATTTTGTAAGTAAATCTGGAAATAATAACATAAACAGCTAACACCAAGCTTGGAGATAATTATGTAATTATACTCAATAAGGAACATAAAAAATCACACGCACATGTATGATGCGATTAGAGTACTACCAAACCTCTGCAACCAAGTTACGCAGAAGCACAGTTGTTAAACCGAGTGTAAAACTGTCAATATTTGGGTATTTTATCAGCTATGAATAAAAATCGAGTTGTCATTTGTGATGAAATTAGTCCTTATGTCAGATGGGATTTCTAATAACTTGATTTAGCCAATGATACCTATATTAAAAAAGTTAACTTTTAGCTTTAGCTATTTATCTAAGGATCATGTTCAAAACTACTACTTTTAAGAAAAACCCTTAATAGCTAAAAAAAACCTCGACTTACTTGTTAGCTCACAGAACTTTAAATAACAAAATAATAATTGAATCTAAACTCTTCGGATTTTTACTTTTAACCCGTGGCTGACTGCCAAACAAAACATTTTCTTAATAAATTTTAGTTTTTTTCATTCTATTTTTTATATTATGATAAATAAATACTAGAAAAAATTAACTCACCCGTAGCACCTAAGACGGGACGGGTGCTACGGGTATCTATCTTAAATATAAAAAAAAAAACATTTTCTGTTAGATCAAATAGCATGTGTTAAATTAAAACATACTGACAATGTAGTAAAGTGACTGCTACATTTTGTGTGTATGTCGAAACATGTTCGAATAAATTGTAACAGTTGTGGTGCACACACAAATAGCTGCATGGACTTATCGTACAGTTAACGAGAACATACGATTAATTTGTTTGCCTCTATCTGCACTCAACATGACTCACGCGCAGACGAATATATTCAGTATTATTATGCTAATTAACTTTTACCCACGACTTCGTTTGTCACGTGTTTTTATAATAAAAAAAGTTCAGAGGCTATAAGTTAGTAATATAGTTACGTAAAGGGAGATTTATAAACAAATTACAAAAAAAATACAAGAAGAAATACACGAAATTACAAATCATACAGATTTATAAACCGAAACCATACAGAAAGTTATAGTTACTTATACTTAAGCAATCTGAAGTGCTGCAAGAGCAAGAACCTCTCTAAATCAAAAACCTTTATTTTTTCTATAAATGGGTAATAAAAAAGTACTGTTAAAAGGTCTAGATGTACCCTTACTGCTCCTGGCCTTGAAAGTGTACACACAAACCTACTGAAAATCATTTATTTTAGATAAATTATGATATAAATGTATGCACATACCACCGTGTAGTTATCTCACCGAGAGATACGACCGAAGTTATTTTGGTGCTCCTAGCAAAGATAGAGCTGTCACAGAGAAATGACAATTACATATTTACTATTATGTTGGTAAGGAAACTTTTCATTTTATATTTTTGTATTTAAAAAAAAAGTAGTTTGTCCACAAAATGACGAAAATCACCAAATATTTTGCTGTTGTGTCAAATAAAAATTTGTTCATTTTATCATTTTTTTTTGTCAAACCTTTCTCTTCGTTGGATCTCATCTTACAAAGGACAGTTGCAGTTGCTTTATTTTATTATAAAAAAATAAATGCTCAGATTGTGATGGTGAAGTAAAATTTTGTTAGTAACATTTGTTATTGTTTAATTTAATTATGTACATAGTATTTTACGGATACCAAACTTGAAACGGACTTAGACAACAGGCAACTTCTGCGCCAATTATTTACCACGTAATGGGAATAAAAAGGTGTACCAAGTTACACTGTAGATGATACGTACAGGATGTTGCGGCGTGCACTTCCCCAGCGAGCTGCTACACAGGATGTTGCCAAAACTGGTGTTGTGTACAGTTACATAGTTTCTCCGAAAACTGTTATTATTTAACGATCGCTATGTAAGCTGAACTAGATATTGTTGAATGAACGACCATTCATAGTAATGTGATTCTAAAATTGTTTTGTAGAGTCGTTCACTGTAGGCTTTTTTTACAGTAATCAGTACGCGTAGCATTAATATCAATCGAATAAAAAAACGCGCGTAAAAGTACTCGATTGAGTAATTATCTACGGAAAATTTCATTTCACTTTTTGGCGGTAGATGACGCTGTTCAAATTTTACATGCAATATTATTCTGTCGAATGTTTTTTCTCGATTGATGTTCGTGCTACGGTTACAGTAATACATTGTTTTACGAATCCACTGAGTTTTATATCTACATATTACGCAGAAAATTTTAAACTTGTAGAAAAACAACTCGTTTTTGACTAGTACTCTGACGGGTTAGGGCACTGTGAGTGAATACAAACATCTTATGGTTTATTCAAAAATATACAGAAGAGGTTGATTACTTAATGAATTGCACACTACTTATGCAATTTTAGTAAGATTTTTTTCGTGAATTATATTTCAATTATGCTTTAGGTAAATTATATTCTCTATCTACTTAAAGAAATGATTATGATAATAAAACAATCTACTGCATTTAAATGATAAAAACTTTCACTTCTTAAAACATAATCAGTAATAATTAATCACTCATTAAAAAGACCGTAGAAATTACGTGACTAATGAAACTCTACACTGTGTCGTGTAAGACATTTTTTTATGCTTAATCAAGTAGAAACAAAGTTTCATGTGTCACCTGGCAGTCTCTGCACATTTTTGTAAAGTAATCTTTAACACTATTTTAATACAGTTCAAGTTGCGTTTATGGTAATATGTGATTTTTCTTTTTTATATGGCGCGAACACATGTGGATTGTGGATACTTAAACCACTTGCGTGTCATATGGTGTCATTATAATCAATGGTGACGGCTTTTGAATTTATTAAAACAACGTTCACTGCGTTTTTTAACGAAAACAGTTCATTATTTGAAGATATCCCTAACATTCGCGCATTTTTAGTCAGTTATAGGTACATAACTGCATAATAATAAAAATAAGTTTTAACATTGAAAACTTTTTTGATCGCTTCTGTATTGCCCCTCAATGTCGCTCAAAGTCAATATTTCTTTATTCAAATAAACTTAATAATAAAGCACTTTTGAATCGTCTATACTTTTCTACCACTTGTGCCAGACTTTTTTAACTGACAAAAAGTAACGATATTTACAAACTTAAATATATCGTTACCTTTGGTAAAAGTGTGACATCGCCATGGTGTCGTGAGTGTTAAGACTACATGAATGGTTAAGATTTCAATAGATGCGCATCGACAGCTGCTACTCATTTCCAAAAAGTAAATGTCTAAATATGGCGATTTTTTTTTACGCTTTTTTCCGCCGTAGATCCCCTATATCTCGAGAACTAAGACCGATAGAGATAAGACCTAGAGATATGACATTGGCCTACACTTAAAAAACACGGATCTTTCTATATTTAACGGTCTAGGCTGTAGCTTATCCTTTGTGTAGCGCGCTTCCGGGGAGCTTTGTGGTACTTTTATTGCTTAATCAGTATTTTCTAGCCTGTACCCTGTGCCACTGTGGCCATTTATCGCAAAAAAAACTCCATTAAACTAAATGACAGGCTAGAAAATATTGTTTAAGAATGAAACAAAACAATAGATTGTATTATCTTGACTGATTAGTAAGTTACTTAGTTACCCCACTTAAACAAATGATTTTTGCTTTTTTCCTTAACTTGCTGCTTGCTGTAAGTATCTATCAATTATTGGCGGCATTTTTTTTTTATTGTCACTCTATAATTTTTGGTTTGGACCTACTCACTTACTTGCTTTAAGATTTATAATTCTTAAATTAAAATTCTTCGTAGATCTGCACCATCAAAGTTTGTAGAGACACTTTTTCTTAATAGCTAAGACCAAACCCAATCATACTCACAATAAATTTTGCAAATTATCATTTCGGAATTCCAAAGGGAACAAAAATAGAATTTTAAAATGTTTACACAATAGAACCATATCCATTTGCAATGATGTAGATTAAAGTTTACAATACATAAGCGAGCGTCGTAAAGCTAAAAGCTTTCGCAAATAACACGGAGGAGTTAGAGACAAACGTTTCGCTGCTTTACGGCCACAAAGCTGCGAACTATTTCTGTTCAATGTTGACATAAGAAAATTTCTCATGAATGCCTACCGCTCAAATAAACATGCGTACACGTGTGCGAGTGCACGTCACGCACACAGACAACACCCATTCATGAGCGCGTCCATGGCTTATGAATGGCCGCGGCGAAAGCTCCCGTGCAGTCATGCTCGCCTGGTACCGTGGCTAGACCAGTCGGCGGACATGTTGTTTTATTTATCCAACTGGACGTTAGAAAAGCATGTTGTCCTGGTACATAAAAGGGGAAATCTAATTTCCTTCCACTGTCGATGTTTGTGGTTGACAAGTTGTTATATACTCTATTTGAAGCTTGTAACGGCCGATTTCAATAATCTTTAGTAAGAGATAGGCCTACTATGGATCTGTTATTTTTCGTCATTACAAATCTTTAGTAAGCCTATCTCTTACTGGGAATAGGTTATTGAAATCGGCCGAACATTGCTAATAAAATATTTTGAAGCAGTTCATGTCTTAGAAAATGACTTTGAAAACTTGCTAATGAAATAACTGTTATTTCTTCACGTCGACTTGAACGGAAACAAAACAAGTTAACAGTAAAGAAATATTTAATCACCAATATAGATGACATTGAAACAAACCAACCAAACTATTTTTTGGGAAAAGAGATGAACTAAGTAATTAAGTATTCGTAAAAGTTGAAAAACTACAAAAAGGAATGTACTATTGGACTATCAAAAGTTTATATCCAAATTATCACCTGAATTCTCCTAAATTGCTTGATAAATTCTATGAAGGTAACTGCCGATTAATTATCACACTTGACTGCCATATACCCACTAAAATTCACGCTGTATGTATACTATACCATTGAATTAGTGAATTCATTCGTTTACAATGTATTTTATAGATGTCATGATCTTTTAATGTAGAATTTAAATAAACCGGTGTCAGGTAAAGGACCTGTTTAGCTGAGGTCTTTATTAATTTGAGTATAATTTCATCGCGGCTGACGTTATGAGCATGCACGTCGCGTACATGGGTGCGCCTGAGCATCTAAATGTTCTCTTCGTCACCTCTCCCGCTACTGTGCAGTAAGCATACTAATGTGTCGCATCACCATTCATATCTGGCTGCTTTATTATTATTTCTCTTTTTTAGATAGCATCACGAAAGAAGTTTTTTAACGCCGTGCGGTTTTCACTAGAGGTTATTTATTATTCGCTGAATTTTTTTTTTTAAATTGTTTAACAATAGTGATTTGTAATACAAGAGACCTAAGTCAATTTTTGCTGCGAGTGCCGACATTGAAGCACGAACTAGCGAAGTAGTTTAGAATTGTAATGAGACTACTGGGCACATAAGTGATCTAAAAACACGAGGCAAAAACAAAAATTTGGTCTCGTGTCAGAAAAACAACTTTTCACCTGTACTAGCGAGAAAAGTGTCATAGGTAAGAACAGTTATTTTCATGTGACTTTCCTGGTAAAAAGCTAAATTCAGCATTAGAAACTTGTTCTCTCAACTTTCGCTGGACGCATTCATTTTAGTAATATTATCACAACAATAGCTCGATCAAACCTATGCTGAAAAATTGATTCATAAAGTAAAGAGTAAAATAGATTTCCGTCGTTTTGTTTTACATTACTTATTTATTAATATTCTATCTTATTTATTTATTAAGAATCATAAAACACTAATTCGTTATTATATTTCGTAAATTTTCCTTATTTTATATTTATTTCATACATGCGACCTCATTTCGTCCATACTCTATCTCGATTATCAACCTTCTTTTTCAACAATCCTTGTTTAATACTCCTTGGCATATCCGTGTATTTTATTTTTATACTTTTTAATCCATGTCCGACAACATAAGGCATTCTATGTATCCTTTTCTTGTCTCTTCCATTTCTTTTCCATTTCAAAAGGTGATGTTAGAAATTAAAAATTCACTTTGCCTCAAAAAATGATTTTGCTACAAGTTTTTACGCGCTAAAAGCACCCTTTTCATGCTGGAGAGGTGAAAACTTTTTTACACATCTATTGATAGGGACTGGGGACCTGTAATTGGCTTTCAATTGTTATGTAAGTCACATAGCTGTTGGTTTTCCGAAAAAAAATTAAATAAGTTCCTATTGTAAGTAGGTACAAAAGCAACTTGAATTTTGAAGAACATTTTTTAAATTTCCTTTGTTTGAGCACAGGATCTCTACTGTGCTGTGTTGAACTTTGATACATGTTAGCTTTGTAATAGATAACCATTAAAATTTGTATGATATTACAACCCGGTTCAACTATCTGGTACACCCACTCACTGATGGTTTCGTTACATTCTGACTAGAATTAGGTAACTTTTTTGTATATTTTTATAATTATATTTTTTCTGTTTAAAGAGTATTACACTATTCCAGAATGATAGTAATATAAAATAAAGATGAAGTTGCCATATCGCTTTAGTATACCACCAGGAACAAAAGCACAGAATACACTTAGCAAAACATATACTGAGACCATACATTATTAAAACCATATTATTATCTGCATATACAACGTGTTACAAAAATACCCCTAATGTCGAATATGGTTACATATTCATATATACATACATTTTGATATTTTCGTAATTTATTTTTGTATGAAACAGCTGATTTTTTTTCGCGATATCAGAGTTGGGCCCATAGAAAAAGTTATTCAGTTTGATGGTCCCTATCTACCATATTCGGCATTAGGGGTTATTTTGTAACACGTTGTACAAAGAAAGAGGTTTTTGTAGTTTGGGTGTATAATATAATATTAGAAGCATGAACTGATATAAATTTTAATTAGAACCAAACGCATTTTTATTCCACTCATATTCGAACCAGTAAATTTGTCCAGTGCTGGGGTGTGCGTCTAAAGAATGATTTAGTACTGCAATAAATCCGCCAGTGAGTCGTTATGATCCTCAAAGACGTTTGAAAGTTTGCCAAGAAGCGCAAATTACTATTTAAATTATACATAAGTATGTAATAACCGTCAAGTTTTTTGACCTTCACATACGTACTTTTTAATACAAACTTAATGTCAAAAACAATGTAGAGTTTAATAAAAATTAATGACACACATTTCGGAAACTCACAGAAACAAGCTACGCTTCTGTAAATAATTATGGAGGAATCATATTGCATTAAATTGGTACTCTCTGAAATCAATTATGTTTTAGTCAATATTCTAAGGCTGTAGTTTTCTCAGTTTAAAATTATACAGTTTCAATTCAGCATTATATTCCATCATCGGTTGAATTAAGAAAAAAGTAACAGAATATTTTTTAAGTAATCGATGAAGTTAATTGAAACTTCTCCGGAACCTGCGAAACAGGCCCTAAATAAATATACTGTAATAATACCAATTATTTATTTCATAAAGTTTCAAGTGGTTTTTAGGATAAACAATCTAAAGAACATGAACTCTATAAAATAAACCAAGCTTCAATCGATCTAACTCAGGAGAAAACAGATTAGGCCAAGAATAATTTGTAAACAAAAGGCGTGCGCCTGCGCAACTGATAGTTGAGACAAGTGGCGCCATCTATCAAAACCAAGAGAAGCTTTAACGACGAGCGCGCGCTAAATTTCATCATAGTTTCTTGCTTTACCGCTAGATGGCAAAGGCGACAAAGTTGCTTTTAGTGTTGTAAAGCTAACAGAGGTGGCGCTGTACTCTCAGAAAACTTCGTGAACTCTTTATTTAGATTTCTTTTGGAAAACAATATTATTATACTAATAAAATAAACCCTCCAAAGTTTGGTACATATTATTGTAATTTACTTGTAATTTATACGTGTTTCCTGTTATTGTCAACAAATATGGCAACGAAAAACTGGTTGTTTAAATTATAAGTTTTGACAACGCTTCAGAAGCCTTAGCGTGAAAATTTATGATTTTCTGTCGGCTATGGTCCATAAAAAAATATTTAAAGTCTAAAAGTGGGAGTTAGATCTGGGACCGTTGGACGCCAGGGGCGGCGGGGGGAGGCGTGGGAACCGCGCGGCAGGTGCGCGCGCGCCGGCCACTGATCCTGAACTCACACACGCAGCACGCACGCACGCACGCACACTGTAACGCCCACCCTGGCCGTTATTGAGAAAGTGCCGCTTTTCCAATAAACTACTACTGTTTTTCTAAGAAGTGAAATGAAATAGGGGACAGTTACAGATTATCAAATAAAAATAACTAAAGACATCAAGAGGCAACATAGGAGAGTCAAAGCTTTTAAAAAAATAATAAAAAATGTTAATCAGTATCGTAAAATAAATTGTCAATCAAAAGACACTCAAGTCAGTCCAAAGGAAAATTCATTTCAACGTCCAATAATTAAACAATTAGAAACTAATGGAGTTTTAAAAGCAACAACAAACAAAGTTAGTGGAACAACTTAAAAAACCTCGGTAAATTAAGTGGGTAACCATGTTAGCGAGTGTCCGCGCTGCCACTGCTTCGTCGGTTAATAAAGTCGATACAAAAATTAGATTCCTCGCGTAGGGCAAAAGTTAGGAGAAATTCACGTTTCTGCCTTTGATGTCACATAATGCACTTCACCTCTTTCTCTGGTAGGTTATCACTTTTAGTTGGTTTCGAGACGGAAACAACGCATCGGTTTCTGTGAAACTTTGATTTTGTTGTCTTTTACAGACATTACCTAAACTTCCCATAGCTTTGAAATCGTTTTGGTAGATGTTAGCTAGTGTTTATGTTATGACAGAGTAATATATCAGTCAATGGTTAATAGGTACATTTGATTTCAACAAATTTTCTTTTCTTTTTATTACAAAAGTTATATCTGTTTTCGTTGGAAAAATCTGCAGGTTTCAAATTTTCTACTTTTACTTAAAAGATTTGAGCAAGTCTGTTGATCAAAAGCCTTATGCAATATATTATATAGAGATTATTATTTAAAATATTCAAGACTTTAGATTCTATTGTCATGAAGAATACAGTAGACTCCACAAAATATATCGCAATGTAAGTATGTTATGTTAAGTAAACGAATATAATAATGCTAACTAAATATTTTTAGCACATTTATTCTATGGTTTAAAAAGTTGAGAATTTTCTCCTGGGGTATGTTTTGTTTACTGTTTAAAGTCGAGGAGATTATTAGATGGAAATAATGTAAAAAAACAGCTGTCAATTTTTTTCTTGGATAAATGAAATGATACCACGTACGAACACATCCCAAAACCAACTTTATTATGATTTGAGTATAAAACTCGTCATTAACTTTTGAGGAAACAAAATAAACAAATCTATTTTTACATGACTCTATTATATTTTAAAAAGCCTTAATAAATGACTTATATATTTGACAAAACCCCCTCCCGCCCACGGTTTTCGACCGAATACACTATTCCAAACGGTAGACAATCTATCTGCCTCAGGAGCTTTTTTTTCGATATTGGCTTTCGTTTTCAGAATAATCTAATTTTTGTCCGAAAAACGGTAAATTTTGTCGTTTCCACTTTTGATTTTCCAAAAAAGGTGACGTACCGATTTTAAAAAATTAATAACCTTTGGAAATATAGCCGAATTACTATCCCCCACGAAAACGATCTGATAAACATTTTTTAACCGACTTCAAAAAAGGAATTGTTAAAAATTTACGATGACTAATTGATAAATTGAAACCTATAAGTGAATAAATAAGTAACAAAGAGTTTAGACCAGCGATTACCCATAGGCGTGTCGAGTTGTTTGATTAATATATTGTTAATGAGAAAATAGTTTTGCGCCGGAGCAAGTTGGCGCTCGTTAACCAATAATACTCATAATTGCTTTCATAAACTTTATACTTTGCTCCGTTTAAGTTTTGTAATAAACAAATGATGGATTTTAAAAGCAATAAACACTGTTTGTTCGTTATGTATAATGTGAAGATTCTGTTAGACATTTTATTAAGGTAGATAGGTACTACTGATTAGAATGCATTAGGGCTTAGACAGAGTGCTAACGGTGCGTTTTATCAATGTAGGGCTTTTTAAAAGTCCATCCTTCGTTCACTTGTTTTTTCTGAAAACTTAACCAAAGTACAAAGCATCAATCATTGTAATGTAACAAATCTTAAAATTTTATATTTTATGATTATATAGCTATTTCATCTTTATCGATTGTATAACATCTGCACTGCAACGATGTTTCATCAAATGTCGAGGGTATTTCCTCACATTGATGCATAACGCTGGCTTACAGCGAAAAATAATAAGATCCTACTCGAAAATTTCGCCGCTCCCACTAGCGACTCGGTAGCATAATTGGGCAGTGCACTGAGCCGGAATCCCAAGGGTTCGAGTTCCGTCTGAGGTGCTACGGGTCAGTCGATTTTTTCTAGTATTTATTTATATTAATATAACACTGTTAATTCTGATTTTGCATTTCCCGAAGTAATCTCGTGATAACAGCTACTGAAAAAGTGCCGAAATGTCAGGAAATGAAAACCATGCTGATCAAGACAATTTTTTCTAAAATTGCACCAAATTGACATGATTAAGAGATGCCCCTGCCAGCTGGCAATGCCTTTAGGACAGGAGTAATCCATGCTGTTTTCCAAATATTTGGAAGATTTATTATATAAAATTGAAAGGGGCAATGACAAGGCAGAACAACATTTACTAATAACCAATGGATAGTTACTCGTGAAAACAAAAATAAACTACTTACAAGTAGTCTAATATTATAATATAACTTTAATTATTACAAAAATATATTTTTTTTATTTACTTCGTTTCTTTACGTTACGCCTAATAATTGCTGTAAGTTTGATTACACTTATATAATTTCAAGTCTGCTCCTAATTTATTTAAACAAGTCTGCTCCAAATTTCAATAGATATGATGGTTGGAGAGTACCACCAGCTTAGGACCCCATAATTCTTCAACTAAAATCCCATCCCAAATCACACACAGCAGGATCTAAAGATATAGTTAGTTCGTTTTGTAGATATAGGGATCAAAAGGGAGGTCGACTCAACCTCTCTGAGTTTTCTTCCACCAGTTCTCTCTCTCAGAGGCCTCCCAATTTGTGAACTGGTAGTAGATTCAGTAGCTAGATCTTGTTTTCTAATTAACTTTATTCAATTTGATTCAGTAATAATGATTAAAATCAGAACGCAGCTATAAAATAATTTAATAAACTTGAATACATTTTTATAAAGTTTCGAGCGGGTAATTTCATAAAAATATAAGCAGCCTTTTTGCTTTAGTCCTCCCGTGACCACGGGCCGGAAAGGTGTCGAAACGTCGGGAATTCTGAAAACCAATAAATACAAACTAAATAATTCTAAAACAACACCTGAATTAATAGTACCTATACGCGCTGTAATCCGTAAAAGTGTTTTATTTCCAATTATTTAGTGTTTGTAAGTATAATTACTTTTGTTTATTACGTATCTGTAAATACGGTTGTTATTTCATTTTAAAAGCATTCAGCAGTTTATATTTATTGTTAAAGCTTTTATAGTCTAACTTGAAAGAGGTTATGCCGACCACTGAGTTATTATCGTAGTTATAAGCAACGTCTTCTGAAAATTATCCTTTTACTTTGAATGTGAAAATTAAATATTACAATTAACAACTTCGTCCACTTGAAAATAAAGTAGGTAGGTATAACTGAATTGGTTTTAATGGAATGTATGAAGTCTGTAGACACAGGTACGCGCTTGTTTATGGTGCTTTTTATTAAAAGGAGGACAAGAATAAATGAGGATTCACACAAAATTCATCCGACAAAGGAGGGTTCACACAATTTTGTCTATGTTATTATTTAAATCTTTTCGAATGTCAATATAAAAATATATATTCAGTTGTCACCGCACGAGCTGACTTTTCATTTCCTGTTTTCTTTTATTATGGTCCTTATACCCTGACTAGTGGCTCTGTGAGCTGTAAACCTCGCGTTTGTGCATTAAAAAGTAGTTCAAATCGTATGTTGCTTAAAAATAATCTAATAGATGTCGCCACGAGGTTTTAAAGGCAGTATTATGTGTTGTTTGGTAGTATTGGTATTATTTTGTTATATGTATATATTCTAAGCTAGGTGATTCTAATTTTGATCATTTTGCAAACTAGGTGTATTTTTTTTCATAAAATTTCGAAAACTGTGTCGACCAAAAAATCGATATAATTATCGAACACTCACGGTATTTGACGAGAATCGATTGAGAGAAGCTATCTGTAGAGGAGAACAAACTGACATCCGGACAGCGGGATACAATGTAAAATCAACAAAAAAAATGAAGATCCGAAAGCATTTTTGCCCAAGCTGAAGCAGCTCTGAGCTGAAGCTCGGTCAATATATAACATTTTGATAAGGTCCTATTTCGAGAGATAATAGCTAGAGTTTATGTCCATTTATTCCCGTTTTGCGTACAAAGGAACATAAAATAGATTGAAAAATCGTTGCAAAATAAATAACTTATCTTTCTAAAAAATCTAAGAAAGTTAGCATTCGGAGGCGTTTCTAATTTTCAGATATGTATATTTCAGAAGGATCCAACAAAGACAGGAAGTCAGGCCATAAGGTTCGGCCACCAAACAATGTGTCATTCACGATTCGATACGATTTTCACTTTATTGTCTTAAAAAGTTGCCAAATTTCGGTACAATGGTCATTTCAGTGATTCTTGAGACATATCCGTATCAACAACCTTTTTCTAGCTAAGTTCAACGGTACTGCAACTTAAATTCGATCTAAAATTCTACTTATTTTAAACTTAACAAAAAATTTGATACTTAGAACTATCGTTTTATCTATTGGAAAAAGACTTAGGAACGATTACTTTTCTTGCCGAGTTGTTTTCCCGTTTAAATATGTTAATAAAAGCACTCATACAAAAGTTATTATAATCAGGCTTTTGTTGAAAATTACTTTTATATTGCCTAAAGAAAAAAAAATAAGGGGGTAATACTAACATCAATAAAATCATAGTTTGTTTCACTAGACAAAGTAAAATTCTTATATGTATTTTTAAACTCACCAATGACAAATAAGGTCATATATCAATAATAAAATCGAAATAAAATAAATAGTCATGTACCGAAATTAATAATCAAGCACCAAAAGAAAAATACAATATGAAATCAACAAAAAAAATGTGACTGGAACATTGCGTGCGCGTTCGCAATTTTCCCTTGCAAATTTACCACAACGATCTACTTACAACATTTGATGGGACACCACAAAAACGCTAAGGGGACGATTCGAAGAAGCATTATACACAAAGCATTTTCTTAGGTACATTATCTCTTATTCGTTGTATAAATACAATCACTGTTTAATGTTTAATTTATGCTAAGAACGCTTAGTCTGCACACTAACGCTGCCATTGAAAAAAAAACATAGTGCTTAAATAAAAACAAAAATTGTGAATTATATCTCTGTAGTGCACTCCGAAGAAGCTTTCGAAAACATAGTGCTTAAATAAGTGTAGTGAGAGATAATTCACAATATCTCTGTAGTGAGAGGTAATTCACAATTTCATCTTTATTTAAAACCTATGTTTTTTTCCAATAGCGGCGCTAGTGTACAGACTACGCTCTCTTAATTCACAAAATCATGAACTTAGCATTTTTATTATTATTATCGAACATAAAACGAGATGTGAACATTTTTCACAACTTTTTTGCAACAAAATGTACCAAGTAGTTTAGTATAAAGGACATTATCATTATGAACTCTACGGTCCCTTTAAGTTAATTTAACTCAAATAACATACTTGAACCTATTAATGATTTAGACTAAATAACTTGCACAATATAATTTGTTTTTGCGTGGGCGCAATATAAAATAGCTCTAGGTTCATATTATTATGAACTGGAAAATTTTTGTTTTATATAATATTAGTAGATAGATAATATATCTATATATGAAGGATTTTGCAAGATATGTAGTTATATGACCATCAGCCATTTTTTAATGTCCCCACTGCACAGACCTTCCTTATGGGTTGTATAAGGATAATGGGCCATGACCCCCCACGCGGGCCCAATGCGGATTGGTGGGTGCTAACGACTGCAAATGCAGCCGGGACAAACGACTTAACATGCCTTCTAAAGCACGGAGGTGTTCGAGATAATAAATTTTTGGTGACCCATCTCATGACCAACCCTTGCAAAAGGATTTTAAAATTAATTTTAAATAGTATAAAATTGTTTTCCTTTAGTAATACTGTTTTTAAAGTGTTTACTACAACATAAATTTTATAAGAAAGTGTTTTAAAACCATTCCATTGGGTAGTTTTCGAACTACCATAACGACCGAACTTCACCGAGCCAGCGCCAATGTTTTCATGGTGAAAATTTCCTAAAAAAAAGACAAATCAGTGGAAACTACGCACTAAACCGGGGAAGTATTTTTGTTCCGTAATTTTAATTATATTATTTCATAATAGACTGCAAAACTAAGCCAATTTGACTGATTCTTAACATTCTATTTTGCAAACGACGGCATATGTAGGTACCTACATAAAGGTACGGCTTGCCGGTGTGGCATTTTGGTTCTCAATTACTTAACAGTTCCTCACTACTTGTACAAAATTCACGTAAAGTGAGTAACGTCAAAACTCAATACGATTTGGCACAGTTAATCTCTCTTTACTTGACGTAAAGTGGAAGTAAAGTTGATGGTGACTACTATTGTCACATTCACTACCTAAACTATTTATTACTCTTTACAAACATTACACTAATACACAAATACAATTACTGCTATAGATCCTACAATCAAAACATTGTGTAACCAATTTGCTACTTGAATACTAAATCTGTGTAGGTACTTATTGATTTATTATTAGTGTCAGTTTGTCTAGTTTTGTTTTTATATATATATTTTTTGGTCTTGTTTTTTTTGACTTTAAACATTATCCTTGTTTATATTGCAATCATTAATTTTTATTATCTTTTATAATAAATATTGATTCGGTGGAATATTATAATTACATTATTCCTATTTGCACATTTTACTTTACAATTATTGTGGCCTACTTTCTATAGTTTTTAACCTTTTATTTTGTTTTCCTTAATGTGTATTCTCTGATAATAAATAACCAATTTGTTAAAATTAGTTCCTGATACTGTTGTAAACTTTCAGAACTTTCACATTCATCATGCTGACCCGTAAGGCTGCAGCGCAAAGCACCGAGATGAAGTTGAGACAGGCGCTGCAGGAGCTAAAGGAGTCAAAGGATACTTGCAGCCAGTTACTACGTGAGCGAGATGACAGTGAAGAAGAAATCAGTAAAGTTATTACACGCAACTCTCAACTGAAGACTGAGATGGCCCAGATGCACTCCGAGCATATGGAAGTAATACGCCAAAGAGACCAGCTCGAGAACACCGTAAGCTGTTTTGATGAACAATGCAGCACTTACGAGAGGGCGCTGAACCGCATCACTGATTTGGAACGGGAGCTAAACGATGCTAACAGACAAATAACACACTTCAAGGAGCAGCAGCAACTTCAAGAAGTGGACCATACACAAAGTCTCTTTGAGGAGCTCATGTCTTCACCTGCTGTACAGTCGGCAGAACAATCAAGAACCACAGACAATGACTTTTCACGTAGACCTCTAATTTTAGGTGCTAAAAAACTAAAGAAGTATATTAAAATAAGTAAATTGATAAAAAAAACAGGAAAACTAATTAAGAAAAATAATTGTTTTTCTAAAAACATTGCTTTAAGAAAAGAACGGACTAGCCTCTTGGATTCATTGGAAATTTATAGTAGTAAATTATCTGAAAGCAGGCAAATGTATGACCGGGACACAAAAAAAATGCAATTGAAAATCACTCAGTTGCATGAGTCACTTGAACTTGTGCAAAATAAATATTCTCTTGCACAGAAACAGATTGATGAGCACATCAAATCTGCCACAGAGTTAGTGGAACTCTGCAATTACAATGCAGAACGGTATGACTCTTTAGTAAATAGTCAACTTATTGTTGAACCTTCAATTCTTCATAATATTGATTCTGATGTAAATGTAATTAATCAATATACACAGAGCCCCTGTCATTCATCATCCTGTATAGAAAAGTTACAAAGTAGCTATAGTAAATGCACCTTCAAACCAGCATTATCTTATCACTCAAAGGAGGCAAAAACAATTATGTTTTCAGACAAATTAGGTCAGGGATTGGGATTAACTCTAAGAGATAAGCACTCAAAAAAACTTATTAATATTTGTACTCCTGGAGTGTCTTTTAGCCAAATTGTACAAAAAATTAATAAGTCACAGATTAATGACGCCACAACAGTAGTAGTATTATGTGGTGACAGTTCCCAAATTACAAAAAGGGACATTCTTAAAAATATTAATATTCTATTAACATTGCAGTCTGAAACAAGGTGTAAAATAATAATGAGCGCTTTCCCTTATGCAAGTAACTTAAACAGGGATCAGAATAAGCGCATCTATGATTTAAATCTATATATATATAATTTGATTTGTCGTCACAGTGACGTTGTTTTATACTTTGACGTTAATAAATTTATTAACAATTTTACATTGACTTCAGATAGTATGTATCTGCCAAAAAAATTTAGGATACAAATAGCTAATTTGTTAGCTTATAATTTACAAGACTCTGTTACATCTGTAACTAAGTCCATTAAACCGAGTAGTAGTAGTAGTTCTACTGCTCGGCATATTGTTTCAAATAAAACAGTGACAAACTCAGATTTAAACTGAGGCACAAGACAACAGCCAGGCCTAATTGTATCAATATAATTAGTCAAAATATTCAGGGCCTGTCTGGCAAAGATCTAGAATTAGAATTATTTGTTGAATATAATAATATACAAATCATTTGTATTACCGAACACTGGCTGAAGCCTGGTGATATGTCATTTAATGTAAATAATTTTCAACTAGCAAGTACGTTGGTTAGGCAAACAACTACTCGTGGCGGTTCTGTAATTTTAGTGAATAATAATATAAAGTATAAAGATAGAAAGGATATTGTGAACCTTTCATCAGAGCGCCATGTGGAGTTATCTTGTATAGAATTAGATAGCCTGATAATCGTGTCTGTATACCGCCCCCCTAAGGGTATCTATGAAATCTTCGAATCGGTCATAGAAGATGTTCTAAAAAAGTTAAAATTAAAAAATAAACCAGTAGTAATTTGTGGCGATTTTAATATTGATATTCTTGAGAACAATTCTTTGACCACTCGTTTTCTGGCATTATTTAAATGTTTTAATTTACATAACCAGTTTTTAGAACCCACAAGGGTAACTGAACATTCAGCCACTTGCATAGATAATATATTTTCAGAATGTGATCCGGAAAACAAATTAGTTTTTAGTAATATTTCATCTGACCATTATGGCTTGAAAGTGTCATACGCTGTGAACGTCATTGATACACCTAAGACTGTAGAATGCAGGCCTATCACAAAAAAGGGATTAGACAATTTTAAAAACAACATTGATGAACAAATTTCTTTATTGCCATGGATTTCGGATAATCCCGATGTTTTGTACGGGAACCTCTTTCATTTAGTTACTAATGAGTTTGACAAATCATTTAAAACCAAGACTATTAAATGTACTCAGAAGTTACAGTTCTGCGATTGGGCTACGACGGGTATTTATAAAAGTAGAAATAGACTTTATGAACTTTACAAGCTTAGAGAAACTAACCAAAGCCCAGGTTTCTTAGAACATGTTAAAAATTACTCAAAGACTTTCAAAATACTATGTGCAGTTGCAAAGTCTAATTGCATAAAAGAGCAAATTAAAAACTCGAGTAATAAAACTAAAACAACTTGGGACGTCATTAATCGTGAAACCGGTAAAACTAAAGTACGCGAAAATTGCCTAACGCTTAATGTTAATAATGAATTAGTAAAATCTGATAAAGAAATTGCTAATATTTTTGATAAGTTCTTTGTTAACATACCAGTAGAAACTACATCAAA
The DNA here is from genome assembly GCA_963556745.1 of Catoptria pinella. Classification (NCBI taxonomy): domain Eukaryota; kingdom Metazoa; phylum Arthropoda; class Insecta; order Lepidoptera; family Crambidae; genus Catoptria; species Catoptria pinella. The sequence continues at coordinate 7,314,446 of OY750776.1, forward strand.
TTTGGATTCATCACCAGCGGCTGCTGTATCTATGTTAAAGGGACATGTGGCTGAAAGTGATTCACTGTTCAATTTTAAGCGTGTTAATGCTTTAGACATAATCAAAGCTTTTAATTCTCTCAAAATGAAAAGCTCCACTGATTTATGGGGCATATCAGTAAAGGTTATTAAAAGTATTGTCTATACTATTGCCCCATATCTTGCTGACATTTTTAATCAGTGTATTGATCAAGGAATATTTCCTGATCTCATGAAGTTTAGTAAGGTTATACCATTGTTTAAATCAGGAGATAAAGAAGACCCTAGCAATTACAGACCAATATCGATATTACCCGCCTTAAGCAAGATATTTGAAAAAATAATACTGGAGCAATTATTAGGACATTTTAATGTAAATAAACTTTTGCACCACAAACAATATGGCTTTACGAAAGGTCGTTCCACAACTGATGCTGGGGTTGCGCTTTTGAAGCATGTCTTTGAAGCTTGGGAGGGGTCTCAGAATGCCCTTGGCATTTTTTGCGACTTGTCCAAGGCTTTTGATTGTGTGGACCATCGGACGCTGCTGTTGAAGCTAAATCATTACGGTGTAAAAAATAATGCCCAAAAATTATTAATGTCGTATCTCAGTTCCAGGACTCAAACAGTTAACATAAGTGGAGTAAGTTCGTCCGGTTCTCATATCAAAATGGGCGTGCCACAAGGCTCCATTTTGGGTCCTTTCTTATTTTTAATATATATAAATGATCTACCTTTCTTTGCAGAAAGGTTCTGTGACATTGTTTTGTTCGCAGATGATACTTCTTTAATATTTAACGTTGACAGGACTAAAACTGATTATGACGATGTGAACAAAGCACTCTCGCAGGTTCTTACTTGGTTTAATGTAAATAATCTCCAGCTTAACGCTAAAAAAACCAAATGTGTTAAATTCGCTTTAGGTAATGTACAGGCGAATCTTACTGAAATTGTAATTAATAATGAGAAATTAAATTTGGTCGATTCAACAGTTTTCTTGGGTGTAACTCTTGACAGTAAATTAAAATGGAATATGCATATCGCAGCTCTGGCTGGCAAGCTCAGCTCTGCTGCCTATGCCATTAGAAAAGTTAGACAGTTAACAGATATAGATACTGCCAGATTAGTGTATTTCAGTTATTTTCATAGCATTATGTCGTACTGTATTCTTTTGTGGGGAAAAGCAGCCGATATAAATACTATTTTTGTTTTACAAAAACGAGCAATAAGAGCTATTTATCAACTAAGTTCTAGAACATCTCTTAGGGATAGGTTCAAGGAGATCGGTATATTGACAGCAGCATCTCAATTTATATTAAACTGCATTCTTTATGTGCGTCGCAATATTAATTTGTATACAAAACATAGTGATTGGCACAATCGGAACACCAGAAATAAAGACAAACTTGTAATGCCTTGGTATAGATTAGAAAAAGTCCGTGGTTCTTTCATAGGTCTAGGTATAAAGTTTTATAATAAAATTCCAAGTAATATCTTGGATTTACCATGTGAAAACTTTAAGACTCATATAAAAAATTGTCTTCTCAAAAAAGGCTACTATACCGTTAAAGATTATTTAATTGATAAAACAGCTTGGTCGTAGATTTTCTTTTGTAAATGTAAATTGTGCAAGAAATTGTAATAAATGCATTTTTTTTAATAATTAAACTTGTATGTCAAGTAACTTCCAGTTATTGTTGCCCCGTCGTAGACTTAATTCACCTGGGCTAATTCTTCATATCATACAATGATTTTCTTAGTTATCGAGTAGTAGACAGCGATTTCTCAACTAGTTGAAATTTATTTTACCTACCCATTGAATGTTAACTTTGTTAATTATTGTAATGGAAAATGACGTCACTTTAAATGCTGACCTCATTTTTCAAATTTTGACGACTCTGTATGAAATATACAGGGAGAAAAAAGCAGCCCTTGACGAGTTTCTTGCCGGTTCTTCTCGTTACAAGGTCTCCCGCTTAGGGTTTGCGAACCGATGGCGTAGCTTCTTTGACATTCACAAGTGCTTGTAACAGCCTAGACTGAATAAACGAATTTTGAATTTTGAATTTGAATTTTGAATTGAAAGTTGCTTAACTTCCGCAATCGCTGGGCCAGGCGCTATACCACCGAGCTCCGTAGTTAGTTATAAAGCAGCTATTCACGATTAACATTTTGACCCAAAAAGTTTAATTAAACCCTTTTTAAACCTCTTCAAAACTTCTTCCTTTTAAATTAAAACGGTCTAATGGAGAGGATCGTTTAAATTGAACCAAGCTATATTAAATCAGAGTAATTAATAAATCTCGTTGGTCGTCGAGTGGCCGTTTCGGTGGGTTTTCGAATTGTCTTTAATTAATACTAATTGAGAGTCGTTTTGAGTTCGCGAAGAATGCCAAACCCGCATGCATGCATGCATCAGTGGCCCTCATGATGCAAACATCGGTTTATATTTTCACACGAGATTGCAACTATTGTTGAATATCGAATTGATTTTCGATATTTATGTTATTTTTTGGCATGACAATGACAAATGATAAATGTTTGTCTCAATTTATAAGTAATGAGTTGGGCAAATTCTACAGTCTAAAACATGGAATGGACAAATAGTTTTGAGCTGAGAAACTTACCTTAAAATTTTAATCATGTTTACAGCACAGTTAACTGTATGTACCTGCAGTTAGTGTTGTACCTGAAAATACTATGTATACAACATAACTACAGTACAGTAGTTATTGTTAAATATCATGTTTACAACTATAGTCTGTTAGTCCTTACTTGTCATATTTAATAAACAACTTTTGACAGTTGTCATACGTCTTTTAAATTTTAAAAGTTATTTTTTAAAAAGTTGTCGTATTAAATCGAATTGTTATTAATAATAAGTAATTTCTTTTGTAATTTATGTGTGGAAAACCATTTGTTGTATTTCATAATTGATTTGTTCGATAAAGAGTTGGGTGAAGATTGTTTATCGAAAAAGACAAGTAAGGATAAAATAGACAAATAAGGATAAACAGACTTACACTTAGACTTATTGTAGTTGTTAAATATAATGTTCACAACTGCAGTACCTACTTGTAAACATAATATTTTCAGCTAAGCTTCTCAGCTTTTGTCGACTTTACATTTAAGACTGACAACTCTACGCAGTCGATAAGCCGAATCGATCATTAAAAATGATTCTTAACTTAATAAGTTTACAAATAAATATCCCTGAAAAGATAGTCTTATTTTAAACTGTGTAACTTTTCTTGATTTTCAAAACAAAAGAAACGATAAATGAGAAAAGACATGGCGTATCCTCTTTACGACGAACGGGAACACGTAATCTCTACATTTCCTCAAAGCTATTCCTACTAACAAACTGCTACATTTACATCCAAAAAGAAGAATAAAAACTCATTTGTTTAAACCACAAAAGATACAACGGTGTCGCTACCGTTTGCCGAAGTTACCGTATAAGATTTCATTAGGTAGAAATCCGGTGTTTTTCCGGGGTTCCCGGGGCATCCACAATGGCGGCGCTTCCGGCCAGGTTCCCGCCAAAACAGAAATAAACTGACCCAGTTGCGCGGCGTCCGGCGAGCGCGCGATCTGCATTTCCGCTTGTCATTTTTAAACTTCAGTTTTTTTAATTTTTGGAAAGATCGATCTTTAATAATTTAAGAAAACCACCTGAATAGGTAGTGTTGGCGATCCTCGACCTCAACCTTCTTTTTACACCTTTGTATGTTTTTATACTTTATAGTGCTATAAACAAAATTGTTGACGAAAATACGTCCATTTACATGTAGCATCGAATTATACAATTAGAAGTTTTCATTTATTTTTATAAAACAGTCTTATTTAGGAAACCTAAATAGATTAAACATATTTTTGGACTACTATGCAAACAAGGATTCTTAAAAAGGAATAATTAAATATAAAAAGAGCTACTCAATTAACCAGTTATCATGTTGAGGTCCTTCAGGGGTTCGATTCCCGCAGTTAAATCAAGAATAGCATAATATTCAGCACAACACTATCAGTATCTCCAGTCAAGTATTCTATAAGCAAAATACCTGTAGTTACCTATATATGTATACATTTGCAAGTACATTCATAAAGGTGAAGTCGGCATAAGGTAGGTTGCATAACTGCGCAGTTTTTGGAGCGGAAAGGGACACTCATTGCCTCATGTGTTCTGACCTTGCTTGTACGCAAAATGTCTTAATCCTGCGATCTTATCCCTTACACATAGAGTTCAAATTCAAGTTAGAGATAATGACATGTTGGAACTGTCTTGCAAACGTGTAAGATACTTATAGGAACATGCGAATTAAACAGCTGCTTTAATGGCTTTTAGGGACTGTACCTTTTTGCTTTCAATTAAAATTCATGCCAGATTTGCCAGATACTTGTGTTAGATTCAGTATTCAGTACTAAAAATGCATAGTTATTAAAAAAAATAACACGAGCTTAGGAAAGCAGAAACATATGAAGTGCTGTGATCGATTTACCGGTTAGTCCATGTGGAAATGAGACATCAACAATTTCTCTGGTCTTCATTGTTGCAGGCAATGTTTTTGTTTCCAATTTTGAAACGATAGTAACTTATGACATTATGAAATCATATTTCTAAATTAACAAAATGTCATTTAACCAAGTGATTACGCAGTACAGGATACATTGTGAACAGTCAATTCACTTTTAAAGTAAGTATTCAAAAGTGGTTTAAGTATGAATTAGAAACAGCGTCTAGACGCGACCCGCGGCGGAAGTGGCTGTTACGAAATTAATGCGGCTCTAATGAAATAACAAGATCCCGCTGGCCGGCCGCCATCGCTACTGTCGCTCCTGTCTAAATAGAAATCCTCTGTCAACACTGCACCGCATGCTTATGAATCAAACTGTTTCCAAATACGAGTACCTACGTTTCCGTTAATATCAAATTTTGTGGTCAGATTATTTTCACTAAAAAACTAGTGAATATAGTCATTCGTTGTTTTCCAGAGGTAAAAAGTATTTTATTTTTATTTTTTGATTTGATCTTAAGAAAACCAACAGCGTTTACAATATATTACTACAAAACAAGTATTATCTTTATTTATAGCCAATTACAGGTTTCCCTATATTATTTTTAATATGCATTGACAAAATATAAAAAAGAAACAGAAGTCCACTTTTTACAAATAAAAAATTTAATTCAAAGTGTGTTATACGAATTGCTACTTAACGTTTGTTAGATTTTAATACTGGGCTCTGGGGCACAGGCTTTACGGAAGATTTACGATTAGTCTGTCTTTCGTTCCTGTCTGTCTAAAAATCCTCTGTCAATACTGCTGCGTGGTTGTGAATCAAACTGAACCCCGAACATATATCTATTCTGTGCCCCGAACTCGTTTTCGTATTATCGACTAAATTTTGTGATGAAAATTAGATTTCCTTTCGTATAAATAACTGTGTTATTATTAAGATAAATAATATTGTGTTAGTATTGTTTTCCAGAAGTAATGAAGTACCTACTTGTTATAGCTGTCACTCCTTTCTCAATAGAAATACTTTATGAAAAACATTTCCAAATTCGTTTCCGTATTAACGACTTCATGTTGAGGTGAAAATTTGTTTTTTATTTTTTTTTATTTTACACTTAGGTTCACGAACCTCCATGCTCTGCGAACCTGCAACAGTGCGCCATAGTGTGTACGTGTCTGAACCTCGGTGCATTTTGCGATCCGATGCGAATGAACATAAAAGGGGAACAAGTAGAAGTTCGCAATAGTGTCCATATTGCGCTCCGCGAACCTGCAACGTAGGTTCGGGGAGCACGAGGTTCGCGAACCGAACTCGGTACCCACCCTAATAGAAATCCTCTTGTCATGACTATGAATCAAACTGAACCATGAATTCGGTTCCATAGTATTAGCACGATTTTGTGACGAGATTTCCTTACTTATGAAAACTATTTGTTGTATTTCAGAAGTTAAAAAGTATTTACCTATTTCACTGGTACTTTCTAGAGAAATTTAACAATGCTATTTTTAAATATGTATTATTTAATAATATACTAGAAATAATTCGACTCGCCACCATTATCATTTTCTCAGGCAACAATAGAACTCTCATATTTATTTAATAATCCATTGGTTGTGAATCAACCGTATTGTTGAAAAACAAATTTTCTGTGGTGATACTTGAAGTTTTGTATAGATACAAAGATAGTAAAAAAACTTAAGTTACCTACTCATCTTTACTAGACATCCCGACACCAAGGAAGTGTACAAAAAGCGCATATTTATCAACCACAAAGACCATTATTGTCACTTGTTAGAAACAAAAATCGGTCCCACACGAGATAAGGCGCGGCGCGTTTGTCGGCGCACTTCAAAGGGCGGTCGTGCGCGAGAGGTTCGCGGAACGAGAGGTCCGAGGTTCAGTGCCGGCTAATCGGACACCGATATGTCGCATAATTCCTGGTACAGAATCAACCAATTTAAATTTATAGCAAATGTCGTTAATGGCCACTATTTGAAGGGTAATATTGCGTGAATGCAGAGTAAAACTAATATAATTCATAAAATCATCAGGCATAGAAAATAATATTTTTTAGATAAAAAAATATATAATTTACGATGAAGTTGCCTTAGGAGAAGTGTAGAGAAAACTCTTTTCTTATCTCCAGTACTAAAATAAAGAGAAACTTATGAAAATAAAATAAAATGGACTAACGACAGCGCGCCAACTACTTATCTAAATAATATTTTGAAGCTGGTAGATTGAAATTTCTAAAAGATAGTTTAATAAACCTAATGAGAGCTTCATAATTCTTAATGAGATAACATCTCCACATCTTATTGGCATCTGACTGGCTGCCAAGACCCATATACAGACATTACTGTATCAAGTAGCTATTCTGAGGCGCGTTTTGAGTGGTCGAACGAATGACCATTATCGTTCTTATCTCGCCTTTCGATCGACACGATCGAAACGAGTCCCGACAAATTGTTTCAAATTCTTTTTCTTCTATTGTCTTATGTTATATTTTTTTATACAGAACCTTCATAACAAACAGTTTTAATACAAAGTTATAAGGTTGCAAATGTTTTAACTGCTACGTGTATCTGCGAAATCTAATTCATTTAATTAGATCATAATACAGTTATTTCGAGGTTCAAACTTAATAGACTCGTAACGTTTTTTAAACATTCGCCGATAACACAGCAGGCGACGTATTGAATTATGTGAAAATTGTTTTTACGATCGCTCTAAAAGTAATTAATAGGTCATTCGTTTCGTGTTTGCAGTTATAAAAAAATTGACGTATAAAACATAAAATTGTAATGGTACCATTGATTAAATATTTTATTTAATGTTGGTATCAAATATTCGGTCCCACCTCCCCTGGTCACTTCTATGATTTAAAATATTCATTAATTGCTTGATATTATATCGAATAATGATCATCATAGACAAGTGTAAAAAAATCCTTAATTTAGTTTTTTAAACAAAAAAATACCTTAAAAATGACTCCTCTTTTTGTTAGCAGAAATGACCACTTTATTTGTTTTAACTTATATGCTAGTCACCATAGACACAAAAATCGCGTTGGGTCGTAAATAATGAATTAATTATATTCTAATATGGCATTAATAAATAACTAAGCAATATTGATAACAATTTACATTCAAAGCACTATTTCTTGAAAAATCCAATTTCCTATTTTTTATTCCGATAACAAGAGAATTATTGATCTTAAGCGTTTTTCTTAATCTTAAATTTAAGCAAAATAACTGCTCTACAACTTTTTTTCTCATGACTTTCCTCGTAGAATGAGTATTTTGGCCGATGGCCCTCTTTAAACTATTCTATCACATAGAGCTGAGGTTGCGTTCAAATTGTTGTTAATTTTATTTTTAGTTTTAAGCCAAAAACTGAAAATTGTCTGAAAATTTCGAGATTTTCGAGCACCACGAAGTTAGCACAGGTCTTTCAAGGTTACAAACTTGGTTTTACACTATAAGTATAAATCCTAACAACCTTTAAAATTCCATTCCAGATCTAGGGGAACGATTCTGTAACCAAACTCGCATTTCACTTTCAAACTCACTTCACTTGGCGTGAATTTGGTATTAGAAATTAGCTGAATATGAGCTACTTTACCGATTGCAAAACGTTTTAGGTAGCTATCGTAGCTATCTAAAATCTTTTGTGATTAAAAAAACAGCCTATCATTATCTCATTTATGATTTAAAATTACCGCGCAGTGAAGTGAGATTCTAGTTTGGTTACAGAATTTATGAAAATGGCGAAGTAGCCTATAAATGCGAATGTATTTATAAGCACAGTGGGTTTAACCAAATTTTAAATATGAATAGCTTATATAATACTAAATAATATACTAGAAAAAATAGGACTCGCACCAGATCATGTTCTCGGACGGGAATCGAACCCGAAGTGACTCGGTAGCTCAGCGGTCAGAGCATTGGACCGGTTATCCAAAGGTCGCGGGTTCGATTCCCGTCCGAGAACATGATCTGGTGCGAGTCCTATTTTTTCTAGTATATTATTTAGTATTATATAAAAATAGCATTGTGAATGCTTAAATCTCAAAATTTCAAATGAATAGCTTAGCCGAAAGCTTAGGGGTTTATCCTTAGCTAACGAAACATTCTGCTTGCTTATTGCAAAATAAAATCAAGTAGCTTAATATTTATCGATAAGATAATATTACTAATCAATTAAAAATAAGGTAGCTATTCTGTATACTTTATAATATTTCAGAAAACTTATTTATGAGCAAGCCATGACATGAGTCACCGATAAATATTCATTACTAAATGATTACCTACTCAATTAAGACGCTTTAGGTTACAGTACACACTGATTGATTAGAAGTATGGTTACAAATTGACCTCACAACAACTCTATGAATATGTATTCACACCACTGTTTATAAAATACAATACAAGTATTTACTGAGCCATCAGATAAAGAACTTACTGAAATTAGTAAAGAAAATTTCATTAATAAAATCAAAATTTTCACTTATTCGAATTTAACCCTTCAACGCCCGGAAAATGTGACACAATAGATATTCCATTGTTATCCGGCCGCATGCGTTTGCTTGGGCGTTGATCAATTAAGTACAGTTGGTAAAACAAGCCTGAAGTTGCACAAACTTGCTATAAAATCCTAGGGCACTGTAAAGCTTATATTCAACAAGGCGACCGTAACTCAGTGCCTAGGAAAAGTAGGTAGAGAGAGATTATCTACAGATTTGTGCCCTGGCTAGGTTGGCTAAGATCCGCTATTACTAAAAAAGGTTTAAGCATCTCAAAAGTTCATACGAGTTTTAGTTCTATATGGTTAGAAATAAAGTTTGCTTTCGTTTGGTAGCGTTGTAATGTTAGGTCGCTGTTCGAGCAAGTTTCGTGTAGGTTCTTGGGCGGCAGGTGTTCCGATCTCCTCCCACCGCGCCGGCGCCGGTCGAGATCAACGATCGAGCTCAGATTTGCTTAGGTATTACACACCTGGAGTTAAAGCGGTAAATCCTATCTAAGTGGTAGTAACTCGGAGGTTTAATCAACAATGCTTGGCGATAACTAATAACGGTTAGTAAGCCCTTTACTTTATCTGTGTAATCTGCGTTATTTATTAAATGTTAGTTCTTGCTTCTAATAATTCCGCATGACCTAAAATTCTATTGATATATTGAGAGAGTCCTCTGTGAAAACGTTTGAGTAGAGCTACCGAATGTGACAAGATAACTGGCTGTCAAGTGTCAAAATATGCTCAAAGAAATTGTCACATCCTTGAGCGCAGCGAAAATTTTTGTAAGTCTATGGTCACATCATTACGTATGACTTGACCTAAGCGTATTAACCATAGAGTACATCGTAACATAAGAATATCACGTTGATAGTTGTAATAAAATGAACAAAAGAGTCAAATATTATCTGAATATTTGTTAAATGTGCAAAACAGGCTCACTGGGCGGCTGATGGACAAATAGTTTGTCTCGACCTTTGCCTTTTAATGAAAATTATTTCAAAAGATATATGTTTAAAACCGCATAGTTGGCTAATGATCTACTTCTATATCGGTGGGATTGGCATCTTCTCAGTAATTATGTATTTTTGTTTATATACTTAACGCCCGAGAGCTATTTTATTATTATTATTTTTTACTTTGCCAATAAAGTTTGTATTTTTTTATAAAAATATGAAATCTGTGTTTTCAAGTAGATGCATATTGTGTACATCAACGACAGAAATCCACAGAATAAAATAATTACTAAGTCGCTAGCCTTTATTATAAAAAATAATGATTGAATTAATTAAAGTTAACTTTTAATTTTAATTACTAAAGATCACGTTTTGACGACAAAAAGTCAGTCTGATCACCCGTGGGAAGTTAAAAGTTACCTCTAATTAAAAGTAAACTACATTTATACTTTCTAAACCGAAATTGTTGTAATAAGTTGGGCTACCGACTTTAATACTTCAGTACTTCTCGATTAATGGGGTAATTAAATCGTGGGCAATAATTCGTTAATAAGCGTTTCCAACGTGCGTGAAGAGTCAGCTACTGTCCGTCAAGAAAACTTTTGACTTCTATTTCTATGTTGATAGAGACCAAAATTGAACTAGAGCCAGTAAAGCCTTAAAGATAGTCATCAGAACGTGATCGGCAGCAATGAGATTATTAACAGAGGTCTTTAAAAGATCAGTGAGGTTGAATTTAAATGTAAAGAAATTGTGTAACAAAGTAACTCTTACCTTGAAAATTAATTAAACTTACACGTCGCATATTAACCATTAAATATTTAACGCTTTTCTTAAGAACGTCTTGAACTCCAGCATGAAGATGTCATCCTCATTTAGCGAGTTTTCATAAATGCCATTTGACTTTTGATTAGCGCATAAGTTAGTTAAGTTTTAAAATTAATTTCATCTTTCCGAAATTATATTTTTTTTTCCATCAAATCCTAACAACCCCAAAGACTGTGTATCAATTCACAATACTAGTTAACGATATCAATAATTTGAATGAATGAGTGTTACTTAAACTTAACTAAAGACTTTTAAACCAATACGAATGATTGTAACCCTCTCATCTTTTTATCCCCACAATCCATTGATCCAAAGTAAATTTAGTAGCGGCTAAAAGGGTTGACGTATACAGGGAGGACGTTATTCATCACCCGAAAACACGTAATGTATTCAAAATTTATATGCTTTTTACCAACACTCGACGCCACTTTCAAACGACTCAGTGGAAGCATCTTTTAACCGACTTTTTGACTTGTTAACCCTTTTTAAAAGATGAAACAGATTTATCATTTACATTACTAACTACCGGTGTCTGCGGTAAATCAACATCAACTTATAGAGCTTTGGAGTAACGAATGAGTTGAAAGTTAAATCTTCTGAAATTACACCTATGTATTTACGTGCTCGGCCTAGTCACTTTACAATAAAACTTTTTCACTGTGGAGGTTTTAGCAAGTAGAGCTTTCCGTCGAGCTATACCTACTTGATCATAAGCCTTTCGCAGTTTGTATATTTAAAGACAGAAATAAAAAACATTAGAGGTTGTAAACCAGACAGACCCTTATCCGTATGTAAAAACGAACCAAGAAGGTAAAACCAACGAATGGAAAACCTCTTTTATTGAAAATTATAAAGTGCTATTCATCAGCTGATTAATCAAACATAACCCTATAAATAAAACAACCGAGATTGGCCGCAACCGTTCCCACGGAGTGCGAAACTGGTTCGCGAGATAAGCTGAAACTTACGCGGTTAAATTAGTGCCTCGGTGACAGTTTCCTGTCTCTAGTCTTTCGTTGTCTGGTTTGAGCCAAAACCGTGTGTAGTTTGCTTATTTGCTTTCATTGATGACTTTATTAGAGTAGTAGGGATTTCATTCATGTTGTTTTCTATTTGCGCCTCTCACTACGTCAGTTCCTTCCTGTGCACGTTAACCGGTAAAACAGCATGGCAACTTTATATTTCAACTACTGGTCTTATTTTTCTCAGCAGTAAACTTTTATTGTATGATGGTTGTAGCTGTTTTGTTTTAATGACTTTGAGTAGCAATTTATTTACTGTAGTAACGGGTGCGATTTCTTAACTTTGATGAAGTCATACTATTGTTTATTAATATAGAACGCAGTATATGCAATATTGGAATGAAAACGTTCCGTTCTACGCTGTTGTCTACCGAAAACCTTAACCGATAACGAATGACTGGCATTTGGACGTAAGCGCACTCTCTTTGTTGCCCGCTGTTAATGGATAGTTTATTAATATTGTACTTAATTGGCTCGGAGCGTTCGACCCGCCGTAGAAACGCTCGTCATCCACTGATTAAATCTCGCACAGTAGTTGTTTGATTGTACTAATCCATATAACTTTTTACCACTTCACTGTTTGATAAATTAATATCGATAAAACAGTTGCTAGATTGAGTTCGATAAAAATATCGATTTATACAGGCGAGATGCCTTTAAGCAATGGTTACGAAGTCACAGTCTGTTAGACACCGTCGCGTAACCAATCGAGCCTGACGCAGCACACGTGAGCCGGCCAGCCAGCTAATACGCTCCACTTACGGGCCATTCAAGAATCACACTCACACATACAAAACCTCTTACGTACACTAGCACAAGAGTACATTCACGAGAGCAGAAATTACAAATTGTCTTCAACTCCTACGGAAGTTTCTGAGTTGCACTTATTGCTATGTGAGCCGACGAAGACATCCTTTGTTCATTCATAAAAATGTTAATTTATTTCAAACTACAACTGGAGCATCAGTAATATAATATACAAAAATAATTATTTTATTATTTATTAAACAAGATTTATTACAACAACACTAACGCCTGCCCGCAACTTAGTCTGCGTAGACAGTTTTTTTTTATCCCGCAGGAAAGGTACTTTTCTGGATCTCTAGATGAAAGGTTCTTTTCTGTACCCCTGACAACGGATATGCAAAATTTCAAGATGATCCGTTGAGTAGTTAAAACGTGAAACAAGCAAACACACTTTCGTATTTATAATATTAGTAAGTATATTAGTTTGGATTATTGAGTGCCCATAATATGCAAACGATGTTATCTTATGAATCTTATGATTATTTAATAAAAATCAAACTCAAATTCTGACAATATTATATTTCGTTTCGTTTCGTTTCGCCGATTCGAGAGAGCTGAGAAAAGTCAAACGAAGTAAGCAAATAAGTAATGACTGGAAAGATTAAACGGTAGCATTAACTCAAAGAAGTCTATAAATTATTGAGTATTTGCCAAGTAATCTAAAAACTTTTAAATCCGAGTGGATTTGAAATCCTCACTCAGAAAAAAAACAAGCAGTTCATTATCTCATAGATTTTCAGATTATTTTTTCTACCGGTGCAACACTGAAAATAACCCGTGGCGACATCTCATTAGGACAGTCAAGTTTGAAAAATGTCTCATTTAACCCGGCAGTCCTTTAATAGCTGGTGAAGGGTTAACTTCCACAAATAACCCGGTGCGGAAGTGGGCGACAGCACTTACAAGCCGATTTTTTAATAGTTTTAATTAGGAAATAGTTTAATTTTTATGTTGTGGCGACGTTACTGTTGACGCGTTAAACTGACGCAAATTACCGTGAGAAAATTAACACTTTAACTAGTTTAGTAACATACGATGTCTTTCTAAAGTTACTTTATGAATTGCATTATAAGATACTTTACTATGTGTATAACTACGCATATTAGGTTTTGACAACGCGTCTCTGCCCTAGAGTATCGCAGGTACTACAGTATATAATTATGTAATACCAAAACTAACTTTTCAAGTAAAAATAACAACAATTGTGATTTCTCGATTAAATTATGTTTTCTAAAAATAGACAAGGACTTATGAACCTACATAAAGAAAATTTATATCAGCAAAAAAATTAACACTTATTATTACCAATATCAACATCTGTCACATTCATACCTTGGCACTGTTAATATAAATGCCCTAAAAAGCTACGAATAACTACATTATCGTCACACAGTCTATAGAAACGTGCTTGATGTTTATTATAATAGCATCTAAATAAAGACATCGGTGTCAGATTGCCCTACAATGACTTCGGTTTTCTGATTGGAAGTCGTCAAGCCACCACGCCTCTTCCTTCGGGTGACAGTGACAGTTAGTTGTCATTATCAACCCGTCTAACGGAGGGTTAGGGGTATACCGAATTATCATGTAAATCAACGCGGGGAATCTCAGATTATATTACAATATGAATAAGTATATAACGGTGAAAAATGCTTTTTATGTATTTGTACCCTATTAAATAATATTTAAAACCTGAAAGTTGGTTTAGATAATAATAACGGTTTCCACGATATTTTTTACAATGCGTTGTCTGTACCTACAATAAATCTAAATGAATGATATGATAAGAAATTTTTTTTATTCGATTTAAAAGGAGTGTATTTATTTGCTACGAATTTGCTACGAACTTGCTACAAACTTGCAGATAAAAAATCTTCCTATTACAAATTCACAAAAGTACCTACATAGGTAATTATTTAAAAATAAATGATAAGGTTTTGAGTTGTTGATAACGCTTGTTGGACTAGACATCAAAATGTTTCTCTTTATTATTACGTCTCTAATAAATTCAGAGTGACATTAATATTTATTCAACTTTTTCTTTCAGGTAAATATCAATAGCTTTTTCACAAAATGCTAAATGCAGAATGACAGCGGCAGCTTTTGGGTAAGTAGACGCCATAATATAACTATTTATATGGTAAGCCATATTTTTGACAATATTGTTTGAAAGAGAAAGCATCACATTTAAACAGTGTCTAAGTTAAACAGGTGTTTAAAATCTTTTTTATACTACCTGCTCGTCAATGGCATATTATGTGTCATGCAAACCTTTCCTAAAGTAAGTCATTTTTCCCATGGAGAATAATGTGATTTGAATTTGGAATGCAACCCTTGTAGTCGTGCTTGATCGATGTTGGTTTCAAAAAAGTTTAGGTGCAATGAGATCTTATTCTGAGTTAGGCTGTATGTTATCATGAAAACTTTTTCCGAAATTCATTTTCACCCGCGCACCAAGAAGGATTTATTTGAATGTCGAACTGACCACTACAGAATAGACGACAAAAACATAAACTCTAACCCAACTATAAATGTACCAAAGAATGTAACTTTGTCGTTGCACAATTGGTGTAATGTTTCTAACATAACTTTTAATTTTCAATAAATATTCTTAATTTTTCATATTTTATTATTCTAACTTTAAATAATTACTTAAGTACTTTCTTTATAACAGTCATTGGTTTCAATTGCTTCGCAGAAAGTATAAAAAGTAGAGTATGCATCGCGGGCTTAAATGTGTATTTGTCATGGGCGATCTTGAACACCTCGTACTCAGGATTCTAGCCTTAACTCCCTCGCTCCGCTCGGGAGTTAACCATAGAGTCCCTCGTACTCGGGGTTCAATAATAGCGCCCGGGACACAATACACTACTTTAAGCCCTTATTGCATAATCTACTATTGTAATAACACCGGTAATGTTTTTCCCTATTACTTTGATAACGCGCTGTCATTCTTAAGTTAAGGTTGTCCTGAAAACTTGAAACGATATATCCATATTTTTCTCTTTTTAATTCATGTTTATTGAAAATGTAAGTTAACCCTCAAACACTCGAGTAATCAAGTGGTCCTCAACCAAGCTGACTACCAATCCAATGTATCGTAATGCAGAGCAATTATTGGATCATTTCTGAATCGACCCAGAACTCGTTCCAATACCGCCCGATAAATGTAAATTACATATCCAACATATGTATTACTTGCTGCTTTCCATAGATCAATGCCATCAGTGGGTATAATCTCTAACATAATTCTATGAGAAAATTATAGCGAAGTAAAATAGATTTTGCTTAATAAATTAGTTTGTTTTTTCCCCAATTAGGTACTTGCTTTTGTAAATGCAATACTTAACTTACGAAACATATATGCGATATAAATTAGATTCAATAATTTATAATAGGTACCTAACTTACACAAATATTTTAATATTATAATTAAGTACTTTTTACTGACTTTAAATATGTCCCTACGTCAGTCAACTTCTGAAACTGAAGCATTCATCTCTTTTTGTCATAAACATATTTTCCATCCGCATTTAGTGGTGACTGTACCGAATATCATTGAGTCACGCTCATCTAAAATAAATCGGTTAATGCAACCGGGCGTACGGACGAAACAAAATAAATAATTAACTATTTATGAATGACTTCACATTTGACTTTATTCATGACGGGCATATAAATTATGGAGCAAAGCTATATCTCATCTCGGAGACTTGAATTTTAAATAGAAATAGGTCTTAAAGATTTTGTTTTTTTTTTCTTTATCTCCACACCGATAGATAAAGTTAAGTTTGGCGGCAATACAACACACTGAATATTTAATTTTGACGTCCGAATCTATTCTATATTTTAATTTTCAATATTTTAATCTAATACCTCATTGAATATTAATTAGCTATTTTTGATATTATTTTACTCATTATTAATTATGTTCTCCATTTTTTATAATTTTGCATGCTGTATGTTCAGCGAAACATGTAGGCAATATTTTGTAACCATGTTCCTAGCAAAATAAAATTATTCTATTCTATTCTATGACTAATTGGTACTCGATACGTAATATTTGTTGTACGTATGGTCTGTGGGGTACTCGTACTGACTTACATAATTAGAAAACAAGTAATTGTATACACTCATCGCAACATTTTTTACTCCAAATATGTCAATAAAAATAATAGTTTATTTTATTTCACAAAAATAGCGAAGTGAAAATCTATGAAACGTCCCTACCCTATTTGAGGAAAACAAAAAGATAAATACCAATTTTTCTGTTTGCGTATCTGAAACAGGTGTCAAGAAAGCCGGCGATAATTTAAACAAACGAAAATCAGAAACCATAAAGAATAAATTATTAACCTCTCGCCAAACAGAGCGTTAGCAGATACCAATTTAGTGGGTTCAATCTCATGAACTGGTATTAGTGAGCAATAGAACATCAGAACCGGTCGGTAACGGCGCCGTTCACGAAACTAATAACTGGGGAAAAAAAACTTCCGGCCGCTCGTGTGTGCCCCATACACTCATGTAATGCAATAACTAGCGAAGTTGGTTGCGCAAACGCTGAACTACGTTTAATTTACTGCTCTATGAATGAATGTAGGGTTGGCTATTTTTTTTCTTTTTAATTAATTGGATTGTTTCTTTCTGCGAAGAAGATTGTTTGTTGTTGGTGTTAGGTTTCCTTTAAATTCGATGACCTAAACCTTTATGCTTTGCGTATTATGGTTAAATGCTTTTCAGCAACATTATTAATAAAACAACTTAATTAACATATTAAATTTTCCTAAGTTTCAGCATCTTTTCAAGAGCTGTGGTTATTGGATTATTTACTATAGAAAAGTTAAGTTTTTCTAGAGGTTAATGTGGTTGCTGAGCATGCAAAAGTGTTTCTTAAATATTGTAAATAGTAACCACACACATATGAGAACAAATGCTTATTTATTAACAGCACAATAAAATAAAGCACTGGCTCCGTTTAACACAACTATAATATACATCACTGTTTTCTTTGAACAGGTGAGAGAGGTGACGTTTCATCACTCGCGCTATTTTCGCCTCGACTATTTAAAACCTCAATCACCAAATATGAAGGAGACAGAAGAACCGCTTGGAACAAATCGCGATTTTATCCCATAGACATTTCGTACAGGCAATCTCAGGCCAATCCAGACTATTTTCAGTACTGTAGTAGTAACCAAGGAGTTCCTGGCACAAAAAAACAAATGATGGCAGTGTTTTCGAATACGGCCTGGGGACCTATTTTTTAATTTATGCGGTCGTGTGACTTAAGTCACATTCGACGTAATGTCACAATTGACAACACGCACCCGATTTAACAAACTATCTGACCCGGTGACGGCGTCGCCGTCGTCTATGTAGTCGACGGCGTAACCTAGGTAGCAATATGTCATAACACTTAGTTCCAGTTTTGGCCACCGAGTCACCAAGTTTGTGTCATTGTGTCACTGACAAGTACTGACCAACGAGCGATTCAAAAATAAAACGGATTTTGCTATGTCAAGTATAAATAAGCAGTAAGGATCACTCGATGCCAACCGAAGGATTTCAAAAATATGGCCTCTGAGCGGCACTTCTGTCTAGAAACACACAGACTTTAAATTTTGTGGAATGGTCTTAAAGTGTTTTGGAAAAACAAAACTGAGACAGCGTCCTCGTGAAAAATTACTTCGCGCTTTATGATTGATCATTTCTTGAAATCCGAGAGGAGTGTCGGCCGGTTAATGTTTTAAACCGTAATGTGTTGATAAGTTGAAGCCCACAGAATGAGAAATCGGGATAATTTGACTCGGCGTTTTGTTACTGCTTCCATAAATAAATAACCTGATTTCACCTTCTTAATAACTTTAAGTTGCATTTGTTATTTTTCTTTGCTTCCTTATGATTATTTTGCAGTAACAATAAAATTATATATGTAGGTAGGTTATAAAGTTGGTCCGTGTAAAAGTATTATTTTTATTGTTATTAGTCATTCGAATGTTTTATCTTTGATTATATATATGCTATGTTATCTATAAATTTATAATCATTAACCATTAGATAGACAATTGAGTTTTGAACAAACTTTACATGATATTAATTATATTATTTATTTTATTTGACACATTCCTTAAGACCACAGGGCGACCACGGGGTAAACAAAATCCTAATTTATTCCTGTGCTTATGCTAAAAACTTCGCAGTGTCTGCGCTTGTCAATATTATAAGAATAAATTTCATAGAAAAAAAAATAGTAAGATGAACACATCTAGTCAAATACATTATCCTATCAACTCGTCCCAAATGGGCCGCAAGTGTCCGTGGGACGAGTAAGCCAACGACTCTACATTTTGTGACGGATTTTGTGATTATTTTCGTGTCATTTATGGGATGTAGTGACATTGTTCAGACGTTTATAAATTGACGTACAACCCACCAAAGCTCATGAAATATTGCAATTGACACCTATACAAATGTTGTTTTTCCTGTACGCATTCGCACATATTTAACTGTTAACATATTTACAGTGACGTAACATAAAAATATCTTTGACTTTTGACGAAATTCAACCTTTAACTTATTTGTTACAAAGCTTGAAAAAACATAAGGAGGCCATGCAAATTAAATAACAATAAAAGTGCTTCCCATAAATAATATCTTCCGCGTAACACGATACAATAATCGCTCGGCTTCGCGAGTATCATATGACGACGACAAATCGCTCGTGCATAATCGTAAATACGTTTTTTTACCCCGGACCATTCATGGGACCATCCGACTATATCCGGTGAGCACCATATTGTCAGACAGAAATACAAAACGACGTTCATTATAGCGTAACAAACCTGCAAATCAAGTTATGCTCAATTTGTCTACCTTAAAGTCCAATTTAGAGGTTCCCAGGAAAATGGTTGCATTTCTAAGGTGCGTGCAATTTCGTAAAAAAGACGCCCTTTTGTGGCTGCAGACAGAGTGGCACCGTATAGTTTTTCTTTTTACTAAAATGGTAGTTCATCGATCACTTCCCAGAACCCAGATGCCTTCGCTTGACTGCAGTTTTGACCACAAATTAACTAAAATTGTTAAGACACAAATTAGTGGCTTGTATTTTTGAGTTGTGAAAAGTGTAATAGTGATATGCCACAATACTATGAATGAAAAAGGAATAATGTAAAAGCCAAGCTAACTTGGCGCGACTTGTGAAAAACGGCAAGAAGCTGTGAAAGTAGAATTGATGGTGGGTTTTCTCGACTAGCGGTAGCTACGACACCTGTCATTACTATGCAGATATTCGATTATTCAAGGGACAACAGCGGCTTCATTCACCGTTTACTAGATCTTTGCACCTCATCGACCACAAAACGCATCCCATTCATGACAAGCGAGTAAATCAACTGGAGACTTAAGCGCCATAAAAGGTTTAATTACAGAGGTTTCTTTAAACAGAAAACAGCTTTCTGCTGCAGCTTGAAATACCACTTTCGCACGCTCCCGAGTAGAGTTACGACTTTTTTGTCGGCTATTTCTGTTCGCGCGTAGCTGTTTTATAGAACGTCGTTAACGCCTCTGTGATATTATTAGGTTTTGACTTTTATAGCATTCAATAAGGTCGGTTTTGGATTGTGCAAGTTAGTCGTTTGTGACGTTGTGGTTAGGGAGATTGGTTTTATGAATGAAGTGCAACGTTGCGAGCGGAAGCAGAGCTGGCCGTAGTGGCTTTCCCGCGCGGGGCGGCGGCCAGTTTCATTAATAATTAAAACGCAACGAGTAGCGGAATAGCCAGACCAACTGTTGATTTCTAGCCACATCCGATCATAACTAGTGTCATCGAAGTTTTGTCCGATAATATGATGCAACGCTTGAAATTAGATTATTTGGTTGGGTAAGCATTATTGACTTTTAAAGAAAAAGATTTTCCAGTCTACGACGTATTTACGCAAAGTCTCTATTAACTTCAAGCAATTATTGTAAAAACCCATAAACAATACAAAGATTATCGTCATATTCAAAATAAAAGCTAACTATTTGAACAAAAACCCCATCCATTTCGCTTTGGACCTGTACAAAAGTTTTAATGCCACCACATCATAGCACAGACAATGGTAATGTTCTTGACATTACAGTCGACTCGAGATACCTTATTACTTATTAGAATTCTATGCTTACAAAAAGCCGTCGTCGTTACCCCAAAAATAAAACTACTGTAATTTGGGTGCTCCTTTGTAATATCCATCATTAAACAGTAGCCTACAGTGACCGGCTCATCTCACCCTAGATGATGCCGCAATAATCTGTAACGGACAACATACAAAATAAAATTTGACCGCCTCATTACGCAACACGCAAGTGGACTGATGAGTGAAAGAGACAAAACAACCTTCACTTGAGTTAGACGAGGACAAGGATTGGAGAGCAGGAGGGGAGACGACGTCGCTGCGAGGAGAGAGAGATAGATACGGTAGCTAGATACCAGCGTCCGGCGGGCACTTCCTGCGCTTGCGCAGACTCGCATTTATCGACGATTATCAGAAAGTTCTGAATGAAACAATAATAGTTATTATTTATGCATACTTAATGCATACTTATCTACAAACAAATCGCTTCCAACAAGTAAGAATTTAAAGTGTAGATCGATAGAGCAGAGCAATCAAGCTATAATCCATGCAACAAAAAAAAAAGCAAATTGAAAATATCTAGTAGCGGAAAAGCTATTCTTCTACCTATAATCACTCTATGCGGTACACAGTACAAAACCAAGCAGACCCTAACTAAAAAAAAAATTAATTAAATCAAAGATGTAATTATATTGAATCTTTTTGTCGCGCACTCTCTTAGGGCTGGTTTACATTATCGTAGCTGTTAGTAGAGAGTATACATACATTTCCTACTGTGATTGACGTTCTTTTAAAATCAACTAACGTACCAGGCAATGTATCTCTACTCTCTACTAACATCTAAGATAATGTGAACCAGCCATTAGTGTGAATACTACAATAATGACTAAACACTATTGTCTTGGAAGAACGATCTTAAAATAGAACTTCCACAATAACGCTTGATTAAGCTCCCTTATTAGAAGAAAGACTCATTTTAGCAACATGATTCAGTTTTTCTGAGATTATGCAGACATCCGTCTACAGACCCTACTCATTGCACAGACGAATTTCTTGAAACAAAATTATTATTACTTATTATTATTCTTTGACTAGTATGTACCTAAACTTATTTGTTTCAACAGGAATTTTATAAACGATACAGGTAACTCAAAAGTAGCTTTGTATTAGTGAAACTTTTTTTAATTACCTGCCACATATAATAAACAACCTTCCTGTAAGAATCAGTGGACCATTATCTAAATAAGAACTCCATTTGTCGTATCTACCCGATGTGAGTATATTTTTCTACGCATTGTATTTGATTTGTTTGTCCAAGGATCCATGCTTTCTACGCCTACGATCTGTTTAATTAGCTCTCCTCCTTTTGTTTAGCTGACCACTCGTTTAACTCGATTATGGCAATCAGTGGTGCCCTCTGCTCCGGACACGACGCCCCAGCGTCTAACTGGGCAACCCTCCTATAAATAGCTTGAGCTACTCATCCTTCTGGTTGAGAGTGCAAAAAAACATTTTTAAGGTCGTCTCTTTGACGATTAATCTCGCTATTTGTGGCGTTGAGACTATAGATTGAAAATAATATCTATATGTTGAATGATAAGTGGAAAAGGCATTTGGGAAATTCAACCGGCTGATAAACGAACTTTAATTGATTCTTCAGAAACGACTAGTAGTAAGTGCAGCCTGAAGTCAGCATGAAATAAAACGTTCACGCTGCAGTCATCATTAATGATATTGAATTAAAGATCTGACACAAAAGAATCTAGTAGACCTTCAATGAAAAAAGTTCTATATCTCCAAATAAGTTCTAATGCGAATAGGAAATCGATTAAATTGCATAATAATTAATGTCCAAAGGAAGTTCCTTTACGTACAGTAACACCTGTATCTAAAAATACATTTCGCAATACTCCAAAATATAAATGATGTATATGCCATAGTGTTACGAGTAGAGTTACGAATCAGGATATTGCAAAACACTAGGCACATATATATATGTCACTCAAATGGAGTACCTCTTATATTTTTCTATATTGGATGCGTTGTCTACTGCTACTACACATTGATTTGATTTGACGACCTCCTTGGTCGAGTGATTTGCACGCTGGTTTTCAAGGCGTCACCATCTCTTGAGGTCCCGGGTTCGATCCCCAGCTGGGTCATTGTAGAAAATGAACTTTTCTATAATGTCTCAGGTCTCGGTGTTTGTGATACCACCGTTGTCTCTGATTTCCTTATCACAAGCGCCTTAGCTACTTACTTTGGAATCGGAGCAATGTATGTGATGTTGACAAATATTTATTTATTTATTACTTTATTTCCTTTTTCAATTGTTTCAATAACAAAAGTTCCTTCTACAACTTACTCGTACATGGATTGATTGAAATTCTTTTGAAAATCAATACCATTAGTTTGTATTACAGACCTTCGATATAGGTCTGTGGTTTGTATACATATATTGGTATCAAAGCGTTCAATCATCTCAACGTTTGTGCAAACATTTGTCCCACAAAACAATGCGCCTACCAAAACCGATTACCTAAAAGAGTCACGTCGGCTAACAAATGTTTGTTCACATTTCTACTCAATTAAATGCTTCGTTTCATTCATGCTTAATTATTATAGCGGCAGTATGCAATAAAGCAGTCCTATGGCACATACGAATAGAGACTAGAGTGGATCAATGTGACAACCTGTCATACAACATTGTCGCGCCGAGACTCTCATTCATGAATGAACGCACAGATCAAGCGACTTCCGGCTAACTGTTGAGATAGTACGACACTCTTCCTGGTTCCTGCTATGGTATCTTTAATTACAGATCCAGCGTAAACAGATCGGTTTTTGAAACAGATACCCTATAAAAGTAAGTCGTAAAGCTCACGTCATAAAGTCCACCTTTTATAACCCGTTCGATCGATCGCAGACCATTTCCACTTCGTCATGATCGCTCGGAATATGAATAAAGATATTCTAAAAGTGACCAACTGGTGTCACCGGTTGATATATTATGAATCTTAACGGTATGTGTTAGGTTCGGTTTCGGGTTGGATTAATCTTAAGGTAAGCTACTCGCATCCTGTGGAGCGTGTTTTTTTCCTCTCTCCTTCCCGGCGTTTCACCGTTACGCAATATATCGTAAATAATTAGCGGAAGGCAAGATTCCCGTGTCTTATGGAGCTGGTGTCTTTCTGGTTTTTCGCCGGCGCTTCCTGTCGTCCGGCTAACAGTACATTCTCTTTACATATTTAAAAGAGAAATAGACCATCAATGTAGTGAGTAGTTCGTTCAGCATATTTAGATAGTTGTAATTAGACGGATGCTTAATTTAATGAATTATTTATTGAATTTCAACTTCATTTATAAGAATATAATATGATATTAAGGACAGTTCGTGTTTGCTAGTTGTTTACTGTCATTGCCCAAAAGTAGAGGAATTCAATTTTTTTTAAAGACCTTAAATCATCCGATGAATTATAGCCATTTTAAATGTAGATCCTTAATTTCCTTCCTTCCTTTACGGCTATCGTAAAACACAACTATCATGTTTTTTTTTATAATTCGTTTGCATTGGTTTATCTTCTGCCTAAATTATGAATACTTAAAAGAATTACGACATCCAATGTTTTGAAAGAACAGGTAAGTTAAGCTGTGCACTTACATACACAAAATAAAAGATGTTTAAAACCGGTAGGAAACTTTACGACATTTTTCCTTAGATGCTGACGATCCAATTTATTGATTTTATGGGCTGTTACCTCAATGACTATACAACTCAGAGTGCATCACAAAAACTTAACGTCTATAAAAATACAAAGTAATGGGGTAACCAGTAGCATGGACCGCAAAAACGGACCGGGCCAATTTGCGTTAAGTAAGGCCCAGCAAGACAGAACGTGTTTGCGATACGGAAGCGGCATTGCTATAGCAGTTTTACCGACTTACGCTATTACAAAGAAATAAACTACATAAGCACATCACGTTAAAGTTTCTTCAAGTAGATGTTTTCCTAAAAATAACCTATTTCGTATGAATAGAGAGACTAATGGAGATAGGTAAAGGTTTCTACCGAATTCTTTTGGAGAAACCTTTACCTATCTCCAGCAAGTTTTAGCAATTTTTCAAAGGTATTACTTTTGCCGTTGCCGACGTGATAGAATAATTATCAATAGGTATTGATATTATTTCAAAATAATATTCTCTTGGCTATATTTCATTGATTTTTAATAATCATATTTTATTAAAACGTACCATGTAAAAATGCTTATTGTTATTTTGTATTACTTCGTTCAATTTGTTTGTTGCGCAATGCAAGGCTATTTAAGCGGATTAACTTAACTCGGATTCTTCCTTTCCTTCGGTCTGACGTTATGCGTTTATACGGCTCCCGGCCGATCTGTTCGCGTCTTTACTTTTTGCCTCTCAACTAATTGCATATAATAACTTTTACTAAATTACGCAATTTAACTCTGAGTTAATGCTGCAATCGACATTTCCTAAATTGTATCCGTTCGAATTATTCATTTTAAATATCCACAATGGTTTTAACTAATGGGCATGTAAACGTATCGGTGTTTCAATACTTTCTCTCATCTCGTTCGTTATCCAATTTTCTCACAAGACAACGTGGAGTAAAATTCGGTCAATTGGACTAATCTATTCAGTAGACAGCGAAACCGCACCTACACAAGTTTATCACAAATGAGCGTTTTTACACATGAGTTTTGATGGGTGCGACGATAACCGACAACGGGTACCATCGCCAAACTATAATGATCCGTGTGCTCTGATACGCTAGTTTACTAAACCACCGTGAAGGGTAATGGTTATTACAGTATTGTGGACTAAAGAAAGATCAACTTATAACGGTTAGTTAGCATGTTCTCACGATGGCGCTTGCGACGGCCGACAAAATCATTTATGTTGCAACTCGGCGAAGACCGGTCGGCCGCGATTCTGACCTCTATTAGATTTCGATTAGAAAAAGAACTACAAATCACACATCGACCGTTCCACCTCTCTTTTTTGAAACAGTACGCTGCCATTAATCACTTTATGAGGCCAACAACCCGATTGTTACACCGCGTTTATATTTTTAAGTATTTGGCTAATCTCAATAATTATGCAAAGGATAAAGAAATTACCAAGCAATTTGTCAGCGGCTCCGCATGATCCACAACTAATGAACTTGGTTTGTCATCTTTAAATTATACATAATAGTCGTTTTTATTCATTAGCATTCTTTCCCGTGCGAACTGGTATTTTATCGTTATTTTAATTGTAGATCTATATTGTGCGGGTCGATCAAATGTGTGACTTTCTATTGGGTTTGAACCGAGCCACGATTCGCATTATGTACCTAATATTATTCGTTTGTTAATAGATCTAGCAATCAATCGTAAAACATCTCTGTTTATAAAGTCTCTGTCAGAGATTAAAATCTTTTGAAACTAACTAGTTTCATTTAGATCAGAACAGTACGTACGACGTACTCATTGTCTTCTCTTAATAATAACTTTTAATAAGAGAGGACAATGAGTACGATTCCTTCGAACGTCGGCCACAGAATTAAGGAGTCGGCGCGACCATTTCTTAAGTAAGCGATGAAGCCCATGAAGATTCATCGTGGACTGATCAATATCCGATTTCATACGTGTCACCGCTTCGGCAGCGATGCTATCGGGAGATGGTATCGCGCAGTGCCGCCGCATAACAGCGGCTATCTCCGCATCTCCACTACTTAGTCGCAACTAAAATACGTACTGTCTAAATTAAGATGCATTAAAAATACGACTGACTGCCATACGTATTCTTTAATTAAGACGCTCGCGTTTGAAAGCAAGAGCTTAATGTTAATAAGATAGTACGAGTAAAATATTTCCCATCTTTTTATTGACAGCAGCTATAAGTTCAGCCGCTATCGTCGAGATAAATAAGTAATGCGCAGTTTTATCGGTGTTTACGGAGTATAATGTCTCGAAGATATGACGAGAAGGCGAGGGTGTTAAGTTTGGGAAGCAGATTGGAACTAACGACGGAAGTCAAGATCGAAATGCCAGATATGTCTATGAAACAGAGCTTAATGAAACTACTTCTTCTTTAAGTTATAGATGATAATAATGTACATAGGCGCATTTAGGGAAATATTCATGTAAATGAGCATTGATAAAAATCCATTTATTGCCATTTTATTCCCCACGATGGAGGTAGTTATTCTCCACCACCCAGTTTAAATTCTTTACCTCATACTATTAAGAATTTACATTTTACCTCAAGTATTGTTGTTAATGATGGATGACCATCAAAATGGAAGGACAATGCGCAACGATTATCTTAGTCCTATTGTTGTAACCTTGTATAGTCTTTTGTACTTAAACCTGTAGATAATATTGAGTTTCATTTCCTAAGAAACTACAAATAGGAACATCCAACGAGTAGATTGTGCGCTGAGTCATGGAATTGCTCAAGAACCTCTACTTTTTTGTATGGTGATGAACTGATGAGACGGGTTTCCTACTAAGACCGAAAAAACTTAACCGAAGTCCATTACTCCAACGTCATATCAATGAAAAGCTATTTGACCTATGGGTTATTTGATCCATGGGCCATTTGACCGAAAAACCTAATGTAATTTCTATTTCACCGATAGTACACTAAAAATATTTTTTTTAAACATCAAGTTTAATCTGTAAACCAACCACAAAAGATAAATTTCTTAATATTAAGTTAATTGAATATAATGTGACCATTATTTTCGAATAACCCATCAGTTAATTAAATTAAACTTGTTGATATAAAAAAAATGCTTTTATTTCTATTTCGATCATATGGCATTAGAAGAATTGTACTATCGGTGAAAAGGGATTTCGAACATTTGGTTTTTCGGTCAAATGACTCATGGATCAAATAAACTGTCGGTCAAATAGCTTTTCGTGGATATGGCGTTGGAGTAATAGATTTCGTTTAAGTGTTTTTCGGTGTCATGACCGACGACCTGTAGTAGGAAACCCGATGAGACACCGTAATCAACATTGTTATTTAAGCTTTATATATTTAACCAGTGTTTGTCGGTCTCTAAACTTTTGCCTGGTTTCTCCAGCTAATCTTTAATAATGTTTTTAAATTTGAGATTTTAGCATTCACAATGCTATTTTTATACAATACTAAATAATATACTAGAAAAAATACGACTCGTACCAGATCATATTCTGGCAATAGTAACGCTGGCTTGCAGCGTAAGAGTGGGATATACTAGAAGAAATTCGACGATGCCACTAGTGACTCGGTAGCTCAGCGCTAAGAGCATTGGACCGGACATCCAAAGGTCGCGGGTTCGATTCTCGTCCGAGGATATGATCTGGTGCGAGTGGTATTTTTTCTAGTATATTTTTTAGTATTTAATAATGTTAATAGCTAATAGGCAAAAAGATTGACAAGTAGGTAATCCTAGTTGAATCTGTGAAAAGTCATAGAGATTTTTACTAGTATCAACGTACGTCACAGAATACAGTTACACCGTATGCAGATCAAAAAACATAAAAAACTGTATTATAATTTGTTCCCTAATATGCTATAAAAGAGTATGTAATGAATGAAGATAGTTTACATAAATATATTTCATTCAATGGTTGCTTGCTTTTCTGTCAAATTGATTTTTTTTCTTGGTAGGTACTCATTAGATAAACATTATCATAGCTGTTTTTTACTTTAATTTATTTATTTCATTATCTTAATTAAATATTGAGAAGCACAATATATTCCCAGGACGTTTGATCTAAACTACTACCATATTATAAGTAATAGTCATTATCTATGAGTTAACTCATCACCTTTTTTGCTCACCAAACATAACATCGGAAGGAAATGTTCTCATGAAATTATAGTGTAAGTTAAGACGGCTATACTGTACATATTTAGCCATGCCCAAGGCAGAGTTCATTCATAGAGTAGAAACTAAACAAATAGCCCCACCCGTTCTGCATTCACGGAGCGTGTCATTCACAATTCAACGTTTAATGAACCGAACTCTACCTCCAACTACTCAGATAAGTTACGTCTTAAGACTTTTACCTTAAGAGTTAAAGTCGTTTGCAACACAATGCTTGTCTATACTTTCAATGTCGTAATTCATAAGTCATACATCACTTTGATTACTGCGGAGTATTGCTAAACGCGTAACAAATGACGTCCCGTCCTCCCTGTATACCGGCGACTACTGTCCATAAATACGTAGTTCATAAAAAGACATGACTTATACAGATTGAATTGCAACAGTAAAAGTGATGGCAGTTGTTTTTATTTGACTTTCTTATATCAACTCTATTTTGGGTTAAACAAATTCGCGTTTACAAATGCTCAATAGAGCAAAAAACCACATCAAATGTTATGGCGGCGAATCTTTGTCATAATATAATAAGTTAGCGCTTTAGAGATTAGCCGAGGCGGCCAAAAGGTTAATATGGAAAGATGCCCTGCGCAGGCACACGTCGACGCAATTTAAATAGTTTGTGTAAAAGCATACAAAAGGTGTCGAACGAGTCACTAAGCCTGTTGACACTATCGAAAGTAAGCTCAAACAGGCACTTACAACTTGCATACATTTATTTCAAAAAATAAATTATCTTTCGCTACATTTCCTTTGACAAAAAAGTTAACATGAAAATAGCTCGAATGTTAATTCGGAATAATAATGTACCTATTTAAATATATCAAAGATATCACTATCGTTGTTTCACACACTGTTGTGTTATACACTAGAAATATCTAATTATCAGTTTAATTCTTACGTATAATTTACATCTTCTTTAACTTTTAGGTACTTATACATTCATATTTTTTGTCAGGATGTTCGCTAAGACGCCGGTTGTCAATTTAAAATCATTCGATTTATAACCGACATTAAAGAAGCATTGCAAGATATGTTATCGAAACATTTATCGGTTGTTAATTACAGCCATAGGTGAATTCGTGCTACCTAATCGGCTGGCGAATCTAAATTTCGGTATTAACAATTAAATATTTCTCACACTATGTATCTCGTCAAAAAATTCGCGAAACGTGATACCCATTAATTGATTCAATTTCACGGGGACCTGTCTGATACGTGCTTTATCGGCTGGTGTTGGTTGAGCTGTGGGGGTTTTAGGACATCGTAGTGGAGTGAGAGGTCAGAGTATGTTGGTTGTCGAGTCGCGGGTGGTGAGACGTCGCCGTTCGATCGCGCGATATGAGCGGCCGCGCGACATCTCGGAGGCTTCCGTTCCCGCGAGCGACGCCGTGGGAACCGCTTTATTTTCGTATTTAAATTCGACCCTCATTAAACTGGTTTGGTTCAAAATTCGCTGCCTCCTTTCGACGCCTTTTACTCAAACTTTTTATGGTTCCGTTCGACATTTTACTGTTTGTGATTTTTTTTAATCAAGTCTAGACTGCGAGCGCACAATGACGCTCGTATTGCACAGAATAGAAGCTCGGTCCCATTCAATGAGAAATTCAGAAAGATAAATGTAGTTTGCTTTTTTGATAAATAAATGCATTCTTAAGCCTACTGATGCATTCTATTTTGACTGCCTAAGAACGTTTCATCTGATTTAACAAATAAAATCTAAGTTATGTAAAACATAATTAGTGTAAAATCCAAATAACGGAAAAAGGAAAGATTTTTTTCTTTTCAAGCAGGCAACTCCTAATGCATATTATATTCTATTTGTATCTCTTATAAATGGAAAACTAGTGAAGATCAGGCCCCCATCGTCGATAGAGCGTCGCCTACTGCGTTAGCTAATTAAATGTTTCCTAGAGACAATGTTTAGAGTTAATATTAATTTAATTTGGATGGTATAAATTAAAGGTCGAAACCCGTTCTCGATCGGTGGCTGAGCCAACGAATCAGTGAACCATTATATTTAATTAATCCAGTACGATTTATGTAGATACGGTCGCGTGTAATTTTTCTCATAATAACATAAAGGTAGGTAATTTTAAGTACCGAATTATTCAACTTTGAGTTATGGTTATAGTCTGTTGGGTAATTGTTAATTAAGTTGAACTTCACAAATATGTATTAGAAGTGCTATTAATGTTTAATGGTGGTTCCGTGTAAGTTACATAAGTTGTAGCTTTAAGCGGAGCCCTTAAAGGTTATTTATGGATAATTAACTTAAATAAAGGGCCAAATCGATTACTTTAAAAACCTAAAACTGGTGCATATACCTTTTAAAAAAATTATGTCTTAATTAGAAATATCTGATGTCACAAGCTTCTCTAACTTTTTTTTTACCAAAACATAGAAAAACGAATATCACAATACAAGATCAAAAAATTGACTCGGAATGAAATATGTTTTTTAAAATACATGTAACTTATAATGAAACATCAGATGCCTGAAGAATTTCATTTAAAATTACTTGTAGAGTAACATTTGAACATTAAGCATTTAATATATTAAATACAATAATATAATCAAATGCTACTCTACATATATATATTATTATTATTATTTTTGTTTAACTTAAGGAACAACTTAAAATAACTATACCTACATACATACATACATCCAAACCAACTACAGCGAAGAAACGACTAAATACCAACTAAGATTAATTTTACAAACTATCTCTCTACACAGTCATATAAAAGACATAAACGCATTTTTAAATTATATTTAAGAAATTACTGTAGTTCTTATGATCAAGAAACCTTGTATAGTTCAGTATATAGCAAATTATAAATTAATAAGTAATTATTTAAACAAAATATTAGAAAGGCAAACAGCCAAACATCTTTCATATCCCAGTAGGTATGAATATTCTGAAATCATATAATCTTAATGTAAATTCTGAAATTATCATTTCCCCACGGAGTAACGTTACACCGGATGGTGTGTAACCCTGATCACCACCTTACCTTTAAAAACCTAATTGTCAAAAACAAAAATGACCCTTATCTCGATACTGACAAAGTCTTTTTTCACCAAAACTACATACAACCCCATCATTCAAGTCTTGGCGCTTTACAAAAGTGCAAACAATTCACATCTGACTTTACTGTATTTTTATGCGTTTAAGGTCTATTTTTGTACTTCGTATTGAAGGATCGGATACCGGAAGGAAGTACAATGTACTAGACGCTACCTGTTGGTAATATTCATTGTGACTTTCAACAATAGGCTTAAGCAGAAAGCATTCCTTCCATGAGTAACACCGTGATACTAATGTAGCACTGCGGCACCTCTCGACAAAATGTATGAAACAAATACTTGAAAATGTCAAATTAACTTAATATTAAATAATCGCAACAAACAAATATAGTAAAACAATTTTACAAACTTAGAGGAAATAAGTACGTATATTATATTAAAACATTGTAACATTCTGTAACCTTAGAATAATAACACCTAAAAGCCAAGTCCTTGTATGCAAAGAGAGGCAAAAATTACTGAGCCAAAATGGCTTAGTTTACAGATTTATATTCTTCATACGTTACCTATAAGGTTCCGTTCTAGGTCTTATTATTCTAAGTCTGTAACTAACATTCACAAATAATGGGGCATAAGTCTTAATTGAATGTACTTGTACACATACAATGTTATTTCCACAAAGCCGCCAACAATAAATCTCGTTCATTAGAAACAAAACCAATGAAAAGGCCAAACGACCATTATACACAAATAAGCGTTTTCATTTCTTTTCATTTAAAATCGTATCGTCTGATCATCAAAACACGATCTTAATTAATCATTCACAACGCCAAACGAAGTAGTCCAAAGCTTAAAAGCTTCGGCGGTTTCTTTCTTACGT
The DNA here is from genome assembly GCA_963556745.1 of Catoptria pinella. NCBI lineage: Eukaryota > Metazoa > Arthropoda > Insecta > Lepidoptera > Crambidae > Catoptria > Catoptria pinella. The sequence continues at coordinate 7,347,013 of OY750776.1, forward strand.
CAAACACAACACTTAAACGCATTTAAATAACGATACTTTTGAATTAGCGTCCACTCAGTTTTATATTTATATCTGCCATTTTTCATGTGCAACGATGGGCCCATATGCGAATGCAAGTCATTCATAAATTACAGAAACACACATGAACATTGCGTCACGTACGTGTGACTTATGTGTGTGAGCTTCCTCTAGGAGTGTTCTTGTTTGTGTGTGGGTGAGAGAGGCCTCGGGAGGGGGAGGGGAGGTAAGTTCGTTTCCCGAGTAGCACCTGGCGCTCCGAGGTTTCGAATCCGTCGTCTCTTGGTAAGACGCTCTTGTTAATGTACCGATTTACCTTATCCTTGTGTTGCTCATTTCGAATGCAGTTAAGCACCTCGCTAACAGATCCATTTATACACGCAAATTGTACTCATCAGTTATTTTATTTGATTTCACCTAGAATGAGGCTGAAACGTTATCATGTGATTATCACAAGAGTTCTTTACAAACAAAAGATCCATTTACAAACGAAAATCGTAAGTACTCTTTAGTTAATCCGTTTGATTTAACCATGGAATGAGGCTGAAACGATTTCATGTATCATGAATCTTTCAGAGATTAAATTATTTTAAGGCTAATCGATATTCTATCATAGGATATTTTATGGGTTTCTCGTATAAAGATAATAGGTACCCACCGCCATTCACGACTGACTTGTTGACTTGTACGAAAATACGAAAATACACCTAACAAAATCTAAGAAAAATAATATGTTACTACTACTATGTCAAGCCACGTCAAGCGTAAAATCCGTAAACGACAAAACATACACAGATCAAAGTTTTCGGGTCGAACAAACATTGTAAAACCAAAACGGATTTATTTGTTCTAAGATGAGGTATCAGAGGACAATATATGATTCATCACATACTGGAAACTTAAAAACATCATATTTTAGTTTTAGTCTTCAGTATGGTATAACTTATTTTTAAAAGCTTAAAAACTATGCTTGTTATTTATCAGACAGAAAATTTTGCATCTAACAAAAAAAATATCTTAAATACCTCTTCGTTGTTATATGGAATTAGTTAGATCAAGTTTTTATAATTGACTTTATACAACGTGTTATAAAAATACCCCTAATACCGAATATGGTATAGAGGGACAACCAAACTGAACAACTTTTACTATGGGACCAACTCTGAAATCGAGAAAAAAAATCAGCTGTTTCATACAAAAATTAAAATCGAAAATATCAAAATGTATGAACAAATGTTCGCGATTTCAGAGTTGGTCCGATAGTAAAAGTTGTTCAGTTTGATGGTCCCTATAAACCATATTCGGCATTAGGGGTATTTTTGTAACACCTTGTATAGAATTAGTTAGTACAAGTTTTATGTGCACATCACGACTTTATATAAAACATTATAATTTTTACTATGGTATGTGGTACCTACAATCAGTACAAAGTTCACAATGAAAATGAAAATTCTGTAGAGAGGCAATCGAGCCATGATGACATTACCACATCCTCTGTTTGTCGTGGAGGCAATTGTTGCGTCTGTATTTGTTTTAAAGAAACTTTTAAAGCAGGTTTCGTTGTTGACCAATAAACCAGAGACAATGAATGTCCAACGATTTCGCAATGTGACCAAACATTGCCGAAGTTTTTCGAAGTGAAGTAAACTTTTAGGAATCCATAACGAGATTTATATTTGTCTAACCTTAAGAAGTTAAAGATTTCTGAGACTTTTCAAAGGTTTACTTAATGAGTTATGCAGAAAAAATAATAATGCTAAAATTAAATTGTATGAAAGTATGTGTTCGTATTTTATTCAAAGTCAATGAGGTTGGCTAGCAATCAATATCATACGTTGATTGTTAATTGTCATGCTTATTTTTTGTGCTTGAAACATTGATATTGATTACAAATTATTGATATGAATACAGGATGTTTCATAATAACCCGTAAATTTTTATTTTTTATTTGTATGGAAAACTGCAAAGTAACAACCCTAGGCTCAAATAGACTGTTGTTTTCGATAATCAATCCTATTAATAGGCAAAAGCAAAACACAATTTAGGTCTAGGGTTGCCACTATGCAGTTTATCATGAATTTTTTTTCCCTCAAAAAGCTGGCGATTTTCAGGGTTAATAATAATTTTCCGGGGTTGTATGCATATTACCCTATCTACCATATTCGGCTTTAGGGGTTTTTTTGTATATATTTACACGTTGTATATATTTACTTCCAATTTCGCTATGACAATATCAAAATCATTCACGCCCTCTTCTTAGTACACACATTCATCAGAACTGTGAGATAAACTTTTAAAGTTTAATTCACCCAAAAATATAAAAACCTGTTTTCTATGTTTTTGGTTGTTTAATTTTCACCGCATAATTTGATATTCAGTTGTGACAGCTGAACTTTAGACTGTTGGCCGCAACAAAGAGACGCACGCGCTTGTCGCGCGTCACGCAGTCGGTCGCCGTCTGGTCGGCAAACATTGACATGGGCCGTTTGTCGCCGCGCCCACCCGATAACAATACGACGAAAAGACCCTGCCCTAGACCTACCAGGGTTACCAATTCTAAGTTTTAAATGAAAAAAATAAAAAAACACGTCTTTTCCCTTAAAAAAACAATTTATCCATTTCATAATACTGCCTATACCTCTTTGCTAATATTTCAAGAAACCTCCAGCTAGATATAAATATATTTTTTTATATGTGACAACATCACATACATAGCTCCGATTCCAAAGTAAGTAGCTCTAGTATCAGAGACAACGGTGGTATTACAAACACCCAGACCTGAGCCAATATAGAAAAGTTCGTTTTCTAAATTGACCCAACCGGGGATGGAACCCGGGACCTCAGAGATGGCGACACCATGAAAACCGGTGTACAAAGCCACTCAACCACGGAGGTCGAATATTACAAAACAGTACGAAAAATAACACAACATTATATCAGTTTGAAATAATTTTTTATAAGCAATTGAAGTAGGTTGAATTATGTCCACATTGGAGGATCGACAAAATTCAGCCATAATCAAGAACCTACTAAACGTCAAAAGATTGTAATGAAAATACTCAGATAATTCAACCACATGAATTAACTTATTCTTTAAATATCTGGTGAAAGTTACTGACATCCTTAATATCACAAGTGTTTTGTTTGTACTCGTCATCGTTAAGTAATTTTTGCTTAAATCCAAAGCAAAGTGCTAAATTAGAGGCGAGAGTCACGCCAGCCATATGGCCTGGACACGATTGTTTTGTCCTTTTATGTCTCTTTTTTAACTCTGACTCAATGAAGAACATATATTTCAAAAAACTATCAAAATTACAGTTTCGTAGAAATCACCGCTATAAAAACGCAGTAACAACAGAATATCTTAGAAAATTTCAAACTTGCAAGAAAAATATCTATTGTGAAATTAGTATAGAGTTTTCCTTCGATTTACTTTTCATTCGTATATACAAGGTGTTACAAAAGTACCCCTAATGCCGAATATGGTATATAAGGAACATCAATCTGAACAACTTAAAAATTAAAATCGAAAATATCAAAATGTATGGTCCCTATATACCATATTTGGTATTAGGGGTATTTTTGTAACACCTTGTATATTAAATGAAGTTCAGAGTAACCTCGGTCTGAAAAGGCTACCTAGATAATAAAAAAATAATATTATACGAGATTACTTACAATTTACAATACAGTTTTAAAGCAAGCTTTTCTTGAAGGCAGTATTTTTAACGGCGCTGTTGAATGTTGTTCTTATATTATTATGTTAGAGTTCGGCAAATATTTGCTGTCTTTTCGAGATACTTGTAATACACGTGAGTCATAAAGAGTCAGGTAAGCACCTCATTGCGAAATTCATAGCCGTGAGGTACGGCGTGTGGAGACATAGCTAACTATGAATGAAGATAGACGGTTATCCTTTGTGATGGCACAAAAACCCGAGCTTTAGTGTACTCCGGGCAGCAGATCCAAAGAACGCAATATTTACTACGCCTCTCGTCCCTTTCACTTCCTCTACGGCGACAACCTGCGGCCGAGAGAGACCGCCGCGCGGGCCGTGCGTAAGACAAGGACGGCGGATTCATTCATAACCGAGTCCGCCATCCGGTCCGCGTTCTGCTCGATCACTTCATCTCCTTCTAACGCGCAATCTTCCATCGAGTGCGAGCAGGTGCCACCGGATGTAGAGCGTTAGCGACGCACCGTAGTTTCAATCGGAAGCTCTTAAAAAAACTAGCACTCTTTTACGGCTCGGGCCAAATCTCATCCAGAACCGCGCGCAGTGTGCTCGACGTAGACGCGTGACGATCTAGAAACTGCAAGTGTTTCAGTGTAACGTTAATGAGCGTTTAATGAGGGGACAGTTGCAATTGGTGATTTTCGTAAGCTCGCTGGGAGTGAGCCGAGCTTCGCCCCACCGCCGCCGCCGCCGGCCCATTGAGCCCGCGTAGTCGCGCGCCGGCCGCAGCAACGCACGCGCGCGCCCTATCTCGCTACTCTGGACGCTGTCTGGCTGACATGACCGGTTCCACAGACGAACGCTCGCGATCCACCTGTGTTCAGAGTGCTTGCTCGCTAGTGATCCCTCTAATTGGTGCTTTTCAGTGAGTGTCGCCGGGAATGTACCAGAACTCGCTATGGACTACTCCACAATGGCCCAAATTGCATTAAATGGGTAATTGCTGTACGTCATTGGATAATGGATTCAACTCATATAGCTATTATACATTTTATCCGTCCTTATGACAAGCGTGGGTCGCTGGTGAATTTTGCACTTGACTACCCGACTCTTTGTTTGATGCCGTTCCATAGAAATATTTAAATTCAACAATGCCTCTTCTGTCCCATGAGATGAATACAAAGTTATGTTTTATAGTATTTATTCTATAAATTGTTGACAATGTATTGCATGATTATAAGTTAGTGTTCATTGATAACCAGTTATGGTATGTTGTATGGGTGTGAAAATAACCGCGATAACAAATGTCAACATACTACATACTAGACGCTAGGTATTATTTGGTTTGTCTATTACAAAAACTTAAAAGTTTTAAAAACATCTATTACACGTTGAAACAAGAAGTTTTCAACAGAAAGCTCTACGTAAAACAAATGAAGCTTATGTCAAAATATTACAAATGGATATGTTAACTCGATGAAACTCTATCCTCCCGCTTGATATAATATTAAAACAAAAGATTTAAACGCGACGTCCGTTTCAACGATTCTATGCCGTTTACGATTGCCCATTGTTATTTATTCATGATATTATCTTACTTTTTAGTACTGAAGCATGAATATTAGTTAACTTTACTTTTGCTTGTCTTTATTTTTTCATTGAGTTCACAAATTCGGCCTACTTGATACTCGTAAATCTAGAAATCCGCCCAATCAATTTCCGTTGTGAAATCGAAACTTTTGTAATTTCGAACCATAAAGTTTTTGATATTTTTTATCTTTATAGTCTTTTTTTTGCAATAACCTTTAGGTTTTTAAAAATAAACCATTCAGAATACAAATTCCATTACAAATGAAATTGCCAGTAATTGTGTTGTTTTAAACTAAAAACTTTTTGATATTTCATGTCTGTGCTTTTCTCCTTTTAGTTTTAAGAACAAAGTTTTTGGGATAGAAATTCAAAATTAGAAAACGTAGTTGTCATTTGGGTACCAGCTGTACATCCCTGAGGTCCCGGCACGTTCGGCGCAGGCGCAGGTACCCGCGTTATCAGCATCGCGACCGTGGGAAGCAAAAAGCGTTAAACAATAGCTTCAGATAAGGACACCGTCACTCAGACACCGTCGGTACCTTCCATAATTACCTCCTTCACCATTTACATATATGAACTTGTTTCGAAGCGAATCGTTTGCGATTGAGTTCGGAATATACTCGCAAGCTTTTGTTTCTTATTTTGACTGACTTTTGTAATGTACGCGTATTTTCCCTTTTTTTTCACAAATGAAATACTAGTTTTACCAATAGCGAACTCTTTTGATTAAAATAAATGTTTCTTTTTCGTGAGCTTTAAAATTTGATCATACTATCGTTTCAACTATTTCATAAAATTTTAATTAAGTGTTGTATAAAATATACAACTCATTTAAAGTTAGCATTGAAAAGTTAGATAGATAGTGACTCATGCTGTTGCAAAACCCAGTTCAACGGCATTTTCGTTGCCGTCAGTTATTTACATATTTTAATCGCAAACCCACTAACTAATATCAAAATGTGCAGATATCCAATTGCCACCTTAGGCTAAGAAACGACAGTTTACTCTGATTCGTATCATTTATCGCATATTTATTTGTTATACATACTTGTATTTTTAAGAACTCCTTTTCATTCCGCATCATTTGTGAAGACAATAGGTACTGTAAGATTCCTATTTGTAGATAAAATAAAAAAACAGCTTTAAGTTGTTAACGTATATTTCAGTAAAACATAAACTAAGAAAAATACAGCCTCAGTTTTAGTATACCTGTCTGATTACTGAATAATGTAAATCGTATGCACCGTGAATATGCGTGTAGTGGTGAGGTGTAAAGGCACCCTGCGCAAACGCAGCGGATACAGGTGTTGCCAACATTCGATCGCCATATTGTAAATCCGTAGTACGACTTTTTAACTTTTTTATTAGTTGCGAAACCTTTTTGGGAGTTGATTTAAAAATAGAATAGGAAACAGGTGCAGGAATGTTAATTAAGCATTTAATTTAACAAAAAAGTTATGGACTTCTTAATTGTTCGAATTGTATTATGAAAATCAGACCAAACGTACTAAAAAGAACTATCTTAATCCGAGAAAAGTTAGTATTTTCTTTTGTTGATTTATCTGAAAATGAAGCCCTTCAGAAACACACGACGCTTGATTCGGCATACTAACTTTTCGACCACAGAAATCATAAATAAAGTTTGCATTCAAATTGCAATGTTAACGTTTTGCATAAGTAATTCAACCTATTTATTTTCAATGCAAACCTATTGTGTTGCAAATACAAAATTAAACTATGACCAATGTTGCCATGCACACAGGATTCGAGGCAATAGGTTATTTTCGCAGAGGTTCACAGAACGCGTTGTGGCAAACGCAAACATTTTCGCGTCACGCCCTGCGCCCGCGCCGCACCGCGGCCGTTGCTCAATAATACACGGTTAGTAGTTACATTTGTATCAATCAAATTTACGCAAGTAAAAGTAGTCCTTGCTTCGGATGTATAAATTCAGACTTATGGACGTTATAGAAATGTATGTCGAATCAAAATATTATGTCACTTAATTTGCCATTTCATAGTAAAAAAACACTCATGTGATCATAACTTTGATGAAGACAAATCAACAAGCAAAAGGTTTGTATTGACAGATAGAGATATTGATTTAGTGTTTTAGCATAAAAAATATTTACATATTGACAGCCTCTACATAACGAAACTCCTTCTTCCAAATTCAAACCTCGAAGTTCGAGCGCTCTTTACTCATTTTAATTTCGACAGCAGGGCCCCAGAACGTATTTTCTCATTTCAATGCCAAGCGAGCAACATATCCACAACAACTTTTGTGTTCGCCTATTCACCCGCAGTGGAGTCCACGTGAGGCAAACGATGAATTTTCGCAGCCAGCCAACCGTGCCGCCACTGACTCACAAAGGAGCGTTAAACTGAGCGCTTACATTCAAATTCAAATGCCATGCTCCCCTATGCGTGTCCCGAAAAACAAAAGAGCAGCGCATAAAAAACAACAAAACGCAAATATCACATGTTGAGTAATTACATCTAATATTTACATTGTACCTGAAATACGTACGATGCAGAGTATCTATATGTACCTAGAGTTGATACTTTAAAATGAGACTATAACATGTTGTTAACAGCTACTGATGTCAGCGCTCGGGTTCGACCTAATTTTGTGAATGAAACGGATATGCATGATAGTTCATTAGTGATTTAATAGAATTCGTTTTTCCGTATTCCTATTTTCGTTTGTAACTTGGCACAAATAAAATATAGTTTTTACATGACGGAATCAATTGTTAAGTTTTCTTTAACTTTTTCTATGAAACCTGTTTCTTACGAAAAATTAACAAAAGTGCGTAGGTAGTTACAATTCATATGACGTAGTAAATACATAGGTATATTTATTGGTTCATTGACATTTCAAATATACCACAGCAAATAACTTTACTCAAACGCGTAGTTATTTGTGGCATATACGATACAAAGGATTGTTTTGTCCTCAAACTAAAATGTTACATAAAATGGCTGCTACGACACTGAACTTAACCTTACACTCGTCGAATTAACATACAAAAGTACTGAAAATGCATTAATTTGAATGTATAATGAACGCATTATACTTATTTCAACAAAAAGAACAGTTTGCAACGTTTAATTTGAATTTTTATTGTGTCGCTGTGCTGTCGTAAGTTAAGATTAGACTAAATTTATGACATATTCACTAACCTACACACATCGCATGCAACATATAGCAGGTAGTGGCTGGTTTTATAAAGCGAGAATTTTATGCTTCATTATATTTAAAAAAAGTCAAGATTTTAATATTTTGTGATAAATTTCGCGGTCGCCATTTTGGCGATTAATTACAACTATTATGGCTCACCTAGGAGTGTAAACTAACATTGAACATTTTTATATGGAACGACACGAGTTTTCCGTGCAGAGATTTTTCTCGCGGGTGGAGCGCGCGTGCGCGTAGGCGTCCGCCGCTTCTGCCAATCGGCGCGCTGCCCGCCCAGCGCCTCACGCCTCGCTCGAGCACGCCTCACTTGACATTTTCCAACACACCCACACATTGAACGCTTGCTACAATGCCAAATTATTATATGACAGCCTATATACACGGCTCATTTTCTTACCTTGACAATAAATAGCCAGTCAAGTCGTATCAAAAAGAAAATCTTTCAAGTGTCACCCAGTCACCTACAGAGAAACATAAAAATAGATGACTTTGTTCAAACAGTTTGGGTTAAAGATATGTATGCCACATAACAACTAAAATGAAACTATGACAAATTGTATATATGCACGCTCATTGAATGTCTGTATTTCTTAGTAAAGTTTGAAACTTTAGTACTTAATGAGGTATTGAAAAAGTCAAATAAGGCTGTTGGTACAGCCAGGTAATTAAAAAAATGAATCGATACACAGGATACACTTCATTGCTCAATTACTAAGTATTTTACCATGTAAGTAGCTAAGAAATGGCGTAATTCATCATTGCCTAGTCAGCCCATACTTAGCATAGCCTGCCCCTAAATATCAGTCGCGATACGATACAGTTTTTTAAATGATTCCTAATTTGGTGACACTTTAGGCTAGATTTTTTGCCGAATAAATACTTTTAATGACATTAATTGCCGTAAGTTTCATTACAGTGCATTTCAACTAGGTCTTGCTATTACTTCATTTTTCAATATAAAATGTTTCATTATTTTATAAGTAGTAACACCATCTTGAGGAGCTCGGTAGCGTAGTGGTTTAGCGCCTGACCCAGCTAATGCGGAAGTTAAGCAACTTTCGCAAGGGTCGGTCATGGGATGGGTGACCAAAATGTATTATCTTGAGCTCCTCCGTGCTTCGTTGAGTCCAGTCCATCCTCTTTATCCACCCATAAGGAAGGCCTGTACCCCAGCAGTTGGGACATTGAAAATGGCTGATGGTCAACACCATTTTGTAACCATTACATTTTTTTAATAAAATGTTTAAGTCATACATAAGTAGATTGAATTAAAGTGTTGGATTGGTGTTATTTAAATGCCACTAGAAGAACGAATTCTTCTTCTTCGAAGGTTATAGGAAAAGTTCGCTAAGTAACGAACATAAACAGTGGAGTAAGTTTAAGTGAATATTTACCTGCCGAGTTTAACAAATATTTTGGATTGAAGTAAACATCACTATGTTACTTCTAGGAGTTCAGTAATAATGCAACTATGGATATGATGACTTTTTACTGAGAAACTTTTTGCTATTTTAATGTGAATACTTAGTATAAAAAGATATTTTTTTCCATTTCCTATTTGTGGTACTTAGTGAATTTTTCCTGTCACCCGACGATTTCATACATGATAATTTCTTGTTAGGTGACAAATATACACGATAAACTTAGACAAAATTTTTTTTAAAGTCGGATGTAACTAGGGCTGGGTAAATTTCACTAATGCGTGGTCCATTTCTTCTGAATGTTTTAGGGACAACAAATTGTATATTGTCTCGTGACAGGGATTTTATTCCTATTGCTTTTAATTTTTCTTAAACCGCTTTCATTCGAATCGTTTAAAACAATGCTCCAATCCACTTTGCTAAAATTGATCATATTTTATTTCTAATATTACAATGATGTTCAAGTGGGCAACAAATAAATTTGAATCAGTGATTCAACTGCAATAGAACGCGTGCGACTGTCGGTGGCACCGTTACAATTAAATGGTCGGAGGTCAAATCACTTGCTGAACCGCGCGACTCGGCTCCTTTGAACAGCTGGCTGAATATCATTTAATGCCATTGTAAAAAAACTCTTTATTGAAATTTGGAATGCATTCCAAAATTCAAAGAGGTAAGGTTATATACAGTCCATTACATTGTTCTATATTCGACCACGTAAATACATAATTAAATTACCTACCATATTTTTTTAAATAAAGCATAAAATAAGGAAATAGGATATTTAATAAACACATTTGACCACAAAACCAAGGGTCTATTAAAAACAACCAGAGCTAACCTCAGGTCATGAAACTGATGTTAACTAATTTCCCCGGAGAGCGGAATTCGACAATTACAAAGCAGTTACGTGCCATAATGTGCACGTCAACTGCACGTTACGAACATTGTATAATAAACAGAAACACTCAAAAGCTCCGTTGCTTGCGTACTTACCGCACAATCTATCACATTGTTCACATCAACACGCCGAATTGTTACTCTTGTTATACAAGCTGCATTGTTCCACATTTGAATGTCCCGCGTCACACGATTCGCAGAAGCGGCCATTGTCGCCGTGTTTGTTGATGCGCGCGCAATCCGTGCATCGCCGGGGAATATCTCGCGAATGCTAGCAAAAACAAAACACCGGCGACCCACACCACGGGAAAAACAATGATTTCGAACACTAAAGGGTTGGTTTAGAAATTCAACCAAAGAATAACTTGATCTACTGGATGGAACAATCTGCCTTATGCTAACTTGATAAAGACCGAGACTCCGCAGACTCTACATTGCGTTAGTGAAGTTGAAAAATACTTAAGTTATTTAAATCCAAGAACTATGCAATGATATCACTTACTTATACACCTAGTTTTCGTCAACATCAAAAAATATCGTAAAACAATACAAGAACTTATGGTATTTTACCTAAGCTGTATTATAATTACTTACATGAAACAAAAACGTTATAAGAATCAATAATAAATACCTACCATATTTTTACTACATTTCCTCTGTAAAACAAAACAAACATGTCCAATTATCATAAAAACGGCCACCATATCCGAGACACTCAATAACCATCAAAGCCCAAATTGATTAGTGACCTCTTGAAGTTTATGCGGGTGTCCAGTAGATGAGCTAGTCGACCCCTGGGGTCTTACCATCAAGTTTAAAAGCGGTATTAATTGTGTAAGAGAGATGTCACTATACGCGGCGTATAGTTGCGTTTCGTTTCTACAACTGTAATGCTCATGGCGAGGACCTCTGATCTCGCAGTGCAATTGACACGAGACAGCAGTGTTTGCCTCTGATTCCGCCGCCGGGTCTAATTAGTGTCGCGCGACATTAATTGCTCGGCTGCTTCGGAGTCAACGCGTCTATATTGCTTTTGGTTTCTGTGATTGCTCATGATGAAGAGCAATCTCTTTTCTTAGCACTATGAACGACAAATAATAATTGTATTGTATCATTAAAGATACAACCTACAAATTAAGTTCTTGAGGAAATTCTAATAATTATCATAATACGAGGGGCAAATCAAAAGTTTACAGATACTCTTTACTCAATAATTTGCTACTGGCAAGTTAACACCATCGTAAAAACGTGGTTTTAGTTTAAATATGGAACACACTTGAATTCAAATATTTTTTTCTTAAAATTGCTTTAGTTTGTAAAATTCTGGGGCCCTTTTTAAATAATTTATTTGGGCTATTTTTAATCAGTCACAAAATGACAACTAAATCATACTCCAAAATCGCTGACCAAAGAGACTGACTGACAACCTTCTGACTGACTGACAAAAATACAGATTTTGCTATGTCCAACGAAAATTATGTCATTATGGACCAAGGCTTGTATATAGTGCGAGTACTACCTACTATAGCAACTATAGTACTATAACCTAATTTCGAAAAAATATTAAAAAATGCAAATATCTCAGAAACGGTGCGTCGGAACCAAAAAATTTGTAGATAATAGGAACCTATTTGATGAAATGTCAGAGCGAGTTGTTTATATATTAAATACTTATAAAATATAAAAACGTCATCTGTGTAATAGGTTTTTGTCTCCTCAATGTACACACGAACGGCACACGACTATACACCTCAGACTATACATGGTGGCTAAAACTCGACAATAATGGAATTTCATACAACTTTGCTGCGCCACCATCCGAGGAACGCGACAAGCTCGACTTTTTTCAAAGAAGGTTGTCAAAATAATGACCACATTACAAGCATATTTAAGTAAAGACATTTGTATGATCAAATATAACAATGATTATGCTTAGTGTACACGTATAACTTAGCCTTTATGAACTTTTAAAATCTGCATTCTTATATGACGCAGTAGTGTTTTCGTTTTAGATTTGAATGAATGAAAGAGACAAATAGAGTGACAGTTGAAGATCAGATGTATATACGATAATTTGGGGGGCAAATTGGGCGCGACAATCGAGTTAGTTGACCCTGGACCCGGCAATCTGTGCCACCACCACATGATTAACCCATAGACAAGGGTCACGGGCCGAGTAATAGATATTGTAGACACAACGACGCATTACAGACTTTAAGCTTGCTTTAAGGTAATTCGATTGTTTAGATTCTTTGAACAAGAGGAAAGTAAATAAATTACAAGTTTTTCTACAAAATATAATTTAACTTAGATAAAATCATTGCCAAGAAGCGATTAAATTTTACGAATATACCTACGAGTAATTTTTTTAACTTTGTCAGTCGTGATGAAAATTCAACTAATGCTCAAACGAATCAAACAAATACTCTGCAACAGAATTATAGGCTAGAAGGAAATAAAAAAAAATTAACACATTTATTCTTTTACTACCGACCGCCCGCGACTTCGTTTGCGTGAAAAGTTTTTTGCTATCCCTCGCGAACAATTATTTTTTTCGGGATTAAAGGTACCCTATGCCCTCCTCTGTACCCCTGACAACGTGTATGCAAAACTTCAAGATGATCGGTTCAGTAGTTAAAACGTGAAGGCGTAACAAACAAACAAACGGACAATCGCATTTATAATATTAGTAAGGATAAAACAAAACAACCAAGTCAATAGTCAAAATTTCTTTATTCAAAAACCTTAATAATTACGCACTTCTGAATCGTCTATATTTTCCTACCACCCATTCCAGACTTTTTTAACTGACAAGAAGAACAGGCGCAACAAACTTATCAGCTTTAACAGAAATAAGTTTACAAGCAAGCAAAGAGTTGAAGCTGAATTCCTTGTGACACGGTATAAAGTAAATTTCGTTGTTGGACACGATGCGTGCGTTTGCTCGGCTATTGTCCGCCAATATTGGTCGGGCAGCTAGATTTATTCAATAAACTACTAAGGGCACAATAGGCTGTAATGCACTCGACTCATTGAATCACTTTCTTACCACATTGAGTCGAATACTCAATTATAACATGTGTACCATGAATGGTCTGGCGATCAATTGTCACTTGTATGTATACAATCATCTTTAGAACTAATCACAAAAACAATTGTTCTTTTAGAAGTAGAGCTTGGTGAAATTTATACGTATAAACCATAGTTAAATTTTAAAATAAAGGAGAGATATTGCAATACATTAATTAACTTTTAAAAGTACATAGGGAAAAGCGACTTTCTGAAAAGCTCTAATGAGTGCCATGCAATTAAAAGTACAACAGCTCACCTTTTATCTATTCTCAGTCTTTTGTCAAACAAAAGAGAAACAATTATGTTCACCTCTGCAGCATGAAAAGGGTGCTTTTGGCGCGTAAAAACTCGAAGCAAAATAATTTTTGCTGCGAGTGCGAGCGTGAGCTAAAGTGATTTTTTTTATTTCTAAACCACCTTTTGAAATAATGAAGAAAAAAGCAAAAGAGTGACAAGGATGAGACTTGTAAAATTGATATGTAAGGAAAGGATAGAAAGAATGTTTTATGTCGTCGGATATGGATTGACATCAGCCATTTTCAGAGTCCCCACTGCTGGGCCACAGGCCTTCCTTATGGGTGGATAAGGAGGATGGCCTATAACCGACCACCTGGACCAATGCGAATTGGTGGGTGTTAACGACTGTAAATGCATCCGGGACCAACTGCTTAAAGTGCCTTCCGAAACACGGAGGAACTCGAGATAATAAATTTTTGGTCACCCATTCCATGACCGACCCGTCCGAAAGTGGCTTAACCTCCGCAATCGCAGGGCCAGCCGCTAAGCCACTGCGCCACCGAGCTCTATTCTAGTAGCATCTGAGGTGTTTACGAGTGAATCGATTTTTTATAGTATTATTTATCTATGAAGATATTTGTCTATCTCAAAAAGAGTTGAGAGAACAAGTTTCTAATGCTGAATTCAGCTTTTTACCAGGGAAGTCACGTGAAAATAAATCTGTTCTTTCCTTTTAACTCTTTTCTCGCTGGTGGATGTGAAAAGTTGTATATTTAACACGAAACCAAATTTTTGTTCTGCCTCGCTCTGCTCAGTACCCTTAGCACGAACAGCTATCGAAAAAAAATAACGCGCGTAAAACATTCGATAGAGTAATTTTGTATGGGAAATTTACACAGCGCCATCTACCGACGAAAAGCAAAATAAAATTTTCCATAGATAATTACACTATCGAGTACTTTTACGCGCGTTTTTTCTCAATAGGTGTTCGTACTACGGGTATGTACAGAAGTCTTTAGAATCACTCGCTAATCCTTTCATGCGGTGGTCTGAAGAACGAATGTGGCTAGAAATTTTCATATTTTCTTTTTATCTAGTTTCTTAATGTCGACACTAACGAAGTAAGTAATGTAATAACATCTTTGTTGTATTTTGATTAAAATTGAAAAATAATTCTCATTACAATCGACCACAGATGATACACAAAATAGTATCACACTCCGGCATCTGCCTGTCATCATGTCAAATATGGCCTCTAAATGTGATTTTTATTGGCGGCAATTCGTCGCCCCTATCGCTAGTTTGTTATTAGGGGCATCAATAAATATGTCCATAACGTGTCCATTCTCAAATTATACATTTATATACAGAGCAAAAATTTAAGATAATAATACCACATGAATTTCTGAATTTTAATTTTCATAAATCACAATCTTATCACAATAAATATTTGTAATAACTGCAAAACGAATTACTGATAAACATCAAATGAATCGCATATTGCAGAAAAGGCATTTCCTAAAGTAAGTTTTAAATTTACTTAAATAAATAAAGTAAATAAACGTAATGAAAAAGTAAATTTTAAATTTACCTTAATAAATAAATTAAATAAACGTAATGAAAAAGTAAATTTTAAATTTACCTTAGGAAATGAAAAAAGGGCGTACAATAAAACTTTGTGCCCTTTCTGCACAAACTGTATAGTTTGATGTTCGAGAGATTGTACCGAAGTGTTCGGACTAATGCCGTTTTCGCATAATTTGTTTTGGCTATGAGTATAGAACGTTCCGTCCATCAAAGTTTATTTTTATATTTTGTTGGTTTTATGCCCTTTCTGATTTGCAATTAAATCTCAGAAAATCAATTTTTGGGTTGAGGTGCTAATAATACATACTATCTTTTTCATTAAAAAAGGTACATACATGGGATAAGTATCCCACTTTCTGGATTACAATTGACAAGACATCATCATCGGTTGTAATTACGTTATTCAACCATTACAAAAGATTGATAATAGCTTTCTCAATGAATTCCATCTAATATTTTAACCCCAACAAAGCTATTACAAAAAATTAAGCTGTTTACCGCTTAACCCTTGCTCTCTCAATGGGTTATCGAGTACCAATGTCATCAATTTGTGATGCTTCATTATTAATATGTTTTATTCATAGACTGCGGGATAATCATTGAGTATGTAAACATTATTAGCATTAACTTCGTGAAGATACTGTGTAACATGTGGGTCGTCGGTAGTTTTAAATTAATAGTGGATTATTCAAACAGTTCAGTTGAGGGTAATTAAATGAAATTTACTGATTAAACTAACATTATAATAGCGTTGACGTGGCTATGGCCACGCATACCGTAATTACAAACTGCTCTTGAGCGCGAGGAATATGGGCATGTTTCGATGTGAGCAACAGGTGTTTTACCAGACCCGGTGCACACTTAATGCCCATAAAATAAACTTACAACTTAGTTACAAATACCACATACTTAGACAACTTGCGCATTCGATTTTCGTCATCGATATTTTGAGCTAGACTGAGTTTGTAGCCTAAAATGTTTATTTTCCATAAATCGTATACATTTTCATAGAATTTTCTTTCTAAAGTGTCATATAGATAAAGTGCAATAAACGCAACCCTCTACAAACAATGGCACAAGTGCACTCCAGCACTAACGACAAAAGTTAGCGAAATTGGTCGACATGGCCCAGTAGGCTGTGTGGGAAAGAGGGTTGGGGCGCAGGCGGGCGCGGGGTCGGGGGTGGGATACGGTAAGTGGGGTACCCGGCCGGAAGCCACTGTGAGAATGCGGGGTTATTTGAATATTGCTACTCCCTCAGCAAAGATACAAAGATACCTATCTAAGTGTCTTTTAGCTAATCTGAGGAAGTATCCAAATTAATCATAATCGAAGGCCATCACATAAAATCACATTAAAATTGAATCAAGTTAACACCTATATTGGCATAATGACGATATCAATGAGCGATTCGTGATAACACTGATACATAACTTCCGTTTTCATTCATACGATAGAAGAGGCGAAAATTTCGGAACAAAAGAATACTTTAATTCCGCAGGTGCCGGCAACTCATCACCACGCCATGAGCACGATTAGTGTAAAAAAAACAAGAGTGTCCACGGTGACGTGACATAAACTTCGGCAAAATGAAAAACTGCGAAGAGTGTTTAATTAAACTGACTGGAAGTGACATTTAAAGAAAAACATTGTGATATCCGATCTTTAACGTTAGTTTATAGTGACTTTTGGTAATTATTTGTAAATGTGTAAGTAGTAGAGACGTTGGATTGTCAGCCTCGTTTTGGTGGACTTTGGTGGCCCACGGCGGACGAGCTACAGCGTCGGCGGACTTCGCAGGCATGGGAATCAAAGTCATGATGAAAGCTTTCAATAAGCCAAAAGGTGAGTTAACAAATCTTTACTTAAGTTATACATTAAAAACAATACTGTGTTAATTTGAACTCTGTGAAACGTGTACATGTATATTATTTTTTAATTTATACAATCATCTTTAAAGATCTTTTTAAGTTCGAGTATCTAATTCTTTGTATTATTTCGTATACTTAGTTATGTTTAGTCTCACATATTTCTCTAAATCTTACTGCTTTGTCACAGTGATTTTTTATAAATTCTTCAAAAAACTTTGTAAAATTTCAAACAATCTCTTTTATAAATTATATCACACAAGCTCAAAAGAGCTTCTCGAAATGAATTCACAAATATCTCGATTTTCTTTAGTCCTTTTTCATTACTATTCATATGAAATTCTCATACTAACACACCACAATAAATAAACACAATGGCATCGCAAAAAAACACTTGAACATCCATCATGCTAACCATTCGGCAGCTGAATCGATTCCAACATTCGCTTCTCGAATCGAGTCGTGTTTCAAATTCGAAACATCGTTATTCGTTTGTTGGTTGTGAAAAAGGCTATGTATCATCGCATCGTCGGTGACGCAACGCTCTCGGTTTCGCGTGCTCTTGTGCCAAATGTGAACACTCCGTGACCGCAACAAAAATATGAAAACGTACATTTTATGAAATTATTAGGTATCGTCCTGTGAAGATTGTATGCAGTACATTTAGTTTATACGCTTCAATCGTTACGCCATGATGAAACTGTGTACGCAATATTTAAAAAAAAAATTACAAATAGAAAGAAATAATTATACAGCATTAAGGAATCGAGAACACACAAATGAATCAGTAACCATCATTTATCACCGTCACTGATAATAATTAATAATTTTATAGATTTTTCTATCAATTATTATGGCTCCATAAAAACACGTTTAGTAGTAGATCAAAGCACAAATAAGACATGTTAATGAAATCATTAGGTATCCATTACTGTTTAGTTTATCTATGTTCCATGCTATTTACCTATTTTACTGTCAATTTCTCGCTAAAATATTGCATTTCACCACACACATTAGATCTTTGGAACTGGTAGCACCAGCCTCTAGACTAAAAAAAAACTATTTCGTTCTTTCTATCAATAAATTGTAATTGCAACTCCAATGGCTACTTCCCCAGAAATCAAGATATGCCACCGCGGCTTCCTCCGTGTTGAAACGTTGCGTGTCCGGAGGGCTGTTGTGCAACCGTTACCATAATTACTGCTCGCGTATGCTCTGATGATCTTGAAAGTGAGGCCTTGACGCTCGTAACCTGGGAGCTTGTTCAAGTGATTACTAGATTCAGCTGATGACCTTGTGTAAATCACCTACATATTTGCTTATAACTCTGAAATAATAAAGTCTTAGAAGTGTATATAATAAATTTGCTCAAAAATCTATCAAAAACAGAAGATCTTCTTCGAAAAAAAGCAAGATAATTTAGTATTGTATAAAAATGGCATTGTGAATGCTAAAATCTCAAATTTAAAGAGTTTCAGAGTTTCAGTCCTACTTTAAATTGACTTTAAACAGACAGCAGGAAAATAATTAGTTATTGTCGATACAAAAATAATAAAAGAGAAAGCATCATTTTTCCAATTGTCCATAAAAAACAAAATACTCGAACCGGTCTGAAATTAAGTATGTACATTTATTTATTTTGTGCACTTGAAACATTTCGATGTGACTCGCTGTCGTGTCAAGGACAACGAAGTCAACTCATTTATTAGCATTCCAAATGAAAGCCATTGACACCCGAATACCCACCGGTCGAGCATTTCCAACATCAAAGACACAAGTAGGTGTCTTAAACGGTAGCTGGGTTTTCTCAGCGCTCACAATGGTGGTATCAATGAGACAAACAACGGATTTACGATCCGACACATTCCGAAAGCCGTAAAAGGTTATAACAATTTACGGGCACAACAAAGAAACTGTGGCATCTAGTACGGGAGCTAGCAGGCGCAAGCGCGGGGGCGTCCATTCACGCCGCTGATTGGCCCATCCGGTGCGCGCTCAATGAGATGATGCGTCCGCGCCGCCTCTGTCATTGAGCAAAGGTCTCTCGCCTACATCGTGATCAACAGATCACTGAAAGATAAACATGTACTATTGTTCAATATTCCTTCTAGATAAAATCCCATATTGTCTATCTGATAATATTCTACTTTCAGCTTTTCTTTTTAGTACAAGCTCTTGCTACGACGACATTCGCATTTAATATGAAATCACTTGTCTTAGCATATTATTTGTTAAATGGTCTGTGCTGTAGCTACTTGCTCGTAAAAAATCTCAAAAACTTAATACGAGTAAGTACAAAGAAATTTGGGTTATAAAGACTTATGAAATTAGTATAAAAACTTACTTAATAAAACGATGTATTCCACATGATTACGTAAAACGTTCAATTTGACTCATTTTCCGCATGAGTGGTCGAAACGTCCGAAAATTACATTTTTACCGCATTATAAAGAGACCCTCCTCCACGGTTGAGTTACAGGGGCAACTATAGCAAGTGTTTTGGATAGTAAATATAATTCGGTTTCACACGGTGGTACCGAGCAACTAAAGTCTAACGGCTACTAATGTCGGCAAACTACAACTAGAAAGTCGTAGTTTTCCATATGACCTACAGGCGTAGTATGAAATCTCGGCTACGAGTATATCGGATTGTTAAGCTAAACAGAAGGTTTATAGATTTCAACATTTTCTTCTGTCAATCCTCAGCTATTATCATTATGTATTCTGTGCTATTATCATATATGTACCACTGCCAAAATAATTATATCTAACAGTATAATTTAAGTACGAATAATAATAAAAAACTGGACAAGTACGAGTCGGACTCGCCTACCGAGGGTTCCGTACAAATTCATAGGTACTTAAATAAAGACTTTTTTACGTTAACTTAGAAGTTTGATTTTCTTACAAAAGATGGTTATTTGAATAAAGAATTTTTCAATTTCAATTTCATTTCATTGTTTCCATGTTTAATAAGCCTTGTTTTAAATAAGATGGGTTACTGCGACCCTAAACCATTCAACACAATTTAGTAATTACTTTACTTTACTAATTTAAAAAAATTACTGTAAACATAACATTAATTTTCCGTAGACTCTACCGTAGACTGTAGAAGCAGTATATCTGTACAAAGCCTGCTCTCTGACTGAATCATGAAACCGCCTTTGCAAGATCTAACACTGTCTTTTTTGGCCAACATTTATTTTTCGGCCAGAAATTATTCGAATCCTTGAGGTCCATATTTTATCAGAAGAGTCGATAATTGTTCATTTTGTATGAAGGTCAGTAGAATTTAGTAGGTACCAGATAATTTTTGAGGAGGATACGTTAGTGGTAGTTTTTAACCACTAACGATATAATTTCAACGCAAGTAGTTTCTTTAGACACAGATGGTGTTAATTTTCGCTTTTAGCAGAAGCAGCATTTAGAGTAATTATAAGACATTAAAAATCATTTGAATGCGAAACAAGCGCACGCGCCGGCCGCGTCACGCGACGTTCCAAGTTCAAACAGACAATGGCGGTAAAAATGGCGCGAGCTTTTGTTCTGTGCGCGCCATTGTGATGGCTCTTGGTTGCCAAACGGCCGTATCTGATCGGGCACCGTCCGAATGGTTGGTTGGTTAGTTAATTAGGTAAGTTTAGGATTTTCATCAATTTTCAGACTAAAACCGATGGTTCAATTTCAATATTCTTCTAGAAAAATTCTTTTACATTTACTTTTGGTTTTGATTAGTACTTAAAAGCTGTTAAAAACGTCATACTCGTAATTAAAACATTCAAGGAATGTTAATTTCAAGTTCCAAGTTGACACGACGCATTTTTATTACCGTTTCACGGAAAATAATGTTACACAGCCCTTAACTTAGTAAGTGCATTTCTATGCAACAAGTGGCACCCTGTAACCACCTGTTGCCCACCCCTGGCTGCTGGCCTTTGTACAGCACATGTGCGGGAATTCTATACGCGGAACACGTATTTTGCATTATGGTCATTATGTAACATAGAAAAAAGTAACAGGTGACGTAATTAAGGAAAAACAATTGCCAGACGAAATTAGTGACAATAACGCCATTGTTTTTTTTACCTTTTAGGTGACTTGGACACGGAGACAGGAGCCTTTTTGGCTGTCAAGTTTTCTATTCAAATAAACTTAACTGAGGTAATATTCATAAAAAAACCACTGCAATTAAAAACATCCTATGTGTTTTTAAGGAAACGTAATGCGTAATCGAAAGAAATTCAAACGCCCAAACATTCGGGGAGAAGCTATAGTTAGTTTTAAATATCATAATTTTGCAATGTAAAACTTAATACATTTTTCAAGATCTGTAAGCAAGGTCTCACTTTTTAGTTTAAAGTTGTTCATTAAATGGTAAGTCTTGTAAGGCCTCAGTTTTCGGCGTTCGGCGGGGCGGATCTCCGGCGTTTGTGCGGTTATCTACGCCATACAACATTCGGCACACTTCACGAGAATACTAACACCTCATTTTCTGAGTAGTTTACGAATCAATCTGACTGCTTAAGCTATTGTCGATCTTATAGATAGGTACTTTAACTATTTAAAATTATGTCATTTTCACATACAAATATTTTAAGGAAGTCACGAGTAACATTGTTTTATTATTTACAATTTTACATTTTGTCCCACTAAATTTATTTTTAATGGAATATATTTACAAAACCTGATTCTTCATAAAACACGCAAAGAGTTTCATTTGTCATTCTTCCTCTTAATCATTATCGTCATTTATAAGAATAAACAACAAATCATTAATAAACAAATAAACAACAAATCAATCATTATCGTCATTTATAAGAATAAACAACAACAAAGTAACGTGCATTAAAACGAATAAGTATTTTTCCATGTCCTCTATAAGAAATAAGTAAAGGAGCTTAAAATTTATGACATTATTACCCCAAGTACATTTCTCGTTTACTGATTGCGCATACCTCGAAACTGACCATTACTTCACATTGAATGTACACAAAAAAATAATTGTTTATTTGCGTTCTTCCATTGAGTAATCCCATGTTTCGGTGTCCATAACCAAACGGATGGTATCCATCGGAAAGCGGGAGATAATTAAACGAAATCACTTCGGATTAATTACTTTAATTACGGAAACGGAAGTCTTGCAGTTGTCCGCCATAGTTTTTACACGACAAGAATTCGCGCACTCGGAGCTTAATGTCAACTTTAATACTGAACTTAATTAAATTCCGTTATATTGTAAAATATAACATATAATTTAACGTGTGTGAGTCTGTAGGAAAGGTTTTATTCGTCTTATTCAGAAATGTTTCTCGAAGTAAAACAAAAGTTTTCGTAGATATTTTGGACTAACTTATTTTATTAAAGAACTAAGCATTTGCATACATTTCTTGATTTCTTAAAACACTTAAAATTTTAATGATTTTAATAAATATTTATCATCTTGACATAATAAATTGGTGCTGATAACATGAGTTCTTAAATGCTCAGTAATTACTTAAGCTGCGTGTCAGTATTGATGACCCCTAACACCTTATTTATAGAAAACCAGTTAAGTGCTGATAAAATCACCTCTCTGTATCAAATCTAGCTCTAAAAAGCTAATGTGAAAGTCTACCAAACTGTATTAAGTTCATAATTAATGACTACTTAGAATTCGCATATTAAAAAAATATACAAACTAGTTTAACAATATTTTATTACACTTTATTAAATTATAGGGTCATCAACTTCCATTACCGTTTCGACCGAAAACCAGTGAGAATTTCATAATTTTGTATAAAAAAACATTATTTGATAGTGATGAGGCGATTTTTCTTTCAACTGCAAGCCAAAACGTCAGCAAACAAAAATTAGTTATAAAAAAAAACAAAATAAAGCTGAAAATTACTACCTACCGTAATGAAAGTGATCATCAAAAGTAAAAAAAGAGTTTTAGGCCCTGAAACAAAACTTTTCATAGATTCCAAGCATATGAAACCTAGAAATACGTACTTCGTGCAGGTGTACGCACAGTCACTACATTGCGTTATTTACAAGCGATTATCTCACAATGGATCGGATAAATATCCGATGAATGTCTTCATACAACCACACGAACATAAGAATAATTTTAACAGTAACTTAATGTGAGTAATGCATTGAATGTAAATGCAGCTTTGAGCAATAATCATGATTTATTAATTGATCTTCGATAGATAATAATAAAAAACTGAGCAACGTTACGTTATACGATTAGCTACGACGACATCGTAGCTTTTAATTTTCTTTCTAAATTTTATAAACAAAACATATCATAATTTTTAAATTTTGAGATTTTAGCATTCACAATGCTATTTTTATATAATACTAAATAATATACCAGAAAAAATACGACTCGCACCAGATCATGTTTCCCGTACGAGAACATGATCTGGTGCGAGTCGTATTTTTCTATCCAAAAATATACTTACTCATCAACTTGTTTTTAAGTAAACGTCAATCATGTCATCATGTCGCATTATTATTTTATAGTACATGATTTCCTATCTGCTTACACTTAACATTATAAATAAATCAATATTGGACAACAACACATACATGACTTTGATTTTAAATAAGGCTAGCTGTGGTACAGCTGTGCTAAACAACAATGGCACCTAATAAAAACAGCCGGGGTTCGAACCGTATAGCAGAGATGGCGACACCACAAAAACCTGTGCCACTCGACCACGGGGGTCGTGGGTCGTAATAGGCAATTAGCTATGCTATACTTTTATGTATACTCTCTAAGGTAAACAGTAAATAACAAAGAAACAGTATCAGTGCAGCTAGTGAGTCAAGTGCAGCTGGTGCGTCGGATGTAGCGGTGCGTCGGGTAAATCACGCCCGTCCGCAATTAGCGCCCGCAAGGACTGTACCCGCAGGCACTGCAGCACTGCAGCTTGTGGATATGGGAACTAAATTAATTGCACACATGCATAATATCCCAGGAACACTAAGATGTTAAACAAAACTTTGAAAACTAAAAAAGCCTTTGTATAAATTTTGCAAATAGGCTCGTTATGTTATTTTAAATCAAGTTAAGACTTTTGTCACTTTCGATTTGTCTAAGCGAAACAATGAAACTTCATCGACCCAGAAGAACTAAGATTCTAAAAACTTTGAACATAGGTCAAGACATTGTAAGATTATTGTGTCATTGAGCTGATCTGATCGTGGAGCCAAAAGAAGGCCACAGGAACTCTGTAATAAAACCATGCAACCCCATCGAGTTTGGGCTCGTTTGATTCGTCTTGACGAGTACTCTGTTGGGCAATACTTTCCAGGGTCTGATGATGGAGCCGGAAGAAGGCCACAGAAAATCTGTAATAAAACCATGCTACCCCATCGAGTTTAGGCTTGTTTAATTCGTCTTGACGAGTACTCTGTTGGGAAATACTGTCCAGGGTCTAATGATGGAGCCGAAAGAAGGCCACAGGAAATACTATAATAATACCACACAACCCCATCGAGTTTGGGTTTGTTTATTCGTCATGACAAGTACTCCGATAGGAGATAGTGTATTTTTAGTTTTAGCTCGTTGACTAAAAAGCAGTAAATAATAATTACCTAACTGAAAAAAATGATTCATAAAAAAACACTAAAACAGACTAAAAAGTATAAAATAATTTCTCGCGAAATAAATCTTGAACTTTATCAATAAAAATATTAATCTCCAACAAAATAAATATGTATGCTCTTTCCAACACAGGGTTATTTATTTTATATTGGGTGTTTACGTGCACACTTGTAATTTCCAGATAGAATTACCAGTACGAAATAATTCTAAAGTTCAAAACATTGTAAAAAGAGAAAAATTCAAATGATATCAGGATGGCTGTGCTAGAGCAGATCAGAGCGGGCAGCGACCGTGGGAGAGCCGCACAAATCTCCGCATCTCGGAACTGGTCGGCAGGTGTGCGCGCACGCACACAAACGCGCAAGAACCAGAATCACTTATGAATGAAGCCTGCGTCGCAACATCCTCACTCACACACCCACCACCAACTCGCTTGTTTATCTCTGATTTATTTTATTCGAAGCCATCAAGACTCAAAAAGTCCGCTATTAATTTGTTCACCGGTACCCCGTATAAATAGCGTAGATAAAGTAATTAATTCGACCGATAATGATCTCGGATGAGTAAGTAAAACCGTCTCGGTAATAAGCAACTGAATTGAAAAGCTTTCCTGCTACAAATTATGCTCGCTTCAAAAGTCACCGCCGATCAAGACAGCCTGTAGATAAATAGATTAAATGTTTTACTACCTTCATTTTACATATGTATTTCCCGATCTATTTAAATAAACTTTTCTGTTCTTCGAAAATAAATTATTATTTTGGTAAACACGGTGTTCTCTACAATGTTATTGAACACATCTCTACGAATTCGTTAAGCTCTGCCGTAATGAAATGATCTGACCGAGTTCATTACACAGCGAGATCTGTTAACAAACTGGATTAAGCCTACGCGTGTTCCGATAAAGAAAGGTCATATCGAAAAACGATGCATCTCTTAATTAACATTTCACGATACAAAATACGTGAAAGCGGCCTATGTTTTAATGCTAGTAATTTATTTTTCAGCTAATTAAGACTACATACTATATTGCAACTCCTCAATTTAACTCTTGGTGTTTTGTAAAGTTAAACTTCAGATTGAAGTTTTAATATGTATACTATTACAATAGTGTATACATTACATACTTGTTTTTTACTCAAGAAGGTTTTGAAAGTTCAATGTATCCGGTAAAAAAGTCACCAACTTTTGAACTAAGATTTTATAAATACAAAATAGTTATATTTATAACTAGCAGCTGCCGGCGACTTCGTGTCCGTGGAACTAGACTCAACATTACAAACAATTCTTTCAAAACCACAGTGATATAGTTAAACTGGTTATGCTCTGAAAAGATTTATTCATAATATTTGTCACAGCTAACTAACTTGTGACAAATATTGAATTAAATGTCAATAGATATAAAATTAAAATATTAAACATTAATATGCATATTTTTTCAGTTTTCATGCAGATACAATGCAATAAAGTAGACAATAGACAGTGATCCGCGGCAACTTCACTCGAGAATGTATGGTGCGCAGAGCGCTCTGAAGATTCCACGGATCAATGTCTATTGTCAATTTAATCGATTGCATTTGTTTATTTTGTTATATACAAAATTTATAAGAAATTGATATATTATTATACTATACATATCTGCCCCCTAGCATGACCACCGAAACGCGATATGATATAGCGACGTATCACGCTTAGCTGTCAAAAAACTGGATTTTGACAGTTGAGTGTCGATAAAACGCTATATATCGTGCGATATATATCGTGTTTCGGTGGTCATGCTAGGGGGGCTGGGTTCTTATGTTAGAAGACCCAGCTATTCATTTTCGATAAAAATCTAGAAACAAACGGTGAACAAATAAATAAAAAAAGATCACATCAAGACCTTTCATTTCTTCAAAGACATTCAACGTGGGAAAACTATGGAGGTTTTATAGTTTAGTATTTTATAATAAAGCATTGTCTACATTGAACAACATTCTTATTCATTACTCTAAGTAAATGATAGGCACCGTTTACAAAGGCTGCTCTTTACCAACAAACTGTTTTTTTCAAGTATGACGTTTTTCAACAATGGGTTGACCACCAGCCATTTTAATGTCCCCACTGCTGAAGGAGGATGGGCCATGACACACCACGCGGGCCCAATGCAGATTGGTGGGTAAATGCTAACGAGTGTAAATGCCGTTGGTCCCGACTGCTTAACGTCTTCCGAAGCACGGAGAAGCTTGAAATAAATTTTGGTCACCCATCCCATGACCGACACTTGCGAAAGTTGCTTAACCTCTGCAATCGATGGGCCAGGCGCTATACCAGTGCGCCACCGAGCTCCTCGGGAGCTCCTCAACAATGGGTTGCCTATGCTCAATTGCCCAGTATTCAAGCTTGATGATTATCGTCATAATACTTACCACAAAAGTAACGTTCCTCGTCTATTGTTGCAGACATCCCGTCGCAGGTGCCTCCGCTCACGCCTGGCACCAACAAGAAGATGGCCGAGGCGCTGAAGGCTACCTTCGCCTCTTGGGAGAAGGAACAGCTGCGCCTCGGCGTACCCAAAGGTAAGACTTTATATTAGCCTCAAATCGACTGAATCCCGCTTATGGAAGTAACCTCCATCTTATAAAAGACTCCAATCAGATATAATTCTATGTAATAAGGGTCATTTTCGTAGTGATACATGGGAGAAAAGCATAGCTTTTTTTTGTAAAATAACACAATGACTACCTTTGCTTATTGAGAAATCCATTGTACATTATATGCTTAATGAATTGACTTTTCTGTCGTCACACTGTCTAATATGTCAAAACACTCCCTCAAGTCTATGATCCCATCATTTCTGGTTTTAACACTAGTGAACACTTGCCTCATTTTCCTTTTGAATGTCCTTACTTCTACTAGTCTCTTACTTCAAATAAACAACATTAAACGACTTTACCATGTCGTCTTTTACCCGCTTTTCAATCGTAAACCTCTACATTCGAAGTCGTCCAAGTTACTTTATGATCAGGAAGAAAAAGCAATAAGGCCTGAAATAATATACACTTCAATCGCAAACATCTGAGAACTTACGAATAAATCCACCACCAAGATGAAATATGATTCAAGGTTTATTTTTAAATTTCCATCAAACGATTCGTATTTGATTATTGCTGGAATATTCTTAAAATATTTTATTATACGTTGAATAAACTCGGAAGTAAACAAAATGGACTAACCCTAGATCGCGTTATTTGGCGCGTTTTTTTTATTAGAGATTGCATTGTTTGTTATAACAGGGACAAAACAAATATGACAGAAAATAAGCTAACGTTATCGACTTACTAATATTTCGCCTCCAATTTTCCAAACACATTGATTGTTCAAACCAAAAAAATCTACATCATTGAGGTTAAAAAGTTAAGAGCTTGCGATCAATGAAAAAATTTTGATACATTACCAAATTAATCATATGTTTCAGTCTTTTATAATAACATCTAAGTAGTTACAATTAAAATAGCATATGCAAAAATCTCAAATTTCAATATTATCTAGCTGTTTCATTTAATCAATTGAAATAGATGAAATAACGCCGGCTTGCAGCGTGAGTGGGAGGGATATACCAGAATAATTTTGACGATGCCACTAGTGACTCGGTAGCTCAGTTGGTAAAAGCATTGGACCGGACTTCTAAAGCTCGTGTGTTCGATTCCCGCCCGAGACAATTCTGGTGACGAGTTGAATTTTTTCTAGTATATTATTTAGTATAGTTAGAAAAAACTATTGCGAAACATACGAATATTTTTATGCAGTACAAATAAACAAATATAGTTTCAAAAACCTACCTGAAATATAGAAAGTACATGACAAGGTTCCGCATATAAATAATAAGTAGTTTAAAACACATAAGTCGAAATCTTCATTTTCTTTGCCTGAAAATTCATTAGTATCAAAATTTTGTTGTTTACAAATATGATAATAATATCCTAAATTGTTTAAAATTAAATTGTTGCAACAGTAATTTATCACATCCGTTGACATGATCATTTAGATATAATTAATTGTTACGCGGATCGGCCTGCGGTCGGCGGCCAGTGTCATATCGAGTGCAGCGAGCAAGCAACGATTACACGACTAATGATTGGACAGAATTGATAAATCGATTCTTATTGCGGTTAGTAGTGTTACACGCAACTTTTACTACTAAAGGTGTAGTCATATATATTTTTGGAAAGAAGGTTAATGTGTGTTTCTTCAATTAAGTTACACGTTTGATCAACATGACAATCATGCTTGAAAATTAATAACTTAGTACGAAGAAACTAGCAATACTGTCACGAAAACTTAGGTAGAGTTACAAGTTAGCTCTACGATGACAAAATCCAACCACTTCTAGCAGAATAGTTTATATTGTAAAAGAAACAAATAATTGTCTAGCAGTTAACTAATCAACGTGCGTTTGCCGCTCCACATAACACAATTTGAACCACCATAAACAAAAGTTAATTTCGTTTCACGGGGAAGTAAGTTACAAGCAAAAACTGTTAGCAGTCCGTACATCATTTACATAATATGGTAATGCGCGTCGCGCGCGACACCACCCATGCCTTTGTTCAGACCACTACGAATGTGTAGAGCAGTGGTTCCCAATTAGTTTTTTATATGTACCCTTCCAAGAAAGACCTCAAACTCGTATACTACTTATTGCAGGAATCAATAATAAAAATAAGTAAGATGTTTAATATCCTAGTTAAGAGATTGCTGCGCGTACCCCTTGATGCAACCTCGCGTACCCCTGGGGTTACGCGTACCACTAATTAGGAAACACTGGTGTAGAGGCTTTAACGCTGACAGCACTATTTGTTCTTTTTACTAAAAAGTCTTTGACTTTGTGGGCGAATGGATAAATATCCTGAAAGATAATGTAGGTATTGTTGACCAGATTAAAAATAATTAAAGGAAAATAATATTTTTTTTTACAAGAATAAACAACAATTTCTCAAATAAAGTTTCAATTGTTATTTAAGATTGGGTTTTATGACATAAGTTGTTTGTTGCTTAATGTTAGATAAGCAATGAAGAAGGATAGAAATAGAAAATATGTTTGATATTTTTGACAAAGTCACCGCAGATGTATACTCGTAGCTCAACAGTTTGGTGGTTTAATGTTAGCAATCAAAGTACACAGGTAAGTATATCGCCAAGAAGAAGATTCTTTTAAATAAAATCAAAGAGGCAAAAGGCCAAAAGATACCACAGATATTGAGTTCAGTCAAAATGTTTGTTTGTTAGTTCCCTAATCTCCCCTTAGATGTCGTGGTGTCGCGCACAGGTGGCGGCGCGGCGGGTTCGTCGGCCGCAGCGGAAATGCGTGCGTCTGCGCCGCGTCTATTCGCGCTTCCGTTGCGCTTAAGCGTACCACGCGGAACTTAGCGCAGGACGTCTTTAAACGTAAATAGTCGTATTGTTATTGAAAATATTTAATTATTGCTGAAAATCTCTGTTTATACGATGTAAATGAAAGTGTTTATTATAGATATCGAATAGTTATCTAATCATGAGGTTTATCTTTCCCATCTAATCATCTAAAAGACAATTGAAATGCAGATAACAAAATTTGGTATTTAATTTAGTATTCAAACTGACCTTTTTTTTTCAATAAATAATGCCAGGGACGCATTATACCGTAAACCGTGATTTTATTACCGAAATAAACAAAAGTTTTAGTAACTATTGTTATTAATCATTATTGAATATGAACAGCACTCTCATGTTAAAGTAATTAATTAAAATTGTATAAAAATAAAAAGGGATATTTCTAAAAACCTGATGGTTTCGTACGCTCAGACTTAAATACAACCAACCATAAGAATAAAACTAATCGGTCAACCATTTGAACATCAATTAGCAATTAAAAGTGTCATATCAACTCAGTTTAATTATTTGGCGCAATAAACTGGCCGTTAATACAAATCGATTCGCTCTCGACGTTTCATTGCGCCGGCGACGATTCTGATGGAACACTGTAGCTCATTATGCTTTAATGCTTTCCCTATATTGATGTGAATCTATACCTATATCACAGAATTAGTATAGCCTATAGTAAAATGGATCGAACGTCATTTTGAAATTGGCACCATCTGTTTTGAAAGCACATCACGTAAAAAACACTAAATGGATTTTGACGAAACTTCGTATAGAGACATATCCAGAAATTCCGTAAATTTCAAAACTAGCTTGTAAGGGTCATATTCCCACAACAGTAACTCTCCAAATATGCAACACAGAGCAATGATTTTAATGTCATTTTGTAGATAATATTCCTGTGTATTAAGTATAATGCAAAAGAAAAATTATCCATCTCAAAAGAACTCATTCTAACAAAAAAACATCCAAATCGGTCTATAAATATGGAAGAAAAAATATACTTACATTTGAATTCAGAACATGCTCTTTTTGAAGTCAGTTAAAAAGATAAACGTTTGTGCGTATTTCTTCATATCTTCAACGAAAGTGTGAAAATTAGAGTAGGTAGCTACAAGTTGTACTTGAGCAAAAATATGATCTTAAGATAAGACGATAATTGGCATGGGACTCACTTTTAAACAAGGGAGAAAAGACAAAACAAACAATTTGCATAGAGCAGAGCAATCTACGCGGGTACACACGTGAACAGTGGATGTTGCATTTATCTGGGATCTCGATGCACATAAAATGACGGTACGGAATGACGCAGGCTCGTAGGGTTGTCCATTTCAGAAAAACAATATCTACATTAAATTATTGACGACGCAAACAAATTAGCTTAAGTATATATATATATTTAAAATTTAATGAAGTTGTGAAGCATTAAAAAATGTCGTCTTTCAATCAAGACATTTTATTTTCTTGAACAATATCATATTGTTCCTGTATAGCAAATTCCGCCTTGTGGGGTAAGTCTTTGCAATATTATTTACAAGGTAACTAGCCATAAAAAACCATAGTAAATATCTGTCAACTTAAGACTAACTTAACGAGTTGCAACCCTGAAACCAAGCAACTGCGTTCAGGATACGCGGCGTTATCTCAGAATCAACTGTTAATAAAATCGGTACATTTCCATACGGACTCGGTCCATTTTAGTTCGCCACTTTGTTCGCTGCAACGAGCGCCGCGATAACGAGCGATGTATGTCACTCACGAATAACGTCACCAGCGTTTGGTTTTTGTTTTAAAAATCACTTTACTTTGCCAGACATTTGCTTGATAAACATAATGTTTAATACAAATAATAGTATAATCAGATCAGGAATGCAAGATTTTTTGCTACGTAACATTAATTATTATCAAAAATGTATGATTTCGAATTAACATTGATAATTATAAGTAAAATATTTAATATTTGATTATTCCAACAAGAAAAACTCTCTTTATTTCTAGCATTTCTTTGATCCGTTGACATTCAATTGCTAGGCATCTCATCATGATTTTTTGGAATCCAATATTTTAATATTGGATTTAAGTTTTTTAAAATTGTTTTCAAACAGGCAACCTTTAAACAAGGTGTCCATTTGTGAAAAAATATTTCATTGTATTAAAAAGAACATAAAAAAACTTCATCAAAGAAAGAAACAATTGTTTCAAATTGCATGTTTCCCTCTTTCTGTAAATTATAATTATCGATGTTAATTTGTAATAATAATTAGACCACACTTGCAGATAATAACCTGAAATAAATAACATAGTATTTCTTCGCATTTATAGTCATAAAGGTACTTACATTAACGCGAACCTCTATGGCAAATTACCTCAAACAACAGCTTTTTAAACGGTAATTATTCATTTAATTAAACATAGTTATTATTAACAAAAAAAGAATATAGAATCAATGAAAACTAACATTGAATTTATATGCGCGTGATTACGCTATACACAAATTATTTTCTTTTGATTGCAAACTTGGTGTAAAAAACCTGCTTTAACCATTTAACGCCCGTCACAGGGTAAGGAAAAATCTTCTGGTTTTATTCCAGTGCTTCTGCTATCTTATTTTTTCTATTGTTGTTTTGATAAAAGCCCCGTGTGCCTTTATTTCTATTAAAGGGCCGCCCCCAATACGACTACTGACTAAAAGCTGTAATTAAACTAATTACTAATTATTAGCTCGGCGGGAAAAAGTTAGATTCCGCCTAGCCGCGATGTGTATGCAGCGTGCCGCATAACTTCGTTAGTATCGATTTGCTCCTAGTGGCGTGTCTAGAGCCTCTGTCTGTATACACTTGCGATGAAAAATGTTTGCACATGAAAATTTGATTATATAATTTATTAAAACATTAAATTTTCGCTCTCTTCTTTCTCTACTAAAACATTAAATTTTATATTTTTTGCATTTCACAATGCTATTTTTATATTAAGATAAATAAATATTTAAAA
Source organism: Catoptria pinella (assembly GCA_963556745.1). Classification (NCBI taxonomy): domain Eukaryota; kingdom Metazoa; phylum Arthropoda; class Insecta; order Lepidoptera; family Crambidae; genus Catoptria; species Catoptria pinella. The sequence continues at coordinate 7,380,572 of OY750776.1, forward strand.
AAATCGAATCACCCGTAGCATCTCAGACGGCACTCGAACCCGCACCATTGGGATTCCGGCCCAATGCACTGACCAATTATGCTACCGAGTAGCTAGTGGGCGCGGCGAAATTTTCTAGTACTTTTTACATTTTCGCTGCAAGCCAGCGTTATTGAGGGTGAGTCGATTTTTTCTAGTATTTACATTTATCTTAATATAAAAATTGCACGGTGAAATGCAAAAAATGAGGATTGTGGGTATGTATCACGATAAATAATAGAAGATTTTCATTGACAAAACAAAAGTATACAGTGATAAAATAATTCTCAGTCAGACATTTCATTTGATTTAAATTAAATTGCGAAACGGAGGGAGAGCCTGCGTATGCAATGTTATTGTAATTATATAGAAACGATTTGTTTTTTGAATAGGAACAAGTATATGTTGTGCTTAATTGATTAAAATACATAAAATCAAAATGGCGTGCACCAGAACGGTAAACCATAAAACCGATTCATAGGCAACAAATCAAATTATGAAATCTTCCCTACTCTTACGGAACCTATAATTTCAAGTAGCTCTCGCCAGTCCGGTTCTACAAGTGTTTGCCAGCAAACGATAAGATGCGATCCGGCCATTTAAATTGGACGCGCTTAAGATTTCCTCGCGATGCCTTTGTGGCCTTACAGCGGCGAGTGCGACTGTTTTTGCAATTCATCGATTATATCTAATCTATGTTGCACCGGTAATCAGCCACCACGCTTAATAACGAATGTCAGCTTGATTGCCGTCATTCCATACCGTCTTTTCTCAGAAGTTATTTCATTGAAAGCAATGAAAATCATTTAACACATTTTTTTCGAACTAGTTTTCGTGTCATGCTTATCAATCAATCAACTTTTTCTCGGCCCATTGCTAGATATTACGATCGATAAAAACATGTCTTCTGTTTGCTACAGTAAAAACTGTGTCCGCGATCTTCATCTGACAAACTAATGAACACATATATTCGTTTTGTAACCACTAATTAGATAGTGGTTTTAAAATTCTATCTTGAGATATACATAATAATATGAACATTGAATTGTAATATAAAAAAGATAATTTTATTTCTCTATTAATACTATGGATAATTCGACGTATCCCATTCAAGTACTTGAAAATAGCATACGCAGAAATAATTAAAGTCTTCGATCAAAGCGGACGGCGCAACAACAATTAGCGGCGCGGCAGGCGCAGCGAACCGCGCCGTTTCGACAGCGGAACTTGCCCCACGGAGGATGCGCGCCGACCTTCACGCCTGCCTATGCGTCTCGAGTCTTTCTATTCTAATGGATTCCTTACGCTTCAATTTTAAGCAGCTCTTAGAAATATATAAGTATACTCTATACTCTGTTGTCGATAATTTTTATTTGGTCCTTATACCTAACATATATCCATGGTTAAATACGTTATCATTTTTAGGTAATAAGTACTTCATTCTGAGAATCACCTATTATTTATTCTGTGGGATTACTTTTAATTCGCTAAAAATTCCCAAGAAATACTTCTTTTTCAATAATTTGAGGGTGGCAAACAAGCACTTTACTATAAAGTGGCTCAACGGGCTTTTATGAAAACGATTTTGAAATAAGCTCATGACCAATTTTTTACTAACCCATCACTGTAGACTAGATAGCACCTACCCGACTCCTGGCCATTATAGACACTTACAAAAAAATAATTTTAATTAGCTTCAGTCTTCTCTAAGGTTACTTCCACACATAGATGTTCAACTTTCGCTGTACCATCTAGTGCAAAAGCTGTGAAAAAACAAAATTAAATCTGCTCATCTACCTCCAGACCCCCGACAATGGAGCGAGGCAGCGGTGACCGCGTGGCTCCGCTGGGCGGCGCGCGAGTTCTCCCTGGAAGGAGTCGCGCTGCAACAGTTTGCGCGTGCGCAGGGCAAAGACATTTGCGCAATGGGCCGCGAGGAGTTCGTCGCGCGCGCCCCTGCCTTTATGGGCGACATTCTGTGGGAGCATCTCGAGATATTACAGAAAGGTAAGTAGAGTCGTAAATAAAAAACCGGAAAAAACCATATGGCTATAAACTTATATTTACTCCCTGTTTTATCAAACCTACAACATTTTTAAAAACCTATCCTACGTCTCCCCACAGTCTGAGATAGATTAGAAAACATTTTTTTAATCCCCCACTCTACATGTAGAAAAGGTATACTAAATAAAGTATTTTTTCTTTACTTTATTCTACCACTTTTTCGAAGTAATTAATATACATATTTATACTAAATTACAGCTTTCTAGTATTAGTATATCTTAGTAGACGGACAGACGGACATGGCGAAACTATAAGGGTTCCTTGTTGATTTGACTACGGAACCCTAAAAAGTAGGCTTCTTCGAGCTAGAAGTGTGCCAATCTGAGCTAAAATTCTTTTGGATTGCTTTGAAATGTTATAAAATTATACCAAGCATATTTGCATTTCTACTTTAGTGGAGTGGAAAATAATGATTAACCATGTCATTTTGTTTCTTTGCTCTCTTCCCATTATTTACACAGCTAAATTGAATCACAAGGTTTTTGGATTCAAATCCAAATTCACATTATTATGTACAAAAATTAATTTAAAAAAATCCTGTTTTCCATGTCCACTTAGGTACTTCAAAATACCAATAGCGAATCTTGGTCTAAGTAGTATTGTGATTGTCAGATGTAGAAAAGGAGCGGTCCCTGCTTGCGAACGTGCCGCCCAACATGTACGAGAGCAACGTGTGCCTGCCCGAGCTGCCCGACTACATCCCGCCGCCCGGACACCATTACAACAACAACAACAACTCTGGTGAGTCTTCTCTAACTTTCTTTGACGTCGTCTTAGTACTTGTTCACATTGACGTGCAGGCGCGGTACTTCCGCAAAAAATATATGAAAGATGCACCGTCCGCCCGCCCGCAAAAAAATGCACATGCACACCACAAAATATCCGCCACTTCCGCCAAGTAACGCCTGATTCAATCAAATCAATTGACGACCTGAGTGGTGCAGTGGTCAACATGCCGGTCTACCACGCAAGAGGTCCTGGATTCGATTCCCGGCCGGGCAGAAATTAAAATGACGAATTTTAATTTCTGTGACGGTTCTGAGTGTTACTATGTATAATAAGTATATATTTAAAAGTATATAAGTAGTATATCAGTTTTCTAGCATCCATATTAAAAGCTTTGCTTAGTTTGGGGCTAGATGACGCTGTGTGAAATGGTCCAAGCATTTATTTATTTATTAAACAGTAACATTCCAAATATTGTAACATTTAAGGCTGGCTTATCTAGGTTTGGACCATGTTTGCCGAAACACAACATTGTAGTCATGTTTTCTGTCCAAGTTAAAAAACAACGTGGGGTTGCCTGTTTTGATGCAACCCACTTCATTATTAATAATAACATTTTGTAAATCTTTGCTTTCTTTAAAGTTTCGATAATCATAAGCAATTTATGAAAACTGACATAACTTTTACTTTGTTGAATCGTAACCAAAACGCTTTGATATCATGTCGGCTCTCCATTTTCATAGACCCTAGATAATTTAACGAGAATTCCACAAATGTAAAGCTACTTTTATGTTCGGTTTGTTTATGAAACTACTAATGAAACCAATAAAATATATTAAACTTTATCGAACTCCGTTATCTAGACAAGTTTCCAAACCTTAAGAGTTTCACACCGATCCGAGCTTCGGGGTACCACTATCTCGTAAAGATAAGGAGAGCGTTATCACCAGTGAGGCAGGCTCATTAACTGCTCCGATAACCTACCAATTACCTGCCCCACTGTATTTACTAATAATGTACCTCGTAAATTGTACAACAACTTCTACGATTGAAAAGTTTTAGGTAAGTGGGTACTTTAATTTTTTTAGAATGAACCAAATGTACCTGACTTAGAGACAAATAATACATATTATGTAATCTTCATGAATATGGCTGATAGCTATTTAAGATATTTGTTACTGAGAAATTCTTATTGAAAAATGTCTAACTTATTATAACTGTAGGAAAATCATTCAGCGGAATAAAAGTTTTATGAAAATACAAAGAAAAACTCGCTTCCAGTGGAGATTTATGAAAATAATTCAAAAACCCATAAATCCAAACCTTTTTTTTTATTTAAAAACATAATAGAACATTTTCAATGATTCCTCCTTACTATTAAATTACCATTGCTGTTGTATGACTGTGGGTGAAACATAATATATGGCAAAATAAAAACATATTATGAAAATACAAAAAAAATGTGCTCTTTCCGCCTGATGATTTATGGATCAGTATATAATCTGCGCGCGATTTGATTGGGATGGGACCTCGTCAAAGTAAATCAAAAATGACAGTTAAGCAGTCAAGTAGCGCTAGCCAAAAAGTTCTGAATCTATTTAAATAAAAAAGAATTTAAAAGAAGTATTACCCCTTTTTCCACACATTATTAATTCTTCACCGAAATAATCACACAATAATATATAAATCTCGCATTTAAAATCAAACTCGAACAGAAATCCACGCGCACAGTTTTTCTACACAACTAGCATTATGCGAGCATCTACGCGAGTTTGCCGACGCTACCGACGGACCGTGCGCGTCTTATTTCCAAAAGGTAGCATCCCATTCTCATCGGGCGCTTATTATATATAACATAGAAAACGCCTTTTTTCGAACGTGTAACCTTTTTTTAATAATGAACCATATACAAGTGTATGTTGCTCCTAACCAATAAAATTTTACACTTTGCTGCTGTATGGCTACGGGTAATACATTTATCAAATTATGAAAATACAAAAAAAAAGTTCTTCTGTGACCATGGCGCATGCAACTGCGCCGAAATATCGGAGTCTCAAAAACAAACAGGTACATGGTGTGAATCCCGATATAGTTTATTCTAATAACGTCAAAAACCATGGAAATTTAAAACATTATACAAAAAAAAACATAAAAACATAAAAAAAAATCTTCTTTCGACTGTTAATTTATGGATGATTGTAGTACAGAGAACGCATAGTGATTATTTTTTAATTTCAAACCTATCTTAAAACATTCCTTAACGCATTTAATTCATTTTCAATAATTCCACCTAACCAATTAAATTTTACAATCTGCCGCTGTCTGCACTTTCTCATTGGTAGCTCACTTCCATTTGATATAAAACGTTCGTTTATAGCGCTTTAAATCATCTCGGTGTATGTTTTGACTGTTGGCTTGGCTACTGAAATAATAAATTAGTGTGAGACAGTCCTCTGGCTAACACGGGTGGTCCTTCGACAAGCCGTTTACACCTCTCGCGATCAGTATATCAATCCCGATTTATAGCTGAAACCGTGTCGTAATTTTATAAGCGCGTCTGACTGTCATAACTTATAAGTGATTGGTTTTGTTCATAACCTATATGCAGTTTTTCTCTTTTACAACTGCCTATCTTTCAGTAATAAAATGAAAAAAAAACTCAGGTGAACAAATGAGAATTTCTTAATGATGATGGTTTCAATACATTTCTAAAGATGTCTTCTGAGTCTAAACAGTCTAAGTACTAAAATAGATATTAATTAAATTAAAAGTTTTTAAAATGCAAAATATCAATTACTGCATTTTAGTGGCAGCAAGTAACATAATCAAACGTAATTTGCAAATGAGAGAAATGCTTTTAAGCTACGAATACTTACGCAGAGCTCTTTTGATGATTCCCCAAGAAAATAACAACTACTTCGAATCAGGGCCACATCCTTATTTAGCACCCGTAGGTCGTCCAAGATACAAACCGACCGCTACATTTACGCATTTTGTTGCTTTGTATTTTCAATGTTTTACATTGTGTTTTAACCAAACAAATATTGCAAATAACATATTTGATATGTGCTTGCATATTTTAAAGGCAACTTGTGCTTACATGTTCCAATCAAACTTATTGCGATATACAGTGGTGGCCAGATAATTATGGACACCAGTCGATTTTCATACAAACGAGGTAATTTTGAAGCCTTGGTTCTCCGCCAAGGATTGACCTAGCTGTGATCTGATGATGGCTATCTGATATTATCACCCGATTAAATGGTACCCATAGGTATTTAAAATCAATAATTAAATAACAGTAAATTATTTTTGGTTAAGGTATAGAGCAGTGATGGGCAAAGTACGGCCCGCGGGCCAGCTCCAGCCCGCAAAAGGATTTAATCCGGCCCGTCGACGGACCTACAAAATTAATATATATATTGCCCGCGATAATTATATTTCGACGGTCCAGCAGTATGAAGTAGAATAATAGATGCATAGTTAAAGGAGCCAGCTAGACTAGCCGCGTAGTTCATAATGTTGCGGGTCGCGGGGCGCGGAGAGCGGAGCGCGGTGAGGTGAGCCTTCGAATAAAAGTTAAATTGTAATTTTTTAACTAACGTGGTGTAATGTTCATTTCTATGATTACATAAAAGATTTTAAAACAAAATGCATTTTTGCTATAATTCTGACCCTCCTCTGATTTTTTTTAAACTTTCTCGCCCCCCATGAAAAAAGTTTGCCCACCACTGGTATAGACAATTAGCACAATAATTCCCCCTTGCCTGCTCTATCTTATAAAGTCTACGCAAACTCATAAACAACATTCAACATTACCCGTACCTTTATACGCAACCATAAAAAGCCTTAATAACCCGCCCGGCCACTTATGCCCGTCACACACAGCACCCGCTTTCCACTCGGGTGGGCGATGTCGCAACACTAGCGACCTTGGCGCTGTTTTTCCGCTCTCTTTCAGGCTGAGCCTTGAAGATGCTTCCAACCTTGAGCTGTATTTTGGCATCTTTGGAAGCTAGCATATTCGTATTTAATGTCCTTTTGAATTTATAGCTTAACGGTACCTATTGTTTCAAAATTTCTTACTGAAAAATAGTCTCATTTTGACTCAATTTCTGAAATATGAAAAGTTTTACATCACACCTCAAGACGTCTTAATCTATGTTACTAATATTTTTATGTCAAAATAGCAAGATCACTTTCTTTACTCTAAACTACCTAATTACGTTCACTTCCATCCTCGCGAATGTGAGTGAATTTGAAAGCGAAACCTAACAAAAACAATAGAATAAATTCTTTTTAAATTTTGAGATTTAAGCATCACAATGCTATTTTATATAATACTAAATAATATCTAGTCCTATTTTTCTAGTATATTATTTAGTAGAATAAATTCTAATGTACTTACAAATTTGTCCGATAGTTTTTATTTTAGTTTACGTTATTAATACTCTAAACAGTTATTGAAACAGCGGAAATGTAGAGAAGTTTTAATTTTTTCACTAGATATCTCTGAATTAGAAATTTAGCACTACAAAATTCACATTTCAAGGTGATCATAGGAGTAGATTGATCAATCGTCGCCCCTTCCATACAATCCCTCGCACATAGAGCCCGACCTCAGTGGCCAGTCATAGGGCAAACTGCTTATGTGCACATCATTCTTTTGTTTTCTCTGTGATTATATTTCTTTGTCTACGGCCGTTCGTTTATTATTATTTTTTAAATCATTCTTACTTCTTTTCTTATTTTTAGGATTTTTTTCATTCTCGAACAGTGTTTTATAACAAAAGTGTCCATTTTTATTGGGTGAAGTAACATCTGTTTAGAAGTGTTGAGTGATCAAGTGCTACAATTATGGCTGATTTGGATTCTGGATAAGCAATGTTTTTGCATCCTAGCTTCTGCAGTAGGGAGCCAGCTGAGCTGGAGCCTCTTTTAGTGTGGCGTGGTGAGTGTACCGAATCCTTTATAACCATTTTTTTATTCAAGTTTTTAAAAACTTATATTTTTACAATTTTATCTATCTTAATATGTATATGTATAGTAACAGTTATTAATAAACTTAACATTAAATAAATAAACATTTTACAGTAATACCTTAGCATCATTCAGATTAAACAACTATTCAGAATGATGTCACTCCTAGGTATTACGGTCCTTTCTACGAATCTCAGAAGCCATCATATTAATAATGTTATTTCTGTAATGTCTGTATTTTACGTTACCTCGAACACGTACATAATTACAAGCGTTTAACGTAACAGTGGCATGTATCATTACTTGGGCCACTATCAGTGAAGGCGTAACTGCGCCGTATAGTTAGCATCGACGTTTACCAGCGAAATTCAGCGTCCTCGCGTCAACTCGAGCGTTGCGAACGAATGCAAGTGGGCCGACGCGCCCGAAGGTTACCGCACAAAAACAAAGTATATATTCAATATTTTGCAATTGCACTCGTATTAATAAGGCATACGGCTAATGCTGCAATTTCGCGGCATCCGTGCTGTCGCAAGGCGCATCCTCGCGTTGCGCACGCGCAAATCGCCGGACGTTCGGCTCGGAACAAGCGTTGCTAAATGCGAGAAAACATTATTCCTAAAATTTTGATGGTGGCGCTGCTGTTCTCATCACATCATCATCATGACGACAGCAATTCACTGCAGAACGTCGGCTTCGCAGGGGAGAATGCTACCATAATCTCAACATGCCTCTCTCAGTAAATAACATTTATTTAAAAAAAAACTATGTGATACATGAAATGGTTGTAACATTTCAATTTATTGTATAAAAACAAATTAACCACCATAACTAACGCATTCACGACACGAAGTACTTCGCCCTTTAGCATTCATAGACGAGAGCCAGTCGTCGCGCCATCAGTGGCAATAATTTATGGCCATAAAGTGATATGGGCAGTTAATCCAAAGGCCACGTGACTGACGCGAATGGCCACGATTTATGGAGTCACGACATTACACATAGCCGCAGTTTTGACTTTTTCAGCATATAAAGAGCTATGATGATTTTAAATTAGCAATTTGACTGCGAACTACATAACGTTGTGTAATGCTTGAAAACCTTGATTCTACCTGGTGTAAAAATTTAGATCCCTAATAACTCTTAACTCATAACAATAATTCTTCCCCAAGAACCCAAATAAATCTAATTTTAACTAGGTATATTTCTATCGTCTGATATTCGCATTTTAATAAATTTCTAAAAGTGTCAAAATAAAAAATCATAGACTATGGGCAGCATAGCACAGACTACTAAAGTTCAGCATAGTATGCAAGTTAAACTACTATGGTTTGTCTACAAAGGATTATTTATTTTTTATTCAATTTACGCTAAGTTTCTTAAGTCCAGTTATCCAACAAGCTTTAATGAAGTGCAACTACCGTGGTATTTACAGCAATTATATAAAAAATAAAAACTTGATTAACTAAATTCAGATTTTATCTTAAATGTCAAGAATGTTTTATTCATGTATGTTATAATTCATGATGAATGAAAGATTAGAATTATTATAAAAGATGTGCGTAAAAAAACAATACCATTTGGCAGATGAAGAACATCTGTAGAAACCTTTTTAGCGGCATTTTAAATTAATCACTATTGAACTTACCGTTAAATCCTCACAAAGGGAGAGAATACCACTATCACTAATCAAATTTAAATATAGCTGTCAATCGTATTGAAGTGTCGACAAGAAAAATATTGGGCTTTCTATGATATCGATAGAAAATAAAAAGATACGTGTCGTAGTGAGCGTCCACATCCGGTACATTGTGCTTCAACTGGCGAGCTTCCGGTGCAACCCGATACACACTCCTGCGCACGTGCGCAACCTTTTCAAGTTTCGAACTTCGAAAATGGCTGTCAGAGGGCTGTATGCGCGTTCAATAAGGGAAGGAAACCCAAATTACGAAAATTGATAAGAAACTTGTCGTTTTTACGTGACAATAGGATTTTGTGCATGGCATAAGCTTTACCCACATAGTTTGGTGTATTTTATAATAATAAACAGTTTGCAGTTGCCATCGCCAATTTTTTTGTAAATTATAATCCGTATTTATCCTAGTTTATTTACGGCTTTAAACAAAATATTTGAATTCGTATCTCGCAAATAGGCGAGTGTAAAATTTTTTTTTTAAATATTCATGTGTTTAACATGTCGAGAATGCAACCATGTCAATTTGCATATATCAGACATTAGCAAAAGAACCTCATAATTAAGCAAAACATTCGTTGCAAACGGTGAATATTTAATATTTTATTTATATTAAATAAATAGTAAATCATTTACACGCATTTAGACGCTAATAATGCGTGAAAAATATGGCCATTGTAAACCTTTGAAAAACGCCCTTTTTAGACGGTGAAGTGACGGCAGGTAAGAAACAGCACTACAAAGTGCTCCGCAATAAAAGAGCAAGGGGTTTTTGATATGTAGGGTGCTCACAAACCCGAGGGGCTCTTGGCCTTCAATAAACCCCTAATAAGAGCCCTTGCGAAGTGGCCATACAATGAAACCTTGAATAAATATTTTTCAGGTGTCCTTGATTCGAATCGTAAATCCGATTCGTGTATCAGCGCCATTGTACTCTGACAAAGGGCAAGGGTCATACAGCCTTTAAATATTTGAAACGATTCTTATCGCCATGTAAATTCCATTTTCTATCTGACGGATTGATAAGTTTTCATAGCTCAATAAAACGACAGTAATAAAACAAAACAAATGAAGTTTAATTTAAAGATACCACTCAGATAATAAAATTGGTCATCAAAGCTTTCAGGCACGCTCAACAATTGGATCATATTAAAAAAAATTAGTAGTTAATTTTAACTGTCAATTAATTATTTATAACCGAAGCCCTTTGTTTCAATTCTGGTTTGTTAACAGCTTTCCTGGAATTTTACAGCCGGGACTCGCTGATAACTTATCAATGAAGTTCATACCTACAATTATTGTGAATTGTTTTTTATGATACTGAGAATTTCATTCATTTTAAAATTTAACACACGTTTTAATCGTAGTAACTGTTGCTAGAAAGTCCCAATACTCTAGCACGTGAAATATCCTAGATTTATTTTGTACTAATGGTAAAGAAAAAATATAAAAATAAGTTTTTGAATTCACTTTTGCTTCATTAGGTGCATGTATTTAATATTTTCTCATAAATGTCATTATGAGAAAAAATAATTGAAACGTAACAATAAACTCATTTGATTTCATGAAACATTTGCTTTTTCAATAAAGTCGTAGTAAATTGTAATTAAATATCATTATATTGTTATTGAAAAATGATTTCTTTTCTAGGACCGTTTAGAACAGCAAAAAATGTTCCTAATGCTGAGAAACCATCTTGGAGGAAACCGGACTGTATCTAATAGAGTTGCGACGTTTCAGATTCACATGGCCCGACCGCAATCAGTGAGATTAAAGCTCAGGACAATTAAAACTCGGCTAATAACGGATAATGAACACTTGGCAAATATTTGTTTTTGCGAGGGATTCCTACAATGAGCGTAGAGAGAGCCGCAAATAAGGCAATTAATTGAATTCGGCACTTCAAAGGTGCCGCCGGCGGGCTTTGTCGGCGCCTCCTGCAACCCGACACTTGTCGGAGATTCTGAGCTCGCTAAAATCCTTCAGGCAGTTCTCACAGATAGAGATGCGAAATAGTAATAATAATTGAAAAACACCTGCATTGCAAAAAAACTGAGTTACAAATCTCGAATTACATCGAAATATATTGTAAAACACCTTTTTTAATTGATTTAAAATAGTGTGCGAAAGAGTTTTTCATGGTAACCTCCTTTATTGGTTTACGAGTTCGTATAGTTTCCAAAAAGAGCAAAACCTTTTTGACATCTTTTTCTTATATTAAAATGTTAAGTACTGTGAATTAAAATGTTTGCACACTTTTAGGTAGAAGGTATTTTTAAAAGTAGCTTTAATTATTAAAAAGTCATAGTCATTTCTATATTTTTTTGCATTACGATAACGGTAGCGAGTGTAGTCTCCGATAACTTATCAGGGCGGGGGCGGGGGCGGACGGCGTAGGCGCACCGTCCTTCGCACACTGCCCCTGAGATTACAGTACTCGCATAATTTATTAATTTAATAAATCAAAGAAATAAATCCTCAAATCTCATGTGTAATTTAAACTGAACAATCTATTCGATATGCAGTGCAACTCAAAAAAGAACTAATAATAATGACTTTGAGATCGTAGCGTAAGCTCAAAGTTTACGGATTGGTATAAGATCTCTACTTTATACAACTTTATGAAAGCTCCATGCTAAAGAGTATTCGTTAATTTTAACTATACCCAAAATAAAAATAATAAATATCAGATCAACCGAACCTTGAACATGACAAGGGTTTATCCTATCACGTTTTGGATAACAAACATAAACAAAACGAATACAATAAAATCAGAAAGGATGTAGATAAGTCGTTAAAGAGAGGAAGACACATCGACAAAAATAACATTTTATGAAACTGTCCTTCAAAAATGATGTGAAGATAAAAATATTAGGAAGCTTTCACTTTAATGTGCCTCATGAGACTATCCAATTAAAAAATAGAGAGCACTTTTATTTTGAATGAAATATTTATGTTATGGAAAAAATGACAAACGTTCACAACTCATGGGTTAGGTCAGCGGCGGGTGTAGAAAAATAATAACTCATATCATATCAAAACTCAAATCATAATGTTCCAAGGAATCGTTCCAAATTTAAACGTGGACAAATGTCGTATAGCGCGCGGTCTCATCACCGGCGGAGGCCGGGGGAAATAAATTATTGGCACCGGAAGTGACGTCCCAGGCGCGCTCCAATTTTACGCAGCACCATTACACACTAGTGCTTTGTCTAAAAAAACCAAAGTTGTTTTTAAACACGGGGAAAAAAAGAAAATTACGGAATGTCATATAGAATCCTAAATAGCAGGAAACAAAAATTACTACATTGAAATTCAAATCAACTTTCAATCAATCGGAATAACCGGATGCTCCGCCATTTAATTAGTGCAAAGGTTAGAAGTGCTACAAAAAAAACCGGCTTCTTCAGTGTAGCGTCCTATATAATTATTACTGAATAAGTTATTTATACGCCGCTTTGACAGTTCTGGATGAGGTGCGCTGAGTCGTTGCACAGATTTATGGACTGTTTTCAGTGTTTTTATCTAAAAAAGATTGTTTATCTGGCACTTCCGTCGCCTGCCGCAGCCGATACGCTCGCTAACGCTTTATTGTTTACACTTAATGCAATTCAAAGCAGGGAATTCCTCAGTAAATTGTATTTTTAAACGGAGCTTGTTGTGGGTAGGGTTTACTGCGTGAATATCGATTGCTTCGGCTTATTTCGTTTCATGATCACGATGCTTTTTTGCGATCGTAATTACGCCGGTGCCATACGTAATTCAGCCTTTTAGGCGCCGACCGTGCTACTAGGAGTTGACTAGCGTTAGTATTCTGTAGAAGTTTTGTCAGGGTTTTGCAGATTCTTGGTATTGTCAACTGATTTCCTTTTCGTTTAGTTAGACGATAGCGGTCAAACATGATTTGGAACTTTAACTAGCTGTTTATTTATTCTATTAAAATAACAATAACGAATAGAGAGCTCCTTGATAATGATAAAACTAACTACATCTAAAACCGCTAAATAAATTGGTTTTATATATATTTCAAACGTTGTCAGCAATTAAATCAGTATTCAGTCAGCATAGTATTATGTGTCTCGGTAGCGGCCGGCGAAACGCCAGAAACAAAGTTTTTGTAAAATTTACTATCAATAGAGGTCTTAAACTAAAATTTTCTGTGATACATTAATTATTCTGCTTTCCCCCGGATGCTTACCAAAATTAAACGTACCCGAATTGCTCACCAAACTTTTAGTAAACGTAGCAGGTCACTGAATGCAGCAAAAATACTTTTGAGCAGTCCAGTATGACATTCATTGCTGATTGGTTTAGAAATATTTGCTACCCAAAAGTTACTGACCAACTAACCATTATGGCTGAGCAAATATATTTTTCTGATCACCAAAATATGAATATGTTGCCAACCATTTAAACCATACCCATTTTTAATACTTATAATAATATATTTTTTCTTCATTTTTCCTAGTTCTGGTTGGTATGTTTCATATAACAAAACTCATTTTCATAACTCTTTATTATCTGATTGCAATGAGTTTTTAGTCAAGTTACCCGTTCATTTCTATCGGGAGATAGTCACCAGACAATATCCTGTGTGTTTATTTCCTTGGCGCATTTATTAAAATATGGGAAACTCATTTCCCGCTCGATTTCCCCGTCGCAGCCACACACTGCAACGCTAATTGCATTCCACTGGCAACATATTGTACTATAGAACGAGTTACAGAAGTTTTCTAGCTAATTTGAACCTACTTGCAGACTCAATAAGAGCAAAGAGTTTACAGTTGTTTTCCATTCATCACCCACTTGTTTCGTGGAACCGTAATGTTCGCGTGTTAAATACATTGTACCTGTATGCTTTCGAGGGAATACACGGGATGTTTTAGAGTTGTTATGCAACTGTGAAAATAGCAAGTACATAATGTCGTTGGCATTGGAAATTATTGCTAACACGGGCAAGGCATGACCCATGACAGTTGGTCATTCGTTACCAAAGTCAAAGTTATATAATTTTCTACACGTTTTACAAACTTGATTACGATTAGGACAAACATTTTTGTTGATTACGGTTGTCTCTACTACCCATATAGTATAACGATAAAATTAATTCTAAGTGTATAATCATCAGCAGGGCAGCTAATTCCGTATTCACATTCGAAGGAACATTACCTGAGTCGATACGTAAAAAAATCGGCGTCACATCTTCCGACGCGTCGAAATCGCTTCCTCCGGTAGACAATGGCCCTCCACATCCGGCGGCACACGTGCTCAGGTACCTATTATCCCGGCCCCTTCATGACCCACCCTGTAACTTGACCCCATTTTGGCGAGACTACGCCCTCTAGCTCGTGCCCTCCCACCGAATCTTATCTCGCAGCAAGAAAACGACACTCAATGCATCTGTCTCAATAATCGTTTGTTCCTTTGTCAACATCCTGCCACTAACATTCGAAGCGGTTGGAAACAGTGATTGTCATTTCATTTGTCACGCTTTTCATGGAAATTGCGAAGCTATTTTATAATCGATCTTAGCGCAATTATTTTTCACAAACATCCAATCCTTTTAAACTTTTTTTAAACATAATAATTAAAATTAGTTATTAAGTTATTATGCTACAAAAGATTAACGCCACTTATCTCTGCAATCAATTTGTTTCCATTTACGTTATACAAGCGGAGAGGCATTCTAATTTTAAATTCAAGTTATTTCCAAGTCTCGCGGTCACTATCAAACAATAGGAATCAACGTGAAGGCCGCGCATGCGTCATTATTATTATTGTAATTGCCATGTATACCTCGTTTGTGTCTATGAGCCTATGGTGATTGGTGGGATAATATCATGGATAGCACGTAAATTTGTATTTTAATACCATTCTCTAGGAAATATCTTTATGAACATCACAATATTTCTAATTTTGGATAGATATACTATATAAAGCAGTTCGATGGGAAAAGTTAATAATCAACAAAGTATTATGGTGCCATCTTTTATTTAAAAATAAGAACATTACTAACCGATTTCGCTTACATTAGAATAATGTTTATAATATTTCGAATTCAGTTGATGGCAAATGTTTCCCCGTTTTGTCATCAAATTGAACCTTTTTTTTCAGAAAATCGCACATTGTAGAATTCCCCGCCAACTACGTAATTATTCTAAGCCGCCACCTCATCACACGTCTTACTCAGCACATTTTTTCCGTCGCTGCAAATTAGTTTTTTCATCACTTTTAAAACAATTGGTATTAGGTACCCTTGCAGATAGCTTGTATACCATTTTAAAGTTTACCACTACTTCGCCACAATAATACGACCAAAATAAAATATTAAACATCATAGGAAAATATTATTTTCCATCACCATAAGTACCTAGGTATTTCATTTTATAATCCTTTTATGAAAATTCTAGATAAATAGTTGTTAAAAAAAAGTTAGTAGATCTTTGCGACAAATTGTAGTGGTTAAACAGCAATTTACATAATTTTATGTTAAAACTAAAAGAAAAACCATGTATCTTTGGCGTCGCCTTGGGACTCGTCTAATTTTTTAGGGTTCCGTTCCTCAAAAGGAAAAAGCGAAACCCTTATAGGATCACTTTGTTGTCCGTCTGTCTGTCTGTCAAGACCTTTTATCTCGGGAACGCGTGGACGTATCTAGTTCATTAAAACCATATACTCAGGTCTACAGTCCCTTGAAGCTGTGAAAATGAAGCCGTTTATGCCGCAAAAAACGCATATTTCGACACTCTCAAGGGAAATAACATTTATAGGGTACTTCCCGTTGACCTAGAACTATGAAATGCAAGAATATCATCTTATACTACAAGTATAGGAAAAAGTCTGAAAACTTATACATTTGTAATTAAATCATATTAATATTTATTTAAGTACCTACAAATTTGTACGGAACCCTCGGATTCCGACTCACCTTGTCCTGTTTTTGTCATCGTAAGCCCGGTATTTAAAAAAATGACAGAAATTCCTCAATTCTTTTGTACACATGAAAATTTTTTTTTTTTATAAGTAATACTGTTTTCGCTACTACTACTACTACTGATATGAAACAGGAAAAATTAAATAAATGTGATTTATTTATTTAATAACGCGAGTCACTATATACACTGCACTCATTAAACATTTTGCATTGTATCCGTAAAAAAGTGCAAAATATCACGGTAGAATTTTCCTTCTAAGTACCTACTCGTATTTCAAAAAAAAACCAAACAGGTTGATTCTTCTCGCCATATGACCTGAATATTGGAACTTGGAACGTGTTCCTTCAGCGATACCCTTGCTAATTTTCATTATACCATCATCACGAGGGTTAGCAAAAAAATCAACGGTCGCGCAACAGTTGGTTGCGGCAGGTGGCGCGGCAGGTCGCGAGCCCGTAGCACGTCGGCTCTCCTCGGCTACTGTCGGTATCACTCGGCCGTGTTTTCCACGGCCGCCCTCTCGGTCCGCCCGAAAGCTCAGTCTGTGTTTAGGCGCGAGCGGTATTGGTGCTACGAGCGCTCCATCCGAGCTTTGTTAACGCTCGAAATTCGACAAATTTTTTTTACAACAAATCAATTTTTTATTTTTATTCTTATTTCGAAATTAGTAACTTTATTTTTTTGAGTTTGTTATATAATAAAAATAGTCTGTAGTGTGTAATGAGGTGTTGAGTGCGTTAGACCGGCGGGGCCGGCTCTCGGTCCGCCATGCTGCTGGTAGAGGCTCCGTGTGAAGCCGCCGTGCCGCCGTGCGTGGCGCCCTTGGACCTCCCAATGTCCACCATCACGAAACTCAACTTTACGGACTACAGTGCCAAAGTGAACAAACCATACACGGAAACCGCGAACGAGCAGAGAGACGCTAGATTAACATATGAACAAACGCTCGCGAGTGTGGCTAGGCTAAACTTTGAACAATCAGTGTCGAACACCGGTAAACTACAATATGACCAAAATCGGCTCGCATTTGATCCCACACTCGACAACTTATGCGATACCTCATATATACTACCTACTGGTTAGTTTTTTCCCAATTATAATATTTGAGTCTGGAAAATATTTCAGTTATTTACCGTAATAATTATAAGTGATAATGTTATCCTTATACTTTACTATTTTAACTAACAAACTCCTTTTAAGCATTGAGATAAGACTGTGGGTACGTTTGCCTGTTAATTATTGCTTAATTAAAATAATATGTAGTGCAAATAAGATTATTAAAACTACTAGTAATTAAATAGTCAGGTACCTTGTTTCAATTGAGGCTTGATAATATTTTCGGTAAACAAATTGAAGTAGATTAACCAGGAAAAGAAATATTTCTTAATTTCCGCTATATACGTTACCTACTCTGATTCATTAAATAGAACTTTGGAAAATAATTGTGTTATAAAATAATAATAATAAATCGAATACGCTACATATTACAGGTTACCTAATCGTAAAAAATAAAAACTTTCGTAAACGTAAAAAGTATGGTACCTAACTGAGATGTTTATTTATCATGATACATATTAAATAATCATATTAATATACTTAATATAACAATAAAAAATCTGATATGTATCAGAATATCGGCGTACATAGCATTCAGATGTTGTTCCTTTACCATCTTCTATATAATTTTAATTTTACATTTATGCATACTTAATGTAATGAAGTTTTGAGTTTGAATTTTATCGTTACGTTTCTTAGGGGTAAATAGTTGCAAAAAATATTCTACAGACTTTTGCTGTTTAAAAAAATATTCGTTTCTTTTTTGGTAGATTTTAAATAGATGTTTGTTATTTACGCTGGAAAAAGCAATCGTATGATCGTATATGACTTATTAAAATATCTGACAGTAATAGTTCAATAAATAATACTTCATAAAAGTATTTTGTTACCTACGCCAAAAAAAGCACAGAGCAACAGATCTAACAGACAACATCACAAAAAAGTTTACATCCGAGATAATGGCGGGCGCAGGGCAGCATGAATTAAAAAAGCACTTGTATTAATAAGCTACAGTTCATTCAGAACTCTCAAGCTCGGCCGGAAGCACTTTCGCCGCCGCCATATTGGATCCGGCGGGCGGCGCGGGCGCACCTCGCCTGTTTCCGCCGCGTGACGCGCATACAGCTTGGCAGTGTTGTCACATACACCATGCATTGCTTTATCTAAGCTTTCTTAGACATGCGTGCTATTCAAATGGCTAAGTTTTTATTCGTCTGACCGCTAAAACTAACTTTAAGCTTCAAAATAAGCAAAAGACGATTAAATTACACGTCGTAAGCTTATGCAAATCACAAACATTGATGTGTTGTATGGAATTGGCAAGCTACGACTCGCAATTTGATAGTTTATTGAGTTTATTGCTAAATTTTAAGCTTTAAAGTTAGCGTAACGTTAAAACAAACAAAATTTGCCATTTGTATAGGAAGGCTCGGTAGAATCGTTTATAATCTTAATGTTAAGAAAAATTTAATAGTTTAATAAACTTATCTTTAATTTTATGTCCGTGGCGATTAAGACAAACAAATTGCGATCCCAAAGTCAACATTAAACTTGATATAATTTGTATGCAAATTAAACGACAAAGTGGAATGATATCGTTAAGTTTAAGCGTGTGTAAAATTCACCAAACATCGGACTAAATTAGACAATACAGAAAGAAAACTATATCACTTTTCGTGCATTGTTGATACTGGCTAAAATTTTCACTTTTTAGTAGTAAAAACTAATACTAATTTTATTAAGATAAATTAATAGCCACCGTCTGATATACCTACCAAAAAAAATATTAAACAATTTGTATTAAAAATAAATTACATAACCGCTAAATGAAATTGTTAAGCTCATCAACAAGCAAGCATTGTTGATCCGAAAAATTCTCACGCGTAGCACGTAAAGTGTACATGAATATTCATGGTATCGAATCAGATATAATCGATGTCTGTCCAGTTGTCGCCGAATAGGCAGGTATAGTAACGGTGCGGGTCAGTGACCTCCGTAATTGCTTCCTTCCTTTCTCAGCAGTCGCGAATCTCGGTGGCGACTGGCGACGTGTTTGCAATCGGAATTGTACTGCCATCGAACACGATTAGTTCACAATAATATAAAATAAGCAACAGTGGTAGGATTATGAAAATATGTCTTTATATCTTAGTAACGCGCTATGAATAAAACAGTTTTAAGAATATAATAGTTATGACGTATTAAGGGATGTTGTTTGATAAATGTATCATTTAACCTCGTAAAACATAAAGTGGCAGATTTTTCATACCAAATGCTACAGTTACCTACTGTCTGTCTATTTCTCAATCAGCCCCTCTACTCAAAAGCCAACCTTCTTTCCGTTTGAACGCTACGCTTACTATTAAAGCTTTTAAATAAGCAGTAAATGCTAATATTACGTTTCATAAGCTTGTCAAATCCATGCAATACATCAAAGTCTGTTTATTTACATAAGTTTATCGTCTATTGCTTATGTTTAAGCTTTAATAGTAAGCGTAGCGTTCAATCGGATAGAATGTTGGCCATTTGAGTAGGCCAACACGTTCTTAATAGCCACAGTAATTACTAGTTAGTTTTTAAATGAAAATCATATGTCAAGAGATTTCCATAACAATAATAAAATAACAGGGATAAAGTCAATATCATATTACTTTATCCTTACATACAACGAAACGTTTATGAAAATAACCACATGTATTATTAAAATATTGAATTGTTCTTCCCTCCTTACGGAACACAATAGTTAACTGTTACTTAGTGCATAAATACGAAAGTTTTCCTTCTTATAAATGCATTCTTATTGATTCTCAATTAATAGTTCAAGCAATTATTTCGATATTTTAGATCAAACGTTTTATCTAAGAAACTATTACATGTTTGCTCAATTTCTATAAAAAAGAAACATCAGAGAATAGAATTCGTTAAAGGTTAAAACAACACCGCATATTTATTAAACATAATATGTTTTAACTACCAAAAAACTATATAACTGAAAATAAACACAATTTCTCGTCGTATTAACCTTTAATTAACCTTGTTGTTCCTTACTGCTAAGTTCGCTAAACAAAACTAAACACCTGTCTAATGCAGATGTTCTATCGAGCATGTGCACACATACCTAGGCATATGATTCATTTATTTAATTCAAATGCTCCTGGAATAACTATGTTGCTAATTACAAGCATTTTGCATTTTAATTATCATTGCAGCGATAGTTATTTAACATGAAAAGGGTCATTTAAGGCGAGACCAGTTCACGATCAGATAAAAAGATTAATTTTTGAGCTTCCAATGTGAAGAACTGATGTAGAATTCTACTTCACAAAAATTACTGTAGATTTAAAAAGAAACAAAGAAACACAATAACCGAACAGAATATTGAAAAATGGTTTGGTAACTCTATCAAAAAAAATCATGAATAACACCATAACAACTTATAAAAATAAACTTCCAATCGTCAGATTTCATAATTTTCAACGACAGTGATATGATATTTTATGCAAAAAGGATAGCTTTTTTATTGATCTAACACAATACTGAGTACATTTTTAATAAATGATTCCAATTTTACAAAAATCAATAAAAATGTACTAAATTTCGTTAAATTTCTGGCGAAGTGACAATTAAAGCTATGCCATGATCAACCATATTCTAAAGTGATAATGAAAGAGTAGATTTCGTGAACTGTCTTGCCTTAACCTTAACCCTTTTTTTATTATTTTGAAAGAGTATTTACTAACTAAATCCCACGGCCAAAAATTAAAAAAGACCACAACCGGACGTTGATCGCAATTCGATCGTTTTATGAAGCTTCGTTAGGCTTATCGAAAAGATTAGCTCAAAGACGATTTGAGATAGTGCTCGTTAACTGTATCCGAGTTAGTCGATTATCTGGCTCATTAGCTTCGAGACCGCATCATTTACTCCCTCGTTTATGGTATGCTGTTCTTCATACCACCTCGAAGCTCTAACAACAGGCAAACAACAACATGTAACTGCGCATTATGCTGGTATTATTATTTACTAACATTTCTATGTTTCTCTCATCCTCATCCTCATTAATAGATTACTTTGCTTCAAGAGCAACGCTAAACTTTATAAACAAGAAGAAATAATGAGTTAAGTTTTTTTTTAAAAGAAGTAACACTTGTTGTCTATAGTGCATAATATTGTCTGTGGCGTCACGTCGCGCCGTTCATTCATAAATCCATATCCTGCCTTCCGGCCGTACCCGTGTCTAGCCTGCAGTCATTTAATCCCTTAATGAACCCCTTTCTAAGAACCAGTGCTATTACACAGAATTGGTTTAATCGACACGAGACTGCGATAAAGACAGATTAGAAGTTGTTAAAAAAAATCGCTTTAATAACATTAGGAAGCTTTGTAATCCAAGTTATGTTATTAATCTTTCTGTGACGTTTTTCCTATGAACTTTTAAGTAAATAGCATTGAAATAAATTCTATAAAAATTTAAACCCTTTTTTCTAAATCTTTTTTTTTTGTCCTCCTCTCAAATAATAATATCACCACCATTTATTCAACTTAGAAGAACTTTACTGGTCCAACACCAGTTAAGCATCAAATCGGTGGCATATTCTTATGTGTGCTGACGTCACAGCAACGGATCACGTACACCGCCATTGATGCGCTCGCGCCGCTTCCGCCGTAGCGCCGCTACATCCTGTCTGACGTTGCGTATCTCTTTCCTTCGTGTCTTTCCGTAATCACGTTATGTCAGAGGATGAGTAATCCCCATACGACTCGGGGTAAGATAATGATAAGAATCATTCACAAAAACCGCGAATGCTTTTGTAATTATTAACTTTCAAATTACCGTCCTATTAATTTGATTTGAACGCATTTTTTTTACAACTCCCAAGTGAAACTATAACAAAAATAAAACGACTTAGCATGATAAATATACGCTATCTATGAGCTACCAATTAAACTTTAAAGTATCAATGCAAACAACGTGTTTTAAAAAGCATACACAATTTATCTTCGTAATTCTACACCATAGTTAAGTAGAGTTTAAGGTTATGAAGCCGTCACAAGTGACGTATAATTCTATATTTCCTTCAAATCGGCTTAAACGTAACAATGCATTGTTTTAATGGGTTCCCGAGGTCGGTGCGGGGGTTCGTAACGAGCGCGGCGCGTGCGCAGGTGGCGCCGCACCTGCCGCGTCGGGCCTGGCAAGCACAATAACTAGATTTACTATTTTGTGGTTAGATTCTGTGATGTTTATGTCCTTCGTTCACACTATTGAATTTGGAAATTGGAGTCGTTACCATGAACTGAAAACCGTTAGCTGTGTAACGTCCGGCAGACTACTCTACAATAGCACTACAATCTTCGTACAATAGCACTAACCGTCACACGAGAGGGTGTAATCGTTTAGGGCAACTTAGTAATGGTAATGACCTAAAGGTAACATCTGACGCCTTTGTGTTGGCCAGATTGAGATTATGGCAACATCCCCCTGCGGGAGGAACCCTTCCGATTTTCAATTGATTTAAGACAAAAGTAGCGTTTATAGAGTCAGAAATCTAAGCACAGATTAGATATAAGTCTATGCTCAAAAATTTAAAAATCTGTCGGTAATTTCCAACACTTTTTTCTGTCATCACTCCATCGACCATAGATAATGTCTCCCCGTACTGTTACTATAAAATTTTATTATGCCAGTCAGTATTATAACCGAACTGTTTATGACCACGCACACTGCGCAGTTAATCA
This sequence comes from Catoptria pinella, assembly GCA_963556745.1. Classification (NCBI taxonomy): domain Eukaryota; kingdom Metazoa; phylum Arthropoda; class Insecta; order Lepidoptera; family Crambidae; genus Catoptria; species Catoptria pinella. The sequence goes on from OY750776.1 coordinate 7,403,783, forward strand.
CTTTATGGTATGGTATAACTATTTTATTTTCTCCGATACGAAGTTGCGATGAATTCTATCGCGCCCGCCGAAACGACCGTTCGCTATTCTAGAACTTGTTATTATTCTGTTAAATCCAAATTAACATCTGCCGCGACAGTTTGATTATAAATTGACGCTAACAAAATATTCGACCGGATATTATTGTAAGCTGGAATTATTTTTATACCCAAAAAACTCGGTGCTGATGATTTTCTTAATAAAATGAGGGTTGCATTGCATACGTCCATGTCGTTTTAATAATATTTTAACAACATTTTTAGCCATACTAAAATGTTTAAAACTTACATAGGCACTGCCCCTCTACTCAAATGGCCAAAATTATATGCGTTTGAACGCTACGCTTACTATTAAAGTTTCAAAATAAGCAGTAAACTTTAAAATTACGTACCTTAAGGTACTGCTTGTCAATTCCATACAATACACCAAAGTCTGTGATTTACATAAGTTTTCGACATGTGTTTTAATTGTCTATTGCTCATATTTAAGTTTTTATAGTAAGCGTAGCGTACAAACGTAGGTATAGAATGTTGGTCATTTGAGTAGGGGGGTAAAAAACACTTTTCGGATGTGATGAACTGTTGCCTACTGTTACATAAAAAACACAAAAAAGAACTACTTTAATAATACGTGCAATACGTGCTCTGATTTATTTTCTACATTTCTACGTTTGTGTTAGATTATAGAATAATACACCAGTGTTTAAATAATAAAACACAAATTAAGAAACATCCGAATGACAAAACGCAGCCAACGCGACATTAAAATATTCAACACTTCCCGCCGAAAGATGTTCCAATTTTGAATTTGATTTAAATGTCAGCCGCCGACAACCATTTCCTCTTATTTTCTTATACTGTCACTTTTCCCACGATTCTTTTTAAATTATAAGTTTTCCGATCTATTCCAATCGTGTCTTTCATCCGACAAATTATTTACCATCAAACTTCCTAGTTTGCCATGAAACTGGCTGTTCCTTCCCTTCGTGTTCTTTTTAATTAATTCAAAAAACGATTAATTTTATAATTTACTAACTTTACACAACATTTAGTTTAGTTTTGATTATTAAAGTAGGCTAAAGACAGGATAAAAAGTATATTAATTGTACGATTACAAATGATTTTACTGATTTCATCACAAATTATATGTTATTGTACTAAGATTTCATTAATTAGCATCTACAGAAAAAGATAGCTTGTCATCAAATTTATTAATTAATGAGGCCAGAGTATTTATGTGAAAATATCGCAGCGGCAGACGACATCGGCTGTCACCCAGCGCTCACCTGCTCCTCGCATAGCTTCTAATTTTAAAAAATCATATTGCGACTTCCGCTCTCAAATGGGAATTGGCGCAATTTGCTTGAGCTCTTTGCCATTGCTGAATATTTTTGAAGTACTTGATCATGGAAATCGTCTGCAACTGTAGATTAGCAAATTAAATCAAAAAAATGTTTAAAAATAATTCCGACAAATATTTATTAAAGAAACTCAGTATTTTCAGTTTACAAACTTTTTAATTTTCGGTCTTGGGTTCACCAATTTGTGACTGTCTCACAATCACAATAAATTAAGTATAAGAACTTAGTCGTCACCAAGAAACGCGCCATATGGCAAGCCCAGCGCGTGCTTGCGCTCGCCCAAAAAAAGAACGATGGCGTCGAAACTTTTTCGCGGGTCTCAAGTTACTTGGAGGACATGTCAAAAAAGTAAAAAGTCGGCCACTCGTGCCGCAGCTGCTGCGCCCTCTAGGGTTACCGTCGCATGTGCTAGTCTGTCGTCAGCACAGCAAGTCTGTTATAATCTGAACTGGAAATTGTACTCAGACAAGACCTACTAAGAGAATGTTCTCTACAAGTATTCTGCTCAATATTATATTATGCATTTTACTACCCATATTATATCAATGCCGGACATTTCAGTTCATAACCGCTCGATATTTAATTGATTTCACTGATAGTTCACCTGAACGGTAATAATTAAACAAATATTATTGGACACAGCTAAGTTGTACTTAAAAAAAAATTGAAAATTTTGTCAGTTTAATTTTCTGTAAGGAAAAATATTTTCCTTATTTTCACTGAAAATGGTAATTGATTGCACGTAGTGAATATTTTGTATTTATTGATTTGTGTATTTTCTCCCTTTGGAACCTTTGATCTGTTTAAATGCATTCTTTGTCCATATGTTTGTAAAAGTAACTTGCTTACTCTCCCATGTTGGAACTTTATTCAACAAAGTAAAGGAAACGACTTCAATTACGTACTTAATGTTATTGATTGGACTAATGTTACTTAGCTCAAGAGAATAAATGGTGAGGCCGTGATTTTCCCTACATGATGCTGCAATTTAATGAACACAACTAAGTAAGCCATCAACCTCAATTAACTTCAGTTAAGTTAATGATGTTATTACTTTTGGCAATGTATCTTAGATCATCTGTAGGGTGAAGACTGAAGAGGTCCATGTAATTTTTGATGCCACATGTTATCTCAGTGGCTTCCCAGTTAAGGAAAACTTCGAAAAAATCGATTAAGTTAACTTATAGACCCAATAGTCTTAACTATATTATTATGTGCTTACACAGTAAACCTTAGTGGTAGTAAAACTCTTTACGTCGCACTTCGTAGCTAGCCCAAAGAGTTTCATACTGGTGCCACAGAATACCTTAGAGCACTACGTTTGGTGGCACAGTATCTCAGTACAGACAGTCGCAGCTCGGTTCCGCGCCAATGGTGATCGTAGCGAGCGACCTTTCGACCTGCGCGCGAGGCGTGGCCGCGCCCGATTGGCTCGCCCCGCCCCCCCGCGCCGCCCCACGCCCCTCGCGCTCTCCGCGAAGTTTATAACACCATCCAAACTCCTTTCAGCTAAAAAACTTGCGCCTTTTATTGATACTGGCTGGAAAAACACTTGATAAATTAAATGACAAGCAATTGTGATATCTGTTCGATGTATAGCGATGTTAAGTTAAACTAGGCTTATACGTAAATCTTTTTAACAAAACTTTGTAACTTGTAAGTTTTGTAACGTAAATTCGATAGCTTTATAATGAATTAAAACTATATCAAAGTACGTATGTAAATAATAAATTCCTCTCTACTCTCAGATTCTTCTAGAACTCTCAATAATTAATAAAAAGTTTTTTAAGTAAAATAAATACGTAGATACGATAGCTTTATAAGACAATCCTTACTAAAAATATAGCCAAGTAGAGTAATCCTACAGTTAAACAACAATAAAATACAATGTGTAACTTCTGTTAACAACTAACTGCTAGGTATAACTACTTCTATATACTACGTGAAAATCTCTCACAAAAAAAAACCAAATTAATCACCAACAACAATTTACGAACAAAGCCGAATAAAGTTATTTCGAGACAACTTGAAAGCACATCGAGTGTGACTTGACGTGCGCAATGTCACAAGGTCGATTCCCAACAGGGCATTTTACGTTGCCACTTTATTTATTGCTCTTGTTTTAGAAAAGTGAGGAATTGTAATTAGCCGTTCCTGCTTCATTAAAATATTTCTATTTGTCGAGTTGACAGCCCTAGTGATTTGTCTTCGTGTTTTTTTTTGTTTTTTATTACCTAACTTTACTTTTAACTTAAAAATTTGGTATTTGTGTGTGATGCCTCTTAATGGGCGGAGATAGTGACACGAGATGAATAATTCCATGCTTTTTAGACGTATTAGAATTTAAAGCTAGTTATTTTAAGTGGTGTAGAAGTTTTTTTAACTTTATGTTTTGTAACGTTATTTATTACACATATTTTCAGGTGTTTGTTTATAAGGAACAATATTTTTCTGTCCATACTTAGAGGTAAAGACTTCTATGGTATTGTTGATCATATACCTACCATCCAAGCTTCATTTAAAAGAAATAATTGCCATCCAAGTTAGATGTTTAATTTTATTTTATTAGTAAAAGCTACATATATTTTATTTCGTAAAATGCTTAAAAAGATTACATTTAACAAAGGTACCTTTTTTAATTTTTGAAATATTATATAAAATATCTCGACCACTCTTCTAAGTAGACGCGATGTTTTCAACAATGAATCGTAATAGCAGTGTCTGGTCGGACAATAGCTCGCGATTACTGACCCCGACCGTATGACAACGTACGACACACCGTACGGTAATAACCCACCTTATCACAAAGCAATAGGATCTACATTCCATCCAAAGGTCACGGTTGACCTGGCGCCCATTGTACGATACACCATGCGTATCCCTTTTTCGCTAACATTGTAACACTATGTGTCTCGGGGATATTTACATCGCAGTTTTTGTTAGTTTTTGATACTTATTGAAACTTTTTTAAATTTAGAAATTTTAGCATTAACAATACTATTTTTACATAATACTAAATAACAGATCATGTTCTCCGTTCCCGTCCAAGAACATGATCTGGTGCGAGTCGTATTTTTTCTAGTATATTATTTAGTACTTATTGAAACTGTTTATTGTTTCTGTTCAGATAGTTATTTCCGTTGAATGAAGTGAGTGAGTAAAAGATTCTTGCTGCATCTTATTTGGTATATTTATTTTTTTCATGAAACCAACAGCGTTACAGAAAATATGTATACTAAATAATTTTAAAGTAAGGCCAATTAACAGGTTTCCATTATAACTAAAATCTAAAATATCGAACATTGTGAAGTTTAAACAATCCAAAGTTAAGTTTATAATTTAAAAGTTCTTCGTGTATTTGACTTTGTAAAGAGATTTCGAAACACCAATCCAATTCTGGCAATGTCAAACATTAGGAACTTCCTAGGAAACTCTTTTTATAGTTTAGAATTTTAGATTTCACGAATGTTAAGACGTTGACGTTAGTAATAAAGTTGAAAAAAAGTATTTTTCAAACCTTTAGGTTCATTCAAACATATTTGCTATTCAATGCACAAAAACCCTAAAAATCAAATCAAAACGAAACTTAAGAAATTACTTGAACTACCATATCAACACAAACGGAAAATTGTAAAATATTGTCACGCGTGAAAAAACAACGCAAATACGCCCCAAACTTTTGAATAATATCTCAAAGCAAAAAAAAACAAAACAAGGATTTGAAAAAGACATAAAATGTTCCATCGGCCCAGCACAAAATTTCGCTACACTGGACCGTGAGGTGCTAGGTTGGTTAGGTGTACGCACGGCATAACAAAGGGCACGCTGTGAATCGTCAAAGCGAGGCCACCCCGAAAAATCAAAACAAAAAAAACATCCATCGGACCAGCACAAAATTTCGCTACACTGAACCGTGAGGTGCTAGGTGTACGTACGACGGCAGAACAAAGGGCGCGCCGTGAACCGCGACCGTCGCACTCGGCTGCGCGCCGCGCGCCGTCCGCCCGCTCGCCCGATTCTGGCCGCATCTCGCCGCACATTCGAATAACGCACTCTGGTTTTTAATACACCATGAGTGGCAAATAAGCTTACAAATCTAATAGTAACATAACAATGATCTACAGTAGCTTCTCAGTCTATCTGTATCAAGATCACATTAAAATATAACTACGGAAACAGATCTAAACTAAACGAAACCAAAGTCTGTTTTCGCTATGCTCTACCTACGTTGTTGTGTAGTCAAGTTTACCAAGAAATAACTTATTATTTTAAATATAGAATAAAATAGAATAAGCATTTTTTGACACAAATATATGTACAGAAAACATAAATGAAAAAAGAAAAAAAAACTTATAATGACAAAAAAATAGTCAATGTTTATTTGCAAAACAAGGTAAAAAGTTGTTACAAATCTTCTTACGATTCTTATTACTAAGAAATAAAAGAAAAATAAACTACGTGTGGCCAATGAAATATCGCTGAATTACGGTATTATTGGATTAAACCGAATGATTTTGAAGGAGGCTAGATTACCTACCCCTTAGTCTTCATTTTTCCATTGTTTTTATTTACTGTCGTTTATCACCTACTATATCCAGTGTTTCTCTCCTTTCAATATTACTGTAATTTGTAACATCTTTGATGCTGATGTTGTTTTGTTTCCAGGCGGTTACACGACAGGCGGGCCCCGCGACGCAACACCTTACTACACAGAGGCGAGCGGCGCGGGAGCGGGCGCGGCGCCGGCGGCGGCGTCGCCCCTCGACGAGTACTACCAGCCGGAGTACCCGCCGCCCGCGCCGCCCGCGCAGCCCTACCTAGACGACTACTACCACCACGCTCATGCGCATACGCAGCCCCTGCTCACGCACGAGCAAAAATATCAGCCACACGCATACTCCAAGCCTTATCCCAGAGGTGAGATTCAGCCATACCTGCCGGAATAAGGCCCGCCACATACAGACGGAATCTGATTCGGAATTTCGAAATGGAATATCGATAATGTATGAAAAATCCGTACAGAAACTTACCGCATGTATGTGGTTAGGTCCCTAGATTTGTTTTTGTGGATCGCGTTCGGAATGATTCCGTTTCGGAATTCTGAATCAAAATTTCGTCTGTATGTGGCGGGAAAAGGTCAGCCCTACCTTGACGACTTCTGACACCACGCCCATGCGCACACGCAGCCGCTACTCACGCAGCCCAAATACCAGCCGCACGCATACTCCATGCCATGAGTTTCAACATGATACTATACCCAGCTGGGGTCTTCAAGCTAGAAGGATATGGTTGGTGTATACCATTATCCTCAGCCAAGTTTTTGAAAAAAAAGTTATAAAAAATCATTTGTACTCCGATATGTTTCGAGTAAACGAGAAAGTCCTTAAGTCTCGACGCTGGTACTCTAACTAAAGTACATTTTCAATTGTGTTTCCCATTGCAAACGAACTTAGTACACAAAGCCATCTTTTAATTTTAGTTTTCGCTTTTATTTATGCATGTAATTTAACACGAGTTTCATTCAAATCTGTGTGGACCAAAAATAGGGCATCGCAATTAAGTGATACCAATTAGCGAGAGCCGTCTAGCGTCTCGTCTCATACGAGCCAGTAACTTGACCCGAATCAACGCCAGATGAAAGATGCTACAGTTAACGAGTTTGTTTTTGACACCGAATACATTCATTAATTTAGCACAAACCCTTTAACTAAATCAGTAACCATCTGTATCATTTTCCAAGATTTTGTAACATATTAATAAGATCCTTTCTGCATAAAAAACAGGTAGGTAAGTAATTAGCAACAAGTTCCAAAGTTTGCATACTTATTTATGGAGCTCTAAGTCTTAAAGGTTAATTGTGATCTGCTTCAAAGGTTTGTAATTCTGCGCCCCACTTATTTAAATTGTGCTTACTTATTTTTGGAGTCTAACGAGTATTTCTTACCCTAGACATAGTAAAGGTAGACCTAGGGTTAGGTCCAAGCAGTTCTTGGTTAGTCTTTTGTGTTTTGAAAGGTAAAATTTGACCATGGTTCGTTCTTTCCAGGCGCGGGCGGGCGGTACAGCGGCGAAGGTTACGGCGAGAGCTACGCGCCGGAGTACGGCGGCGCGTGCACCGAGTGGGCGGAGTGGCCCAGCGAGCAGCATCCGCTCATACCGCAGGACAAGCTCGCGTACCCCGCCTCCGGGCCCTGCTTCACCGGTATGTTGTACTATGAGCTACAACGTCACAGCCACGATTAGAACTATTCATGGAAAGTTGAAAAAAGATTTAAAAAGTCAGTGTTTCTGAATTAACTACAAATTGTGGCACGCTAATTATTTTCCTGCGAAACGGACGCTTCGGGCGGGGCGGCTCTGCGCTTAAGAATAACTGCTTGCCTCGTAATAAAGCGACAGTCGCTTTTCCGCTAGCTTTTTTATAATATTTATCAACTCTCAGCGATCAGACTGTAGTGTGTTAGTTACTTGCTGACTAAACTATTATTGATCATACCTATGTTAGAATATTTTTGACACCTTCATCGGTTATTGACCCGTCTGTGTTGTCCCTAAAATGGCTGTGCAGGTACTTCTATTCAGCAGCAATTTGTTTGCTGTTTTATATGAAGAAAAGCTAGATAATAGGAAAATGCTGTACTAACAAAATGGAAAACAGCAAAAACAATATTTTTGCTATTTTTCACTTTCGAAGACCAAAACCAACTTCTCAAATATGTAATAGGTAAAATTGTCAATCCCAAATGAATGTCGTATATCGTAAAGCAAGTGTGTGGCACGGTCGCAGGGTCAGGCCCCATCCAGCTGTGGCAGTTCCTGCTGGAGCTGCTCACCGACAAGAGCTGCCAGGGGTTCATCTCCTGGACCGGCGACGGCTGGGAGTTCAAACTCACCGACCCAGATGAGGTATGTCTTGACGACCACTTAATTAATTAAGGTGGGTTCACATCTGCAGTCGTATACCACGCAGTTATTTGAATGGCTAACAATGCGTCTCCTTTACTTGTTATACAGCGAGAAATAGATGTAAATTATAGTAATCCTTACTAATATAGCGAAAGTCCGTTTGTTTATTTGTTACGCCTTCACGTCTTAACTACTGAACCGATCATCTTGAAATTTTGCATACACATTGTCAGGGGTACAGAGAAGGACATAAGATTCCTTTCAACCCGACAAAAAATATTGTTCCCGAGGGAAAAACTTTCCACGCAGACGAAGTCGCGGTCTATCGCTAGTTATTATTTAAATGGAAGTAACCTAAATTTACTCTAAAATTGTTATATTACTTACTAGAACTTTTATTTACTTGGAAGAAATATTTTAGATGTAATCAATATTTCTAAGTTTATACTCGCTTTTTACTCTTCATCGCAATGTTTGATCGCTTAAACCGAAACGTATCAAAGTTTACCCTTGGTCACATCCTATCAACTATGGCAAGCATCTTTTACCAAACAACCAGACCGAAACTACTACTTAAACCATTAACATAATTTTTTTTTTTATTATCCACAGGTGGCTCGACGCTGGGGTATTCGTAAGAACAAGCCCAAAATGAACTACGAGAAGCTTTCCCGCGGTCTCCGCTACTACTACGACAAGAACATCATCCACAAGACGGCCGGCAAACGCTACGTCTACCGCTTCGTGTGTGACCTGCAGAGCTTGCTCGGGTATGCCTTTGCCTCATTGTTTTTGAAAAAAAAAGTTAACCTCAGCAAGTGATAGTACTACGCGTTCACTTAATCATTGCCGCTACCCCCGGCCCGCTTCGTGATACCGAACCCCCTGCGTCGCCTTTCTAGTACGGCTAGCAACGCAAAGTTTAATTTTTGTTTCTGTTGATTTAATCATTACGTTCGTTATTTGTGTTGTTATAATGATTAAAAGAGTAAAATTCCTACATAATGGCGAACCCAACTTGTTATATAAATTAATGACACTCTTTGAACAAGAAAAAAATGAAAATTAGTTGAAAAACATGATTCCTTTTTTGTCTACAGTACCGTTAGCTGTGACCTGATAACGGTCGTCGACGGCAATCACGAAGTGAACGCCTAGTAATTAAAGCTTGGTTAATTAACAGAAACACATTTTATTATAATCACATAATTTGCACAATCAGTAAGTTATATTCTTAATTTCAAGCTGATTTCACTAATTAATAACTTTACTATTGTAAAAACTAGTTTTTAAGCCTAGGAGTTTAGAGTTACTACAAAGTTTAGTCTGTAGTACAAGTTACAAAGTTCCAAGGGAGATGTTATCGCTTGGGTTGCGCAGGAACAAGTGATAACAGAAGGTTAACATATTTTTTTTGGTCTAAACTTGGATTCATTTCGAATTTTAGATATTCAAAATTACTACTACCGAATCAGCGGTCAGAGCATTGGACCGGACATCCAAAGGTCGCGGGTTCGATTCCCGTCTATCTATGTATAAATATGATCTAGTGCGAGTCGTATATTTTCTACTATATTATTTAGTATTGTATAAAAATAGCATTGTGAATGCTAAAACCACAAATTTAAAAGCGATAATAGTTATTGTGTTTTTTTGTGATGTTTTTAACTACTTACCTACGTAATTTGGAATCTTTGAAATACTTATTGCATCATTCCCATACTTTTAGAAAATACGTATATTTTAACCAAAGCTTTCCCTAACTGTTACCTTTACAGTTACTGTTTTTAATTAAAAACTCTTATGTTGTTGTAGTTTCCTCTCCTAATCATGCTCGCAATTTATCAATTATAATTACTTGATAAATTGCGAGCATGATTATGTAAAATAATACTAAAACTAGTTGTTTGGTTACAGAATATCTCCAGAGCAACTGCACGCGATGTATGAACCTAAAATGGAAAAGAAAGACGACGACTGAAATCGCCTCACGCGCACTCCGACCGCACGGTCTACGCATCTCACACGGACGTACACTACTGTTCTAAATACAAAATTCAAAACACATTAAAACCTTATTTATGAAAAATAACATTATCTTTTTAAAAAGAAACATCCATAGACACATTGGTACACAATTTCATATAAGTTTTGTCAGGCATTTTAACTTTGAGAACGTTAAAATACATTGTTTTGTAGATTTCATTTTATTTCAATTGTAATCTTTCACATAGGGACTAACGTCGGATTTGATCTCATACTCAACCACCAGTGGATTTTATACATTAACAACTAACCCCGTACTGAAGGTTCTTTATCGAGTAACGAGTCTAAAATGCGAGTGATAGAGCGAAATAGACATGTTAACTATAAAATTACACAAAAGTGATGAAGAAGTACCCACGCATGTCACTCGTGTTTATATCGCTTTAAACCATAATTATTTCTAAGTATCAGAATAACCAGCGGTGCCTTAAATTCGTAACTGTAATTTGTTCACTTTTGCGGAAACATTCACTTTCATTGTTGTGGTAAGCGCCAGTATTAAGAGGCACTTCGTCTATTTCTAATGATAAATTCATGTTTAACGAATTTTAGTCAAGTACCAAGAATGGTACAGCTATTATACTTTGGTATACCTTCTGAAATTAAAAAAAAGTCAATGTCGAAATTGAAAAGTTTAGTGCTAAAATAGAAAATTTCTGCTATAATTTTAACGATAACTGTAAATATAAGTTAATTTTGTTACTTTATAAAAATAGTTAGGTATTATATTATAATAGATAATAAGTGTTGTATGTTTGATTCGCAAATTGTTGCAATATGCGGTTAAAATAATGCATAGTTAGAATGATGACATAAATAGAACGATTTATAAATATCTGACATCCAAAACTCCAAAGATTTTTTAATAAAAAAAATACCCACCTATTTGGTATGACTTCAAAATTACCGAAGGGGACTTATCATTTTATAATTTATTTCAATTTTCTACGTTTTGTAATAAATTTTGAATAATAAAACTGCCCATGAAATAGCGAGGGTTCTTTAAACCAAACAAAGAAGTGTAAATGTAACGAAACAATGTCGTAAGCAACACCGGGTGACGTCGCGTCGCTGATCTCGTGGTAAGGGATACATGTCTTACTAGTTATGAAATTAATTAGTTGTATTATTTTCAATTTTTATAGATCCTAGCATACACCGAAGATATTTCGATAAGTTTTATTTTATAAAGGTATTCTCCTCCATCAATATCATACTCTTTTGTCATGTGCAATTCGGTCGGTGGATTAAAATGAGTTCTTTTCGCGGTGCTGTTATTTAAAGTTTTGAGAAGTATTCACCTACACGAACGATGTCTTCCCCGTGTTATCAGTATGTAGGTCAAGTTTGCTCGTAGAATGCATTATTTAACTACGGTTGAGTCGCAACATTGTGTACCAGTCCCTGTCCGCCACGACAGACGTATGCCATTTTATAGTGAGACCTATTGGAATTACGGCCAAATTTTTTGAATGTATAAGTGTCGTTGTATGTATTGATGGAAGATATAAATTTAAATATATATATTTACGAAATCATTTATTGTTTTCTTTCCTGCTCCTTGGAAATATGATTGAACTATCAATTGAACCCCAAATTTTTACTTCATCATCATCACCATCATTGTAATGCAATTAATTTTTTTTATATTTTATCTCAAGACTAAAACAAATTAGACTTTAAAATACTTAGGTACTGATTAAAAGTCTAAAGATTAAGTATTTTGTTAAATAATTGTTAATTTTTTTGGATAATTACAATACCATATCAATATAAAAAGATTTATTTTAATTCTAATTAATTATTAATTATTTATTAATAATTCATCAAGCAGAATGTAGGTAATTACACGTCAATATAATAAAACACGTTGATGTCTTTTATATCGGACCATTGTCTTTTTAACAAAAAAATATTTTGTGCTCGTAAAAGTAGGTTCATTATACCCTATTCCTCTATTAACTGCTACTAACTATCAGCTATTAACTACTAGCTGCCAAGAACCACTATCTATCAAACCAAATGGTTTAGTCATGGGCGTAGCGAGAGAAGGATTTTCGAATCCCCGACGGAAGCATGTTTACAGGTAATGACCAACAACTAAGTTTGAATGGTGAAAAAAAATATTGTATTAAATAATAGAAGTATCAAATCGACTAAGTAATTTTAAATAATATACAGGAATACAATCATAATTTGACCTTTGTCACTAATCACTATGCTAATAAGTTAAGGTGCATCCCATACAGGAAGTGGCGCCCTCAGAAGTTTTTATTTATTATGATATTAAGTTAAAACCGGCCCTTAGTATTTTAATACTAAGGACCGGTTTTAAAGGTTCTGGATATGTACATGACAGGTGACTAATTGTCACGTTTCTTAAATTTTAATAAAAGTGACAATTTGTCACCCGTCATGACAATTTTATGTCTTTGCGACAACCAATTTGAAAATAGAACAATCTACTCAAAGCTACACCGCAATGTAAACCAAATTGTCATGACAAATTGTCACGTTATTAAATAGGGCTCTGGTAAGGTCCCAAAAATACTGAAACTAATCTACCCTAAATAAATTTTTATCGGAAGCATTGAGATAGAAAAAATGTTATTAAAAAAATATGGTAAATTGCGGACTGTTCTTTTTCGAAACACGTTGTTAACCAGCCAATCCTATTTTTATCATAATCGCATAAACCTAACTCAGAACATTCATTATTACTTATCAGTAGGTATCTCAAATTAGGAGGACTTTCTGAGCTCAGAAATCGTCAATTTGAGAGTGCTGGGCACCGCGCACGACTAAGTATTTGTGAACACTATCTGCGCTTACGCGAGAAAAGTGTCGAATTTTGTCGTGGCGTGGTGCGCATGGCCCACTGGTCAAGTCGAGTCCTTTTATATAAATTAGGCTGTCGGGCTTTAATAAAAAAGCACAAATTAAACTTATCGTCCCTTATCGCCTCGTACGTTACGCGTCTTATTTTACATCTTACACAAACTATTAAGTTAAGTGAGCAAGTTGTATCTTGGCAACCACAGCCCAATGTCTCAATGTGTCGGCCTCTCAATTTGGTTACTTGCCAAGACGCAGGACAGGACGCACGTGTGGTGATTTCGTGGCCAAACAGTAAAACAGCGCGAGCCATGTTTAAAAGCAATAAAAACATTCGTATAACTTATGAGCATTGATTCTTTAGCTAGACCAGAAAAAAATTGGCCTGTCACCTGTCACTGTCAAATGAAACGTCAAAAACTTTGCAGAATTGTCACATTCGTCACGTAAAACGAGACGGCATAAAAGTTGAAGTTGAATACACCAATAAAGAAGAAGAAGAACACCAATATTATATTCCTTTGAGGTTAGTTTTTGAGCGACTAATTTCAAACAAATAAAATGAAACTTTCGCAAGTTTTAAACAGGCAGCATATTGGTTTTATGTTTAAAAAGCATTGGTTGGTACAGGGCAAACGAGTGCCCATAGATACTGGTGTTGAAGAATATCTTAAAGCAAAAGGTGTTCCTGTCGAAGATGCTCTAGAATTTGTTAAAGAGAAACCAGAACCTCGGGAAGAGTAAGTATTACGTGCTCTTACCTAATTTTATATATATCAGAATAAGTTCACAAATTTGCAATGAAAATACAATTTCTTCATATTCTTCTTTTCTCCACTCCCTCATTTGGTGATTTTTAATGCCAAAATCAGAAATGTTATTTGCTTTACTTGGTCTAATTATTTAAATTTATATAACACTGATAAATTTATTTCAGTATCAAAGTTGTAGGATATTATGACCCACCTTTACCATTGGATGAAAATCACCCAGATTACCATGAGAAACCTTGTTACACTCTGAAAAACACAAATGTGCTATTAGAGGGAATTTCACAAGCCCAGGTTTTGACTAAGACAGTAATAGCTGAACACAAATTGCCTCCTAAGATAGAGGAACTCGCTCAAATAGCAGCACCTAAAGCTATTCATGAAAATGTTAAAAAAGCTATTTTGTCAGCTAATGTTTTCGATTGTGAACAGAAAAAATTGCCAAAAATCAAAGACCCAGTGAGGCCTGCTTATAATTTCCCTCGTATATTAGGAATCACTGACAGAAGAAGAAAGTAAGTAACCTATGGTTTTAAAAAATATACTTTTTCGTCATAATAAACTACTAATTAAAATAAGTTTAATATGATGAAAAATTTTGAAGAAGGGTTTATTTATATATTATGGTTTCGAGTTGGGGTTTAGTCACAGTAAAAATATGGAAAATATTTTATGTTTTCAGTGAATTACTTACAAATAAATTACTCAATCTAATAGAAAGAAGCAGCGACACTGAGGTTTCCCAGTCAAAGTATGTTGTCAATGATGTTCAGTATCAAGCCACATTTGACAAGGAAGACGAATTGTTCCAATTCCAAGATGTTTCTAACATCCTGGTCACCAGCAATAAACCGGTGAAGCATGACACGGAGAAGGACATACCATTTGTTGAAATACCTGATTTGTACCCTATTAAACATACTGTGACTCTACCTCCAGAGCACTTTTATAAGTCAACTAGTCAATATCGTAAGTAAAATGTATGTATAAGGCCAGTTTTAAAGGTTTTGGATAATTATGTTCCAGATATCAAACCTAATGGATAAATTGCATACAAAATGTTTCAATTTGAAATTAGGGCAGAAGATAAGTGCCATCCAGTAAACAGGCCCAAACATTTATCCGCCATTTTGATAAATTTTCTTTGATTTTTTAATTTTCTAAATCCATTTATTTTCATTGTATTGATATGTTACCACTAAAGTATGGACTACGTTAATGTGCAAATTTCCTTAAAGTGACATATCCGCACCACCTAGTTATTCTGCATATTAACGGATGCTACACTGTTAAAGTGCGGGAGACAGTGAGTGAAATAGTCAAAGCTTCAGGAAATTTAAGTTAAATCCTCTATTGAAAGTAAATCTTAAAAAAAAACGCTGGCGCTTGTTTTTGGTCGCAGTTCGAACCTAACGTAACTAACTCTTTAAAACTTTTTTCATGGCAGGGGGGGAATGAACTCCAACTGGTTTACGAACTTTAACAGTAACAGATATACCAAAAAAGTTATACAAACCCAAAATAATATATATTGATGGTTTTTTACACAGCATCAATTCTATTTTTCAGCTATAAAACCAAGTGTGACAGTGAAACATCCTCACACAACTTGGCTACATTTCAATAGAACAGAAGTCAGCAATCTTTACGAGACACCTGTCACTCCCAAGCAGATTCTAGGACGTTCTCTCACACATGCCTTTGCAGTTGCAACTTCCTATGCAAAACAACTTTATGGAGTGAGTGTTCCAATCTTTTAATATTCCAAGTAATTTCTATTACTTTATTCCACTTCATTTCATCATCATCATTATATCAGCCACACACATGAACTAATAAATAATATTAACTATTAAACACACAACACTCATCTGCTGGGCCATGGACTAATGGCTGGGCATAGTCATCCCCCATTGATCGATTTGTATTGATTAAAGGGATCAAAATATTTGAGGATAATAAAAAAGATGCTTGTTTTGCATCAGTAAAAATACGAAAAGTATTTTTACTGATACCTCTTTCAAGCATTGTGCAAAACGTAAAGTATTTCTCATATATAGCTCTATGGTCTTTTGATTTTTGAACTCATGACAACATTATAATTCACAGGAGGATGTAAAAGAGCTTCCTGAACCAGTCTACATCAACTGCATTCAAACAGATGGCCAGAAGTACCACTTTGGCGTGTTAGAATTGAACACGTTAAATGTTGATGGAAATGAGGGGACCAAGAATGTGTGGTACTGCAAGAATGATATGAAGTTATATGATTCAAGTCGATACTTCAGCGGCATGCCAGTATTAGAAAACTACAATACCGAA
The DNA here is from genome assembly GCA_963556745.1 of Catoptria pinella. NCBI lineage: Eukaryota > Metazoa > Arthropoda > Insecta > Lepidoptera > Crambidae > Catoptria > Catoptria pinella. Next base: position 7,420,061 of record OY750776.1, read on the forward strand.
GTTTATGGGTACATCAATGCCTTTTATAATAGTTGAGAATTTTATTGTAATTTATTATTTAATTAGAATAGTTTATTGAAAAAAATTGCTTTCTTTATTTACAATCCCTTTTATTTACAGTTTTTGGAATGACAATTAAGTTACTAGGTATTTGGTTTATTCAGGATGTTCTGATTTCTTAGCAACTTCAGTAACTTTACAAACAAAAGAAAGCAAATTAATAACTTCAAAAACAAATAATTAAGTGAGCTATGGGTTAAACGGAAGTTTAAATTAATACATCACTGTTATGTATTCATGTGTATATCGCATTATATTTACAAGAACATAAATACATATTTTGATTAGAATACATAATGCTTACACGTACCGGAACACTTTGTACATTAAATAATAGTAAGTTAGGAAAGTGAAACAAAAAATTATATCAACAAGCTCATTTGTCCAGTGTGAATTTCTGCAGTCGACGTCTCCTCAGCTCTTCTGCATCGGCATCAGTCTTGTCTCTGGAAAATCAAAAACAACTTATTCAGATCCAGTTTCAAGTATTTCTTCTAATCTGTGTTTTCTGATGTTATGCAAGATGCCAGAATTCTTGCTTGCTTTAGGTAGGGGTATTCTTGCCAGCAAGCAGACAATATGAATCCTAAAAGTGTCATCATTGTCAGATGCTCGACACCCACCAACATTAGCATTATTTTATTCAAGAATTTTATATTATATGAATATAAAATTTAAAATTGTCTTGCAAATCGTGACGTTACATGTAGGGTTGTAAAAAAGATGACACGCTTTTTCATAATAGAAAGTTTTCGTCGCGTGAATAATTATTTTAAATTACTTTTAAATGTTGGTATGATACAGCGATATGTCCAGAATATTTGTATATTTATTCTGTCACTAAGGCCCGTATTTTTTAACCGCTCTCAACGTCGAGAGCTATCTTGAAATCATACTCGAGTTGCTCTTCTTATAGGAACAGCATCTCAGGTATGATCTCAAGATAGCTCTCAACGTTGACAGCGGTTTATAAATATAGGCCTAAGACTAACCGGGAACTAAGTGGAGCGGCGTCGGGCGCGGGCTCCCGGGGCGCGCTAGTGGAGGGCTGCGGGCCCGACGTGGTGGGCACCACGTCGGGCTCCACTTTCACTTTCACTTTTACCGTCTCGGCCGGTTCCGAAGGGCTGTTAACAAAAAAAAGTTTAAAAATTGATCTTTCCAGATTCTTCATGATATATCCTTAGATTTATAAAGCCATAGCGCCAAACGCCGAAAGCGTATCATCGCCACCGAAACATGATATGTTGTAGCCACAGTTTTACAAACAGTTAGGCGACGCCTTTGATGTCGGACGACACCGACGCGTGTCTCAGCCCGTGTAGGTACGTACGCAAATGTGCAAGGGTTGTCAAAAAAGAAAAAGAATTTAAATATGATAAGGTATTATGTGATGTAATCATTTATTTAAATAACCTGTGTACCCTATTGCATTTAAGTACATGTGTTGCACTGCCAGATGTTTACATGACACTTTATTTTTAGATGTTTTCAGTTTTCTATTATTAAATTTAATTATGTAATGTATTCATATTCGCATGACCAACTAGACTGTCAAAAGACAATGGAATTAGACAGGGGGGCTATGTGATGTAATCATTTATTTAAATAACCTGTGTATCCTATTGCATTTAAGTACATGTGTTGCACTGCCAGATGTTTACATGACACTTTATTTTTAGATGTTTTCAGTTTTCTATTATTAAATTTAATTATGTAATGTATTCATATTCGCATGACCAACTAGACTGTCAAAAGACAATGGAATTAGACAGGGGGGCTATGTGATGTAATCATTTATTTAAATAACCTGTGTATCCTATTGCATTTAAGTACATGTGTTGCACTGCCAGATGTTTACATGACACTTTATTTTTAGATGTTTTCAGTTTTCTATTATTAAATTTAATTATGTAATGTATTCATATTCGCATGACCAACTAGACTGTCAAAAGACAATGGAATTAGACAGGGGGGCTATGTGATGTAATCATTTATTTAAATAACCTGTGTATCCTATTGCATTTAAGTACATGTGTTGCACTGCCAGATGTTTACATGACACTTTATTTTTAGATGTTTTCAGTTTTCTATTATTAAATTTAATTATGTAATGTATTCATATTCGCATGACCAACTAAACTGTCAAAAGACAATGGAATTAGACAGGGGGGACAATGGAATTAGCCATGAACGAGCACAGACGCGTCACAATAGTTAGTGACCGAAGTCATCTTTTCAATTTATTATTGCCTGTGCTAGATGACTCCGCTCCTCTTTTACATATTTTTTATAATTTAACTGTGCTATAAACATAAGTATTAAATTAATTTAGAAATCAAATCCCCTCATTAGTGGATTTCAGTGGCATATAAAAATGTAATTATATTTCGATTCCCTCATTGATGGATTGTAGAAGAGAAAATGTTATCCATCGATCCACAAGTGGGTCTTGGCAGTGGATCCAAGTGAACGGAGGGACTACATATAATTACATGTCCGCTGTGTGAATGAGCCTTATTGTTAGGCCAACTTACGGCGCGTCCGTTTGCGTGGCGACGGTAGTCTGGTTCTGGGGCAGGTTGGTGACCACCGCCGAGTACTGCTGCATCAGCAGCACCGACGCGTCCAGCATAGCTTGAATCTCGCGTAACAGCTGGAAATATCATAATACATTACATAATTGATTCTAAAATTACAAATATGAAAGTTATTTATTTGTTTGTTAAGTTTGCACGCCTCAACCGCTGAACTAATTTCGTAAGAAGGATAGGCTATCTATTCCTGAAACTGCCACGGAAAACGAAATTCCACGCACACGAATTTGTACTATAACTCGTGATCTAAGTTATCAGATTAAGATCATGTCTTGCGACGCTTAAATTTTCGTATATACTATGTGCAACAGCGTCGCTTAACCAGTTGGCAACAAAATTTGTGTGCGCGCGTATCGCCCCTGCATGAACTAAATGCATGTTGTGACGGGCGCGGAGTGCAAGCGACTTTAACCTTAACAGTGGTTAAGCGACGCTGTTGCCCATGGTACCTATGATGTTTTTCATCATTTTGCGGGTCATCCGACGTACTTATCAACACAACAATTTCGAGATAATATCTACGCGTCTCTTTTCGCTAGTGTCGTCGGCATCGCTACAGGCTTTATTTGACAGATGGATGTGACATAATTAGCCGTTTGGATAAAACTAATATTTGAAGTAAAAAGTAAATGCTTCGGAGTTGATGGATAATGACTTAAATATTCATTAAATCCGAAACTTCTATACTACTATATACTTCGATACTTCTTTTTGGCACAAATAATAACTTACCAAAGAAAAGTAGCATTGTGTCACATCCATCCCATCTGTCAAATAAAGCCGCACTTGCGCGGTAGACCCACAGAACAAGAGTCGATGTCGACTGACCTGCAACCTTGCTTCAATGTTCCTTCGTTCGGTGCCCTCCATGCGCTGCAGCTCGGCGGTAGTCAGCGTTGCGAGGGACGCAGGCCGGGGTGGGGGCGGCGGGGGCATGCCCCAGGACATCATTGCTGTTCACAGTACAAAGAGTTCAGTATAAAACTTACAGTCAATACTGCATTAAATAGTATATCAACTTAAATTAATTCCTTATAATTTGTCCACCAGCTCATTTGTTTCATTTTTGAGATCTCAAGTTCACGATATACTTACGTGGTGGCGGCATATTTGGGAATGGCGGGGGTACAGCGCCCGGCTGCGGCGGGGCGGGGGCGGGGGCGGCGCGGGGGGCGGGCGCGGCGTCCGGCGTGGGGGCGGGGGCACGGAGCACGTTCAACCGACACGTCGGACAGGTCTGCTGACGCTGGAACCACAGCCGGAGGCACGCCGCGTGGAATATGTGGTTGCAAGGCAACTTCTTTGCACCTGTGAAGGCAGTAAATTCATCATCATCATATTAACCTATTATAGTTATCCCTGGGGAGTAGGCTTCTCCCGTAAAAGGAACTAGCCATAGTTTCCAAGCTTAGCAGGTCTGGAGATCGCACTGTTGGACAGTTTTCACCGGAAAACGTAAAACGTGGACCGTTTTTATAGGAAAACGCTGTTTCCCATTTTCTGGCCCAATGAATTGTTAGATGCTACCTCTAGTATTTAAATTACAGTTTTCTTTTTTCCTTATAAATAAATGTGGATTAATTTTGGCAAATACACCTACCCCTTACTAATAAATATTGTAAAGCAGATGTATAAGTTACACAGTGTTTTGTCTCTTTCTTTTTAATGTCAAACTTAAATAGTTTGACAGAGAGTCACCACTGTGTAACTTATACATCTGCTATACAATCTTAATTAGTAAGGGGGCTAATTTGTAAATATACATGCATGGTACTGCCAATAAAAACTGTTTGAAGAATGGGCTACCTACAAGATGTATCAATATTGGAAATAGCTTGAATGCATCGTTTTTGTGCAATTAATGCTTGGTTCGAGTGACATGAGTTATCAGTCAATTAGCATTAAAGTAATTCTTACACACAGCGAGCATTTTCTTGACCTTCATCTACCACCTAATGTTAAGTGACTATAGGGTCGAAGGTCGAAACGCGCTTCACTCGAAATTCTTAACTTACTCCTTAAGGCCAAAACATAACAATGTAAGCATTGTTATCGACCAACTTAGTTAATATGTTAGTAGCTAGACTAGCTAGTCAGACTCAAGACAAGGCAAGTACAATAAATTTACCGCCTCGGCGCTTTTTCTACTCTCTATCTATAACATCAATTCCCTTAAAATTCTGGTACCTATTAATAAATACCTATTTACTCTACTCTGTACCAGAATTTTAAAGTTGTCATCCAATATTTTCACTACCATCTATCGCTAATTTAGTTTTGAAAAGCAATTGAAAAGTTACAACGTAAGTAAGTACTTAATTATTAAACACTGACTCATTATTATTCAATAAGCAACTTAACAAGAAAATTAAAAAGCAAATTTTTCGACTTCTTTATACAGAAAGATGGCAGGAACTACGTCAAATAAATCCATCTTTATTTATTAACTCACTAGCAGCCGCTCGCGACTTTGTCTGCGTGGACAGTTTGTTATTTTTCTGTCCCTCGGAAACGGTACTTTCCTTTTCAGTACCTCTGATGACAACGTGTATGCGATATTTCATAAAGATGTGAAAGCGTGACAAACAATCAAACAAACCCACGTTCGCATTTATAGTATTAGTTAGGAATTAGAAAATTTGTAACAAAAATATAAGTAGCAAACTGAAAACAATGTTTAAGACCATCTGTCTTTATTATTATTTTGTTATAACATAAATATAAAACAAAATAAGAATACTGTAAACATTCAATACAGTGATAAATGATAATAAAACACGATTACTGAGTTTTAACATAGACAGGATCTTTGTGAGATTACTGAAATTAAGAGCTGGCTAAATGAAATATCTGTAATGTATTTTTAAACGTAACATATTACTTGAATTCCAATTAGCTTAAACAACCATAATAAATTATCAACAATATGCGAATCGACTATACATACGAATATAAAAACACTGGCGCGTGAAGGCGATAACAATGGAGCTCAATTAATGCAATTAACATAGACACCAACTGTAGAGTACCACGTACGCATGGTACTTTGTTATTAGTTACTCTGTAAGAAGAGTTAATATATCGCAATCTGAAAAATCCGGACAAAGACACTAAAAGAGATGACATTTGGCCACAAATGGTTTTTAAGGAATTCGAGGATTGTTTTTTCATCAGAATAAAAAAAATGGACTACTTAATAAAAAAATAAAATAATGACAGTAGCCCAAAGTACGGGACAAAACCAGATGTATGGTAACCCTACATGAGAAGTACCACACCACGTAGGTATGGCACTTTTGTTTTTAGTCGCTCTGTAGGCAATAGTGAACGAAAACGTGCGTCATTCGACCGGCCGACCTCGGCTTGCCGGTGTGAAACGCATGTGAAACTACCTGTCTTGTAGTTTCTTTGGCCTTGGATTTTATCAAGTAAAAGGCACAGTTTTAATCAGAACAAATAATTAAAAAAACGATTTGAATGTTTTATCGCCTGTTAAATTAAAATGTATCTTGCCTTTATTAGAGTGACATATTATTGAGAGCATAGCACAAATCGATTGCGCTCTTCTGTTCTGCCCTGTTGTCACATTTACTCATTTACTGGTTGCTAGTTTTATCCCAACTTTTGACTGATTAACCTTTCAGATCATAGACTAACTAAGTACTGCAATTAAACACACAACATCGCGATATAAAGTGGTAAAGATGGCAGTTTGGTCTTAGTCACCTGCCCACTAGCCACCAGCCAAAGCTATCACTTTGTTTCGAAACGTATTGACGTTTTAAAGTTCGACTGTTAATGACACTTTATGTCAATACCATACCATGGTTCGAAAGCGAAGCGATAAGGGGATTTTGTCTCCTAAATAATTTTAGTGTTCATGTTTGTAAATAGTGATGTAAATAGTACCTGAGTGCATTTCCTCGCGGCAAATAATGCATTCGTTGTCAGCGGCGGCGAGCTCAGCGGCCGTCGCGTCTGGATACAGGGTGTTCATATTGCGGATAGCGCGGCGAGACAGCACCACATCATTATATGCCTTTTTGAAACTCCTAGCAGACAGAAAAGACATATGTTATGTTGACTAAAACATAAATGACCTTAACACTGTTTTTAGCAATTTCTAGCAATCATGATTTGGTAGCCGAATATTTTTATTTTTATATTTACGCTAGTAAACCGCCCGCGACTTCATTTGCGTGGTCAATTATTTCTCTATCCCTCGGTAAAGTACTTTTTTCGGGATGAAAGGCACCTTATGTCCTTCTTTGTGTAGGTATAGGTAGGTAACTCTGACAATGTATATGCAAAATTTCATGATGATCAGTTGAATAGTTTCGCATTTATTATATTAGTAAGGATTACGCATGCCGATTGGCGGCTGTTGGCATACATCGGATTTTTGACAAATATGTCACAATTGCAAAAATTTATATATCCATCTATATTGTATATCTCATGAATGCTTACCTCATTGTCTCATACATAGGTCGGAAGGCGAATAGAGGCAGCGTGTAGATGCGGACCATAACGGCAACGAAGCCTATGTATAAGAGCACCTTTAAGAAGTTAATAGCCAACTCCGTATACAGTAGGACTGCTGCTTTGCTCTCCCAAGGGGTCTCCCATCGTGAATCAATAGCATGTAGGGCGTACTGCACAAATATAGTATTAAAATTTTAATTAATTACATTGGTTAGTCAAAACAACAAATTGAATGTACCAGTCAGTAACAATAATTTTATTATTAACCAATCGATGAATCATAATAATATCAAAATCTCTTTTAAATGATAATTGAACAGGTGGCATAATTATTGCACATGCCTAGATACAAGGCTTGAAACAGATCTTAAGCGGTGACAGTTAATTCGCGGGAGACATGGTGCGGGGCGACTGCAAACATAAACATAAAAGTAATCTCCTCCAATTTCTCTCACCGCTCAAGATCAGTGCCGCCACCTATTCAACAGGTTAAAAATGTGGAATGAAATAGTAAAATTGATCACTTATCAAATAGATCAATTTAAGATATTTATACACAGAAACATATAAAAACTACAAACCTTAATCAAAATGTTGGCAATCATGATGATGAGTATGCTGTACTCAAAACCAAAGACAAGCTGGACAGACGGCCCTTTGGACACAGTAACCTGATACGCATGGAAGATGAAGTAGAAGTCTGCATGTGCCAGCAACATCAGCAGACTTAGTATTCTTACATGGAATAACCATCCTATTACTGGACTTCTTTCCATCTAAAATGGTGACAATTAGTTCATACAAAATAATTCTGTCTAATAATTTCAATATTTTTCAGTGTGTTTTTCTTGTTAAGCGGTGGTACCCCAGAGAGAGTCATAGAAGGAGAGGTTGACCATAAAAGAGATGGGATGACGACATAAGAAAAGTAGCAGGAGTTACTTGGAACAGAGTGGCGGAGAACCGGTGGGAATGGAAAAGGTTGAAGGAGGCCTTTGCCGACTGGCAAACAGACTACAAAAAATAAACAAAGCCCAAATACTTGTCTAACAAGAATGTCTGATGCAAAAAGCTATTATTATTAATAATAAAAATTTCATTATAATTAAATTCTAGATTTTGTCTGTGAATTAACATAAGCCTTCTTGTTCTAATACTTACATAGTCAACCCTGTCTTCTGCAAGCCAATGGAATGCCTTTAAGAACAGCAGAAGAGTGAATAGTGCAATAAACTTTGGGTTGAAGTCATCTCTAAATACAGTGAATGCTAAACATGTTTCTGTTATAGCATACCAGGATCTTTCTATTAAGTGCTGAAAGAAACAACTAATTTAATATGGATATCAATAAAAACAATTTATTTCCAATTAATCAGCTACTGCTAATAATTACATGCAATAATAAATGAACACTTCATAGTCATTAACATATTTCAAATTGAGCAATTAGCATCAAAATTCTAGAAATTATACCAATAGTAAACTTATCACATTTTATTACAATTTTAAAATTGGAATTACTCTAGAAAAGTATTTTAAATTGCAATCTTACCTCAAATTCTGCAGGTCGAAGTTGCCCAAAGAATATTTTGCGTAATAACTTACCAACTAGAAGTACTAGTATAAAGGCCTGTAAATACATTACCTGAAACATATCATTCTTATTAATTTACATTTTTTATTGAACAGATAGAACTACTGAATGCATATAGTTTAGTGCTTCAGTACTTGATTCGAATATATTTTTATAACAAAATTAGTGAACATACTTCATTACTGTGTGGCAGACCAGAAAAGATAGGAAAGAAGAACAAAACATAATAATAAAAAATAATAATTACTTTGAAGCATTTTCTTGGGAGTTATATTAACATTCGAATAAAGTTACTTACTGCCATGCTAGGATTTGAGTTTGTTAAGTAAACTATTGAAGGATAAAACTGTTTTTTCTGGTAATAGGCATTTCCAATAACCACAGTCGTGAGAGCGAGACTGATAACGGTTGCAAGTATAGCCTTCATTTTGTATGATTTGTTTACACCCTTTCACTGAAATTTCACTTTGATATATAAGGAAATATCCTATGCACTCGAAAATCTGAAAATTGTCAACAAATACATCTTCAAAACATCTTTTCGTTTCAATCGCTAGCAAAAAAAACCATTTTTGACGTGTTCAATGTTCATTTGTGTCATTTACTTTTTTTTGGCAAAGGCTCCGAATCATACAGACTTATTATAACTGACATACATAATTAAGGCGAGAGTTAAAGAAAATTACACTTTTTGATGATTGTGATCCCTTCCAAAGATCGCTAAAAAATCCTACGATCTAAAATTAAGCTATTTATTTCTTTATCCAGAAATATCGCCAATTCTGACCACACTGGACGCACTTCGGGAGAATCAAGCGATTCGGGCGTTTCAAAAAGCGCTCGTGTGAACAGCGTCGAAAGGAAGAAAAATCACGCGAGAAAAAAAATCCTGTGTGCACAGCGTCCATGCACTGGCAACAATGTGCCTTAAAGTCTGTGATGTGACATCTGTCACTCTCTGTCATAAGTGTCTCCTAACATTATTTTATCTGTGATATCATAATTCAATGTCAAAATCTGGAAAATGGTGTTTGTTTGTTTGTTTGATTATAAAAAATAATTAATTAATATGACAATATTCGCGTAAAATGTTTCTGTTTTTGTGAAAGATTAAGTTGTATAGTGGTGACGTAAAGTTTCTTGACTGTATAACACTTATTAGGGTACAAGTGACTATAAATAAACACTTGTTTGCCGCGCAATCTACTTTCACTGGTAATGCTTAGGCTTTGCTTTAGTTTTGTTGAATGATTAGTGTGAATTATTTGGGTAGCTTACGTCTTAAACCCTTTTAAGTAGTGCAATCTTTGACAAGGCAGCACTTCGTTATTAGAACGGAAAATCCTTTCTGCTGGTCACGCCACCTTGTAAACCTATGAACATACGTACTAGCAAGTTCACGGATCTAAACGATAATTTATTATTTGCTCCAGAACCGGCGCATCATAAATTCCAAATTTGATTGGTAACATAAAAAGAGTTAATATATTAACTCGCTTTTTCTCATAAATGCATGTAGTATGACAGAGTATTTAGAAAAAAAACTAAAAACCCAGTTCTTCTTTGTACAATAATTATTATCCTATAATTTCTACAGGTTAATTGTTAATAACTAAAGAGATCAATAGCATCACAGAAGATGGTGAGTGTTTAAATGCTAGTTTTTCTTTGTTAACAGCTTGTATTTCTTTCTCATCAATAAATACTTTTCCAGCAAGGGGATGACCCTCCCTTTTTGCCTGTTGGCACTGATGTTAGTGCCAAATATAAAGGTGCCTTTTGTGAAGCCAAGATTAAAAAAGTGGTGCGGAATATAAAATGCAAGGTAACTATATTTACTATATTTTTTTTTATTTCTCTAAACTGGGTAACACATTATTTTTCTTATATTAATAAAACCTAGGCATGTGTCTTGTGAAAAAGTTATTACAATTTATTAGTTATTGGTATATTGAATTATTATTGTTAAGTGTAATGTTCTTCTTGATTCTATTGAACCATGTTCATAGGTAACACTAAAAACTGGTGGAGGTTCAGTCACAGTGAATGATGATGTCATCAAAGGCACTCTCCGAGTGGGCAGCACAGTTGAAGTGAAACAGGACCCCAAGAAAGATGCCATGGAAGCCATCATCACCAAGATACAGGACTGCAGCCAATATACTGTTGGTGAGTTAGAGATGTGTTGTTGATATATTACTTTAAAAATAGTATTGTGAATGCAAAAAATCTAAAGTTAATATCACAGTTGGTCAACAATGCCATTTTGGCAGCTCTGTTTACAGCGCTCTGACCGAAAACGGAACTATATTTAAACAGGTTATTAAACGTCATTGAACCAAATCATTTGCCTAGCCATCTAATTAGATAGCTAGATATTATTTAGGCTGCTGATTGAACGTCCCTGTTAAATGAAAAATCTAAGCCGTTATTTGAACGACTAATTAAGCTAGTTGGCTGATGAGACATATCCATTATTGGTGGATTTGTCTTTATAGCACCTTTTATTTAGATATGTTCATACTTCAGCTTTGAATTTTATTGATAATTGATGCAAACCAAATTCTGATTCAATAAGTATGATGGAAATCTGTTGAAGTAGTTATTCTGATCTCTTTTTAGTAGAGTTGCCCATTAAACAATACCACAGTCTATATATTCATACAGTCAGTAATTACATTTGTGGTTGTCGAAAGTGCCGCCAAGTTGGTGCGACAACTAATAGTGTAAGGGTTGTCATGCGTTCAGTATTTAATATTTTTATTTATAAATTGCTAAGACTGTCACAATACTATGACAATACTTTAGTTAGATAGATAAACTCAGTGAGCTTTTTGTATACAAAATCACAAACCACTCTCACCTGACCTAGATAAAAGGGCCGAGGGCCTAGTCCGAGTTGGTGTTTTCACTTTTTGAATAGTTAACTATCGTTTTCTCTCTTTTACTCATTCACTAACTCACATTGACTATTAGCAGTATATCCGAAAGTTAACTATGCGAGAAGTGAAAACACCAACTCGTACTAGGCCCTCTGTAGTTACAAGTATAGTAGAGTGGAGTAATAACCCAGTTGGCAATTTACTGCACTAGTTTTTAAATATGCTGAAGTGATTGTGGGATTAGTGACTACATGTCTCAACATAATATACCAACAATCTAATTATTCCAAATCTATGAATTAAATTCTTTAAATCACTACAATACAAGGTGTTACAAAAATACCCCTAATGCCGAATATGGTATATAGGGACCGTCAAACTGAACAACTTTTACTATGGGGCCAACTCAGAAATCGCGAAATAAAATCAGCTGTTTCATACATTTTGACATTTTCTATTTTAATTTTTGTATGAAACAGCTGCAGCTGCAGCAGAGGTATTTTTGTAACACCTTGTATAAAGTGACAAAAAATTATTTGAAAGTTGAGTATTTTTTTTTAGTATTTGATGATGGGGACATAACAACGTTACGTCGATCGGCCCTGTGCCTGAAGAGTGGGCGGCATTTCAATGAAAGCGAGACATTAGACCAGTTACCACTCACGCATCCAGAACATTTCTCCACCCCAGTGATAGCGGGACGGCGCGGGAGAAGAGGGAGGGCCCAGTAAGCTCCGATTTAGTACTAAAAAAATTTTTGATTCCTTATTTAATATAAAAAAATACTTTGATTTCAACTTTAAATTGACTGTTATATGAATAGTTGCCTAACTTATGGAATTTCAAATAATATACTAGAAATACCAACAGATGTTTCTCAGGCAGGACGGGACTGAAGCTTAAACTTATCACACAAGCTCTGCCTATAAAAGACTTTAAATCCTTCAATGAAAGAAATTATATTTAATCATAAAGATAATAAAGTAGTATGTACTTTTGAATCATTAATTATTTTTTCCAATGTGTCTTACTGATAATTCTGTTGTGAAATTCAAGTTTCATATTGTGGATATGCTTAGGTAATTAATCTTAGGTATCATATCTCACTTTTCTCATGAGTTTCGTATTTCGGTGGAAGAAAGAAAGAAAGAAAATAATTTTATTTGAAACACATAAAATCAACTTACAAAAGGTTATTTGTCTCAAAATTGTCTGTGTTTGTTGTGTGTGTGGCTCGGGCGGCCTTAACCTTAGGCTAACTTTAAGCCAATTTAAAACTTCTTAGGTCTGATGAGAGCGAAGGCGAGGGTCCCACACGTCGCGTGAAAGAGAACAGCGCTGAAAGAGAACCGCACGTGGGGCGCGTAGTGTTGGTAGAGGCAGCCGGCGGGGCTGAGCGAAGGAGGCCGCATCAACCCGCCTTCCCTGCTTTGGTAGTGGCTCCTACTGCGCAGATCAAGGTGAAGGAGGACTACCTGGTGCGCTCCTTCAAGGACGGCAGATAGTAAGTTTACAGCGAGGTCGAGATAAATTCCCTGTGGATACGAGTCGATGACGTCACAATAAGCTCCAACCAGCGAACTAAAAACTATGGGACAAGCATTCCACTGAAAAAATGGCACCACGCAAAATTCCAACCAAGTGGGCGGGGCTAAAAATGCTGGCATTTAGTTATGTAGCACAAAGCGACTGAACACTGGTTGCATAATAGCGACCATAATCCGTATACTCATAAATATTTTCTATACTTTAACAAAAAAATATTTAATACTTATCATACATTATCTTTGTATCTTTTTACTGCCTTCTTTGCGTCTTTTACACCATTTGACTACACAGGACGTTTCTAATTATTCTCTTGTTCTCTTTTTTCTTTAAAATACAAACTGCAATTACTGTAAAGAACGCAACTGTTTGTCACCAGGTGGCTCGTAATTTAGGCTGGGTTGTAATTTTTAGGCCCCTTAGTGCCATATTTAGGCAATATTTGTTTGCTATTACATTTCCATAAGTTTTAGTTTGCTGGCTCCAACTGTGCAGATCAAGGTGAAGAAAAGACAGATAATAAATCATACAGTGACTACCTCTACATACTGTCTAGAATCTATAGTTAATATATAGACTATCGAGATTCTAGATGCTCTATAAGACTTATACTCACGAGGCAGTATCAACCCACCTACCAAAGCTGGGAAGCATTGGTAGTGGCTCTGACTGCACAGATCAAGGCGAAGGACTACCTGGTGCGCTCCTTCAAGGACGGCAAATAATTATATCAGATACCGCGACTAATCAGCAAAATAAACCCAATTATATATCGAGTCTTCTATGAAACAGCAGATGTTTTATCACGATTTCAAATGTAGATTAAAAGTGTTAATTTGTGGGATTATACACCCGTTAACAATAACATTATATATTCACCGCTTTCTCACCTAGCTACACAGTGCCGAAGAAGGAAGCCCGTGAGTTCCGCAAGGGCAGCGCCCCGCTGGAGTGGGCGGGCGTCGAAGCCGCGCTCCAGTACCTCAACAATGGAGTGCTGCCGCCGCACTGGGACCGAGATACGCTCTTCAACGAACCGAGGAACACTTCTGATGATGTAAGAAACTGTAGTATGTACAGTCAGCAGCACGTCAGACTATACATGTTGACCTTGAGACCGTCTTTATACCGTACATAATAAAAGCTGTTTTCGTAGGTCAACTGTTTAACTTACCGTGCTGTTGTGCGTACAATGCGATTAAACGATCCGCTCCAACTTCCCTCGAAAATGTTTGGCAAGGAGTAAATTTTACAGATTAAAATTTAGTATTATTTAGTAGATTAAATACGTAGTTTTGTACCGCAAGCACTCTGAAGTTGGTCACTTCTGTTGTATATTCTTGAATTAATCGCATTTTATAAAACAATATTGCACTGAAATAAAAAACACTGACAATCAAAGTGTATCAGAATGACAAAAAAATCGATTTATTTGTACAATCCTCTAAATATTTTTTTAGTAAAGGATTATAATTCGATTTCCGACCTTATGGCGTGCATTATTAAGGCTTTCCAAAATAGTGTAACTAAATTTATATCTCAATATGGTGACTCTTTTTACTAATATCTATTCTGTGCTCTATGCCCACACAAGATTCACTTAAATATTTGTGACTGCTATCGGCTTACTATTTCAACCGAACAAAACATGTCTGATTTAAATCTAAAATTTATTACCTAATTAATTTAATTTTCCAATATTTTTGTCTCAGAGCTCGGATGACGAACCGCGTGAAGAAAAAGATCATTTTGTAGCACAGCTATACAAGTTTATGGACGACCGCGGGACTCCGCTCAACAGGAACCCTACTATCGCAAACAGGGATATCGACTTATACAGACTATTTAGAGTAAGAATTCGTTTTTTTTTTTTAATAAAGTAAAAAGATAATAATAAAAAACTTTTTTACTGGAGTTACTTTTTACCACACAGGTGGTGCAAAAACTCGGCGGCTATAATAGAGTTACCAACCAAAATCAGTGGAAAACCATTGCCGACAAGATGGGTTTCCACCCAGTTACCACAAGCATTACGAATCTTTGCAAGCAAGCCTACAAAAAGTAAGTGGTTTCTTATATCTTAATTCACCTATCAAATTAAGTTCCATACGACTTTTTTTAAGTCTTCGATTTTTTTTCGATCACCAGACCATAAGCGAATCGGTTGGAATAATTCACTAAGTGTGACTTTTTAAGTGATCAATACAAACAAGCTATTGTACTGGTTAGACTAAAACATGTTGTTATTGTCGTCTCTTTAATGACACTTTTTTTAAATTGTGCAATGGAAATTCTGTATCGTAAAGATTTGTGATACAGATTTTCGTAAACGAGTGTGTCGGTTTCCATATGTTTTAGGTTCCTTCATAGCTTTGAGGACTTCTACCGCAAGCTGGGCGTGACCCTAGTGGCGCACCCTCGCGGCGCGCGCACTCCGCCGGCCGGCCGCTCGCTGATCCGCGACCGCGACAAGCAGCCGCCCGCCGCCTCGCCCGCGCCCGCGCCCACTACGCCTACGCCCGCCCCCGCGCCCGCGCCCCCGCCCACACTGGTATACCACACAATAATAGCAAAAGAACAGAAGGTTCACTCCCTAACAAAAGTGAAGTTTAGTCATTAGCCTACTCTCACGATCGTCTTATGCTTGCACGTAAACTTGGAACTTATCTTGTGGTACGAGAGTTAATATTTTATTGAGCATACGCTTCTAAATAAAATTATGGCTATTTTTTACCAAAATAGCCATAATTTCGACAGCTATAATTTTAGTGTCATATAATACGTCTTTAAAAAGTTACAGCAAACTGTGAATTTATAAAAGAAACATTCATAATTTTTTCACCTAGCTGTTTTTTATTACTTCCTTCACCTCATATTTACTTTTGACAAGGGGTCCAAAAATTACATTATATTGTTATTCTCCTTCGTAGCGAGGCAAGGACAAAGAGTCTGATAAGAGCGAAACAGACAAAAGCGAGAAGAGTGAGAAAGAAGACAAAGTAGAGAAACCTGAAAAAGTGAAGGAAAAGCCGCGCGCTAGCGACGGCGAGGACAGCGCCGACAACCAGCCACTTATTACCGCCACGGTCGCACCGAAGTAAGTATTTTGGCGACGACCTCCGTGGTCAAGTGGCTTTGCATACCGGTTTTCAAGGTGTCGCCATCTCTGAGGTCCCGGGTTCGATCCCCGGTTGGGTCAATTTAGAAAACGAACTTTTCTATATTGTCTCAGGTCTGGGTGTTTGTGATACCACCGTTGTCTCTGATTTCCATAACACAAGTGCTTTAGCTACTAATTTGGAATCGGAGCAATGTATGTGATGTTGTCAAATATTTATTTATTTTGTAGTCTGTTTATCCTAACTTGTCTTATTTGGTAAACAATCTTCACCCAACTCTTTATCCTCACAGTTAGTTCGAGTGCGTGGTTATCAAGCACGGGATAAGACAAAAATTATTTTAAAGATATTTTTGTATTGTATGTATATTGTATACGTTTTGTTATTGCATCATTCAAATAAATTAACTAACTAGGCACAGGCGTTCACACCGTGTCTGAATATGTTACATAATTCAACGATTACAATTATTTGAACAAACACATTTTTCCGACTTTAGCACCATCATATTTTTTTTTTCACTGGGCTAGAATATTTATGGTTCCAGTCATAGTAAAAGTCATCCCTAATGAAAAAATCTATACTTTAAAAAGGTTTCATTCTTATACCATACTTTTAAAAAATTGGGCCAGTGAGTTGCAAGATCCTTTCTAGTGCATTTTTATTTCAATTATTGTTTGTATTCCTTCCTTTAGAAAGTTGCTGGCATCTCAGTCTTTTCTCGTAGACACAAAATTAAAGTTTCGTAATCAGTAATTATTATTATAGACTAGCGGCCCGCAACTTCTTCTGTGTGGAAAGTTGTTTTTGCTATCCCTAGGGAACAATACTTTTTTCGCGATGAAAGGTACCCTATGTCCTTTTCTGTACCCCTGACAACGTGTGTGCAATATTTCATGACGATCGGTTCAGTAGTTAAGACGTGAAGGGGTAACAATCAAAGAAACTTACTTTCGCATTTACAATATTAGTAAGGATTTCCATTGAAATAACTGACTTTGTGCAGGATTGAGAAAGAAAAAGAGGCTGAAAAAGAAAAAGAGAAAGAAAAGGAAGCAGAGAAGGAGAAGGAAAAGGAAAAAGTGAAGGAACATGAAAAAGAGAAAGAGAAGGAGAAGGAAAAAGAGAAGGAGAAAGAAAAAGAGAAAGAAAAGGAGAAGGAAAAAGAAAAAGAGAAGGAGAAAGAAAAGGAAAAGCCTCTACCTAGTGAAGATAAAAGCACAGTGAAACCTCGCTCGCAGTCGAAGACGCGCTCCATACCACCCATCAAGTTGGAAAAATTGGAGAGAGACAAGCGAACACCAAAGAGAAGGCCGTTGTCATCAAAGAGTACGTTTTAGAAATATCAGATCTAATAAATACTTAGGTTGGGGTTGTGTTTTGCGTAACGCACGCAATATACAGGGTGTGTAAAAAATCTTTGAATACAGTTCCAATTATTTTTAAAAACAAATAATGAAGCCTTCTTTCAGTAACTTCGATATTTAAGGTACTTCCCCTCCGTGTGGCAAAGTTTTGGGACATCCTGTATACCCGCCCACCCTTAAATTGTACATGATTGATGATGATTGTTTAATACGGATATACAAGGTGTTACAAAAATACCCCTAATGCCGAATATGGTATATAGGGATTATCAAACTGATCCACTTTTACTTTTACTATGGGACCAACTCTGAAATCGCGAAAAAAAAATCAGCCGTTTCATACAAAAATTAAAACCGTAAATATGAAAATGTAATGAAACAGCTGATTTTCGCGATTTCAGAGTTGGTCCCATAGTAAAAGTTGTTCAGTTTGATGGTCCCATAGTAAAAGTTGGTCCCTATATACCATTTGGGGTATGCCGAATACGGCATTAGGGGTGTTTTTGTAACATGTTGTATAGTCTACAATATGATTGTATTTCAGGCGAAAGTGCTGGTCCCAGCACATCGCGAGCGTCTCGCCGGCCTCACGCTTCTACCGATAGTGACAGCTCAGGCCGAGCTTCCAGGTAAACAATAGTGTCTATATAATCTTATAGTCGAGAAATAATATACGTTTTGTATTTAATTTTCCACTAAACAGTTACTCGTCACCGTGTATTAGAACTCAGATGCAAATATTTTTGTGTCGTTATTTGTGAGAACCCTGTAATTGGCCATTTGTTGTTATTTAAATCTGTACTTTATGCTGTTGGTTTTCCTATGATTTAAATAAATTACCTCTAAATTCGGAAAATAATAAGTGATATAGATCGAATGGGGTGCGGTTTTGCCCGCATAATTTTGTCATAATAATATGACGAAATTATGGTTTAGCATAACAGGAACGACGCTAAGTTTTTTGGCTGAATGGCATATTCGCACAATGTTATATTCACATAATGATTTCATCGGCATAACGGTTAGTTGTACTAACTTCTTTTGGCATAAATTTGGTGAGCATAAATGTTAAACTTCACTCACAAACATATGGACCCATCCTATGAGCAGAATTTAATTTTTGTAGATAAAAATAAACTGTATTATCTACTTAGCATTTGGTGCAGACGGTGGTGACCTACTTGTCTTAATATAAATAATATCTAATAGCTACTCATACAACACAACAAAGCACAGTCAAAATTGTACTAAATAACACAGATACATCCATGACTCGGAAACAAATGTTTATGGTCATCACACAATCTTTTGCCCCTATCAGGATTCGAACCATGTCCTTATTTGGCATAGTAGGCAGATTCATTACTGTTGCACAGAACCAATGGCAACAAAGCGATTAAATATATTTATAATTTTTCACGTCCAAGCTAGAATGCCCCTTATTTCTACACACAAAAGAGCTGGTTTTACCTTGACCTCCAAGTTTGCGTTCATCGTTCAGATGCGGGCTAACGAAGAAAATGCCAAGTCGCCGCAGCCAGAGCGCCAACTCGGCCAGCAGCGGCAACACCATCGCCTCTAACAGCAGCAAGCGCCCGCGCAAGAGGAAGAACACTGAGTGAGTATATCCTGTACCAGACTTGTACGTACTATCGACAACACTTACCCTTTACCACTCCTAAGGTTAAAAATCGCTTGCACTTAAATACGCAGACGCAAATAAGCTTCACAATAAATTGCAGATTTTTGTCAGTTTTGTAAGTTTTGTGTAATCTGACGTGCTGGCGACTGTACAAACATTATTATGCCAATGCAAAATATGTATCGAGCTGCTGTGTAATCTTTTTATTTTAAAAATGAATTATATGCATTGAAATTAACTCGGATGCTAGCGCATAACAAACTTATGTTGTCGTATTTCAAATTATTTTTTATTTTTAGTTTGGTTTACGTTCACTTTAATAATGTAATTGTCTTATGCAGGCCATCTTCAAATGAGCCGCCTCGCTTGGGAGGCGCCGTGAAGGCGCAAGTGGGCGACAAGCTGAAGGTGTACTACGGGCCGACGCAGTCCGAGTCTAAGGTGCGCCTCCTACAACTTTGTAATAATCCGATTATTGACTCACCACACGCTATTTTTCTGTTCATAAATTGCCACGTTTTGTTTGATGCTAAATCTTGTTATTTTTACAAGCAAGATTCTTGATAACTTAATATGTTAAAAAACCAATATAAAATATATTTTTTTGCATTTTTGAGTCAGTGAATTTACTTTTCTTGTTATTATTATTTTCTGTCGCTATTGCGTTGCTTCTTGAGTTTAAGAGCAGCGGTCAATTGATTTGATACATTTTTTTATTATTAATAATATACTGTTTGTTTATCCTTACTCGTCCTATTTAGTAAACAGTTTTTGACAGTTCTCATGCGTTTTAATAGCTATTTAAAAAAAAATTGTCGTATTAATTCAAATTGTCATTAATTAATTAACAATATCTTATGTATTCTAAGTGTGGAAAACCATTTGTTGTATTTTATAAATGATTATTACAATAAAGAGTTGGGTGAAGTTTGTTTACCAAATAGGACAAGTAATTTTCTTTAATATTCTGTTATTTGTTTTTCAATTCGTTGATCATAAGTATAGTATGATGATGTGTTTAGTTTGATAAAATTCGCCAGGTGACGTATGAAGCGAAGGTAATCGAGATATCGGCGGAGGGGATGCTTCGCGTGCACTACACCGGCTGGAACAACCGCTACGACGAGTGGATCAAGCCGCAGAGGATCGCGCTCAATGTTACACAGCACGAACAACGGAATAAAAAGGTTTAAATCTACCCTTTATTATAATTTGTTACCAAAATGTAAAAAAATACTTATGTTTGTTTCGTTTTTTTTTTTAGAATACCAGTGCCAGTCGCCGCGTAAGACCTAAAAGGACTGAAGGTAATGTTTTGATTATAATAAATACATGACTCATTTATTACCATGTTTTGGTTATGTAATAATAAATCCTATTTACAGAATCGTCAGCTCGATCTGATTCGGACAGTGACTCTGACAGCGATGAAAGTGTGAAGAGACCACCGAAAAAATTGGACGAAAAAAGCAAATCCAAAAGTAAGATTTAACATAACCTTCAAATCTTGATTCTCTTTTTTCTCAATGTCTTCGATATTCCTAAATTATTTTGTGTGTTTACAGCACCGTCTAGGTCAAAAGATGCAAAGTCAAGTGACAGTAGCAGCTCCAGCAAACCTCGCAAGAGGCCAGTAAGAAACATATCAACTCCCACAAACGTATCGCCTGCAAAGAAAATGCGCACATCCACTTCGGGCGGACACCAAGGCCGGGACTACGACCTCAATGAAATTAGATCTGAATTGAAGGGACTGCATACTGTCAAGCAGGATCCAGAAGAACCGAAACAGGAAGCTCAAGATAAAGATATGCCCCCATCCCAACCATCAGCTCCGCCAGAACCTCCCCAACAAGACAAACAACCTGAAGACGTTTATGAATTCAAGGAGCCGGAACCTTTTGAATTAGAACTACATGATGAGAAAAAGAAACGAACACATCGCATTTTCGATGATATTTCCCCAAGTAAATACACTTCTACTTTATCTAAATCACTGAGTGAAGAAATATCCGAAGATCCGTTAAGGCCACGCCCTTCGACACTTAGGTCCCCCTCGTTATCGCCGTTTAGGGACTTTGGAACGACTCGAGACGTCCCAGGACAACAGAGTCCCGAAGATGATTCCAAAGACGGTCTATTCTCCTTGGACGACGATTCCTTCCCTGGTGAAGGCAGTTCTGGACCTATTTTCGAAGGCTTTACCCCGGCCAAGAACCAAGAGACGTATTCTAAAAAGAGTAAAGTAAATAAATTGAGGGAGTTAATAGATGATTCCCCAGACAGTCCCGCTGATGACGAGCAGTCATCGGAAGATGAATCTGAAGACATAACCATGAAAGATGAAGATGACGAAAGTAAATCCAGTTCACTAGCACCATTGGCTGAACTTCCCAAGTCTCCACAACCAGAAATAAAACCAGAAGTAAAACCAGAAGTGAAAATCAAAGAGACCATACTTGAAAATATTAAGACAGAAAAAGATGTAATCGTGGAAACAAAAGAAGAAATAAAAATAAATTTGCCAGACCCACCTAAAACCCCGCCGCTGAAAAAAATGGAACTTCCTAGCACAACCATTACTACTATCACGACTATTGAAACTGAGGTGGATAAAAAACCGGAACAAGCTAATCCAGAACCACCAAAGGATGCATCACCGAAACTTCTTGCTATCCCACTACCGCCGCCAGAATCCAAAGAAAACATTCTCAAAATCATTATTCAAAGAGTGGAAACTAAGATGGACCCAGAACCGACTGCTTCTTCCAAGTTCGAGCCGCCTTCTAGCCCGCTCGTAGACACTGAAGAAGATAAGTCAGAGCCAGACAGCCCAGCTAGAATCGACGTCTTGCCCGAACCACCGCCAGGATTCCTATTGCAATCGGAAGGCCCTAAGATAGCCGAGAAACTCCTTAAAGCTATCAACAGCGCCAAAAGACTTTCAATGTCTCCACCTCCTCTAGAAGACCGTCCTCTCACACCTAAAAAGGACGTTCTTAAAGTGATTAAACCAGAAGGGAAAATATCGCCAATTGCTCCCGAGTTGAAAACGAGCATCAATAAGACAGAACCGATAAAACCTCCGCCTAAAATAGTAGAGCCGATCAAGAAATTCGGTGTGTCGGATTTGGGAGATTCTTTATTTGGCGAGCCGTCGAATTTAAGTGACGTGAAACGTGACTTGGCTGATATAAAGAAAGTGAAACCGAAGGAGCCCACGCCTCCAAGGTTACAAAGCCCGTTGAGTATACTGGAGCGGCGCAAGAGCGTATGCGACCTGCCTCTCAGCAATCCTGGGAAGAATAATAAAGTGCTAAGCGACACGATACAGAAGCTTTCGAGTCAGATCAATCAGTCTGCGGCGACGGCGGCGGCCGCCATACCGCTGCCACCGTTCCCGCACGAAGACAGGAGTGAATCTAGCGATTCTGATGATTCCGACAGAAGGTAACTACCTAACATAATTTTATACAATTTTGTTTATAAATAATCACTCAGCACCAGTAATTATCCTACTATAATAATTATGAATGTGAAAGTTTGGATGTTTGTCACTCAATCACACAAAGATAGCTGGATTTGGATGAAATTTGGCACACAGATAGTTTATAACCTGGATAACAGGATACTTTTATCCTGGTCAAAGGTTCCCTAGAGTCCACGCAGACAGTTTTTAAAAAATACTCCAATCTTAGGACACTATAGATATTAGTACTACGTACAGAAAAACACTTCCCGCCCCAGAATCAATCACCCCACCCCACGAGCTCGTGTGCCGAATCGTGTGCTCATTTAGTTGTGTGTCAACTCGTGCACGGTGGGAACGCGCGATATTTATTTTGATAATTTGAACCAATATGTTTTTTGTTTATTGTTATCAAAATAATGTTATGATATAAGTATGGGTACCTTTTTTTATCCACAACGGGATCCTTCCTCACCTGATGTTAAGTGACAATAAGGCTGAAGATGGAAGCGCACTACACTCTGAATCCTCGCCACTGAGGAACGGGCTATTTTACCTCTCCTCATTTATTCAATTTAAGGTATCGATAAATTCTATTCTAGTGTCAGTTTCTTATTAGTTTTCCCAGGTAAGTTACAAATGGCAGCTATTTTCAACTTTGTTTATAGTCTCCAGAGCAATTTTATTGCCATAGTAAACCCAAAACAACTAATTCATCAGTGATCCCCATATAAACTCCCCGTAGTAAACTTGTTAATACTCCCGTCCAGGTTGATAATAGACAAGCTGTCAATAGAGGAGTGGGGTAGTGGCGGCAGCTCAGAGGCATCTCGCAACGCGGCGGGGGTCCCGGGCGCGGTCGCGGGGGTCCTGCAAGGGGCTCGCGCCTTGCACGCGGGCAAGTCCCCGGGCGAGTGGAGCGCGGGCGAGTCCCTGCTTATGCTCGAGGATGCCTGCAAGAACGAGAGGAAGCACAGTAAGTAACGCCTCTCATTTATCATTACCTACCTTTCTTAGCCTAAAATGTATGTTAGAAGTTCTAGAAAGTCACGATCAATAATTATTTTAATATCTATACCTGTCAATCGCAAGGCCACTTACTATTTTACCAAAGCCAATCAACTGACAAAATCCAATCCAAGCCAAAATCAACTGACGTTGGCTTAAATCTTAACAACATCAAATAAGGTAGATTATAAGTGCGAAACTACGATTATGAAACTGTTGCATAATGAGAGGCATTAAAACACGAGTGTGTGTTTAAAAACAGCGAGTTGAAGGAGAGGTTTTTAATAGTATCACACGAGTACACACATAGTTTCACATACACTACTTATCTACTCTCATACAATTGGGATTGAGCCTAGGTACTAAATAATAGATTAATGTTAAAAAAGAGAAGTTTCTCGACTTTGCTGGTAATACCTAGGTTATGAGTCATTTTCGTCGCTGCATCCAAAATATCGAGAAGAGTCAAATTTTCTTCACAATCACTGCTATCAGACATTTTTAAGCAAGAATAAAAAACACCCTACGAAATTCAGTACCTACAACAAAAAGTATAAATTGAAAGCAAAACCTTTTTTGTATTGCTTCAAAAATTTCGCGCCCCGCTTAAGCGATACTCACAGACCATACAACAAAGCAGTAACGAACTAAATCCATGGTCCCTGTAAAGTAGTGGTAAAAAAGTTATTTTATAACATTGTTTCGTTAGCGAAGATGTGTTATAATATTATTTTCTTTTAAATTTCGGTATTGCGTGTATAAAATATGTCAATATAATATAAACTCGTTTTGAAGTTTATAATTCGAACTTTTCGATATGAGAGGAGATAAAATCGTTGAACATTTATAGGTGCAAGCGTAGTAGTAGCAGGCAGTGGCCGCATAGTTGCCGGCGCCGCCGCTGTCGCGTGCACGAGCGGCGGAACTAGCGGGGTAGTAGCGGCAGTTGGACCAGTGGCAGAAGAAGACAGCAATATATCGCTGCTGCTGTGCGAGGAGACAATCCCAGGGTCGCCCGCGCCAGACACGGAACCCGCGCCGCCGAGACAACGCTTGCACATGCCGTTTGCGTGCGCGCCGCCGCATCACTCGCACTCCAAAGGTTAGTTTACTTTAGACCACTATTGAAAAGCCTTTGTAAGTATATACCTGTAATATTTTTACTTATTTCGTTTTCTGTTGGTACTTTTTCTTTCACTCGCACGAAACATACGTCAAAAATAACAAACGTCAAATTCACTAAAATCTCGTAAACTCTCTACAATTCACAAATCCTACGTGATATCTCAAGCACGAAAATAAGATATTAAAACAAGTTAACAGGAATATAAGTATAATCTGTCATGATGATCTTCCAACTGTTATAAACAGAGGAGCGACGAGCAGAAGCAGCGTCTGGTTCGCGCGGGGGAGGGCCAGGGGCGGGCGCGGCGGGCGGCGCGGGGGCGGAGAACGCGGCCGCGGGGGCGGGCGGATGGGCGAGACGACAAGCGCTATTGGATAATACACCGCCCACTACGCCCGACAGCAGCCTCGATATGTCGCCGCATAGGTCAGTACTGTGGCCCTACCATGAGTTGATACAAACTGTTTACGTTACCGTAAACTATACTACTCTCCGATAGTTTACGGTAGCGTAAACAGTTGGTATCAACTCATGGTAGGGCCACTGGTTTAATATGCTCGTAGAATTTTACAGAAATAAATTCGTGTCTCATGTGCCTTTTTTTTTACATCACACAACGTCGAAGCATTGGGACGTGGGTATACACATTTGTAATGTACGAGTATATATATAGCGTGCACTTATGTATTAAAGTAATAATAAAGTAATCTCAACATCTAACGGTCGTTTAACTGAGACATCTCTCGATACATTTGTATATACACTCATACATACACAATATTTCTGTTTTCTGAGACAGACGGAAAATATCTCCCGCGCGGGTAGAGACGAAGAGAAACAACCCTTTCCTCTCTACCCGCGCGGGGGATTTTTAACGACTGCGGAATGAAATGTTTTGTTTTAAGCAGAATCATTTTTATATAGCAGGAGACAGTTTGTGTATAAAAGCAAATGCTTTGTGTTATATTTTCTGTATAATGTTTTGAAAAAACCTTTGACGACCTCCGTGGTCAAGTAGTTTGTACGCCGGTTTTCAAGGTGTCGCCATCTCGGTGGATTGGATTCGATCCCCGGCTGGTTCAATTATTTAGAAATCAAACTTTTCTATATTGGCTCAGGTCTGGGTGTTTGTAGTCCCACCGTCTCTGATTCCATAACACAAGTGCTTTAGCTACTTACTTTGGAATCGGAGCAATGTTTGTGATGCTGTCTGATATTTATTTATTTATTTCCATTCGACAAGCCTTTACATACTCAACCAGTTCCGTGAGCGTTTGAAGTATGTTTTAAGAATGAGATAACAAACTTAATTTATTTTTACCACACAGGGAACGCCGAATATCCGAACGTGATAGTCCTTCAGAACGTAAAGAAGATGAAGACGAAGGACGTCCCAACAACATCTCGCCTCACGAAATCGATAAACCTCAAGGTAAGGTTATATTGAATTATAAAAATAATAGAAACTGTAAAAATAAAAAAACTTAATTTGGCTTTCAATTCCAGCACTTGCATTGTAGTTGTAGACTTTTATATTCATTTTGGGGTCTTTCTCTGTACAAGCACACCCCAGACACTCCATACAAAAAGTGAGATTCAACTACAACATAAACAGATTACGTTTGTACACGCTGCGAATGTGTGCGTGAACTTTTTATGGTTGACTCTTGACATCTGTTGAGGTCGTATGTTAGTACAAACAACTCGCGCGCGCACGCGCGACACTGCACCGGAGAATGAACCGCTGATCTAACCGCCGACCGTGAGGGGGGAGGTGCGGTATCTCGGACCGGCGGGAGGCGGAGCGAGTGGTATAAGGGCTCCTCCCTAGACTTGTGTATCATCCATCATATCAGCCGCACGACCCTTGTGTAATGGGAGAGTTTTTGCAACAGGTCCGCGGTCTCGCAAAGCATCAGAGAGTTCAGCGTGCGCGGGCGGCGCGGGGGGCGCGGGGGCGGGGGCGGGGGGCGCGGGGCGCGGGAGGCCGCGGCGCTCGCGCAGGGACACCGACGACCACGCGCTCGCGCACCAGCCGCCGCTCAAGTACAACTTCTACGTGGAGCTGGGTGACTATTATATACAATACGATTAAATTGACATTAGACAGTGATTCGAGCCAACTTCACTCGAGAATGCATGGCAGAAAGTAAATTTTACAGATTAAAATACATCGTTTTGTACCGAAAGCGCTCTAAAGTTGGCCACTTTAGTTGTACATTGTTAAAGTCAAAGAAAAATAATTTGTACAGAGATGTCTTATATCAGCGTCTATAATATAATAATAGAGGAACTTTGATCAAACTTGATTTTACACAGGTGATGTTTTCTAACGTGCCGAAGTTTAATATTGTACTTCGCACCTGTTTACATAATTTGTATTTGGCTAGGCTGTACTATAGATTCTGTACGTTGACTGGCCGGAGTTGCATTACGGGTGCATTTTACCCATCCTTGTGTATTTGATATATACAACGTGTTACAAAATTCGAGTAATGCCGAATATGGGAGATAGAAACCATCAAATTGAACAACATTTACTAAGGGACCAACTCGGAAATCGCGAAAAAAACAGCTGGTGCATACATAAATTAATAACGAAATATCTAAATGTATGAAACAGGTGATATTGTTTTCGTGATTTCAGAGTTGGTCCCTTAGTAAATGTTGTTCAATTTGATGGTTCTTGTCTACCATATTTGGCATTACTCGTATTTTGTAACACGTTGTATATCTTGTTAACAATTTGTTTGAATAATATCAGATCCTTCCTGGGACTGCCCTACGCGCATCAACGTGCTGACGTCCCGTTTGGCGGACCTACGCAAGGCGTACCACTCGGTGAAAGCAGAGCTCGCCGCCATCGACCGCCGCCGCAAGAAGCTGCGCCGCAAAGAGAGGGAGGGTGAGACACTTGTCTAACTAATGTACACAGTACACTGCTCTACACATCTCTCTCCAGCTATCCAAAGTTGCAAAGGTTGTCTGAAAGAGATCGCTCTTAGCGGTAAGACCGCCTTTGCTCGCCATAGTTTTAAGTTTTATGTTATTGTATTTTCTGTAATGTGTGTAAGTCTAAATATGTCACGGTACTATGTACTACGGTTTTAAGCTAAAGTAACTAAAGTTGACTCGCAATGATAACGATAACAAATTATTTTTTTCGCCGTTCCATTATTTATGTGATATTTTTTTGTTCATTCACTAATATGATTTCTGTATTTGTGAAGATCAATGCTTTTTTGCTCTTATCGTTTGTCATTTTTATTTTCAGCTGTGAAGGCCGCAAAAGCTGCGTGTTCATGATGAAGGTTGTACTAAACTAAAGCCGCCTGGAGGCGCGCACAGGATCTCAACAGTTCCAAGTGGTTCATTCGTTTTAGAATGACCTAAGGCATCGCGTAGTTGTGATTTACTCTTTTGGTTAAGGAACTGACAATTTAAAATAGGATCGATATGTAAGTGACGATGTTTGATTCAGCTGTAGCTAAATTAAGTCGGTGTTAGTTTCGTATTGATTAGCACTTATAATATGGTGCAACCAGTCTGTAATAACGAAAATAGATAAGTTTTGATCATCAAATAAATATAGATTTATACTTATGTACGAGTATATGAAATGACTTTTAGTAAGTTTTATGTTGCACTATTTGTTGTTAAAAAAAACTTACATATCTCATAAAACAATGACTTATGTTTTTCCAATTGATTACTTTGATTAACTATCGATTGAAGATAAATCTGTCTTTATTGTAATCAGGATAAACTTTATAAATAATTGTAGACATGTCAAATACAGATAAATAGCTTTACTCATATTCTTTAGAATGTAATTTATAATAACTATAAAATACCTATATTTAATTAAAGATCTATAAAGTATTATGGGCGATCAATATAAATACTTCTCTGCAAGTCACAGAAAATTGTGTATGGTAGAATATCTTTAGGCCTAAAAGCTAAACACTGAGGATTGACTGAAGGATGAAAATAATACCATGAAATAATCGTGACAACTATATTTATTTCCCAAAGCATATGTAAAGTTTCAGATTTATTATCAAGTTTTAATAAACATTCTTAACGAATTGATTACTTTCATTTCTGTCAACATACTCAGGAGAAATTTAAGAATGTGAGAATTCATCGAGTTCGCATCACTTGAAACATAAGTTTACCTTTATTCATAACATAACTAGCTCTGTAGTCTTAAAAATACTTATATTTTAGAAATTACATTTTAATAAAAAGTATTAAAATATCGTGTGGTCGCACGGGTCAGACCGAGGCGCGACGTGTGATCAGTAGTAGTTGGGGTACTGGGGCCACGGGGCGTGGTGCTGGTAGGGGCCGGGCGGCTGCTGGTAGCCCCAGGGCGGCTGGTAGGGCTGCGCGTACTGCTGGTCGTAGGCCTGCGCGGGCGCCGCCGCCGCCGGCGTCTGGTAGTACGAGCTGCCCGCGGCGGCGCCCGGCGCGGCGCCGCCGGCTGCTGTGCCCTCCTTCTTTTTGGCTGCGTCGGTGGATGTCGAGCTGAAAATATTTATTTATTTATACATGGGAATAGATTATGAATTTGATCAAGTCTCTCTACGTTTAAAAATGCTTATTGTGTGAGCTTATTTAAATAAATAGTATTTTTATTTTCATTTGGCAAACTAGTTGTGTCGTGTCGAGCACGACTATGTCGGTAAAACGCGATGTAGCATCTATAGCTTTCGCCGAAGATAAAAGTATATTTTCTCCTGCAGTCTAAGAAATCCTCTGCCGTTTCGATGAGTTTTCGCTTAACGAGGGTTTTCAAAAAGGACAATTCTGTACATGTTTGGATAGGGAAGTTCGTTATATAAATAAATGCTTTGATAATTTCACATCTATCCCCAGACTAAGCAAAGCTTGTAATATGGATGCTAAACTAAGACAACTGATATATAGTACTTTGATGAAAAATGTAAAAAAAAAATACAGTACACATTGGGAGGGACCCAATGGCGCTGACCTAAAACGGCGATGAACTGTATTTATATTATGATACAGAATCCTCGGTGCGCGAGTCCGACTCGCTCTTGAACCGGATTTTTTAAATACTTATATACTTATCATGTATAGTAACACACTTAGTCCCGTCACAGAAATAAAAATTAACCATTTCAATTTCTGCCCGGCCGAGATTCGAACCCGGGACCTCTTGCGTGGGAGACCGGCATGTGGACCACTCACTCTACCAATTGATATTCAAAATGTTAACGTAAATTATAAAAATTGTCATTAGTAATAGACCTGGGCGGCGGCGGGGGCGTGTGCTTGTCCTTGCGCGCGCGCTTGCGCAGGTGCTTGGCGAGCGCGCGCGCGTGCAGGTGCGCGCGGCGGGCGGCGGCGGCGTCGCCCAGCTCCTCGGCCAGCTCGCGCCGCCGCCACGCCAGCTGCGCGCTCACCTCCGCCTCCGCGCCCTCCTGACGCTCGTACGATTGCACCAAATCTACACGACAGATACACAAACCGATCATTGACGACTTCTTATTTTTGTTTAGACAATTCACTCCTCTTCAGGGAATACTTTTGCCAGTTTCGAGTGTTGAATATTGTTTCGTTTCGTTCAGTGATATGTTTCGTTTGGCATTAAAATGCGAGTGCATCGCATTCCAAGCTTCTTGTAGCATTTGATACCGAGCGTATCAAGTTAGTTTACTCGGTAAGTTCTGCTGAGGTAGTCACCACTACAATAAAAGTCGCAGCTTCACACGACCGAGATCGCGCGGAATTTGATTCGTAATTCCGGAATGGAATCATTCCGAACTTTTCATACATTATCGATATTCCGTTTCGGATTTTTTTTTAAATAAATAATTGTGCCATATCAATTAACATAAGACTCATGCATGTTTTCTGCCATGTTCTTAGCATGTTCCGGGTGTCTGATGCTTTAGAAATAGCCATATAAGAAAAACTTGTAATGTTAAACATTTTTCTCATTTTATGTAAACTATGTTTTTATGACAAATAAATTCTTTGAAACTAAGAGTACTAACCTTCCAACTGTTCATAGACGATGCCAGGCGTGTGCAAGGCGAGGTCCAGTCTCTGCATGTGTAGTCGTTGGTTGAGCGGGTCCTTAGTAATAGCGTCGTCCAGCACTTTCCTCGCGGCGGGCGGGTCGCTGCGCACGTGGAACAAGAATCGCGCGTATTTGATCGCTAAAGCGGACGCCACGGCCTTGTTCTTGGCGGACGATATGTAGCCTTCGTATAGCTGCACGCATTTCTCGTAGTCGCCGCGCCGCCGCTCGAGATTTACGCGTCTGTAGAGGTAACGTAATAAATATGTGTTTATGTATTCTATCAGTATAACGACCTTTAACACCACAGAAACAGCTGAATATTTTCTCGATCTCAATTTTAAAAGTACAGTCAGCCAAAATGTAGCTGTTCATTTTAGCACAAAGATTTTAACAACAAAGTTGGTCACACCAACAATTTAAATTAAATGTTTTTTTATTCAAATAAACTTAAAAATTAAGTTCTTTTGAATTAAACAATATTTTCCTACCACACATTCGAGACTTTTTTTAACTGACAAGAAGATTTTTTGTTTTAGTATGACTCAAGGTAGAGCGAGACTGTCTTTCAGCGCCCTTTGATCTCCCTTTGGCCTTTCCCGGGAGGATGTACATACCTGTACTGTATCTGCACGAGCGATGGGCAAGCCTTCTCGATGCGGTCGAGAATCTCCGCGGCCTTCGCCTGGTTGCCTTGCGCCTCCTCGAAGTGCGCCCAGTGTAAATGCAACTCAGGCTGCAACGGAATACAAACAATTATCTAATTGTAATTTAAACTAACAGCTAATAAAACATGCAAGACGAAATAATATTAATAACCATTTTCATTAGCCGTGACTTCCTATGTAAAAATCAGCATGCGCGATAACAGTTTAATTGGTTGGTTAAATAGCATGCGGGTATTCCTCGAAAGTGGCGTATAGAACGACCAATGATATTAGACGGTCAGGATCAATATATGCTGAGTATGAAAATCTCCCATCGCCTTTGACTCAAGCAATCACAAGGTATTTCTTTAAAACTTTTACAACCTGCGCAGATAAAGAATAGGATAGAAAATGGCGCGGCTCACCGCCCTTACCACGAGTGTGACTGAGAGAGCGAAAGGTGTGCGAGCGAGAAGTGAATATGAACG
The DNA here is from genome assembly GCA_963556745.1 of Catoptria pinella. NCBI lineage: Eukaryota > Metazoa > Arthropoda > Insecta > Lepidoptera > Crambidae > Catoptria > Catoptria pinella. The sequence continues at coordinate 7,452,142 of OY750776.1, forward strand.
ACGCCATTTCTAATCCCATCCTTATCTGCGCGGGTTGTATACACATTTACAGCTTGGCAAGACTATACAATACCATAGAAAGTGGGGCCTATAATATTTGATCCTTTTTTTTTACAGAGCTACTGTCTATAGTATTTAACCAAAGTCCAAAACCTACCTTGTCGAGATGATGCACGGTGCACGCTCGCTCGAGCACCTCGCGCTCCACGGCCACCAGCTCGGGCTCCGTCTCCGCGCGCTCCTCCAGGAACTTTATCAGCTGGAGCCGACAACAAAATATTAAATCAAATAAAGGATTTTTTAAATTTTGAGATTTTAACATTCACAATGCTATTATATATAATACTAAATAATATTACTAGAAAAAATACGACTCGCACCAGATCATGTTCTCGGACGGTAATCAAACCTGCGACCTTTGGATATCCGGTCCAATGCTCTGACCGCTGAGCTACCGAGTCACTAGTGGGAACGTAGAATTTCTTCTAGTATATCAACTCTTACGTGGCAAGCCAGCGCCATCTCACCGATGTACAAGGAGTTACCTCGACATTCAATTTTCCAGATATTTTTGAGCTATATAATTTTGTAAGTATTTTTTCTAGTAATATTATTTAGTATAATATACAAATAAAGGAATATTTAACAACATCTCACACATTGCTCCGATTCCAAACTAAGTAGCTAAAGCACTAGTGTTATGGAAATAAGAGACAATAAATTGAACTTGTCAGGGATCGAACCCTGAACCCATGAAAACCGGTGTATTAACCACTCAACCACGAAGGTTACTAAAGAGGACACAACATTGCTCCGCTACCAATAAAGCTTAAACATCATGAAAATCAAATACAATGACGGTCGGCACCAAACAAGAATTAAAAAATATATACAGCGTCACAAACGTAATTTGTTTATAGCATAAACTCACCCGCATCCAAAACTCTTCATAGAGCGCGCAGGCGATGAGACACCTTTCATGCAGCACTAGGGAGCGCTTCAGAGAGCCGTGCGTCTTCTCCCACTCCAAGTACGACTTCCAGTTCTTCAACTGACACCGCTCCAGTGGTTTCACGTGGAAGTATGGCCGCTTGATCTAAATATGAGAGAAAATATTGTTTTATATTCTCGAGGAACGATTTGTCAATCGATTTTCAAACCGATTGTGTTTTCAAACCGATGGCAAAAAACTGTATTGTCCAAACTTACGCCTTCTTCGAAAGTCCATCGCGCGGTGACTTCCTCGCCAGTAGCCTTGTGAATTTTCCTGCGAGCCGCAATGATGCGCTCTTTTATAGCTTGCGCTTCTTCTTCTGATGCCTGTGAACAACAATGTTACATTACTCAGCTGCATCATTACCTTTTCTGTTCACTACACAGATACTAAACTTATGACGCTTGACATCCATTCTTATACAAGCCATCCTTGTTTGTATGGCTACCTCCCGAGTTCATTAACCAAATGCGTCGCCACGACACCACGCCCGTCACCGGTCCGACATCACGTGGTCTTGTACTCACCACGTGGTCGCCGGGCTCGTCCTCGCCGGGCGGCAGGTCTAGCTGCGGCTGCGCGCCGGCCGCGTCGCGCACCTCGCCGCGCAGGCGCACCAGCTCCGCCTGCGATATCACGCCCGTCACCGGCTCCGACATCACGTGGTCTTGTACTCACCACGTGGTCGCCGGGCTCGTCCTCGCCGGGCGGCAGGTCTAGCTGCGGCTGCGCGCCGGCCGCGTCGCGCACCTCGCCGCGCAGGCGCACCAGCTCCGCCTGCGATATCACGCCCGTCACCGGTCCGACATCACGTGGTCTTGTACTCACCACGTGGTCGCCGGGCTCGTCCTCGCCGGGCGGCAGGTCTAGCTGCGGCTGCGCGCCGGCCGCGTCGCGCACCTCGCCGCGCAGGCGCACCAGCTCCGCCTGCGATATCACGCCCGTCACCGGCTCCGACATCACGTGGTCTTGTACTCACCACGTGGTCGCCGGGCTCGTCCTCGCCGGGCGGCAGGTCTAGCTGCGGCTGCGCGCCGGCCGCGTCGCGCACCTCGCCGCGCAGGCGCACCAGCTCCGCCTGCGATATCACGCCCGTCACCGGTCCGACATCACGTGGTCTTGTACTCACCACGTGGTCGCCGGGCTCGTCCTCGCCGGGCGGCAGGTCTAGCTGCGGCTGCGCGCCGGCCGCGTCGCGCACCTCGCCGCGCAGGCGCACCAGCTCCGCCTGCGATATCACGCCCGTCACCGGTCCGACATCACGTGGTCTTGTACTCACCACGTGGTCGCCGGGCTCGTCCTCGCCGGGCGGCAGGTCTAGCTGCGGCTGCGCGCCGGCCGCGTCGCGCACCTCGCCGCGCAGGCGCACCAGCTCCGCCTGCGATATCACGCCCGTCACCGGTCCGACATCACGTGGTCTTGTACTCACCACGTGGTCGCCGGGCTCGTCCTCGCCGGGCGGCAGGTCTAGCTGCGGCTGCGCGCCGGCCGCGTCGCGCACCTCGCCGCGCAGGCGCACCAGCTCCGCCTGCGATATCACGCCCGTCACCGGTCCGACATCACGTGGTCTTGTACTCACCACGTGGTCGCCGGGCTCGTCCTCGCCGGGCGGCAGGTCTAGCTGCGGCTGCGCGCCGGCCGCGTCGCGCACCTCGCCGCGCAGGCGCACCAGCTCCGCCTGCGATATCACGCCCGTCACCGGTCCGACATCACGTGGTCTTGTACTCACCACGTGGTCGCCGGGCTCGTCCTCGCCGGGCGGCAGGTCTAGCTGCGGCTGCGCGCCGGCCGCGTCGCGCACCTCGCCGCGCAGGCGCACCAGCTCCGCCTGCGATATCACGCCCGTCACCGGTCCGACATCACGTGGTCTTGTACTCACCACGTGGTCGCCGGGCTCGTCCTCGCCGGGCGGCAGGTCTAGCTGCGGCTGCGCGCCGGCCGCGTCGCGCACCTCGCCGCGCAGGCGCACCAGCTCCGCCTGCGATATCACGCCCGTCACCGGTCCGACATCACGTGGTCTTGTACTCACCACGTGGTCGCCGGGCTCGTCCTCGCCGGGCGGCAGGTCTAGCTGCGGCTGCGCGCCGGCCGCGTCGCGCACCTCGCCGCGCAGGCGCACCAGCTCCGCCTGCGATATCACGCCCGTCACCGGTCCGACATCACGTGGTCTTGTACTCACCACGTGGTCGCCGGGCTCGTCCTCGCCGGGCGGCAGGTCTAGCTGCGGCTGCGCGCCGGCCGCGTCGCGCACCTCGCCGCGCAGGCGCACCAGCTCCGCCTGCGATATCACGCCCGTCACCGGCTCCGACATTACGTGCTCTTGGAAACTACAACACAACGAGTTATTTTACTCTCTTTATTGTACATACATATATTTATTTCATACTAGTATATTTTATTTCTTTGATTTGATTATTTATTATAAATGCAAAAATAACTCAGTCTGTTTACGTTTAAGCTGCTGACCCAATTTTGATATTCTTTTGGGTATAAAAATCATTCTCAACATTACCACGGAAAATTCAATTCCACATGGAACAAATTGTGCTGGAAAAGGTATTAATATATTATGATAGAAAAAATTGTGAAGTTAATAAAATTAAACAATAGGTATACATATTGAATAATTTCGAATAGGTCAAATTAAAATACTTTCGAATAATTGTTTGTTGCTAAAACATGTCAGAACTATCAAAAACTGTTCACTAACTACAACAAGATGAAATAAAGTTAAAATATTGTTTACTCACTTATCAAAATGTGAAGTATATCCAAGAGTTGGTGTTGCCAATAAACGATCGTAAATATTAGTTACATTAAGGGCTGACCCATTTTCTGCTTCCCACTTAATGTACGATTCCCACAAACGATCTGATCGAAATTCTAAGCCACATGCCTCTGCGAATAAAATAACAAGATATAGGTTGACATCCCTTCTTATAGCAAGCATATTAATCCAAATGATTGTATTTCTATCTTGAATGTGAATAATACATACCAATCGCTCTTTCATATTGCGACCTAATATAGGCATGGTCTTCAGTTTTAGTGGATCTAACGTGGTTTAGATAATGAATCCACAAGTCTACTGACAGAGGGATTGCTTTCAGCCCTCTTTCCAAAACCTGAAATACAAGACGTTCGTGAAACGCTCGCCACGGGTCACCAAGCATTGCCGTGGTCACGACAACACTATGAAGCAAGGGAATAATATCAATAGCATTTTATGTTTCATGTATACTCAATAGAAAAAGCGAGACGTTGGCAAAATAGATGTATAGCGACAAGTGGCACGCAACGTCTCACTTGTATCTATGTCATATAAAATGTTTGTCTTGGCATATTACACCTGTTCGCACTCGGCGCTGCAGTCGCTGGCGCCGGCCCGACGTCTTCCGTTCCTAACGCCAATCAATCAATCGCTAAATACGAGGACTGGCTGCGCTCCATGCTACCATGGATTAGTTTACATAATTTCCTTAAGTATGTCCACTATTCAAATGCACGTACTTAAATAATATACATGATAAAGAATTACAATACATCATGCGTGTACAAAGAATCATAAATATATGCATTAGATTTATCAAATATACAGCACAAACAATGAACCACTAAAACAAATCTATATGATGGTAATACAACTCTCCGGTGCGAACGGACGACTTTGCCTTACGGACATCGTGGACCTCGACGCACTGTTGGGAAAAAAAAGTAATTGCAAAATACCAGTTATGACTAAAACAATTTAAATCCAAGTGAGTAAGACACATTGATATAAAAAGTCATCAGTCAGGTGTATTATATTAAGCATTACCAACTCACCATAAAACTTCTTAAATAAATAATTTCACATAGCGAAATAGCCACTTACCTCGAGGCACTTCTTTTTACTTCCTTTGCGTTTCTCGTAGTCGGCGTACTTGCGCCAGTAGCCGTAGCAGTACGGGTAGTGGGACAAGAAAGCGTCGTACGCTTCCCGCGCCGCATCCACGTCGCTCTATCACAAATATACAAACACCTTTATTCACATTTTGTTATGTGTCATCAAATAAAAAAGATTGCTGCATTTTATCAGTTGGCCCTTGCCAATCCACATTGATATTCAGTTCTTATTGCTTCATAAAGCGATAAGATTAGCAAAAATTTTCATCATACATATAATTAATGTAAACTAAGAATGAACTTTAAAGCAATAATCTTATTGCTTACCTCTTGGTCCACATACTGCAGCAGGTAAGTCCATCCGGTGAAATCAGTGGGATCATCGTTGACAACTTTCCAATACTTGTCCAATTCAGGCAATGCCTTCTTTTTTTGTTTCTCATCAATAGACGATCTTTTTTCAGCTGGAACTGGTTTACTTTCTCCATTCTTTTCGAGTAGGACATGAAAAATAACAACAAAACAATTATTTGTGTGTTAGAAAAGGACTGCATCTATCCTTTTCTAACACACAAATAATTGTTGCTGAAGGGAATTTCGATGTCCTTTGCTTTTACCTTGGCAACTGCTTGTTTCTTGCTTGATGATTCGTTCTCTGATGTAGGAGATCCTGGATCATATCCATCTCCTTCTTCATCAGGTTTGCGCTTACGTGATTCCTTTAACTCTTTTTTTGATGTAGGCAGTTCATCTTCAGATACAACCTAGATTTAAAAGAACAACAATGTTATTAAAAATGCTATCAACTGTGACCCTCCTGAATCAGGGAATTAAATAAAAATTTCAGCTCAATGGGAAACCCGGAAGCGAGTCATGTTTAGCTTGCAAGATTATGTTACATACAGTCGAAACTAAATAAAATATTGCATAAGAGACTAGTCTTGTAGTTTTGATTATAACTTACTTCCGTCGACATCAGATATATTTAATGTCCCCACTGCTGGGGCACATGCTTTCCTTATGGGTGGATAAGGAGGATGGACTATAATCCACCACCCAGGCCCAAATAGGATTGGTGGGTGTTAACGACTGCAAATGCAGCCGGGACCAACGGCTTAACGTGCCTTCTGAAGCACGTAGAAGCTCGAGATAATAAATTTTTGGTCATCTATCCCATGACCGACCCTTACGAAAGTTGCTTAACTTCCGCAATCGCAGGACCAAGCGCTAAACCACTGCACCACCGAGCTCCTCAACTTACTTCAGTATCAGCTGGTAATTCAGCTGGTTTCGGTCCAGGCAGCTCATCATCGGAGACATTTTCTGCATCTTTTACACTGGGTTTTTGTATTTCTGGTAATTCATCTTCAGACACCACTTCAGTTTCTTCTGCTCCACCAGTCTAGAAAGCATTTTAATATTACACAAACACCACACTGTGTTCGAGGGTGCATTGAAAAGTTTCTGGCCTAGTCAAGAAAACAAAATAAAATATGTACAAAAATATTCTTTTACTTTTAATTTTTGGACCCCTTGTCAAAAGTTAATATGAGGTTAAGTTATTGATAAGGAAGTATCCAAAAATGTAATTTTAATAATTGTATTCACATAACAGTAAAACATATTTTAATGCTGGAATTACATTACGAACTTAGTGGCATGAAATTAATTTAGTGACATTAGTTTTACCAACAGTTTCAGGTGTAATATTTATAATATTTTCGTAATGCGTGCATTAATTTCATGAATGCAAATTAGTTTCGTGCCCTGCGCGATTTTTAGTGAAATTAGTGTCATGCAACTAATTTCATAGTATAGATGCGACGTGAAACTAGTGTCGCAAAAGTGCCTAGGCTGTGCGGACGTGTGTATTTTTGCCATCGCGCGCGCTTAAAGCGTTGAAAATGGCGGCAAACCAAAGATGGAGTACAGATAAAAATATACAATATTGAAAATAGTTTTTTTATACTACCTGCTCGTCAATGGCATATTATGTGTCATGCAAACTTTTCCTAAAGTAAGTCATTTTTCCCCATGGGGAATAATGTGATTTGAATTTAGAATGCAACCCTTGTAGTCGTGCTTGATCGATGTTGGTTTCAAAAAAGTTTATGTGCAATGAGATCTTATTCTGAGTTAGGCTGTATGTTATCATGAAAACTTTTTACGAAATTCATTTTCACCCGCGCACCAAGAAAGATTTATTTGAATGTCGAACTGACCACTACAGAATAGACAACAAAAACATAAACTCTAACCCAACTATAAATGTACCAAAGAATGTAACTTTGTCGTTGCACAATTGGTGTAATGTTTCTAACATAACTTTTAATTTTCAATAAATATTCTTAATTTTTCATATTTTATTATTCTAACTTTAAATAATTACTTAAGTTCTTTCTTTATAACAATCATTGGTTTCGATTGCCTCGCAGAAAGTATAAAAAGTAGAGTATGCATCGCGGGCTTAAATGTGTATTTGTAATGGGCGATCTTGAACACCTCGTACTCAGGATTCTAGCCTTAACTCCCTCGCTCCGCTCGGGAGTTAACTGTAGAATCCCTCGTACTCGGGGTTCAATAATAGCGCCCGGGACACAATACACTACTTTAAGCCCTTATTGCATAATCTACTATTATATCTCTCAGGATCTTCATCTGCTAATTCAGAGACTAACTTCATTGCACCCAAGTGCTTTCTTGTTAACCATCCTCGAATCCACCAACGTCTTTTTTTTCTTAATAGTCTTTTTTTAAGTTTATATAGAATCATCTCTTTAGCTACATTGAATATAGAAAAATATAGCTTTGATGCTGTCGGGCCATGGAAACTGCGATACTGAGGATTTCACGACACTAATTATTTTTCGAAACTACTTTCGCTTATATCGAAACTACTTTCGTGGAACCAAGTTCAACATGCATGACACTAATTTCGTAATGTAAATTCGGCTTACAAAATACGACGAAGTTAGAGCAGTTATAAGTTTTAATGACTTGCATTTTTCGTACAAAAGTTTACGGAATTTGTGACATCACAAGTCTCCTTTTATATATAATTTTATATTTTTTTAAGATATTGAAAATCTATTAAACGCTTATGCTAAAATATTTGATTTTATTTCTCTAAATTCGATTTAAGGAAACTTCCTTATTACCTCATAAAAAAATTGTCGAAATAATCATTTATATCCTAAATTTCTAGGTGCATATGCTCACCTTCGCACTTGGCGCGAAGGGGGAAAATCGTGTGGCGGGGCTCCTTGCAATGGCGCTGGTCGGTGTGCCCGATGCGCAAACAAGTGACAATACTTTACAATTTGTGTAGGCATGGAAAATTTGAAAAAGTTTGGAGCAAAATGTAAAGAAAATATTTTCCTTCTACGTTTTTCATAAATTGATTGTACTGCTACTGTAAAATGACGTGACAAATTTTGACAAGGGGACACCAAATTTTATTGCAATTAAATAGTAGTGCTCCAACTTAATGAACAAGCACAATGTTGGTATCACAAAACAAAGTAGGTACTAAATTGTTCAGCTATTTCTGAGGCTGACCATAGAGCTGAAGATCAATTTCTTTAAGGAAACATGGTAAATTACTGCTACAAAAATGGTAAATATATTTCAACTGATAATCAACTCACCTTTTCAGTTTTCTTGGGTAAAGCATTTTCTGTTGTGATTATGGGCTCTGCAGTTGTTACTGTAGACTCTGCAGTTGTTATTGTAGGCTCTGCAGTTTTTTTCCGAGACGCCTCATCTACAAGTTCTACAACATCATCTTGCTGCTCTGGCTCAGATTTGCTCTCATCTTTAACCTAAATGTCAAGAATTACTAATTTAACATCATTCTAAATAGTTTATAGAAGCTGAAGAATCTCACATCATTGCATAACCTACTGAATTTGTCAACTTGTAACAAACTAACCCATGTTACTAAAGGCCTGTTTCACCAGTTCTGGATAGCACCAATTTTATAGTTAGATTTAAAAATGAAACAGAATTTTTACAATATTATGCCAGGTAAATGTTTGGAAATGTCTGGAACCTATAAAACTAGCCGTAAATTTCCTAAAACTAGTTTGATAATAACTGGTGTTTATTAGTCACTTTTATTCAATAAGCAACCTCACCTCTTTTGTCTCCTTACTGGTAACTATGATATCAGCTTCTTCAGATTCATGTATCGGCTCAGCTGGTGAATCAGCTTTGTCATCTTCTATAACCTAAGTCAGAAAGATCTGCATTTAAACTTTGTAAAATACATATGGTCCACTCAACAAATAACTCAAAAGGAGTTGTAGAGTGCGTAAGCGGCTACATACGCAATTTCTTCAGAAACTTGTTTAGGGTGCTTAGGGTGTAAACATACTTCCTTGTTGATTTGACTACGGAACCCTAAAAAGGCCTTTCTAATGATATATCACTCGTTGGTATAGATAGAGTGATAGATATGGTGGATCTTGCCCATCATCAAAATTTTCATATTTCCGGAGCGTGCGGCTCAAAAACGATGAGGAGATTGGAAAAAGTGTATGGAATATGAGTGGTAGGTACACTTTTCTCTAAGACGCACCGTATTGGAGATATCAGCGAAAAACTAAAAAGTGAGACCTTTAAATCACTCCCCCCACTCTCCTCCGGCTCATCTCCTAGAACTTTTGGTATGTTCACACTCTAAGTACCCTAAACAAGTTTCTGAAGATATCACGTATGTATACGCTCACGCACTCTACAACTCCTTTATTGATGGACTAATAACTATGAACACATACAGTGACAACAAACTAAATTAACAAATCAAATATTACACATCCACTACTACTTAAATGTGAATACCAATAATTATCAATAAATACATTTTTCTTTGTAAAAAAAATAACTAATTTTTGTTAAGCTAAGATGGTTAAAAACGGTTAGTATTCAGACTTAAGTAAAGAAAGTTTTCTTAACATAAGCTCATCTTAAAAGCTAACAATTTTTTTAAACAAGCATAGCTACTACAGCTACAAGTACGATTACACTGGCAAATGAAAAAACAAATTTAACTCAAAATGCAATATATTTGACTAACAGCATTAAAATCAAGCTGTAATACCTGCTGTTTGTCATCTCACATATATCTTAATACTCGAGAACCTACCAGATAATGTATGAAGTAGAAATGTGGATGTCTAAGAAACAATGCAATCACTCACTATTCCAATACCTGTAACTAGGGTTGCCAGATCGGAAGTCTAAAATATCTGGAGAAATTTAAAAATGTCGGGATTTTGGGGTTGTTGTCAGGAGAAATAAATATTTAAAATAAAATTTAACTTAATTTTAATGATGATCAGTAACAGGTTTGAACCCTAAAGTTTTATTAATATAATAAAAAAACATATTCATAGCTATGAACCCAAGTGAAAGATTTTTTGAAATCCGTTTAGAAATGGTTGAGTTATAAGGGTTGAAAGGCTTTATCACGTATGACGTAAAGTTCGCATACGTCGACGTCATAAGGACCCCCAAAATAACAGTGTTCTAGCTCGTATAACTTCTCAGGTTTAAGAGATATCGTGACAATTTCTTCACAGTTAAAAAAAACAGTTAATCATGTGGTGGCATAAGCTTTCCGATAAGTCACTTAACAAAAATCATTTCTGATCTTCATTGTCATACAAAAAGACATTGCTGACACATACATAATTTAAGTACTAGTTAATGTTTTTTGTGATTGTGATTATCATTAAGAAGTAGTACTTATCAACAATTTATTATTTTGGAATAGACAATAAAAGTTCAATTTTCAAGTTAGAAACAAATACTGCCCCATTACAATAAGCTGTTAAAGCAGTATTTACAGAGTTATCATACATGCGTTTGATAATATGACTTGCTTTAATTTTAAATCATAAATAAATAATGTAAATTCAACCTCTATAAAAACTTACCTAATCAATTTTAGTGTCATTAGTGTCCAATGTATCAATATTCTTTAGAAGCTGTGAAATAGCAAGCGCAACAAAGTAAACAATACAGGCGAACATAGGTAGGATAACTATCTATGTAAGGGAGGATGCCTGTCAAGGAAGCACAAAATGCCCGACTTTTCAGAAAATAACTACAGTAAAGAAACAACCACAAATTTTAGTCATTTTCATCCACTAATCTTGTACTCTTGCCTGTTTGTTTGTTTAAAAAATGGCTCCATTGGACCGTTTTTAGCCAGTGTCATCCATTAATCTTGTAATCTGTGGTTTCCATCACGAAATAAAAAAATGACTATCTCAGCTTAGCGCCGATTCTTAGGCCACAAGCCGGTCTAAACCTTAAAATGCCTGTCAAATGTGGCAAATGCCTGTCAGATGTTAACCCTAAACGTAAACTACTGCCAGAGAAAGCCACGACACCACTAACCTAAAGCAAAACAATTTTTAATTATTGTTTTGTAGAGAATTTTCGGGAAAGCTGTTTGTTGAGAGATTTATCGGGAATTGGGAGATCACTTGAAATGTCGATAGAATCCAGTCAAATCCCGACCATCTGGCAACCCTACCTGTTACCTAGGAACTTAAGTAACGGTTAGTCTGATAATAAATTGTTTTAAATACCTGTTCTATATTTTTCAAGTCTTCTTCACACTCTGTTGTCAAGTCAAAAACATCATCCTATAAAGATGAAAAGAAGAAAAGATGAGTTGTTTGATTAAATTAACTATATTGCAAGAAGCAATAATAATAAAAACTTATTGTTCTTTGATATACATACCTCTCTATCTAGAGTGTTTGTGTCATTTGCCACTAAGCTATTATTGGTCGATTCACTAAATTTCAAATCACCAGTAGCACTATCATCATCCATTTTCATGGATGGCTCATCATGATGTTCAGAGATAACATCATTTGACAGTTCACTAACAGGCTCTTGATCAAAATCAGTTTCCATCTTGGGCTTTTCATTCTCTGCAACATCACCATCAGTGTCAAAGGCGGTTGATTTATAGACATTTTCGCCTTGCATCGAGTCGCCATCGGAGAGCACGTTACTCATAGAATCGCTTGGGAATGTAATCGCATTGTCGCCGACATCGAAAGAATCCGCATTGAAACTGTCCGCTTTGTTATTCAAGTAGTCTCCCACGCTTCCCGCTGACAACTCGACCGCATTGAGGAAACCTTGGTTCGACGCCGACGATTCATCGACCACCACAGCGTCCACACTGTTGAATTCCCCTTCGGTGAGCAAGTGTGAAAGCCCATTAGAGTTTTCGTTAATCAATGGGCCTTCGTCAGTTTCCATCGGTCCATCCGACAAACACTTCTGAAAGATAATACAAATTAAATTACGTAAAAATATTAACACGTAGAAACGAAAATCTATAACCTCTCTCAACGTCCTTACACACCTGCAGATCTGAACTGACTTCATCATCCATATTGAACAGAACTTTTACAGCTGCAGAAACTATTTGATTACTGTTTTTATTAATTCAATAAAAACAACGAAAGTCTACTAAATTCATTGATAAAACAATTCCCAAAATATCGACGCTTTGCTGCACAGATTGCTAAACAAGTACTTACCACAGATGAGATGAATATACTAGTACACACGACGGCACGTCAGGTTATACAGTTAAACTACGAAAACAGATTTTATAACATGGGGTGAGGTGCCGTCGTGTGTACCTACCTAAAGCGCTCAGTAACGATCAATTGCGATTGTCAATTTTTGAGCAAATGACGCAAATTGATGCGAAAATTGATCGTTTATGTACATGAGCAAATGAAGCGATTGTCAATGCTCTACGGAATTTGACGCTTGACGGCGAATGATGGGAATTGACACCAATTGACGCAAATTGACGCGCCTGGGGCTCTATCAGCTAAAAACATTGAAGTTCATGTTAACTGTGTTTTGGAGTTTTTGGCGCCATTTTGTCGAGTTCCGTTAGGTGTCTATTTTAATTATTTTCAAATTGATTCATAGTGGATATTGTGTCTTAAAATTGGTGCAGTTATATGGTACAAGTGTCTACGCAACTGAACAATATGTGAGATAATTGAAATAGGCGCGATCTTGGTTGTGTGAAGCTGAGACTTTTATTGAAGTGGTGGCTTCCTCGGCAGAACTATCCGAGTAAACTGTCTTGATATACTTGGTGCCAAATGCTCCAAGCAGCATTGGAATGCGATGCACCCGCATTCTAATGAAAAATTAAACAATATCTACCACTGAACTATTTAATACTTGACACTGGCAAAAATTACTTCCAAGAGGAAAGTAGATTGCCATAACAAAAAAAAAACTGTGTTTTGACAGATGTATGTAATACATTGCTACTTTGTTTTGGCACAAATAAAAACTTACCAAAGAAAAGTAGCAAAGTATCATAAACATCTGTCAAAACACAGTTAACATGAACTTCAATGTTTTTAGCCGATACCGCCGCTTTGTGCGTTCCATCGTTTTGGGTGTAGTTGTTTGGGTAAAGTTTAACTCGTTTGAGGAGTTTTTGGCGCCATTTTGTCGAGTTCGGTTTGGTGTCTGTTTTAATTATTTTCAAATTGATTCATAGTGGATATTGTGTCTTAAAATTGGTGCAGTTATATGGTACAAGTGTCTACGCAACTGAAAATTATGTGGGATAATTGAAATAGGCGCGATCTTGGTTGTGTGAAGCTGAGACTTTTATTGAAGTGATGGCTTCCTCGGCAGAACTAACCGAGTAAACTGTCTTGATATACTTGGTGCCAAATGCTCCAAGCAGCATTGGAATGCTATGCACCCGCATTCTAATGTAAAATTAAACAATATCTACCACTGAACTATTTAACACTTGACACTAGCAAAAATTACTTCCAAGAGGAAAGCAGATTGCCATAACAAAAATAGAAGAAGAACTCGTTTGAGTTGCAACCAAGCCACAGAACGATCGAGTTGTTTTTATAACCTAAAAGAACTTTGGATGTCATTAAGTACAAAGTTTTCGTTTCCTATTTTGGAATACAAATAATTTAAACATTCCTATACACAAAATCAAATAAAATCTGTTTTTTTGAGGAGCAACCATGAACTTTTAGGCACAAAAACATCTAAATACAAAATAATGTCAAATGACATTGACATTATGACAAAAGATAAACGTCAGAGCGTTTTTCAACGACCGATTTAGGTGGACATTAGGCATTTTTCAGCATCGCCAGTCGACTATTTGATCAACAATTATTATGATTTTTTCGATGTTTAACAAATGTGACAGGAAACTTATTTTAGTTTTTGTGTAATAAAATGCCATATTATAGTATTGTGTCGTTTTCCGCAATAAGTAGGTAATGTGTAAAATCTCGTGAAAATGTTACTTTTTGAGCTGTCTCATGTTATATTTGACTATCTACCACTGGCAACACTGCCTCAGCCTCAGTCAGTGTATCTGTGCGCTGTGCTGTGTGTTGTTTCATAAATAACCTCAAAAATATAATAGAATTGTTTTCATTCTTTTTTTCTTGCAGAAATCAATTCTTTTTGATTGGATATTATGTTATGTCTAACTTCATTTTTTACTAAAACCATAGCTAAAACTTTAAACAATGGACAAAGCTGCCTGATGCAGCAAACGAGGGTAATTTTCTTCTTCATAATAATTATATTATTATGCTACAGTCTTCGTACAAAGTAAAAATTTATTTGTTTCTTCAGAATACATTTATTTTAAAAAGACGATGGCCTCCATCGCTTCATAAAAAAGGAGGCAAGCTACCGAAAATGAGGGCGAGGCATTTCATTTATGATTTGGTTCAAGATACTAATGTACAGAAAAAACCTGATATAAAGGTTATTTTAAAACAATTTGTTGATGGTAAGTCGCTTATTCACATAACAGGAATATTTTTTATTATGTTCTTCCCTTAAGTGTCCTAGGATTACACTACGTTAGTACACACGACAGCACGTCAGGTTATACAGTTAAACTGCGAAAACAGCTTTTATTACGTAGAGCATAAAGGCGGTCTCAAGGTCATCATGTATAGTCTGAGGTACCGTCGTGTGTACATTACACATTAGTAAAGGTTCAGAAAGGATTTTTTTTAAGTATCACAATAAAAGTGGAATCCTACGATGCGCTTATTGTTTGTTCGGCACCACCGACTTCAAATTGGTATTGGTTTAGTAATACAATATTAGTGAACGTCAGGATGGCTTGTTGGCTGCATTGGTTCGTGTTAAGCTGGTGACCAAAAATTGCTACCTACAGTCAGTTAATTGCTACCTAACTATAAACCAAAATAAAGGGATTGCAAAATGTCCAGCCATTCTGATATCAGGATGGCTGGTCCACTCTCCGTTAGTGTAAACTATACAAATTCCTGTTATTATTTTTACTTCAGTAATTGCTACCTGATTGCTACCCTCATGTTTATCAATGTCTACCTTGTAGCTGTAACAAGTAAAAAGTTATGATCATTTGAAAATTTTACAGGGAATGGACTAAGGGTATTGAAATAAGCTAAAACGATTACAACAATGTTTTTATTGAATTTTTTTTTTATGAAATAATGTCTATTTACTAATGCCCTTACTAATAAAGATTGTATAGCAGATAAGTTACACAATGGTTACTCTCTGTCAAACTGTTTAAGTTTGACTTTAAAAAGAAAGGGACAAAACACTGTAACACGGCAATAAGCCAGCAAAAATATTCCCTCGTACATTTAAAGGAAAAATTTAATTTTTGGCTATTTTTATGTTTTTAATTTGTACTGGTGGATCGCCATTAGTTAATCATTGGCCTAAGTGGCCCATGGTCTCAATAAGTCGGTGCATCCCTGCAAGCTAGATTCACTTACCCAACTATAATTATATACACTGGAAAACAGAATTTGGATCTTCTTTTTATTTTAACAAAAACCCTGGAAAGAAACAGGGTGAACTCAAATTTTCTCATTTTAAATAATCTATACTGAATTCCATATGTACAAAAGTTTTAGTAAATAATTTCATGAAATCCTATCAATATTATTAAATTATTATTAGGTGTTGGGAAAGTTGGTGATGTATTGACTTTACGACCAAGTGTGGCATATAAAGAGTACTTGTTGCCTGGTCTTGCTGTTTATGCCAGTCCTGAAAACTTGGAACAAATTGATGTCCAAGAGACCCATACCAAGGAAGAAGATAGTTTCAGCTCACCCTTTGTTAAAAGAGTAAGTTTGTACCTGCTGAGAGGAGTGTCTAATCAATTCTATAACACATTGTACTCTTGATATGATTTAAACATAATTATTATATACCATTCTTGGATGTGTCCCAAATCAATATATTTTGAATATGTTACAGACGGTGGGATGTCTCTCACGATTGGTGTTAGGTATCACTATGAGTAAACTGGTTCCATGGACCCTTGAACCCTGGCATGTCCGTGCGTCATTCAGAAAAGCTGGTTTTGTAGTTCCAGAACATGCTATTGAGATGCCACCTGTAGTCATAAAGGGCCCAGATCTCGCCTTGCAGGAAAAGGAATTTTATGTTACTGTTACGGTGAGAGTACAATAATAATATTGTTTAAAATTGTCACTAAATAACCAGTGTTTACGATGGTGTATAACTTGCCAGTATCAAATTATTGATAAGGGTATCTAAAAACTTTTGGCATGCTTCCCGTGTATGTATATTATGACTATTGTGAGCGAATGTACATGTCTACTCATCACATTATTCTTGGTATGTTTTGATTACAAAATCACAAACACATAAAAACTATGTTAATTTTGTCGAGCGTGACTGTACTTAGGGTGTACGAGGCATCGTATGTAAGCGCACTTAGCGCACTTGCGATAGCAATGGCAAGCCAATCAGCGCTTCCGTCACTCAGAGCCGCCAATCAGAGTTTACACTCGGCTGTTGCAGACACTCTGCTGTTGCAGGCACGGCGGCACAGAATACATAATAGTGCCACAATTTTATCAATCTGTTAATGTTATTAGAATAAACTATATCGGGATTTACACCATGTACCTGTTTATTTTTGAGTTGCAACACGTGCGGCATGTCCTACAAGGCAGTGGATATTCAGGAAAGCTTCCACCGAGACACAAGATATAGCACCAGTTACAGAGGCAGGAAGTAGATAGACAGCCAGTATTTTTACCATATGTAAAGGGAGTGACGGATAAGGTCTCAAATATTTTAAAAAAGTACGCAATAAAAACTATCTTCACTCCTTTGAAAAAGGTATCGCAATGTCTACGGTCCCCGAAAGATAGTTTTCCTTTGGAGAAACCTGGTGTTTATAAGATCGACTGCAGTTGTGGTAGTTCATATATCGGCCAAACTAAACGCACAATAGCATGCCGTATAAAGGAGCACATAAAAGCGGTCAAAAACAACGATACGCAAAAATCGGCCATCGCTGAACATTTACTTCATTCGGACACAAATCACTGGATCGAGTTGCATAACCCTCAGATTATCTCAACAGAACGCCACTACATACCAAGAATGGTCAGAGAAGCGATTGAAATTACCAAATACAAAAATTTCAATCGTGAAGATGGGTTTAAATTGTCGAGTGTTTGGAACCCTGTAATCCGTTTGTGTAAAAACAACATGAAATGTAAAAGCGCCGTTTCGCGTACAGATATAGTAAGTGTCGTGTGTCGTGAACAGATTCGAGTGAGTAGTGAGTTTGCAGACAGTGGTACCGGTATCGAGCGTAATAATAAAAGACTTAGACGGAGGGTAGACCGATTTGTCTGCCAATAACATCTACCCGCACGCAACAATCGACAGTTCTTCCGTGACCATGGCACATGCAACTGCGCCGAAATATCGGAGTCTCAAAAATAAACAGGTACATGGTGTAAATCCCGATATAGTTTATTCTAATAACGTCAAAAACCATGGAAATTTAAAACATTAATCTGTTAATGTCCATATTATCGCGGAGTTCAGCCTCCTTTGACTAATGACTGACAGGCTGAAAGACATATGACAGAAGATGACAGGGAGGGAAGGACGGTAGTAGTCCTTCCGTTGAGCCCAAGACTTAAAAGGGGCATATTCGGCTTTAGTTTTTTTTAAACACGTTGTATAGAGGGGCCATTACAGCCCTATTAAGCAATTGAATACACAGTATCTTCATTCACAGTATGCATAGAACAGTTGTCATGTAATTTGGTGGAATAAACTTTCTTGAATGAAATAAGTAAAATCAGCAAATTCACTAATTAAACATTTCCAGATCAACAAGACTGAAAAAGTCAATGTGAGGTGTCGCATTCACCACTGGGCTACCGGTTTGGATAGACTACCACATGCCCCATTTCATTGGAAGAAGCCATTAGAAGCATTGATACCAGAACAAGCTGCCGTTTTAGAGAGCATGCCCCTGCCACCATGAATTATTTAATTATTGTAGTATTTGTAAGTAGATTGGTATGAATAATACAAGCTAGAATTTATTCACTTTATTTTATTTTAATCAAACTTAAGTTAAACTTTTCAAGCAAAAATTAACAGATAAATCTACATAATTGAACAAATGTCATATGTTTAAAATTTATTATTTGGTAAAATTGAGTTGTTTTTAAATACATGCTAAAAATCCTATTGTGCTTTGTTAACTTGCTGGTCTGTTTCTTTTGGAGAAGGCTGTCGATTCAATTCTTTTTCTACACCACTGATCTCAATTGGCTCATTTTGTTTTTCCACAATATAACCTTCTTCATTGTCCAACACTTGCTCAACATCTTGTGGTGTTTCGCCTTGAATTTCATATTGAACAGTTTCTTGTTGAGAATTCTCTTCCACTACCTGTTGTTGTCCTATATATTCGTTTTGTTCGTATCCTTGCTCAGCATATTGCTGTTCATATCCTTGTTGATAATCTTGTGGGTTATAATCAGTGCTGTATTGCTGTTGATAATTTTGATCGTATTGCTGTAACGCTGCGTCATTCTCATTTGCTTCGATTGTATATGGTTGTTCAGTTTGCGCACCTTCATAATGCGCAATATATTCTTCTTGGTTGTAGTTCTGATTGTGTGCAGGATATTCTGCATTGTAATCATCCACTACATTATCCTCATTATACGTATAGTTTTCATTAGTTTGCTCGTCATAATAATTGTCTACGTTTTCAGCATATGTTTCGACGCCAGCTGTTTCAGCCAGATCAGTATCGTCCGTTACAACAATAGGATCAAAATTATTATCCGACTTTTCCTTATCATTGTTTGCAAATGCTATCTGATCAGTATTAAAAGAAGAGCTGTCGCCACCTGCTTGCATGAATGGCTGCTCTGGATTAATATTTACACCATCTTCGACATGTACATCATCGTCGTGAGGTGTAAAATCTTGGGCATTAATTATCTCAACTGGATAATCAAGTTGTTCACCTGTATCAGCTATATTTTCATGAGCCATATCATTATTTATTTCCTTAACAAAGTCGTTGGGATGTATAGTTTGAAATACGTTTCCGTTTTCTATGTTCAAAGGGAAATATTGTTCATTATCAACAGGTTCGTTAGTAATTTCTTCTTTTATATATTGTTCCTGCACAATGGATATGTCATCTGGTGCGTATTCGTATTGGATGACATTGTTTTCGTTATCTGGTACAGGGTTAAATGCATTTGGCTCAATGTATTCTGATGCTTTCGTTGAATCTATATCTTCCTTTGGTGAAGAAATATTATCAGTAGTACTGAAATTTTCTTTTAATTTCGTTTCATCATTAACAATATCATTGAAATTGTCATACTGATACACAATTTCCTGATTGTTAGTTTCATGAATATCCACATCCTGATCTAAGTCTTCTTTGTGTGGAATAATATCATTATAATTATTATCATGATGGTAACTTTGTGATTGTGGCTCATAATCTTCTGTTGGTTTTCTTTGTTTAATGTGGTCTTTTTCCGTATTTTTTCCAGTTTCAAGCATAGAAGTAGGTTGAGGTATGAAAACTGTTTCTTCTTTCTCGCTTTTCTTCAACTGTTCTAGGATATCATATTTACTCTTCCAATCATTGCTTTCATCTTTTTCAGATTTCATTTTTAGCAAATAATTGTTATTATGCACTGGTCTTGATTTAGGAATTAATATATACTTTTTACTTATTTCTTGTAATATAGATTCATCCATGACTTGAGGTGATTCCGGGGGAAAATATGTTTGGTTGGAACTTGGGATAGGTTGGTATGACAGACTTTCTAATGTTTGATTGGATAAGTTGTAAGGCGCTGGTTTGCGATGATCTTCAATGAGACTGGTCTGGAAAACGAATAAAAAGTCTGAATGGGCATAATTATTGTCTCCTAGGGCCTATATTATAAACATTACAATTATTAGTAATTCGCATACATTGCGGTGTCTGTAAGAAGTTTACTTTCGAGTTTCAAATTGGCGACGCATGGACGCCAAACAATCGTTGTAAATTGCACGGCCCGTGCAATTTTTTATCTAATCCCTAAAATATTTAATGACACCCCTTTAAATATGGGTGAGTATTGAGTATACAATGTTATTGTAGTGAATATGATTAGATATGTAATAACTCTTATACGTATAAAGGTAAACCTTATGTAATGAAGAAAAATAACAAATCTCTATTTTCTCTATATTGTATTTCGGACTAACTTTCTAGGGAAAATCTTTTAATATTATGTCAAACTTAATTAAGTTAATGCATACCTATGATTTTAGTCTAAGAAAAAAAAATACTTGTACAAAACTTTCTAAGTTAGATATAGTTCCGATGCTCACCTTATGGCGCACTTGCACCAGCGCCGTACAGCAGCGCATCTTGTCCAATTTCTCCAAAATATATTCATTCCGTTCTTTCCTTTTTTTATCCTCTTCCAAGTAGGCATCATATTTCTTTTTCAAAGCGTTTATACGTTCTGATTTAACCCTAAAAATAATTATTCATTAAATAAACATTATCACAGTCATTACTAGGATGCAACAAATTATGCGCACTTTTTTTCTGATCTCCCCATATATGTTTCTATTGATTTTGTCTGACGAAACTAGCTTACAACGGTGGAGCACAGGCTCGCATGGTACCGATGTAAACAAAGCAATGCCGTACCGACCTTCGCGAAGGTTTCACAGGTCGCCGCGGTGTACACACGAACGGTATAACCGACGACCAACCGGGAATTGTACACAGTTGGCTAACTTATATTGTGGTACTATTTATTCTTGTGGTTGAATAATACGTTTAAGCATCGGTCGGTAGCGAGCATGCTTACTGCGCAATTTCCTGGGTTCAAATACTGGCAGGGGCAAATGTTTGTGATCGTAACGTATCGTGATTGTACCCGTAAGTATTGTTTTTATTCAACGTAATGAATCCTTTCATATTCACGGACCATCTCGTCGTGAAGTTTCGACCGCCCGTCCGTGTCCGTCAGTGCCGTAGAATATAATGATTAAAATAGAACCGTAGTACCTACATACAATTTTACATGAAGTTTATCATAAAGAGTTCTTTAGATTGTTTTTGAACCGTATGCGTTTTACTGTTTGAATTTTATTTTTGCCACGTAGTATGTAAGAAACCTGGCAGTACCAGTCGCCACTCGCGTCAGCCACGCCACGAAGTAACAGCGTCGGTAGAATAACCTTCGACCTTGTTACCGAAGCTAAGTCACGAAAAGTCCATACATTGAATAATATTTGTGACAATTCAAACAACACTAAAAGCTTTTTACTTATTTGAATGCAACTGCAGTGAACTTTAAAAAGTTCATTCACCGCTTACTAACTGCTGCCCAAACAAATGCAGCGTCTTTTATATGCAAATTCACTTATTGATTTGTAAGTAAGTATAAACTTTTGGTTCAGACTAGAGTCTAACTAAAGAATCAAAAGACCGAAGTCCCGAGGGGTCTCTATTCTCGCACCGAAGATTCTTACTTTTATTTTTCTAGCTATGTGACTACAAAATCAAGATATTCGATTATTTTACCTCGCAGCCCCCTATGATTGCAGAAATCAAGAAAAGTATCGGAAAGACCTGAAATTTTTCAGGTCCGTGCACAGAATATTCAATTAGTACTCTTACATCTTGATATTTTTATAGGTCTACTAGCTTCCACCGCGCTACCCTGCTTCCCCGTTCCCGTCCCTGTCCCCATTCAGAATTGGGTCTAGAGATATTAGTATCCCATTCTGCTTCCCCTTCCCGTCCCTTCCCTTTCCCCTTTACTTTTATTTGCCCTTTTCCGTCCCCGTCTATGGCTTGAATCATGTCCGCCGTGTTGGACTTCAAATAAATGCCATTTTTGCAATCAACATCCCATAAAACTTCAATAACGACATCCATATAATATTATTATCGATGTTTAGGTTTACTTATCCCATTTACCCCCTAAGTGGTTGATTTTCGGAATATCACAAAATGTGTTTGCTTTTTTAGAAGAAGTTACTCCTACGAACGTTGAAATCAAGATGTTTATTATATATTATTTCTCCATAAAATGTGAACACCCATTTCATGCCTTAAACGTAAGTAAATATATAGCTATAATTAGGTAGGTAGTGAAGTAAAAAGTATGGAGATAATGATTTTCATTTTAAAGTACATAGGTTCACATAAATCTAGAGGAGGAACTTTTATATAAGTACTTACGAGTATTTATAATTCTGCCTAAATTAACTTACTTATGTAATTACTGATTTTTGTTGGATTGCAAATGTCTTAAATAAATTTACTTAATAAGTTTTGCTTGACTGTACCATTTCCGTCCAAACACGATTCTGCCTAAACTAGCTTCTGCCGTATCGCGAATCTGCCGAAAAACGCGTGAGGGGAATCATATCCACCGTGTTGGACTTCAAAATAAATTATATTCTGAATATTAAATGAATATGAATATGAATATTTAGAGATTATACGGAGAGAAGATTACTTGCCCATGCAAAAAGCTCATGTTATTAGATATCAAGTCAAAATTTCTCCATCGCGAAAGCATTGTTAAGTAACTTTTTGCTAAACTTTTATTTTATAAAATATGAAATAAAAAATATTTTTGATTTTCTAAGTTCCAGAAGAGTACAATTTTTCTAAGTTCCAGAAGAGTACAATTAGAGGGAGATTACACGATCATTCTCCCGTGGTCACTGACCTCCATAAATTTTTTTTTCAGGTCAGTGTTTCCCTGATCCATTTATCAGTCTGGTTCACAATTTTACCAACTCTGCTGCGGGCGCCAGATTGACACCAGGCTGATACAGGTCTGCCAAAGATCTCGATATAATAAAATAAAATAAATATTTCAAGCTAAATAAACATTTCACTTATGTACACACGACGGCACCTCAGACTATACATGTTGACCTTGAGACCGTTTTTATGTCGTACGTACTAAAAGCCGTTTTCGTAGTTCAACTGTTTAACTTACCTTGCTGTTGTGCGTACCTACCTCGAATACTTATACTTATATAATACTTATACCACACTTATTATGTATGATTTTTTGGTAATCGTTTTTATCGGTCAGATCGGTCATAACAAAAAACTTATTTTCTATAATTAGGTATATTTTTTATTAATACCTGTACCAAATTTAATAAAAAATATACTTATTAAAATAAACCGCACCACGCCGAGCGCCACCGCACCGCGTGAGAGGGTAATAATTTTATTATGCTCAAATACGGGACATTGTATTTTCCCGTATTGTAACCAATACGGGAAAATAAATTAAGGGACACGGTCAAATTCATTGATAAAAAAACGTGACGTCCCGAGAAATACAAGACGTCTGGTTACACTAGGCGACAGATTGATGGTTTTACCACTTAGAGCATTTAGAACCTCTAATAATTAGTTATTCTTCTAAGGAGGAGAAAAGTACAAGGTCAGTGATTCAGTCTTAGGTCTGTGCAGTGCAGACGAGTTCAGGGTTGCCATATTGGGCGATATATCGCGATTTAGGCTACCTCGTGATCGAAATTGCGACTTGTTTTTCGTATTTTGCGATAATCTCGAATTGCGTGACTTCACACATTTTTGCGCGATTTTTGGGCTACTTCACTTCGCTGGCAGTGGCAACATCCAATTAAGAAAACGTGAGTAACACGTATGCAAAAACCACCAATTTTCCTCACTTTAGGCCATATTAATACATTTTTTTGCTCAAATATGGTATACATAACAAATATTTCAAATAAAAAAACTCATTGAAATAATTTTGTTTTATTTTGTTGGAAATTCAAAATATTCCTAATAAGGCCACGAGTGAGATTTAAATCGATATTTTGATCATGACTGGTCACTTTTTGGGATATTTCGTTTTTTGACAAGAATGAACTTTGACATTGGCAAGCAAGTTTGACAGCTACACTGACTACGCTCACAGTGCTTTGGTGAACTAAAAAAGACTCGCGACCAGTCGGACTATTTTATAATTTAGCACATTTTATGCTAGAAATCCTGTCATTGCCTCACTCAAAACGCCAATTGCGAGCTACATTACTAACTTCAAAAAAAAAGAAACCAATTGTCAATCAAAATCTATTGCTGGGAATCTATTTACGTAGCAACTCATTAAGATAACAGGCAAAAACTGGGTAGATTTCAATCCTACCGATAATATGATGAAAAATATGTATGTACAAAAAGGTTGAAACGCCTGAAACTTAATGTTTATTTGTGAAATAAAGTTACCGTAAATTTACCGTATTTTTAATTTTTAATCTCCCGTAATTTTCCACCATATACCGTATTTCTAGACTAGCAACACCGTAATTTTGACAGTTAAGAGTTGATTGGAGACACTGGTGGCTGACTGACCGCTGTTTATTAATTTCTTTGAGGACTAGTTTCTTGTGGATTTATGATTATATTTATACAGTTTCACCATAAACTTTCTAGTACATCAAGTTGATGTAATCTCTATAATCTATAATTTATTAAACTTTAAGACACTTCCGCATTGCAAATCTACCATGTTACATAATTATAAACAATCTTTAACATCATTCATCACATCAGTAGGTATTATATTTTTACGCTTTGATCAGTAGGTTGATGTAATGAGAACATAAGACTTTTCTTGTAAAGCACAATGATTTATAAATGGTGGCATAAATTCGTCCGCCGTAGAACTAAGCCAATTCCAGAGGATGTGGCAGTTTTATGGAAACGACGGCTTAGCGTTGCCTATGGTATACTAGCATGGAATGCATTTGGGTTAGTTTTATACAGTGTATATCAAGGTAAAGCTGATTGGGCAGATTACTATGGCCTTAAGACGGAAGAAGAACGGTCTTCAGCTCCAGGTAATTATATAAGTTTTTATATATAGCTCATAACTAAAAATGGATGATATTTCAGCAGTCTATTCCTTAACTTATGATTAGGTTTATCAAATTTTCCAATAATGCATATTAGATGCTTATAAATCATACTATTTTATTTGTTTCACACATTACACAGATTCAGGGTTTCAAAGTAGTCATGTTTTAAATATTTATCTTGATTTTCAGGGCAAGCATGGGCAAATACTCTTGGTATAAAGAATGCAAAAGTTTTCAAAATATCAGGACTAAAAAAAGTTGGAGAATATGAAATTGTTGATGGTGAAACTGTGGAGAGTGGGAAAAGCAAGCAGTCACTACAAGACCATGATGAGCAACCTTGATTAACATCTATTACATTTGATAAACAGTACCAAAAACAGACAGTTCTAGCTTTGTTATTTAATTGTATTACTTTTATTATACTAGACATGAGCCAAAATGTGGATTACCCAGTCAATGTCAAATCATAGGAATAATCATGGTCTAGGGATATGAAGGGACGACCAGCAGTGTGGAAGGCCAAATCCTAATACATAATGTGTGATGTCAATAATATTAACCACTGGAATAGAATACATGCTGTGTGGTAAGCATGAATACGATTCGCGCGTCGCGCTTGTGGTAAGAACTTTAGTGCAGTGGGTCCAACAGTAAATGGAATTTACCTGTCAACCCACAACTGGGTCATGTCATGCCGGTGTGTCCACGGGTCATTACCCAACTATCTGTAGGTATAATAAATTCCTTAATACATTAATGACTATTTTTTATTTACTTACAATATACTTTAATATTTACTGAAAGCAAGTTATTCAAAATTATAAACGACAAAATATTGTTTCAGCCACACCAATAAATGCCTGTAACTAATTAATCAACAGCGAAATAAAAACTATGGAACGAGCATTCTGCTCAAAAAACATTTAATCATGCAGCACAAAGCAACTGAACACTGGTTGCATTATAGCAACCAAAATTATACTCATAGATATTTTCTATACTTAAAGGAAAAAATATGATACATTATATTATCTATTTACTGCCTTCTTTGCATCTTTTAAGCAATATTTGTTTGCAATTACACTTTGATAGATTTTAGTTCCCTGTTAATAGGAATGAACTATAAAACTCTGTACCTTCCGTGAAAAGAGGTATAACTCTAAAAACATGATTTTCGGGAAATTGACTTTAAAGTTAAAAAAAATCTCACTCTTCAACTGAGAATGATAAAATAAAATAAGTGCTTGTAGACTGTAGATGGTTAAGCTAACTTTGTTTTCTTGTATTATTTAAAGAGAAATGTCTTACAGGTTTTTCAGTATTCATGAAATTGTTTAGTTACATCACTAATCACATTTATTTGTTTTGTGTATATTGATGTAATAAGACTTATATCATTTTTCACCATGAAAATCCGCTTTCGTGTAAAATGTTAACTGACTTTATTTTTTTGTGTCTGCCTTTTCAATTGTATGTTTTTTTTAAAGTTGTAGAACAAACATTATTGAACACACTCTAAATGTTAGTAATTAGAGTTTAGTTTTGTAGAATCGTTTAAAAAAATCAAATTATATCAATTTACACAACTTTTTTGAAAAAAATCGATGTGGATATTGTTATAACTTTTATCACAAACGATATAACTAGTACGTATACTATGTGAATAGTGATATAACTTATGATAAAATACTAAATAATATCATGAGGTAATGTTTGCTGTTATTAAAACCCAAAAATATTTCGGTAATTTATTACTAAAACTTTGGTAATCATATAAAATACTAAATCTTGCTTCATTAGCGCTTAAATCAACTTGGATAAGCAGAACAATGTGTTTTAAATTTTGAAAAATAACAAAACAATATTAAACTTAAAGGTTTACTTAAACAAAACATAACAGATGTTTAGACTTGTTAAAACTGTTGTTGTATCGAAATTCAACGTAACATAATAAAGAAAACAGGCTGGTATTTAAACACCTACTCAGAGAAAAGAAAAAGAATATAAATGTTTATTCCATTGAGCTGATCGGGAATTGATCCCATTGGCTTAATATTGACTTGACTACGGAGTGCTTCATGTAAAGACAACACAATCATCACTGCAGTCATTCAGACTCAAAATTAGCCAACTTGTAAATGACAACTAGCAATAAACCGATTTTAAAAAAAACATTCATAAGTCCCATTTCCATTCAGTAGCCAATTAAAATAAATTAATTTACTCCCAAAATAGTACATTTAATGATAGTAAATAAATTATTCTTTAAAAACTCCCGACACAGAAAAGCTAACTCTTAAAAAGTTAAATATAATATCATCATTATTATCAAGTTATAAATAAATCTATGGAAAAATCGTAGACGTCGGTGGACCGCGAAGTTAATGTGTCGAGCTTACATGTAAATCCATTAACTTAGCGGTCCCCCGACGTCTACGATTTTTTCATAGATCTATTTAAAGACTTGATGATATGATGACATTATTTTCAACTTTTTAAGAGTAAGCTTTTTTTGTATCGGGGGTTTATTAAATTTTTTATTTCAGTTTTATTTGAAGCTTTTTAAACTAAATTTTTGGCGGCCATTATCATTGAAGTAACACGGTACCAAATTTTGAATTCAATTTCAAAAAGCTGATGAGTCCTGATTACCAATCTAGGAGTATAACCTAATCATCGAGACCATTCCAATGAGCCCAAACACGATACCTCTGCTGTATGTTGTTGAAGAGTTGGGTATCCTTCAGATTCTAGATGATGCCACATCGTCACCACCTATTATACTTTATTCGCAATTTACTCATTAAAGACCATTTTAGTGATCCCAAACACGATACCTCTGCTGTATGTTGTTGAAGAGTTGGGTATCCTTCAGATTCTAGATGATGCCACATCATCACCATCTATTATACTTTATTCGCAATTTACTCATTAAAGACCATACTAGTGATCTCAAACACTATACCTCTGCTGTATGTTGGTGAGGAGTTGAGTATTCTGCTGATTCCAGTTGATGCTTAAGCTTCAGGTCATGGTTACCTTACCATGTTCTTTTAATATCATTGCAGTAACACGGTACCAAATTTCGAATTGACTGGACATATGGAACTTAGCCAGATCCCCTCATCAACTAGAAAAGAGCTGATGATCTTCTAACGGCTGATCAGGTCATGGTTACTTTACCATGTTCTTTCAATGTCATTGAAGTAATACTGTACCAAATTCCGAATCGATCGGACATAAAGAAGTTAGTCAGATCCCGTCATCAACTAGAAAAGAGCTGATGATCTTCAAGCAGCTGAACAAATTTTCATGAAACATGACCCTTTGTTCCCAACGAGTCACACTGTAACCTGTAACACTGTGACTCGTTGGGAAAACTTTGTAAAATTATTCCCAACTGGTCACACTGTAACTCGTTGGGAGATCTTTCTTAAATAATTCCCAACCAGTCATACCACACTGTGACACGTTGGGAGACCTTTCTTAAATCATTCCCAACCAGTCACACTCTGGCTTGTTAGGCCAACCTGCTGATAGGTATACTGTTGCATGTTCATTTTTTTAACTCTATTTATGTGAAACCTTTTATCCAATCTTTGACTCAAAAATTCGATCCTATTCTAAATGCAATATTCCTGTTAATCTTGATAGCCTACAAAGATATACTCTGACCTTTAGATTACCAGTTAAAATATTTCTAACAGGGAAATAAAAATTAAACCGACAAACGCACTAACTATTATTGACTTGCCGCCGTCATAAATCATATTGTTTTGTTAAAAAGAAAACAGGTGTTTTATTGCTTTCAACTTGTTTACGTAATTCCCTAATTTTTTTTTGAAAATCGCCGAAAAAGCAGCCGAAAGGGTGTGACAGTCCGAGCTTCTTTGTCTGTTAATACAATAGAACACTTAATCTTATTTTTGTGTAGAAGCTCCACCCAAAGTATAATATTCTCTACCCATGCAAAATTAAGGATTATATTTGCAGGTAAGCTCGTACTGTACGAACATAAATATGAATCATCAGGAACCATGTTAAAGCTCGTAAAGAAAGGGATGCAAATATTTGTTTTCTATACGATTAGGTCAGTCAACGCTTATCAGTGCACGCCTCGCTACATACCATGGAGGAACGCGCGTCTACTTCGGCGGAACAACAATCACAGGATTACAAGTTTATTAAAAAGAATGGTGGGACTATTTTGCTACGTGCCGGATATCAGTTTTACGCCAGACGAAAACACAAAAGTGGTTTAACAGTGTGGGCGTGCACAAAACGGATAACTTGCAAAGGGATCCTAAGATTAAAAGTAAGTGCCTATTTTATAACTTTGAAGTAAGTGCCTATTTGAATCAATATTTTCCACTATTTTATGTAAGTTTTTAACAGTTACAAAGTTACAAAGTCAGTACCAATGTATGATTGCTAACTGAAAATCAACAGTTTACTTAAATTACCTACTAATTAATTCACTTTTATGTAATGATTACTTCATATTATAAACGAGGTAAAAATGTTTCATGACAATTTCATAGGATAATTATTGAAGATCTTTACTAAACCTTTGAAACAAGATGGTCGTGTTATATTTTTAAATTTTAAGCCGCCGCTTGTTTTTTTTTGTCGTATGTGAGTGATGACATGAGATTGTGAGAAATATGGATGGCATTTATATAACGCGGTTGCCGTTGTCTTGCCTAGAGCACTTTTTAAGGCCTTAAAATATTATAGTAATTATATTTGAGCTTTTAGAATAAAGTGAAGACCATGCGCACGCGATTCTTGCTGCAAAGTGGTTCAGCAGGGACTTCGCCGACCCCATTCCTAAATAAAAATATCTGAAGCATCTTGTCTCTAAGTACCTACGTTAATAGTTCTATTTCTATTAACAGGATCAGCAAATCTTAGAAGAAACTGCTCACGTGTGCGTCCCTGACTTTGCAAAGAATCAAATCGAAGAATCTCTACATGAACTTAAGTCTGAATTAATTAAACCGAATTTTCCAAATATACCTAATAGTTATAATACCATGCTAGGCAACCTCAAAGATACTGGTATAAACATTATTTCCGAGATACCAAAGTTCTCAAGTATTAAAAGCACTTTGTATAGAAAAAGAAATTCAGACGCCGGGGTTTCTAAAATGCGCCATAAGAAAGTGCTGGAATTCGAAGTGCCACCCCGTTACGAAGATTTTGTGCTAGCAGATTATTCATGTAATATGGATAATATACGGATAGTAGTATTTTCTTCGTTACAAGCAAGAGAAATCATGTCTAAAGAAACAAACTTTTATGGCGATGGAACATTCAAAAGTTGTCCTTCACCATTTGTGGAACTTTATACGATTCATGCTGATACAGGCAGTACAATAGACCATACCAACATAAAGCCTCTTGTTTACGCTTTAATGAGCGACCGAAAAACAAAAACTTACATAATTTTATTCCGTATTATGAAGTCACAGTTGCCTAATTGGAACCCACTTAAATTTAAGGTTGACTATGAGAAAGCAGTTATGAAAGCCATTGCCGTTGTGTTTCCTTCAACCACAACAAAAGGTTGCTACTATCATTATAGTAAGGCAATTTTTAAAAAAGGGAAAGAGCTGAATATGACCACGTCACCCGATCTAAAGGAAGTTCGAATGATCCAATTAAGCGCTGTCCTTCCCTTAATACCAGAACACGAAATATTCCATGGCTGGGTATACATAATTGCTCGTTATGGAGATGGCGACGATACTGGCTCAAAAAAGAAATTTGTAGATTATATGGAGAAACAGTGGCTCCGTGAAGAGTTCGTAAAAGTGTGGTGTGTTTTTGGAGAGACCCATCGTACCACAAATGCCCTCGAAGCATGGCACAACAAATTAAATAGGGCAATGCAAATAAAAAACCCCAACATTATGCATTTCTTGCATGTACTTAAAGACGACTCGTCACAATGTACAGTTATAAATATTCTGGAACAGCAAAATAAATCACCCAAGAGGAAACGAACTAAAAAAATAATAAAAAATGATGAATTTATACAAGAAGTACAATTGGAGTTGACGGTAGGAAATTTGCCAGTGGGCCATGCCTTAGAGATTTTAAGGCACTAATAGTTAAGATAATGATAATTAATAACGATGATTATTGTGATACTACTAATGAAACTGATTTTAATAAGTAAAATATTTTTTTGTGATAAATAATAATTAAGAGTTAATTCCTATTTACTAGGTTCAGTGCTATGTTCCAATCTGTGATGTTTTAAAAACATTTTTAGATATATTATTTTATTAATATCTTTAAGGACGACTAATATTTAACATAATGATGATTTATTGTGATACTACTTTGAGACTGATTATAACGTGTAAAATAGTTTTTGTGATAATAATTAAGAATTGATTCCTATTCACTGAGTTTAGTGCGATGTTCGAATCTGTGATGATTATTTTTAGAGATATTTTTATTTTATTAAAATATAATAAGTCATCCTTAAAATGACTTGTGCTTCTACTTTGAGATAGATAATATGGTGTAAAATATTTTTTTGTTAAAAATACATATTTTATAAAACATATATGTATATACATATTTTATATCTGTAAAGATTTGAGAAATATTTTTGGAAATATTATTATTTCATATATATTTTGTATAATGTTTTCAATGTTGGAAGGACACATAGATCTTTATATTCAAGAATGTCTAAATTGTTCTTTCAATGATAATATTTACATGTTTGACGAAGTGATTTTATATTGTTGATTTATTTAATATTTTTTTATATGTTGATTTTTTAATGATAGGTACCTAATTAAACTTATTTGATTTTACCACTGATCTTTTATTTCTACAACCCTGAATTAATTACCAAACATGAATTTATCGTAAACTGATGATAGTAAGTAATAATAGGAAAAAAAATGCCTTCCTGTTATTAAAAATCTAAGAGTAGGTACGATTCACAGTGTGACTGGTTGGGAATAATTTCGGAAAGGTCTCCCAACGTGTCACAGTGTGACTGGTTGGGAATTATTTAAGAAAGATCTCCCAACGTGTTACAGTGTGACAAGTTGGGAATAATTTTACAAAGTTTTCCCAACGAGTCACAGTGTTACAGGTTACAGTGTGACTCGTTGGGAACAAAGGAACATGACTAAGAACAATCAGGATAAAATTATCTTTCCAACAAAAAACTAAACCAAAATCAGTTTATCCGTTTGGGAGCTACGATACCACAGACAGATACACAGACACGTTAAACTTATAACACCTCTCTTTTTGCGTCGGGGGTCAAAAAGCAGTTAAAAACACAACTCTTTTTCCACGTGTTAGTAAGACAGGCAATAATGAATAATAATAAACAAAAAATACGCCCGAATCAAAAAATACTATGTATTTTTAATTTCTTGTAAAAAATAACGTGCAATGGTGTAAAAGTTAGTGTATATTGATACAATTCACTATTATGCATCGAAGCAATCTCACACTTATTTTAAGGAACATAGGGCAGATTTTCATCCCATCAATGACTTTAGCCCATTATTAATAAAATGGCACAATGTATTATGCTTTGTGTAAAGTGATACAACTTACATTTCAATTCATCTTGTTTAGTATCGCGGAGTCTCTACTGATGTGACCGCAGCGCATGAACGTCGGCGCAATACTGAGACAACACACTGTCGTATCCACACAGGCGCGGGGGAAGGGTACGAGGGAAGGGGAAGTCGCGGGGGGTTTATTGGGCAGTTATATCATTTTACACAATAAGTAATCAAACGTTTTACTTCGTTTATTGATAATATTTTTTGATATAAATCAATTATATCATTTTACACCTATCCCAAACCTATATGTGATTATTGATTCAACTTAATTTATATCGATAAACACAAAATAAAACTTGATTATTACTTCATTTTTAATGCTATAAGTCGAGTTGAATCAATGTTCACCAACTAGCATACTGTGAAATTATATGTGTGTATCGATATAATTCTAGATAAATCACTACGCACAATTTAAGTCAGTTGTTATTGAATTGTGTGTAAAGTTTTAAAACGAGTTATATTTCTAGACACTAATTTAAAGAGAAATAAGTTTCGGTACACATTGTTTTAACTAGAGATATATTAATATACACATTTTATTTCAAAAAAATCATAGAAAAGCAAGCACTTATATTACTATGCACAAAATTTATCTCTGTTGATATAAGTCGTAAAAATACACCGATTAGACACAAAAAAAGCTAATTTTTCGATGACTTAAATAGTGAAATAAATTCAAAATCGATATAACTCGAGTTAGATCAGTTTTCACAGAAGGTACAGAACTATCCAGTACTGAAAGATTTTTACACTACTACTTCACTTGGTAATGCTAGTACTATTATTATACTCTGTGGTTAGGCCTCCTTCCTAGTGTTGGGTTTTAAATCAAAAAGAAATTGATTAGGCCTAGTAAAAGATGAATAAAATCAGACTTCAAGAATATATGGTTTTATTAAGTAAGTATATAAAATATTACACTTTCTCTTATGGAAATTATAATGGATATTATATTGTGCTTGATTCTATTATATAATATGCTGTTCTCTCGTGATTTTAAATTTATAAACAATGCCATAAAAACTCAATGCATAACATTCCTTTCTCTTGTGGAAACAATTCAAAAATATGAAGAACTTATAATAATAAATAATATACTAGAATAAATACGAAGTATATTATTATATAAAAATAGCATGGTGAATGCTAAAATCTCGAAATTTAAAAATATGAAGAACTTGTTTTTTTCTCTTTACTGCCAATCAGTATAAAAAGGAACGTATCACAGTTACATGCCCTACATTGATTAATTATAATACCTAAGTATAAAGTTACATATACTAACTTGTATATAGCACTTATCATTTAGATCACAGCTCATAAGGCAAATGATTAATGATTGTTAATAATTATTTTGAGTTAGTGTGCATGGTATGATGCTTGTCGTCTTCTCTCTATTTCTTGTAGCAAAGCAGATCTGTGACAAATAAATAAAAACACTGGAATGAATAAATAATTGTGGGTAGCCATACTATATTAACACACATACTAGAAAAAATAAGACTTGCACCAGATCATATTCTTGGACGGGGAATCGAACCCGTGAATATTTGCATAAACTTCTATCACAAAAAATAATTACAAATTTTGCTCTATGCAAACTTCGGAGATAAGAGGGGGAGGGGGAACGGTATTTTTTTTACATTTTTCATCAAAAGTCGAAAGCCGATGCCATATGCCCTAGTAGGCTCACTTCGAAATTTAAGACCCCCTTTCAGTCCCTGTTGCAAATTTTTATTTCTCTCTTTTTTGCAAAATAGTTGGGCAAACGTCATCTAAAACTATTCCAAATTTCAAGTTGATATCATTAGTAGTTCTCGAGATATCCAGCTGTGACAGACAGACAGAGAGGCAGAGTTGCACCTTTACCATTTTGCTTATCCTTTCCTTCCGTTCCTTTTTACCATTTTGTCACGGAACTCTAAAAACTATTACACTACTTAAGAATTGTTTATATTAGCATAGACTAGACTAGTAAACCCACCTGTACTGTTCATATTTCATAACAATAAGCTGCAGTTCTTGTTTATAAAGACGTGTCAGCATATCGGAGTAGCAGTCTAGCTCGCTCAGCCGGAACATATTCCAACGCAGTTTGTGGTCTAGTTCTTGATCGGCTAAAATAAATTATTTTGTATTTTTTTAAGGTTTATCTTCTCAGAATAAAACCTCCACCAGTAGTGGTCCGGAAAATTATGTTAAAATAATTTACACATTACAGATGTAAAAAATGTTTTAAGCTAAATTATACTAAATTGCTAAATTATACCTTTAGAATATACTATCAGCCAGTGTGGTATCTCTTCCAGTAGGTAGGGTGGCACCAATGTAGGAACATAAGGACTGACCAAGTAGCAACCACCCACTAAACACGGATGCGCGTACGTCGTTTGTTGAGTTATCTCACTAAAATTGTAAAAAAAATATAGAATAATAATTAAATAATTTATTTAGTACAGAGATTTGACATCCGCCGCAATCATACATACGCGCGAGTGGCGAGGCGAATAAATAGCGAGTATGTGTAGACAGTGTAGACAGTAAAGTTCCTATTCGCCTCGCCCCTCGCGTTCGGAGCGGCATTTCGGACGCGAGTCAGTATACGGCGGAAAATGTACTCTATGGTTGCGAGCGGGTATGGGAGGGTCCAAAATCCAAATGAAGACCGCGCGAATTTGTGAATAGTGCACCGGGAAACGAATATTTCGTCGAGTGATTCGCGCGAGTGGCAATAGTGAGCACGAATGTGTGATTGCCTCATGAGAGGATATTCTATCTCTGACCCATCCCGCATTGAAGGGTCAATAGTACTCGGATACAAACTTGAAGTAATAGACGCCGTGATGCGGTGTAGAGACTCTTTGCCAAGGACGCGGCACGCTCTCGAGCGGGTGCGTCCAGTGCGTGGTCTGCGTGTTGTGGTCCATGTAGTAGCGGCGACCGCGCAGTGTGCGGTCCGCCGACCAGCCCGGCGGGAGGGGCAGCTCGCACTCCTCGGAACCTTAACAGATAAGACACAGCACAGGTTACATCCAGACGGAAATACAAAATAGAGACAATAGAGATGGAGGCAAAAATCAAGCTTAGTAAATTAATGTAGAAACTTAGGCAGAGGCATATCATAAATAACATTTTCCTCCAATTAGTAGTTTTTAGGGACCCTTATAGGATCACTTTGTTGTCCGTCTGTCTGTCAAGACCCTTTATATCGGGAACGTGTGGAGGTATTGAGTTGAAATAAGAATTATATCCCTTGAAGCTGTGAAAAAATCAAACTTATAAGTTAATGTAAAAAAAAGATACGGCCGTTTATGCCGCAAAAAACGCATATTTCGACACTCAAGGTACTCAAAATTTATGGCAATTTGGCAAGTAATATCGTCTTATCAGCGTTGCCAGAATGTTAGAAAAGTAACATTTTACATTACTTTTGACCCTCTCATGTGACCTCCATGTTACACGAACCAATATGTTACTTTTTAGATTGACAGTGTCGACTTCGTCGTACCCATAGAAATAGAGCGAAAATTTTTCTAAGTCTATGGTCGTACCTAACACATATTCAGTCACTCGCGTATATTTCTTAATCTTCCATCCCGCTTACTTAGGCGTGCGAGCAAGTGAGTTGAGTGGTGATTAGCAACAAATGAGGAATTGATAATTGGAAGAACGTACTAAACCTTTTTTAGTTTTTGTGTAATAAAGTGCCAAATCAAAGTATTGTATCGTTTTCCACAATAAATAAGGTAATATTACTTTTCTCGTGAAAATGTTACTTTTTGAGCTGTCTCATGTTATATTTCACTATCTGCCACTGGCAACACTGCGTCTTATACTACAAACAAGTACAGGGAAAAACCTGAAAATTTGTAATTAAATTATTGTACGTAATTTGTACGGAACCCTCGGAGGGCGAGTCAGACTCTCACTTTTGACGTTTTGACTTGTAAGTTAAAAGTAGGTATGCATGATTTCATTGCAGGTTCTATTATGCCAATATTTAATGAATTCTATTTAAAAAATCCCAAAACTTAAAGCAAAATGTGGTAATTTTTATTAGACTTTGTTCATAGCAAAGTAAAGTTCAGACATTTTTAGGTTTTATTTTTGAATTGGCGAAAAAAGAATTTCTTTAGTACCTTGGGTTGTGGAAATAATATTACTTCCATGACCTTTGCTGCTATACGGAATTACTGAGGTGCTGACATAGTTGGAGTAAATTGGAGATGACTGGCTGCCTGATGTGTACGCTAGAACCAAAAAAAATATGCTGTGAATGTAAAATTTAAAAAAAAAAGTGTTCAGATAAAAGATATACAATTTAAAAATGAATCTTTCCTTTCTTTCTACATGGATAGTATGAGGTCAGCTGAGAATAAATATCAATTTGAGAATGAAGTTGTACATAATATAATGTACTCTCTAAAAATTACCTAACAGCTAATATAAATGTCAAATTATGTTTAACACTTGTACCAGAATCAAGTCCACTTTCTGTGCAGGTATGCAATCGGATTGAATGTGGTGATGGAGGGTGTAATCTCGGTGTTAAGCTCAGGTTAGAAGACAACCGAGGAATGCTGGGCTCTCTTGATCCATACTGCTGCTGCTTTTGTTGTTGAACCTATTCAAGTAAATTACCTAATGGATTAATGGTCCTATGCAGTGTAGCCAGCTCTACAGTTTTAACTGTAGATCTACAGTTTTTTCGATATCTTCACAGTTTTTAGTTCAGACATCCAAATCTAGTTTTTTCTTAATTGTACTAGCGCTATCTATTTTATACACTGCGTAATTCATATCAACTCGGTTTTAGTAAAGTCTACGGTACGGCATTAACGGCATACGTAATAGTGTATAGCAGTGAATGCAGTGATAATAAGTCAGATTTAGATTTAGAAGTAATGACCATCTAAAGAAATTTAATAATCATAATGTATGATTTTAAAAATACTAATGAAACCGAAAATCAGGAGGATGTACAAATTGAAAATGAAGA
The DNA here is from genome assembly GCA_963556745.1 of Catoptria pinella. NCBI lineage: Eukaryota > Metazoa > Arthropoda > Insecta > Lepidoptera > Crambidae > Catoptria > Catoptria pinella. Next base: position 7,489,946 of record OY750776.1, read on the forward strand.
AGTTTCAACAGAAATAATGTAAAATTGTTAAGTTTTAAAGTTGATTGTTGTTGATTATTCAATACAAGTTTATTTTAATTACTTTATTATGTTGTTTTATTGATTACTGCTATTGAATAATACAAAAAAAAAAACTGTAGATTACAGTTTTTTAAGTAGAATTTTACAGTTTTCTACAGCTTTTTGAAAGCTTGTTTGCAGTTTTAGTAATGATTGGGGTTGGCAACACTGGTCATAGGACCAGTTGTAACCATAGGGTTACAAATATGACACCAAAGCCACATCTTAAACAAATTTACCTGTTGCTGATTCTGATATATTGGATCTTCTTGTTGTTGCTGTCTATAATACCTATAGCTTGTCTGTCTACTAAATGAGTCATCAATTTCGTTGAGTGTAGAATGTGAAGCCTGCAAAGGAGATGATATAAAACAGATAATTTCCAGTGCTCAAAGTCAAGCCAGTTTCAATGATTTTGTGTGACTTCTTCATCTTATCTTGGCATTTAGCCCTTTTTGTTCAAACAAAATAAAGCTTACTATGTTCGAGTCCAAATGATATTGCGAATTGTAGTTACTTGAGGTACTGGCTGTGTCACTGCTTCCCGTCGAAAGATGTGCAAACCTACAAATTGGTAACTCTTCACAATGGGTTCATTCCAGCAGACTGATTGTTAAGTCATCAGTCTGTAAATTTTAACCATGGATTGTAATTTAACCTAACATTGAATTAAATTACTTTCCATAGTTAAAATTTACTCTATGGTGATTGATGACTTAGCAATCAGTGTGACTTCTAAAGTCAACCATTCAAAGAAATTTAAAGCTTATTAATATTACTAACTCACCTGTGTGCTAAATTTGGAACTGATTCACTAGGTGTATATTTGCCAGCATGACCACTCATAGTTTGAGCTTTACCAAACTTGTTTTCATGGCTTTGTGAAGCCCCATCATTAGTCCCAAACGGTTGACTTCGTGGTCTTCGGTTATGGCCAGGTGTCCATACATTTATGACTAAAAATATGTTTTGAAAAGGTAATCTTGTACAAAATAGAAAACATTAAACCTGCAAAGCAATTGCAGGTAACTCACTTGGCAAATCCGGAGGCGTTTCTTTTTTTATATATTTTCCAACAACTCCTTCTTTTATAGTTTTCTGACCTTTCCGAGAAATCATTAGGTATAGGTAGATTATCAAGTTAAAATTTGTTATGCTTTCATTTTTATTAGAAAGAAATTATAGAAAAGACAGGTAAACAAAAAAATAAAAAGTCTAGGTAGGTTAGGTACCTATAAAACGTCGGGTGCATTCCGATTCAGACCAATCAATTTCAGCGCTGACAGCAATAAACAGAGGGCCTAGTATGAGTTGTATTTTCTTTCACTTCTCGCATAGTTAACTATCGGACTACTCATAATCAACGTGAATGAGTGAAAGAGACAAAGCGGTAGTTAACTATTCGAAAAAGGAAAACACCAACTCATACTAGGCCCTCAGGCGATTCATATTGCGCTTATTGACAGTTGGGACCTGTCAATGATTCGGAACGGGAACGCTCGTGAACGCGCTTATAACGCTCACTGATTGGGATTGGCCCACACTTTCTAAGGGCCCACATAACCTCAAATTCAGACCTTTTTGTTTTATATTGTGTTCTTATAATGGATAATATATGTTCGATTCGACTATAACTTCCATGGCGTGCGGCACGAATTTTAAATTTTCATATAAATGCACGAGGTAAACAAAACAAACAAGTGTCAGTTTTGACAGAACGCTCACAGTTTGTCTGTATGATAATCATCGTCACGTAAAACGAGACGCAGCCATACCATAAAAGTTAAGTTGAAGAACAGCAAAGACTTGTATGTAGAAGGCATTGAAGCTTAAGTTATAATAATTTAATTTTTTAGTTCCAAGTGTATGTACTGTACCTACTAGTTTTGCTAATTTTCTATGTGCTTAGAACAATGTTTTACTTAATAGGCTTAGGTCTAGGTGATGCTAAAGATATAACGGTGAAGGGATTAGAAATAATAAAGAAATGTGATAAAGTTTTGCTAGAAGGTTATACCTCGATCCTTACTGTTGGAAAAGAGGCTTTGGTAAGTCTTTGAAAAAAACAACAACAATCATTATTTAGTTTGATTTTTAATAGTCTGTCTATGTAAGTACTGATTTATCTGTTTGCTGAAACTTTGATAATCCGCGCGACGAGAGTGGGATGGAACCTTGTCAAAATTAATTGAAATTGTCTAATAATGTTTACTTGTTATCTATCCTTGAAGTTACTGCAGCAAAAGTTCCCTCACGTCAGATGCGTGACACCGTGTTTTTGGATAATTGTCCCTGTTGCTGGCCGGCTTACCGTGAGCGTCTCAGTTTGACAAACTTCCATACCATTCTCATCGCGCTCGGATTATACCATTTTAACCCATCAAGGCCTGGAAAATGAGACAATAGATATTCCATTGTTGTCTGGCCACATTTGGCCGCTTGGGCATTGATGAAATTAAACTGTGACCCTTTTGATTTTGTTTACTATATACTGTATGCTGGACTCTTGAGATGACTTTCAATATCACAAGAAGTAATAAAAGGACATAATTATTGTTTTTAAATTAATAATTATTGTTGGTTTCAGGAAGAATTTTATGGACGACCTTTAGTCATAGCTGACAGAGAACTATGTGAAAGTGGCATAGATGATATACTAGCAGAAGCTAAGGACAAAGAAATTGCATTACTTGTTGTTGGGGATCCTTTAGGTGCCACAACTCATACAGATTTGCTACTTCGAGCTAAGCAGTTAGGTGTGAAATCACAGGTTGAAACACACTTTGTAAAATTCAGCATATTTTTATGTTGCTTTTTTACCCGACTACGGCGAAGCAAAAGGGAGGGTATACAAGGTTTTACAAAAATACCCCTAATGCCGAATATGGTATATAGGGACCATCAAACTGTAAAACTTTTACTATGGGACCAACTATTCGGCATTAGGGGTACTTTTGTAACATGTTGTATATAAGATTTTTGACCGGTATGTATGTGAGTATGTATGTATGTTCATAAAGTGGTATCATACATCTGTTCCCTCATAAGATCTAAACTACTTATCATAATTTTACAAATGAGGTATCATTAGAAACATCTTAATCGTCCGCTTGTTATCCGGGATTGCTTGCTATTCAACAATATCGTTTTTTTACGGTTAGTATAGCAGTACCGAAATATTCTACCCATACTTTTTTTGTGCGACTGGCCTCTTCCGTTTTTCACAGAAATTCCCCCAACGTCCCGTAATGAAAGATGCATGGTGATTTCTGGATAAATGCTCGGTCATTTGTGACGATTTCCTTCCTTGAGAGTTCTTTCTGTAATCTAGGGGAAGGACAAAGACAAACACAAAACGTCACAAATGCGTATATTATGTATATAAATGCATCGATGCAATGCGATATGAAACTTATGTTTTCAAGATAATAAAAAAGGGAAGTTTAATCTTTTTTTTTAGTTTGTGGGCGATAGTCGCAACAGCCGTCGCGGTTGTGATTATCGCCCGCAAACTTGGCGGGCGATGATCTGGCTCATGTGTAATTTATTTAACATTATATCAGGATGTTTGGCAACACAATATTTGACGTAGTATATATTTATTGAATAACGTGTTTATTGATATTTTTTAGATTGTTCACAATGCATCAATTATGAATGCTGTAAGTTGCTGTGGCTTACAACTATACAATTTTGGAGAAACTGTTTCAATTCCTTATTGGACAAACACATGGAAACCTGACAGTTTTTTTGAGAAAATTCTGAATAATTATTCAAGGAACCTGCACACACTTTGTTTGTTAGGTACCTACTTACATAATTAAATCCTTAATATGACCACTTCCCATTAAAATATTTTTTTAAAGTGCATTATTAATGATAACAAAATTTGCTATGATTGTAGAACACTAGTATTAATATATTGAATTTTAATGGGAAGTGTTTTTTGATCTGCCGTTAACCTAATGGTTAGCAAAATAAAATCAGCAGTATAATTATTTGGCCAGCAAACAAATATTTGGTTCGCATTAAAATAAAATCAGGCAGCAAATCTTGATCTGCAAACAATCATAAAAATGATCAGCAATTTAATAAACAATTGGAGAGCAAATTATTGTGAGTGTCAAGATGGCAGGGAATTAATTTTATCCCTGGTATGGTCAATAGATTATATAATCAAAGCACTATAAATAATTGATAAAATCAACATTTTGACAGGTCAGAAATGGGCATCCTTTGAGTGGAACCCGTGGTTTAAACAATAATATACAGGTTGCACCTTTGTTGTAACTTTGCAAATGATATAGAATTTAATATAAGCATGTATACCATAGCATTATTATAAACAGGTTTTCCAGTATGCAGGCCATAAACTAACATTTTTGTTTTTTAGATATCAAAGTGAAAGAACCTACTGAAGAGTCTCTCACAAGAAAAGTTCGACAATACATGGATCCAAAGTTCATGTCAGTCAAAGAAGCTGCAGAGCAATTAGTTCAGATTATTGAGAGTAAATCCATATCAGGTACTCAATTCATTTTACAATGACAGTAACATTTTACTTAGATGACCCACTGGGTGTGATACGTCGTGGCCCGGCCACGGTGCCAAAAAACACTGTAGTTATGTCAGTAGACTATACGGGTGCGTACTTTATGGTACCCAAAAGGAAAAAACATGTTACATATTAGACAAATAGCCATTTAAATTAGAAATTGTACCTAAATAACAGGTAAGCACAACATTCATTGTTATGAATGTTACCACTCAACATCCTTAACATAACCGTTCTTCACGTTTGGTAGCAGATGGTTCCATTCCATTCCCTCGTCACGCATTCCCAGATCATCCTATATGGGACCATCTGGGAATGAGACGATCGCGGAAGCGGAACAGAACCAACTGGAAAGGAACCACTAGAGAATGCGTGCTACTAAACCATATGGTGCATATGAATTAATGGAGATGCTAGGCTAGCCAGCCAGCTCTAAATCTTTACTAATTAACTATTATAATTATATTCTGTGCTAATAAACATCCTAGTGGTTCGAACCTGCGCCCGTAAGCTTTTCAGCAGTCCATGGGTGGCATTTCCTGGTGTCACATCTTTCCAGCAGCGCCACGGTCTCCGATTTGTTTGAAAAAAATACGTCATGAAGGCCAATTTTTTGCCAGTCAGGAAAAAATACATAATATATTTGATTTTTTCCCTCCACTGGATCCGAAGATATTATATACGGGTTTTTTTTTGGCGCTGGCAGAACGATGTCGTCCTGCCAGCGCCTCAGCTATATCTCATTAATTACAAAAGCTGTAATAAATCTGATTTTACCTACACACTGATTTTTGCCTTTTTAGCAAACTTAAAAAAAAAGACTTCGTTTATTTATGTTCGTCTGTATATTTGTTTTTTTTGTCTATGTCCACCGATTACTCGAAGACTACTGAACTGATTGAAATGATTCAAACGTTAATACATCAGGTTAGTTCCAAAGTTGGTTCCATTTTTGAAATCGGTCCAGTAGTTTTCAGGAAATCCTGAAAATACTATCGTTTTCGTTACCATTATATGAACTTATACGGATGATCGACCATCATTTGAAAGAGAATACTTTAAAGATAATACCATTTTCATTTCATTGGCGTTGGACCTTGGGTTTCCAAGTTATACAAGGGAACTCCTCAAAATCAAATAGGAAACTGTATAGTTATTGAAATATAGGTAGGATTATGACGATCTTAAACAGGTAGATAACTATGATCAAGGATGTTTTGGACTAGACTTGAACTGCGTGGGCACAAGGGACATCCTTAACAATAAACAGCGCAAAAGTGTAAATTAAGTTATTAGAAGTATTATACCATTGAAAAGTGTGAAATATTAATAAAATATAAATATATATCATCGCTTACATTTACATATCTTTAACAAAACAGTTAAAAATTAAAAAGATAAAACCTCCTTCAAAAATCTAAAAAGAAATCTATAAAAACAGCTTTATAAAGAAAGCTCTAAAAAGCAAGAAATTATATTCAAATCTGCATTATTACTATTTAAGTACGCATATCTGATATTTAAAAAAAGTCTTTTGAAAAACATCGGGTGGGGCCAAAAGGTATTTTCCTTTTTTAATTTACTTAAATAAACTTATTTGTTAAGAGAGCATAGTCTGTACACTAGCACTGCCACTGGAAAAAATCATTGTGCTTAAATAAATACGAAATTGTGAATTATCTCTCTGTAGTGCAATCCGAAGAAGCATTGTGGTACTTTTTATCGCTTTAACAATAATTTCTAGCCAGTCGTTTAGTTTAATGGAGATTTTCTGCGAAAAGTAGCCAACCAAACGATAGGCTAGAAAATATTGTTAAAGCGATAAAAAGTACCACAAAGCTTCTTGCTTCTAGCTTGCTTGTGGTACTTTTTATCGCTTTAACAATATTTTCTAGCCTATCGTTTGGTTGGCTATATTACAGAGATAATTCACAATTTCGTTTAATCACTTTATTTAAGCACTATGATTTTTTTTCAATGCCGGTGCTAGTGTGCATCTCTTAATTCTTATATACGATACGCAGTTTCCAGTTAAAAAAAAATCTAATTGCCGAGACTCAGCCGTGGCGCTGCCAGGACACGTCGTCCTAGCAGGGCCCCAAATATCCCATGATTACTCCTGAATCTGTCGACATTGATGTTAGCTTGTGTGAAATGGAAAAAGGCAAAAATCTGTATGTAATCAGATTTATTATAACTTTTGTAATTAATGAGATATAGCTAGGGCGTCGTTAGACAGCGCCAAAAATCCCCGTAAGTATATCTTCGGATCCAGTGGGGGAAAAAAACATTTTTTTTCTGACTGGAAAAAAATCCCTCGCGACCCATAATGTATTTTTTTCAAGGATTACACAACTCTATAATCTAAATACAATTCTATAAATGACCGATTCTAGTAATGACCGATTCTACAAATGACCGATTCTACAATTGACTGATTCTACAAAAAATTCTGTGACCAGTCATTCTTAGACTAAATCTTTTCAAGCAAATTGGAGACCGTGGGTGTGCTGGAATTAGTTCTAGCGTGGCGGGGACGTCGGCGCTGCGGTCGTATTTTTATAATTCCCATTGATAAACTCACACGCTTTCACAGGAATCACAAAATACTCTACTGCGGTCGGGTTATCTAGAGTAGGAGCAACTGACGAAAGGATAGTTGTCAAATCTTTAGAAGCGATGCAGCATTTTGACCTCGGCCCGCCACTACACAGCCTAGTCATTCCTGCTCCTGAATTGCATCCGCTGGAGATTGATTATTTAGCTCAATTCAGATAATGTTGCATCCTGAACCACTTTGTAATATCTTTATTTTTTTATATTTGTTACAATACGTATTTCATGTATTATAAAATAATAAATAAATACATTTTAAAGTAATAGTATTTATTATTTACAATTATGTATATAATTAAAATCATGATATAAACAGAACTGAAGCTGCTACCATGAGAAATATAACATTCAAACCCATTGTTGGTCCACAAGCTACCACAAATACTACAACATAAAATCATTTCAATCATAAATGTTAAAAGGTACATTAATTATTATTTGGTCTAAGTTTCACAATTATAAATAATGAACATTATTAATATATTACACAAATAACGGAATGTAGATATACCAACTGGTGAATACACAACAGGTCACATTTTGATTGGTATACATCAAACATCATTTTCTAGGTAAAACTGGAAATGGTGGGTCACATTATAATTAATTAATAGATAATAATATATAAGAGGCATAGCTTACTAAATAATGAAAATTTTACACTATATAACACTAGGAAATTGTCTTAATTATACAGTCTTTAGACTTAGCTGTAAGAGTAACATACATGATATTAATTATGAAATTTATATAAACATGTGCTTTCTATTTGTCAATTGAGATTACAGAACAGTGAACTATATAAATAGACATTGATTTAGAGTATTAAAAAAATTAAACAGCTGATACTTGTTGATCCTCGTCATCATCATCAGGTGTATCATGATAATAATCATAAGGCCTCGTGACCCCTTCGTGTGAATGCGCGCGGCTGAGACGCTCAAGGCGGGCTACTTGTGCGGCGAGCGTGTACGGCTGAGGCATGCGCGGCGGGGGCACTGGCCGGGCACAACTGGGGGCCGTGCACGAGCCATGCCCGCTATCGCTCGACGTCGCGGACCCCGTCTTTCGCAATGGCAAGTTTACTAGAGATGTCACGCTACTACTTTCAGCAGACAAATCTACGGGCAAAGGCGTCGGTGTATCCGAATGTGATCTTTCATGTGCTGTACGTGGACAACAAATGCTTGCTCCAGGGCCGTCACGACGATGTGAACACGGTGACGGTCCCGGTGGTGGTGGTGGTCTCGGTTGGTGTGGTCTGGTTTTAGCTGGCTCCGACAAAGCCAACAGCTTCTTCACTGCTTGTGGCGATGCGGCCCCAAACTTGTTACCAGCAAAACTCTTTTTGCTTTCACTTGCGGATGACGCACTACTGGTTGTGGATAAAGAGGGTGATGGATGTCGGCGGCGAGGCATCGCGGGGGCCGGCCCGGCTCCCTCGCACTCAAGAGATAGCGCGTGAAGGCGCTCCTCATCAGTTTCAACATGCATACGATTCAAATAAGCCTTAACCCTCCGAACCATTTGCGCTTCTTCAAACATCTTTTTAGGATTTGGAACATTTGACGATTTCTTTCGTCTCTTTACAGTCACCTGACCTTGTTGGACGCCTCCTGTTGTAAGCTGATTCAAAGTAACAATCGCACTCGAAGGTGGTTGTTTACCCAACTCCAGTAAAGAAAACAAATCATATGGGGAGCTACACATATTAGTAAGAGTTCTAACTTCTTTAGCTATCATTCGAAGTTTTTCAAAGTTGACCATTCCTTCTACTTTGGTATCATTACCAAGATGAATAAAAGTCAGATCTTTCTTTACAACTGGATAGAATGGAATGACTGGTGACTTCCCCTGTTCAGTTGTAACCAATTGTCTATATTTAGACATGTTTCTAGATGGATCCATTAGCATCTGGAGATCAGTAAAAAGTTTGTAATATTTCGTGGGTAATTTTTCCCAAGTCATTCTCAATCTAGATACGGCACCATGCCCTAATCCTGATATAATAGCAAACATTGAATTGAAATTCTTACATTCTTTGCAATGTCTTGCGACTTTGATAAATTGCTTAATTATTTTAGATCGACGGACAATGTTTTGCTCATTGACAACTTCTGTTACAACCCAGAACATTTCTTTATTCACCAATTCAGCAAATTGAGAGAGCATCGGTGTACCATACCTACTCTTTAGCTCAAACAGATCATCAACATACTCAGTGCTCTCAATTTGTCGAAAGATGCAGAAATCTTGCAATGTTAATTGCACTGCCACTTCCACAGCATTCAACTGTAGAAAATGAACAACACTCTCTCTTAGAAGTTCTGGAGCCATTTCATCAGGGACCAAAGTTTCACTTATCCCATTCGTTTTTAAATAATATCTTGAACTGAGACCTATTCTTTCAGCAAGGTTTTGAAGCTGATCAGGTAAGCGATGTTGCTTTATTATACCTCCTTGTGCAACAGAGACTTCACAGAGGGAGAAGTTGGAACTAGGGTCAGTGATACCAAATTCTTGCAAAGTTAACATCACTACTTCACGAGCTGTTGTTTCTTTATGCACTAATAGATATTTGCATGTTTGATCTGCTTTGTAAACTTTTAAAACATGTTCAGGATAATCGGAAGACTGGTATTCATCATAACAAATTGATATTAAGTCTGGGTTACTATGTGAATTATAAAATGAGGTGCTTGAGTTAGCCTTGTTTAGAGATTCAGAATTCGATAAAATACTATCATCATTATGCAAGCCATCTGTAATAGTATTTTTAGGGAGAATATTCATTTTCATTAAAGCTTTTTGTAATCTTCTCTTG